>CM056842.1:12390000-13745000 GCA_029853015.1 Chelidonichthys spinosus
CATGTGCTGCATCAGGTTTTTTTTTTATCCTGCAGGCGAAACACACACACACACACACACACACACACACGGCTCCCTGTGTTCAAACCAGCCGGCCGAACAGCAGCGACGAGAACAAACAGTCGACGGGCTCCATATCAGCTGGCAGCGGGCCGCTTGCCCTGCATGACTGGAAACATTGTGCTCCTGCATTTAGCCCGATGTCGACATCAAATTAGTCCGTGAACACAAACATGCCTACACCACAGCAGGATGCAGGACAGGCCGTACCGCTCCGACCCCGCGGGTTGCGTAACCGCGGCTTTCGAAAATGCATGGCGATGACCCCGCCGATCGCCGCCGCTGGCGTTTGCACATTTGTCATTAACGATCCTGCCACGGTCACTGGTGATAGGCTAATGATTGTGCCTCCGGGGGCTGGTGTGTCAGATTGGTTGGCTCGCTGCCAGAGTTGGCTGCAACTGGGCCACTGAACGCCCCACAGTACTGATGGTGGAGGGACAAAATGAAGCACACGTGTCACAAGGCTTTCCTCCACTGTAACTGTGAGCATTTCTTTTAAATTGCCTTTTTTTTATATTATTTAATGTGCTTCAAACAGATAATAGTCCTGGAGGCAGTGGACGAACGTCTTTTTTTCTTATCTAGGTGATGTTGTGCCATGTTGCAGGCTTTGGAGAATGAAACCCAATTAAAATGATCTCGTACCGGACTACAGTTTTCATTAATGTGGAAAGGGTTTGTGATTCTCACGTTGACATTATCTTGTGAAGACAAAGCATGTGAAGGAACAACACACCACAGGATCCACGTGAGTGAAAAGCAAATTAATCAGAATACAATGACCTCACATAGTCGGGTTGGACTGGTTCAAATACATTTTTAGCTGTTAGTGAGGGTTACTTCGCCTGTAAGATGTCATTAGATATATTTTAATGATATGTTTGTGCTGAACAGTTTGAAGTTTGTGCTCAGACCAAAAGTAGGATAGCGGAGTGGGTTTCGATGAGTGCCTCACAGGCGTTTTCAGTCTGCAGTGGCCGAGCACCCCCACCAGGTTTCCAGAACGCTGTCTGTAGTATGTGGCCGAGCCTCGCAGATCTCTGCCAGCTGGCTAATTACCTTTTTAATTAACAGTCAGTGGGGAAAGTCACTTTACGATGCAACACAAGTCACCAGCACCACGCTCAAAAAGTACCAACCCAACTTTGAAGCTCTGGTTAACCTCTTTTCTCAGGGTTTACCGTATAGTCTCTAATAGACGTCTAAAGAGAACCTCTATTTAGAATAGAACTCTTCCACAGCTAATACCAACTCAATTCGTCCTCTTTGTTCACCCATTGTCTTGATGAATCCAGCGCTTTCCGTCTTTTTATCTTTGAACATTATATAACAGTAGAATCCATTAGATCCATCCATCCATTTTCTACCGCTTATCCTGTATTTTAGGGTCACGGGAGGGCTGGATCCGATCCCAGCTGACATTGGGCGAAGGCAGGGTTCGCCAGTCTATCACAGGGCCGACATGTAGAGACAAACAACCATCCACACTCACATTCACACCTACGGGCAATTTAGAGTCACCAATGAACCTATCCCCATCCTGCATGTCTTTGGACTGTGGGAGGAAGCCGGAGAACCCGAGAGAAGGCTACATACAATACCACCTGGCCTTTTCTTCTAAAAGTGTATATTGAATGATATAATATTGAATGCCAGCTCTTGAGAATTTACTGTTGTGTCTCGAGTGCCTTGAACTATTCTGTTTGCTATTCCACGGAGGGAACGCAGGGCTTTTATGTCTGTGTCATTTAATGCACTCGAGGAAACTGCCAGGCCTGAAATAGCAGGGAAATCTCTAGAGCTCACTCCACTGAAGAGAACGGCTCATTTGATATAATGCAATGCCATCTGAATGATGCTCCCTGTGCAGCTGATGGATGGCTGCGATATATACCAGCGTGGGTAACCCATTTCCCTGCAAACCTCCCAGTAGCCAGGGGAGCTGAGAGACGACTGCATCAGCACATTTATTAATGTGGTCCGGCTCAGACGCGGCCCCAGGTGCTCCGGGGAGAGTGCCAGACATTGCGAGGTAAAAGTGCATCATAACACACCTGTGAGGCGCCGCTAAGGCGGTTCTGTCGATCACGCTGCTGTCACCACTGAGGTTTAGAGGTGCATAATAGACAGTTCGGTGAGGGAGGTGAGGGCCCAGAGGCTCGCCTGCAGTTCCATCTACCGCCAGAGAGGCCGCTATAAGCAACGTAACTCAAATCATACGGACTGCCACTTTAAAAAGTAATAATGCGTGTCTACAACTGCTCTCCGGTGCCCTCTATTGACCAAAAACACAGCAAAAGTCTACCTATATATTTTACATCATACATGCTATAATGTGTTTTCTGTTGCCTTCTTAGCAGGAGAGCATTCCCGCTCCCCGTGTTGTATTTTCTCATGGCATAACTGAGCCATTAGAGTCACTCTGATGCACCACATATATTTGCTATTCATAACAGGAAGAATGTGCCCTGATTGGCCGCGCATATTTCTGTGACAATTGTTTTCACAGCTATTGTTCCGGTCTACTTTGGAATTCCGCGTTTTTTCTTCGAGTTTATTCCACCCCAATAAGGACAAACAAGGAAAAGCTTTTCATTCGGTGGTTTTCAAACATCCGAGGCAGCGATTCTTAAAAAGCAATCTGCTCGCGAATAAGTAAAAGAAAATGGCTGTGTGCATTCAATCATGACAGTTTGAGCGTAAAGAATGTCATCATTCAGGCTTGAGGGGGAAAAGCATGTTTTAAAGTGGCTGTGACGTTGGAAATCTGCTTATTTAGAATAAAATCAGATTTAAGAGGTTCTGCTGAAACTCTAGCTAAAGCTGGGATAACACCGAGTCAGCTAACACCTTTTTATTACAACCAAATGCATAGAAATGTAAACTACACCATATAATGTAGGTTTATTATTTATTCACGTTCACAAAATTCACCCTGCAGCTTAAACAGATCACATTGAAAGTGTTTTGTCAAACTGCCAAACTGCTTATTTTTTTGCCACCGTGTCAGTTTAACATATTGCAACATACGTTTTAATTGCAGTGTCTGTGCATGTGTGTATGTGTGTATGTGTGTGTGTGTGTGTGTGTGTGTGTGTGTGTGTGTGTCTGTGTGGGTTTTGGGTACCTGCACTTACGGACTACTCATTTGCTTGGAATGCACATAAATTCTCCACTTTACTGTAGGTGCACAGCTGGCCAAACGATTAATGTACCCAACAAAAACACAGAGCCGAGACGTTATGAAGTTCAGTGTGTGAAGGACCAGGCCACAATGGAACCAGGACCAGCTTGTAAATTCCTGGAGGAAAGTCCAAATGAAACTCTGGTAACCGGTTCACATTGTGCACAAACTGTGCGAGCGCTTCTCTCATGCCAAGGTATTGATACTGATATCAACGGAACTAAGATGACCAGTAAATCTTCCACGTTAGAAAATCAGCCGGTCAGCAGATATTTTCACCCTCCGTTTGTGCCTGACTTATGCAACGCGGCACAGATCCAATGTGAACAGCTTTTCTGATATTTTTTCCAAGACCATTTCATGAACAAAACTCATGAATAGCAGCCAGTATTGTAAAAACCTGCTTCGGTCTCGAGAGGTCGTTTTTTTTTTATGGAAATCTTGCTGCTTTCACCACTGAGGTCTGAACCATTTTTCCTCAATCTTATCTTGGTCTCTTTATTACTGCCAGTCTTATTATTTGTTAGCATTGCTAAATGGCAAATTACCATACTCACCTCTGCAACACCTTTTGATTAATTAAAGTTATTTCTCTGTCACATTAACTCCACATTTCTATCTAATTGAATTTTAATTGTGACACAAGCCAATTTAATTTTCATTTAATAGAAAATGCATTATTATAATGACTTCCTGCTTAGTTTTCAATCATGTGGTGTCAATCACGCCTTTTTCATTTGCACCAATGTCACCAAAAGGAAATATTAATTGCACATAATGTATGTAGAATGCGTATATACACAAATAGCAGAGAAGCAGATATGCTGTACCTGTTCCATCCAGCGGTGAAGGAGCGCTGCCAGGAGTCTTTCTTCTCTAGGTGCAGGTACGTGTTGAAGAGGATGAGGTAAATGTAGCGCTCCAGGTACTGCAGACTCCTCAGCAGCAGCTGCTGACTCTCCTTCTCAGTCTTACCACTCTTGATCTGAAATAAGTGGGGAAAAACAGCTCTATGAGTAGATCAAATCGGCACAAAAGTCTAACTGAATTCATAAAAAAAATGTTAAGAGACCATTATCGGCATTTATGATTCGCAACTAAGAGGGACAGTGACCTCAGGGCAGTAATTCTCAGATTCCTTTGTCCAAACCAATAAATAGAAACACTTGTTCAATCGTGCATGGCAAAACTCTCCATCACACTCCACTGACATGTGATCAAGCCAATAAACAGTCATCCATCCATGCGACAACACCACAGATGAAATTCAGCGTGACGCAAATCCAGCAATAACGCGTCCTATTTTAACATAATGAATGACTTCAGCTTTTCTTATTATTCTGAGGTTGAGCATGCATTCATTTTTTATATTAGCTGGATTAGCATTCAAAAGGACAGTTACATCAGCATCAAAACGGTAACTTTCTATTAACTCAGCAGTATAAAAGGCAAGGCCATGGAGAAAATGAAGGGAAATAGAGAAAATGAAGGGAAATTAATTCATTTGTGGCACATTTTTTACTTTTTAATCCTTAAATTCGTCAAATCTGAGTAAGAAAGTCACCCGGTTGGAAGCACTGCTCTTATTAAACCATTCTTGTTCTCTTTCTCTAATCTTGTTTCCCAGAAATAGCTACTTCCTGTTCAATATCCAGGTTAAGGGGAGTCAGCTAGACTCAAACATACAGTCTGAGTGCCAGAAAACCAAAATAATGAGCTAAAAGATGCGATCGGTTGAACTGAGACATTTGATGCAGTGTTCACATAAAAACCAATGCTACATGCAGGGTTACAGGTTGTAATATAATATTAAATCAATACTCATTCAGGCCAATATTAACCCTGAACAGATAACAGAATCACCTGCGAGCTCGGCCTCAGAAGATCTTCCAATACCTTGAGATTTAATTTGAGTTTTCTGAATTTTGAGGCAAGGGGAGGCTGATAAAATCTTAGAAAACAACAACAAAACGACCGACCACCTCCTATCATATTCTTTCATATCCTCACCCGTTTTATCTACCCATCTTCAATCCACCGGCTGATTGCAGTTTTAACCTTTGGAAGTCAGTAAGTCAGTCATCCTGAAGGTTGTTTACTCCCTCCGTCTCCAAATACCCTAAAACACCACTGTATTCATCAATAACCGCCATAGTTATGTGGGTTTTGTAGCTCAATAAACTGTAATTTGATTTATTTACCGATGCAAATACTTCTTTTTACACTTTCTCAGCAGAATATTATTGTCTGCATCGTATGGAGCATTTTGACTGCTTGCATAACTTTGTTTCTTTTATGAATAAAACAGGTTTTTCTACTCAAAGTTCGCCGCATATCAGTGAAAAATCTTGGACACGTTGTAGGATCTGCACTGAGAATAATCAACGTTCGCCGGGTAGGTGGGCTTGCACTCGGGGTAATTTGAAATGTGCACAGTGCACCATAATACGATCATTCCAGAGCTGAATGACGCAACAGAGAGCGAGGGGGAATGAGTGGGGTTTCCTGTCCGTTCCCTCGCAGCCGTGGTTGGAGCGGACCGGAGCGGGAGGAGAAACTACACCTATGCAAACAATGGATGTGCTGTGTGTTGTCTATCAACCTGCTCAGGGGCACACGGGAAGAAAGAAAGCATACAGGCGCCTCACTTTTTCCTTCATCTTTCTCGGGGTTAACAGTGGCAGAGCAGGTGAACGCTGGTCCAACCCGATCACCCTGTGCGCCCTGCTACCCCAGGGGGCTTTCAGCAGTTTCATCTCGTAGCCTCAAAAATCCACTCCCGAAGCCTGGCACCTATCCCTGCACATGCCAAACTCATAAAAACACCTATACTCACACACATGTTCGGATTCTATGAAAGATTACATAATTCACACGTCTATAATCGCTCCAATGCCTGCCAACTGTCTGTCTTCTGAGCCGTGTGGTGCAGCAACCTGTCGTGCTCTCTCAGGAAGATACATATTTGTCATTCCATGTTAAAGAGACTCGCCTTGAACGTTTTGTGCAGATTAAATCTTTTTTTTTTTCATTATATCACAATCCTGTACTTTGCTGAAAATAATCGTCCACTTTCATAAAGCTGAATGTGTCGAGGTCTTGAAAAACGTCAACGAGCGAGAGCGTCGGCGTCCTCTTATCACGGCTGGCCTTTCTGGAAACAAAGGAGGCCGCCGGTCGTCGGGGTGAAAGCCGTCACTCAGACGGCCACCGAGCTGTGATGGCGAACGTCATTCGGCCCTGAGTGAGGCGGGAGGCCGGCCAAACACAGACCGCATACCGGGCAGCGCTGTGAGCGTCGCACAATGTGAAAGTGAGAGAAGTGGTTGAGAAGAAGTGGATGTCATCAATGCGCCGATACGGAGGAGGGAAAAAACAGCTTTTCTGTTTCTGTTAGAAGTAAATGTAAGGAAAAAAAATAAATCTCACATCCATTAGCGATGGTTAGCTACGCTTAGCTTAGCAGAAACATTAAAAAATGCCTGGATCTGAAACTGATCCAAACACGATTCAAACAGAAATGGAGGACCAAGCTCAGACAACATATTCACAATAATCCTGGGTCAAGGGTCCCAGCCTGCAGGTCTAGGTGCATTAAAGATAAACACCACCCCACTTATGAGACACACTGCCCAGCCCGTGTCGCGTGTAAACAGGGATGCAGAGGGTCATACGGTTTGGTTCCACATGCAGATGGAAATCTCTTGTCATAGCAACACACACTCAAAGACCAGGCAATAAAGATAAAGAGTCTCAGCTTTCACACAAACAGTCATATTTACAGTCGGAAATCACTGCTTCCACACACACACACACACACACACACAGATTTGATAAATCAATAGCACTAGCTATTAAGCGATCGACTGATATCCCTGACATTTTGCTCACCGGGGTGTTTGTGGGCTCCAGAGGTTTCTGTCTGGAAGAGAGTCTCTTAGAAGCCGTTTTCCATGTGTGCAAAGAGCATTGACAGCATTGACATCTCACAGGCCAGTTTTTTCGCTAAAAAGGCAGTGACAAAAAAGAATCTGATGGTTTGGAAGGCAATTATTGGCTTTATCCCACTTATATTTGTCTGGAAGGAATCAGTTGTGATATTGGTGCAGCGAGCGCCCGGGTTCCAGCCCACAACGGTCTCCTGCAGCACTGGCGTCGGGTCGGACGGTTGCCCGGAGCTTTTGCGGTGTGTCGGGCACCGCGGGCACTAATCCGCTCTCACTGGCAACCGTTCAGCCATCTGAGCATGTTGAATCCAGCAGCAGTCACTTAGAGAAAGGTCTCTGATTGATTAAGTCAGGTGAATTAGCACGTGAATGAAGGAAAAATTGAGTTAAGATGATAATATAATGTGACACCTTTCCTCAAATCTGTCATTTCTTCTTCTGCATTACAAAAAAAGACAACTGGCATCGCAAGAAACTGAATTGTAAGAGGAAAAATGTGAAGGATCTGGGTATTCTTCAGTGTAGTGCCTTGCAGCCTTTTGCACCAACAGTACCTCAATACAAAACTATGGGAGTTTTGTCCTCGTTATTTAAATTTAGCATAGTGACATTGAATAAAAACATAATGAAGGTATCCATAAAGTTAACTTTTTTGGAGGGAGCAACACCGTTTAATCCCAGAATGGTGGCAGACAAGTGTCGAGGGGTCAACCTTTCTTTGGGGGGGGGGGGGGGGGGGGGGGGCTCACGTGGGCCAGGACTCAAAACTGAGAAGTGCACATTATAGAGGGGGTCCGTCTGCCTGACATATGGTGCCAATTACCAGCTGATGGGGTTGCCGAGGTAAAGAGGCCAATCCAGATTGGCCCTTCCCACCCAGGTTTGCACAAGCAGCCATTCATCAGATTCTGCAAGAACACCTCCCTCCCAAATCCTAAACTAAACCCCGACAGGCAGCCTACACATGGCTCCTCGCCTCAATGTACAGACAACTCAAAGTCAACTATACACGCCGATTTTCAGGTTCATTTCCATCAAACACTTCTTATATGTCAAATATAAATGTGTAAATGCATTTTTGTGTGTTCACATATGACTCATCTTCAGGTTCCTTTACATGACTCACACATTTCAGCACATGTCAGATCTAAGTGGATCTTAGTGGAGATACTGGATCTTAAAAGCTACCCTGTGGAGTTCTGTTTAAATACGCAATTAAAACTGGTATGTGTCTCTTGAAGCCAAACAAACATGTTGAATCCCTTTCTTGTAAAAATGTACACAAAGCCAACGTTCTAAATCTGGTTTTGTTTACATCCGTGTTAACTAGCCCTCATGGTCATGTGTGTGTGTGTCTTAATGCACATGCATAAACAGCAACCTGCTCATAAAAAACAACAACTGCTTGGCATGTGACCGTTAGCATGTTAAGATGTTAATATGCTCTTTGCATGCAAGCGTGAATGGAAACATGACCATGTCTGGATGGTGATCTGGATTTCTGACCCAAACATGAAAACTTAATTCTTCCACAAAAGGCGTAATTCAAATAATTTCAGATATTTATTATGAATTAAAATATTATTATGAATACATGGGTTGCATGAAAACAACTAGCATCTCTATGTTTTTTAGATGCACTACATTTTTTGAAGACGATCCACCCACCCAGTCTGCCGCCTTGCCAGGTTAGCCAGCAGAAAAGCAATCTAAGTTATATATCATCTGGCTTCAAGCTGCTGAACTGATCTTTATGGATCAAGATGGTGCCCAAAGCTCCCTTTTTTTTTTTAAAGAACAGAGAAGCCATGTAGCAGCCAATCAGAGCAGGGGATGGAGATGCCTTTATGTTAATGGTTTCTACAGATTCGAATCCTCTGTCTGACTTTTTCCAGTCGCTCAGCCACACTACGCTGATTAAATCATGAAGTGGAGGTTGAGGTGGATTTTAGGGGCGAGCTGTGTCAATCTGCATACTGTACATTCAGATCCGCCATCAACCAGGGCTTCGAAATGAAAGTAACTTGGTGAAGATATTTTGTCAAGACAAAACAAGCAAAGTCTTGTGGATTACATATATAAACTGAATATTCAACAACAAAAAAAAAAGCAAGCATAACACAAAATATGCCTTGAAAATAACAACAAATACGGGGGAGTAAAGAAGGAATGGACTGGAATAATCAATGGACAATAAGCGTTTGACTAGAAAAGAGCAATTCCTTAAGCAGAAATGCATCACGTGTCTGGTGAGCAGAGATTACAAAAAGCCACAGGAGGAGACAGGGCTCATCAACTTAGCCTACACAGAGACTGGAATATCTGCCCACATTAACCACAAGCATTATGGTACATTCTGTACGTGCACATGCCTGGCAACGGAGCGCACGGAGACTCCCTCTGTGAATCAATCACTTACTGAGCTATCACATTATTTTGTGCATGCAGACCCAACACTGGGGCATTAAACGGGTACGTCTGCGAGCTAAAACCTAGTCAGTGTAGATTTGTAAAACCTGTACACTTTCTTTTTTCTGTTATTGATGCTGGGGTTTAATAGAAAGCAAATGTATTGATGGTTTTCCTTCTTCTTGTGAGTCACATAGCTGCTGTTTGATGCCACACTTTTGGTTCAGGGGGAACATTTTTGACATAACTATGGATGCATTGCATGAAATTAACTACAGACATTTCATGGATCTAAGTGACCTAAAGAAACTAATGATTCAACCCCCCTCCCCCTTGTGGTAGCAGAGAGTGCAGAGCCAGAGAGGAGGTTAAGTTGAATATGTAAGTCTCGTCTGCCTGACTCATTGGTTCTTTATCTGACTGAGGGTTACATCTGTGTCCCGTGGATCTGAAATACCAGTAGTCTTACTGTGCATTGATAAAACAATGACGCTGGAGTACCAGACGGATTTGTATTCCCACATTTTTCCCTCTCCACAAAATAAGGAATCAAAGAGTCGTTCATGGTGCGGTCCGCTCGTCGCGGATGAACAAAATGACAAAGTCTTGCGGTCCATTATTTGTACAGAAAACACTCATTCTAGCCAATTCAAGCAACAATCTCAACCTTCCTTCTGCTACGAGCTGGACAATCCCCCTGAACTGCCACACTGTTTCCACAATCCTGACTTTGTTCGCTCAACACAGGAGCTGCAGTTAAAAGTTGCACGGCTTTGAACTCATCCGCGGTTTTTGTATAAAAAAAAAAAAAATTCTCTCACCATTTTTTCTGGCTCTGGCTGCAAAGATGACGTGCCCGTTCTTAATCTCCCCCACCAAGTTTTTACTGGCTAAGACTGTTTCTTTCCAACCACAGAGACATGTAGTCGGCTATGGCAACAACACATCAGATGCATTCGAATCCCTGAAACAAATCAGACATGTGGGCGGCGAATCAAACCGTCTCCAACCAGGCTTTCACCCAAAAGTCAGATGGGTCATAAAAAAAGTTGTCTATTTCTCATATTTTGGATGTATGCTGTGTAATGGTCATAATAATCACAACAGGCTTTAATTGCTTTGTTCCTATCAGTGTGATCTTATCTGAATAATCCAGTCCAACGCTGAAACAGCAACACGTGGATTTCACTATCTGAGCACCTGTCAATCAAATGTCTTACCCTACATGCCATGAATCTATTTCACATTTTTCAAATGCCAGCAGGCGTCAAATCTGTCATTAGAATATTTAAAAAGAATGAGAAAGAACATTGTGTGGTATTTGCGCGTTGTCTTTAACACTGAATTCATCCGTTGCACGACTGTCCTTGCGTATGAAACGTGCAACTCGACCCACTCACCGCTCTGGTTGGCATTTGAGCGACTTCACCATCGGGATTGTATTCCTGAAGGTATTCGCTCAGTGCCAGTAGCTAGCTGGTGTGGAAGCTTAGACAAGAAAAAAAAAACAAAAAGGTGGACCTTTTCCCGGTGAAATGATTTGGAGCTTAACAGGATCCGTCAGATATAATGACCACAGCTACTGGGGGCATGTTTAAACACTCAGGCATGGTTTTGGAGGTAGTTATTCCTGGTCCGTGGGGTTGGGGGGAGCGGGTGACAGGTTTAGTGTGCGAGAGCAGGAAATGGCAACCCCTTCTGTGCAGCGCTCAGCCCGAGTCTGAAGAGCTGTCCTGGGGCCAGTGGTTAAGAGGGGGGGTCATGAGGGAGGTCAGGGCAAAGGTCAGGCCAGGGCAGTTCAGTTATTCAGGGTAAAAGGGGGATCGGCTGAGAGGAAAAACACGACGCTTGTGGTCAACAAGTAGAGAGCCTTGAACGCTCGCAGGGAAGGTGTGAAATAAACACCATCACGGCTGCAGCAACACAAACGCCAAACAGAGACAAGCTTTTTAGGTGTGATGAATGAAAAACTAAAAGAAACTATACAGCAAGTGCTATATGTAATAGCTAGCGGGGTTGCAGCAGGTGAAGCTTTTGATAATAACTGAATTAAATAACTCTGTTTTGGGCTTGTTGTTTTTATTAGCTGCACTAAACATAAACACCGCTGGTTCATATAAAACCCCGGGAGTGGATTATGGCTGCTATCATAAACAGGTGGCCGGGGACAACAATAAAACATCGGACTATATGAAGAGACACATAATTTTCTCTGGGATTAGTGGATCAAACCAGGACCTAAAGCATAATGAATAAACAGTGGTGAGACCAAGAAACCAAATGGAATGCATCCCTTTATGCTGGATGGAAAATGAAAGACAACATTGTGAATTAGATGTTGTATTTACTGCACATAACAGTTAGGCAAGTGTAATTTGAATATTGGTGTATGATTTTTCTAGTATGTCTTCTTTTACACGTAATATTTAGGGCATTTACATTAACATTTTAACTTATTACACATGTAATAAGTTAAAACTAATCCAGTCTAATGCAATAGCTCTGCATAAATCCTGCCTACATAAATGTTCGCTTTTGTTTTACGTTAAGTAAGCAGCAAAGTGGAGCTAAACTGTACAGCAGCTATTCTCCAACACTGGTGGGCAATGTACGAAGCAAGTTATTTATTATTTCTAAAAAAGTTAGTTAACATAAATAAAAAACATAATTTAAAAAAAGTTTGAATATCACCACACCAAACAAGACTAATCACCAAGTAAAGACATTTACGTTAGCTAGCCGACACTCTCTCGGAGGCGTGCGTGGTCAGTAAAGCCGACAGTGGCAGAGCACAGATTTACATACTGGATTTACATACCTTTTTTTTTTCTTTAAGCTTTAAAATAAAATATGGGTTGTAAATTACTAAACGTTTGAGAACCCCTGCTGTACGGGGCAAAGCAACAAAACAACGTTGGTTCTGTCCACGCTGGTAATAGTCCAGGAAATGATTATAATTGGGGAGGTTTAAATCCGTTGCTTAGTTCATTGAAGGCAACTGTTCCGCTGCAGCAGGTGATTTTCACTGATTTGTTCCTGGTCTTTGCTTGAAAGTGCGCTAATCAGGGAAACTGCCTGCCTCGAACAGAACCTGCCGACACTGAATATACCACAAATACCCCGTAATCATCCGACGGAGAGTAGGAAGCCCACAAACACATCATTTAAATATTCAAAGTCTCTTCGCCTTAAAGGCGCATAAATCATCGGTGACAGAAATATGAGGTTAGCGACGACGTTACAAGGGGAATTCGCCGTACTCTCTAATGCATCATGTCGTGTTAGACATCAGTGGGCACATTAAACTTTCACTGGATGCATTACGGTGTCATTTGAAGTCATTTACAGTCGTGGAAACTCCCTTCAAATAAATGAGCTCCTGAAGAGCATCCGACTCGTAGCAGCTGCCCGACCCACTGAAAACCCCTCCAGGAAGTCCCCGCTGTATTTACCTCTATGTACCACACACACACACACACACACACACACACACACACAAACACAGACAGTTTGACCTACGTCCAAATAGCTCAGCTGGTTGCACCTGCTCAGATGGGATTCGGTCAAAATAAGTCATTTTCTTTGCAGACAGCCGCAGCGAATACCGTTATTGGCATTGGCGTGGGAGAGGCTGGAAATTATGAATCAAAACAACAACCTCTGACTCCCCCACTTTCCTCCCTCTCAGCCTGCGCCGGGTCTAAATAAGAGCCTCTTTTCAGGAGCCACGAGTCGACAGCGCACTTCAGGCGAGAAGAAGAAGAAGAACCTGTCTCTGGTTCAGGTGGGCTCGTTTTCCTGCCAATATTTCCCTTGGCCATTAACCATACCCCACCTTGTAATTGGCCCACTTATGTCAAGTGGTCACGCTAATTGAGAAGAAACATGTGAAACACAAAGAACCTTGAGCCGGAGGAATATTAAGGTGAAAAGCTGCGGCGTGTGGATAATGTGATTTGTCAAACTTACAGCGTGACTAGCTTCTTACTTATCGTTTTTCCTCTCTCCCTCATTGTCACGTTCGTTCTCTCTAATCCTTCGCTCGTATTCGTTAGTAAAATTAATCCGGTGGTCCTCCCCGGCTCCTCCCCCATCTTCTTCTCCCAAAGACGTCCACTACCTTTCCCTCAAGAAAACCTGCTCGCAGCATTCTCCCCTTTCTGGAAATATTTTTCCACTGCCCCGTCCAAACCATGAGGGCCTTTCTTTGGACACACACACACATTGTCTCTGCTAAAATATATCGGCGGTGTGCAGATTGCCCCGGGGCGAAATTTCAACTTCAAAACTGTCTCGACGATGGAAAGAAAAAGGCCCCTGCAGCTGATTCCTGTGCAGGAGACGTGAGGAGAAGGAGGTAGCAGCGGAGAGGAGAGGAAGTAGCCTCTCAAACGGCGTCGGCCTTGATGTCGGAGGACGCATCTGCAATGCGAGGTCATGCCTGCTTGGCAGCAGGGATTTACAGGCCCCTTCAAGAAGAACCCTCCCTCCCACCCACCCCCAAAAAAACCCCACCACCGTCCCCCCTTCCCAGGCCCCTCTGGGAGCTGGCAGACGGTTCGGGTCCCAGTGTAAATATATTTTTTCTCTATCAAAGACACATTTTCCAACCACTGTCAAAAGGGGAGGAGGCTGCTTTGGAGGGGAGGGGTGGGGGGGAGGCAGGGTATGAGAAAAGAGAGTTGGGGGTGAAATTTTCCCCCTCTTCTTCCCCCTTATTCTCCTCTCTCTCTCTCTCTCTCTCTGGTCTGCTGCTGCCTGCCGGGTCGGAGCAACATCTGGCACTGTTTATCACCTGGCCTGCTAGTTCAAGCAGGAAGGGAAAGGCTGAAAGGGGAACATAGTGCCAACCTGAGGTCTGCCATATCAAGGTTAACAGATAATTCTGATTTAATACAAATTTGGGTCCTGTTTCTAAACATTTCTAGTGGTTATGATAACACTGCATGGAAGCAGCAAACTCCGTTGAGGCAAATAAGGAAAGGCGTAACCTATGGGCCAAATATGGTGGTCAAACTTGAACCAGAGTCATGCTCCAAAGCATTAACAGTGTTGGGAATAACTGCATCCATAAGAACTACATGTAAACCCAAATGATCCTTTTGAACTCATTGAGCTGATTCCACCTCACTATTTGAGAAGTGTAAGACATACGGGGTTTTCCTGTTCCTGCTGACGCAATTCACAAATTCAATCACACTAATTCCCTAAATTGATTTGAAAGTGAGCCGAAAGCGAGCCCTTTTTTTTCCTGGAGCCGGGCGTCAGAAAGTGACAGACGGAGAGACGGAGAGAGAGAGAGAGAGAGAGAGAGAGAGAGAGTATAGGCGAAAGACAAGGTTCATAGGACAATGAGGCCCATTGATACGGTGGAGACAGTACCGGGTGCCTCCGGCGCGCTGAGAACGGCTGACGGTGCACAGAGGCACAATGATTACAGTCTGCATTACAAATGGCTAAAACAGAGCCGTGGTCCTGCAGAGGCCACGGCACCAGGGGAGACCTTGTCCAGATAGAGTCTTCAAAGCCCTGCGGACAAGCTCATTTTAGGTCCAAATTACCAGGAACTTCTTTCACATACGCAGCTGCAAAGATTCAAAAACTACTCCTCTAGTTGAGTCTCCTCACAGTACCTGCATTTACTAAATACTAATACATATTTTACAAAAGGCTTCACTATGAGCAGTCAGAGACTTAAATGAAGAAGCTGATGTATTATATTGTGTTCCTATTGTTTACTGTATAGATAGAGACACATCTCTATATGGGACAAGAGTGAAAGCTTTCAAAGTCACAAAAAGATCAAATTTGTCTCTGTTTTGACTCATAAACTGTTTATGAAGAGTGGAAATGATGGGAATTAACAACCTTTTTGAGCATCTTTTAAGAAATTGCGCTCAAGCAACACAAGCCATTTTAAAATCTGAAACTCTTTCAAAGAAAAATGTGATTGTATTTAAAAAAACAAACAAACATTCAACCTATGAAATAGCTGATTCAGTCCAAAAACAAGTCTCTGGTCCGAGCTGCTTAAAATTGAATCACTTTGTATGTGAAAGTCTGATGACGTGATAGGAGTCCACGGATGGGTTGGGTTTGTTTGGGACAGTGTGCCCCTGTGCTTTGTACAGCATTCACACTTAATAAACCTTCAAGAGGTCAAGCCTGAAAGAAGAAGAAGAAAAAAAAAAAAAACCCACACAAGCAATCATTTCTTTTCCTGCCATGTTTCCCTCCCTCACTCTTTTTTCCATTTAGGCCCGGAGGAATTCCATTGAGTTTTAGAGATAAGTTATGTTGCCCAACAATCCTTTTCCTCTCATTCATGTCTCTGGAAACCTACAAAAACAGCTAAACAAGTCCTTGACGCCATCTATGGGCATCAGGCACAACTGCATCTAAATCCTCAGTAAGAAGAGGCAAAGTAAGCAGTTTTTTTTCATTATTTTTCATAACTATTTGCAATATATTCAACACAAGTTTAGAATACTCATCTGGACTGTGAGTTTCCATTTAGTGGATGTAAATTCCTGCACGGACTCTCAATGACATCGTGCACTCTTTGGACCCGAAAAATCGAATGAATACCTGTCTGTACGTGCAGATGATGATCTCCCGCAGATGGTAGTGCATGGGGGTCATGGTCTCGCTGACAGAGTCCAGGGCCATGTCCACCTCCCTCTTCATCCTGTGGCCGTCGGGGAGCAGACGCACCAGCTGCATCACGACCTGCACGCCGGAAACAGCAGACGCACACGGTTCGGTTTCCAGCCTCAAAGATCATTCAACAAACTAACGGCGGTTCATAAACACCTTCATGTTGATGGAATGAAAGCAGCCAATGCTGCACCTGCAGATTGAAGTCTCAATTTTTATGAGCAAATTCGAAAACCCACGTTAAAACACATGGACCAAGATATACTGAAGCTTCAATTTCTCCAACGGCTGAAAAACAACAGCCGTTCAGTGACCGTTTTGGAGCTTTCACAGCAGGAACAGTTTGCCCCGTTGTCATGGCGCTGTAAATCTTCAGATTTCCCCCCCCCGTTTCTCAACGCTCTTTGAAGCGTTCTCATTGATGTTGGTTTAGCAGTCGAAGTATGAAAGTTTGTTCTTGACCTTGGAAACGGCAGTAGACAAAATAATCAGAACACAAGGTCTAATTTGCAGCTGTTCTGGCACTTTTTTAAGTCACGTCATCTTCTTTGAAAACATTTTTTTGGGGTCTTTTCTCTTCATGTAATGTACATACAGTACAGTATATATGCTGTATGGTTTGATTCATTATATATAAGCTTCCTGAATCTTCTTTATGTATGTAATAAGAGATTTTAAATCAGGCTGTGAGAGCTGATTAAAATAACTCCGGTCTGTTGATGATGGTTCTTTGTGCCACACTCTGGCTGGGTTGATTAAAAGAGTCCTGCCCATCAATCCTGACCTCATTTAAATATCAGTGTTCATTCACAGTGATGACCAATGTTTCCATCAACGTGGAAAAACCACAGCACTGGGTCAGCTGCAAGCTAGTCCACTAAACCATGTTGGTGCCCCCTCTACAGTCGGTTTACTAACCATGACACCAAGAAGAAGAAGAAGAAGAAGAAGAAGAAGAAGCAGGAGGAGGCGGAGTCAGAGAGGGAAGAAAACCAAAGAACAGAACAGAACAGGCCTCCAGGCAAAACCCTAGTTACTCATTCAGTGTGTGTGTCAGCCTGACCACCGTCCTTCTGGAAGACACAACCAAGTTGCATGAAACCATTCCTCCTCACTATGTTTTCTTATCTACTATGTCATCTATTTAAATGCTATAAAACGTGCACTGACTTAAACAACCAAGTCTAAATCAATCAAACTAACACATCAAGGCAGCAGTAGAGCAGATATTCCTGTGTTCTGCGAGGTAAAATTAACTTAACGGCTGTCGTGGGTTTGAGAGGATGGATAAATACCACACACGACCCCACCTAAAAACATGCAAACCACCCCTTCGATCTCAAATTGGACAATTCCTTTTTTGGCCACTTGGGGGCAGCAGAAACAAGCTGTGATGAGCAAACTTGACTTTTCTCTCACTTTTTTAAATCAACAATCATTCATTTGGAGTCATATTTCTCGGATGAAAGCCCGATATTCTCTCTCTGTTAGCTCAGTTTTTGGTCTCCTTTTTGACATTTGATGCATATACAGTATATATAGTTGATAATTTGTTAGGGCAAAATAAACTACGTATATATCACTATAATCACACCTGGATGATATCACAACAAACCAGGTACTCCATCACGCTCACAGCATAGCAACATCTTTCGAGGGCAGATAACACATATGGGGGTGGCAATATCACACAACTCTCTGAGGTTGTATTGGAGGCAGACAAGGTTTCCGTGGCGACCACTCTGTGTATCCCAGAAACTCGGGTGGCCGCGCTGTTGTGATTGGCATGCGGCATTGTGTGCCTGCAGAGCGCTGCCTCAGTTTCTGTGTGTCCATTTTTACGGTGCCGAGGACACGGCGAAGCAAGTTCCAGCCGCTGATTCATCGTCACAACAAGTAGAAAACCAAGCAGCTCTAATTCACTAGAGCAGAGCAGAAAAGGCTTTGGTGTCTGCAGCTGTGATTTAAAGTGCTGGCTAAACAGCCAGAGTAGAGAAAACTAAAAAGAGCTGTACAGTATCCCTTTAAATCACAGTTTTGTAGCGTAGTTGAGAGGTTGAATGTTTCATTAACATATATAAAGCAGCTTATATTTATCTGTTTGACCCTCAGGAGCATCAGTTTTCTTTCCCTACGATCACACTGAAACCTGTTGCTGTTTAATGCCAATTAATGTTGATTACTGAGCCGGTGAAACATAATGGAAATGTGTTGACATGTACGTCAGCAAACCAGTTTGAGTGACATAATGCTGACGTGTTATGAGTCGTTTTTTTGCCGAATTAAACTAAAAATAATCACGATGAAGATGAGAATCAACCACACATCATTCCTCAGTATAAGCACTGCTGAAACTGAGAGAAAAATCCCTCATTTCAACGCAGTTTCCACTTCGTTCATAGTTCATATAAATGGACATACTAAACATATTTCGTTATGTTTACGAGTTGGGAGTTGGTCTGCATACCTCAAATTCTCCTTTTGTGTATTTGGCATCAGGAACACTCACGAGCTCATCATCACCAAACTCTGGGAAACCCTGCAGGGAAAGAAGACGCCGGTTCTTATGTAGCTTTGGATAATGAAATCACACACTGTCACCCTTTTGGGATTAAAATAGTCAAGGAAGCGTCTTACGTTAAAGTGCCAGAGAGTCAGAACGGAGGTCACCATGGCGGTCGTGGTCCTGCCTTTTCCGTTGGAGCAGTTAAAAACGAAGGCTGAGTGAGAGTCCTCCGCCAAGGCGGTCTTCATGGCCTCCAACAGCTTATCGAAATCCTGAGAGCACACACACACACACACACACACACACACACACACATTAGGTTTGTGCACAAAACATCTCTTTGTTTAATTGTGTTAAATTAATAATCAAATAAAAAAGTATAACATATTTATATGCAATATAATTAAATATATTATTACTGAATGGCCTGCAGTTACGTTCTTTACCACTAGAGGGAGCACAAGGCTCATCCATTGTCATTTCTAACAAGCGGCAATAAAAGGAACCTAGGAGCTGTTTCTGCTCCTGTGTGTGTGTGTGTGTGTGTGTGTGTGTGTGTGTGTGTGTGTGATTATGTTTATACGCCCCTTCCCTGTTATTACCTCCTCTCGGGGCGCGCTGCAGTCCAGCAGGGGGATGCGTTTGCAGACGAGACCCTGGTGGGAGCTTTTGTGCTGGTTGAAGATCTCCTGGACGGTCAGGCAGCTTTTGAACATCTTCATCTGTTTTTCCTGCTCCAGTGTCACCTCGAGCCACTTCTGAGCTCGCAGGATCTCCTCCTTCAGAGACATCTCCAGTTTCTACGGAACAGGCGGGGAAACGAGGGCGTTTTCACTACACTTTAGGTACTCTCGATCACTCATCTGATCCCAAAAGCACTGCTCTCACTTTACCTCTATTAGCTGCGGATCAGACAGCGGGACAGGAATGTGCTGGTCCAGGCTCGAGGGCTCCCTTGGTGTAAAAACCTGACCATTGCCTTCGAGCACCAGCTCCTCCTGCAGGTTGACCCACAGCACATGGCCGTGCTTCCTCTTCTCGTCCGTCAGATGGGCCAAGACCGCCCCTGTAGCCTGCACACAGAGCGGAGTTTTACGATTAGTCGGTCAGGAACTGGAAGTCCGCCTCGGGGCATCCTGAAGTGGGCGCGCGAGTCGCAAACCATCATGAGTCATTCCTCTGAGTCAGTCTTTTTTGGACCCTCATGAATATGAATGACTGGCAGTTTGGATGTGGATGTTTTCTGTCAGTCTTTTACAAATTAAACTACAGATAGGATTGATTGTGTTGGGAGTCTGCTGTACCTCTGACGTTGGTTGAGCCATCCCATAAACGGGCATCTTGGGCACTCGTCTGAAGTTGACCGCCTTCATCTCCTTCACTGTACCAAGTACGTCGGGAGCCAAACACTCGTCAGCCACCTGTGCAGACAAATGTGAATATGAAGAGGATTACATGACTGTGTGAGGGGGAAGACGGTGGGAGATGTTCTGCAGATATAATCAAAAGTCCTCACCAGGACGCGGGCTCCTCTGGTGACCAGCGCGGCCGGAGCCGACAGCTCCGATAGGTCGGTGCAGGCCAGTAACCGGTAGAGCCACGTGTGGCAGCACATCCACTGGCTGAAGTTGGACACAAAGGCAAGAGGATACTGCAAAAAAAAACACAGTTATAACTTAATTATTTAAATTTGTAACATATCATAACATATCATAAAAATCATAATTCAAAATTACCTGTTCATGAAGGTACGCATTAAAAACAATTAAGTAGAAGTAGCGCTCCAAGCTCTGCATGGTTCTGTTGAGAAAGTAGTCTCTGGTACTGCTTCCCTGAGGAAAACACAAAAGCTTCAATACCTTTTATAAAACAGCAGCTATTATTTCTGTTAGGTTTGTTTTTAATTCTCTTAACAGGAGGGGAGAAAATTATGCAAAAAAAAAAGTCCCTCTCTAAAGTCCTCCATCAGCTGGAGGGCCCACATTGATAAGTACTTCTAATGCATCATCATCCTCCTCCTTTGATTTCACATGAATTGAGCAGCTGGAGCGGTCGAAAACGAAGCATCATCTACAGCACCAGGTGGGGACGCCTTTGAAGGGAAATTCAAAAACAAACTAAAAGGACCTCACTTACCTGAATTTGATAATCTTCTCCGATCCCTTCCAGCTTACTCTTGTTCTCATAGATCGCTTCTTTTATGTTGTGCATTTCTGAACACAGGCCGATAGCCTGGTCAACCTGCGGGAGAAAAACAAGACGTTATCCATTTTTTTTTAATTAAATAAAACCAAATTTGACTGATTTGATTTGAAGACCTTGAAATACAGTGATAGAAAACTACTTCTTCTCATTATTTGACCACTGGACACAAGATGTTCTCTGGAAAGACACACTTTGAATTGTTGCTTTCTTAAACTGCTTTACCTCTTCCATGACCTGCTGTCCGTTAGGCAGCCTGTCGATCAGAGACTGGATGACCCGGAACAGTGGTTTGGGTTCTGAAGCCGCCGCCGCCGCCTCGACTCTGCAGAACAAGGCAACAAGGTCACGCGATGAAGATTTGTGTTTTTGTCCTTCTCTGTTATTTTTTTTTTCAGATTCATTTGATGTCGAGTTCTTACTGCGGTTGTGAGTCACCCCTCAGGCGATTCATGACCAGGGTGCCCAGGATCATGGCTAGGTTGGTGCGGCCGACGCCCACCTGGCAGCTGAAGAGCAGAGCAGGAAGCCTCCGCGTTGCATCGTGGCCCAGCGCCAAGCTGGGGCTCTCCTGGAAAACAAGAGAGATCACACGGGAGGAATAAAACACCGACAGAGAGAACGGAGAAGGTTTAATGCCGGCCTAATGATTTTAAGACAACACATAGCCGCTGGAAAGCCAGTTTTAATGACCCGTCTTTCCACCGAATGTCATTTTGGAAACATCTGAGCTGAGAAGAATGATTGAAAAGCCTGTTTGAACCACAGAAAACAGGAAGTGGGGGAATCTTCCTGGAAGTTCTAACTGCAGTGGAAAATATGCCTCTAAACTATCAACAAGGAAAACCGAGACATGAGCTACAAAAAAAAAAAAAAAAGAGTGAAAGACAGAATAAAGCTCAGATCCAAACACTGTAAAAAAAAGCCACTTTCCGACCGCAGGGAGCTGGACGGGCTGCCGCGAGTCGGTCCAAAAAAGGGCAAAACAAGACGAAAAGAACGTCCTGTGTGATTGAGGAGCAGGACGGAAACCGGGCGAAGCGGAGGACCAGAGAGCGGACGTGAGGAGAGTACGAACTGCAGGTTTTCTGCCATTTATTCCATAACTAACGCACTTATTAGTGATTAATAGCACAGACAGGACAGATTCAAAAGGCCGTGTGTGGATTTTTTTAAAACTTCTGTGACCTTTTGGATACGTCGGTGAGAAAGTCCAGACGCTCTCAGATATTCCAGCCATTAATAACTTTAACGGCACATCAAAACAAGAGGAGCACAGCCAGAAAAAGGTCCATCGTGGTTGACGTTTTTACACGGGCTTACCCTGAGTATGTTAACAAACGCGTCAAAGTCCTCCTCCAGCGGCGCTCCCTCCATCGGCAGCGGTAATCTGTAGTACCTGCAATACAACAGACTGTTACCGGGAGTTGAACCTGCGCCTGTGTTGTGTCAATATTGCCTTTATGTAGGTCATAACACACACTGCACATACACATCTGACCTAAAGTACGACTCGACAGCTGGGCTCCCTCATTGTGTGTTTACTAACTCGCTCTGGTAGAAACTTTGCCTCCTTTTTTCGACGATCCGCAAGGGATGATGGGAGATATCAAAATCATGTGAGCGTTAAAAAACACCACCCGTGATAAAACATCCCGCTGCTTTCTTTGGTCTGCAAAACTTGAGTCAGAGACACTCAACTCTGGGACGGATCTATTTTCTTCCCCCATAAATGTTGCTCATGACATCTCAGTCGAGCTGATGCTGCCGATCTGATTGCAAACAGGATGCTGCAATCTTTGAGTCCGTACCGGAAAAAAAAAAAAAAAAGAAGCAGCCTTTGCACAAACAAAAAAGCCACTATTTATAACCCGCCCCCGGCATTCTGCAGCACGTCGCTCCGTTTAAACGGAGGAGCTGAGCGCTAATAAAAAAGGAGCAGTGTACACAACCTGTAGGTCGGCATGGTGAACATGGGCCTCTTATAGACCTCTTCGGTCACGTGGATGTCCTCCTCGCACGTGATGGAGATCTTCTGCGGCTCGTCTTTAAAGTACTCGATGTCGTTGTAGACGTAGAAGACGTTCTCGTTGAGCATGGCAAAGTCGTGGAGCTGTGGAAGATGGGGGACAGGAGGGAGGGGGTTGTTTTAATAATGCTATTATTAATGCCTCATGTGGATGCTGAGTGTGCGTTGGTCACCTCCTTCCTGATTGTGAGCTCCAGGCTCTCCACCAGCTCCTCCTTCTCCAGGCCGTGAAGGTTCTCGTGCAGGTTTTCCTTCCTCCTGGGGGTGTACGGCACAAAGTTGTCGTCCTTGTGCAGGAAAACCACCGGCTCCTCTCGCACACAGAAGAATATGACCTCCTATTTAAAAAAAAAAGAAAAAAGCACACAGGCATCAAATAATACCATTTTCAAGTAAAGTGGCCGTTTGCCGTCCACCAACTGCACCACTTCCAAAGAGCGGCTGGAAACAATCTGTTGTTATACGACGTGCAGCACATGAGTAACGAGTCTAGCGAAGCCTGACGTATAATTTTGCCAATTTAATTTCAATTACGGTCAGTCTTTCTAGCTGCAGTAAGCAGAGGGATTCATTTTCCGCTGGCACACGTGACCGCAACTTTTCTGTTTGCTCAGTTCTCCGACGCAGCCGCAGCCTCCACGGAGCACTTGACTCCTCAAATATTTACTGACAACATGGCTGGAAGGCAGGCCAAGCAGAGCTAAGCGGGGGCACCAACTTCGGGAGATTTAAAAGGCATAAAATCCACCCGTCGACATGTATGAATGTGTATGTGTGAGAGGAAAATAACAGTGACCTCATGTCCTTGTGCCTGGAGCCGCTGAAGGACGTGTTTGAAGCCGTTCAGGCTGGGCTGACCCATCCCGTACAGCGGGTAGGATCCCTTCACTTGGCGGAAGTTGGGCGCTCCGTAGCTGCCCGTGGTGTTGAGGACGTCGGCCTTGCTGCACACATCCTGTACCATGAAGTACTCCCCCTGGAAGGCAGTGCAAATGTCATTGTCTCGACCACATAGAAACACCACAACAAATCCCTCCATTTTCAGCCAGACTGTGTTGTCTCAACAGGTTAAACCTCTGCTCTGATCTCCTAAAGATGATTAGATTAGGGTGCGTAAAAATCTTCAAACTACTTGCTTAGATATAAATATATCATCCATCATTTTAAAGTAAGACGCACAAGATTCAGAGCTCTTTCAGCTTCAGGTAACTTTAAGTGCAAGCAGACAAAATCACTGATTTATTTCGTTGACATTTGTGAGATGATGAAGTAGAATTAATATTATTTCCACTGGAGCTGCAACAATTAATCAACTAATCAATAAGTTGTTAAATTAATGAGAACATTTTTGTAATTTGATTTACTGGTTTGAGTGATTTTTACAAGAAAATAGAAGTCAAAATTCTTGTTTCCAGCCTTAAAATGTGACAGTAAACAGAACATCTTTAAGTTGTGGGACACAAAACACCGATCAGCATTTTTAACCATTTAGTTGAACAACCAATCGATTATTTGAAAAGATAATCAACAGATTATGACCAAAAATGAAAAGTGAGGAGCAAACCGGACAGGACGGGGTTGACAAATGTCACATCCCTCAAGATAGAGCCAATTTATAACATGTTCCACTCTGGAAATCGTCTTGAGATTTGGTGTTTTTCCATTTCCTCCACTCCGGAGAGTGTTTTTGAAAAAGCACCGTTTTTACCTTTACTGTAGGTGAAACTGCTGGCCTGTGTCTCCTCATGTAAACAGAAGCTGTGGGTTAACACCGACAAAACACCGCATGCCTGAACAGACGCAGCAGAGGTGACGGAGCAGATCAAAGCCCCGATAGCAGGGTGACAACATTCCTGCATCAATGGCCGCCCCGGATCATAAAAAGGCGCATGACAATGTTCCGATGCCACTCGGCTATTTGGGCATGTGAATGTGAAAAGAGCAGACGTGAAGGGCGGCGATGCGACTCTTTCCGAGTCTTTCTGCCCTTACCTGCACCAGGTAATGCTCAGGCATGGCGTCCGATATCCGACCCACTTTGTAGTTGGCCTTGAGGATCTCATCGTGAATCTGAAATTCCTGTCTGCAGTTGTACCTGCGAGAGAGGAAAACAACGGAATCAATTCAATTACCAATTATCTGTTTGCCAGGCCTGGATTGACAAATGACATGATAACAGGGGGCAAACACTTCGGCTGGGTGGGGGTGGGGGTAGGGGGGTGACTGTGATGTCACCACAGTGATCAAAGAGGATTAACACCCAATTGTGAGAACGCGGATTCGAGGAGGGAACTTACGTGATGACGACAGGTGCGACCTTGTTGGTGATAATGGACTTGGCCTTGTTGTTGTGGATGTTGACTGTCTGAAAGGGGCTCATGCTGAGGGACTGCCTGCTGTCCGCCATCCCATTGCCATGGACACTCTCAAGCGGCGACGCTACGGAAACAGGCTGTGGCGCGGCACTGGCAGTTGTACCCATGCTCCACAAGCAGCTGCGGATGACATCGCGGCGGACTCAGAAACAGGAAGCGACACACTCACAGGCACACATAAAAGGGCCCCGTACACAATGGCATTAGTTTATTTGGAGTGTGACCACACTCGCAGGCAGATTTTAAAGTGTGAAGGGCTACTTCGGTGGATGTCTCACACTTCCAGGCTGCAGTATACATCACTGAGATTGTAGAAATAACATTTACACCCGTTTGGAATTAGTCTTTTGGACAAAATGTTAGTTTTCCTCCACAGAGTTTGATGAAATAATCAACACTGCTCATATCTCTACACTAAATATGAAGCTACATCCATCCAGTTAGCCTAGCTCCCCCTGTTTGCAGTGCTAAGCTAAGCTAACTGACCACAGTAGCTTAATATTGGATGATATAAAATAGTAAGTAATAAATAAAATAATCCTTAATATAAAAATTAGGATAATTCACCAACCAAACCATCAACTAGTATTTTGTATAAAAACATTTTTTGCATTCATGTTGAATATTGAATGTTAAATTTAATCTGATCCAGTAAATATGAGTATTGTTTCTAAAACTGCTCCCACTATTATTTCTGTTCACAATCATGCAATAAAAAAAAGATTTTATGCATAACTCCAATTCCAATCGTTCATATCACGTGTGATCCCGTCATGGTGGCGTGGGATGGGAGTCGAGTGTGACAGTATTTGTATTTTCATCGTGCCGGCTTGATACTGAGCTCTCAGACCCCCACGCGAGCCGGGCCACGGGCTTCAAGCAAAACCTCCTCCCCTCTGAATAAACAGTGAGCTCTGCAGATAAACAAACGAGTCTCCCGACAAAGCTAGCAGTCGGAAGCAACGCTGCTCCTCGACATCTAAGCCGGCGTGGAACCTACAGCACCGGAGGACGCAAACAAGAGGAACACACACACACACACACAAATACACATAACCCCCTCAAGGAATACACTGAAGAAAAACACCAAAAACACACACATACACATACTGTGACACCGGAGACGACAAAAAGAGAAGCAGAGAATTGATCCAACATCAAAATCTACTTGATGCGACGGGGTCAGAGCACCTCCGTGTGATCTCCGGCTCCGGATAGAGTGGACTCTCATGGTGCAGGAAGGTTCAGCGGGGAGAGAGAAGTGCCGGGTGAGTCACCGCTACTCTACTCTTTGTTGCATCTGGAGCCGAGGGGGCAGGTCAACCTTCACAGACCTTTTGTTTCGGTAAAAAAAAAAAAAAAATCTCTTCTCCTCACAAGCACAACGGGGGAGACAACAACATACTGGTCTACTTCTCCGGCATGGTTGGAAAAAGGGCGAAAACCTTTTTAAAGCGTGACCTTAATAATAACTGCAGAGTTTAAAAAAGAATGATGAGATGAATCTCCATAAAAGGAAGAAGTTTCCAAGAAAACGGTGCTCCGGCTGCTCAAATCTATCCGAGTCGTCGCCACATACCAGAAGCATCTCTGTAGCCATAATGTTGCGACTGCCACACAAAAAAAAAAAACAACACAGAAAAAAGAAAAAAAAAAAAAACGCCTACGCTGCAACAATCTGAAATGTGACATCTTACGTGTGAGAGGAGCGATCTGTACTTCCAGACGACCCTTTCCTTCGCTGCTTGTTGTCCGCCATGGTGTGTGAGAGAGAAAAGGAGTGTGAGAACTTGGCATCACATCCAAAAAGGAATCCTTCTCTCTTGAAATCCCCTTTGCCGCCCCCCCTGTCGGGAGGAAACACCCCTCTTGGAAGCTCACAGTGCCCCGTTGCTTGGCATTGGGCAAAAAAAAAAAAAAAAAACTTCAGGAGGTTCCAGCATTCAGACGTCCTCCCCGTCTGTCCGACCTCCCGTGTGATGTTGGCTAGTAGATCCACGCCAGAGACTCAGGTCTCCACGGAGGGGACCAAAGGAAGTGGTGGTACATCTGGCAGCCAGATGGCTTAAGTTCAGCTCCCTTTCACAGGGACAGGCTGCGCACAAAGACGACACGGGATTTCGACTCTTGTACTGTACAGCAGGCGGTACAAAAGGAACACGCTGGCATGACGACTTTTGATCCATCAACTGAAAACGTGTCATTTATCAAGCAAAAAAAAAAAGAAAAAAAGGTGAACGTCGGCTGGTTACATCTGCTCAAATGACAGAATATACTGCGTTTTTTTTACTTAATTTAATCTGTTTGAAGACGTCACATTGAGCTCTGAGAAATGTGTTCACTATGTTGGCCAATTTATAGAGCAAACAAGATAATATATTACATTTTTTATTGCTATTTAGTTAAGTTTCAATACAAATTTGGTGCACATTTTAAGCTTCTAAAACAATCAGAAAAAGAAAATTAATACATATATCCACGCACTACTTCTAAGCCAATATAAAGAGCTTGATGGCGTTAACCCTCCGGTGCCATTGAAGCACAGCAGAAGAGGAGGGCACAACTGATTCTGGACCAGCAATCCCTCCTCTGTTGCTCCTCCCGAGGTTTCTCCCCTTTTTGTGTGATTAAAATAGTCTTTTTGGGGAGGTTTTCCTCATCCAAACTAAGAGTCTAATAATAAAGGGTGTTGTACGCTGATTGCAAAGCCATTTGAGGAAAAGTTGTGCTTTTGAGGTACTTGATTAAACTGAAGTAATAACAATAAACAGCTGCAGCAAAAGTTAGTTATAATATGCAACAGGAAAAAAGATATAAAGATGCCTTCTGTGTCTCCTTGACTTCCTATTTGAACTGAAAACAGAGCTTACAGTCTCTGCATTCCTCAAAGTAAGGGGCATTAAAATAGCAAAGCCTTTCAAATCTCTGTCCCTTTAAGGACATTTAATCAGTAGGTTTCCTTTACCAACCACCGCAGCCATGCACTAATATGTATGTTCCTATGTGGCTGGGGTGAAGGCTGTAAAACACTCTGACAACAGATCCTCATCCACACTAGAACTTCCTGCATCTCGTCCCGTGTGGCGTTTTTTATTTGTGAAACGTGTTAAATGAAGCTGAGTGACACGTCCCGACAGACGCTTCAGTCTAACAGGCCTCCAAAGGAAATATTACTTTTTTTTTTTTGTAAATGCTGCAGCACACACACCCAGTAGCTTGCTCGCCGAAACATGTAAAAACCCTCGCCTGTCTTACCTTTAACAGCCTGTCACCTGTGCTGAGAGACCATGGTGCACACGCGCTTTGAGACGGAAGTTCCTGCTTCGCGCGAGCTCAGCTCGTCAGCCACACCGACTTCAAAATGGGCAGGTCTGGTGTAGCGGGCGGGCGGCTGGGGCGGAGGCCTGAGTAGAAATAGCCCTCAGTCATAAACATCCTCCTGGAGATCCAATCAAGGCATCTCATCAGAGAGGCTGTTTATCCCCACATGTCAACCAAAGAGCAGCGTTGCGCTGCTTTGCGAGGCCAATAAAACGACGAGACAAACGTGCAAAAAGGCAAACGACTGAATAAAACACAAGGCGATCTTGAGTTCGCCTTTTTGAGTGTTTTCCCCGAGGCGGGTGTTGATCAGCAGGTCACAGTTAGTGAAAAGGCACTAATATCTAAATTCACAGTAAGAAGAAGGACACATGGGAACTGGAGGCTCCTGCCAGCCTATCAGCATCGCCCCATTCAAGGCTGCCCCCCATTTAAATTCAGCCGGCGTCCCGACTTTGCCGTAGCAAACGTCTTCAGACAAAAGGGCCCCGAGTGCAGACAGGAAGGAGCGTGCAGCTGCAGGATGCATCTGTTGGTGGCCTCCGAGGAAGGATGCAGAGCGCTCTTCATTCACCAGCGATGCGGGCGTTTCGAGGGGAGATGGGTAACACTTTGTAACGCCAGCGGAGATCTTTCAACGCAGACGGGGAGAAGAGGAGCTGCCGGCTTGGCAGCGAGAACCGCGCATTAAAGCCCAAACAAACTCATCTCATTCAACGATCCGGAGCATTTCTGGTCTCCGCAGAGGCCAATGATGTTGAAAGTCTGAAAGCCTCCTGGCTGCTTAAAACCACATAGAAACAGCACAGATATATGAATATTATCAGCTTGTGTTATTATGGAGAACATATCCAGCATCGTTCAAGAACCTAACCCAATCCTCGTCTTACAAACAACACCCCACAGTCTCTCACTCATCACCGGACCCCCACGTCATTCAATACAACCCAGTCACACACCCCCGAGGCCGAGGAAGCGTGAGCACACCTTGACGGGAAATGCTTAGTTATACTCTCTGAAACCCCCCCCCCCCTGCAGCTGTACACATAGTTCACCAGTTGAGGTTAAGGGTTACACAGAGTCGTGATTCCACAGGACGCTGCTAGTTCCTGAGCTAAATATCAGTGCGGCGCGGAAATGAGCTCAGCAGCTTCCTCTGCAGAAAATCTTTGTCGCTTTTCCTCCGACTGTTAGGAACGACCTCGTTGTGATTCGTGTTGACTTACGGGCCCTGACAACCGAAAACAAACCGTGGCAAAGAGGAAGCCATGTGATGCATTGTTCAATTTCCAAATATGCTCAAAAAGGGGAAAAAATCTAAATAGCTGTCACACTGCAAGAGAGATAGAAGAGAACAACAAACCGGGAGTGCCACAAACCTAAACTAAGCTACAGTGAATCCATATAACATAAATCACATGAATAACCTTTAGCCTCGTGCATTCTTGCTTTCATCACAGCTTCCACGCTGAGCTGCTAAAAACGGGTGCGCAAGTCTATTTTTAAAACGGCGCCTGTAATTTATTTCATTTTCGAGACGGCAATTTTGTCCCCCTATGATTTTAAAGGCTACAGTAATGTGGCTTTCATTTTTTCGGAAACCCCAGCGTCTGACCACGATATTCTCTCTGCAGCAGCGGGGCCAACTGACAGGCATTTTTATTAGTCGCTGCCTTAGAGAACCTCTCCCTGGGTAGATTTAACCCCCCCTAATATGTTTCTATCACCACTCAGACTGAAGTGGTTAACTTCGCTCAAACGTCGTGCATTTTCTTTGCTGAAATCGTGTCCTCTGGTAAAAGCATGAGTGCTGATAAACACTAGAGGAGAGAGGAGGCGTCACGTGCCCCGAAGAATGTAATCCATGTAGCTATGTGAACATCACACATGACCGGTATGCTGAAAGAATGTGTTAAATCAAAGAAGGCAGCTTTAGTATTCTGTGATGGATTATGAGCATTTTCCTTTCGCATCCATCGGAAACACACTGATGACACACACAAGTACTACAGCATCATGACAGAAGAATCACAACTCTACCTGGCATTCAGCTGATCAGTCCACCATCCAAGAGGTGCTCGAGTCTGAAAATAGTGGGTTCAAAATAATAAAAAAGGACGGCTCTCCACCAGCCTCAGTCAGACATCCTCACTGGCATCTCTCTCTCTGATCTGTGAGGCAATCTGTCTCGTCCCGCTGGTCGCGCTACTGCAGGCGGCGGTCTCGCATCATTAAGGCGTCCTTACAAAGCGAGGCAGTGAATGCATCCTTTGGTGAGAACAGATCCCAGGTCTGCAGGAGACCGCAGAGGGAGGACACGGCTCTCTCCGTCCAAGGGGGTTCGGATGGCTGATTTGTTACTTTTCGTGTGCATCAGCGCGTGAGGCGCAAGGCTGCTCACGCATGCTAGGATTTGTGTGTGTGTGTGCAACGGTGTGTGTGTGTTGTGTCTGCGTGTGTCAAGAGGATGTGTAGGCGGACCCAGAGAGGCTTACTCATCATCCAGCTCGCTATCCAATCACATCACCCGCGCAGCACAATGCCACCTACACATGGCAGACCCCTTTTTTAACGACCGTCTCAAAACCCATTAATTAAACTTGTTGCAATCAGCGGCAGCCCTCCTCGCCGCCGGCGTGATGCAACGCAGACCTGCTGACAATCAGTAACAACTGCACACAGATGACATCACGTAAGCCTAATTCACTACGATGCTCTAATTACTCCATTCATTAGCGGTTAACACGTGCCATGTCGAAGGCAAACAGGCTTACAGCTGGGCAAACACTTCGATTTAAGCTCCGGGTTCAGCTGCAGAAGTGCTGTGTGCTCTAGTCCTTGCCGTCGTCACCCTGAGGTCAGACCGTCTCATCAAGCAATGAGGTGTCCCGTTTCATCCTGTGGGCCATTAAAGCGAGAACGAAATGACATCCAGTCATATTTTACCTGCATTCAAGTCCTTAATGCTGCTGCACAACCAACTACGACTGCAGAAAACGTGAAGAAAACAGGCGACAACATCAACGTTATCCTCTGAGCGGCTGCCGATGTGTAATCAACCATCAGTTAAACGATCATTTCCAAATTGAGTGTGTTTGCAATCGTTGGCGGGTGGATTTTTTTTTGAGATATGCATGTAAAATGTGCTGCTGCCACACCTGTTCCTTCCTTCCTACAGCAACGCAGGCCAAGACTCTGATGTTCTTGCAAAACAATGTGAAAAAAAACCCCTCCCAGTGCCGGCAAACGGCAGAACATGAATGAGTCAATCCAGTGAGTGAGCAACCAGAAACGCAATTTCCTTTTCTCGGGGGGTTCTGGAGATCAAAAGCAAAATATTAAGAAAATAAGATATTAAGAAATAAGAAGCCATCTACACGTCACTAAAAAATACAGCATTTTAATGAAATAAAGAGACAAAAAAAGCTATCAAAAGAAAAATCTTATCGCTCCAACATGGTGGCGCTTTTCATTTCCTTCCGATTGGTTGATTATGTGGCGATAAAGCAGAGCTCAATTCAGAGTTAACATAGAAAACGTATTAAGATGTTCAGCTTCCTCCCTGCTGAATGTTCCCCGATGGTTAAAACAGAGCTAATATCACCTGTCTTGTCTGAATCCGTTCTCGGGTCTGGTGTCTATCTTTCCCTCAAAAAGCCAGATTGCTAAAAGGCCTGTAACGGTAACAGGAAAGGAGGAGATAGTGATGGAAACTATTTAACCGCAGTTAAATGACTCTTATTTAGATGCTGTAATATCTTTCTACATGTTCTTTATTTTCTTACAGGGAGGGGGATGAGTCATGGGAAGATGAAACGACACAGACAGACACATTTTTAAATATCCACTTGAGTCCAGTGATCAAATATGACACCTTGTGGTAAAAAGCATCCATTGCTAGTCTCGGCCGTACAAGACTTCAAGTCACTGGGACACAGATGTTCATGATCTAATGACAACTACTCCAAATCCAAACAGGTGTTTATGCGGTAGCTTAAAGGCTAATCAGACTTTAAAATCTAGTATAGAAAATGTTTGAAGCAAGCCTTTGAGTTTTTCAGCTCCAACAAATATCCCAAATAAATCATAATAAATCAACTTAAGCCTCTTAACGCTCTACGTTCTATTCCCTCTTATCAAGATAGATAAACAGCTCAATCATTTATGATCCACGTATCCATTCACTGAGGAGTTTCACGCTCTCCCTCTTGATTAATTGCGGCGTTAAGGTTTGATCTAAGTTGTCAAGAGCCGGTTTCAGTCCCCCCCCCACCACCACCACCACCCCCAAGGGACATGAGGTAAAGTGATATGAGCGGAGGAGACTGATCCCAGCTGCACGGCCTAAATCAAACACCAGCCGGGACCACAATACATCAAAGGGGCACGCTGAGCTTTGGGCTTACTGCATTTTGGACTTTTCACACTTTACATTACACCTGATGGGAAGAATGAACATGTCTGGACATTAGTTTAGCATTGCATTCAAAATATATTGCACACTAAAAGTATCTTTTCTATCAATGAGCTTCTTAAAACATATTCTTTGTTGGTATTTGAGCATGTATAAGTTCACATTTGACCTTTGGGAACATGTGTAACAAGCTTCCCAGAGCTTTCAACCGTTGTCTTCTTCAGTGGAGACATTGAGCTTAGAAGATTGCAATGGGAATGCTGGTAAATTATGTATTTGCTAATAATGTTGACCAATGTGTGGGAGTTGTTGCTGTGTTTGGGCAAAGTTTCCTATATTGTGAAAAGCTACAAAACTTAAAGTTAATGTTTGTGCTTTTAAATTTTCTTTAATGTATTTGTAATTTTGTGATATATGTCGGTCGGTCATGTGTGTTGTTAAGCAGCTACTGGATGCCTGAAATTTCCCTCAGGATCAATAAAGTATCTATCTATCTATTTAAATATAGTGCATATATAGTGCATGCATTGCTTGCAGAAGTAGATTGTAAGAAAAAGGTAGCCTTCAATGAGAGAAAGTGTTGTTTTTAAAGAAAATAAAAAGCATACTTTGATATCTCATCTGAAACGTGTTTGCATCATAAGGAGCTTCATAGAAGAGGTCATAGTTTAACCAACTCAGTATCCCATCATTCATCAGTGGCAGCAGGACGCAGTGCACAATACAGTGCACAACGCGCGCGCGACACACACACACAGTGCAGGCATGGAGAGTGGAGGGGGGGTGCCGAGCACATGTACGCTCCATCAAGCACACAAACACTAAGAACCCACTCTACATCCTTATCGAAGTACTCGGCTGCAAATATTCACAATGCACGCTCAGTAAAAACAAAGGTGTTCACGAGCGAGGAGAGTCTCGGCGTCTCACGAGGGCGCGAGCGTCTGACTTCTCCTTCGGGCTGCCGTGTGTCTCGCGCAACGAGAGCCCGTAAACTTTAAAGCTCTACTCACCATTTCAACACACGGCGGCGGGCGAACAAAAGCGTCTGGCTTTTTTTTTTTATTTAAACGGAACAATGTTGTCGCCGGTCGGTTCTTCGGCCGCGGAGGACGTCGCCGCGGTCTGCTCACACCATTGAGAAAAAAACAACATCCATTGATATTTTTTCTTCTTTTTTTTTGGCCCTTTCTCGGAAAACTTCCGAGGAAAAGGTTTTCGCTATGTGAATAATTGACGGACAGCGCATGCGCCGTGTGTGGTCACCCTCTGCTAGTCTCGCTAACCCTAATTATTCACATCCAGACCTTAATACGCGCATAACCAAGCTTTGTGACGTTATGGTTACAGTTCTGTAGGTTCAAATATGTTTTTATGCGAATATCAATGGTCCACCGGTTAAAACAGGGATATTAGAATATGGAAAGCAATATGAAAACACAATAAAAACACGTTAAAATGTATTTAAACGCACTTTTTCCCCACCACATATGATTGTTCAGCTTTAAATTGTGTTTGGGGGCATGTGTTAGTAAATCTGTTATTTTCATCTTATATTATACCTTCTTTTATCTTAATATGCTTGTGTAAGGTCATAAATGCACATTTACTTTTAATGACAGGGCGTTTAACATAGCAAATACATTGCACACAATGTCTGGGCTTAATATATTATTCATAATCTTGATCATACTGAATACTGAGCGATGGTTTTCACAATGTGTTATGTTAATGTGCATTAAAAAGCGCAGCAGCCCAATCGTTCTTACTGCATAGTCCATTTCGGACGGTATTCAGTAGTCCACGTTGCACTATGGGAAAGCCTAACAATTAGTGCAAACCAAATAGCCGCAACAATTAATCCGAAGGCAGGCCGCAGAAGCCCAAATAACATGGCGCAAACAAAGAGCTGCGCTCCTTGTAAACACGCACCCGGGCGCCTCATTACCAAAAGAATGGATGATGAGCTGTCAGGTAACAAGTCTTGAGGACGCATGTCAATTTCCTTTAATGTTCTCAGCTACTTGTTAAACATGAAAGGGGGTGGCTGAGGGTATATAAGACACCCCTAATCTCCGAGGAGAGGAATTTGTCATTAACCGGCCCCCAAAAAACATGCGTTCATTGGGAGCTCTGGCCGCTGCGCTGCACGCATCCCTGCTGGTGCTGCTGGTCCAGGGGATGCAGAAACACCGGCTGGACGGAGTTTACGCGAGGCCGCAGCAGCGGTTTTCCCTCATGGACCGCTCGACCGGGCATCACCTGCCCACCTACATGATGCACCTCTACAGGAATTTCAAGTCCAACTTCTCCAGGCCTTTGGATACTATGGAGCGAAGCGCGGCCAAGCAAGCGGACACCGTGAAGAGCGTGATGGCTAAAAGTAAGATGTGGTTGTTTTTTATTATACATGGGAATATGTGGGGGCAATATAATGGGGGAAATGTCTTTATTCCTAAGGTTGTGTAGGAGTCAAAGTCAGATCTCATCCTCTGCCACTTTGAAATGTTAGATCTTTTTTTTTCCCTGTCAAAGCTGCGAGCCAGACGCCCTCAGATAGTTTCAATCCACATCCCGCTCAGCGGGGTGAATAACCACGCAGGGATCAGCGTGTGAAAAGGCTGGTTTTCTGTCTAATTCTCAAAGCAAACCTCTTTTTTTTTTCTTAAATAGCTGATGTTGATTAGACATCTCGCCAGACATCCCCCCCTCCATACTCCACCCTAATTCAAAGCTCTTGTTAAGTCAAATCAACAACTTCCCTTAGTTCTTTTTTTCACACGCGGCTTGATTAGATTAGACCCTCGGGATTTAATGGCACAAGCGGCCCCGCGGAGGAGAGCCCCCTTCCCCGCCGCTGGATCTAATCTCACGTCGCTGCTAGGTGTCACAGTTATTACCTATTTGTTTGAGCGAGGATATGCAGAAGCCGGGGAGAGGCAGGAGAGATGTGCTAACTGATTGGTTTCGGCTCGGTGTTTGACTTTGAGTGGATGAAAATGGCGAATGGTTTGCGCTTTTGATCAACAGTCGTCTACGGCAATAAGGCCCCCACCGTGGACAATGCGCAACGTCAAACGCTTAAAATGCTTTAATCCTTTAGATTAATTCGAACCACACCTGTTGCGTGAATCACAATGAGGCCCATTACAGATGTGGGCGCAGCACATGTTTGTCCCGCAGCAGAACAATGGCTGGATTTATTAAAGAAGCTGCTTTGATTCGCTTGAATCAATACGAGCATTAATCACGAAGCCCTTGGAAGTTATCAAAGGGGCTTACTCTGTGCATTCTCCATTCAACTCACTCTGCAAAACAAAAGGAGGTGCTTGGATCTACAAATAACATAACTGGTGATTAACCCCCACATTGCAGTTATTAGATGATAATCAACCAATCACGTGGCTGGTTATTGATGTTTGAGGGTGCACAACAGCTGATAATTTACTAATATCTGACTGAAACTTACATGCATCCATTTCAGTTATTATGACACCCAAGTATGTTTAACCATGTTTTTAATTCCCTGCATCATGGAGCCTAATAGAAACACAATAATACATATTTGACTATTGATGTGCTTAATTTATTTGAGAAACTGACTGAAGAAACAAAAATGATGTGAATGTGACTTAAATAACTGAAAATCAAAGTTCATCACATTCATGCAAAAGCGCACAATGACCTCACATTGTGTAGTAATAGTGTATAAAAGCCAAATCACACCACAATGTACCAGTTAAGTTTTCATACTTGGAATACACAGACAATTTATAGATAATGCTATAGTTAATGTCCTGATTTATTACTAAATATTGGTGCTTAAATCACTGAAGGAGCTCATTATTACCTCGATTTATTTTCACATAAATGTTATTGGTTGTATTTCCTTTCAGGTGGATTTTGCATTGACACAGCTCACTTGCACATTCCTTTATTTTTCACATTGATGCCATTAAAGCATAATGTCCACTAATGATAAGCTGTCTAATACAGTTCTGCTCATATTTCTCTCTTCACTGCGTTATAGGTTTGACGTACAGGCAGACGCATTGGATCGCGACCTTTGACCTCCACGCCCTTCTAGCCGACAAGCAGATCCAGGCGGCGGAGCTGAGGATCAAGCTTCCTCGGACCACGAATCGTTCCAACATCACTGTGGAGGTCTATCACCAGCACGGCCAGGCGTGCCACATGCACCAGAGCTGCCAGGAACAGCTGGTGGGGCTTCTCACCGAGTCGTCACTGGTCACTTCATCACAGAGCTGGAAAGTGTTCAACATGACAAAACCTCTCTTGAGCTGGCTCAGGCGAAAACCGGCGCTGGCGAGAATTCGACACAAGAGGCTGTCGAGGAGGAGGAGGCCGGTGAAGACAAAGAGGGGCCTGTCAGTCCCCGACGAGCCCGTCTTCGCGGCGAACCCGAGACGAGAGCAGGACGTTAGCGACCGGGCCTTGCTGGTCGTCTTCTCACAAACTGGCTCTGATGAAAACTCAAAGGCCAAGGCGAGCTTGCTCCACACAGCTGAACAATCCAAGTTCTTGTCCCCCGCTGAAATCAAAAGGGCCCGCTGGCCGAAGAGACGCAGGAGCAAACGGGGCCAGAGGGAACAAACAGTGAGAAGCCTGCAGGCATCCAAGAGAGGGAGTGAAAACTCGCTCTGTCGCAGAGTTGACCTGCACGTGGACTTTAATCAAATCGGCTGGGGGTCCTGGATCATCTTTCCTAAAAGATATAACGCCTACCGCTGCGAGGGCTCCTGCCCTGGTCCCCTGGGGGAAGACTTGAATCCAACAAATCATGCTTACATGCAGGTGAGTGGTGCAGATTATCTATCCATGACGGCGTTATAGCAAATATAACTGATTTATTACCTCAGACTTAGCAGATTCACAGCCTGTGCTGACGGGAGATACCGGAGCACCGTTTCGTTGTTTGGAAGCTCACAATGATAGTGAATCTGGCGACACATGAATACATGCAGCATTTTTACACTGGAAATATCTGTGTATATCATCTGCTTTGTTTCCTTTTTTCCCCCTCCAGAGTTTACTGAAACATTACCACCCCGACAGAGTGGCATCGCCTTGCTGTGCACCGACCAAAATGAGCCCATTAAGCATGCTGTACTACGAGAACAGAGAGATGCTCCTTCGACATCACGAAGACATGATTGTGGATGAATGTGGCTGCCAGTGACCTGCGTTGCTGGCTCACAGCTTTGACAGTGTAAAAAAAAAAGAAAAGAAATGCTGTGCAGGAGCAAAACAAAAGAAAACACTTAGCCAGGAGGAAAAAGCTCTTTGATATTTGTCACTGTGCACTGTAAGATCGTAGCCGATCAATGTGCAGAGATGGGATTTTAATTTGTGATGTGCAGCTCTGGTTTGTTAGGAGAACATTGTTTTTTTTGTTGTTTTTTTTAAGATGTGCTGTAATACAAACTGTGCTGTAATTACAATGTCACAATGTAATGGACAATTGTATTTCCCCTTATCAATTTCATCAATGTAAATGGCAATGTTGTTGAATATTCCAGCACTGTTTTTATTGCACACAACCATTTGTGTGACTGTAAATTAATGTATATTTATTGTAAATATTAAAGAAATTGTATTTATGTACATTTTGCAGATGGATTATGTATTTTGTTAGCCTATGTTTTTTTACTATACAATTCAAGGTTATTTTAAGCACAGGGGGTGGGTATTAAAACTACTCTTTTTGTTGGTACTAATCAAAGTATGTCGGTAACAGCAAGCATCAACGGTCAAGTATCGAAAGCTGGCATCGATTGTCATGTGAGATTGATGATGATTATTCTAATTTAAATGTAAATTAAATCAAATGTTTCCTCAAGGCTTGGGGATGCAAATATACAACATACGGATTGTAGTCTAAAAGTACAGCTTTCTCAGAGCTGCTTGATCTTGGTTTATGCTGTCAGAAACTAGATCACCCAGATCACATTTACCTGCAAGTGCTAGTGATACACAAACAGCTGACCCACCAAAAGAGGGGGACTTTTCTAGTTTTAGAGTGTTTCAGTCATTCACAATGAGCCATAGTCAAATCAAAAAACGTCATTGTAGCCTATTGGAGAGGAATATCCAGCAAATACTGCAAAGTGCCAGTTATAGTTGTAACAGCAGTAAACTATTCATCTGAAGCCAGAGAGCTCATTGTATTCAAACCCTTTGAAAACACACTGACTAACCAGGAATTTGCCAGAGTGACCATGGCGGTGGTCAAACTGAGAAACGTTGACCAGGAGTCAGAGGTAAGACAACATTTAATTTCCTCTTACAGGCAAATATGTAAATATGTTTTTTTTTTAAGAAAAGAAAAGAACAAATATTAAAAATATGTTTGTAGAGATATTCAAATTAGAGAAGCTCAGCCAGGGGAGGAAAAACGATATCCTTATGTTTTCTTCATATGTTTTAAAAGGCTAAAAAAAAGAAATCCGGTTTTAAATGGCAGGATTCAGATATGAAAGTGAATAAAATTAATAACATATCGTCACCAATAATAAAAATTGAATAATGAGTCATAAGTATTACAACGTATAAAAATATTGTCTTTTAATGCTTATTTCTAACGTTTTTAATCGTCTGCAACCTGACAGCGCAGGACTGACGCTCGTGAATCCAAATGTTTCCTAGTTTTTCCTAGTAGCCTAGCATATTTCTTATTTACGAACTTTACCTGTCGCTAACGACGTTCACAAAGTGTTTTAACGTTACTAGATGAGATGTTCGCTAATGTGTACCTTTCTTATGAATAAGGAAAAGATGTGAGTTGCCCTTTCCGGGGGCTAAAAATAAACACTCTCCAAAATAGGCTGAGTTAGTAGCTAGCTAACGTTAGCTTAGCTTAGCTAACTGTGGAAGCTGCCCGGCTCTGTAACTGCAGCTTCTAGTTTAGGTGAGTGGCTTCCTGTCGTGATTTTAATGGGAAAAGGACACAATAATAATATCTGTATACAACAGCCTGACTTTGTATTAATCTGGTTTGGGGGCGTGTTAGGACTAAAGCTGATTTTATGTGATCTTATACTTCATGTTCTTCACGTCACGGTAGAGACAGGAAGGTTCTCCAAGTGCTTCAACGTTATAACATACCGTGCAAACCGTAGTACCAAGTTGGTTTAAATCTGACGTTAACAGAAGTAACGTTAGCATGAAAGACTGCAATGAGTTACTGGTGTTTTACTTCATTACATTTGTATAACGAGTGCATTGACTGGCAGATTTCACTTTGAGGAAATTAAGGTTCATACCATTCATACTTCTGTCACGTGGTCAGTGTTGTAACTAAGTACATTTACTCAGGTGACGTTACTCTACTTATGTACAGTTTTGAGGTACTTCTTACCTTCTTTGAGGTACTACTTCTACTACTACTACACCATTACAGTTCAGACTTTGTACAGCCAGATTATCAATCTTCAATTTGTATGGCTTTCATGATTTCATCATCTTTATTTGTAGGTGTACTTTTTGCACTTGTACTACTTTTATTTAACCTTGAAGTTGAATGAAGGCCTGTACAATGCAGGGAAGATTGGTTTGCATATGCACGAGATACATTTTAATAATCCACTGTCATTATTAGTTACTGTAATTGATATGTGCGTGTCATACATCTCATGCATAAAAGCATGTGTAAGTGTAATGTTTCTTTTCTTTAGGAACAGCTACAGCAGAAAATGGCTGAGGCAGTCGCAAATGTGGCCCGGAGGATTAATGAAACTGTAGAGGAGGGGAAAGATACACTGGGTAATATTCCTTCACACAGCTTTCTCTCTGTCTCTCAACCACTCTCTTCTGAATCAACAGCCCTGAATTGGTTGATGTTATTTCACATTTTCACCAGCAGGTGGTGGCAGAGGCTTAAGTTTTCACCACTCAAATAACTTTATATCTCAAAATTTGACATTCCCCCACTGCACTGATGCGCCATGATCTCATAATAATCTTGTTCTTCTTCTCCTCTGCAGATCTGTCAAACTGCAAGCTCATTTCCTTCCCAGACGGTGTGTTCAAGCTGCTGAGGAGTGTCTCAGACAACATCCACGTGATCACACTGGCTGACAATGAGATGAAGACGATTTGCAGCAAGTTGTTTTCAACCTTCACTCAGCTGAGAGGTAGTGGATAATACACCGCAGCCTAGATTTGATTCATGGGCCTTCAAGAAAAGATTGTGTCGTTGTATGTTGTTAATCTCACTTGCTGTTCACCTTGAAATATTTTGCAGAGCTGGACCTGCGAGGAAATGTTCTCACTAAACTGCCTGACTCCGTGGGAGAAATGGAGCATTTGACCAGCATCAATCTGGCTAATAACAGCCTCTCCATCTTCCCTGATAAGCTTACTGAAATAGCCACACTGGAAAGGATTAACCTGGAGGGAAATAGCATCACCGGTAATAATATATTAACCCGAGGGGTTGTGTTTTCTTATATGAAGGTATTTGAGTTCAAGTTAAGTCTATTTTTTCCCCTCACAGAAATGCCAATGGAGAAGTTGTCTGACATGCCAGCGCTGAAGTGGCTCAACGTGAAATCAAACCCTTTGGACTCAAACACTCAGTCTGCTCTGCGATCTCCCCACAATTTTGAAACGGAGTCCTAAGATATGCCATATTTTATTCAACCCCCTATGGACTGCATGCTGTGTGCCTATTAAATGCTTCACTTGGATGCTTTGCTGTGCCTGAGAGATGAGGAAACCTACTTGAAGATATCGTGCTGAAAATATCACAGTCGTTTGACAGAAACAAAGAAAACAAAGGGATGTGTAATTAAAGATGGCCTCCTCCTTGATTTTTTAGTCCTGCTGGTGTCAACATAGCGGCCTCTACTTTGTCTGCTCTGTATGAACTACAAAGAGCCAAGGTTGATGTTTGGAGATTAAATCAATCCATCTTTATGGATAGATCTTTATCCATTTGATAAATAAACAAAGTGACTTATTTATTACTTTTGATAGGATACGTTTTTTTCAATTAAATATTATGCACAGGAAACTGCAGTATCGTGTCATTATTTTTCCCTGGGTGAGTCATTGTTTTGACTTGTTAAGATGCATTTTATTACACGGCACACAATGGCACACATAATTAAGTCCTGGTGTAAAGACACAGTTTCATTAAGGACTGCAGCTCATGGTTATTATTTTTGATAAGTGACAATTTCTTGAATAAATGTCAGGAAATAAAAATGGCCAAGATGATGTCATCTAAACGCCATTTTGTGAAACCAGCAGAATCCGACCCACAACCATTATCCAACCATATATTTACATGTATCATTTTTTTTTTTTTTTCAGCTACTGAGGCTCACATTCACCTCTAAACCCTCCATCTGTAATCAAAGCTGCAGGAGACTGATCCACGGTCTTAAAAAGTATTTTGCTCAGGCTTTTCAAGAATCCTTTAAATAGCAGCCCAGCTGAGTCTGAATCACCTATAAGCTGATGTTTGGGTTCAGTGTGCTGAGCCTTTATAACATCAACCACAAAAGAGCAAGAAGAGGGAGGTTCTGGTAGCATTATGATGTGAGGGATTCACTAATGATCAGATCCTTTTTTGTGTGTGTAAAAAAATGTGCTTATTTAACATGAGGGTGGGATGCTGGAGTCTCCACATCTTTTTTGAAATTTTTAGCGCGGCAGCAGGCTTACAGGGTCACGTGACCCCCTCTGCTGACCAGGCTGTGACCTTATATTATTTAATCATCTATAAACCAGATGATTAAAGCACATTTACTCACTGTAATGTTTTAATTGTGCTTATCAAAGGAGGCATTTTGCAGTAAAAGATTGTAGATCGTGTGTGTTTTCAGTTTAAATACAGCAAAAAACATCTCTGAATAGTCGCTTCCTTGCTGATTATTCGATGTAATTAATACTTAATATAGACTTTACCAAGTCTAAGTACCACATAAAATCATCTATCTAGCACAATCAAACGCAATTGCATAATATTGTTAGGCTAATTATAGATTTTAATGAACTGAATTATTAATTTAACTGATAACGTCATCAATAATTGATGTAAATCCAAAAACTCTCAGCTTAATAGTTTCTGTCTAAACCATACTCCACCCGGTTTGCTCCTTTAATATTATTATTATTACACAGGGTGAATTTATGCTCTACCTATGTTTATATTTTATATTCTAGTGGTAGTTTGGTATATTTACAGTGTATTCTAATATTCTTTATAGTGTGTATTCATCTGAAGTATTGATCTGTACATTTACTGTTCCTGTGTAATGCCCAGAGATCCTGCTGCTGTAACACAATATTTCCCAATCTGTGATCAATAAGACACACCTTTTATGCATATAACATGATGCAAAAGGCATGACACAAACATTTACATAAAAAAAATTAAGTAACATCATTATACATAATTTTTCTAAAAATATGCCCATGCGTTATTAAATTGTGAAAACTCCAGAAGCAAGAAGTCACGACGTGCGCACGCCACCTAATCCTGCCTTGCTAATTGGTTTACGGCTCACGGCAGTCGGCTCCATCTGTTTCTGTCTGAATAGGGCTCTGAAGAGCCACGGCTTACACGGGGGGGAAATGGAAAAACCAATCACTTCACACGCAGAAGAAGGTAAAGAAACTTCACATCCAGGCCTGCAGAATGCACGTGGCAGCCATGGAGAAGTGGCAACAGGGAAGGATTAAGTGTGAATCTCTCCTCTCGGATGTGTGTTTACGCTCGTTGGCTACAGATGCCAAATGAGGGATGTGATTAGACTTCAGTAATAACACAGGAACATACCGCTCTGTCATCTTGGCGTTGCACTTCCTGGTGGCATGCAGCCGGTAGGTGTCTTGCATTAAGCAGTGCGCATGCTTGCCCCTCTGTCTCAATGAGTGCCTGCCAGCCGGGAGCCTCTTAGTCCTCCTGTATTAGTGCACAGTCCATAGTGGGAGAGCCTGAAAGCAACAGCAGACATGAGCGTCACCATCGAGGAGAGGGGCAGGCCGAACACCCAGGAGTACCGGGTGTTTTTCAGTAAGCGCAGCTCTTTGAATCGACTAGTATGTGTGTTACTGGGGGGTTTAAAAGCTACTGTAACAGCTTTATGAATGGAACATATGTTTTTTTTTCTTCTCCTGCATTAGAAAACCCTGATGGTCAGTACATCTCACCGTTCCATGACATCCCCATCTACGCAAATGAAGCAGAGGTGAGCGCCGTGTGTCAGGCTTCACGCTGTAGGTAGATATGTATCTGTGCCTTTTGGAGAATGAAAGCTAGTTGTGTACATTTTCTTTTTCAAGTTGTATGCCTACTATTTGTAGTTTAAAAAAATAACAATTATGTCCTCCAGGGGACTAAAATGACCCTAGTCCATGTTGCTGCCTTCATGACCTTTAGTTCAGGCACAAATTGGTAGTATAACATCACTTTATCGGGTCATTATGGTGAAATGAGTGGTTATAAAATAAAAAAGTAATAGTATTTTTTTATTGTCCCTCCATTTCTCCAGTGTTATAACAGCACTTATCGATGGCACACTCACTTTTCTAGCTCCACTCCACTGGTAATAAATAAAATGTGTTTTTTAAGCACATAAATATACATTAGACATGTCTTTCAATAATTCAAGTTTGGGGTTTGTATAGATAAAGTGCTGAACAGTCTAAAATCACTGTTTCATAGAAATGTGTTTAACATGGGAAAGATAGTCAATCCTAATGGTAAATATAAACTTTCTGATCCTGTTGCAGAATATTTTTCATGCCGTTGTGGAGGTTCCAAGATGGACAAATGCAAAGATGGAGGTATATATAGAATATGAATATATGCACATTTGTTGATTTTTGTTCCAGTTAATCATGGTTTAATGAAACCCCCAATGTGGGTCAATGCTTCTATTTTTATTTAAATCAATGTAACGCTGTTTTATCAGATCGCCACCAAAGATCCTCTTAATCCACTTAAACAAGATATGAAGAAGGGGAACCTGCGTTATGTGGCGAACGTGTTTCCTCACAAAGGCTACATCTGGAACTATGGAGCTATTCCACAGGTAAATGCTACTCACATAATATTCAAACAGCAAGAAATCAGACGGCGGCTCTGCTCCATCAAAGTGTTCTCTCCTCTTCCGCAGACGTGGGAAGACCCCAACCACAAGGACAGCGACACGGGTTGCTGTGGAGACAACGACCCTATTGATATATGTGACATAGGAAGCAAGGTACAACTCTGATTTCGGGGCTTTGAAGACGGATTCCAAATCGACTGTTTGCAACTTTTTCAAAACTCCCTTTCGATTGGCAGGTGTGCTCTCGGGGAGAAATAATCAAAGTGAAGGTGTTGGGAACTCTGGCTTTGATCGATGAGGGTGAAACAGACTGGAAGGTCATTGTGATCAATACTGAGGACCCTGAAGCTGCCGACTTTAACGGTATAAATGACCTGCCATAGTCCGAGAAGAGAATCTGCCATCAGTTACACAAGTTACTCTGGATTTTGTTGTTGAATTGTTGCAGATATTGATGACGTGAGACGACTTAAGCCTGGATACCTGGAGGCGACGGTTGATTGGTTCAAGAGATACAAAGTCCCAGACGGGAAACCTGAAAACCAGTTCGCTTTCGACGGGGAGTTCAAGGACAGGGTACGCCTTCTCAACTGATATTCACAGTATTTCTGCTGCATTTTGAAAATTTTATGAAAAAATGGAGGTGAGGAATATCTGTCTTTTGGTAATTGTGAATACAAATTGTGTTTTACAGGACTTTGCCATTAAAACAATAAAGGAAACCAACGAGTTCTGGAAGGCACTGATTTCTAAGACGACCGATGCTGGCGAGTTGAATTGGTGAGTACTTACGCTCCATTATGCAGACACTGGTGGGCTATATGACACGTCATGTATATGTGACAAGTGCTATTAGTGGTATTACCTGCCATAACATCCTTGAAATTGAGAGTTCAATCAACTAAATTAGAATCCTGTCAGACCATATCACTGCTCAGCTCAAGGACTGTTTAATACCTCGTTACTGCATGTAAAATAGTGACATTTTTAATACTTTCTGAAATTGTTTCCCTTTGTTTGATCTCTTTCTTGAACCAGCATGAATACCAGTGTCTCAGATAGTCCGTTCTGCTGCTCTGCCGGGGACGCAGAGGCTGTGGTTCAGTCTGTAAGTCTGTTTTCATTTTCTAAATTCATGCTCCCGTCCTAAATGATAAACATGACAGTGTGCTGTTTATCCTGGTAACACCCAAAGTCCTCCATACAGCATTTAAATCATCCAAAATATCTAAGCTGCACACACAATTCCTCATGACCTCCACGTTGCATCTGTTAACCAAATTAATAACAACAACTCTTACAGGCGTGTGCTGTTGGAGCCGAAGATCCCATTCCTACTTCAGGTGGTAGTTTGTACATGTATTTGATTTATTGCAGCTACTTTGTGTTCTGGCTTGACGGAAATAACTAAAAATGCTTTACTTTGTCTTTCAGTCGACAAATGGTTCTACTGTGAGAAGTGAGAGGGGAATCCTGGGGCTTGGAATGCCTAATGTCTGATATAACATTTGAGATATTGTACGCTATACTATATTATGGAACACTGCAATAAAACTACACTAAACCCAAGGGTATTGTATATTGTACTGATTTTCTTGTCACCACTAGATTTTCGTTATCAGTTGAGCTGTATGGATCTCAAGCGGATAATAGGGTCCTGATGGGAAAAGACTGACAGAATGAAGTCATGCTCTGCTTAGAATCTTTAGAATAAGACACATAAACCCATTTCTGTGCAATCCTCCATCCGATAATTCACGTGGACACACAAATAATTGCATTACCGCCTGTGGGCAATTCCAATAAATGGTGTATTTAGTGTTCTCAAAATGTAATAGCTTCTACTTAACAGCCCAAATTACTGGTTATTTAAGTATTTGGCTGCAAGTGGCTAAGCCCCATGGGATGCTTCTGAAAGGCTGCAATTAAACAATAAGCTTCAATAAGCACCGGAGGTGTTGGCTGTGTGGTAAGTGGTGTTATGCAGAAGGATTAACACAGTATCTGTTTTACTGATATCACACCTGCTGTGATTGAGTGGTGGTTGTTTTATTTATTTGCATAAAAAGGTTAAATGTGCATTAAAGGTTTTCTTTATTTAAATGAGCTACCATAATTAAGCAAGAATGTGATTAGCATATTAATCTATAATGTAAATACATATATACATAATAGTTGTGCTATTATGGAGTAATAGTACAAAAGTCACAGGGGTTTTCCCTGCATTTTCTGCATTGATGACTTACATTTAATACTTTAAGTACATTTTCCTCATTGCAATCACTACACTTTCAATGCAGGACTTCATTTGCACCATGATTTTTACACTTATATTAGTACTTTTACTTAGAAGAAGGATCTGGATACATGATTGATCAATCAGGTTGACTTCATAGGGACAAGCCAAACAGCTACTCGGGCTTTTAATTTGGAAATCATCCCTCCTCCATTCCCATGAGGCTTGGATCAAAGATGTTCTTCATCTTAGAAGAATATTAAATACACACAGTGTGGCAAATATGGCAATCCTTGTTTGGCTATATAGGGAAGATGCACAGTGTACCTCAGTGAAACTGCATACAGTATATACAGTATATAAACTACCGAAGAAGAAAAGCTTCCTGGTCATCAAACCATCTGATGAGGGCGCTATCGCAACACGGGATGCCAAACACATACATATAACACACGAAGAAGAAGAAGCGGCTCTCCGATTGACTGTTTCCAAGGAGACCGGCAATAATCACTATTGTACGATCTGGGTTGCTGGTCAGTGTTAAGGGGTAAGTCCGCTAACCCTTAAAGTTAGGAAACAATCTTGAAGTAAAGAGACGACAACACATAGCGCGCTGCTGACATCACTCCACGACGAGTTCACGCGCAGCGGGTTGTCCAATGAGCGTAGCCCTGACAGATCAGACTCGAGAAAGTACCAGAGATTTAACATTAAGCTAACATGCTAATGCTAATTAGCTAAAAAATAAAAGGTTAACATCGTGTGTGTGGGTTTACTAGCACACTGAAACAAGTGTTTTATCAACGGACACGTGACTACAATGGCGTATGAGCTTTTGATAGTTTGAACTTTACACTGTCGTACGACTGTTATTCACATTTCACAATATAGCGTAGAAGAGCATCGTTAAATAGGACTGTAGCTAACGTTAGCTGCAGATACCGGTGATCGTCATTACAGGTGTTTTTGTTGTTTTGTTGTGAATAATACATTTACATCATAAGTTATTAGCAATATGCTACCCGTGGGCGCAGCTGTGCAGCGTTATGTGACATATACCTCGACCGGGACATTAAAAACACCAGTGCGATGAAATGTTATGCGTTAACAGACCTTTCTCACGGCAGACATGTTGACTTCACAGCAGGGGGACGCGCAGGTGAAACACATTTAGCGAGGCCCCGGAACCAGCTTAACTAAATAGATTTCAGTCGTTTTTAATGTGAACATCTACAGGTGATTTCCCGGCCAATGTCTGCTGCAAATAAATATGTAAATATGGCCAGTACTATGGCTCATTTTGCTTTATGTTAATAATAATAGTAATAACATTAAAACATTTTTATATAGCACCTTTCATAACAGAATGCAGCTCAAAGTGCTTCACAAAAAAAACATAAAGCGCCAATGCAATCATTTCTATTTTTTATGACCACTCATTACAATATTGTATAATAACAATATGCCCTCTTTCTTGTTTCAGTTAAAGTCCACCAAGATGTCATTTTTATTTGACTGGATCTACCGGGGGTTTAGTAGTGTTTTACAGTTCTTAGGTAAGTGCTGTGGGAAGTTTTCTAAGAGTTTACAAGTGGTGTAAAGTCAATAGAGGCATCAATACCACCAGTATGTTATTAACTGTAAAAGTATCTCACATTGAGGAATTGTACTTTCCGGTATTCCAGGTAATAATAATAAGAAGTAATAAACGAATGCATAGTTGAGTATGTGAAGCAGACTGCAAAGTAATCTATAACCATAAAGGATTCTTTCCCGGAAATGTAGCCAGGGTAATAAAAGTGTAAAGTACCAGGTCCTCAAAGCTTGAGTGAATGTTATTTTATTGGATATGTTCTGCTTCAGGGATTAAGTAGGACTTGGATTTTGAAATTTGTGGGTCATGTCTGATACATGCAAAACATATTTCCTCCAGGTCTGTACAAAAAGTCCGGGAAGCTGGTTTTCCTGGGCCTGGACAATGCTGGTAAAACAACACTCCTGCATATGCTGAAAGATGACCGACTCGGCCAACATGTGCCAACACTGCATCCAAGTGAGAAGAGATTGAGATAGTAGTGTACCACCCTGGGGTTAACAACTTTTAGTTGGGATTGTAGCTCATATCACAATACAGGTTATTGCGTATAAATATTGTATCCGTTAGTTTTCTCACTTTGTGGGCCAAATATCACTCTAACAAATAGGAATTTGATGTTCTTTTTCCCCAAAGCTTCTGAAGAGCTGTCTATCGGTGGCATGACATTTACTACATTTGATCTGGGGGGGCATGTACAAGGTGAGATCTTGCTCTGCTTTTTCCAATCATGACACACTGTAGAAATCTGTCTGGTGAAGCAAGCTGTCCAATCACAGTTCTGCTGGCTGCCACATGGTGTCTCTGTAGCCTCGGCAACGCTGATGTGAAAATAGATTAAAAGCAGCTCATGCAGTGAGCCTAAAACATTGATCACATTTGAATGGGAATTGAAATGCAGCAAGTGCATGCGTTCAGAAGTTGTGCCAGAGAAAATGTACATGAAGAAAGGAGACACCCCAGATTCTGATATTATATAGTTAAAATGTGTGTATGCATTTATAAAAACGTATTAATTTGGACATTAGAAAATATGAACAACCATACCAATGTGAAGATCGTGTCACTGCATGATTGTACACAGAGCCAATAGAAAGATGCAGTGTAATTTCACCAGTTCTAACTTCAAACGGCTGTATTAACAAGCTGCAAAGGACATTTACTGTCATATTGAATTGCTGCAAGGACGTTTTATTCACAAACTGTTTTCTTCTTTGCCGACAGCTCGAAGAGTGTGGAAGAACTACCTTCCGGCTGTGAACGGAGTCGTCTTCCTTGTGGACTGTGCCGATCACGACAGACTCACAGAATCTAAGACTGAACTGGATGTAAGTAAACACACACCACTGTAACAAGCCGTTTTCCACCACGCAGGACTGTGTGTTAGCTGTTGATTGACGACGGTCGTGCTGCTGCTGTGTTTCTAGGCTCTCCTAGGAGACGAGACCATAGTCAACGTGCCAGTGTTGGTGTTGGGTAATAAAATCGACCGACCTGAGGCCATCAGCGAAGGAGGACTCAGGGGAGCGTTCGCTCTCGATGGTCAAGTTACCGGAAAGGTAGGCGTGTCCTAGACCCTGTCTTTCAATTCACAGAAATAATCTGATCTCCCCATCAGCGTGTGGATACATGTCCTGGTGCTTTACGGCTGTCATCCTCATTTATCCGTATTTGTTATCAATAGGGGAATGCCTCTTTGAAGGAGCTGAACGCCAGGCCGCTGGAGATTTTCATGTGCAGCGTGTTGAAAAAACAAGGCTATGGGGAAGGTTTCAGATGGTTGTCGCAGTACATCGACTGACACAGGACTGAAGCTTAAACCAGAAGGGGGTTTTCGTGACATACATTCACGAAGCACGACAAAGCCTTTGTTTCTTTGCCGGTGTCAGTCAGCCCAACTTTCTAAACTACAAGAGCATACTCTTTTAAATACTTTATTCAGGATTTAAAGGTTTCTATGCAAACTTTTAAACGTGGTTCATGGTGAACTGTCCTCCCTGTGTTGTCATTATAGCGAGAATTAACTGAGTTGTCTAACTCCACGGCATGCTAATGATGTAACATCAAACCTGATTACAAATACACGGGATATGTTAAGCAGAAATATGTGTTAATGTGTAATAGACCAACTGTTGGAGTTGGAATTCATTCAGAAGTAAGTGATGGAAATTAAGGACTCTGTGTGATTGTGTAGAGTAGTTTAATGCTTGTCTGACGTCAGATTAAGTTTAGATCATAAAATGAATAACAAAATAGAGAAGATTAATTTGAGTTCATTTAATCTAATTATACGCAGCCACTGCCTTCAAAGCATATAGCCAAAGATGGATGCTAATCACTTTGGGATTAGCAGGGAGAGAGATTGGACTTCAACAAAAGATATTTTCTCATTCTGAGCGCTGAGCCAAAATAAAATCCCAAATCCCCTTTAGAAACTAAAAGAGGAGAGGAGACAGCACGTCCCAGAAATAAAGGCTAAGATGATGAGTAAACAGTCGAAACCCAACAGCTCGCTGATGAGTGTGCTGTGAATAATGCGCTTCTCACTTTCAGTGTCTTGATGGAATCGGCTTGTTTATTTTTGCACCTTTCCCCGTCGGCCTATGAGTTGACCCAAAGTGACGATGCATGTTGCGTTGAAGGCAGCTAATTTGAGGCGTTGGACTAATATACGTCATTATCTTTGACTTTGGGGTGTTCAGTACGGGACTCAGAAGATAAAATGTTCATACTGAACTTTTATGGCGTTCAGTGGCAGCCCTTGCTTTATTATATCATGCAGGCTGTAATAATTCCTTGACCTTAAAAGATCGGGAAGCAATAAAGCAGAATGACCAACTGTGCTGTAGCAGAGACAATCTCACTCCTCTGTATCTGAGTAAAATGATATGTAGTTCTGAGCCTGTTGGTAGAATTGATTTTTATTATTTCCTTTCATCTATAGCGTGATCAATATATGTGCATGTAGTCGGCATGTAGGCTGTGCAACAGGGTTGATGTGCTGCAGGACAGGTGCATGCATTCCAATCTTATGTGCAATCGGTTTAATCTGCACGTAAACATGCGTACATTTTTACAATTACCTTTGCAAATTTGTATCCCCGGGAAGAGAAGCTGAAAATAGACCACGGAGAACAGAAACATTTGATCGTTGTACCCCATTTGCTGTTTCCTGCAGCGCATCCCGTGTTTACAGGGTAATATTTTTGAATATTCTGTTTAATAATATATGCAGGGATGTTTGTGGCTGAGATTTTTAAAAAAAAAGGATACATAGGAAGCCGATTTTATACAGGGAATTTTGAGTGTTTACTGAGAATGCATGTAAACAAACTGTTTTCCCTTTGAACAGTGTTCCGTCGCTGAACTCCTGTAAATTATGTATAATACAGATGTAAATGTTTGTACAGTAACGGCCTATTAGCTGATACTAATAAAGCACTGGAGTTATGTGAAGCTGATTAACTGGATATATTTGCAGTGACTATCTGTGCAAATAGTTTGGACTGAAATGACAACACGCACACATAAGGAATGATCTCTGTAATGAGCGGTTCACATGTATTAAAGCCAACTTGTTTTTTTGCACTCAACTCAAATGGCCATGTCGTTTTTCCCACACACTTGTATTAGTATTACTCATGTAAAGATATTTTGTTTCCTAAGGGCTTTAAATAACTGCCTAATTGGGGCCTGTTTGTTATTCAAGGCTAGTCACTTTAGATCATTTGCAGCATTTCCTAAACGCTATAGGCCTGACAAAAATAAAATCAAGAGATATCTGATGATAAACCAGTTGACAAAACATTCAGACATCAGTGAACAGCACTGGTATCACAACAAACACCACATATTGACATGTTTCACAATGTGGCAACAAGCAACTAAAGGAACACAGCAGAAACATGCTAACGGTGCGCGCATAGTGGTGGAAGTGATTTTGCTACCTGAACAAACAATATGGCAACCTCCACCGATTCCAACAGGAGTCACTGAACCAGCAGCCAAAGAAAAGAGAAAAAAACTGGATTTCACTTTGATCCCCAACTCTAGATTGAACAGTGGAGCACCCCAGGGCTGTGTGCTCAGTCCCCTCCTGTTCATGTTGTACACCCACAACCGTTAGCCCCGACGTTTGCAGACAACTCCATATCATCGGCAGGATTGCAAACGACGATGAGTGCTTGGAGACCACCTGCTCAACGTCAGTAAAACTTGTTGACATCCAAGATTGAGTGAAACGTTTTAAGTTCCTGGGAATCAACACAGACAAACCGTTGAAACATTTCAAACTGGCAATGAGGTGTGCCAGGGCAGGAGGGCCTGAATAGCTTTGGAACCCATCATCCCAATCTATCAGTGATAATGGTGAAAGGAGGTGCCCGCGTAGAGCTCAATGGATATCAAAAGACAACATCCACCCCAGCCACAGCCTGTTCACCCTGCTGCCGTCTGGCAAGTGACACGGATGAATCAGCCGCCGCACGGCCAGACTCGAGAGCAGCTTCTTACCGCAGGCTGTGAGACTCCGAAATTCATCCTCCAAATATAATAGTTTTGTTTTTCCTCATGTAGCAAAACGGGACTACAGGCTGCATTTCGTTGCGCAACCTCGTTATGCAAAGACAATAAATGAACCTTGTAACTTGTAAATTAAATTATACGAGTTTTACAGTCACTTGATAAAAATGTCAAATGGCAGCAGTTGTTTAAGCACATCACTGAGATTTTTCCTTTCATCCTCTGACGTGGAGAATGCTCACGTCTTCAGGCTTAATTATTGCACTTTGCTTTATTGTAATATCAACCAACTGCAGTTCCTCCGAAGTGAAGCACGAGGCTTTTGACACCCTCGAAGAAAAGTGACTCATTACCTCAATTCCCTGCTGCCTGTCAGATTTTAACCGCTGTATATATCTCATGTGCTTTTAATTCCAGTATTACAATGAGTGGCACAGATCCATTTGTTGCAGATTTTTACCATCCACATTCCCTCCGACAGTGTTCACATTGCCCCCGTTTATGCCATTTGGCAACCCGCTCCGCTGTAATTTGTTCTTCTAGCATGAGGTGGCAGCTGAGCACTAGAATATCTCCAACAAATATGCCCATCTGCTTGTCAGAAGCTCAACTGAGAAACGACGCCGAAGCTTTCAACTTCACGCCGACTTGTTTTTTTCCCCACCGCAGGCCCCCCACGATGAAATTGTCTTCATTTGATGCCTCGTTCCAACATAATCACATGTAATCGCGGGCTGCAACTGGCCTTAGCTGTGATAAGCTCCAGTAATCGCTGCTTTACACACCAGACCCAAAGGTCACCAGAAAGCAGTTCTGTGCTCCAGAATATGCAAATTCACACAAGCTTTGGTTTAATATGCAAAAATATAAAAAATAGGAAGTGGTGTTATTGGAAATTCTGCTCAAAATCGTTTCTCAGCACGCAATTTGAAATGATAGATCTGCCGAGGTGAGTCGGGGATACATATCCTCTCCTGACCGCCTCCCTGCAGAGAGGACAATCAACCTACCTTTATCTTAAGAAATGCATTTAATTTCCCTACAGGCACCCTCGGCACAGTGTTCCCTTCTTTAATGATCTTGCAGGATCATTAAAAAAGAAAAAAAATGCTCTTCCTCAAGTACAAGGGGAGAAAGACCCATGACACGCCACAATCATCTCTCTCTGGGTGAATATAGTTGGAAAAGAATGAAGGCAACATACTGTTTGGCTCCAGTGCTTTTATTAGTAAAGTGCTCAGCCTAGAAGTACATTCTTATTCACTAACATGCAATACTAAAAACAACCAAATGTCTGGCCTACCGATAGCAAATGAATGAAGACATGGCAACGATATTCTCATAGAAAAAAATTACAATGTGAATTCAAGTATACACACAGAACTTCAAGTAATGCACACGTTTTTCTTTTCTTTTTTTGTTGTTATAAACACAAAATACAGTTTTTCAAGTTGCAAACAATGAAACAGTTGTGGCACATTCTTTGACATGATTTCAGATCTAGAGGACGGGCAACTAGTGGTTTTTTTAGTGTAGGTGCGGGCGGTTAAAAGTACATTCTACGAGCTTTCGACAAAAAAGTAATCCAACTGTAAATGTAGGTCCTGTATTGTTGCGTGTGTCCACCAAGTAAGGTTTAAAAACTGCTATGAGCTGCGGTGCAACTTTAACATTAAAAGGTAGCTGGAAACCTTCACCTGAAATCCGTGAAGCTTGCTTTACAGATCATTTGCACTGGATTTATATACAGAATCAGTATGGAAATACATAACCAGGTTGCAATGAGCTGCTTTAATGGAATAGCTCCACGTTTTGGGAAAATGTGCTTATTTGCAATCTATCTAGACAGATGAGACGATTAATACCACTCTTCTCTGGACCGTAAATATGAAGTTACAGCCATGAGACGGTTTGCTTAGCTGAGCTCAAAAAACTGCAGTAACGTGGCGAGCCTGGCTGCATCCAAAGGTAACAAAATCTGCCTCTTAAGCTCATAACTTAATTAAACGCTAAATGATTGCGTATAAATATTTAATCCATAGAAAAACGGTAAAAAAACAAACCAATATGCATTTTTAAGGCGTGTTATGTGCCAGGCTATTTATTTTCCTGGTGCAGTGACTTCCTTCGCACCAGGCAGTCATAATAACCCAATGTGTCTTTGTTATACTGCGTTTTTTTTGGCCGGATTAAACAAACGAGATGTAAATTGTTAATTAGTGAGAGTAAGAGGTTTTGGTTTTATCTCAACGGAGCCAACTGTTTTCCTTTCCAGTCTTTACGCTAAGCTCAGATAACCCTCGACAACCTGGAGTGTGTTTTATATAAGAAAGCAAACAGGCGTGTTTCCCAAAATGTCAAACTATTCCTTTTAAATTCTGTCCTGTAGTCATTCCAGTGGGACGGCGGCTCTAATACTCAAGCGATTGTTTACACAATACAAAATTACTGGTAATCTCTATATGCATAGATGGCGGTTGGACAAGATGAGGATTCTGATGGGCGTTAGCGACTTATGGTGCAGTAAATCGGTGGGTCCTGCTTTTTTCAGGGCGGCGAAACGAAAAAAAACCTCTGTTGCTGAAAAAACAGAGACAAGAGAATGAAGCAATTACACACATCTAAGACAAAAAAAACAAAAAAAAAAACGGGTCATCGTCTCATCTCTGGACCTGCCCAGCACCACTTATCTCACCAGGATGACAAACAACTCCATGCCTCCCCGGGCCCATCCCAAAATCTTTTTGCTGTGAGGAGAGAGAGAGCCATTCCTTGTAGACTTTCAGGCCAGCAGCTGTGAATTGGCTCTCCAGGTGAAAGGGGGGGAGGGGGGTCCGATGATTCTACCAGATGTACCCTCCATCGTCTGCCTCGCCCTCCTCCTCTTCCTCCTCTTCCGCCTCCTCTCCGGTGTCCTCCGCCTCCTTCTCCTCTTCGTCCTCCCATCCCACTCCACTCCCAAAATCTCCAGAATAGCCCGCTACTTCATCTGGAAAAGGATTCATACAGGGATTTTGCATTTACAGGCTCAGTGTGTTGTATTTTGGACACTATTAGGAGAAATGGAATATAATATTCAGAACTATGGTTTCATTAGTGTATCACCTGAAGGCCATTGTAAATTGAATACCCTTGGGTTTTGGACTGAAAAAATAGCAGCGCTTTGAAAACTTCTGACGGGCATTTTCCCCTTAGTTGACTAATTGAAATCAAAAGAATAATCCGCTGAGGGTTTTGAATGTGTGCAGCTGTTATTCCCTCTATGATTCGAGCCCTAAAAACCTAGGAAATGTTCTAAAAACAACTGAAAGAAGTTTTAATGTAGTAAGAATAGAGCGACATGTTTCTGATAGAAATCAACTTGTTTGAGAGGTTTTTTAAAGGTGAATGTCGGGACTATCAAATAAATAAAAAAAACTGTGAAATCAATAACAAAATAAACCTTGATTCCAAAAAGAAACATTTTAAATTGCATTGGAACCGAGTCAAAATTCCACACATGTTAAATATTTTTATGTTTTTGGAGAAAAAAAAAACAACTTCAAGGACTCAATTAGAGACGAAGATTTTTCTGGCTGTTTGACAAACATCTCGTTCGCCTCGTGAACGCTCCTCTCTTACCGCAAGCGGGGTTGCCATGGATTCTGGTGCCCATCATCTCGCCACCATGCTGGTCGACGCACCAGCACTCCCCTCGGTTCTGGTCACACTGCACTTTTCTGTAGTAGCCGTCCTCATCGCAGCTGGGGATGAACATCCCTGCGAGGACGCGCACACACACACACACACGCACATGCCTAGTTATTAAATATTTATAAGCTTAGCACACATAGCTGCCTCCTGCTGATGCCTGAGATGAGCGCAGCATAAACGAGGATGTCGGCACGCCTTAGTGAGCCTGTGGTAGGACCATCAGTCAGGATGGAGAGGCATATTTTTGGAGGAGAATACCATGGAGACGGAGAAAGCATCCCTGTTTGTTTTACACGAGTATGTTGCCGTGGAGCTTCGTTATGCTGCGAGAACGGCACGTTAAAACGCAGTGACAGCCTTGGTGACACCGCTCCAGTGTTTCAGACTCCCTCAGGAGTGTCTTGTCGAGCCCGACGAGAAGTTCTCTAACAAGCAAGCACCCCCCCCCCTCCCCCTCTCTCTCCACTAGCGTGAAAACTAGAGAAAACACAAGCAATGAGACAAGAGGGCCTCGGGGATGGAAGAAGATTTCTCTGGGTTTGGAGCTGGAGAGTAAAAAGCAGCTGTGTTGCATGCTGGGTAGACAAGGGGTTTACTCAGGGAGGGAGCCATGCTCTTTCTTAAAGCCAGCACTGCCCCCCAACCTGGTCAAGACCGACTCCGAGGTGTGGGCTTGTGATCTCGTAAGTGAGCCTCCTCCAGCTTCTCACCTGCTGCTCCCTTTTTATCAGGTGAGTACACGCAGGGATGCGGACGGCCTGCGGGGGCACATGCGAGCTAGACGGTGCGCTCCGTTGAAAATGATCTGAAGTGAGTCAGTGGTCATTTCCTGTCCAAAAACGCGTTTCCCACGCCCGAGCACCGCTCCATAAAACATCGGCGATCAAATTGATCCTGAACTTCACACAGCCACCGTGATGAATGATGATTTTTTTACCGGGCTTCTTCTTGGCCGCCTCCTGCACTTGGATCCTCTCCAGCTCGGCGAGGCACGGCGGCTCTGCGGAGAATCAAACGAGAAAAAAAGGCGATGACAGGCGATACCTTAAAACTGCTATCCCCAAACTTAATCTCAATCAATGCTCTTCATAATTACACTTTTTTGGCTTGTATTGATTTGTTGAAGAAGTCTTAAATTTCATTCCCTTAGAGCTTGATCGATCGTCGGGGAGCTTAGGTGAGAGGACGTATGGATGTAGCCTGAGAATGGCAAGGAAATGAGCTGAACTTCCAGATTAAATAGAAGCAAAGGAGAAAAAGACACTCTGTATTTACCCCCAAAGCGACAAACCTTCTGCAGTATTCTTAGATTTTCACAGCCTTCCTATTGTGCATTGTGACTGCAAAAAATTCATCATCAATGCTTGTTAAAATAACAGTTTGTAATCATTCCGATACATTGAAAGCCGACGTCCCGTTTCCAAATCATTATCATAAAACCATTAGCGCTAAATGATTTATAAATACCAGCAGCTAGTAATGAAAAATTGATCAGGGAGTCGGTGTAATCTATCGCACGCAGGTTAAATGCCTGATCAATGGGGCAAATCAAACGAGGTTACCAGAATTTCCTGTGTTTGCTCGTAAAGGTCAAACGCTACACGTGTAGGAAATTAGCAGAAACGGCACCGTGAGTTCACGTTACATTCATACCGACACCTGATCAATTTACAGCCAAGAGCCACGCAGAAAATAGCAGGAACAATGGATATTATAACAATATAAAACTAGGAATTTACAGGTGCTGCATCATCTCAAAGACGGTCGAGAGAAATACGAGGCATCTGAGCTCAAAGCGTCACAGCAAAGGGTCTGAATATTTATGTAAATGTGATATTTTGCTTCTTTTTTTTTTAACAACTATCATTTCCTCTTGTGTTCATCGGTTTATTTAAGGCTGCAACGTAACTAAATGTGAAACAAGTGAGGGAGTGTGACTCATTGCTGAATGCACTGTAGTTGTGTCTGCATGACTGCGTGCGAGAAAAACAAAAGCCTTTCTGTAGAACCTCGACGAACCACATGACCCGCGGCAGAGAAACCAGGAGAGGGGGGGGTTGATCAAAAAGGAACAGCCTGTCTGATCTGAACACTGTGATGCTTTGTGATCGGACTATAGGGAACACCTTATTCAGGCATATTTCATAAACGTGCCTGGTACAAAGATCAGTGGTGGATCGTGACTGTATGACGAGGGTCAACGGTGAAAATCAGTGGTGTTGAGCTAAAAGGAGGAGTCCGTTTAGCCCAAGGGGAACCCTGGACCATGAAGGACCATCTGAAGGACTCCCTATTTGCCATAAAAGTGATTCTGGCAAAGTGTGAGATGACTCAGACGAATCCAGCCCAGATTGTTCCCAGCAGGGGGGGGAGAACTGCCGATCGTGTCTGGGAATATTGTCAGGCCTGGATGAGCAGCGGCAGAAAACAGAATTGGGACGTAGGTTTGTACATACTGCCGAAGGTTAAAGAGACACAACAGACAACCAGAGTGTGCTTTTTGAAGATCTTGATTAGGCTGGAAAAAAAAAAAACGCTGCTTTGAAAAAGAACAGCCTACAGCCTCTCAGGGTTGGTCAAAGGAATAATTTGACATTTTGGGAAATGCGCTTTCTTGCGGGGAGTTTGAGCCAGGAGGCGATTAGCTTAGAAGAAAGATTAAAAGCAGGGGAGGGGGGGGCGCTAGCCAAACACTCTCCCCCCAAAAAAACACCTCTAAAAGTCATTATTTAACGCGGTATCTCCTCTGTTAAAGCCGTACGAATTGAAATCTAAAATGGAAGTTCTGAACTTTGGACTTTGGCAACCCACAAGATAATACTTTGTTCATCCAAGTTTGTTTTGCAGCTCAGGGGTGGGATTCAAACTTGCTATTATTTCACCAATTTAGTGATCAAAATACACCCGACTCTCCGGTGGAAATCCCTTCACTCACTTTCTCTCCAGAAGCAGAGGCACCACTCCGCCGTGGAGACCTTCCCATCCTTGTAGCTGTCGCAGGAGTTGAAGAATGGTCGGATGCACACCTCATACTTGTCCAGGTTGATAGCGGCCAGCTCCGCTTGGTCCAGATACAGGTCACTGTTGGTGTCCAGCCTTGAGAACATCCAGCCGATGGAGTCCTTGCAGCTGGCTACGAGGCTCTTGTCCAGCGCTGGCGGGACAATAAATCGCACAGTGAATACAGCTCCTTTCTGTCTAGACTACATTTTTCTTTGTGTACACAATTGAGTTGTGTGTTGGAGAATAAAAGCGCTTTTTACGAGTTTTCTAACCTGAAGCGGTGCCAGCTCGGAGCTTGCCAGAGTTATTCTGCTTCGCGTTTCCATGAAGGAGCTGGAACCAGTCTCTCAGACGGTCGCCCAAGTCTGCCAGGTCCTGGCCAGTGCAGCTCTCTGAGGGAGAAAACAGAGAAAAGGGAACCCCCCCAGCATTCAAAACCTTGGCAGACACTTATAAGAGCAATCTGACTCACCTTCCCTGCAGACAGGCTTCCCGTTGCTCTCACAGATGCACAGTGTAAAGAATCAAAAAAGACAGAAGTTTCACTCTCTGTGTATGATCCGCTACTCAAAGAAAACATTATTTCCCAATTAGCTCCATGGCAGCGCATTGGCGTTACCCAACAGTAATCCACTTTTGCACGAGATGAAAAACAGGAGTAACATTTCATCCTTCTGATCAATTGGCATTTTTACGTGCCCGAGAGCTTGGACAATCGATACTGTTTGGCTGCAATGACAGATAGCGTACACTCTAAATAATGAACCCCTACATGATTGAAAGAGCCGTTTAACCACATGGGGGATATTTAGCTAACCGTAATCTCTGAAATTGGAGAGTATGGATCCCAAAAGTAGAACACTTGGGTTGAAGGCCTGCTGCGTGGTTTTTCTCTTCATGACACTATGATGCAGATAGGGAGGCGTGAAACTTAAGATGCACAAAAGGTGAAGAAAAAAAAGGCCACTTGCCACGTTTTGCGTCAGTATTTGTGAGGACGACGGAGGCGGTGGCACAGGGGCAAAAGCCAGCACACATGATGCTCAGCTCCTTCCCGGCGAGGCAGGCCTGCTGCTCCAGCTTACACTGTAAGGAGGAAGAGAGAGAGAGATGGCAACATTTATGGAGGTGACCGCAAGAGAGAGAGACACGGGGGGGGAGATTGCTCATTCAGATGAGACACTGCACTTCGGGAAAAAAGGCGGCGAGAATGAGCTGTCATTTTCCCGCTGCCTCCTCATGCAAGGTCAAAATTAAAAACTATACATAAATCAATAAAGAATCCTGGCAGCGGCTTGAGCGCGGTGATACCGCTCAAAACGCCGTCAGTCATTAATCACGCGGCGGCGGCGAGCCGGTGGACTTGTCCTCCCTATGAGCGGTGATGAACTGCGCTGCCCTGCTGCGTCCACGTATATGTCAGCGCAGCAGGAAACAGCTCTTGACTGGACTCCCATCATTATTTAAAACGATGACACGGCCGCATTCGAGTGTCTTTTCAGGGCTTTTTCATGGTGGCAGAATGCAGTAATAAAAGCAAAAGAGAAAGTATATATCTGGGGTAAAGGGTAGCATGCTTTTAAAGAGAGGTACTGGTGCAGGATATGGTTACCTCAGAGGCGTAGTTGTGTCCATCAGAGCCACAGACAGGTGAGGAGGCAGCAACAGGACACGGCTTGCAGGTGCGTTCACGAGCCTCCAGCTGGCCTGACTGTTTCACTCTGAACATGGCGGGAAATAAGGGAAAGGTCAAATAAAATGTAAAATAAAATGTGGGTATTTAGATACAGTTATATTACAACAGAAGTGACAGGGATTCATTAAGAAAACAAGAGAAATTCAAGAAAATCTGCAAGAAAGTGCTGAATGAAGCAGCATAAGGTTTACCATTTAGACAGTCTTAATCAAACGTGTTGGCATGGTAACACAAACTAAATCGATGGGAGTGTCATGGACAAACTGGGTCTGAATGGCAGTTTGGCTAAAAGCTTAAAAAGTCAACAGTTTTCATGACGACTCTCTCTTCAGTAGAAGAACCCTTTTCAGAGAAAACCATTTTCCACAGTTTCAGAAAATGACTCTCTTTCTCTTCCACCCTGGTCACGTGACAACACGCCCAAGGACACAGTCGACTCACTGCCCCGGCTAAGAAACTCAAACCACGCTTTCTTCTATCTGTAGCACTGGATATGCTTGTAGCTGATTGGTTGAGAAGGATGCACTTGCAATTTCTAAAGACATCTCGCTCTCGGTTCCCGTCGAGTTCAAACACATGCATTAATAATAATAAATAATAATAATAAATGCAATGTAATGGGACACAGTTTGGGAACGACAAGTTGCAGTTGAATTCTTTAATATTCAATTTCACAGGACGGCGACGGAAACCTCAGAGGCCGATAGCTACGGTCTTGGGCAAATAGAAAACACAATTGTCTGCATTTCTGCCGCTTCGTAAAATCCTCCTTTTTCTCGCATTGATCACGACGCTCCGCAGCACGACTTCTGAGGCGGCTGCTGCTGCTGCTTAATGGCGCCGGCGTGGTTTAGTGTGGTTTGCGTTCGTGCTTATCGTGCCGTTATTCGACAGAGTCTCTTTCATCACCGGAGTGACTCCGTAAATGAAGCACTTTATTGGAAAAGATAAACGCCTGTTGCAGAAGATAGACTTTGAAGGTAGTAATAATTCACTCCATTAATTCTATTCAGTCTGCAACCCTGCTCATTTGTTTTCCAGTCAAAGTGGAATGAACGGGTGAGGAAATAGATAAATGCTTTTCGGTGAGTTTTACGCAGACGACTAAAGGGTCTTTTGTGAAGGGAGGAGGGTTTGAAATACTATAGATTCCTAGTATTAAATTCTATAAAATGACAAAAATGCAGTTTATATAAGTATGCTGTAGCTGTCATGGTTTCAATCCAGTCCCACCTTTTCTAAAGCATAGTCAGGAAATATATCTTGGGGCTCAAGCACAGAGTGAACTCCAGGTTCATATGATTTGAAATGAAAAAAAAAAAAAAACCCCACTGTTGCTTAGTTACGGGCATAAAACAAATATAAAACCTTTCCTTGCATTGTTTTCTGCATGTCTTTGTCCTTCTAGTGTCAAAAAAACAATAACAACCTTTAGATGAGATTCATCCATTTTTATTTGAGTAGTTTTTTGAAAGACTTTTGGTCTGATGAGCATATTCCAAGCAGAAGCACAGCTCAGAAATATGATTTAAAAAAAAAAGATACACTAGCTTTATCACAAAAGAAGGTTGGTATGGGATACCAGTTTACGTTTTTGTATAACAGTAGTCTAGATTTCATGGAAAGAACAATAGAGAGTGAATCTGGCCTTTACTTTTTTAGATGTTTCTCAGCTGCACTACATCAAATGATACACGTTACATTAACTGCAGCAGTTTGTCAACAAGCTACAAAGGAATATTTTGGGTTATTATGCCCCTTTATTAATTATCTGCATGAGTTATACATGTGTTAATATCAGATTATATTATATTTAAACTATGACAGTTATCTTGCACCAGTTTATTTTCTGATTTTTGGTCTAATGGGAGATATCGTAGCTGTCCGAACGTCCCCATCTGATATAACTTAACGTGCGCCTTAAATATATGTATGAGTTCACAAACTGATGAGCCGTGCAGTTTTAGGTAATCATACTAAGTAATAGTGGGTTCATTATTAATTAAAAGTGAGCCACGGGAGTTCATGATATATCATGCATTAGATTAGATCATGATGAGTAATGCATTAAGCATTAATTAATGAGAAGATATATACCCTTGACAATGGCGTTAAGTTTTACCTATTACGCCAGCGTCTTTTCCTACTGTTTCTGATGGGAGCAGAACTGTAATGATTTCAAGTGTAGGCAGGTATAAAGGCAAATAATAACCATACAGATTTGAAACTCATAAGCAACTTAAGAGCTTTGAGTTTGAAAGTTGAATCACTGCTGAATAATTAAAGAAGCAATATAAGACATTCAGAGCATTAATATAACAGAAAACGATCATTTCTCAATGTAAAGACACGGAAGAGCGAGTTCTACCATCAGAAAATAAAGTGGTTCTCCCTCTGCTGGTCGTGGAGGTGTACAGCAACCACCCTCAGGTTAGCATGTTTGCGTAGTTTTTAAGATTAGCACCATTAGCACCATTAGCTGCAGCTCAGGCATTCCAATGTTGAAATTCCAATCTCGATATCACAGAATTTAAAGTGCTGAAATAGTGTATTTCTATTATCTGTATGCATCAATTTCAAAAACATTTTAAGGATTCAGAAATCTTCAAATCTAAAAAGTCAAATTGGCAAATTCAATTTAAATTAGACTAAGCTGAACATTTCAGTGCTATTACTTGGTAGTGATTACATTGTACATTAAGGTATTTACTTGCTCTTAATATTCTAATAGTATTTATTTATATTAAGATGTTTATTTTTTGTTCATCTGTGATGAATCATTATTAATTCATTGTTTAAGTAAGAAAAAGGGGCAACAAAATAAGTGTTTACTTCTGCCTACTCCCATTGGAAATATAGATTATTTAGATTATTTAGAATTTGCTGTATATGTTTACTCTTCATTTGATATTTGTTTTTTGTCAAGTCATTATTTGAAATTCTTGCATCTATCTATCTATATTTTATGGCCATTATTCTCTTCCATATGTACAGTCTCACCACCCTCCATGCATACAGTTAATTAGTCCGCGTTTAGCATGAGTGTCCAAGTTGAAATGACATCACTATTGACTCACGCCACTCTCTGGCCCGTTAGCGAGTTTAATCAATAGCTCTCACAAGCAGACACTGAAAGGCTTTTATCTGACACACAGCTAACGGCTGCCGACACCGACGCCAAGCCAAATCTCCTGAAACCTCGGGAACGTGTCTTTCAAAAACACCAAAACAAGTCTGGATCCAGGACTTGGCATACCTGTGCTCCACTTTCTTGCGATTGACACACATGGCCCTCTGGTAGCCCTGAGCGACGCAGACCTTATGGCGGCTGCACTTCACGTTCTGGCACGGGTCCTTGGTGGTGTCCACGTCTGCAAGCACAAAAAAAAAACAACACTGGAAATCACCAGAGGTGTCAATCACAGCTGAGGAGCTTTAATTCTCCTTTTTTTTCTAGAAATACAAAGCTTCCGGCTGTTGCTTTACTTGGCTTTTGAAGAAGAACATGTGTTCGACAGATTGATGTAGAAATGACTATTTTATGTGCCGCATAATCAAATCAGTGTATTTACACCTTGTTTTAAGATGATCTTCCATCCTCTCCTCTCAACACAGGGTGTATGCAATAAAAATAAAAGATGCAAAAAAAAAAAAAAAAAATCACCAAATGCGAACAAAATTCCCGCAGCGTGCACAAATGAGTCCATTGATTTTATAGTCGGCACTGCCGAAAAACATGGACGCCTAGCTGTCATTAGCGAGGCAGCCTGTCGTCAATAGCGCTGCCTGCAGTCTCCGATGGCTGTGCCTGATTGCCAGAAAGGCTGACAGCACTGATTGAGCATCTCTTTTCTCTCCGCTTGTCACATCTCACTTCCCTTCCATGTCAACTCATCACCGTCTCTCCCCCCGTCTCGCCCTTTTCCTCGCTCTCACACAAACACACTTCATCTTTGTCTCCCACATTCCCTCCTTTCCCTCCCTCTCTCACTCGATCTTTGGAGAGTTGACCTCCTCAATGCCAACCTCACTTCCGCTGATAGACCGAGATGGAAATAGACTCTTCTGGTCAATGCCTTCTGAAGCCGGACACACCGTCCCAGGACATTTGCTGTCTTTGCCGGAGGGGGGGGGGGGGGGGGGGGGGCATAGGCTCGGATAAATTCAAGAGTGAGTGGCAAGCGGGCGAGAGAAATTTTAAGCTGTGAAATCCTGAGTCAGCTCTGAGCAGCTGCTTTGTAGTCAACACGGTCAATAGACGGAGTGGCTGCCGGCCAGATTCCTGCAGATCCTAAGACTAGGTGATACTTTGATGCAGCAGCAATGAGGTACGAGGGAGCAGTGGATGAAGTGACAACTCTGAGGGGATCCAAAAATACAGGTAGGCTGTGTGTCTGTGATGTGTTTTTTTAGGAGGTGTGAGACTAAGCTGGTTGCTGGAGTTCCTGTCTTGTGATGTTTCCTAGAACCCCTCACCCTCTACGCAGACCTGAGCAGGAACATAGAATTATTGAATGGATTGTCACTGGAAAACTGTAGCAGCGTTCCCAACACCTATGCAAAAAAAATCAAACAAATTGTTGTCACATACACAATAATGATTAGTCAAACCCCAAATTCATAAAGACATCATTAAAGCATTTACAGGAATACTTTGTATTAAACTAGCGTTTTGATATCTTTTGTGCATTTTGATCCATCACATCTCACATTAAACACTTTGTAAAATTCACCATTCATTCATAAAATGATTGCCAAAAACCTCTATGTATTCTTTAAATACATATCTCAAACCACAGGTCAGTCTGATGTTATCCGAGTTCAGAAACTCCTTACTACCATTTCCACAGACTGTTGCTGCCTGCATAGCGAACATATAAAGATTTGACCAAAAGAAGGGCAGAGCATGGAAATATTGGACTTTAAATGTTAATTTTGCCCAAAGCAAACTTTTTATCATTCTGCACAGACGGAAGATGTCTGTGGGATCGGGAACATATCTTTGAAGACACAACCAGCAGCAGCATAACAATTAAATGCAAATTAAACATTTCTAAATGCAAACGTTAAGTGATTACATTTATTCAACTAAAACATCATCATTATTGTTGGTTTTTAAAAAACGCTGAAACATGATACTGAGGCTATTTGTGCCAGAAAGCATAGCAAGTAGCCTGTAGAGCAGAAAATCCCACAGTTCCTTCATCTTCACAGCAGAGGTTCACACAACAGCAGCGAGTAGAGCAGGACTTCAGCTGGATTAGTACAAAAATAGGCTAACAGCTCCCAAAAAGCTTGACCCACTTCAAAGCTAGCAACTAGTAAAAAAAGGCAAAAAGAAAATAAATTAGTATCATGAAAAAGCAACGGGGTTGTTTGCCATCTAGTGTCATTATGTTATAAATCTGTTTATCCAAATTCCACTTCTCAATGGGGAAGAATTTCATTAAAAATAAAAGACATCAGCTCAGCGGAGAAGCTCAAAGAGCGACAAACTGAATGGAACTACAAAGTTGTTCCATAGAAAAGATTTGACTTTACAATAAAGACGGCAAATCCATCTCATATTATCACACCGTGTGTCTTTAGTGAGACTCATCACTCAGGCTTCCCTCTGGTTTGTCTCACAGAGACTCTACATTGTGTTGGTGGTTTCTTTTCACAGAACAAGGTTTAACATTTCATTTTGTTAACAGTCATGCACCATAAACTTTTACGAGGGCAGGGAACCAAACTGAATCCTCTTTTCTTTTTTTTAGTAGTGTTAATATACCTTTAACTATTACCACTTTCTTGCCGTACCATTTTACAGTCCCTGTACCCGCGGTCCACTCACAGAAACCACAGAGACTGTGCATTGAGCCGTGCACCCGCGCAGCCTTATTATATACGAGGTGGAATAAAATCAAACTAAAAAGCACTCAGGAGGCACACACCGGTGCAAAGGCTCCACAATCCTCTTTATGTGTTGGTTCAATAATAATAGAAAACGTGGACCTGAATCCGGATAGAAGACACTCATTGCATGCATATTATATCATTCTTGTCCAGAGATAGCATTGCTTTGCATAAGGATGATGATACATGTGATATGGAAACATGCTCATTGATTAATGGCAACCTTGAGTGGTGAGAAAGATTCAAAACAGTAAAGTTGCGAACCTGGAACCAAAACAATTAGCTGAAAAGCGCTAAAATGCTCTGTAATTTGGTCATTTGAGGTCACAAACCCTCCACCTCTACACAGTCAAATGCCTTTCTAATCACTTTAGCCTATGTGTTCCTAAACACAAAAATTTTCAATAAAGGTTCAGATCGTGATACCTCCCTCATTGCTAACAGTATTTCTGCCTCCGAGCAACAGTTTAACACCAAACAACGTCCCTCACACGGTATTCTTATACAACTCCTACATACTGAAGATGGAATCCAAGCACCAGATTTAATTTGCATCAAAGATCAAGTGTGTTTTTCCAGCTCGCCCGCGCTGCCGCTTGTTGTTTACATCGTGGCGGATTGACGATTCAGTGCAGGGCGGCGGTGACGTGTAAGGGCCATTATGGGCTTTGGATCCACCTGTAATCATGTCAACAAAGGCGATGGGACCGCGCCGAGCCTGTGTCCAATCTAGCTGAGATTATTATTATTATTATTATCATTATTATTATTATTATGCCGCTATGAAGAAAACAAGTAATACAATGATCAGATTCCTCCCCGTTGTCTGCGAGTCCTCCGCCGCTGAGCGTGGCGGCTCGCAGTTGGACAGGATCCTCCATCAAAAGACCTACATCAATTTGTTTTACATTCAAATTGTCAGAGCGCACATTTCATAAAGCACTTTAGCGTTTCTGGATGAAAAAAAACCTACAGACCTGCCAAGAAATGGTAGCACCTGTTTGAAATCGAAAAGATTTAGCGCCGATGAATATTAAAAAGCAGAAGAAAGAGAGACGGGCTTTAAGAAAAATTAGTTTCAACTGGATTTGCAATTACTGTCATCTTAGAAGACTCTTTTATACCCTTCAATTTAATTGGCGACCGCTGTTTAAAAGCAGCCTGCAGCCTTCATTCAACGCCGACAGAGCAATTAAATTATTTACTCGCTATAATTGGTGAGAATGCAACACCTTTTTTTTGTAACACGTTATGTCTGAATCATTTAAAGTTGTTGCATGAAGATCACACTCTTTGAACGTTTAATTGAATCGGCTAAAACAAAGGACGTCAAGGTCAAACATGGCATCCCCTCTGTCAAACCAGAGCAGCGGGCGCCTTATTGTCTTTGAAATGGCCTTCAAACTCACTCACTCCGGCACTGGAAGCTCTATGAAGTCTGCTCTATCCGGGGCTTGCAGGTACACCGTGCCGAAGTTTCCACTGTCCAGTTAAATTAACAATAAAGAGGACCCTGATCAATTAACTCTCCAGAATTAGTCCCAGTGGGAGTTGGGAACGGGGATAAAATCAATGGTATTCAAATGAGCGTCGCCCACACTACAGCAAGCGAGACCACATTAGTTATTCTCCCTGTTGTAAGAACAAATGACTGGGATAACGTCTGGAGCCGTTTTCTTCTCACATCTTCCTCCTTTGAGGCAAAACTTCAACACAATCTTCAACGAGGCAGCGTGGGCGTGGCGCTACCCGACCTCCCGTGCTCACCTCGCAGCGGGATCACACCGCTAACCCTAAGGGCCTGCTCGATCGGCTAAACCGTGTGTGAATATTATCTTTATAATCTCAGCAGTGAAATGATTCATACTTCATCACCACCCTACCATAGAAGAGTTAGCATGAGCTTAATCGGCTATTCAGTTGCAGAGATCCCTGCTGGGTTCAGTGTGCTTGTTCGTTAGTAGAAAATCATTAAAAAAAAAGATATATATATTATATAGATAATCATTTTAAAGATGAATAGGCTACTTGCATTTATGATTATTCCACATTTTATCCACAATATCCTCATAATTTACTCTTGTAGAGATTGTTTGCGTCAAAAAATGGCAGTTCAAGTTGGATAACAGTAATGTAGCAACATTCAAATTCATTTGGAATTATGTTTTTTGGTGAATGCAAGACCAATATTCACACAAAACATCTGCCTCTTCGGCCGTGAAACGCTATTCACCAGCTAGTCGTGTGCTTTAGCTTTTGGACAGGTGGCGAGTTTTAAGAGCCTGAAGGCGGTGGTGATGATGAGAGCGGAGAAAGTGAAAAAATAAATATAAAAGCAGGCTGACTAAAGCAATGATATGCTAATAGGCTCCGTAGATCTGAGGGTCTCTGCAAGGTTGTGTGATAATTATCTGTGGGGTCATCACTCGAGGCGACCGCCTTCACATACAAGCAGCCAAGTGATCAATCGTTGTTGATTTTCTTATGACCTGTGTTGAACCTGCGATATGTACAACGTCCTCTAATGGAGGTTAGACCATGTCTGCAGCTTTAAATTTCAGTTTCGTGAGGCCACGCCGGTCAGGTTTCGCACCCTCAGACGTTTTCTGGGGGAACCATGTAGAACCAGCAAAGTTCCATCAAAAGACACACTGTTGAATGTTTCACATGCTTGGCTCAAGACATATTAACACCGAATTTGGAAGATTTTTGGAAACAGTTGCACTCTGCACGCTGCTTTCATGCAATGTTCCATTTTCAGGTGAATACAAAAAGGACCATTTGACTGAAATAATTCACCGTTTTCACACAGTCTTCATTCCCCTCCACGGCTGATTTTATAACAGTGAGATTTCTATACAGACCCCATGGAGGTAAATGGAGCCTGGGAGTTCGGAGTTGAGCCCTCAGCAACAAAGGCAATTATAGTCGGCTTTTCAAACTAATGGATCCGACTGAAGGCTCAGACTCTCCTTTCCTGAATCACAACTGTGTTCTCATCTTCCACAAGCACTGACACTCCAGACCAGCGTCTCCCCGCACGCTTGATGACCTCAGACAACTGCTGCAATTAAATGAAGCTAGCACTTCTATAATGTGTGCTGCACTATTTCATTGTCTCAGCAGATGGATAAAAGGCAGACGGCACTTAGCATTGATTATGCTGGTAGAATCTGAAATACAGCGTTTTTTTCCCCCTATCCTTTGCAGTGGAACTGGCCATTTAAGTAAAGCAATTTAAATATTAAAGATCTTTGCCAACCGCCTCTGCATATAGTACAGCGAACACTTACTGCTGTAAGTGGAAAACACACTAAGCGTCTAATGTGACCACCAACCGTCCTCACGTGTCCACAGAAAAAATATTTATTATCGAATCAGACTTACTTTCATCAGAGCCCATGTTCTCCTCCATGTTTTTGATGTAGTCATCCTGGAGAGAAAATATATTTGCATTAATGGATTTAGAAGTTCATTTTATGCAACACACTGGCAGAAATATGATCTTGCACTCATGATTAACGAGAACTCAGAAGGGCGTAAACAACGAAGGAAGATAGCAGAAACTTTGCTTCATGGCACATTTCAACAATTCAAATGTATTCAGGTATTATTTTTGAATAGATGGTGTTTTAAAAAGCAAATTATCATAAAACACAAAACCTTTAAGATTGTTTTTCAATCCAAGGTTTGATAAAAACCTATAAAATACATTTACATAATACTTTTCCCCCCAACAACATTGACTGATTTATCTTTATTTCCATAATTAAGTATATGTTTATAATAAAAACTAGAAACAAAAATGCTTACATAGCAAAAAAATAATGATTAAATGTCAAAAAGAGATTATATTTCCCCCTCAGGTCCGTTATTCTCTATCGCTGGAAAGGTTTCACACTTTCTGATGATATTCAATTATACTTTCCCAAAAAAAAGTATTGGATGGATACAAGTTTCTGTCAGAATAATAAAATATTAACATCCTTGGTCAAATAAACTCATATTTTAGTTTATTTTTATATTGCACCTTTCTTCCCTTAATGCTAATGTGTCCTTTTCTATCTTTATCTTCTCTGTTTTTTGTGTTACTGTAGAATCTAATTTCCCCTCATGGGGATAAATAAAGTGTCCCCTTATCTTTGTTTCAGAGTTTTTATCAACACATTAAAGGTAGTAGTCTTGTTTCATCCAGACGCTGCTGGCTGTTCCCCCTCAGGGATTTGTTCTGGGGTTGTCTTTGCCTCTGAGGGCCTCTAGCACTCGCTCTTAATGCCCTGAGGGCGTCAGACTAGCTGAATCGGTGTCTAGAGAAGACATTTGTATCACTGGGCATTCAAATATCTTTGTCATGTCCAAAGTTTGGTGTTTTCCCTAGATTTCTTTCGTTTTATTGTTATATTCTTTCACTGTTAAACTTTTAGAGATTCAGAACTTTCTTGAGGTAAATCCTTGTTGGCTTATTTTCTTATCTTTGTTCAGCTGTTTCCCCGTTTGAGTCTTTAGGCTAAGCTAAGGCTCTAGCTTCATATTTATTGTACAAACATGACAAAGCATATTCCAAGATGTGAAACGGTTTTCTTTTAGTGTTGTATTTTAACGGTTGTGGTTGTTGTTGTAGCTCCCGCACCGTTGAAGAGACAATTTTTTGCAAACTACCTCTCAACTTTTTAGATTGTGTCCCCGGCGGGGGGGGGCTCGCTGGAACCATAATAAAAATGCAGTGTCCCCATGCGGGATCCATTCTGACCCATTTTTTTCCCCGTCAGGGCAGAGGGGATCAACAATAAAGTGGTTACTACTCGGCACGAGGCCCAGAGTGGACCCCGAGGATCGTGTCTGTTCGGTTTAGCTCAGTCTTATTCTGCTCGGGGGAGACGAAGACAGAACTCTCAAGTCAAGCTGAACAAGTATAGCCGGCGGCGTGTTAAATACTGTGCACAGGGCAAAGAATTAAAAGGGAGAGTTTTTGTGTTTTATCTGCTGCGAGTCTAAAAAGAACACCACATTTCCATTTATGAACCAAACTGTATATTCTTTTAATATTAATATACTTTGTATTTTCTAGGAAGCAGTCATTTCCATTGGGTTGGACATGCAGATTTGACTTTTCATGTATTACATGTCTGTATGTGTATTTCTTGTGCGTTTGGCAGGTGAAACCTTCAGTGCAGCCAGAGAGACAACGCTAGTGTACAAACGTATAAAAGAGACACTAACCTCGACTTCCTGTGGCAAGGACATGCAGCAGTGGGGGAGAAAGGAAAAGAGAAAGCCATTGTCAGAGAGGAAAAAAAGAATTTAACACTTAAAAGTTTTCATTCCGCTCCCATTCAGCATGCAAACAGTAGGTCGGTTTTATTACGGCTATGGCAACAGTTAAACTGTCAGCCCCTTAATGCTCGCTGATTGCAAATACATGCCTTAGTCTCGCTCCTCTCGGGGGACAACATAAGACATTCACAGAGGATTATGAGCGACTATTAAGGGAGGATGATCCTCTGCCACTTCTATGAGCTGGCAGGGGTCCCGATCGCTAAGGGCTCATTCTGTGGCTGTGTTTACAAGCAACTGCCAAACGCCCGGCCCTCCTGCCAGCACAGAAGTTGCGTTTAAGCCGTGACATACTGCGGCGGCCTTGGAAGAAAGGAAAATACAGGGAAATTGTTGGGAATCTTCAAAGTCAACAGTGATTTAGATGGTTTATTTTATGGTTGCAGCGGAGACACACAGCGCGTTTACTAAGCATACCATTGACAACACAGACAGATATAGCTCCGGTAAAGTATAACCTTGAGTTAACAGGGGAGTGACTGCTTTCCTTTCATTCCATTTCACCGTCTTGGCTCCGGTCCAAGGGCATTACACATCAATACTCACCGCAGCCTAGGCTTGTGCGTTTCATCATTCAATGCTCCGGTGTGTTCGAGAGAAATATAGCACTGCATGGTTTATTTCAGCAACTCAACCCAGTAAATAAACCTAATTCTTACACACACACACACACACACACACACACACAATCTACTTAATATATCACTATGAACAATTTACAGGCCGCACAAGGACAAGCCAAAAAGCCAGCGGAAGGCTTTAAAAGGCTAAAGCAAGTATTTATCATGGAGCTGCAGCAGGACTCCAGATTTCATCTCCGAGACGGTTCATAGATGTAAGTATTTTCTCTGCAGCAGTAAAAATGTCCAGGTGATGCATATACGAGAAACAATATCACTGTTTGTTCAAATCTGCCCGATTTCTGTGATATGAGACGAAAACTTTGAATATGTAATTTGGAATGTAAAGATTCAGCTGCTGCTTCTTCTTTTTTAATCAGATCAGCACATTTATGGCATTTTAAAAGGTTGGGTTTTCAGATACAAGGAATGTCATTTAAATAAATACATAAAATAAGTTCAATGTCGAATCCAAAATACATTTTGTAATGCAAATCTTAAATACTTGCAATAATTAGCACAAGGAGTTCTAATGGCCGTAGGGCTATGTGTGGTCAGCCCGACCTTGTCAATACAAATAATGAGTTTAATACTTGGATGAAATACCAGAATTTTAATATTAAGAATTGAAAAAGGTAATTTAAAACACTTACAGTGCATCATAGGAATTAGCAGAGCCCTAAGACAACCCTTCATGTTCTTTTAAAGTCAGGGTACTGCAGAGCTAAAAAACCAAAATTTAAACACTTTAAAAGATTTATTACCATAAAACAACAATTAAAAAACAACTGCACAGTTCCTAAGAGTCCCAAGGCATCACTAGAACAAGCAGCCTAATGCATCGCCCCCCTATAAGTCCATTAAGGTCTCTCCGTAGGTGAACGAGGAGGACGGTTACTAACCTGCTGTGGAAATAACCCAAATAAATGACCCAGCAGGCTCAACCCAGCATCCGGGTAGATGAAATAACACAGCATGCCTTAGTGTGTTTGTACAATATGTCTGAATTAAAATGAAAAGTGCTGGGCGGTTTAAGAAGTGGTAGTTTTGTGCATAAATATGCAAAATGAAGACCCTTAAATCAGCCGCAGAATCGGCTTTCGCAAATACTGGGTAGTATCATAAAACCCCACGAAAACGCCCACCCTCATTATCAAAAGACATAACTGTAGCATGTCACGCGTCAGACATACCGATCGACTTAATTAATTATTCGCCTGCGCTTCTGCAATTACCCAGCTCGCAGTGCTGCAGGGGCCGGTGGGAGTCCTGCAGCGCGTCCTAAAGGCTTGAGTGCTTATCTTCTCCCAGCAGCAGTGTGACAGCAAGGACACACGGCCGAGGCTGCGTTTAGTCCTTCACCAAGGTTGAGAGCTAATGCCGTCCCACCGAATCCCAGCCAGGCTCCTGCTACAGTTCACAGCACGCCCAGACAAGAAGGGAGGGAGGAAGGACGGGGGAAAGATCAGGGAGCAGAGGGGGTATGATATTCATAGTGGATGTCCCCTGAGTTATGTGAGTCATATCACACACACACACACACACACACACAACCTCTTCTGCCATTTGTCAACAAGGCTGCATCGCAGGCCGGTGTAAAACAGAGCCGGGGAGGCTAATGGAGCTTGACTATCCAGATGCTGCGACCGCTCCTCCCGGACCGCTCGCCCCGGTATTAGGCTGACAGCATTTTGGCCGCAAGCCTGACTGCGCTCCTCCGAGTTAACATCTATCTCACCTCGCCCGAGCCCCCGTTCGCCGGTGACATAAATACCACAGATAACCCTGAACCAGCCGACCCCGACGTCACCCGCTACGACACGCACGCACACACCCGTTCTGAGAGCTGACACCGAAATGCTCGGGCGCAGCCCGGCTCCGGATGACAGCCGCCGGGGTAAGCCGACTCTTAAAACCATTTGCCTGCATGTCTGTGTCATATTGTGCAAGGAAATTGCTCTGCTGTTGGAGGATGTGAGCTGGAAAGTGATGCTCCAATCAACAGAAATGGAAAACTAGAAATTCAAACATCAGGGCTGCCACGTGGCCTAGATAGGTAAGAAAGTTGAGAAAGACATTGTATAAATGCGTATGGCATCTACAATATGGCTAAGGATGATAATGATGGTAATGGCAAATAAGCCATCATGAAAATTATACGAGCATGAAAAGGTTTGCTGGAATAAAGATTGTGGAAAGTAGGCATGGGAGATCTTTTCACAAATATCCTGAATATGATACTAATATTATGTTTTTATTGTGTCACAGATAAGACACACAATGTTGATTTATTGAACATCTTTTTAGGTGCACAATGAAATAATAGTATATTAGGTCATCCTAAATAAATACAGGATATATACATTTTTTAAATATATTTTTGTATTTGGATTTTTAAAAAAAATCAGGCTCTATTTTTTTCCATTCATGACCACGATAGCAAGCTAGACAGCGTTTCCGATTCACTTGTGATGATATTTAAGATGATCCCGATAATGAAAATCCACCACAATCGACTGTTTTTGATTCGGATGATAAAATCCCATATATCGCCCCCTACTTGAAAGGTTTGAAGTGTGAAAAAGAAGATATTTTTTCTATCATAGATTATGATAAATTCATGGTGTTCAACATATGCATCATGTTTTTACATTTCTGGAAAGGTCATCATGGCTGATTAATATCTTGCTGGATGTAGAGTCTAAAAGTCTGTTCCATCTGTTTATCCGCTGGAGGTCAAGTGCAATTCACGACGCCCTGCATGCTCGACACCTCTAAACGCCGAATGCAAACCATGAAAAAAACAAGGGAGCATCTGTCTCCAAAGAAAAAACACGAAACATGCAGAAACACCAAAGAGAAGCGTGTGGGCTCCGAACGCTGAGAGCCGCCAGAGCGCGACCTCACTTCAGCTCGGTGGAGAAAACGCTCGGCGAGCAAAAGAAATGTCACGGAGAGGATCTGCATCTCCTCGCCCTGCTGCAAAGATCCATCACGTGCATGCGGCCCCGCTCACTCTGTCGCTGCAGCTCATCTGTCCCTGCAATGTGACAGACACACACACACACACACACACACACACACACACACACACACACACACACACACACACACACACACACACACCTCTTTTCTGCTGTAGAGAAATCAATCCAGGGTGGATGTCAAAGAATGATGTCAAAGAATGATGTCAAAGAATTCTCAAGAAGAACGATACATTTCAGAGATCACAACACACACACACACACACACACACACACACACACACTTTTCAGATAACGATCAGAGTAATCCAATACGGCTGATATGGTTATAAGCTCCTCTCTGATCTCAGAACATCATATTTCCAAATCTAATTCAGAGTGATCAGATTTTTTTTGCGATCTTAATCTTTATCTACGGATTCTGTCTCCAACAAAGAGGTTACTCTGCCTTAAAGTATCAAAGATTTCTGGTTGGAAGTCGGACGAGGAGATCGATACCACTTCCAAGTCTGTGCGAGTAGGTGCGTGCGTGAGTGTGTGCACCTCTCTGTCCGTCCACGCTGAATCTCACAGCCTGCTGCAGCAAACGGCATAATATTGTTCTCATGGTTACGGTTGGACTAGCGCTTCCACATAACACCTTTGTATTGCCCGTTTTACACAGCCATCGACTGCCCTGCTGACTCCTCACTCACTACTCTTAACCGGGGCCCCCCCCGCGCTGTGAGGGGCCGCGAGTGATAACACAGCTGAGCGCATCTCGCTAACAGCTCGCCGACCTTCCAGCACACACACTGCTGTGTACGCTGCTGCCACTCGGACGGGGCAGCCTGCATCCATCGCCACTTGCTTTGGAGTTTGTATGAAGTGTGTTTTTGACAGCCCATGTGTGTGTCTTGATGCCGGTTAGCCAATTGTGGGTTGCATTACTTCAATGATACAATATGAATGCCTCTTCCGGGATTGTCACGGGTTCAAACTGGGTCCCTAAGTCCCAGAAAATATCTCACACTGTCCTGATTTTCACCACAAGTGAAATAATAGTCATATTAATATTGTTTTCTGTGCTTACATAGACATTAATCAGGTTCTGTTCCATGTCATATTATTGTCTAACCCCATTGAAGACGTAAACAATGCATGCATGCAATGAAATTCCACAGGGATTTGTCTGTATTCATGTGTTGCTGTTGCTCTTTCTTCCTGCTTTTCTTATTTCCGTACACTAATGGTTCGGCAAACTACAAGTACCAACAGCAAACAAAGTGTATTTACTTTAAAAACCAAGATTGCTGAACTCTTCACGCACACATTTCATAAGTTTTTGTTCCGAAGCTCGGCTTTACAGACTAAATCCCTCTCCCTCGGGGCAATAACCGCACGCTTCATCCTACGCAATATCCCTTATTGATATTCCGAGGACAATATTTGCAGTGGAGACGTCACTTAAGCGGCAGGATATGAGTTGGAGATTAAACGGTGATCGGGACATTTTGCATTTCCACCCGTTGTCATTTATCCAGCTTCATGAAGTCGTTTGCTCTGGCAGCGACTGAATGAACGCCGGCTGATGGATGGGCCGGTGATCCGGGTCATGTCTGTAATGAACGGAGACCCGCGAGAAGCTTCCCTCAGCTGATTACTCCGCTCCGGTTCTTGGCCCACGTCGTCCTATCAGATCGCCGAGGTGTGTCCTCCTCCCTGACTGACAGGACATAGTCAGCTCATCATTCCCCCAGCCGGTCATTTGCACAGTAATGCGCTTTGGCTGATTAATGTCACCGAATTAGCCACGTCTCCCTGCCTACTATAAATCGCTGCTAAAGGGCACACAGGCGGAGGATGTCGTCAATCTACATTCCACCCTCTGTGTCTCTGTAGTTACCGGGGAGCAGCGGGAGTGGCTCTCGCCTTTCCGCCGTGTCATTATGGCGCCCTGATTCAGCGGGGCTGGGGCCTGAGACGTGGAGGTAATGTCTCGCTCCGTTTGCACCCCGCCGTCTTTGGAAACGCCGTGGAAACGGGAGAGACACTAATGGCGCGGACCCACCACAGATTGAAACCACTTAGAAATGCATTAGAGTGTTCCAAAATGACGGCGTCTGTTTTTCGGGGGCCGCAACCCGCCGGGCTTTAGAGTGGCAAAGCATTTGAACTCAAATATGAGGCGGAAAAAACACACAGAAACAGCTGTAAGGACATATTTTTCACACCTCCTTCCGTTCCACATAGCAGCTTGTGGACTTCCTACATCTGTTACTCCTCGGTTTGCTCTCATTGAACCGTGACAGGTCGAAGATTTCTTCACCATATTTACTCCGACAGACGCCGACGCGATCAATGATCGCATTACCGACTGTTTAAGGTTATTACATGCTGTGTATGTGACAAAAAGCGTGAGATTTTTTTTTTTTCCCCCAACGCACTCCAAATATAAAATAAGAAACCCACTGAGAGAAATGGGGGTGTCTCGATCGCAACGAAACACTGGAGCATTATGGGATTAAGTTGCAGCCCGGCAAACACTGGAGCTGGATCAAATTGATCATCTGAGCGGGAGAGCTCGGGGGCCTTCAGGCGACGGACACATGTTGTTTCGCAAAAGGTAAGCCTGCAATGCAGTAGAGCACATTCTGCAGCCGTGCCTGCACAACGCCACCGAGTCGCCAACTGGCGAGCGTGCATCAATCTTTTGCACCGCGCCGAAATGCAGCGACTAAATCAGGCTCCTTGGGAGTTTTTTGCTCCTGCTTGAATGCAGATGATTTAACTAACTGGCGGTGACACTTCCCATTAAGTCGGAGGCTGGTTTATGTGTAGGTTAACATAAAAGCGTCTCCTGAAACAAACGTGTGAACACATGAAAAGAGGCTTTTCTTCTGAGCCGCTGCCTTTCGGCTAATAAGACCACATTTCAGGAAGTTGCATCACAGAAATGACCCTTTTTTTTTTTAACTGTGGTCTCCAAGTCACTGATGAAGTGACACATCAAACGGTGGCCCGGGTTTGCCTTTTTTTTTTTTTTTTTTGCCATAGCAGGCTCCACAGTTGAATCGAGGAGTCGTATGCTCCGCGAGATGCGGTAATTGGAGAGGAGAAGAAGAACGCGGCGTGGATGCAGGGAAAAAATGGATTCTGTTGAAGCCCATGCTGAGCCAAGCAGAACCCTGGAACGGCTGAGTCTCTGCAGCATCTTATCGCTCCCTCCTCCCCATTTGCAAAACAAAGAAGCAGAAAGAGAGGAGGCGAGCCTTCAGGTTGAGCTCCACACAGATGCCCCCGGGAGCGCTCAGCTTATGCAGGGGCCGTCTTCACTGTGCTGAGCCATGCTGTTTCTGCATACAATATTAGCAAGGAGAAAAAAAACATAATAAAACAAGCTGAAGCATGTGGCTAGATTCATCACACATAAAAAAATAAAAAGGTATCAGCATACATAAACAGACGAATGACCTAAATCAATATCAAATGTAGCGGAGGCTGAAATAAATTCCACTCCGACGGACTCTAACAAGCTGACGTTTGTTTCCCCGGAGAGAGAAACAAGTCTTGCAAGATGTACCACTTAAAATACAAGTTATCCTCATGAATTGGTTATCACAGAGTTGTGATTGATTTGGAAGATGTCAGGTATTGGACGGACATTTTGAGGGCAAAATCAAGTCTGCTTCTTCTTTTTCACAAATCTTTATTTAATCTGTGGAAAAAAAGAAAAGAAAAATCCCAAATGAGTAGTGTCTGTTTTTCTTCATGGTCGTAGTAGTACTACTGGTAGATCCTAGTAATGAGCCACACTATTCTATCATCTGGACAAATACCACTTTTTTAAAACCTCCTTTTTTATATTTCAATATCATATATGCTTTTTTTTTAAAGGTAAATCCACTTTCAAAATGAGATGGATTTTGAAATACAGTCTTTTACCGTCCTGGCTCAACAGTGTCTACGCAGTGTGCTTTCAAACTCTTTCTTCACGCGAGTAAAGATGTAAAAGATCACCGTTCTGCTGCTATAAACTAGAATATCCAGCTGTTTGAAGAAATGACAACCTTTTCAAAAGTTTCTATAAGTGTGTGACTTGTTTTTAATGATTAATATCTACGTAACTAAGTGGAGACGGACTAACACAATGTTGGTTTGGGTCTTTTTCTTGGTTTTTGTTGACAATGAGAAAAACAGAAAACAACAGCAGTCTTCCCCTTGAACTGGAATGATCTGTAGTCTGCGGTACGATGTTTGTTGGTTTGTTGCACTGAGCAGCAGCTCTGTAATCATCATGCACAGTCAGCGTGTGTGTGTGTGTGTGTTCAGCAAATCCCCACGAAAACAATGATTACAATATGATATTAACACCATCTATCTGTGCCTGCAATTATTATTGTATTCGCCCGTTTCCAAAATGTCAACGGCTACGCCACGCTGTTCAAATTAATTAGACTCCGACGACAAGTCCATTGAAAACGGCGGCGCTCCTTTGCAACTGTCAGCCACGCGAGTTTAGAGACCAGCAGCATGGTTAAGGGGAGATAATGATGATAACCGTCCCGGTTAAAATGCCGCGGGGATCTGCATGAGACAGCTCGCAGGGGTAGCTAAGTTAAATATGCTAGCTGGCTGATTACATTTAATTCCCCCCGTCTGCCACGGCAATGAGAACAAATTGGGTTGTTGTGGCTGCTGATAATGCTAATCTCCCGCAGTGGCAGCGGGATATTACACTAAAACAGGGGAGCCACATTGAGATGTCACGTTATGGCTTTAGGAAGGACTACATCACGCATAAATGAGATTCTGTCGGGTTCTTTCAACTGAGAAAAAAGCTATTAGCGCTTTAGCTCGGCGTCCCCTATCCCCGCTATACGATTTGCTTGATTAAGGTCATTTCAATAACAATATGACTTTGTGGTGCGTATCCATTACCCTGCCAAGTCGACAAATTAACACTCTGTCTCTCTCTCTCCCCCACACACACACACACAAACAAATACACCCATAACACATGCTGAATACAGTCTGAAGGCCGAGAGGATCGCCGGCCCTTCGAAGCACGTCCTTGACGCCTCCCTTTCGCGCCGTCACTTAATAAAGAGCGGCGGCTCGGCTCTCTCCTGCCACTTCGCATGCCGCTCCGGGACGGTCAAGCCAAAGACGAACAAGCTCACGTCTCGTACGACATTAAAATCAAACGACGTAAGACGGTGAAAGAGGCTCCCCAGGCAAGAGCTTGTCCTCAAAGTTCTTGTAGCCGCCCCGGCCTAAGTGTACAGTACTCGCCCACGCCGTTTTAACAGTGATTGATTTGTGGCCTAAAGGGAAGAATATATCAATGCTGGGTTGAACTTGAGCACCTTGCATTATTACACCTATTGTAACAGAACATAAAGTGATATGTTTGCTTAGACCGCTCACAATGGAGTCCCAAAATCTACCACCTGTGGCAGATCTGCATATATTTCAGCACTTTCCTGCTGCCTCAATGCATTTTCACCTGGTTAATAAAAGCACATCCATATTTGCACGTTTTTCATTTTGTCCATGTTTAATCATTTCCGCCCGAATCTCAATCTTCCTGTTCAAAGTGTTTAGACAATGAAGGGTAACCTGGGGATTCATGATAAAGGTCATTGCAGATGAACAGATATGTCACTGTGAAGGGCAGATGAATGTCCAGGGGGCAATAAATACAGGTGGTTTTCATCAATAATCAACTATTTTATCCAGATCCTTATATCTGTAATGTAATATTATAAATGACAAACCTGTAAAAATATATTTAAGACTCTTAATTTGACCAAGAATGTAAAAGGGGTCAATTATCTCTTCCAAAACATGAATAACTTCAAATATTTTATAAATATTTTTTTTTTAAAAGGCTTTTTTTTCCTTCAATATTTCTTAGCAGCGATGGTTTTGTTGGTTTTCAATGAAATATTGCATCTATTTGATGGACGGCCATGAAAAAAATGTGGTAGAGGCATTCATGGTGCCCAGAGGATGAAGTCTGCTCATTTTGACGATCCCTCAACTTTTCCTCTCGCACCGCCATGAGTTTGAAATTAGCGTTTTTTTAGTGTACGCATTCATCTTTTTATATTTGTGAAACAACAAACAATCTTAAAAAAAAAATAAATCATAAATCATGAGGTCTCCCTGCATTAATAAAAGATAAATACATTCTTGAAAATGTTTCTATTTTTGATAGCGAGACATTTATCAAGTGTTTTTTTTTTATCGTATCGTCCCATCCCAACTGTAGACTTGTTTGTTAGTTATTATACTTTCTGCAATTACATAAGTCTTTAATGATTTTGTGTTTCTTGTGTAACATTTGGAGGCCGTGGTGCCTAGCAACCACGCTTACGGAAGCAACAGGCAACGCAAAAAAGAACAAACGCTCTATCAGTTTCCATTATCAACTCATTGTAAGCGACGATCTGCAGCATCATTGATTGATTCCTGGGTGTGCCACCATCACAGCCCTGCATGGAGACAGACACGGAGGTATAGTGGCGGCAGCCTTATCGCTCTGCCTGCAGCGAGGCGTAGAGGAGCTCCAGTACCGACACAACTCTCAGGCAGATGCCACTATAAATAATGCATGAACAACAGATCCAGAAGAAGAATCTTGGATCGGCTAATTATTCAGCCTGACATTTCAGCAACTCGCAGAGAAGTTAAGGGCCAAAATACAAAAATTATGAAATCCAAGCTGTCGTTGTAGGTGCAGCAGCGGCGTCTTTATGAAACACATTAATCTACACTGTCCTATCACAACAAGCTTCCTCGTACTCGGCCAACGAAAAAAGGAAAAGGGATTCTGTGTCTTTGGACAAACCATGCATGCTTATATGTAAAAAAAAATAGCTTTCCTGCTGTTCAAGGTATAGCCGTTGAGCTTCCCTCAGCGTTTCTTTAGCATAAATTGCTTTCCAGCGAGGAGCACCAACACAAAAACAGCCTCTCCACTCAATTAGGAGTCACCCACGCTTGCAATGGGAAGCCAACAGGATCTCCTTTCTCCTCTGTTTCTCCTCCGTTTCCACCGACACTCACCTCCAGTGAAAGACACGCGATGGCGGAAGGACAATTCTGCCATTTTGATCTCATTAGAGCGCAGATTTGCAAAGATAGTCGATTAGATAGACTTAACTTCAGTGGAAATGCAGATACCCATTAGCTCACTTTACCGTTAGTGTTTCTCCCGTCTTTCCCACCCTCGCATTGCCATTCACTTTTAATTGGAAACAGGCCTCATTATCTTATTTTCTACATATGCATACCCTCCTCTTGCTCTTTTTTTTCTTCTAATTTTCCATATCCCCTAATTACACTGGCTGTTAGTGCTGAAGCATGAATCCTGTGGGAGGCTAATAAACGGCTGCGGTTGATGACAGGAGCACAAGAAGAAAGAAAAAAACACAGCCTCGCAGCGTATCTTTGGGCTAAGTAAAAGGAGCTCGGTGTCACAACAGAATCATGTTCTGGAGAAGAACACAGTGAACCCCCCTGGTCCTGCATAAGAGCTCTCACAATGGAGGATCAGTGAAGCACCGTCATCACCTCAGCAGCAGAGGTATGACTCTGATAGTTGGATGATGCATCAGGTTGCTTATTAGTGCTCAAGTGGTTCTTCCAACCTGCTTGCCGTCCTTGATGTGTTGCCACATACTGGTGAAGGTGAGGACGTGCTGCTTCTTCTGGTTACGTCGACGCAAATTTGTATTTTGGACAAAACGCGCAACCCGAAGGTGCCATCTTATCTTATATCAGCATGTTGCATTGTGCTGGCATTCAGCTGAAAGCACCGATACGCTCGGCCCCACAGAGCTGCTAGCTTTGCTGTAGACTTTTTTACATTCCATAGCAATCAATTGATCGATTGATATTTAAAGTAGTCATCAGTTGCAGCCCACAAGCCTATTATAAGTTATTTCCCCTTTCATACATTCCTTTCATGAATATTGAAGATGTAGATTTAGGCACACTGAGAGGGTATCATTTAAGGAGCCGCTCATTGTAATCTAAATGCTTTTATAAAAATCAATTTGTTAGGGGCCAATGATGACTCAGATTTCTTGCCTCGCTCGGTGCTGATCTCAACTAAAGGAGCTGAAAAAAAAAAGCCATTTACCTGAGAAAGATGAAGCAATTTTCCCCTCATTAAAAATGGAGCAGGCAGCAGAAACAGGTGCGAACCTCAAACAGCCCTGTGTGGTTGGCTTAAACGCCGCACAGCTCCTTAATGAAGCCCCTCTTTAGCATTGCACCGGGAGACGGGGTGAATTTGGCCGTGAATGAACGGCACGTGTTGTTCACGAGTCCTCCGCTGATTCCGATTCACCCGCACGCAACCAGCATGTAGAGTGGAACTTGTGTTGGGACTAAAAAAATAAAATAAATCAAGCAGTCAAAGAAGCGTTTTAACTGATGAGCTGATTTAGGAGGATGCAATCAGCTAATTACAGCCGAGCTTCATTTGTAACCTGTTGGCCGGCTCCCGTGTGGGTGAATTCTGTGTGAAAGCGAACGCGTGGGGGGAAGCTATTCTGGGAGATTTGATGTCTTGACATTTGCAGTGCGCCATGATTACAGCTACAACATTGATGCCTGTCATAATGGAGCTTGTATAACAGACTGTAACCTGCTGTGGATTGTCCCAACACCTCCTGCCTCTGCAGCTGTTAGTCTTATTGTCTTTTTTTTTTTTTTTCTCTCAACATTTCCCTCATTATGTCACCATGCTGGATAATCATATGTAAACTGGTCCAATTCAAACATCCGTCAACTCAATCAAACCGCGACCTCTGCTTATAAAAAAAAAGCCCACATTAGTGATTTTTTTGAATATGAATATGCTCGCTGTTTTCACACCGCCTCTCTGCCAAGATGGCTAGTAAACAAATAAAACCCTTCACATGTCAATATGGTTTATATCTCGATACGGCACAGAATAGACACATCTGAGCTGAACAAATCATCAGCTTCAACGTTAGCCAAATCTACATGCTGTGCTCACCAACGCAAAATAACAAAGGCAGTTAGCTTAATGCTAGTGATGAAGTCAAGAAATGGTTAGCATTTGTAACCACAACTTTATAGATTGAGCACATTTAGACATAAAAAAGTAACTAGCTTTGTAAATGACCGAAAGGTGATTTAATCCAACCATTTTCAAGAACTTCCGGCGGCCCACTAGATGGCGCTATGAGGCCCACATGTGTAGAAATTAGAACATAAAATAAAAGTATTATTTCATGAACACCAAACTATTTCTACAGCAACGGGGAAGGTCTACACAACAGAAGAGAGACAGACAGACAGAGAGAGAGACACAATCTGCCCCCCAGCTCTGACTTTTTCATCTATTATGGCTTCACAAGTTTTAATCACAGCACATTAATTAAACTTTAATGAAACTGATGAACAGATTTGTTTTCACTGTGACATTTAAGAGATTCCCTCTAATGATCAGTTGCAGAAAAGACTAATTAATCCACCGGGATCCAAAGCCGGAGAACGAGAGAGCACAAAAAAGTCAGAGGGGCGAATACCTTGGTGGTGGAATGACGAGTTGGCTAATCCATCAGTTCATTAATCAGTTTGAGGATCAATAAATGGAATCTGCATTTACATTTGAGGGGACACTTTTGTCCATTAAAAGCAACATTAAAAAAAATGATACGGTCCAAGCTAGATCAAGGAGACGCCACCGAAAAATCATCGAAAAGCAATTATCAAGCAACATATCAAAAGCATTTGCTCGTTATAGCTTCCAAAATGAAGGATTTCTTTCAACAATTTGCAAATCAGATGCACATAATTTGCAACTTCTAGATCTTCGTGGGTGTACGCGGCCCAACCACGCTGCCTTAAGGCCCCACAGAAAGGTCCCATCCCTCCCTGTTCACTCCCTCCCTCAGTGGAGCACTAATCCAATTAGCCAGGTGAGGCAAGACCACTCCAGAAAAAAAGTTAATATTTAAAATTTGCATGACAACAAATTCAATTGCAAATTCTCCAACAAGCTTTCCGCAGACTCAGGGGTCCAGGGTAGCAGGGCAGATCCCCTCATGCTTCAGAAAGCTAATGCAGCTACTGCCTGGCCGACGTTGATAAGACTATTTTTTTTTTAGCAATGAGATCAAACGGTGCGTCCGGTCACCAAGGTAAAGGGGCTTGGATCTGAGGCCGTTAGCTATCCGACTCCTCCTCAGACGCCATCCTGATTCACCTCATGCGTTCTGTCTTCTGGTAGCAGGGAGGCGTCCCACACCAAACACCGTCACCTCCTGACCCCTTAGCAAGCTCCCCGTCTCAGCATTTCCCACATATCCCCTGCTGCTTGTGTGTAGAATGCTGACAGGAGAGAGAGAAAGAGGCGAGGCTGGACGATATAATAACAAGCACCGCATTTAAATCAGCGTCAACAACTGGAAGCAGTAGAATACGGTATGTGTAGGTAAATCCACTTTTGGACACTGAAATATGGCACTTTAGGTGAAATGTGCTCACAGATTTTTCTATTAGAGTTGCATCAGAATCAGCATCGATCAGAATCAACTTCAATACCAACCGTAATAAATAAATCATGCTTCTGTGTCAAATATATATAAAATTCAGATTTAGGTGCCATTCCCTCGTTTCTTATCAGCTTACATTAAAAAAAAAAAAAAAAAAGCCTTTATCAGCAGGAAAAAACTTGAACGTTATTCTCCCGAAGGGGAATTTGTCTTGCAGCCACTTGGGAGTACGAGTAGGCGTTCAACAATCCACACAAGCTCACATGAAACAATATGCATCAGTGACAGCGTGACATGCATCCAGGCATCATCACCCAATCTTCCACGGCTAAGACAGCATCACAGCCCGCCGACATGAAATGGAAGACTGATCACCGGCGGAGCCATACCAGTTAGACGGAGGTAGATCTCCCTCTCATATGTCTATCAGGACGTCGTGGGAAATGGTACAAATTCATCCTCCATTTATCAGCCATTTCATTTGGCAGATTATCCAAAAACAAACACTGGTTATTGAATTTCAGTAAACATTATAGCGCGATGACAATATGCCGTGATGGATAGAGGATCTTTATCAACGTCACACTCCTGTAAAAAAGGGGCCGACTGGCTGGTTGAACTTCATGAAATGTCATCCTTTTGTTGCATCTCAGTTCAACTTTAATGTGCTGCTTTAACAGGAGACCATCTTGTGATTAGAACACGTCAGCCACGTTGCCAAATCGGGCCAATGGGCATAAAGTGTGTGTGTGTCTGGGTGTGTGTGTGTCTGGATTAGGGGGGTAATGGCCCCTCCTCTACTTCCGGCGCCCTTGCTCGGACCACACCCGTCTTCAAACTCAACCTTCATGTCGATCTCAGCTTCACGCCTTGTAAAGTTTCCCCGACTACACGGCTGCGATGCTTGTTGTGCTGACAGAAATCCACTCAGACATGCAGACACCTGGCAAAAAACTCAAAACCACCTCGATCCCAGAGAGGTGTCTCCAAGACCAGAACAATGCTTCACATATGGCAGAGATTATTTCTAATTTTGTTGCATTCTTGATTAATCCATTCATCTGTTACTCTATTAAAAGGTAAAAAATGTATTTGTGTGACATCAGAAAATGAATGGACCATCCTTCTCATGGGTGAATAACAAAGCTGTGCCTTTACAGCCCAGAATGAAGACAAACAAACACATCACAGGAGAATAAGAAACGTCTGTTGGTGGGAGCCCTATAAATATGCTATGTGCAATATGGCAGATCAATTGGTATTGATCAGTGGGAAATATCAAGTAACCAACAAGGAGCTTGGAAAAGACTTGAGCCAATTTTCCTTTGAGTTGTATTTGATTGACTCTCGCATAAGAAGATTAAAGTGTCAATTCCACCATAAAGATGCATCATAAAAGAGTCGTCTGTTTGGCATGCAGGCCAATGCATGAAATATTATCAGAGAATGAGGCACCTTGCCAACAAATAAAATAAAAAAAATCAATAATGTCACCGTGCACGTGCTCATATCTCACCTGCATTATTTTAAACATACTATCCCTGCGTGTCATTCCCACCTTTAGAAGTATTTCCGCACTAAACGCCAGCGCTGCGTGAAACACGAGACGAGTCAACTGTGCGCAAAAAAAAAAAAATCACCTGAGAGAACAGACGCGCGTGCCCCTCGAAGAAGACACGACAAAAAAAAAAAAAAAAAACACGCGCTCGCTCAATGACACTAAGAGAAAAAAACACACACTCACGTCTCGGAAGCGATTCCAGTGTTTGATCTTTCGCCCGTACTGGGAGACGGTTGACAGCCATTGCTCATCTTCCATGAAATTCCCGGCTTTTGCCGCCTCTTTGCCACTTTTCACGTCCACCTGGAGGGAGAAGCCCACCAGCAGGCAGAGGCGGGCGACGGTCCGCAAAACAACCATGTTGCTCAGGCAGTTTGGTCCTGGGATGTATCTCCTCCTGCTGCTGCTGCTGCTGCTGCTGCTGCTGCTGTTGTCCTCTGGCCAAGGATCCACATACACGACTGCTGCTGCTGCTGCTGCTTCAACAGACTGAATGGAAATGAGAAAGCGAGAGAGGAGGAGAGGGAGAGAGGGGGGAGGAGGGATGGAGGGGAGGAGGAAGAGTTAAAGGAGAGATTACATCCTGCACTCATCAGTTCTTCCTGCTTCATCACTTCAGTTTTTTGTACCAAAATCATGGAACAGGTGTTTCATTGTTGCACCTCAATCAGATTTTTATTGTATTACATTTTTATTTTTTTAAAGGTCAGTTTGTGTCAGTGAGGGTCAATTAAATAACATTGGGAAAATTGCTATAATTGAAGGAATATACCATGAAGTGCAGCGGTGCACAGACTGAGCTCTGTGGATGGTTGAGGATGGCCTCGGGACAAAAGAGGTTCAATTTATCTTAAAATTAGTGCAATTTGATTCTTCATTTGCTCACCAGCAGAGAGTGCGAGAAAGAACGTGTTAGAGTCGGAGCAGCCGTGTCTCTAAAGCGTCTTACATAAAACCTTATCTATGCAGTAAGTACCGGGAACAAGGCTTTAGAGGAGTTCCAGTCTCAACTTTATCAAGGCGCTCATTCTATGTGGGAATGACTGGGGAAATAATAACTTCAGGTTTAAACAGCTCATTAAAATGTGAACCCAACATTCTCCTTGCGTTTGCTTTTTTTTTTTTTTTAAGTTGTAGTAGTTTTCTTTTTCACTTCAGCAGCCACATCGAAGTCTTGTGAAGTAATCAAATCCTCCACAAATGCAATGATGTCTGTGTGGAATCCTTTCATTTCAAGGCGCAGATCCATTTTTCAAGACCGAGAAGAAAAGACAAAAACTTTTTTCCCCTCCCATGAGAAATGAAATAATAGCAAGAAAGAAGTCGACACAAAGAAATCCGCCTACAATGGATGATTGTTATTGTTTCACTGCCAGAAAATACAGAAAAATGCCCATTAGGCTGCAAATTCCGAAAGCCCAAGGAGACTTCTTTTCAAGGCCCTCGTCGTGAGCTGATAATGTGCTTTAGGGGTGCATATTTGCACACAAAAACACATTTTCAATTAAATCAGCACAAAACAGTTGATGCAGAATTAGCCTGGAGCTCTTGGGGGCAGTAGTATACTCTGCACGGTTGCTATAGTCCAACCTTGAGCACACAATATTTCAAGGACCATTCAGACAAAACATGAATGCTTCACAAACACAAGACAGTGAATAGACACGTTTATGCAGGAGTTAAGTCATTTTGATTCGGGGAACATCTCTTACACTGCATAAAAAACACTCAAATCAACTCAGTGTGGTGTCATTTGTTGTAAAGCGGCCTCTAAAGTACATTTAAGTCCCTTTTTGAACAGGAAAACTGCTTCCCTGCAGATCAAAATCAACAGTCCTTGACTAAAATTTGTGTGACTGACGAGGTTCGATGTGGGACACAGCTGCTTCTACTTCTTCTCCAAGAAGAGTGCTCTACCTGCACCATCATCTCCATCACCAAGTCCACACACACGTCACTGCTGCTGCTCCCTGAACTCTCCCTGCCCTCGCTCCCTCTGTTCTCCGTTTCATCCCCGTCAAGATAAACGCAATCCAGCACTCCTGCTCCGATTCTTTGGAGTTGAAGGTTGCCGACACTGTCCGAGGCCGAGCATGGCATCACGTTACTGTGATGATGATGATGATGATGATGAGCTGGCCCTGGACCGACTCCGACGCTGGCAACAAAACAGTCGATGTGGCAAGATGCAGCATTCGGGAAGCAAGGGCAGCAGCAAAAGACGTCAGCCAGCCGCCGTCAAACAGCACGGGGACACCAAGAGGTCGTCATCAGTCATGGCACAATCCGGAGGAGATTAACGGTCACATCGGCCCGGGAAGGGGAAATCGTTTAAAGGCTGTGTTCTGAATTGCACCGTTGGCTTTTAAAGATTGTTTCAGAGCTGAGATGTTATTGGGAAGCCCGGTCTCTGCTGGTCTCCTGAGGAAAACCCCCACATGAACAAGCAAACAGCGATGGAAAAACATGTTGATGAAAGCTGGGTGAGTGGTTCATCTCTTAAGATGCTAACGTTTAGGGATGAGAGGACTCGGAGGATGTGGGGTTTTTTTTTGTTAATTGCAGACAGCTTTTATGAGCTTCCGCTCCATCGATATCTGAAGGAGCAGCACGGTGACCAGGAGCCCCGAAGGCCTTGTGATCACAGCGGACCATGTTTGTCCTTGCAGTACATTAGGTACAAGCAAACAGGATTCATGGAGCGTGCTCGTCTTTCACCAGATCTGATCAGATTGAATCCTCAGTCACGCATCAATGTCTCTACCAGATTGATCATTTCAGCTGTGAATGCAGTAACAACCTCAGTGCTAACAGCCCAGTTTTGATCATATCTGTTTAATGTGAATCCCTTGAAAAATAGATTCACTTTTCATTTTTTAGTGACCACTGCAGACCATCTTTGCAGCCTGCAGAAAAGCCTGAGGTGCTGTAAAAATGAAGTCAGTAATAATAATATTTTGTATTTATTTAAATGGCGAGGTGCTCAAATTTCCACACCAAGAGCAGCCAAGCAGACATATTCATAAAGAATATGGACAGGAAACACCAGCTTTTTTTTACATCAGCCTCTAGGAGATGTGACAGCAGGTGTCAGAGCGACTTAAATAAAAAGATGACTTCCCCATTCATCCATTCACCCTGCTGACGAAGCCCTGAATCCACCTTGAACCACAAATGCAAGATCAAAAAAAAAAAGGCAGAGCTAAATCCCCCATCTAAAGTGTGTACATATTGTCACACAACATTCACCATAATCTTGTATTTTAAAAGCGGAAGCACGACATCTTCCACGCATCAGAGTCATACTGCGGAAGAGTGCCTTTAATTGTGAGGGGATTAACTGATGTCATCAGTTTGCTGTGTTCCTCTCCAGGCAGATGTTGATTTAAAACATATCTATTCTGTTCGCCAAGCACCATCGGTTTGCACAGAGTAAGTTGAGAGGGGCAAGGAATAAACAAGCGATGTGAAGGGTTGCTTATCTGTAAATGTTTGCCGTCTACGAATGTAAACACATCACCTTGTTTTTTTTATTTACAAATCAATAAGGCCTCTGCTGCTTATCATGGCTGTGCATATTCGCACATAACGTTCGAACAACTCTGCAAATATTGCTTCAGGAATTCTTGATACGCTGCAATTAATTGGATGTTTACACCTTTATTTATTCCTCCGTTTTCAAACTGCTTATACAAAGTTGTTGTCCATTCCTGTTCATCATCCGATGTTTCCCACAGCGATTTGCTGTCAGCTAGAGAGTTTCTTCATCGACCAGTCACGCTGAACGCTTCCCATCCTGCTGCCATGTTCATCCATGACCTGCAACACATAGTCAGTGATCAATACTTCAAAGCACCCTAGGGCTGGTGTTTATTTTCACCTACAATGACTATAAAATGTTAGAAAATTGTGAAAAATATCCAAGGTGACCTCTTAATAATTGCTTGTTTTGTCCAAAAACCCAAAATGTGTTCAATAAATAAATATATAAAACAAAATAAAGCAGCAAAACGTTCAAAAACACGAATACACGCAATAGACTGAACTGTATTTATTAATAGTGGGTTAGTGTGCAGCCTTCATATTCCGTTTACTTGTGTATGGTGCGTCCGTATATGGTTATTTTTAAGTGGCAGCCTGTACTTTTAAGACATTAAATATGGACGCCCCAATCAAACAAATTCTGTTTCTGCACTTCTTCCACAACATCCACCACTGCTCGTTTGTGGAGCAGTTACTGCCTGTGATAGGTGCTGTCACTGTAAAAAAAATAAATAAAATAAAATAAAATAAATCTAGCCTGAAAGCAAGTTCTTGGATGGGGAAAAAAAAAAACCATCAAAAGAAGTTATTTTGAAAGTGGAGGAGAGAATAAACCACATCGGGAGGCATTTAGTAAGTAATCTCGAGTGACTTACAGCTGTAAGTGGAGCTGCTCTAAACATGTATAGATCTAATTCAATTGGACTCAAACTGGGTCACACAGCTATTAAAAGTGCAAAGTTAGTTGGGGAGCGGTCTGACAGCAGTTTGTATTTGCCAGGGAAAGTACTGCAGCTGGTTTCGGAGCAGCGGGCAGCTCCAGCAGGGCTGGAACAGAGTGCAGCACCTTTTTCAATTAAATGCACACAATAGACAAGCTGGCTAATATTCTGAACTCTTGACATGCTCAGTCTCAGTAGATGTTTTTTTCTATTTTTAGTCCGCACATCCAGCTTATACCGACTCCTATAAATGAGATGCCCGCATTCCGTTTCACCGCTCTGCATCCCGCCAAATAAGAAACAGCATTAAGTGCCGTGTGCGGGGATTTAAGTGGATGGATAAAACATCTGAAGGGGAAGTCAGGAGGAGGATTTGTTTAACAGTTTATGGCTTCCGATACAGAGAGTCTACAGCGGTGAAGCTCAACTATCTTGCATACTAAAAACCTGAATTGATCGCGGTGGCCGTGACAAGCTGGTTGAACATAGTGGAGCATTTAGCTGCTGAATAGCGAGATATTTCCCTCGTGAGATGGTGGAGAAAAACAGAAGAGGGAGGGGAAAAAACATGAGAATGAATATTGGACTGGTATTCATCAGGGGGGCCAGAAACACGACGCCAAACGAATGCTAATGCTGCTGGTTGTCTGTTGTATGTTAGAGTCAATGTTGGGTTTATAGCTTCTTCTGCCCCCAAGCAGACAAAAAAAATGAAATGATTGCTTCTTTAATGTCCCAGCTGACTAAAAGAATGTGAAATGTATATAAACCAACAAACCCACGTGAGGATTTCAATATTTCATGACATTTTATGAGTTCAACTCTTACCTGCAGAAGCGATAGAGATGAATAGATAATGTGGAATAGTCTGCAGCCCTATCTTACACTCTCCTTGTGCAAACTGTACATAAAGTAAACAGCAGCTGTGCATGGCTACCTGCTGTTCAAACAACACGGCGTTGTGCCTCTCCTCCCTCTGCGAACGCCTCCAGCGGCAAACAGATGTGGACAGCTGCAGGCAGCCTCCAGACTCAGCACTCTGAATGATAAAGAGCTGCTGCAGGGATCACCTGCCTCCCTCGCCGGAGACGCACAGGATCAGACGTTTCAAACACTCCAGCCTTGGCTGTCCATCAAGGCCGCCCGTGGCCGTTAGAGACCGGGTGATTAGTGTGACATTCAAGCGGCGGTGACACTCGGTTGGAGAGTCACGTCCGACATGAGGGGACAGTCAAAGGAGGGTCGCGTTATCATATTTCACCGCCAACAATATCCAATTTGAGAGATTCGTCCAGCAGAGAACCTTAAGTAACTTCTCGTGGATTTAAAATGTGTTTGATCGATCAAAAGGAAGCAATCTTAGGATTCGAGCTTGTTGGAGGAGAAAACATGACACCGGGAGTACAAAGCCACCTACAAAATGTCATCTAAATGCGTCCCTGTTCACCCTTTCAGTTAATTGGATTTGGGTTAAAATAGTCTATGAACCTGATCAACATTCCTGCTTTAATGTGCACGCGTGTAAAACTTAGAGTGACCTTAAAAAAAACCCGTAATTAGGCGCTTAAAATCAATTTCATGTGCGTTATTACTGCGAGCGTACAAATCAAATGTTTCTACTGTGTTAAAAGGTCGCGTCTGTCAGACATCGTCTTCCTTTCCGGCAGCAAATGTTAACACCGGCTCCTCTGAATGAAAGCTTCATTTCTAATCACACTATGAAAAATTATAAAGTACAGGCTCTGAATATCAAAAACCCCCTGAAATGTGCGGTTAAAAAAAAGTTTGATAATTGATCAAGTAAAACCCCTTTCAAACAGCCTTTGCATAAAAAGAGGCTACTTTGAAAACTGGCATGAAATTAAATATGCAAATTGGATAGAAGCCTAAACAATACTTGGTTGAGATAACACTTCAGTTACCAAACATGAATGAATTCTCATTATTGAAAGGTTCAGTCTAAGTTTTACTGGCTCGTTTAAGTGACTGCTTTGCTTTCAATTCTTTCAGTATCACAGTCTTTTTTTCCTTCACTTATGAAGAGAGAAAAATAGGGTTTTACATAGCAAAGGCTGGTTTGTAGCCTCCTGAACATGCAGCCTTTTTAACTCATCAATGCATCTAAACAAGCACATGCAAACATGCCCGGCGACTGTTTAACATTTTAATTCAAACCCAGCTTCTGTGTCTCCTCAGATCCTCAGAAATAAGGATGCAGATTCACAGAGGAAACACAAACAGACACCGGGGTCTCATTTACTCGGCTTATTGAAAAGGGACCAGCCTCTGAATCTTAAGGGGTCAGGTTGGAAGCTCCCAAAGCAGAAAGCACACAGCTGACTAATTGGGGTGAGAGATGTGGCAGGGGCAGAAAAAAAATAATTTATATATATATATATATATATATATATATATATATATATATATATATATATATGTATGTATGTATGTCGGGCAGTGTGCAGGCAAGCTCACCCACACAGACGGCATAGCGACGTGATTTTGTCGACTCTATCCAAAGCATTACTCACAAATCAGCAGAAATCCAACAAACACTGTATGCAAGATTGTGGGAAAAGTTCTGCCATCATCACATTTTCTGGTTCTAGGTTCTCAAATGTGAGAATCTCCCACTTTTTTCAGTTATAAATATCTGTAAGTGTTTATAATAACAGGATAATGAATGACAATATAGTAAACACAGCTGTAATACTATAAAATATGTTATAATTATGAGAAAATATTGTACATTAATACATACAAATGTCCCGAGAGCTGCTTACAACTACATTATTGTGTTATAAACCATTAAGAGTTACATTTTTGTGCTGTGCTTAAATGATTTTCACTATTATTTTACTGACTAAACAATTGCTAAACAAACCAAGAAAATAATCATCTAATGGGCCGATCGTTCATTGCAGCCCAATGTGTTTATCTAAGCACCAAAACACACATATGGCCATTTAAAAAAACAACAACACGTACATCTCATACTGAAATCTACTGACAAATGAAATGTCTTCAGTGTCTGAATATGTCTGCGGATGACGTATGTTCCTTCGTGTGTGTTTTCAGTACGATCATTAGTGAAGACATCTGCCCGGCGCATCCTTAATCATGTCCCTGCCAAAAGAAACAAGGATGCGCAGTCTCGATGAATTTCATTAACTCGCAAATCATCATCTCTCTCTCTCTCTCTCGCCTCTGTGTGCTTATGAACAAGTGATGCCAATAACCAGAATCCTCTCGGTATTGGTTACCTGAGACTGGCATTATGCCGGCTGCGTACTCCTGATCCACTAACAAGCATGCTCTCAGGAGACAGAGTGGGTAATTAGACGCCTTTCGTGGGTCTAAAAAGATGCATTTATAAGCCCAGACAGCGCCAGAGTCCATGTGTGGACGGTTCGGGCCGGTTTTCCGATGATGAAATCTGCATGTCCCTGTCAAATGGCATCTATTGGCATGGCTGTAGGACACCAGGGGAATAAAAGAAGTCATTCCGCTGCTGAAATGCGAGGGTGACCAGCATGCGATGGCAGAGCTGACGCACATAACATGCCCTCAGTTTTTTCGTCAGTGTAACTTTTGGCCGCTCTGTGCTCACCCTCCTGAATGCCAAGCAGAGTGCACCGCCAGCAGAGGGGAGGGCTGGGGAAAAAAAAAACGCTCTGACGGGGAGAGGCCGGGCCTTGCGTCTGATGTCTGTATTCACTGACACACTCGACAGACGGGAGTGGGAACAAGGCTGTGGCTTTGTGTGGGTACTTTTAAAAGGTAGGGTGAAAAAAAAAAAACAAGACCAGTGTAATAAATCATGCCAGTGGTGCATTAACACATTCATGAGGCAGTGAGATGAAAGGAAATGGGTAAGACTTGGTTACGGATCAGTGCGAAACCAGAATCGTTCAACGGCCGGAAAGTTTTCCAGTTTGGCACACAATCTATTTTGAACCGATATTTCCTTGTAAACTTCATATCTGCTAAATCACCAATCTGCTACTGTGAGCTCATCAAAACATTGGCTGAAGCACTGATCAGCTATTTCAGCTGTTGGCGATGGTTAGCCTGGTCAGACGGTGCAGCAAGATTCCTTAAATTATTCAGAACATATCATTCATATAGACTTCCTGTATGGCTGCACTGAATGTATATGAGTTGTGCTGGCCAATGACCTCACAAGAACAGACAGGTCGGGGCTTTTTGGGAGCTTGTAGGGTATTTGGATGTCAATATCTACCTCTGAAATGCAGACCAGTGAGGTATAAAGACATATACAAGTACCTCAAAGTTGAGGAAATGTATTGTATTTGTTATATTTTACCACTGTCTTCGACAAAATGTCTAAAATTATATATCTGCTACATATTTAAAGACAATCTAACCTTGACATTAACCTGAGCCAAGACTGATTTAAAGCTTTTATATCTTCTACAACCCAATTTCACACACAAAGTCAATCATCTCCTCGAACAACAAATCCCCAGACATGCAAAAGTAAGTCAAAACATAAGTAGTGACATTTTTGTTTTTGGGCTCTTAATTCTTGCTTTTTTTTCATGTTTCCTTTTGATTGCTTGCGCCATTAAAAATGTATTTCATGCCATTTATGTTGATGCTGTTTGATTCATTCCCTGAAGAGAGCAGAATGTCTCGAGACCAAAGTACAAAAACAAAAATTTGAATAACTAGAGCATTTCAGAGTGATTTTGCATGCGTGTTTTCATCCTTTGAGTTTGCTTTAGTCACAACTTTCAATGGTGCTGCACTCTGATCATTTTATTTTTCTGCCTAAAGTGTTCTCAAGCAGTTTTAGAAAACAATGAATTTGGTTCAGATACAGGTCAAAAAAAGTCATTTGCAATTATAAAACAACATAATGCTGCCACCTACTGGACAAGGCTGCAAACATGTAATAATGTAATAAACTGGAAAGTCTCTTCATTACTGATTCATACCTGAGAATATGCTCAGCCATGTTGAAGCTCATGAGAAGCTGGCGCTCCCTGCAGAGGTGTAGTAGCCGGTACAATCTGTTGAGTATCTCTGGGACAGCAGGACGGTATTCAGCTCAAACTTTCCGAAATGATGAGCACCGAATTTCTGTAATAAAAAAAAAACAGCAAATGTCTTCAATTAATGAAATATAACCATCATTATACCTTATTTTGCTAATATTTGCAGATTTGAAAAAGTAATCTAACCATGAAATAATTTGGAGAAGTCAGCACTGTGTTAACAAAATGGTGTTACCATGGTTACGGATGACTGAGCAGTGGTTAGGCACGCTTGTGTAATTTTTCGAGAAAGGAAAATGAAGGATTTTTGTTATTCAAACAAAGATCTTCTCCACACCAGAAAGGAAAGGAAGGTATATGATAGATTTAAGTCAAACCAAAGAAACTGCACTGGGAAGGTCTCGCTCTGTGCTGCTTTAAAAAAAAAGAAAAAGAAAAAAAAATGTATAACCTTGTGGAAGGGAAAAGCATCTGGAAAGGAAGAGCCTGTTAAATTCTGGAGCGGATCCAGATTCGCACAGATTATATATTGATTCATGGAAACGAGCTTGGTGGAGGTGTGTGCTCTCTGAGTGCACTTCTGATTATTATAGAATTGTTGTTATGTTATTCTATTTTAGTTTTATATTACTTTTAATTTCATTAATTTACGTGTCTCATTGCATTCTTGAAATGTTTTCACTTAATAATTTGGTTTAGAAAAGTGCATAAATAAGGTTTATTATTATAAAGATTACAATTAGCATTTTCTACGCATTATAACATTGCCTGTCACACACCAGAGGACCAAAAAAGCACACTACTTAGCCATTTTCATAAAGAAAAAAAGTTAATGCTTCTCATGACACCTGTGCTTTTCCTACATTGACAAGTAAAAATGTCAAAAAAGATCAGGTGGGTCTAATTGCATATGACAGATGGTCCGCGAACATAATCCTTTCATTCTGTCCCTGAAATCATAACACCATTAAGAATTGAGTCAGCCCCAAAATGAACTTGATTATCCTCTGTGCATGCTAGAGTAGTATTAGAGTGTCCCCAGCATCAATTTTAAAACATATTAACTGGCGAGCTCTCATAACCCAATGGGACTTCATAACCAATGGAAATGTATTTTCATCAAAATCTAGTTTATTTCAACATGTGATTTTTTTGAACATTCCTCTTATAGTACTTATTTATGCTAATAATAAAAAAAATTTTTTTCAGCAGGCCTATATTAACGTTTTTTACCTGGGCTATAGATAAAAACTGTCAACATCAGTCATTTAATATGGTAAATGGAGGGTCATTGGACTTTAAATAGTGCCTTTCTAGTCTTTAAATCCTCATTCACAAACCGATGTTACAGCTGCAAGGAGCAATCAGTGGACGACCCGCTCTACCACCTGAGCCAAGTGAGCACAAGTCTATATGTTTGCAATCAAGCAGTATTTGAAAGGGCACGCAGGAGTAAATTTCCTCTCACCTTTAATACGTTTCTGGCATCAAAAGCCTCTCGTTCACTCATGGCTTGTCTTTTGGGACCACCTGTGTCTTCAGCTGGAAAAAAAACACCACAGTGCATCAGACAAGCCAACAAATGTACCACAGAACAAAGAAAAGCAAGTGTTTTCTCCTGAACAAATAAACATGTTTATTCACTGCTAGCGTGGGAAATAGCAAGGTGGCAATCACTGTCATTTAGTGGTGAAACAGGGACTTAGGAGAAGAGAAAAACACGAGATTTTAATCGGCTAGATTTTGGCAGCAGTGACACAGCCCCTCCCTTGTGCTGTGTTGTTGGTCAGCTCAGTACAAATTTGAGAACTGGGACTGGACTTTATCCATGGCCAAACTGAATGAAGCCATTGTCAGAGTACTTGGAAAATGCACCGCTTGTTGCACGTAAACAGGGCTGTGGGCAAACAGAGAAAACAGCAGCCTGATGCCTATCTGCAGGAATTTGTTATTGTAGTTGTTGGCGATCCAGCTCTGTCGTCACTACGACTCCGATCCAAGATAAAAGATAATGGATACGGCGTAGGAGCTACCGATGTGGTCACAGCAGATCAATAACTTCGCTTTCACATATGCCGCTTGTATGCAATGCGTACCTGTGGAGTCCTTTCTGAACAGGGTGTTGATCACAGTGCCATGCAGCTTCACTCTGTCCCACTCTCTCACCATCAGCCCTGCTGAGACAAAGTGCTCTACCAGCCGGTCGGCAATAACCTGCAACCTTAAGAGCAGCGATCAAAGAAAACAATTGCGAGGCGTCAACTTTGTAAATGTATTTTGATTTTCCACCGGATTTGTTACTCATCCACTTACTTGTCAGAATTGTCTTTCACATTGACTTTAGCATACAAGATGTCCACCATGGCCGGGTCATCGTTCATGTACTCTATACCCGTCACCTCCAACAGCAGAGGACTTCCTTTTGTGATGTCCCTGATGGCACACAGCAAAAAGCATCAGGTATATCATTTACGGTTACCTTTAGATATTAATGTTGTGCTTTTCAGACACCGATTTTGAGCAATACAATAGAATAAAATGGTGTTTTTTTTCTTGAATATATGAAAATGAGTTCACTGTAATCTTATCTAATCCGATCATAATAATTTAATCTAATCTCACCTTCAAAAAGGCATAATTACAGAAGGTTGGTGATAACTAAAATTGTATCTTAAAGAATATAGCTGGGGTTATTCTATATAAACCAAAAAAAAGGTTAATATAATAAAATATAATATAAACATATATCACAAAATTGAATCAATAATAAAGCTTTTTATTTGGACAGTTTCAATCTTAGCATCAAATAACCTTGTTCGGCCCCTACCTGATGAAGTTTTGGCTCTCTTGGAGGTGTTTGCATGCTTTTCTCACTTCCGTGTCGTTTAACAGAACCAGGGTGCCGACTGTCAGGTGCAGCTTTGCAGGGTTCTGAAAGATGCTTCCGTCTACTCCGTGATCCTACACATCCATTTGTGAATATAGAATTTATTATGTGCTGTGCAATACAATACATACTACCCCTCATCATGCCCTCCATTTTCCATTTGCAGTACCTGTGAGCACTGCTTCAACACCTCGTCTTTAAAGCTCAGGAATCCTTCCTGAATTTTTGCATCGTTCAAAGGAAATGACAGGAAATGCGTGAAAGGCTGCTTCTTCCGGAAACTCTCAACAAGGACCTCAACTCTTGTGACGGCAGATGACACTGCAGCTTTTTGGGCACCTGTGATAACTGTCAGGTAGAGGGAGAAAGCAGAGTTGGAAATCCTTTGTTTCAGAAAGTGCTTTCTAACCGGTTTTAGGATGCTCTGAATCCTCACCAATCTGCCCCTCCACTCCTGGTTTTGGGATGCTGATGGATGTTTTGGTGTCAAACTCCAGACGTCTGCGGGTTTCTCCTTTCTTTCCAATGATGTATCTGCAGAACAAACAAGTGATGCTTCTTAGAAACAAAAACATTGTATGCATTTCAAGCTGGGATTGATGCAGAACAATGAAAACGTGTGCAGTGTGTAGTTGACTCACTTGTAAAGGGCACTTGGGACATCAATGGCGCAGCGGTATCCCTTGTCAGTCTGTTCAATTAAGTGGGTATCACAGGTTTCATCTTCTGCAAAGTCTTCACTATCTAAACATGTAAAAAAAAACACAATACAGACATATTATTGTTTTCTTTTTAATATAACTTGTGGCTACAGCCTCCTACAAGCACGCCGACAGGACTCCATTTACCTGTTGGTCCCATGTAAGACAACTCTTCTTCTTCCTCAAAATGTTCTTCCTTAACGACATTCCTTCGGTATATTCTTCCATTTATATTGATAAGAGCTGGACGTAAAACGTCCATAATGTAACCTAGCTAACGTTAGCTACGCTAAGCTACCATAACAACACAGAAGATACACTCAGAATTGCTCGCTAGCAAGCTAGCTACACGAAAATGTGTAAATTAGCAATATATAGCTTGTAAAACACTTGTTTTTGATAACAAGTTGCTAGTTAGTTGCCGACTGAGTTGAGTTCATATCGTTTTCACTACTTTACGACAGACAGGTCGAGGGGTTACTTTTCAGTAGATCTACAAACGACCGTTCCCTCAACGATGACGCAGGCGAGCCATCCCCATTAGTTTGAAATATGTGTCAAAAGTGCCGTCGCTTCAAACGTAAAACGCTACCTATGTCGTAAACTAGTGGCAAAACAAACAACACAAGCAGTCGCGGGGATTCAAAGCCGGTATAGATCCATTCGGACGTTGACGGGGAATTAAGGTTATATTGTTGAAACAAAAGAGGTTAGTCATTGCCGTGTTGTGTCTAGTAACATTAACGATGACGTGCCGTTGCCTCCACCGGTGCCACCATGATAGTTAGCTTTCTTGCTAGCCACCTAGCATTGTTGTCGCACTTAACTTGTTTTCGTATTGTGTTATACTTTAACGTAAAGGCAAGGAGAGCTAACCAACTAGCTTAAGCTTTCTAAGGCTGGAATGGCTATCGTGATAACTAAAACCCCAGCACGCTGTGCTTTTATTTAAAAGATTACAGCAGTGGCAACAACAGTACAACCTATTTTATTTTGTGTGTTTGTTTTGTGTGTTTTCAAGTTTTCAAAGGCGATGGCAGCGTCTTCTTCGTCCTCTTCTGCTGGAGGGGTAAGCGGCAGCTCGGTGACTGGCTCTGGATTCAGCGCTTCGGAGCTCATCCCGCCCAGGAAAGTGCTGTACACGTACCCTAAAGGTGCAGGTGAAATGATGGAAGGTAAGACACCACACATTAGCTTTCTCTCTCTCCTCCCAACAAGGCGAGAGCTATATGAATCACGTACTAACGTGTCTATTCGTAAACGTCACAGGAGTGTTCAGGCCTTATTATTAACTGAACTACAGTAAGATATATTTCATATACAGTGCTGTACTGTATTATAGTGTATTTGAATTATACACAATACAGTATACGGTTTAAAATTAAGGAAATAGTGAAGTGGTTTGATTCGTTACTTAAATTCTTTAATTTACTTTCACATTATAAATATAAAAAAGACAAATATGTGGCAAATCTGAATGAAAAATAAAGATAAAGTTCTAATAATCATTCCCATGACACAGACAATCCCACAATATCCCGTTCCACTGTATTTTACAAAACATTATAGTGTTTTAAAATACATAAATATTACACTTAACACACCTCAACAACTAAAGTGTAATAGCGTGCCATGCATCTTTTGTTGTGTGTTATTTTATAATCACTACGGATGCTACTCAGTATAATAGCTCATTTGGCGTTCACTTCCTGCAGGATTACCTCCACTTCAGAACAATTGATGTTTTTTCCCTAACATTTGGAGTCCTGTGTTCCACCCTCTTTAGACTTTCTTTTAGACGTTTCAATTTCCACGTGTGAGCCCAACCCTGCAGTCTCGTGCCATTTTACAAGGATTGGCAGGCCGTTTACCTGCTAATAAGAATCAATTGGCACACACCTTTCATTTCCGGGGATAGTGGGATTCATAATAATAAGAACTGCAGGCACGAACAATTCTGTACTTTCTATAGAGGAAATGTAAGAAAAGAACGTTCTCACAAGGTTAGATATTAGTGAATGTGGCCTATTGTACTTCCTCTGATTTGATCTTGTGCTGAAATTTACATTCAGGTGTCAGAGCTGAGCATATGTTTTCTGAATCATTCATACAAGCCAAACAGGCTGTTTTGAGGACATTTCCAGATCCCTAGAGGTTTCTTCCATCCAGCTGAAGCAACAAAATAATAAAAAATGAAAAAAACAAATAGTTTCGAAGTTCTTCAGGCCAAGAAATATCTAGTTGCTTCTCACAATGTACCCACCAAAATGAAAAGCTCAGAACATTATGTTTTCACCACATATTTAACTTCTGCTTTACTCCCGTGTCTTTCTTTTTTTAGATGGCTCTGATAGATTTTTATGTGAGTCCGTATTCAGCTACCAAGTTGCCTCCACGCTTAAGCAGGTCAAACACGGTAAGTCAGCATCTCTATATATGCAAATTGTGTTTGCTTTCGTTGATCCATGAAAACCCGGTACTCTACAATTGAACCATTGTGTGTCGTTTTAGATCAACAAGTGTCTCGAATGGAGAAACTCGCGAGCTTGGTGGAGGAGCTGGAAGCCGATGAATGGCGGTACAAACCTATCGAGCAACTATTGGGAATCACACCGTCTTAGATAAAGAGTGGGTCAAATAGATGGAGATGATTTATTTCAGTTCATAAATTATATTCCTTTATGGTTTTATTCTATATCATATGTGTGAAATGTTATCTGGAGATACTGAATGTGAAATGCTTCCCTTTTTTTATTTTTACTTGTTTTACATACTATAATAAACCACTGTCAACAAAAAAAAAACCTCCTTGTTATATGCTAATAATTAAACAATTCCAAATGCTTATTAATAGATATATCAACTGGTTCAGGCTAATTAAGGTGTTTGCGGTTCAATCCCCTCTTAGCCTCAGCGTTCAGAGGTATAATATCTTTAGTAATATAATAAATCCCTTGAAGTCAGGCATTTTGTTTCCACATATCTGGACTGTAACTCAAAGCTTAAAACTTGCTGCCTGCTCAAGTCTCTCCTCACAGCTGCTTGCTCCAACAGCAAAACAAAGAGAGCTTGTAAATAAAATTCTTGGACGTTCCTACTGTGTGTGTGCTTGGTGTTGTATAGTTTGTTACTGACCCAACTCCCTGAGTTGTTTAATATTAAGATGGGCAACTAAGTCTTTGTACCCTTTTGTTTAATGCCAAAGTCTATATTACTCAAGCGTGTCAAGGTTTGAAACTGTCGGATGTGATTGTTTCCCTTTTTTTGCTCCGTTGACCGCGATGAAAACGTGCTGATCTGAGTTCTCTGCTCATAGAATAAAAAAACAAATGAGGGGTGGGAACGTACAGAATGTACTGTTTTGTTCCGTGAATGTCTCGGGACGGTACTGGACATTTGACACACCTTCAGCCGCAGTTATGATTTCCTGTTTAAAAGTTCAGAAGTTCATTCTACGCGACGCTTCTCCACTTTACAGGCTGCTTGGGAAAGTTGCTCAAAGTTTTCTGCTCTTACATGAAGACTTTTTGCTGAAGGCACATTTGTTGTATATTAAAAAAGGAACTTGTTTTGTTTCCTCCATCACAACTTTCCAGCGAGGTCTCTTAATTCATAACATTCCCCTCTGAACATATTGTGCCTGCACGTGTCTGTGTCTTTCAGTTCCTCCCCGATTTAAAGTACAGTCCGTCCCACTCACGTGTAACACAGCTTCTGGCAGCTTTCCAAAACATTTTTTTCTCTTCAAGCCAACATTGTGTGTCATGTACAGTACAGCTCTGCCAGACAGAACCGCAGAAGCCATTTCTGGTTTGTGCTGCAAGTTTTCTTGGTATTTACTGGAGTTGAGTTGCTGCGTACCATCTTGCACAAACAAAATAACTCCTAAATTCATCCCCATGCAGTGTTTTTTTTTCTCTCTCTGCCTGTTTTTCACACATTTTCACTGAAGGGAAATGTAGAAAGATGCACATCTTGGCATATAAAACCTATTTATTAGCATTATTTGTGCTGTGTTATGCAGCAGATTGTTGTTTACACCTCTGTGTGGCAGCAGATGAAAAAATTCTGATGTAATGCTTGAGCAAAACAGGTGACGTAATGCGCCACTGCAACACTCAGCCAGCTGAGGCTAGCCTGCATGGCTATTCACTCCTTTTAATATCCCGAACGCACGTACAGCGGGACAATTTATTTATGCTTAAGACATATATTAAACAAAGGAATACAATATGATCTTTGCAAGCCCAGGCAAGTCCCTGTATATTTCCACAACACTGGGGTCTGCTATTCATCACCCAGACCCCCCTCTCTCCTCCTCCTGTTTGTCTTTCTTCTCTGCTGGCATGTTACCAGGCAAGATACAGCGCCGATGCCGTGCCTCTCTTTTTGATTGGCTGGCTGGGCGCGAGTGGGCGTGGCCTCGCAGCCCAGTATATATACATTGTTGCAGGATAAACCGCAGAGCTCGGCAGCTGGTCTGTGAATGAAGGAGTCCAGGGAGAAGAAGTTACCAGATGCTTGTTTTTGCAGACAATAAGCATCGAAATAGCTCTCTTGAACACCCTCAACGGACCTGAACGACACGGTTGTCAAATAAGCTGTAAGTACTTTATGATAAATTTGCTGAATTTGCTAGCTTGGTGGCTAATTTGAACAGTTTAACCGCAGCTAGCCGTTAAACAAAAAGATGTTCTTCCTCCAAACTTGTCCTGTCCCATACTTTCCTCGGCGAGATATACTTAAAATGCACGTTTACTTCGGTTGATTTGTCAGTGAATTCTGTTCAACTTTGAACCGCTGTCCTTTGTCTCGAGTTTGAGCAGTTGTTTTTGTCCCCTCGCAAACAGCTGACCACAGAAGCAGCTGATGTTGTTGAACACTGCCAAGAGGACGACCATGCCTGCTCTCTCTGCACCCACTGAAATCGGAAGCTCACCCCCTTCTCCGTTGGACAGCAGTCCCAGGAGGCTGTCCTGGGGGAAACTGGTGCAAAGACTGACTGATTTCAGCACCTCTGGCAACAGCAGCAGTATTGAGTCTGTGTCCAACAACGGCAGCAGGAGTGACCTCTCAGACACAGGTAAACGACGCTGCAAAGGTTTCCCAACACGTAATAACAGGTGAATTAGCCTCTCCTCTTGATTCAAGGCTCCAGTTCTAACCCACTGTGTCCTGCTTACAGGGTCAGACGTCTTCGGTGACCTGTCTCGCTGCAACGAAGACCTGTTTTACGACCCAATGGAGGAGACCATCTTGAAGGAAGTGGTGGACCTTATTGCAGGAAGCCTGAGAGAGGCCAAAGAATCAGAGTGCGCCCTGAGGTGCGCCAAACTGCTCATCCCGGAGAAACTTCTGGAGCACGTCGGACAGGAGCTCCTTCACCTGGCAGCTAGCGAGCCCTGCGGCTTGAGAGGGGCTCTCATCGACCTGTGCGTGGAGCATGGGGCCGCGTGCGAGAGCATGGCACAGCTCTCCGTGGACCCCTACCTCGTCCCCACCTTTCAGCTGACGCTGGTGCTGAGGCTGGAGTCTGGTGGGCTGTGGCCTAAGATCCAAGGACTTTTTAGCACAAAGTCTCCCTCTGTTCCAGTCGTGAGGCAAGCTATTAAACTGAGCACCGGTTTCCGAGTGATCAAGAAGAAACTGTATTGTTCCGAAGAACTGCTCATCGAGGAATGTTGAAAAAAAAAACGAACGGGACTGTCGACCTTTCATTGTCTGCGTTTCTAAAACGCCCAGTTAGCTCACAGAAGGGCCTTATTACTGTAACTAAATGTACATGACGGCTTCTGAAGTGTAAGGATGGATTTTGTCATGACGTAGCCTATTGTTCCCACTGTAAGGGACCTTATGGTACCTGGAGCAGGTGTCGCTTTATGAATAACAATGTGTAACCATCACGGTATATGTGGTAAATAGGCATTTTGCGAGTATCAAAGCGCGTACCTCAGTTTCTATTGAAACGTATAACGGCAGCTAGCTATATGATCATAGTCATCGAAGACCATTGTTTAGTTTTTTTCTTTACATACGTGGCAATTAATTGTAACGTACACCAAACAAGTCATTAGGGAGCCTAGTGACTGCTTGAATCCAAGAGCAAAGGCCTACCAGCACTTGCATTGTGCAGTTTGTGTGCAAGCTGCAGCTAAGATTTCAAATGTAACTTGATCTTGTATCTGTGTAGACCTGTCTTGCTTTCAACTTTATTTATTTGACATTCAAATACTCATAACATTGCACTGTTTTTTGTACTTTCATGACTGCAAATAAATTATTTTTTTTTTAAACAATTCTCTGCCGTCTTATTTAATTGACTCGAATGTTGTCGTTTTAAAATCCAGGTTTGCTGTGGGAATTTGGGAAAATCTAACTACGCCACAATGCTGAGATACATGCCGCGCTGAGGAATAATGTCTGGCTGTATCTTAATATAGATCAGCTGATAGGAAGCTAGCCATTAACGTTTCAAATCAAGAAGAGAAGTTTGTGGTGAAGAGTGTTTACGCCAAAACCAGATCTGTACATCTGCGGTTGAAAGATTGTGACACTAGTTCCTGTCATGCACGTGTAGCACACACCCCCACCCCCCACCCCAAAATGTGAACGTGCACAAATCCATGTTGCCTGTCCCCTTTGTCAGCCAGCCAGCCAGCAGACTCGCTGTGCTGACTCAGCGTTCGTCTCCACATTCTGTGCTCGCTCCGCTCTCAGCAAATAGTCACGTCCGACACGTTTTGTTGAGCATCCATATTTATTTTGTTCGTCTGGAAGTAAAAACATGGTGGAAAAAGGGGTGAACAAGGACTGTACTGTTTTCATAGTCTGATAATGCATTCTTTTAAAAAATAAATAACACAAAAACATAAATAGCACGGTATAAACATAAAAGTTGTGACGGAAACATAAATAGTGTACTATAAACATAGAAAGGTGTGACAAACATCGCTTTCTCCCAACAGATGGAGTTCATCAGAGCCATTACGCTCAAGAACTTGACGAGGCACGTCTCTCATTCCCTTGGCTTTTTATTGTGAAGTGCCATCAAGTTACCGCATATGATCCTTAACATAACTAAAAGAGGCAAAGTGTAAAGGGACCTTTTTTATTCTATTTATTATAGCACACGCAGCAGAAGGTGTTTGAGTGTGTATTCAGAGGTTTCACATTATTCCTGCATAGTTTCAGAATATGCATTTGAAGTCAAATCAGCAGACCACTTTGAAACTCCCCTCTGCTGATTTGACGCTGTGAAATGGAAGAGGAAGCATTCTGTGGGTTAATCTAATAAACGGCGACATAAATAACAACCATACATTAACATATAACGTCACTATGTTCTGGTTTCACGCTGCGTTCTCGCAAAAAAAACCCATCAAGTGACCTCTCCCAGCTCCGTGGCTCCCATTCAAAACAGGCCAAACCCCTGTCTTGTCAGGAGGAAAAGCTATATTAAGTGTTTTTTTTTCTTCTCCATAACATTATATTAACATTATATTTTAATTTCACATTCTAAAATTCCATTAAAATGGCTTCAACCAGTTTGTGTGGTCAATTTGATGCAGCTTGGTGCTGGTTTGTTTGTGTTGCTTGTCGTCATCTTCAGTCTCCAGATTGTTAAAGCATCTATTTACAGCCAATAATCTTTCACAGCCAATAATCTTTTTTTGTGTTGGTTCTGGAAACCTGGAGACAAGAAGGAGAGAGAGAGAGAAGAAAAGTAAAACATTTTCACTTTGAGAAAGTAAAGAAGACATGCAGGTATTTGCTCAGAAATGTAAATGTAGAGGACTTGCTTTGAATGATGAAAGCAGCATCAACCGTGGAGCGAAGCTGTGATCTCTGACAGCTTGGCGCAGCTTGGCGTGCGAGCCTTCTGAGCTCTTTGGTACAGGTCGGTGTCTCCGAAATAGCGAGCTCTGTAGAGCATGCCCTCCTCTGCAGGAAAAAAATAAATTAAAGAAATATGATAAACAAAAAACAGAATATGCCTTTAATCTTTTCCACATAAAATCCATATTTGACTAAATAAATAAACACAATTTGTGTTCCTGGCCAAACGTACTCTGTTGTTTCTCCTTCCAGCAGTTGTTGCGAAGGTTGGAAATAAAATCGTCCTCCACGGTCCGCTCCAAGTTCTTCAAATTCAGTCCCGTCATCTCCCTGGAGAACTGCTCCCCCACATAATATGGCACCTTCAGGTTCTCAGTCATCCTCTTCTGCGTGTAACCGGCCGACCTGCGTGAAGAGAGGTCAAAGTGTGTGAGAGACATCGCATGACTGAACACGCCGTCCGTTTCCTTTCACATTAGCGGTGGCTGATAACGGCCCGAGGAAGAGCATCGGAAAGGCAGACATCATGGAGCCAGCGATCCTCGCAGAACACAGAAGAGGTCTGTTACCATTTTACTTTCTAAATCAGAGCAGAAACTCATGCAGTAGATCTGTCTTCGGGCTGGGATTGTGACGATAATCTTTGGTTTAAGTCTATTGGAATTCTGCAGCAACAACAGTTGGTCTTGTTGTTTTGAGATCACACTCACGGCCTGAAGCTGAGGCTGTAGGGGGGGCTGTTCACCATGATCTGACTGAGGGCCGACACGATAACCAGGATGAGGATGGGCATGACCTGCACGAACAGAGCGAGGCCTCCCTGAGAAGAAAACATATCAGCAAAACCAACGATCGCTTTGTTTTTAAAAAGAAATAGAGAATATTGTTGAATGCGTCTCAGAGGCTAAAACTGACAAACAGCTCAATGTCTCCCCCTGCTGTTCAACAGTAACTTTACATTATATTTGCACATCTGCAGTTTGCAGAAGCTCCAACAACAACATCAGACTCACCTCAGCGCCGTTGCTCTCTTCTCTCTCGCCTTTGGTAACGCATCCGCCCGTTGGTGTACACATTAGCGTTACCTACAGTTAAAAGACGGATGAATCAATCAAAACGAGCATCACAATGAGCTTGGAGTGAACAACACAAAGCGGCGGTACTAACTTGATGGGTAACCTCCTCCAAAGAACATGTTGAAGAGGTCTTCGGGTGAAATATCTGGCTCAAAGTTTCCGTTTGCGTCCGCACTGTGTCTCGACGGATGCCTCTTCTCTTCTTCGCATTGGTCGTACTGTCGTCTTTTGTTGGCATTACTCAGAACAGCATACGCATTCCCGATAGCTGTTGGATATGAACATTCAAGAGGTCAAATTACGTTCGAGCATTACTGCATGATGGATGAAAGGTCATGCGGGTCACCTTTAAACGCCTCTGTAGCACCCGGAGCATGATTCTTGTCCGGATGGAACTTCAAAGCAAGTTTTCTATACGATTTTTTGAGTTCATCCTCAGAGGTGTCTGCCTGGACCCCAAGGATTTCATAGAAGTCTTTGCATTGTTTTATCCTGTGTAGAGATCACATGATTCTCAGTGTTGGGCACATCAAGGCTACATATATGTCCTCAACAATCCCACTGAGTAAATAGATGATTAGCATGTTTATCAGCCTCACCTCCTCACAGCGTCTAGCTGGTCCGCCGTGTAGGATTTTGAGGTGTCGGAAGACTTGTCCTCGGGTCTGGCATCCTGGCTGTTGGTCTGCCGCTGTCGAGGCCCCGAGGACCCACTTGAGTCTGAGTGGGCCCCATGTCTGGGTATGAATCCATTCTTTGCTATTAGCTCCAGTAGTACTAGAAGGGATACAATCACAGTGTAAATAGATCAGGACAAGCATTCAAAAGAAGTCTTGATATGATAGATAAAGGTTAAATTAATACAAAAAAGTGTTTTGTTTTGTTGCGGACTGTATTTGTGTATTATGGTATCTCTTGTTCCAGAGTTGGGAGGAATGAGATATTATTCTTGTCATTATTATTATTTATTATTATTGTAAAACCAATAACCAAAGTGACACTGGTTCTATGGGATCTGGGGGTCTTTGTGGATCTCTCCCACTCTCCCTGGGCTAAGCTATCTAATGGAACAAGCAACTGATAACTGATAACAGTGGACAGCCTGAGCACATCTGTTTAAAGTTGAGCAGATGTAACGTACATTATCCTTCGTACACAATAGCTACAGTAACAGTTTGTCTCTTTAACTGGCAACATAAATGGCAACATAAATAGCAACATAAATGGCAACATAAATAGCAACATAAATGGCAACATAAATAGCAACATAAATGGCAACATAAATAGCAACATAAATGGCAAATTAACCCCATCGGCTAGCTCGTTAGCCACCAAAGGCCCCGGCTACTGCAGATGCAGGTGATGCTGCGGCTGATGATGCTGCGGACCTCGCCGGGCTGGGAGAAGAAGCCCCCCTTTTTCCCCTTCGACTAGGCCATCTTTAACTCACCCTTCGCCTTCTCCGTCGGGAAGAGTCTCTGCGCCTTCTCCAGGAACCGCTGCGCCTTCTCCGGCTGCTCGTTGGTCAGCGCCGCAGTAGCGATGTCAATGCAGCGCTCCGCTTCGTCCCTGTTTACTTCCATTGCAGCGGCTAGCGGTGCTGGGCTAACTGGACCAGAAGTAAATACGGGCGACTGCTGATGACGTCACGTGGACGCTACATATATATATATATATATATATAACTGGGTGATTGTCAGTTGTCAGGTTTTTTTTAGGGGGTTGCTGAAACCTGACCTACAAAAACGCGTGTCCCGTTTGCACCACGGATGTGTGAAATTAGGTCTGCACGATATGAAGTGACTCCCTGTGCTGCCTCTTTTCTCCACTAGATGGAGACAAATGTGAAGGTAAAAAACTTAGGGATCTGTCAACCCTTTTTTTGTAGGGGTTTGGATCTACGATTATAGAATTGGAACTGTCTTCTCAGTTCAACATCTATGGAGTATTACATCATCTACAAATCTATAAAAATGAAATATATATATATATATATATATATATATATAATTGTGGACCTCATTTTTGGGTATTCACAAATGCGCATGTTCCAATTTACACACAAAATCCAAGCAATTTAAAACGTGTAAACTGTTTTTTTTTATTAATTTTAATTTAATGTTATTCTTTTTCCACAAATGTACACACCCCAACCTAAATACATGTTAATGATTTGCTCATTTTCACTTTTACTTTACAGGTCTTATCACCGTCACCTTCAAAAGGCTCGCTGTGTTAAATCATGTCTGGAAATAACTGTGACATTCTTTTGCAATTATCCGGCGATTGTTAAATGTGTGAGCACGGATCGCCTGTTACGCGCGGATCAGGTTACATTCACTGTCTCCGGTTCAACACAGATCCACGAACGTATGCCGCGTTTATGTGCCAGTGGAAAAACTGGGACATCTGGCCTCTCAGTGAGGAAGATGTTTTTCTCAATCATCTTTAAATATAAATGATCTATAACCTACTTTTATAGGTGGTCATGGTAACAGCTGAAAATCACCCTGTATCACCCAGGATATACAGTTGTTTTTAGGATTTAATTTAAATAAAGATGCGATTTGTTCAGGTTCACAATGCCTTGCCACTTTTTTTTATTTCTTTTATGGACTAGATTCTTTTCTTATTTTATAATAACTGTTATTCTGATTGGTTTTATTAGAATGATATTGATGCCTGAAAAGTAATAGTTATATCAGCAGCAGTGGGGATGGTATATATAACGTGCTTTATATTTATTATTTTTATTATTATTATATATTTCGTCATCATGTAGTGCACACACAATGTGACCATTTTGTGATCAATCCCCCCTCCATGGGTCCAGGCCGCGGCGTCTCTCTCCACAGAAGGTAAGCAGTATACATCTGGCAGAAGAATGAATAAAAGGTGAACAGCAGATAACCAGACAGCCAATCGGAGCGCGACTTCGAGGCGGCATCTGAGCGCTGATTGGCTGGTCGCACCTCGAACTCCGGCTCTTATTTGATGCGTTTTTTTTTTGCTGCTGCGGAGCTAACGATCACTCTCGCTCTCCCGCTGTAGTTTCCACCAGCTTCTCCGTTTAGCAGACGGACTATCTTTCCTACTTTACCTCTTCGGTGAGTTGTTTATCTTTATATGTACATTTTTTATTTATATATATATATATATATTTATATAATATGACGCAACGAGGCACACGTAGGAACCATATGGTGGCAGCGTTATGTCAGCCTGGAAGTCAGCATCATCGTTGCATATCCTTTTCCTCGCTAGCGGGCTGAAGCTAGCGCAAACATTTACACGTTTTGGGGTGTTTTTTTTATTTAATCACACATTCACCGTAGGACGCCATTGCATGTCGCTATCTCGTCGGCCTCCTCCCCGCTAAAAAAAAAAAAAACACGCTAAAAATTAGCGCTATCTCTCTCATTTCTCGCCGCCCAGAGCATCACCCGAACCGCAGCCACGATGACGGAGGCGGAGGCGCCGGAGAAGCAGCAGCAGCAGCAGCAGCACACGTCGAGCAACGGGAACCTTCATCCAGACGCCAACAAATACGACACGTTCGACCACACGTACAAAGAGAAGGAAGGCCCCAAACCTCCCAGGACCATCGTGTGGAGGAACGTCTTCATGATGACCCTGTTGCATATAGGTGCCGCGTACAGCGTGTTCCTCATCCCTTCAGCATCTTTTATGACCTTGCTCTGGTGTAAGTAAAGCAAAAACACAGAAAAAAACATGTTCTGCACAGGCTAGGTGTTCATTTAGGTGTTTTTTCCTGTTTTTTTTTTTTTCGTTCCCCCAGCTGTTATGTCACCACCGCTGCATGCAAAAAAAAAAAAAAAAAAAAAAAGGTGGCAGCTTTGTGCATGCTCCTCCCAGTATCCTGCATGTAGTGGGATTATAGATCAGGACATATATCACCAGATTTCATGCCACGGTACATATTTTAGTGCAAACTGTACATTGTGTCCTCCTCTGGAAAACAACCCAATTCTTTAGTGTTGTAGGTCAAATGAAGAGCAATTACACAAACTGCACGTGCTGCTCTTATTTTTCCTTCTTCTTCCCAGAATGTGCATTTCTCACGAACACTCATGAATAGATCTCCAGTCCTTCACACAATCATCAAATTTTTTATCTAGCCATCATCTGATATGACGTAATTACATTGCCAGGAGAGTGCCTCTGTGTCGTCATGCTTCTTGCCTCGCTTCCTTCATGGTTGTTAAACCCCCGTTGTGAAACCAGGAGGATCGCACAAACCAGTTCAGTCAAAGGCACATTTGAAGATTCCCCAGCTAGATGTTTGTATTGTGCCTGAAAGCTGGCGAGATGATCGATTGGCGTTGCCTTTTTAATAAAAAGAAAATCCTTTTGCATGTTGAACAAATGCAGTAGTACATGAATGACAGTTTCAGTGTTTAGGGAGTGATCTCCCCTTCAGCTACACCGATATAATAATGCGATATGGATGACTCACTCGCAATATATCACTTGTTGCAGGATCATCGTCCCAAGGCACAAGTGTGCAGAAAAAAATGTGATGTCTAGACTTTGCAATGTGCAGCATTTTAACTGTTAAGCAGTACTAATTCCTGTGTACGTTTCTCCCCACAGCCTTACTTTGTTTTTTGATAAGTGCTTTAGGAGTCACCGCAGGAGCTCATCGCCTGTGGAGTCACAGATCCTACAAGGCCTCATTACCTCTAAAGATCTTCCTCGGTTTCGCTAACTCCATGGCATTTCAGGTAAGGCGACAGATCGCACGCTTAACATTGTGATAATCGCCGCGTCGTGTCCACGGCGTGAGTAACGTCTGCCCTCGCTCAAACCCACAGAATGACATCTTTGAGTGGGCTCGGGACCACAGGGTTCACCACAAGTATTCGGAGACGGACGCCGACCCCCACAACGCCGTCCGGGGCTTCTTCTTCGCTCACATCGGCTGGCTGATGGTGCGCAAACACCCTGACGTCATCGAGAAAGGAGGCAAGCTGGAACTCCACGACCTGATGGCTGACAAAGTTGTAATGTTTCAGAGGAAGTAAGTGGTTTCTGTTAATGATTGATCGTGTTTGATCCCAAATTAAAGATGCACTTTACTCGTTTAAGAGCAAACGTTGGCCCATAAACGACAGAAGTCTTAAATCCAGATCTTTCTCCCACCGCGGCTGCAGATTTGTGTCAGTAGTCATTCTGGTTTAACAGGGTGACGGTTGCTAACCTGTCTTTAGAGGCGCGCTGAGATTGACTCAAGGTTGGCTTTCAATGAAAACTGTCACGACGAGCAAAGCGATAGCGGGGACAATCCCTCGTCTGACGAGCATGTGTGTGTGTTTAGTGTTCACGTCGAACCGAGCGGGCGCCTCCATTCATTCCACTCTCGTCTCAACAGGTATTACAAGCCGTCGGTGCTGCTCATGTGCTTCTTCGTCCCCATGTTCGTGCCTTGGTACCTGTGGGGGGAGTCCCTGTGGGTGGCCTACTTCATCCCGGCTCTGCTGCGGTACACGCTGGTGCTGAACGCCACCTGGCTGGTCAACAGCGCGGCTCACATGTGGGGCAACCGGCCCTATGACAAGAGCATCAACCCCAGGGAGAACAAGTTTGTCACGTTCAGCGCTATAGGTAAGCACCATGCTCGCAGCGTAACAAAAGATAAATTAAACTGGAGTCCCGGCTGCCAGGGAAGCTCCACCTCGAGACAAAGTGACTTTGGTGGGATCCCTCAGGGTTGATATTTGCCTTCAGTTGCCTGCACAGTTGTTTCAAGAGTATGTCAATGAGTTACGCCTAAACTAGTTTGGCAACTAATTGAAGGAAAAAGGTAAAAAACGATCAAACAAATGAACAACTCATCTAAACGCTGAAGATTAGATAAAATGGTCAAGATTAAAGTATCATAAAGATATATATTTATTCATTATTTAATTTATCCTCCAGTTTTATCAATCTAAATGCCTTAAATATCACTGATCTGTCAAGTAGTTTTCAAAATCCTCACCCCAACCGTCAAAACAAGCTAAAAGAATCTTACAATCACAGGAGGTCTTACTGTTGTCGCTTATTAATCCCTGTTTTCTAGTAAACTTTGTCTAACACTGTTTCTCCTACCTTCCAGGTGAGGGATTCCACAACTATCACCACACGTTCCCCTTTGACTACGCGACCAGCGAGTTTGGCTGCAAGTTGAACATTACCACTTGTTTCATCGATGCCATGTGCTTCCTGGGCCTCGCCAAGGACCGCAAGAGGGTCTCCCACGAGACGGTCCTGGCCCGGTTACAACGCACCGGAGACGGAAGCCACCGGAGTGGCTAAAGTCGAGGAGTTGTGGTCAGCTTCGAAGGCGAAACAATCAAAAAAGAAGAAGCTTCACAGTCCTTTGCCAGCTATACATTTCTCATCCACTGAAGATAAAAGTCATCTTCATGAGGGCCTTGACCTCATTTTGTAGCTGTAACTAAATAATTTGTTTAAGATGGAAAAAAAAATAACTAAAAAAAAAACGAACCCATTCTGCTAAGCTCCTTGCCTTGGTTTCTATTGTGCTGGGCCACGGGCTTGCAAAGATGCTTTAAGTCTGAAGTAGATCGATTTTAAAAGAAGAAAAAAAAAGTTAAAAAAAAAAGTCAACTTCATTCTCTGCTGTTTTTGCCACTTTGGTGTGCATCCTTCATGCAAGGTCAGTCATGTAGCCGATCATTTTTATGTAAGTATTACTCGATTATTAATCAAAGTAGACGAGAGGTGGAACACTGAGAATGTTGGGCCACAATGTTTCAGCTGATGCCCAATCGGAGAGTCGGTCTTTACTGTTACTGATCTACGGTCGACAAAGTTTACGAGCGCTTTAAGATCCGGTAATGTTTTGTGAAAAAAGTTGTTTGGCGAAAATACGGCGGAAGAGTGAGGGAACCCAGACCTTCTTCTTAAAACCTGACTATACTGACGACGGGAGTTTGCGCGGCGCGTTGCGGACGTGGAACCAAATATGTCGAAAAATACAAACGCACGTTTAGTCCGTGTGTCGTAATTGGAGCTACTTTTCTGGAGGTGACGATTAAAACTGCTGTTCCATATTAACAGTTAATGATAAATTTGAACTTAGAACCACGCGGTGTTTAATCAACTTTTTGTTTGTGTGTGTGTGTGTTTTTGATGAATATATCATAGTGCCAAGAGCGTGCCAATTGTCGACATATTTATAACAATCGATGGTCCACTAGAGCACACTTAAGTCGATATTGCTTCTTCACGTAACATCATTGTGGAAGTTTTTTAACCTTGTGGCATCAGTGGCTTTGCTCCTTTTTTTTTATTATTTTCTTTTTTTTGATCCGTGTCCCCTCTTTTGTCCAGAAACATCTGCAGCAGAGCTCTCATTGGCTGATGTAGCAGCCAGTCATGTGACAGTTCTGGTGTTACAAAACAACATGCCACCCATGCATGATGTTATACTGTAGTAGGTGTTGTGGTGAGGTGTTTTATCGGTGACTCCAATGGCAGTACTGTGTCTATTTTTGTAACTTTGCTGTTAAGCTGCATCGCTTTTGGATCATCAGAACTGTTGCCGTGGTGATTTCTGGAAAGACGGGGTCTGGTTTCCCTTTGATGTCCTATACGAAGCTGATTGTCATTGCTAAATTTTCCGGTGCATCAATGTTTATGCTCATCCTCAATTCTGGTGTGCGGAATGCTTATATTACCTTATTTATGTATTTATTTTGACTTTAAAAAAAAAATGGAAAAAAAGATTGCTCTAACCTGAAAACAGTTTTCTGCACTCCCAGATTTGGTAGCAAGATATATCAAATTTGAGCACCTGTTTATTTTTTAAGAGTCAGGATACAACCTAATGCCTTATGACTTGCATCCATTCCTGATCTTCTTCGCGTCCCGTCAGTGAGGACAAAAAAAAGGCTCAAAACAAATCAGACCGAGGTCCATGTTTACAGGCTGAAGCACCTGGTGGAAGGTTGTTTTTATTCTGGAAAACCATTACATTTAGGGCAAATTGACATCATGTGACGACATTGTAAGTGCAAATGTGGAGGGATGGAAGTCTCAAGCTGATCCAAATTAAAACGCCTGGTGCAAAAATGTTCAATCGTTTAGATTTCACTTGCAAAATCCGGGGCCCTGATGTGCCAACTAGTTTCAACCCATCAGGGTCTCGGCGAGAGAACCTCCCAACCAAAGGTGTTGCTGTGAGGGATGTTAGCTCATCAACAGTGCACTTACAAAAAAAAAAAAAAAAACCCAGACAATATCGGAAGCCATCCAAACAACTCCTGCAGCCCAGGGCGCCAAAATCCATATTTTCCTAACGACGAGGAGGATGAAAAGGTTGTCAGTCTGAATGATAATGTCAAATCTCAACTGTATTCTATTCTGAAATAAAAATTCACAATATTTTCAATACACATAATTCCATTAACAGTTGTTGCCCTTATTGGTTTCTGTTTTATTTATTGTGTCTGAGAATAATCTAGTTAGACGCATGTCTGACAGCTGGACCTTTAGTTCTTTGTCTGGGTCCACCTGAAGTGAAACACTGATTCAGCTGCTGCTCGCAGCAAACCACCTGCAGGAAGTATTACATCCTCATTCTGTGAAGAAGGAAAGGCTGTCTGGACTTCAATACACATTATTAAGGAATATGCCGACTCTTCTGGCTGATATGACAGTTTTTGATATTGCAGGATGTTCAGTTATGGAATAATCAGATTTCTTACTGAAGTTAAGGCAGCAATAAAACCATATAAAAAAATCTACCGCTACTTAAGTATTAAAAAATGGAATAATGTAGTATTTGAGCTGCTGAATCAACTTTACTTGAATATGTTACTGCAATCTGCAGTTTCGTGGCAACAATCTTGGGATTGTGGGACCCGCCTGAGGATTTTCTGTTCCCTGGATAGTCTCTGGTGAAGAACTCAACACTTCCACTTGGCTGCTGACATCCGTGTGCAAATCAAAGATATCTCAGCTATTTAATTCTGCAGTTATTGGCTCTTGCCTGCAGACGAATGAAGCGCTCTCCTAATGTGTTAACTGGTTTAGACAGGGCAGAGAGGAATGTAGGACCAGGGTGCTGATCAGAGACCAGCATATATTACGTAATACTGTTTCAGTTTGAGGAGTGTTTAGTTAGTGGATGTTGTGGAGCAAACAGACTCCAGTGCTGCTTGTTTGGCACTTTTAAATAACTGGGATTTGACCCCTTATTTCTGATTGTTTTTAAATAGACTAATCAGATAATACATTCATTTAATGTACCTTAATTAAACAAATACTTATTAGGAGGAGGACAATATACTCAAAGTATCAAAGGTAAAAATAATAATCCAGAATATTCTATAGTTCCATTGTGTATTTTTACTGGTATTACGTCATCTGTGGTCTCATCTAACCCTCATTCTATCACCTGATTTATTTTCTGAATCTTAATGCAACGCCTTTTCTCTACAGATGATGCAATGTGTGCACAATATTTCCAAACAAGTAGAAATAAGTAGACGGTGGGAGTACTCAAACCAAGTACAAGTACTTAGTTACTGACTGCCACACTACTCACTTCATATGCAACCTTTTAATATAATTACACATATAAATGTGTATATATGTTGCAGCTGGTAATGGTGGAGCTAATTCATACTCATCTATAATAAAACTTCTGATTTGTACTTATAACGGGAATTTGGATGTAGAGAAGTAAAGTATCCACAAAGTCCGGTTGTGTATCAGAGGGTCGTGTCAGGGTGACACGGCGCAGGCTCGTCCGACTCCCGGAGCGACGGTGTCCCGTGAAGGCGGGGGTGCGGCGTGACTCAGGACGCCGCTGTGGTGTGATGGTGAAGTTTCATTATCGAAGCATCACCCCAGACGGACATGACGAGAGGTTACTGCAGTTCAACCTCCCCCAAAAACCACCACCACCCCTCCAAAAAAAAAAAAAAAAAAAGTCCCCACGCCATCCAGCTCACAGCGTCTGACTCTCACCGGCCAATCAGCAGCGAGGTCCTGACTTATGATCCTCCTGGGCCAATGGACGCGGAGCGCGTGAACACTTTTCGTAACGACCACATGGGAATGAATCTTGCGATATGTGTGCGACCGGCGTCTTCACGTTAAATCAGATTGCTTCCTGTGTATTTAGCGGTGGGATAAAATAGGTATCACGCCATTTAGGGTGTTGCACTTTATTTGGGCTTCCGGTTTACTTCACGCACGATTGATAGGAAGCAAAACTTCAAACACACCTGTGCGCGCAACCAGGTGGTAGAAGCTCCACCTCCTGGGAACTGCAGTCTCGAGGACCCGTGAGTCACGCTCGCGATAGGCTACACAAAAGAGCAGCGAATCTAGGAAAACAAACCCGGAAACACGCCATAGTAGCATTAAATTGTTAAGAAATGCTCCTGTATGTGATTCTAAAAGGGTTTTCTCACTTCCTAATAAGTTATTAATAAAAGAGCCACAAGTTGCACACTTTTAAAAAAAAAGGGAAGAGTTAATTATAAACTTTAGAGCTTTAAAGAGTTTATGAATTACTAATAAACATCTCTTGAACCATTAATTAAGCCATTCTGAAGAGTTTGAGGTACATGCGTCAATAAATGACTTGAGTCCAACAACCTTGAAAGTGACTTTTTATTTGAAAAAAGATACCGACATGAGGAAAGTAAGCAACGTGGATTGTATAAATATCTGTGCAACCAAAATGAGCACATGGAGGCACTTTCCTGCCTTCTGCTGCCATGACACGCCTTACTATCCAGCTTTATGTCCTCAATCATATGTTCTCGTTTTTTCAATTCATTTAAGTTGATATTGTATGATCTAATCTAAAACAAACACGATTAAAAAAATAACACCCAACTACAAAAAAGGATAAGACTCAATCCGGGTTGGAACGATGAGCAAAAGCATCTTTCAATCAGTTCATTCGCAGTTCCAACATAAATTAATGTGTTTTGATTTTTTATGAGCTACCATGTTAACTCTGTAGGGAAAACATGCACAACGAAGCAAGTCTAAGGTTAAAAAGAAAATAAAAAGAGTCAGTTGTTCACAGAGCCGATAAGGAAATAACAGTGCTTGGAAATGAAAATAAAACAGCAACTTGACAATCACCGTATGGCATCTTTCTGCAGTGCTTTGGCCCAAAAGCCCTTCAGTGGCACAATCAACTGGACACAATCTGTTACAGCAGGTGAAGAGAACAATCAGTATTTATCTTACAGCGTTTCCTTGATGCTTGTCGGGAAACGATACACATTTTAAAAAAAAACATGAGCGTCGGCGTATTTCTTCCTCATACAAACTACACCGACAGGATAGAAAGTAAGTGCAACCCAAGTTTTATTCGCACCATTCCCACCCCTATTGTTGATGTAAGAGCTGCTATTCTGGGTGCTTTTGTTTCCTGCAGACGGGCACTGCATGTATTCAATCAAGAGAAAAATATGCACAGGTATAGAATGTGATGTGGATTACCAAAATGCAACTACTTGAACAAACACCGCCTTGATTCAAACTCTGTATATTACATCAACCGTCGAATTTACACAGAATCACAACTTTCAGAATACATTCATTTTATCGTCAAATTACCACGGCAACATCAACAAATCTCTACAAAAATCCACCTCACCGCCCAAATCAGCCTCCAGGAAGGAATATGTATGGAGTTATGAAGACCACAATCTGCAATATCATCATTTTTTTCTTCTTCTTGTTCTTCTCATTATCAAAGCACATCATCAGGTCAAAAAAGAAATAAATACATATATAACAATATGATAACACTGAAGTCTGGTGGGAAGCGCCTCCCCCCCCCTCTGAGGGGGGTTACACCCCCAGCTTGTTGGCGATGGTCATGAGCACTTTGAGGATGGGCATGAAGGCGGAGATCTCGCTGAAGTTGCTGCTGCTGACCACCTGGGTGTGGACCTCCAGACCCCGCTGGTAGTTGTGGCTCGCCACACAGCGGCTGATCTCGTGGAGCCCGTTCAGGATATTGTGAGAGAGCTAAGAGGACGGCAGGGAAACGATATTACATGTTACTATGTGGCCCCTGATGTTAAACCTATAGAATATGAGAAAAACTCACAGAGGCCATAAAGAAATCGTCAAACAGTTGAAAAACTAAGTATATTTTTCCATTAATTACTTAAATCTTAGCACAGCAGAAGGTCTTTTAATTTTGATGAACGTGCTTTGAAGCTCTGCTCCGACTGCTCCTTGATGTGTGCATATTCAGAAAAGCACCTAAACTGAAGATTGTCCAAACCCTGGAGTGTCTCTGTCTGTTTGCACATGATTGACTATCATTGGGCGAGCTACCGAAGGTATGCTGAAAGTAAACTGATGCTAAGACCGTCCTGCTTTACAGGAACTGTGTCGTTCCTTCATTTCATTGCCTCGATGCTTTAGCTTCTTTTGACATTCTGGATATATCCTAAAAAGGTATCCTAAAGGGTATGTTAGGGTCTTTTCTCTATGGTCTGGGTGGTAGGAGAACTTTCACTAAACTCTTAAATAAAAATGGCCATGCGGTTTTCCTCGACGTTTAGCTTTTGTAAAAGTCGTCATTTCTTACCGACTGCTCTCTCAGCTTGTCGTACAGGTATCCCAAACGTTTGCCTGCATCATCAAGTTTCCTTTTCGTTTGCTGAAAAGGAAATTGTTGTGGTCGTGTCATATGCAATAAAACCCAAACTTTCCACTTGAATTGACGCAAGCTAGACTATCAACAGGAAAATGTGGACACACACACACACGCAGTGAGACTTACTGGGTCTCCTGCTGCAAGCTGGCAGCGCTGCACAAGGCTGTCAAAGGTGGATTTGAGGACCATGTGGTCAGCGGGGATTTCTTTCTGCTCCACCCTCTCTGCCGGCAACTGCTGGAGGAGCTGAGGAAAACAAGGGCACAAATACAAGGTGGTGACGAGGTTGCAGAGTGACATATCAGGTAACGGCCCCATGTCACACACCAACCTGCACGCTGGGCTCCTGTGGGGCTCCGGGGGGGACTTGGGCATGGTCGTGGGGCTGAGGGGCCTCCACTGGGAATCCCATCACAGGAGCAGTGATGGGGGCCGGTGGTGTGTAATTATCAGGAAGCTACAAACACAACACAGAGATACATCTAGTCAGGAGAGGAAGGTTAGAAAACACTTATCATTTAATGCTTTTTTGGCCACTTTGAGGTGGAAGGAGCTCCACAACATGCTGTATGATGTTCATCCTCAGTTAGCTTGTTGCTAACTTTGTCGGTCTGCCTCTTGAGGTTGAACAGGTAGCAGGTTTATCAGAGCTTGTTTGCTGAAAACATCCAGCCTCTGCTGCTGGAAAATTAGGTTAATGAGAGCAGAATCCTAATTCTCTGAGGGTTTGTCACTCAGCACGACCCCTTTCAAATCACATTTAATTCACTGTTATTAATCAAATATTCATCGGTTTAAGACCGTACATCAAATGATTGGACTGAGCTCCTGGTGGGTTGATTGTTTACATTTGCACAGTAATACTAAACGCCACTGTACTACGTCTACTGTGCATTTTAGAGGAGCGATTCTTGCACACAGATAGAATAACAATAATACAATAAGCAGATAATTTAACATATATAGCTAAAAGTAATTTAGTTATTTACAAAATGTTGCATATTCTCATTAATCATATTTTTAAGGAAATAATACACAGATTGGACCAAATTGACCTGAATGACTACCATGATGGTGATGCACGCACAAGTACCTTCTTCTTCCTGGGTCCACCTCGCACTGCTGGCGGGTCATTCCAGCCTTCTTGGGATCCTAAACCAGAAGATGAGTCAGAATTTGAATAGTGACTTGTGGCATTTTTTTTTTTTGGGTGCTCACACTCAAGCAGTCAAAGATTGTCAACACAAGACAATATCTTTGAACTAAGGTTAGTGCAAATGGCAAAAACGCATCATTCAGCCAGACGTGTCATTTCAGCAGTTTATGCAGAAAAGTATAGCTTTACTGGTGTGGATTGGGGATTGATTCTTTTAAACTGCAATCAAATAAAGCCCCATTATTTTTAAAGTGGATTTATACCTCGAGAAAAACTGCAAAATAAAGTAGATAAAACCTGCAAGATCTTCGTTTTAACCTGGGGTCCTTTCATAGACTTTACTGAAGAATTTACCTTTCACTGAAGGAATTCTTTATCTGGTTATAACCACAGTGTTTACATTAAACATGTTCCTTATTTGTGTACAATGTTGTTTACTGTGTTTAAAGATGAAAATCACTATATTTCCCTGAAGCATTGAGTGGCACAAGCAAACACAACCAAAAACACACTGAGTGAACAGAAAAATATTCAAACCCTGTACGGTGCAGTGCAGTCTAATACAAAAGTAATGGAATTATTGTGTGTCGTACGGGGGTTTCTCTGGTCACTCAAGTGTATATTTCGATGCACTCTTATTCCACATCCAACCCTAACTTTGTCACCTTGATGGTCGGAATTCAGCCAGGGAAAGTATCCTGCAAGTCAAATGAGGTGGACAGCTGAACAGGATTCAATAACCATAAGTAACAGTTTCCTGCTAAAATCTGTCTCGGTCTCGATCCAAAACACTTGAAGGCAAACGTGTAAAAAAAGCAAATGTACAAATGTGACATCTACCTGTGGGAGGAGGAGCAACATGCGGGGCCGAGAAGGGCTTCACAGCAGGAGCTCCGGGGCCTCCCTGTGGGTACCCTGATCCGAGAGGGGCATAGGGACCAGATGCCATGGGGGGTGCAGGCCCCTGGTTGTGGAGGCCCCCTGGGTACATGGGAACTGGGGCTCCGGGTTGGGAGCTGGGTGGCATGGGGCCCGAGGGTGAAGAGGTAGACGGCATGAAGCTTGTCGGTGGCACCCCGGGGCTGGGCATGGGTAGCATACCTCCGGGGGTCGATGATGGAGGCGGTAGTGCAGGACCTGATAAGTTAGCACCTGGCATAGAAGGGCCTGGAGGAGGGAAGCCCAAGGGTCCGCCCATGGGCATAGGCTGAGGTTGGAATGGCTGATGAGGAAGGAAACCTGGGAAAGGACAATTACCATTAGATCTCACTATAAAACACTAAATCTCTCTCTCTGTGTCTGTCTGTATGTACTTTGCATATCTCAAGAACTGCTAATCCGCTGGATGTATTTTTGACTTGGAGTAACCTGTGACCTGATTATGCTTTTCAGTTAGTGAGACAGGCAAACACTCTCTAGCTTTACTTTTCAATAAAATCACTCTGAAAGTATTAGACAAATAGTTAACCATCCAACCTGGAGCCGGAGCAGGCTGTTGGGGGTAGGGAGGCCTCAAGGCAGGGCGGGTTGCACTGGGCGGCAGCACATGAGAGTACGGTGGCAGGCCAGGACCGGTGTTGGTTGGAGCTTGTGGGGTAAAAATCGACGGCATATGAGGCGGCTGTTGGGCAGTCTGGGAAGGAGCAGAGGGCTGGTATTGACTCTAAAAAAGAAAATTTCAAACACCCGTTATTACATGAGAAACTTAATCTTGCAAAGTATGATCTGCTAATAAGTGGCAATAAATTTATACCACAATTTGTGCTTTTGGTGCAGGAGCCTGAGCAGCAGGAGTGGGCTTGGCAGTGGACGCATTGACTCTGTTTGAGGTGTTTGGAGGCTGCTGCCTAACGGCAGCCTCTTCCTGTGCATGGAGCAGCCTGTCTTTCAGCATCGTGATCCCAGTCTGTGGAGACAAAATGTGAAAACATGCAATGATATGTATTTTTTGGGGAGGATTGGAAATTAGGTTGCTTCTATTCCTCTTACTTGGTCGGAGTTCTCAGGCAGGTAAGACATGGCAATGGCCAGACTGCCCTCTGCAGCCAGAATGCCAGCGTAACATGTCAGCTTCTCGGCCAGGATGGGGCTCTGGACCGCCACCTCGCTGTTGCGCAGGCGTTCAATCGACTTACGCAGCATCATTACTTTTTCAACCAGATCCTGGAAAATACAGACGAAAAAAAGTTAACTGCAACAATCCTCAGGCCTCTTACCTTAAGGCTACAATGGTTTGTATGTGCAAAATGTGCATTTCACATTTGCGTTTATGCTCACACGCATGTGCTTGAAGCGACAGAGTCATTAGAGAAGTATTTTGTGTTGCAAAATATTATACCTCGAGACCAAGAGGGGAGGAGCAGTCTCGATGCAAGGCCCAGCACTCCACCAGCTTCTCAATGTTCCCAGAGCAGATGTAACACAGACAGGCCTGCAGGCAGCGCTTCTCAGTCTTCTCATGCTCCAACCGGCCTCCCAGGGTATCTGGCAAGAAGAATTGCAGAATTAAACGAACAATATTAAAGAAAATTCATCAACGTAATCAAAGCCAAAATGATTGCATAATGCTGCATGCATTCAACAAACTGCACCTCGCAGACGATCCTCTAAGTGCAAAAGTACTTTAAATAGATACCCAAACATCGTGGTGCTCTGTAAACTCTGCAAATAGGAAATTGCTTATTACAGCTGTACACGTGCTATGCTGAACCAAAATTACTCCAGTGGTTATTTTTAGTTTAAGTCAAGAACTCAAGTAAATATACTGATTTTCCTGTTATAGAAAAGGGTTGCTATGACGCACAGTGATTTAATTCATCTGTGCCACGGCAATCCTTTTGAAGTCGAGGTCCAGGTTTTTTCTGATCAGGCATCTGATTGTGTTGTTACGTGTGTTTGTTTATAAGATGGTTGAAAAAATCTTGAAATATAACTCATATTTTTACATTTATTTTGGGCAAATTAATTGTTATATTCATAGGAAATTTTAAAAAGAGTGATGAATTTTAGGAGCAGCCTTAGACTGAGAGAAGGCTGCAAAGAGAGCGGGGAGGATGAGAACAAACAGAAATGTTATTCAACAAGTAAAACAAGAACTCCTGTTAAAAAGGTACAGCTCGCCCGTAAGCGGGGCAAGTCGCAGCATGATTAATGCCGAACTTGTGAGCAACTTACCACACAGACGGGCAAAATCTTCAGGGTGAGCGTAAGTCAGCAGAGCGGCGAGAGCCTCCTTCCAATTGTCTAACTCGCAGCTTTCCACGATGTCTCTCCAGTTCTGGGTCACCACTGATGATATGAGCTGCAGTGGAGACAGACACATTAAATGAGATATTCTCCTTGTGATTGCACTGAAACTGAATGAATCAAACATCGTCTTACCATTGAAATGCTGTTCTTTTGATTGCTTAGATATTTTTGCTGCGTTTTCTTGAGCAGCTCCTCTCCTCCACTGATAGACAGCAGGATGGCCTCAGCGTAACGACCATCGTTCAGACACAGATCCACGGCGCCCTCAAAGTTACCAACCAGCAGTGCCTGGCTTATCAAACCATCAGTGTCTTCGAGAGGATGACAAGGTCATTAAGCATCCATCCGCCAACACAGTACGCTGTTGCATTTCCAATCATGACAAGATGTGTGCAAGTGAGGGCTTTACCACATGATACGGGGATCTGGAAGTTGGAGTTTTCCTTTGGGGTCTGAGCAAAGAAGTCTGCCGGTGAAACAGAACCAGAAGTTCTACTCTCACCTACCCCAGTCGCTCCATCAGACCTCTGAAAAAACAAAATCACTTTTACTGTAAACAAGTGCTACAAACCAACAATACTTTAAATTAAAAATGTTCTGTGCAGACTTGCGGACCTCAGTTGAGAGCCGCTGCATCTTCTCTGCCAGATCTTTGGCATCTACTCCGTGTCCATTGTGCTGAAAACTCTTCCCCAGGCACTTTGAAATCTGAAAAACACCATTTTTGTTTTACAGCTAAGAGGATATGAGTGACAAGTGTTTTAATATGACATAAATCAGGTCATAGTGACATTGACAAATCAGAGGCAGAATACCTTTTTCTCCAATTCATCTTTGCTGAAACCCAAAAGTCTGAGGAATTTAATGCGGGCCTCATCCTCAAAATTCACCTGTAGACAGAGAAAGTGAATTAACTACACTGACTGACAAACTTAATGTTATGCCTCAATATGAAGAGAACTTGAGGGCCCACCAGAAGGAACTTCCATATGTCCTGCTCGGCGTCTGACTTGGCGTTCTGAATCTTGGCCTGGCAGTAGGTGTTGAATGAGCCCGACTGCAGCGCTGCCTGCAGCTCCCTGGAGCGCTGGAGGAACTCCGTCTCCGTGGTAACCTGGCTCACAAACACTTGTCTGGGGACAGGCTGGGGGCTCTGCACGGGAGGCAACTTGGGATTCTCAAAGGTTATCAGCTTTCCACCGAACTGAGAAGAAAAAAACGCACAACACCAGATCAGAGAACGCCTTCTGTATCAACATGCTTTTAAAACATTTGCACAGTCGCACTTACAGCAAAGGAGGCGCCCACTGGCCTGCGCACCCACTTAGGTGGTTTCTTAAGAGGGGAGACTATGGTGTCCTGCACTGCAGGCTGAGAAACTTGCAGGGGAGGCAGCACCTGCCCTGTACCAAAGGGATCCATTGAATTAAATGATGAAGATATCTGTTAAAAAAAAAAGTTAAATGTAAGTACAATTGATAGATAAAAACTCTACTAGTTTCTAGCTTCTCAAATGCAAACATATGCTGTTTTCTAGCTCTCCTGTGACTAAAAACTCTAACTAATTTAACCATCTCTAAATATCTGTATAATATTGATGAACCCTTCACACCTGCACCATCTTGTGGACAAACAATGCAGCACAGCCTCTGCGATTAAGTAAATCCCATTAAGAACAGCCGCTACCTTATCAGCTGTGCTTTGCTGCTGACCCTTCAAGCTCCCTCCCATAACAGAGTAGACAGTGATTCTCCCATCAAATGAGGCAGTTGAAAGGAGGGCTGGATTCCTGGGACACCACTGGACATCAAAACACCACTGGTTTGTTGTTGGAAGCTCGTAAATGACCTAAAATGAAGGGAATGACACGTGAGAATCCACATCATCGTCACTGAGTCACAACATTAAGGCAAGGTAATTCAGGAAAAACAGAGAAGCAGGAATTCATATTATATACCTCTCCAGTGTTTGGATTCCAACAAAGGATCCTGTTGTCTTTAGCACTACTCAGTAGCAGCTCAGAGTCAGCCTGGCTCCAGGATATGGACAGAATTCCCCTGAAACCACACACCAACACAATACATTATATTCTGCAACATGACTGAAAAACTGAATTGAGAACAAACTGCTCAAGTCTTACCTTGTGTGGTTCTCAAAGACTTTAAGGGGTGATGTGGCAAAACGGAGGTCCCACATCTGGATGACGGGCATTCGGTCATCCTCAGAGGCCAACACCAACTGAGTGGCCACGTCGGGGTGCCAGAGCATTCCCGAACAGTGCATCTGCAGTCAACAGATGAGCCCAGCATCATCATTTTGACCTGGTCTAACTGGCAGGAGGCTTTAAACGATTTTCAAAACAAATGCGGCCCCATAAACATTCCTGATTTGAGTCATCAGTGTAGAAACTTGATGCTTTCATGAAATAGACATTCGAAAACAGTAAGAGACTCGATATGACTTGACATGAAAGCGGTAACAGCAGTTTCGTGTGGGTTGGCGAAAGTAGTGGACAGCAGGCGTGAAAAATATTTTTCTCACTTTCACAAGTAAAGCTTTACAGAATAAATAACTAGTAATAATGCTGAACATCCATCTAAATAAAGCATTAATTATTAATTTCCAATAGTATGCGTACCTATGATGCTGGATACAGTACATTAATCATCTAAAAATGTTGCTTATGTGTGGCAGAGAAGACATTTGATTCATGAAAGATACAGTTTTTTGGGCAGAATATAACTCTGGACTCAATGGATTTTGTAATAAAGCCACCAACCCTGTTGCTGTGGTCGCTGATCTTGATGATGGGCTCGTTCTTTCTCAGATCCCACACAACTGCTTTCCCACTGGGGTTGGCAGAGGCCAGGATGTGCTGAACCTGCCTGTTCCAGGACACAACACTGATGTCTTCAGCAGGCTAAAAGACCAGACAAAGGCTGTTATTGTCAAAACAACCCTGACTGTGAGTCCGACACAAACAGAAACTTGATGATAAAAACAAAGCCTGCTGAAAGTGTTGTAGGATCAACAAAATAGGTAAAATGAAATTGTTTATTTAATGAATAAGCTTGGAACATGATCATTTTTATAAAGAAAATGTCCATGTGGCACAGCATCAATAACCCCATTGTCTACGGGAAGATACATGACACAATACATGAAATAGAAAACCTTAAACACAACTTCCTTGTTGCTTTCAGTCCTAACTCACATTCATGAAACTACAGTAAAGAAACAAAAATAAAGCTGACATGTTATTTCCTGATTTGGTACAGTGAAAAGGTCAGGATGAAAAGAAATCGAACCCATCTCTCACAACAGACATGTGAACTTCCTTAAACCCATGAACTCTCAGTATCGCACCCACCTGTGACTTTGCTCCCGGTGTCATTGGACTGTTAAAGTTGTTCAGATCCCAGATATATATCTCCGAATCATTTGCTCCCGAAGCAAGAAGATTACTCTGAGAGATGGAAAATGTGAGAATGATTAGTAATGCGTACTACACCACCAGTGAATCCCTTCTGGATAAACTGACAAGATTTGGACTGAAGACATTTACCTGAAAGGGATTGAAATCGAGTGCTCGGACGGGTCCTGTGTGTTTGTCAGACTGTCCGACTACAGCATCTGCACCGGAGCTCATTATGACCTCTGGGTTATATACAGTTAATGTGCCATTTTCACTGCCGCCAACCAGTCTCCCTCCAGTTCCATCTGCTCCCATTCCAAAATTCACCCACACGATACTGTGCAACCTTTGGAATATGAAAAGTATAGTGAGTTATTGGCTACAAACGGCATACTAAAAGCCAAAGCTGAAGTATACTTTATTTTGGGGGTAAGCAGTCCTCTTCATACATCAACAAATAACCTTAAGCATTTACACAGAACGCAAATATTGAAAAGGTGCACTGCGAGCTTGCACACTGACAATAAAGGCGTCAACGGATCACACTGTGCAGAACAGGTTTGAGCTGCACATATATCTATCAACACAGAGGCTCGATATTCATAACCATTACGACAACACTTAAAATCACAGCACATACCAGATCCACTCCTTCCATAAACGCCCTAGACATATAATATGAGCAGGCAAGCAACTCATTTTCATGCTATATATATATATATATATATATATATATATATATATATATATATATATATATATATATATATATATATATATATATATAAGCAGGAGATAGAAATCTGATGGGAAATAAGATTAAATCAGAATATAGTGCTTTAATTTGGAGTGATTTATTTCCAATGTTTGAAGGGAACTACCTGGAAACTGGAGCTTCCACATCACTCTCTACAGTGGCCGATAAGGACAGAGGAGATATCTTGCATGCTATTTGTGTATCACCTCTATGAATTACCTGTTTGAGGTGGGTAATGATCCTTTGAGCTGCATGTCCAGAGATGGATCAGAGAAGTCCACCTCAAATATCTCGAGGGCAGCTGTGGTGTTGAAGGAGGCATCAAGCTGCTGTGCTGATGTTCCCAAGGCCAGGTAGACGGGGTGGTGCTCGGCCGGACTCCACGCCTGGTGGGCAGTCCTCTGGATCTCCTTCAGCCTCATATTCCTCTCCAATGTTCAAGTCCTGGACCCACTAAACCAAAGATAACGCAATACATTGTCTTAACAATTGTTGTGGATTAACAATACATTGTAAAGTACCTTACAAATCGGCACTCACAAGTAAAAAATACCCTAGCATCTAACTTATCTCCAACAGGGTGCCACCCCTCACAGGTTGTATCCGACTATTTCCTGGAACTGCTGTCTAATCTCAATTTAGGTTTGCCCAGTACAACTAGCTTCCATCGGTGTTATAAAATGTTTATTATACCAGCATCATAGGTCAACTCCGTTAGAGGGAATTCACAAAAATGTTACCGGTGATATTATCTAGTTACGTTAAAATAGTCGTCAGATCAGTTGGAAATCAATGCAACGTTAACTAACGCTAAGCAGCTAGTGTTAGCATTTCGCAACTGCGGCTCCGAACATGTCTCATACCTTTAGCCTTAGTGAGTTGACACTGAACACCGACTATCGGACCGGCGCTATTACCCAACTACTAAAGGGACCCGTTAACGTGCCATGCATGCCACCACATAGGAAGTCGATGCGCTAAAAGGTTAACGTTGCATCTTGCCCACAGTGTCTGGTAGTAGCCAGTGCATAACCGGAGCCGATGTTGCTCCTAGCTAGCAATCAATCCAACAGCCACCACCCTAATACCATGTTTCAACAGAAACGTTCAAGCACACGCACACACTAACACAATTTAAATGCTTTTTCAGGATAACTTACATTAACTGTCTTTATCACAGCCTGACTGTCCACATCCACAACAAACTGGGGAAGCTAGCCACTGTCAGCCACAGCCAGGCTTGTAGTTTAGCCGCAGGCAGATTCCGCTCAAAGTACTTTGCCGTGTTGTCACTCAACTACGGTAGCCGAAACGGACATTTCGCAATTCGTCGTGGCCTAAGGTAACCCCGATGTCACCGTTGACCCAGCAACACAAAATTAATAATCATTTTTTAAACTGTATACCGCTTACATTTGGGGAACCAAAATTGTGAACATATTTGTCACAAATTAAAATCCTTTCATTTCATTTCATCATTCGAGACACAAAATGACAGCAACACACGGAGGAATGTATAGTCATACACGTCTTTATTTCTTGACAGCAATATATGTACATAAGTAGAATGAGATCTTAGTCACTAGATTTCATAATTTTTGACATCCTCGGGTGGTTTTTCCGGATCTCCTCCTTTCTCCAAGTACAGGTTATTATAGGGATACTGTTTCGGTGCCTGGAAGAGAGACAGATGCTTTATTGGAAATGTGCATTTAATTAAATAAAGGGGATGCTAAAAAAGCATCTCATCTACGTGTGGCACATCATTAAAAAGAAACTCAAAAACTAGTAAAGATATGTTTAAATATTCATATGAGCGATTTGAGTAATTGCAAATCTGAGGATGGAGGTAGCCATGAAAGAGTAAATACAGCAAACAGGGTTCTTCATTTCAATACAATTAATATATACAAGTCAGAGCTATTAGCTGAAAATAATAATAATAATGCTTTTCATCAAAAGTTGTCCTGGGTATTTGTTTCACCGAATGTTTACAAGCTTATGTACATATGGAAATATGTTCTGAAATATTATTAATTATATTATATACATTTGTATTCAGATGTTGATCTACATACTCAAATTTAGAGATTTACATAAAGGAAGAAAGAAGAAGATGAAAGACATTTACACCATATGATTTTCTGAGGTTTTTTACTGTATCTATTATAGGATATTGTGGATGGTGCAGGTGAAAGCCTCAAGGATGATTAGATAATATAAAGAAGTGAAAAACAAATTATTAAATAAGCCGGGTCGGTGAGTTATAGCCAGGAATAGTCTCCTTTTAAGCCATTGATTAATTGATTTCACATCCACCAAAAACTGAATGTGTTACAAAAAAAAAATCCTAGTATTGGTGAGTACTTACAACAGGTTGGTAAGATGGTAATTTCTCCCCAACGTAGAACATAAAGAGCATGAACCCGATGAAACCAAACAGCTGTTTGGACATTGTGGACCAGGACACGGGGCTGGGAGACGTATCCACACGGTTCCTGATGAACATGTCAAAATTCCACTGCATCTAAAAACAGAGAGATACAACACTGGTTACTTTATTGTATAAACTACATACGGATATAACTATTTGATGTGATCTAGTGATTGTATAGAGGCATTGCCATGTGTGTGAACAAGGTTGTGCCTCTGTCATTACAATCAAGCAGAATACTATTTGATTATTCAAAAGTAATCGTCTCAATAAAGAAGAAATTATATACTGTGGATTTAAAAATCCGTTTTTCATGTTATCTATAGAACTGTCAAAACCTTAACCTCCAATGGTGCTTCCGCACAGTCTAGAGAGAATTATGAACACACAATGTATACAATATTGTCTAAGGATTGTGTCTTTTTAGTGCAGTAACAACACACTATGAATACATATAGCATTGAAACATATATTGATGGGAATATCTTAAAATGTACCTTCCCTTTAAAAAGATGGTAACAACATATAATACTGAGGAGGTTTCCAACTTACAACAAACATATCTGGTGCTCATTTTACATAAGCAGTTTGAGCGCTACTATTACATATGGTGTCAGCCTTCACTTATGACTGGCACTTAGATACAGCAGATGTATTTGTTTCAAGGCCCTGGTATGGTTAGGCACGAGTCACATGTATGCCGTTTGTTTTGATAAGCGAATCATATCAGAATGAGCAATAAGGGAAAATATTTCTTGTTGAAAGAGCTTATATACTGCAATGTTAATTATAGCCTGATGTGTTCACCAATGCTCATGTATATGCGATAAGCTTTTATCTATAGCCAATATATGAGTGGGACATGTGCACCTGATACAAAAAAACAAAGTATTTTACCGGCTCTCCCCAGTTCCTCCTCAGGTCAGGGTGGTCCCACTGGTACCAGGGGTCTCTCTCATGCTGAGACCTTTCTGGCAGCATCGGATAATCACCAAAGCTACAAAAACAACGATGACAGTTCAACTATCACATGTAATGGCTTAGTTACTGTTCCTTAACGCAGTGGTTATATGCCTGTTAAACATGGCAGTTTGACTGCTTATGAATAATAACACATCTCACCCCTCGCCTTTGTCGGGATATGGTTCATAGTCCTCAACCCTCATGTTGTACTTCTTTGCAGCAGCAGCTCTCTCCTCGGGGGTCGTCGGATACGGACCAGGTAGACTATCCTTCGACACACCAGAGGCTGAAACACGAAGCGTTGCATATGTGAAGAAACCAAATAAGTCATGAAGTTCAGAAGCAAATAAAAAATGAAGAAACCACAATGTTATCCTGCCCGCCTTCACTTTGTGGATGCATACAGAGCGCTAGCTGCTCGGCTAGCGCAAGTTAACGTTAGCATGTCAAGGTTACGCTCATTCGAGGCTTTAAACGTTAAACTCTGACACGTATCAAAAAGTATGTGTATCAGACAGTATGGCCGAAAGTTGTGACACTACTGACCTGCTCTAGATCCCGACAAAAGTGCGGAAATGCCAGAACCTTTCCCTTTGGAGAGGAGCTGGGCCCACCGTCGGAAACCAACACCAGCCATGTTTACTGGCTGCTGTCTGTCTGACGGAGAAAGAAGTACGCATGCGCGAGTTTGGAAGTATGGGTCGGCATGAGGACCAAACCATACTAAACAAGTAACGCGGGCCATTAATAGTGTATTAATATCAGGGGCGACAACAAAAACAACTACTAGAACATGTCTTTCATAGTTTTTTATTCATTTGGATTCATTTTTTTTCCATACACCATCACATTAGAAAAAAGTATGACAGTGACATGAACTCTCATCAAGTGGCCGAAGGGAACTTGCTCTCAGGGTGAATGCACTGAAGCCCCGAGGCCTGTTCCTCTTCGCATCAGATCCAGCTCAGGTGCACGAGTGCATTTACTGGGGGATCGTCACTCTGCCACCGGTGACAAATTGAAGAAAATCCATCAGAGAAGTTCTGCTATGTCCTTCTCCACATTCTCAATGGGGCAATGAAGTTCATACCTGCAGTAAAGGGAAAACATTAGAGCCACTATTATGTCTGACCTAATGAAGGGCTGATCGGGTTTCTAACTTGTGGTCTATGATGTATAAATTCACCTTTTGAAGGGTATGCCATCTGCAGTAATTAGAAACTTCTCAAAATTCCACCGAATGTCATTGACATTGATTGGGGACCAGTAGAACTTCTTCATATCTCCAATAACAGGGTTCACAAACGGCAAAGATTCCTGTCGCGGGAGAGAAATGACAGTGTATCTGGGTTATTTGGAGCAAAGCTGGTGCAGCGGTGACAGAACAAATATACTCTACAACTAAAAACGTACTGAAATAATCTTATTTATCCAGATTCGGAGTAAAACACACTACCTTTAGATAGGTGAAAAGAGGCTCTTCATTTATTCCATTCACCTCAACCTTTCCAAAGACAGGGAACTTTGGCACGAACCCACCACCAGGTCTCACATACTTCAGAATGTTGAGGGTTTCATGATTCACCTCTGGAAAATTAAATAAATTATTAGCAGGAAAAATTAGTCCAAAACACTTAAAGTATATAGGCTACTCATCTGAGGGGTCATAAGTTGATTAATGGGGGGAAAGGAAATCACTTCTTGACATCTGAAATGTGACTTGGCTGCACAAGCATTGCATTTTCACGAGGGGTCACAAGCCAAAAGGTTTTAAAATCATCAATCACTGATTGTCATTAACGATGTATTGGCGTTTATAAGACTGTCATATGTTTTATTATTTTTACGTTTCATGTAGCATCTTAATATGATAAGGAATATAGTGTTATATAGCTGAAAAGTAAATGTGGTACAAGTTAAAAGTACAATATTCCTCTCTGAAATTAAAAACTATGAGTAAAACTATAAAGCAAAATAAAAAAAAAATCTTCTAATGTACACACCTCAAAATGTTTTTAAGTACATTATTTGTGTATGTAGAACACAATATTCCTCTTGTCACAGTATATCACCTAAATAATCTGTTATTTGTGTCACATTTCAAAAGCTTCAAGTGTACCCACCAGGTGACTGGAGACCGAATTGGTTGCTGGGGAATCCTAGGACGGTGAAGTTGAAGTCGCCAAACATTTCCATGAGTGCATTCAGTCGGTGGTACTGAGGGGAACAGGACACACACAATCAGATGCCTTTAATAAAAACAAATGACTAAGAGATAATGTGATCTCCCTGCAATCAATCAGCTCTCTAGTAGAATATTACCTCTTCTATTGTTGACCCTCAGAAGGTGGCAACGTTGATGACGAGCAGCAATTTGCCCCTGTAGTTACCGAGCGGAACCGACTGTCCATCCAGGGTCTCAACAGAGAAATCATAGATTGATTTATGCGCCATGCTTGTACTTAAGCTTGTATATGGGATTGTAGTCAGTCGAGAGTGAGTATTCACTCCACTATCCTGTTGGCTCATCTCATTCACTGAAACATAACTCATGGGTCAGCAATTGTTCAGCGTGACTGACTTCATTGTTCTCCTGGGCAGAGGTGAACGCCGGCAGGGTGGTCATTTGTTCAGCACGCGTGTTCCAGGACTGCTAATACGAGCGACAGCTAATTGGCTCCTTTTTTCCAATCATTACAGCAAATATGTAAATTACTTCAACGTGATCATTGACGTACAATCGAAAAATTACGATTGCTGCGTTCAGGTTAATCGTAAACGCGCAATTCCATCACTACATTAGAACTAAGTCACCTGAATGTGACTTTTGTGACATTAAAGAAGCGTACTTTTAATCTGAAACGATAATCAGTATACTCTATAAAAGGGGTGACAGTAGGTTGCTCGTTGTTTTACACGTTTTAAGTGGAATGGAGCGTAATTGGGTAACTTTGTGGTTACTAACTGAATGAAATGGTAGAAAATGCAGCCAAGTTGGCGATAACAGAGTGTATTTGTGGAGTCATCATCTTTATCATGAATGCTTGGCTTTTTGGTAGAATCCACAACCTTGTTGGGTGTTTCACGTCCCATCCCTCTCTATATTGTTGAAGTATTCCGACAGTCCCTGAACGCAACATCATTAGGTTCGGTTTACACCTCAAAACGGTTGCAAGATGCTAAAGGAAGACACGTTATTTTGGCATTTGTGTGAAGAACAACACGTCATTAAACATTCCGTGTAACACCGCGGACTCAGAATGGACGGAGAAGCTAAGATGCTAACGTAAGTGCCTTTAAAAAGGGAGCGGTGTGTTTAAAAAGCAGCTGGATCGGTGGCCCCGGCATGCTAGCTTCTCGGCTAACGGCGTTAGCAACAGCGACCAAGTCACTGAGGGCTATAGCTGCTTGTTGTTGCTCCCATTTACTTATTCATGGCTGCTAACTTTAACCATACAATACCGTGCCAATGCCGATATGACATTAATTTCGCTATATAACAAACAAACAATAAAAAAAACATTTTGCGCTTGATTGTTTCGAGCTTTTTGCAAGCAGTGTGTCAAAGTTCAAGCTGCTGTTTCTCCAGCAGATGCCATCTTTTGGACTTGCCTTGGGAGGACGTGCTCGTTCCGCACATTTTATGCCATTTGCCGCTGCAGCACCTCGTCAGCCTGCAGAGGGTGAGCAGGCAGTTCCACAGCCTCATCCAGGTGTATCTGGCCAACTGCAGGACCTTTGATCTGTCCTCGGTGAGTCCTGGTCACTAAGGGGGTTTTTAAAAGTGTATGTGAAAAAGTCTGAAATGTTTGTTGATGGGCGTCTGCTCTGTTGTGATGCTTGCAGATTGGACAGACCATTTCCAAAGAAGCCTTTTGCTCCATGTTAAAGGACAACAAAGTCCTCCACAGCCTGTCTCTCCAGAGCTGCTCGGACTGGGTGACGGACAAGGAGCTGCTGCCGGTTATCGGCCAGAACCAGCACCTGCAGCGAGTGGACATGAGTGGGTGCGCTTGGCTCACCCGCCACTCCCTGGTGGCGGTGTCCCTGAGCTGCATGCACCTCCAGCACCTTGGCCTGGCGCACTGCGAGTGGGTGGACAGCCTGTCCCTGCGCAGCCTGGCTGACCACTGCGGGGGGCTGCAGTCGATCGACCTCACCGCCTGCCGCCACCTCAAGGATGACGCCATCTGCTACCTGGCCAAGAAGTGCTCCGAGTTGAGGTCTCTATCCCTGGCAGTCAACGCCAACATCACGGACGAGTCGGTGGAGGAGGTGGCCAAGAACTGCAGGTGCCTGGAGCAGCTGGACCTGACGGGTTGCCTGCGGGTCAGGAACCAGTCCATCAGGTATTTTACGTCTTCTTTTCAAGTGTAATCCAGCTAAGTTTTACATGCACCGCCTCACATGTGCAGCCACCCTTAAGATCCGCTGCTTGCTGTGCTCACAGGACTCTTGCAGAGTACTGCCCGAAGCTGCAGTCCCTGAAGGTGAATCACTGTCACAACGTGACCGAGTCGAGCCTGGATCCTCTACGGAAGCGCAACGTGGTGATAGATGTCGAGCCGCCTTTACAGAGGGCTCTGGTGCTTCTTCAGGACGTGCTGGGATTCGCTCCTTTTATCAATCTCCAGATATAGCCTAAGGGGCCATCTATCTGTCCCAACAAGTGCACACAGGTGGGTAATCTGATGTGTTCATATCCAGAAGTCAACCCCAATTTTTTACACATATTTGCAGCAGATTCAGGTGGTGATCATTAAGATTGACCTTCCTTTTGTAACAGGTGTCGTCATCGCTCTCAGCTGCATCACACACGCATGTGAGTTGCTTCAAGACAATCCGAGAAGACCTGGATGTTTTAAACTAACGTGGTCTGAGAATTCTTAATGGAATGTGATCAAACATCCATATTTAAGATCAAACTGGGAAAAAAAAAAGGTTTTGAGTTTGTAACGACCGCAGAAAGCCATGTACTTTTAAGATGATGCACTATTAGTTAATCCTTCTGTGTTGTAATAGTGTGGCTGTATAGCCAAATCAGATCTAAACTAAAGTGTATTCTTTTGTTGTTGTTTTTTTTTAACAAAGTGCATTTTGTATCTGACACATAAGAAACATGTATGTTTCATTTAGAAACCGTAAAAAAAAGAAAAAAAATGTTTGAGTTTAATTAAACATTTAATTTTGCATGTACGTGTCAGTTTTAAAGGATTAATTCACCCAAATCACGCTCAAACATTCTCTAACTTTTGGTCTTATGTGTCCAGGTTTTTATTATCTTCACTACTGAGACTTCTGCTTCTACAACAGTACAACTGAGGTGAAAGCATATTTGTTAGCGATGCTGACCGTGTGTCTTCCAGAAACAATCCTGTCTTGTCAGGATAATCCACAGACCTCACTGTCTCCGTGTTTAACGGCCTCCCAATGAGAAACTATCTGCATGGCTATATGCCACCAAGGATTAGTGGGTAAATGTTTATACATGTTCTTGTGATGTGGGTGAAGGAACCCTTATACTCATGTTGTTAATAATTGCATACTTGTGTTGCCTAGTATTTGTTTGAAATAAGTATCGGAATTTATTATGACTGTTTCTATTCATCCCTCCAAATGAGTTTTGTAAAAAAAAAAAAGAAAAAAGGAGTTGCTGTGTTGAAATGCTTTGTCCCAGTTATATTGTATATGAATTATACAGTATACATATGAAATATTACATTTGAAAAATACCATCAGGAAGTTGTCACATTTCCAATTTCAACAAATGTGCTGTGTTGTAATATAAGGATGCACAATCCACCCGTTTCTCTCCAAATACAGATTCCAATACCTCAGTTTCAACGATTCCATTATTTCTGAGTTTATGGGGAAACGACTTTTATAATGTGAAATTGGTGAATGTTACTTTGTCCGAAACAACTGTTGAATATGAAGCTTAAAGACATAAAAAAAATACTCTTCAAGGACATGTAACATGGTTTTAGGCAAATTTAGGGCATCCTTGATGGATTTAATACACATTTAATACAATCCCAGCCTACTTTTTTATTTCAGCTTCTTAATCAGTGAAACTGAGAATAATTACAGGTGTAACCTGCTGTGAATGACAGGATTCCTATCTTTCTTTTGATTTTCAAGGATAAAGAGGTTCTGTCAAATCTGCCTTGCCTCTAATTCACAGCTGTTTTGTAACTCAAAGTGACACAAGGTGGCAGCAGTGAGTCAGGATATGTTTCTTTTAATTCTGTCTGAGAGGCTGCATGACTTCCCAACTACTAGTGATAATCTACAATGTTAAATATGTCAGAACACAGTGTCAGGTGTGTATGAAAAGGCCAGTAATTGTTTTCTCTCTAAGGTTTAATCCAATTTCTCACTGGTTATGCAGTTATGCAGTAATTTCGTTACCACTTGCTGCAGTGAATGTAGAATATTAGTGCTTCCCCTTGTTGCTGCGTGTTTCCTCTTTCCTCTGGTGGTCCGATTGGCAGACTATATTGTAACTCGCCTCTGTGACAACACAACAGGTCTATTTTCCACTTGATGGTTTACTCCATCTGCTGCGTTCTGTCCACGAAGCTGAATGTGCACCAACAGAGAGCTGCGTCCGGGGGGGCTTCGGGGGATCGACCAGCATCCTTCTGTTAGCTGTGCTGATCATCGTACTGTACCGCTACAGGAATACGTCACAGTGTCCTCAGCTATCAAGCAAATCTTGAAATTTTAATGCATTAAGAAACTCACGCCGCATATCCTGCAGTGGATACTCACATTTACAAAATGCATCTCACATTTAAAACAAATGATGCACAGTGGATAACATCCTTGTGTCAGGAAGGGGATTTTAGTTTATTCTTCTTAGTATGAATAAGGTCTTCAGTGTGCAGAGGCCCAACAGTGGCCCGTCCTCGTTGCTGCTCAGCAGTCAGCGGGTTAAAAACGTTTCAGACTACATTCATCATGTAGAACCTCAATTAGCATTGATCTGCAGATGGGGGGGAGAAACATAGCTGCGTTATTATATACCATGGAGCAATTTCTGTTCCAGTGATTGAGTGTATGGGGGGATTTCTCAAACATAGCCGGCCTAACATATTTTGTCTTCCTGTCGATAATCTGGCACTTGTCTAAACTATTGATCAATAGCAACTGATCATTTTATACCGAGGCACAACAATGAAGTTGGTCCATTTTATTCATGCAGTTTTAGCCCCTCCTCCCCAGCAGCAGCGTGTAATATACTGTACTTATTAAAACAAAGAATAAATCTGAGTTCAATCTGCTTTCTCTGACAGAGTAACTTACTGTGTGTTGTGGCGGCTGGTTCACCAAACAAGAGCTTCTAAAATCAGGCTTTTTCCTCTGCATCTATTTCATGTCATAGTATGGAAGTACAGGTGTAACTCACAATAATAACAAGTCATCAAGGCATTTATAGAGGAGGGGATCATATATTTTATTTCATAAAAAGCATAACATTATGACTATGTAGCGTTTGGAAGCATTTCCTTCCCTAATTTTAAATAGCTGTTGACCTTATATCTACAGGTCAGCTGCCATTTGTCTTCTGTCACAAAGCATCACAGTCACACAAGAGACCTGAATTTCACTTCACAATAGATCTTCATGACTTTACTTTTCCAGACAATAGAGCATATCTGAAATAGCTCGGTAGACGCACATGGACCAATCAGGTCACGCTACAAAAATGACATCACTCAATCAACTTCAGGTAAAGTATTGGAATAAATCCTCGAAGCAATTTTCATGTGAGATTAACCAACTGGATAATAAAGATATGTCTTAACACTTTTTGGGGTTTATTTATATAAATGCACGCTTCTTGTGCAAAAACTGATCCTCCTCAAGAAAATAATCAGAAATTGGTGGAGGCCACTTTTTTTAGCTTCCTATTAATTAAATGATGTTCATATAAGGTGGAGAGAGAATTACCGTCGCTGTTCAGATGGGCCCCAAAACTGTGTCAGAGATTTTGTTCATTTTCATATTTTTAATTAACAGACTTTTCCTGCCGTCTTCCATCAGTGCACGAGTCTTTCTCTCGTTTATTTGATGTAGTTTATCTCCCCCGACCATTCATATACCACCTTATTGGATCGCGCGACTTAGGGATCCATCCTTTTGGCCACCAGAGAAGCATAACTAATGACAACATTAAAGTGGCTTTGTGAGCGTGGCCATCAAAATGTCGATCAACCAAGCAAGAAATAACGTTGGATTTTAAACGTCAGCATGAATAAACATGCTATGTTAAGGATCTGGGGAGCTAAACTGCGAGGGGTCTCAATTTAGGAGGATTTTTGAAGGTGGTGACGAACTCACCTCTTCAGGATTCATGTGTGTGTCGTTGGATGTGAGGCTTTAATGGAAAAACAGACTATTGTGTGGAGATTCAGGCCAAGTGTGGTCGTGTTTTCAGCAGTGTGGAATGAATGACGAAGCCACACATGACGTCTTCGGGGTGGCGTCTAATAGAAGCGACGTTTGAAGCTTTCCTAGGACTCATGACTGTCAGAGCCATTAGCATCTTCCTACTGCGCTCCTGACCCCAGACCAGACAGGAAACATGTGGTCAGCTCGTTACTCCCATCGTTTATGAACCAACAACAGTGTTTTTGGTCCAATTCTTATTTGGAGCAAAAGTTTCACATTTTGAGGAAATTTTGAGATTTTGATAAAGAGACTTTAAAGATATGACGATGATAGTATTCGCTAAAGTGCTCACAAAATTCTTCCCAAGTACAGAAAAAATGAGCTGATCGATTGATTCATTGTTCAACAGAACATTTGACACAACAGTAAGCAAAAATATCAAGCGTTCATTGGTTTCTGCGTCTCAAACGTGAGGATTTGTGGTTTGTTATAAGTCATTGTTAATTGAATATTCTCTGGTTATGGACGGTTAATTGGACAAAACTAACAATCCGGGAAATGTCACTTTGAGCGCTGGGAACTTGTGATGAGTTATTTTCAACATATTAATCAGAAAAATAGCGGATAATGGGACTAATCATCAGTTGTAGCCCTTTTGTAAATATGAGCATGACAGTGACACTTTCTCAGCTGGAGGACTTCTAGTGAGCATTAAAAAGAGTGCACCACATATTTAGCATCGTCAAACACGCAATGGACAGTAATTCCAAGCAATCGCAATCTGGTGCCTACATTACCCATATTGCAACTTGAGATTTGGGTGCGTTATGCTCGTAGCAGTTTGTGTAGCCTCGAGCTAGCAAGCAGAGATGAGTAGCGGGCTACAGAGGTCAAGTAAACTCACATATTTCTAACTCCACACCATCAGATTTCTTACATTTTCAAATTTCTGATCTCAAACATCATCATCACCACAAAAACTGCATTGAATATTGATTTTACAGTAAAATATCCATCACTTTACCACAGTTTGTTGCTGTAGACTGCAAACTGTGCCGACAAATATATCAATACTATTAGTATGCTGTTGTAGAATTAACCCTTTGCTAAGTCTCACCCCTTTATTGGCCAATTATAGTGTCACTGTATGTTTCTCCTTCCTGTCATTCTTCCTACTCTTTGATTTGATCAGGATCACAGTTGAAGAAGCCACTTTAGAGGTGCTTTGCAGCTCTTCACACATTCTCAAGCAGCTACAACAGTAAACACATCATGCATCAGCATTAATAATTTAACAATGTCAAATATTCTGACATTTTTGCACACTAGTGCTATTGAATAGTTGACCTTCCTCCGGCCTGTGTGTCTCGCTCTGACCCGAAGCCAATTCTGAGCAGCCAGAGGCCAAGTTCCTTCGTAGCTACGCTCAATTTACCTGCAATATAAACACACAGATTCACCCACGTATAATAGAGAATATGTATATACAACGGGCAATGACGAGGATTCGTCCTGGCAGGGGCACTTTGCCCTCTGACGAATGCGGGCTGCTAAATTGTAAGTAACTGTGTTGAACTTGTGTCCTCCAGTCAGCAGAGATCAGAGTTCAACGTTGTGCCGTAATCACAGATCACATCTCGTTATGCTCAGTGGACGCCGAGAGACGCCCGAGCCCGTCTCGTCATTCTACTCTGTATGGAGATTATGATCTGATTCAGGATGAAGATGGACAACTGAATTTATTCGCATTGTGCTGCTTGTGTCATTTAAATGACAGATCAGGGGAAATATATGGAATGTATTGGATATGATCATTTGTGGTTGGGGTACCTGCTTTAAGCCACAAGTATATAGATGTATATCTGAACGATTAAAAACAATATAAACCCAGAATAGTCGTCTCATTTCTTCTGTGCTGCTCCACCGACTCCAAACTCCGACACAAAGGAAACTCTTAGTATTATTTGACAAATGGGGGAACAAACAGCAAAATATGTGTTTAGTACATGTCTCGGCCCGTAGATTAATGACATTAACGAAGTTTCCATTAGCACGGCGATCGGGGGAGACAGAGGCGCCCATGCGTAAATCCACATGACTGAATCACTGATAAGAGAAAATGAAACACATCTCTATGGGCCAAGAGGGGCCAGGAAAACGCCACTCCAAATTAGCCCGCGGCCCAATTTGTTGTTACTTCATTAACCAACCAGCATCTGTAGAGCAGGGGAGGGGAAGTTGTGACCCATCTTTTTTTTTTCCCTAAAATGAAAAATCCTCCTCTGCCTTCACAGGGCCTCTGAGAAATATGAGGTCCCCTGTGCAGAAAGGCAGCCGGGGAGAGGATCAGCAAAGTGACAGGAGCTCCACCAGGCAGTATTGAGCACAAGAAGAGTTTCATCCATTAGGATATACTGGATGTAACGCATTATATGGACATTTGTGCACATATCTTAGAGTACTTTTGATTTTTTTGTGTTTTGGGCCAAAAAATATTAATACAGCAGTGGGTCCCAGATTAGTATTATATTATTAAAGCAATTAAATATGAAATTATGTTTTTTTTCTGACCTTTTATGTGTGGGAAATACTAATACATGGTTGAACAACAGTCCCTTTGGTATCCATGATGGATGTTTTTCACACATTTTACATTTTTTTTACATTTCATACACTAAACTGATTGACAGCCTAATTGATAATGAAAATAATCACAAGTCGCAGCCCTGGTGTGAAGGATCCGGACTGGCCTGCACAGAGCCCTGACTTCAATTCCATCCAGCACCTTTGGGATAAACCGCGATGCGACCGTGAGCCAGTCTGGCCTTATCACCAAAACATCGGAATCCAACCTCGCTAACGCTCTCGTAGGAAGACTTAGTGCAGGAAGGCAGCCGGGGGAGACGATCAACAAAGCGACCAGGAAGAGTTTCATCCGGGGTGTGAATCCCCAGCATGAAAATAATACGGAGCGTGTCAGTATGCTAGTAAGGGGAGCTTCATTCCTCTCAGGTCAGGGTGAAATTCTTGTTCCAACCTGACAAAGAGTTGCATCAGCTCAATATGGGTATTTTCTCAGTGCAATCCATTGTTTCATTGTATTCAGTAGTTATCAGATAACCTTCATATCTTTGTCCTTTTCAGTGTATTTTAGAGTCCTTGGAGTGTAGAGTTTCAGCTCACAGAAGGTTAAGGACTGTGTTGCTGCTTCCAAGAAGAATTTAGAAAGCAGTTGAAACATTTGGAAGAGTTGGAACACTAGAAAGGTAGTTGGAGTATGTAAAATACAAATACTGGAAGTAGTTACAGTGGAAATGTCTGGTATGTCAGTGATGAAAGCAGTTGAAGTGGCTCCTAAAACAACCAACGTCTCACCAAATGATCTAGATCGATATTTTAGGGTGAACTGTCCTTTTAAACTGTCGCCAGTGTTTCCCCTTTTAAATTCAACCTGATATAAAACTTGTTTTGTTCTAGTTATAAGTAAGGAAACAGTGATGGGAACCTCCTGTGTGTACAGTTGTGTGTAAACAAATCGCTCCCTCGAAAACCCCAAAGAAAGAAAAAACTAATATATGAAGACAAAACAAATGGAAAACTAAAGCTCTGGTATTGGATGAATGCCGTAAAGTTGCAGCACATCAGGCCCCGAAGTGGATCAGTGGAGGTTCAGGTGCAGCTGAGGGGCCTTTTCTGCTCTTATCTGCTGATGGAACTGGCTGTCTAGGATGGCTAGTTTCTTATCTTCCATGGCCCACTAATATCCACAGGGGACCAACACCGTTTGGCACCCTGAAATCCTTTTTCCCTACACCGGATGGGAAATCAGTCTGGGTGGATCACGGGGGGCTTGAGACACGGATGCCATATGGCCCCTTTTTATTCTCTGTGGAGCGGGGGGCCTTTGGGATGCCCAGCATCTAAATGTACACAAGAGATGTTGACAATGTGTGTCGTGACAAAGACATTTTGGCAGTTTATGTTATTGTTTGTGGTTCATTTTTCAGCACTGAAGCGGGGATTTATCTGTGGACGCAAAGGCATAAAACTGGGCTCATTTAGATTCAAATGAAGTATCATCAGTGTATGTTTTCAGTCTTATTATGATCAAGATTTCTATTTAAAGAGGGACATTTACACAACCACACAACCGTAATATAATACACTATGAACACAGCTGAAGAAATATTAAGTTTGACAACCAGCAACAAAACATCAACAGCCACCAGCTTTTATTGTTATTGGAGATTTGATTTTGGGCTTAAATTTCTAAACACTGATCAAGTAAGGTTGCATCTCTCAGGGCTGATTGACGGCGCCACTGAAAAAAAAAAAAAAAAATAGAAAAAGGCTGCACTACTGCATCTGTCCAGCTGAGGACATGCTTTCCTCAGACTGGGAAAAAAAGGGAGTATATAGCATTATGCAGCCTCACCTACAAACTGTAATCCAGTAATAAGATTAGTATTATCATTTCAATAATGTGTCAGTAATGTATTCTATAATGAGTGGATAGAAACCAGTAGAAACCAGTAGAATGAGTGTTTTTTTTATAAACATCAATCAGTGTGTCAGAATATTTACGTTCCCATAAAACTGTATTGTGAATGTACGTTGATTTAATTTTCCTTTGACGTATCATGAAAAAAGTTTCAAATTAGTTTGCAGAAGAAACAAATAATGTTTTATATTTGGTTTTATTTCAGTTTACAACAATAATCACAATATTTAAACTATTTAAAACATGTTATATGGGAAGGGTTATCTAGGAAAGAAAAACTAAAATACTAAAATATAGAATATGATGAGCACCTATAGGGTCTTTCACTTGATAATCACTTAAAACCAATATATTTGACTATACTTTTTGATATTTCTCAGTAGTTTTTGTGAAACGATTACCACGAGCTCATTGGCGGGTACAGACGAGGGCGTTGGAAAGCTGACCCCTTGCTCTGAAATAACCAGCTTTTCCCACGCAGGTGTAATCCACACTGAGCTGAAGCCCACCGCTGCACAATGTGTTTATGACGCAGACGGGGGGACCTCCATCGAACTTTCTTCATGAACTAGATTGAGGACAATTTTCCTGCTGAAAGGTGGTCTGCTTGGAAGGCCGCGGCTCCCTGCCAGCTGCATGTCATTTCTATCAAATGTGGCCGGGGTCTGTCAATTAAGAAAACACAGGGCAATCTGTGGCTGCTGAAAGAGATCCCCCTGGCCTGCTCCCAGGCTGAGAGACTGCCTTTTGTTCCCAGGCATGTCTCACATACTTTCAGAGCCCAGATAAGCTCAGGCTTCATGAAGCCCTGCTTTATATTTGCCCACTGTAATGTCTCTGTGGGGTCAGGGAATATGGGGAAGCACTGTTGGAGAAAAGGTAATATCCCCCCCCACCCCCAACCCCCTCCCACACACACATTATGGGGTCAGGAATAGAAGCCACAGGTTAGGTGGTCCAGAGGCCTGCCCAGGGGACTTTTTCGCTGAATGATCCCCTCCTCCCATGTGCCCACCCTCGATCCTTTTTTTTTTGTTGTTGCCCCTTTTCTACCCGTAAACGGCAAAGCAAGCTGGCAGCCAGCGTTTCCTGAAATCGCATGAACAGGTACGCTCTATTCCTGGATATGCCAGTGTGTGTGTGTGTGTGTGTGTGTGTGGGGGGAATTTGTTTGAGTAGCAGCCGGACCACCCACAGACAAGTAAACAGGTACATCAAGGTGGTTGGAAATTTAAGTAGAGGGGGGGAGGGCGGGTTTGAGGGGGGTCAGAGGGGATCCGGACCTCTCGATGACTTGGCGTTGTGGTTCATCATGAAATGTCTGTCTGGTAAGAGATCGAGTCCAAAAAGGAAAATACTGGGCATTCTTTATAAAAGCTAAAAGCCCATATTGTTTTAGAAAACATGTTGTAGTCTAAATTTAATCTATATTGACAAAATGACACTAATTGATAAAAATAACCTTTCGTTGCAGCCCTTGTTTGGAAGAAGCCTACACAGAAACCCCGAACTCAACTCCAACACCCTTTGAGACGGAACTGGGATGCAACTGTGAGCCTTATCGGCAAAACATCAGCTTCCAACCTCACTAATGCTCTTATGGCTGACTGCGGCCAGCTTCCAAAAACCTTGTAGAAAGACCTCCCGGAAGAATCTGAGCTGTTATTGCAGCATAAAAATGCCTGTAGTTTGGGAATTAGATCAACCAAACAATGGTGTATCGGTATAATGTTGAGGTGTCTACATACTTTTGGCCATATAGTGCATTTTTTCCATCATGAGCTTATTTATTCCTTGCAGATGACTTGTTAATATGACAATAAAGTGTTGAAAGATGAATTTCATCAAGTGTACAGTTATTTGCATGTTGTGTTTTTATTCTCTCAGATATTAAATGTGGTCATTTTCTCCACCGTCAGCAAATTGCCCATGCAGGAGTGAGGTATTTAACGTCCAGTCTGGGTGTGGTTCCATTAGATAGCTTTAAGACCATGCTGAGTGCTCTTGAAAATTAGTTTTTTGGCAACTTCCTAGGATGCACAGCTCTCCCAGCAAGCCGCCGAGGCTTTGTCAGGACCGCGCTGGTTTAAGCTCGCAGCTTTTCAAGCCTCCCATTATGCCTGACTCAGTCGGGCAGAAAGCAAAAGAGCCTTTTCTGCAGTCATGTGGGCATACTGGCATTATACACAGTTCAGTATTAGATATTTGTGAGTCATATAAACAGAAGGGAGGGCACTGAGGCTTCTTGAGGAAAAAAAAAAAACTTTATAATTGGGGTTATATAAGTGTCTAAATCCTCCTCCAAGGATTTAATTTTTTCCCCCATTGTGTGTTTTGAAAAGCAGGAAGACCTCACAGCAGAGGTGACAAATCCTCTGACATCGAAATCACCGCGGTACGTTTAAGGACCGTAAATGAAGGCTCCGACTCCTCAGGTGGGGTATTGTTAACTGCCTCCTACTGTGATTCTTTATTTAAGATTTTGTAGTATTTACCCATAACCAGCCAATTATGAAATCTGCCAGATTTATGCCAATATACAGAAATGTGTAAGCCTAAAATCAGAAACTAAAATCTTAACCAAAGATCAACCTCAAAACAACAAGGAAACACTTATTGGAGCTGGAAAATTATTATATTTCTTAGCTCTTCGGCTGTTTGCGTTGATAGCATTTGCTTCAAATGTATCTATTGCACCTCTTCTCCTGAAATTGCCCCACTTTTCGAGTCTCCTTTTAGACATTCAGGTCTATTTAGCCTCATGCACCCTTGTGTAGATTTGCTATGGTTCTCTTCTTCCTTCTGTAGCCTCCCCCAATTATAAACTGTATAGATTTCCCCATGGTGAGTCCCTGTCCTCTCTTCACATCTACAGCGTGTGCATGTGTGTGTATCTGTGAGCTGGTGGTGGTGTGTGTGTGTGTGTGTGTGTGTGCATGCATGTGTGGCTCCCTGTTGGCCCAGATGCTGGGGTGTGTACAGTGTGTAAATCTGGGGCTAGTCGGGTCGCTCAGGCATGACCTGGACTATGTCGGGCCTTGTCTTCCGAGCGCCTCCAGCAGTGTTCCCCTCCTCAGCTCCGACCAGCCAGCCTCACAAACAAGGATTTAGGTCATCTTTACCCCCCCTGCATCACCCGTGGCTGGGAGTCACTGCCTCTGATGGTCTGTGGACGGGGAGTTGAAGATGTTTACCAATGTTTGTTTGCACAAAGCTGTTTTAACTGTTGTAAATATCATGTACAATGGAATCCACGCATGTGTTATTTTAGGGTTTTGTGTGAAATGTCGCTGGAGCAGGTTGGCCCGTCTTTGTTGTAGCAACCCCTCATTCAAAGATTTGCTATATCAGCAACAAAAATATTAAATCATTTGAGATTTAATGATTTGAAAATGCAACATTGGTTATATTTTTAAGAATAAGACACAGAAAGCTGCCCCCCCCCAGATCCTCCCTATAGACTGAAAACAAGACACAGACTACACCATTTTCCCTGGGATTATTATAGTTCTCTAGCATGATTTGCAAATGGACAAAGATGATACGATCACATAAATACATCTCCACACTGAAAATACTCCAATTACACCAGAAAAAGACTAGTGCACTCACTAGAATACTTCGCCAGGTGTGTCTGCAACGACCACTGCTGTATTGTGTATTTGAATGAATACAACACCCCCATCTACACACTAATGGGCTGTAAGGCGGCGTATGCAGGCAATAGGCTCAACGTTTTTGTATAAGACATCGCATGCAATCTTGCCAAAAATGAATAAACAAAAAAGCTCCGGCGTGTAGCTGTTAGCCAAACACACTGTCCAAAACAATAAAAGTTAGCAAACCGTTTTCCCCAACTGTGTCGCTCGGCACAGAGTAGCAGCTAGGGGTGATGGTGATGCACTCAGCTGTGTTATCAGTAGCGTCCCCTACAGGCGGATAAAGAGTCGTGACTGAGGAGTCAGCAGGTAGTAGATGATAAAAATAAAACAGGCAATAAAAGGTGTCTTTGAACCATTCTTGAGGCATTCAGACGTAACTGGCCGATGAAAATATAATGTTTGCTGCAGCAGAATGTGAGTTTAACCGTGGACAGACACGGAGGTGCACACTCACTCACAGACGCACACTTCGACAGCATGATTTCCTGGCGAAAATAGTAAACAGAGAATTCCAAGTAGATTTTAAATGTTTTTTTTTGCCTTTATGAACCTGCAGAGATTAAATCTGAACCATAAGCAATATACCCGTGACCTTGACCGTACTAGAGCTGCCATGCACAGATACTGTAGAAAGCGCTCTCGAACGTATGCTGTAATGGCTTTGTTGTGGCTGTGAATCTCTAATAAGGACAAAAGTCGGTCCAGCTTCACAAATGATGAGGGAAAGTGACAGCAACGTGTTTTGTATGCTGTTCCTGAACCAGCTGAAGTGCTGCTGCTAGCTGCGGTCAGAACCCATCCTCCATCCTTAGTGGCGGGAGGATACAAAAAGTTCCTGTTTTTCATCACCAATGTGTTGCTTCGTGGCGGAGGCAACTCTGGATTTTGGTCTCTAGTTATTTATTTATCTGTTTCAGTTTTTTAAGGCGCTCCCTCACTGCCACACATACCGCCACACCACATGCACTTAAGGGAGTGCAAAGGCCTCTCCGAGAACAGGCGTACCAGTGCAACATTTACATGGTGCCTCTGAAATCAGATTATGTATGGGTTCAATTGACTTAATGGATTTGAAGAGACTAGATCCTATTAATGAATAGGCTGCCCTACGGCACTGCCTCAGCCAATAGCGAGCTAATCTGGCATGCAAATTAAATCCTGCCTCAATATGCCTGCCCGTTTAATGCGATCCATTACACAGTTTCACTTATTTATATATACTATTATAAAAGAATAGGCTTATAAACAAACAGAGGGAGGGGTTTTCATTCTACAAAGGGTGCTCTGCTGGCTTGTTTCCCTGTGCAGTGGCCCCGGGGCCAGTGGAGGGAGCAGTGGCAGTGTCCTTCCTGTGATATGTCCTCCGAAATATTGAATTAACCCAACAGATACCTTAATCTGTGAACGTTCAGCTCACCCTTAGTTATCACTTCATTTCACACAGTTTCCTGTAATAGTTTATGATAATTTTCTGTGTTTTCACTGCATGATGAGGTTATTTAATGCATTGTGAGAATATGTTGTACATATTTGACATGTTTGATTGTGTTTGAAACACTTAAATCCCTTCCTCGCTCCAGATTCACCGCCGTGCTGCGGGGGAGATAAATGATTTGCGCGCGGAGTGTATTCAAAGTCATAATCTGGCACATGATCACGCTGAAGGCTGAGCGGGACGTCTGCTGAGGAGCTCCGGCGCTTCCAGCCTCTTCAGTTCTGCCAGGCTCTTCATGCCTGGTTACCTTAGAGCCCGCTTTGTTATGTGTCGGGAGGGAATGGGGGTCAGGGAGAGGCCAGATTTTCACCTGACCCCTCCTGAAATATTACAACCAGGTTTACTTACGTTTTCCAGCTGGGGGAGAGGAGCCGGGACGCCGTGGGAGGAATCAGGCGGGGGTTAATGAGAATATTGTCACAATCTGATGAAGGTTTTTGCCTCTGATGAGGTTAAATCATTGCTCTACAAGTATAATTCCTAGTCAGTCCCCCTGCATTGTGTTGTTCCCTTGTAGCCTGCAGTCTCATGTAGGACCAGCCTTATCGAGGATCAAAGTCTGATCCAATCTGGTTCAAGCGCTTTCAGAGCATACTTCAGCACAACTGGCTTTTTTGAGCAAAATTGAACAAGACGTGAATTGAATATTTTCTGTTTATCTGACACGGGTTCCCTGACAAATATATATAAATAAAGCCTTCCCAATGCAGGTATGCTTGAGCGTTTGCACCTCATTTCAAGCACAATTAACCTGAAATGGAGTGCTGCAGGATCAATAGTCCCCATTTGATTCAGGGGGGGTCTGTCACTCCATGGAAATGGCACACATATGGTAATACAGCCAGCTTAACAACAACTTAGAGGATTTACTGTTGCCGTTTTCAGGCCAACGTGAATAACAAACAGTGGGCCACTCTTGGGAGCCATCTTCTTTTATCTCAGCTTCAATTAATCTTAAAGAGAGATGCCATTTAAAGCTAATGAACAGGGGGGGGTAAAACTAATGCATATTGATACCGAGAGGTGAGAGTATCAGAATGAGATTGTCTGTGATATTCAGAGGCATAGAAGGGGAGTCATGTTGCAGAATTCCGTTGCTATAGGCAGCCGGGCCTATAGTAGCTTGCCTCAGAGCACAACATAAAAAGATAAATGAACACTGAATGACCCTGACGTAGCCCTGTTCCTTCATCATATAAATAACAAAAAGCAGAGCGAATAAAGCAGACTGTGCCGGGGCCAATTCCCCAACGGGTGCTTATATGAAATTCAACTTTCAGGCGTTCTCCCTGCTCAGAATGTGGCATTTATTTGCAGGACTCTGTTTCAATTTAAAGGGAATGGCAGCTGAAGGAGGCACAGGGGACAGTGTCTCATCACCGCCACTTACCACTCTTATAGGCCTGCTGCCGGGGAAGAAAACCTCAGCAGGCAGCACCACTTAAACAGTGAAGACCTCCACCAGTCAATGTAATGTGCAAGGCTCTGATAGCCCCATATTCTCAATCCTGTTTGAGTGTGTGTGTGTGTGGGCAGTTGTTCCGATGCAACTGTGTGTGTGTTTGTAGCAAGTGTTGCACACTGAAAGGTTTGTTGTGTTTTGAGGAACACTTGTTTTTGTAACGCTTGATGTGTTTTTTTAGGTTTTTTTCATATTTGGTCTGTAACCACAACTAAGATGAAATAGACGTTTTACTAAGTGATCGTGTGTGAAAAAAGGAAACATTTGCAAGTTAAACTCCCATGTGCGAAAAAATTTGAATTATTTTATTATAATTGAAAAATAAAATTCCCTTTATCTTCACATTCTGTAGCAGTTCATGCAACATCTGCAAACCCTCGCCGACCCTTAAAGGACAGTTTGACATTTGGATAAATATGTTGTTGTTGGTTTTTTTTTTGTCGCTGCAAGTCAGACGAGCCGATCAATACCACTCTCATACCTGTCTGCTGAATATAGGGCTAGAGCCATGGGGTGATTAGCTTAGCTTAGCACAAAGACTGGTAACAGTAGGAAACAGCTAGCCTTCCCCTTTCCAACAGTAACAAAACCTGCCTTGCAGCACCTTCAAAGCTCACAAATAGTTGTATCTTTTTGTTGCTTTTGGAATTTAACGCTTTTATTTAATCGCAAAAGACATCTATATATAATGCGTTTTCGTTCAATTATTTTTAAGATTTTCACTCTGAGCTATTTAAGTGCTTAAAGACACCATCCCATTGGTCACATGTTCTGATGCTGAAAAAAAACCCACCAGAAATTAATTATCTTGTATTTTCACTCCAGGAGTCACCGAGGAAGCCAGACTAACTGAAACAGTGTGACTTCCTGCCCAAGGACGTTCCCGGGACCGCTGTTGAAAAAGACGGCATACGGACGTTTCTCGCCCAAAGGGTTAATGTTGATGAAAAACAAACAAACGTGTCCATAAATAGGTGCTTTCCCTGGAAGAAAGGCTTTATATGCTACCAGCTCATTTGAAATTCAGCTGAATGTCTCGCACAATGGTCGAACATACAGGGCTGACGATGGGGGGTAAATTAGAGCTCGGAGATGAATTATCAAACAATTAAAAAAAAAAGAAAAAAGAAAAAAAGAACAGCGTGGCTGAGCCAAAGAGAAACAGAGCACAGATGATATTGGCAAGCGTCTTTTTTTGGAGACGCTCTTGTCTTTCTTTGTGGGTTCAGTCAGTCTGAATTGTTTTATTCTCTTTCATGCTTTCCACCGCTGTAATGCAGCGTGTCATGAGTTTTTTTTTTTTTTAAAAAAGGCCCAAACAGTAGGAAAACAAATGGGTTTATTTCAAAATCTATTTCTCGGCAATCAAATCACATATGAGGTCACGTGAGGCGACGGCGAGGCCGGCGACGGATGTGTCCGTCCCCCAACCCCCCACTCTCTCTCTCGCTCCCTGCGTTCCAGCGATATTCATTTTGATTTCAATTAAAGATCCTGAGTGTGACTCTGGGAGAGAAATTGCCTGCCTTTTAATTAGGTAGTCTAAGTTCATGGAAGCAATTGTTGTTTCCCCAGCACTTTCAATTTGATGAGCCAAGGACTCCCATTTTATAGCTGTGAATGAATATGGTATCATACCCCTCAGGTTCCCTGTCCTGCTAACGGCCTCGCAAGCAAACGGAGAATATTACTCGTGTGCTCCTCATTCGTTGTTGGGTTTATGCTGCATGTGTGTGTGTGTGTGTGTGTGTGTGGACTGCAGGTGGGATCCTCTGTCTGTGATGAAGAGGTCAGGAGCTGGCCAGGACCACATGGTGCGGTGCAGGCCGCTGCCTGCTGGTCAATAATCTATTACAGGACATCCCTCCTCCTCCTCTATGTGACTAATGCAATGCGCAGAGTTGGTCTCCCAGAGGTTAATGCGGCTCGGCTGACCCCGCTCCCCTCTGACAAACACTGTCAATGCTTGAATCGGGGGAAAAGCTCTTTCCTCAGCCAAATATCAGCACGCTTCCGCGATGAGGGGGGGATTCACACGTGGATCCAAACATGCAGTAATATGTCAGTGTAGCTGATTGCAGAGTACATGTTGTACTTTTATGCCACAGAGATGATCCGGTAATATTCAACATACAAAAGTGCATTATTTATTGATGTAAAAACGCGATGAAGGAAAACAGACATCATCGTTTGTCTAATGGCGCTAACCTCAACTGCACAATACATAAACTAATCGCGCACTTAAAAGCGCTTTAACGTACATTTCTGTTCGAATTGTTTGGGCGAAAATTTGTGCCTCGTGTGAAACGGCTTTTAGACACCGTTTCCAAACAAACGGCTCAATTAACAGCCAATGACTCATTTGCTAATGCTAAATGGAACAGTTCGAAGCAGTTAGCCAAAATTACTTCTGGGTTGCCAGGTTTCGGCTGGTGTTTCCCCTCGTCGTCGTGATTTTTTTTTGACTTGATGGATTACAGTAAGAACCTTTGATTAATGACTTATTAACATTGATACTCTCACTTCTGCTGTCGTCTTATTAGAATATATACCCTTTATATACAAACTTCATTAATGGGCTCAACAGAGAGATTTTTCACAATGCAAACGCTGTTGTTCTAAATGACTTCCGTTCCATAAAATGTTACTAAATGATGTATTAACCGAACAAATCCATTAAACTGACAGCGACAACCTACATAAAAGCTCTTTACGAAGGGTAACTTATTACCAGGACGTGGTGCCAAAAGTAATTTTGGAGTGAACGATGCGTCTTTGAACTACTGGGCTCTGCTGTGTCTTAGCCAGGGTGCCTGAATGCAGCACTAAATAGAAGTCAGATGGGGCATGAAACAAAAGCAATCAGATGATCAGATTACTCCCCACCCCCCTCCCCCCCCTACAGGTTGGCTTAATTGGAAGAGAAAACAAAGGTGAACTCTAACCGTTATTTATTGTGCACTCACTTTTGGTTTCACCTCCAAATAGAGTGTCTTAGATAATCTGGACACTAAACCAGTGGCTTGTTTACAACCCGGTCCAATTTTAATTTAGATCTCAGCATGCTGGTGAGTACAATGTTACACTTTGATTGTGTTTACATCCTACATTGGATTGAACCTTTTTTCATCCACCCATTCGAAAGGCACAGAAAATAACGACACATTTTTACCTGATATGATTAAAGCTAAATGTCAGCACTTTAACCTCACAGTCGTTTTCAAATCCAATGTGCTGGAGTATAAAAACGAGGAAAACCACATCGCTGTCCCGACCCGCGCTGTACCTGTCAGGTATTACGTGACTAAACGCTGTCCGTGTTTGGGCCCGTGAGGTTTAAGGTGCCTCGCTGCGATAAACAGATCTCGATCTCTGATTGGTGAAACATCGTGTTGTTCTGACAAACCTCACTTCCAATCAATTTATTCCACAAATTCTTCACTCAAGCATCGCCTGTGGCCTTGTTCCTCCATTTCCCTTTTTTCCCCTGTCGGGTTCTCAAGCCTCTCTCTCTCTGTGTCAGCTCAATAAGAGGCAATTATTTGTCACATCCTGACAAAAATCCATCCAAATTGTTTTGTTTAAGAAAAACAAAAAAAAAAACCGTCTGAGCAAAGGATGCTAAAATGGATTGGATCACGGTTTCGTGGACATTACATACTGTATTCATTGTGAATATTATTCACAACGCGGAGGCAGCGTCTCTTTGTCTCACTGTTTCGTTTACAACGTATCACCTGCTGCCCCCCCCCCCCCCTGCGAGAAGCTGTCATTTGAAATTCTAGCAGCGGGTCTCGTCTGAGTCGCGATGAGGACCGTGGGCAGGCCTCGCGTCTGCGTGTGGAGCAGAAGGAAATTAGCCGCACCTGAATGACAAGGCAAAGGCTCCCACCCCCAGAGGGACTGTGATCTACACACAAACTCCCTTTTAATAGACTTACACCTCATTTGGCCTCTAAAGCTTGTTGAAGGGTCCCAGAGGACAGGGAGGGAGGGGGGGCGGGCCCCTCAGCCCCTCAGAGGTCAGCCCCGCTGCTCGCTGTAAACCAGCTGCAGTGAAAGGGAGAGCTTGATTAGATGGCCATTCACACCCAGAAGGGGGCCGCGGCGGAGGGACAATGCCACATTTTCCCTTGCAAAACAACAGGGACATTTTGTCTGGCCTGTCGCGGGCAATATCGGTTATGTTGTGGAGGGCTGTTTAAAGAGATCAGAGGAGGCCGAGTGATCCTCGGAGGGACGATCTGCCGTTCAACCTGCAGTCACCTCTGTTTAAACAACAACAGCAAAAAAAATCCATGTAGCCGCGTGGGTTTGGAAGAGGCCAAATTGATTTTATTCCCTGTGTGGTTTAATAATGTTTAATTAGCTTAGATATTGATAGATATGGATGGAAGTACAGACGTGTGGATATTTCACAGATAACATGAAAATAAACACACTGGTTGTACAGTACTAGACAGGTTAGCCTTCATTTATGGACAAAATTAAATGATGTATGTAAATTATTAAATTATGTCAAAGAAATACGCTTCTCTCTTTCTTGTTGAGAGCATAGTGATAAGATGATAAGTAAGCTAGCTAGGCAGCTAGCTTAGCATATAGCCTGGAGCGCTAACCTGGCCAATGGTTACTCTTTTCCTCTAAATATCTAACAGCAAATACGTGCGTTTTCCCACATTATTCCCTCCATCTCTGAAAGGATCTTTTCATTTAAATGAAAGCAGATATCCATACGTCCTAATTACCTGACCTGCCGATCGCATGTGTTCAACCGTGATGCTCATTTGATAAAATGCACATTTAATGTATGAAACCATCAAAATGAGTTAACGCATTGGTTGAGAAAGTCAAAATAAATGTCCTGTCAGCAACTGCTGTTTATTGAAAAGTATCACGGATGAAGTTCACTAATTAACCCTCCTTTTCACTGCTGCTTCAATGTATATTATCTATACATTATATATATATTGTCATTCCGCCTTAGTAAACTCTAGTTGTTTTTACACAATGTTAAAATTACCATAATTGTCATCCAGTAAACGTGTTTCAAGTGTCACACGAGGATAAACCAGGAATTCATTGTCTTTGTGTGACTGACTCGATGCTTCCACTGTCTGTTTTTCTTCTTTACACTTCATTCAGTGACATCCAAAAACATTGATGGTTAATTATTTCTAAGGGGGGCTTTTTTTCCCCCTCTTTTTGCATAGCTCCCGTTTCCCCGGGTTAATTCAGAAGCATTCCCTTACCTTCCCAGGGGTATAGAGTTTGCATTTTAAGTGAGGCACAGCACAGACACTGAGCAGCATCTTAACTTCCTAAGTTGAAGTGTGGCTGGGGTTAAGTGGTCCCTATGCTCACAGCACCTATCTCAGCCCAAACATGACAGCTGGGGACTTGACTGTTGCTATGGAAATCAGACCCCCCCCCCTCCCCTCCGCTCCTCTCTGCCCGTCCACCCCCACGAGTGCATGAAAATGCCCCAGACTGCTCATTTGCGACCATACAAGTCCTCCCCCCCCTTCTCCCTCTGTTAACAAGTCAACTTTTTCTGTTGTTCTGCCCTGTTTCAAACGGGGTTTACTGCAAATGGAAAATGGCTCGGGGTGCACTCGGGTGCTTAACGGTGCTCAGCTCGGCTTTGCAGCTGGAACATTTCCTAGAATGGGCTCCAGTAAGCTGGCTAGAGATGGAGACTGAGAAATTGCTCGCTTTAACGTCCTTCCTCATTTTTAAATAACCATGATAGGTTGGTAACGCAAGCACGTACTGTTTATTGGTCGAACAAATTCGAAGGATCATTAACGTGATGAACGTCTCTTCCATCAGGATGGCAGTTGTTACATCCTTGAGATTTTTCATTATAGCAAATCTTTCAATTCGATGTATTTGTATGTTAATGTAATTGCTCCTTCGTTAGGATGCTTTGTCAGTGCAGGAGTTTAAAACCTGTGCAAAGCATTCACAGGTACATTTTAGACAAAAGTTGATTTCACATAATGCAGAAGACAACAACCTTTTATTTCAGCAGCTAAATAAAGCCAAAGAAAGTATTGTATTGCTTGTATATAACATGAATATTTCAAACCTTTTACTAAACATATAGTATATTCACAATCATAACAACTGAAGAAACTTGTGTAAGTCCATCTTTTCTGAACAGATCATCACTGGTTGTCATATTCTGTGAAACTGGGATGCGTTTTTTTTTTTGCGTCAGTGACCTTGTGTTTGAAATGGAGCTGCACGATCCAATCACGTGTCAGTAACAGTCACGCCGGTTTCACATCAAGAGTACTAGATATATCATTTGAACCATCACGAGGTAATTGGTACTCAGTTGCTGCTTCCACATCATGGCCTTTGTTCTGTAAATAACAGCTGACTGGGAAAAAAAGGTTCATCCAACACCTGGTGGTAACTGCAGCAGGAGGGATATGTATTAAAAAATGGGTAAAAAACACTTACATGAATACGTTTATGAGGAGAAAGATGTGGTTGCTTTAGGTGTACACAAACCTTTTCAAATTGCTAAAAATCAAGAGTAAAGCCTTCAACCACAAGTCACAAAGAAGTTCTCAGGAATTCATATTTAAAGCTCTCCCTTTAAAGGTTTTACCACCCAAACTTGTGGCACAAACACTGCTTATTCTCCCCGAGAAGCTGCCTGGAAAAAAGTGTCGGAGGAGCTCCGTGGCATCGCCACCATAAATAATTATCTGGTATACATTTCATCACTCCCACTCCTTTCCTGTCTCGATCAATCCTGAGCCGAGGAGCCTTGCATGCTGCTGTAAAATGACTGGAAGCTGATGGATACAGTCCCCAGCAGGGCACGTGACCTGTCTCCATCGGCGCTTATGGCACCACATTTAATCTAAATGTACTCCTTGACAACGGGAGGATCCTCGCTTGGCTGTGTGGGATCTGGGAAAAAAACTAATATATATATATATATATATATATATATATATATATATATATATATATATATACACAGATTACTCCATGTTAAAATCTCCCGTGTTAGAATTGTTTAATTTGAGCATTTGAGACGAAAACAAAACATCCGTTCAGGTTTCCGCGTGTGTTATTTTATGGCTCTCAGACTAATAGTGACACGCTTCAAAGTTGTGAAAGTTGCATCAGTGCTAGTTATGTGAGGATGCAGGTGGGACCTGACCAATCCCGTGCCAGCTCGTCTCCACTCAGCTCCTTTCTCCAGGGCAAAGCGTCGGGCCTGCTGAGAGCACACATGAGCGGTCCACAGAAGTGCCGGGATCCCCGACAGTTCTAAACCCCCCCCCCCCGCTGACACCTCATCCGTCTTGCAGTGTGTTGGCACTGTGAAGGGTAAACTGGGCTGATCCGTGGGACAGGCTGGGAGGGCACAGGAGAGCAGCCTTCCCACCGGAGCCCCGGACCAGCACGCTCAGATTAGAGGAAATTTGTTCCACAATATTGTGGCCTCCTGCCTTCCCGAGGCTGCGCCCGCACAGACGGCAGAGGCAGAGATTTGGGCGGCGGCCAAGCCTTTTCGTCAGGCTCCTCGTTCGTGCCACATGTGCCGAGCTCGACTCCCTGCTGATCCTTCTAGCTTTATAGCCTCCCTGCCTGATGGAACAAATGCTACATCGCAGAAAATAAACTTATCTCATTTGGATGACAACACATTCCCCCAGGTTATAATGTTGCACCATTTTGAAAAAGGCAGACAGGGTCAATTGTACATTCCCAGCTCAACCGGGGAGTCTTTTACTGTGAAAATGTCTGTCTCGCCACATGCCTGTGGCCAACAGTGAATTTGGAACAATTTGCCTTATTGTCTCCCTCGGTGTTTAGTGTAAAGTATTCTCCTCGTACTAAACATATATATCCTTTACAGATACTCCACATCTTCTTTTTGTGAACAATTTCACAAGATGTATGTTTCAATCCATTACATCAGCCGGCGTTTAGGGTTTTTTTTTTTTTCTTTTCCAGAGTGGAGCTTGCATGACATGATTGATGACCTTAGCAGATTATCCCCAATACAAAAGCCATCATTGAACAGCAGGGCTGCCATTGTGTGTGGGTTGTCTCCCATTGATTTAAGTAGTATATTTTCATGATCTATAAAGAGGCCAGCTGGAGAGAAAATTGTTTGCTCTCAAACATTTAGTGTCTATAAGCCATCACACTCGTGATTAGAAAATGATTATCATTCTTTGATCTCCTTTATGTTTTTTTTTCTTTCTCCCCTTTTTCTGGGATATAGTTAAATCCGTGTGCATATAATTGGTTTCAACCATTTGAATTAAGTTAAATTAACTCAAATTACAAAAGTCAAAAAACCAAAGTTTTCTATGTACATAATTTTTGGTTTTATTTGCTAAGGTTTTTGATGTACTGTCTCTTATTGCCTCAACCCAAATACAATCTTAAACACCATCTCTTTTAAAATATGCTGCTAAAGCACTTTAAATTATGTGATTTGAATAAGTTATTCGAATGTGCCGGCAGAGGATCGGCAGCTTGTCCACTCTTCTATCAGCGTCTACATCCTTTCTTCAGGTCTCTTCAGCCAGTCCTCCCATTCAGTCCCAAAATGCTCTCTAATAGACCTCCTCCTGTTCACGGAGGACCTATTAACCACAGATTTGTTTTCATCTCTGTGACCAAACCGGGAGAAGGGTGTGCTTACCACACACAAAAGAGCCCCAAAGAGCCATGAAACAAAAAATGTGAATAAATAGACTGGAGGATGTCATTATATACAAATTAATTCTCTCCTAGCTGCCCCGTCCTTTGGCTAAGAATTGGACCGTCTTAATTGCTCTATCGCTTAGCCGTGTGCTTCCCAGCAATCAAGTGGCTTCCATTTAATTCAAGTGCCACCAAGACGGGGAGGAAGTGGCCTCTCCCCGGCCCTGGAGCATAATAGAGAGTGGAGAGTGAGGATACACCCTCCAAATTGGAAAACACTGGACCATAGATTAACAGAAATGAACACTATTAGCCTGGCGATGAGGAAATCATTTTTCGCCCTCAGGTGTTTTGGATGGCACAGTCAGGCTAATCTGGGTGATCTGAATCTCTTTTTTTAAGTTGACCCTTGTGAATTTTCAACAGCCGAGGGATTTGAGACAATGTTTTATTATCAATTTACGGCTTTAATGACAAAAGACAAGGAGATTTATCAAAACATAATCCTGATTAAAGAAAAAAATATTAATTAAAGGAGGGTATCTCATCAACAGACAGTCTTTTTTTTCATACCAGTCTACTGGGAAATGCAATGTTATTTTATAGAGAAGAAAAATCACTTTGCTGTTTTTTAATTATCCTTATTACCCCAATTTATATTGAGAGTTTTATACTGGTTTATTACTAAGTGAGGGGATTTTAAATGATCAGAAAGTAATGTCTAGTAATCTAGCAGTTGTCTCTCCCAACAATGTAACAAGCTCCAGCTAATACATGATGGCAGGATCCTGTAGAAGGCTTCATTATTTTACAAGTGAACAAAACAAATGGCAGCACATCTACCTGGTAACAACATAATGATAGGTATCCTGCGTTACCATCATGCTAGAGAGAATCATGCTGATTAAAGGTCACTGGAGGTGTCTTCCATTTTGACCCTAGGACTTCCAGCCCACACTATGCCAGCTACTTGGTTAATGGTGCTTTCTTATGATCTTTAATCTGAGGTCAGCTGCCCTTGTGTTCAGGCTATCTGTTGTTCTTGGGACATGGAAGCATGATGATGACCCTTTGACCCATCGTCCCGGCTCCCCCCTTGCAGTAACATCATTGTTGTAAAAACCTCTAGCTGTGATAGCAGTTTGATACTAGTGGTTGTTTCTTAGTTTAGAAGTTTGGTTTCGAAGCATCCATCGGTCAAACATCCTCCCCTCTCTGCTGGGTTGCTCGTACGTGCAAAAAGAGTGACCACAACAACGTCCAAAACTGGAAACAAAACATGCATATTAGCCACATAGCATAGCATCTTACATATTTGCTCACAATAAAAAGTAAAGTAATGTGAGAACAATTAAAAATGTCAGTTTGACAGAATCCTACCTCTCTAGGATGCATGTGTCATGGCAGCAGTGTGATGTGTAGCTGTTTTCTGATGATACGCAGCAGACATCTGCAGACATGAGACTGTTCACTGATCTTGATCAGTAAGGGCTGTTCTCAGACTTTGTGCGGCGCTTGAGACGGAAGTGAATGACAGGCGCATGAAATAAAGTCCCTCATCACCGAGAGCGTGCATTTTATTCTTAAACGTGGCGACTGGAGTCTTCAGTTTTCCCTTAATGTTGTTTTTAGTCGTCAGGAAAATTGACCAGCATGCATCCACGTTTCTTTCCAGCATGTCCAAGTCCACCAAACTCTTCCTCCACTTCCCTTCAGGTTAATCGGGTGTAATTTAAAATCCAAAAATCCTGACAGTACATTTTCTGATGGTATTGCCTGTATGTTCTGCATGGCTGTTTGGATCAAAGACTGGTTATCTCTTCTATTGAGCTGTTCTAACCTCTGTCCACTCTCATTACAGGCAGGCAGCAGTGAATTTCCTAAGCAATCAGGACTAACGTTCCCAGGCAGGTATAGACCACGACACCTTAACGAGTTAAAATGCAAAGCCAAGTAGAACATTAAATCAGAGTGAATGAGACAGCCAGCCTGACTCATCAGGCTTCTAGAAAAAAAAAAAAAAAACAACAGACAGGTGTCTATAAATACAAAGCAGATATTATTAAATCGTACATGAACACATTAGGAAATGTTATTTTCTGGTGTCAGTCTAACTTTTGCAAAGAAAAGAAAAAGTTTTTTTGAAAGTGTTTTTGAGTTGAAAGTACTGTGATGTTGTTATAGTGCCACATATATCTCAAGGAAAGGGCCAATATGTACAGAATGTATATTTTTTTAAAGTTTCCAAGTTTAAAGTAATGAATTAATTTTTGTTCACACTCATTGTCAGGGGCGGGGTCTGCCATTCCTGTGCAGAAGGGATTCACAGTAATTGTACATGTATACATGCACTGGAGAAATGTACTAAGGCAATAGCATAATACATGCATGTATTGTATTTTGTGCATATATACGGTCTGTGGTGTAATGATGTAATCCCAAAGGGATTAAGCGATGGCCCCAGGACATTTGAAGAGGAAACATTAAAAGTATAGCTAGGAATTTATTTTGCCCTCAGGGTTACCCTTAACCTTAACTTAAACCCTGACCCTTAAGGTTAACTACAAACCCTAACGCTAAGGGATTAATGTCTTTTACAAAGAGCTCAAGTTGAACTTTTTTTTCAACATTTAAACTTTCTTTCGTGGTATAAATATATATAAATTGTCCTTTTTGTCAAGATGGAGGTTTGACCCTAATCATTGCCACACAATAGCAGAACCTCAACCAGTGACTATTATTGCCTTAAGAGAGGAATGCCATACATTCGGAGAGTTGCGGTGTCCCATAATGGTCTATAGGCTGCTTTCCCACCCTGACAGATTTCTAAGAGTCCTGACGGAAACACTGAGTACTTGTAATTAGTTGACATGAACTCTTGTCTCGCCTGCAGCCCTGATAAAAGAATCAACCAGCATCATGAATCTGGGTTATGCGTGGTATTCAGGGTACACTGAGGGGGTTTTCAGTGGGGTGAGGTGTGAGCGGAGGGTAGATCTGAGAGTTTTCAACGCTGAGACGCACCAGCTGTGTTTATAGATTCCCACTGCACCTGCTGGGGTTACGGAGCAAGTGCACTGAGGGATTAAGCACTGGGGCACTGGGAGTAGAACAAGGAACAACAGATTCGTGTTGTGGGAGCATGTCAACACCTCCCTGGTGTCTGTACTTAAGCTATTCATTGTTCCCGGTTGCTATGTAGGTTTCAAAGTAATCTGTGCTTCTTTATTTCTTAGCTGTTAATCAAATATGCCCAGCTGAAGAGGAGCCGTGCCAATTTGCCAGCAGAGGAATCTCTGCAGAGAGCCGCCGAGATGGAGATGAGGAAGATTAAAAAAAAAAAAAGCCATTGCAAGTTTGAATTTAACTAGACATTTACGTTTTTGCTGGAGTGTGCTAGTTCTTGATTACAATGTTGACATTTTACTTGGAATTAACCTGATTAATGTCATTGGGTGTGAAAACCCATAGCTCAGCATTTCTCATGATCACAGGAGATGGATTAAGAAAGAAGGCTTTCAAATTGAATACCTCTCCCTGCTCAGCCTGCTAATTGTGCCATTTACCACTACTTGAGTCACTGACCGACGCTATTTAGTCAAACTAATGATGATGCACAGTCCAAGCCATCCCTTGATAATTAAACGAAAGCTCCATCTCTTTTTCTGTATTAGCTTCTCTTTTTTTTGGGGAAGGCCGGGTGGGGTGAATTAACAGGTGCACGCAAAAACATATCGAGCTGTGGTCACTTTGTCCCTTTAAATCACTTGTGGCATTGTTAGCTGGGAAATTACTTTTTTTTTCTGAATCCATTATCCGTCACCTTTTATTGATTTGCGCAAAATAAGAACTGTTAACATTCTTGTTTTGAATGTTTACTCAGGTGAGCCTCTTTATTGAGCATGCAGCATCAGCTCAAAACAAAAACTTGGCAAGTTTTGGATGTCAGTGTTATGAGGAATATTATATTTGTTGGTTTTAAAGTGCTCTTAAGGTCCACTTTTTTGTTTATTTCTGAGCTACTTTATGTTTTAATCGGCATCTGTCATTTGTTTCTTTTCAACGTGATCTTCCACAATCCAAAACAAGTTAGGAACAGATGCAGTTTTCATTTTGCACAAATGACCTATTAGTTTTACTTTGGTTTTATTCTGTCATAAACCAACCCACACTTATCACGTTTCCACTTAAATTTAGTCACGTAGGTTTGCTGATGAAAAGATCCATCAGTGAATTCTGAGGTCTCAGGAAGGATTTATTTTTTTATTTCTTCCCATGATGGACATGCTGTCTCTGCATACATGTATTCACAAGTTATGACTCAGGCTCAATCCAGATTGGGAGAAGAAAAATCACCTGTACTGTAATGCTTCCCCTTTTCTGGCCTGATTGACTCTGATATCACCAGTGCCTCCAGAATAAAATGCCCATGTGTCCCTGTAAACACACAGCATTTGTTCTGAGGCAGAGTGGCTCTGCAGAGCTCCTCTCCGGCAGCACTGAGCCTGACCAAGCCAGGGAATAAGTAAATGAATAAATAGGCTGATGTTGAATTTTCCCCTCACTTGCCTCCACTGACACAAATAGGATCTACAGTAATTTATAATGCTGTTAGAGAGGCGGCTCTCTCTCTAACCGCGGTGTCTGTCACCTCGCGTGCAGGAGGCCTCTCGGTGCCAGAGTGGAGGACCTGCAAGCACCCTGACATCCTGCTTTGCTATTCCACACACATGGCGCAAAGGCTAAGTGACATCAAGCCTCATTATTGTCATCACATGCCACATTTGTAACTGGTTAGCGAGCAAATTGTGATAAAATAGGCTGATGCCCCTTCCGAAGCGTCTCTGGCTGCACAAGCTGGACTTTCCATAATGTTGGGAAATCCACACGGTGGAAGAAAAGCGAGGACGAGATGTGCATTTTGTGGCCAAAAATACAGGATCTTGTACACTCTTGATGTAACAGACTGCTTCGTATCAATTACTGTGATGTTAGGGGGCCTCATATCACTCTGGAACAGGAACTAATGAGCTGGAATTAGTTTTATCACCCAAAAAGGCAAAATAAATTACATTGAGTTCTATAGAGTCGACGCTATATTCTTGCCAGTGGCTTTGCAGTCTCTGATAGGAGACTTGCACTTGCACATTTATATGCATGGTATTTCTAAATGCATGACATCTCTATGCTGTCTCTGGTGTACTGCACATGTTCATATACTAGTCCCTCAGTTGTACAGTTTTTTTTCAATCCACACGCGGGAAATAATGAGGAGGAAAATCTCTTGCTTACATCAACCTCAAATTGGCGAAATGAAAATCTGTCTTAAACAAAGGGAAAGACCCCCATGGCGTCTGGGTCTACAGTTTCTGTCACATATATATTCCTTGGAGGTTTCATGTGACAAAACACAGAAAGTTGCTTTGTCCCTCCTCTTGTCACGTTACACCCCTTACCCATAGTTTTTTTTTTTCCCTTCCTGTTGTCTGGCTGTCTGTGCTGTCAGCCCATAGCCTGGCACCTGCTCTCATGTTCCTAATTAGTTTCATTTAATTAATTATATACTGCAGCACTTCTCCTTATTTCTGGCTTCCTCTGGATTTCATCGCCTTTGTTTCAAACTTGCAGAGAAGATCAGCTCTCAGAAAGGTGCTGCTGCCCAGTCTACCATGAACGTGCGTTTAAGCAACATACTTTTTGGGAGATCAACTCACAACATGGTGTTTATTTTAAGTGTTTGTGACTCCCAGGAGGATGGGAGGATTGCATAAGAAATAATTTAACATTATGAGGAAGTTTCTGTGTACGTTTAAGTTTCTGCGTTTCTGTAAAACGCTGTTGGGGAAGGAGAAGTTGCTGTTTTGCTGGTGCTTGTTGTGTCATCTCGGTAAGGAATACCTGATGGCATAAGCAGCTTCCCAGCTGCCACTTCATCCTCCTGTTACACCGGGATGCACGACGTGCTAAAGAAAAGGTTTCATCAAATATTTAGTGCCTGATCGACGTGACACAATAGAAAAAGATCAAACCTTTGACTGAATAGGTCAACCACAGACTCATTGAGTTTCCAGCGGAGAAAATGGAGCCCTGTTTACTGGAGGAAGACAACAGTTGCACTGTTAGCTTCTGTGGAAATCTGCATCTGCACAATAAGGTTACAGATCATTAGGGGTAATAAGAGGTAATTTGTGACAGTAAATCAGAAAAGTCAAGGGCTGAAATTTACAGTGAGGTTAAGGGGAAATTTATCGAGTCACTTTAGCTGAAAAATTTGAATATTGTAATAAAGAACAGAAAACAAGTTGCATAAATGTGGACAATGATGTGATAACTTCTCACGATATAAAAACTTTGTATCACCCCGAAAAATATTGTCCAAATAGATCTGCATAGACATCATCATATTAAAAAATACAAAAATAAAAAATATCATGGCCTATGTTTCTCAGTCTACATTTGTAGTCTGCCCCATTGTTGGAGTGTTACAGTTTGGGAATTTATGTCCCTTCACTGAAATCCAGGGACCGAAGTAAAAATTACATTTATTTTTTTAAAGTAATTTTAAATGTTTTTTTACTCTGCTTAAAAGTATTCATTTCAAGTCACATTCGTTATATAAGGTATACCAGCAAAGTTTAAAAAAAAATAAAAATAAGCAGCACCATCACGCAAGCACACCACGTGACCTATATCAAACACGCCCATTACGTTGCGCGAACAGGTGCATGCCGGGTGTTAGCTAACATGCTAACGCGTTCAAATGGCCACGGTGGGGGAATCAGGTGAATTCTGCGTTCAGCTACGAACTTTTAACTTGTGTGAGATGGACTTTCTGTTCGCCACAGTGCTTCATTCAGCGGAATATGCTTGAAACCTTCTAGGAGTCCATCCAGAGAGGACGAGTGGACTGTATCACGGGAGAGAGGCCTAGTGGACTGGTCGCACTGGGACAGAGGACGAATGGACCGGGGAATATTGCGCTTTAAGAATGAACGAGCAGAGCAGTTGGACCTGGACCAGATAGAGGAGGACTTCGCGGTGCTCAGGACTCACAAAGCCCTTCACATAGGTCAGTAAGCTACGACAACATACTCGTTGTAAACCTGTTACTCTCCTCGGAGGAGTATATCCACGTAGCTAAGCAACGTGGCGTCATTCGCGGGCGCGCGCGCGTGGGTGCACTTCACGTGTCACCGTTTAATGGGTAATCTTGTAGGCACAGATTGCAAAGCGAACTCTATAGGAAATGAATGTATTGTTTTGTTTGGATAGAGCATACACAGACTACTTAGTACATGTACTGTAAACCCACAGAGCTTGTTTGTTTTCTCACAGAAATTGTGAATGACTTCAGTAATGGAATGCTTGCTTTGACATAAATGTATTTTATGGATCATGTTTTGTAAATCAGAGAGAATATGTTGGATCAGACATGCTGGTGAGATCCTAACAAGGTGTCAAAAGATGATTCAAAAGGGTCACAAGCTCATCATCCAAGTGGGAAATATGAACATAACATTACACACATTTTTATTTGCCAGGTTTTTCTCCAATTTTCTTATATATATATATATATATATATATATATATATATATATATATATATATATGTGTTGTGAAAGTTACCTGACTGCCTTTCACTGGCAACAGCTGATCAGCTGACGTAACACAAGGCAAGATATTGTTAGTTTGATAACAATAGGGTTTAGATTTTCAAAGTGGGACCACACCTCCGACCAAGTGTGACAATTGTTTTTGAATGTTTTCAAAATGCAACAGCCGTCACAACACAAATATTTGTCTAACTCTGTGAATAATTACGTTCTCCCGCTTTGATCCGGGTTTATTTCTAAAGGACCTGTTTATGGAGAGGAAATGACAAGAAGTCGGGTTGACAGGCCTGGAGTGAGACAGTTAAATGCCCCTTGCTGCTCTGGATAATTAATAAATAAAGTACCAGGGGAGTCCTGTCATGGCTTCCTCTATGACAGGGGCTGTCTCCAGTGCGCTAAAGCATTAAATGACCAATTCCTGTCAGGCTAACTTCCACTGCACTCCCTTGGCGCCCTCTCTCTCTCTCTCTCTCTCTCTCTCTCTCTCTCTCTCTCTCTCTCTCTCTCTCTCTCTCTCCCCTCTCTCCCTCACACACACACTGTCTCTCCTTCTTCCAAAGAGAGCTACTTTGCTCTCTTTGCTCTGAGTTTTTCAGCGACTGATGGCTCTAGTTCATTTCTGCTGAATTAATTGGTCCCTGAATGAATTCTGTTGACAGGGCAATTCATCATGTGTTTGGCCTGACAGTGACTGGGGTGTTGGGAGTGTGGTGGTGGTGGTGGTGGTGGTGGTGGGGAGGCGAGGTTGAGAGGAGGTGCAGGAGAAGCTGGGGTTATAGGGGGGTGGTGGGGGGGTGGAAGGATGTTGATGATTCTGCCCTCTTCTACCCGCTTCTATTATTCCCTCTTCCCAGCAATAGCCTGCATCAAATTCGGTTTTCCCTCCTCACTTCTCTCTGAATATTTCCCAGCTCCCCCGGTTGCAAACAAACACGCCTGGCTGACAGATCCAGCTGATTAGGGAGCTCCTCTGTCTGCTTTGGAGGATGTCCTCATTACTGGCCAGTCAGGTAGCAAGCCCCCGTCAGCCCAGGACCACCGGCGCCTGTTATGTGGGACCTGACACGTTCACTAAGAGAGGTGCATTGCATTAGGCTTTAATTGCATCATGTATCACACAATAGCCATTAGGGTAATTATTTACTGGTGAAGGGTAAATGAGGTTTGGCGCGAGGCTGAGCCAGCCAGGCAGCTAGCCTCGCCTTGGCAGAGGTGTGGCTCTCACCTATACGCTAGCAAATCTAATCGCCAGTCACTTGCTTCATTTGGAAATGTCCTGTCATCCACACCCCACTGTACACCCCCCCCCCCCCCCCACACTCGCTTTCAGTCCAGCAGCGCACTTATTATGTCCAATCAATCAATGCTCACTCATTAGGAACCTCCCCTCAAGTATCCTCTGGATGGCCTCACACCGCAAGAGTCAAAAATTACCTCATAATTGCTGCTCAGGCATCATAACAAGCTAGGCTGCCCCAGTGACACGGCCATACAAACAGGTCTAACACAGGAATTGATGGATACTGGAGAATCGTATTATATATTGCCATATCCAATTAGATACAGCACATAAAGCAGCAGATCCATTCCCCTCCTTTCGTAACATCCAAACCACTACTCGGATATAAAGACGTGAAATGCATTTTCATATTTTCTCCACACACCCCCCCTCCCCCCTCCCCTCCCCTCGTCTTGGTGTGTCATAGCAAATGATAACATCCTGAGGATTTATTGTACATTTGACACACCAGTAACCAAATTATAATTCAGTTGCTGCGGCATATTCATAGAACCACTGTACAAATCGCACAGAGTGTTCAGTCAGCATGTATTTGTGCGGTGCGGCTCGAAAAGGTCAACAGTTAGATCTGACACTGTGGTTTGAAGTTATGCATGATGAGGCTCACTGTTATGCTGTAATACCTGAAATAGGAGGGGATTCTTATTGCCGCCAAAACTTTATGTTAATGTACATCAAGCCACATGTGGAGCTCCGTGTTTCTTTTTTTAAATTTTACTTGTAAGGCATACTAATTCAATTTCCTCATGAGCAAACGACAGAATGAGCCCCACACATTAACATAATAGCTGCTCATCCGATGAGGAGTAATAACATTAATGTTAAGATATGGAGGAAAAAAGTTGAGTATTAAAAGAAATAAAAGCATTGCTGAAGAGCAGTGTGTTTCATGTATAAAATGTAGATGAAGATTTCACTACTTGTGCATTAACTTGATTGCTGAACTAGTTTTTCATCGGAATAAAAATGTCTTTACGCACTCGTTTATTTATAGATTTCAAATATGCAATTTTATTCATTCAGAAATGGGTTTTTGTGCTCTTACTGTTGATTTTTTTAATAGAAACTGAATGTTTGATGAGCAAAAACAGTGAGAGGTGCCGATTACAGCCAATCAGATCATCCCACCACTCTTATATTTATATATATTTATATTTATATTCCAGAGGATGCTGTCATCTGGCATGCTGCAATGTCAATTTGTGCTTGATTGACAGAAACATCCAGGTTCACACTTTATTGGTTTCGGAGGAGAGAGCCAGATATGCCAATTTAGACAGGAAAGTGACAAAAAAGTTTCCATCTAAATAGAATAATTCTGCTTCTGGGAATTCTCAGCTGGGAGGAGGAAAGAGTCAAGCTCCTTTCTCCCCCTCCTCCTCCTTTAACAAGGGCTGTGAATGACAAACATATAAGACAGTTAGGGGCTGACAGAACATCCACTTTTGATGCTTCACAGGGGAGCTATGAAATAAACAACAGGCAGAGAAATTGAATTACAAAGCAAAAAAGGGGGTCTCTCCTTGTAGACCAGAGGCATCAGAGTGTACCAAAAAAACAGCCCAGCTCAGTATGCCTCCGAAGAGCTTATTTGCTATTTTTACATTCTGGAATTTTGTTTGAAATATCTGATAAAACGATGGAAGTTTATTTTTCTCTACCTAAAAAAAATGAATTTTAATATATAAATGTAATATAATATGACTGCTATCCATGCAGGACCAGAGAGTAAAACTTTTCTCCATTAAAATAGCGCTGGCACCAAATAAATGACTGTCCGATTTAACTGAAAAGCTCAACAACTGTATTATACATTCCCATTCTGCCTGACATCGTTTCAAATGTACACGCCGCTTTATCGTGCGCTCCCGCAGCCCAAATCCTTTGCAAATCGCACAGTGCTAATCAGGACAGTGTCCACTTGTTGTAAATCAATAATGATATAACTAAGTCATACAAGGCGGCAGCGGCGGAGGGATTACGGAGCGAAGAAAGAGTGAAATAAGCTCTAAGAGGGATTTCATGCATAAATCTCTCCCTGCAACTTAGCACAAATTGAATTCAGGCACACTGCTAGAAAAATTAATTCAGCTTTACAAGGCGAGGAGAGGTTAAACACTTTATGTGCTGCTCAGTGATCCGAATCATGGAGAAAACATTTAGAGGCATTCTCACTGTAGCCCCCCCAACGTGCACCATGTGATCTCTATACCTGAAACATAAATACTTTTATCTCAAAATAGTCTCATTGGGTACCTGGACTTACCTGCCATTGTTTATTTCAACTTTTCTTTAATGCATCAAGTTATTTGTCAAATTTGTCCAAGCAATAAAGGTGTTTTAAGTATTGTTCTTCTGCGGAATGGAAGCAGGATCTTGTGTACATTAGTAAGACCATTGTGGGTAAATGTTCTTTTTTGACTGCTTGAAAATATATCTAAGCTAGAGTTCCAGATTTGAAAGATTGGGTGAATGCAATGATAAATGTAGCAGGACTTCCTCCTTTGTTGTTGTTTTTTGTTCCTTAAACCATATCTTGTAACAGTATTTCCCTGAAATATGGTTTTCTTACTACCATGCTTTTCGAAAAACAAGCATCAATAATAGTTAATGAATGACGTGATAATATGAAACAATATTTTATTAATATAAATACTATTTGGATGATGCTTTTGTGGGTAAGCACAGCAATGCATCATAATTAATTAACTGATTATTTGAATGTAAAATAAAAAAAAGTAAAATGTTTAAATGCAAAGTAACTTTAATTGATAAGGATGTAGTTGGGCAAAAAGTTACCCTCTGAAAATTGAATTTAAGTACAGTACATAAGTAAATGTACTTGGTTACTTTCCACTTAGTTACCTAACTTAATGTCATTACATTGACAGATTGATTAAATTCAGTCTTATGACACTTTTTGCATTTCTAACCAAATTTGGACAACAAAGGGTTAACATTTAAGACAGGACTTCCAAGGCCCATTTGACACAACTTCAATTTTATTTTTAAAATTTTAAGTTCAAATTAGATTACCTTATATTTAATTTAATTTTCATCTGTTGATTATTTATGATTTTTTTTATTTACGAGAGTCCAAGCTGGCGTCTTCAAGTTGCTTTTTTGTCTGACCAACAGCCCAAAACCCCAAATATAAAAAGCTCAGTACATTTTGCTGAATAGATGACTAAAAAGATTAATCAGTTACCAGAAATGTTGTTGATCAATCTCTTTTTTTCAGCTCCACTCCGGTTAGTCAGACACACCATGCAGCCCACTTTTGCGTAAAAGATTTCAGACACTTTTATTATTGTACAAGTGAGACCAGCATAATGAAAGTGATAATACCCATGAACATGAAAGACATTTTTTCTTACTGTATTTACAGAGAAGTGTCTTCACATCACACACAAAAAATCCTTCTACAAAATGAACAATTTGTAAATAACATAACAATTAAATAAACTCCACCTACCTTTAGGTTTACAGCTGAATATGCATATGATGACCATCTCTGCACTGCATAGAATTTATACATATACTTTTTCCTCATGAACAACGTGGGTTTTTCCTAATAATAATAATAACAATAATAATACTGCTCTCATGATGCATATAGGCGGCCTGTAAATAAACATGAACAAGAACTAAGTCTTTGGCAAATGCAAATACATTCACTTGACAGATGAAGAAACCATCATTCCAGCTTGATTTCAAAGGAAAAACTTGGCCTGAAACACGTGATGGTGCTAAAGTTGGGAGGGAACATGTTTAAGGCATTTAGCTGAAATCGTGGCCCTGCTTTTTGACGTTTATTGGAGCCGTCAGAATCAGAGTGAATATGCTTCTGGCATCAAACTGGACAAATGATACTGGTTTAACTTGGGATGGCTGTTATATCCTTTTCCGTGGTTGAATGCCAAAGACTTAATTAAAATAAAAAAATAAAAAAGTCAGCTGTGAGAACATAGTAGTGCAAGTCAAGGCAGTGACATGATGGGCCTTGAATTACAGGGAAAACTGTAAGTGCCTTTTCGGACTGAGACTAAACAGATTTACAGTCAGTTTCATGAAACAAAGCAAATATGCATCATCATTTTTCTGCATAATAACACTCAAGTGTTACAAACCTCCAACATAGTGCAAAATTAACAAAAACAAAACAAAAAAAACACAGGTTTTGCCTGATGACCTCTTGTATCCTGACAAATAAGAAATAGTAAAACGCTAGCCAAGCAGTCTGCAGTTTAGTTGTTACGAATTATAAAAAATGAAATAAAAAAATCATTTTTAAGAATATATTTACTAGTTTCTTGAAATCTTGCAAATAGCAGGCCATGGTGATATACTGTCATGGCTCCCTCTATTTTCAAACGGATGTTTCTTTATTAATTTCATTTTCATTTTTACATCTTGATTGTGTATCACAGAGAACATGTCCTAATCTTCTCATGGCATCAAAAGCGATCGATTTTACTCATGCTGGATGTTTGGTCGGTGACTGTTCAGATGGATTAAAAACAACATTTGCCCGCCACAGCCTGCATGTGCTGCCGCTAATCTCCTCTGATCTCAATGCGCTGCCATCTGAATCGGTGTGGGAGACGAATAGAAACGGGTGAGGGTGGGGGGGAGGCCGCTGCTGCTACATTTTAAGCTCCGGACAGCGTCCCTGCTGAGAGCCGTCAAGAAAAAGGAATGTACAGTATTGATCCGTGATGGGATGAAACTGTGACACTGCCACAGGGGGAAAATGTGTTTTTTTTTTTCTGTTTTTTTCTTCTGTTTATGACTGCAATTAGCCACAGTTTTCATCATGTTTTTTGTGTGTGCAGTGACTTTCAGTGTCTCGAGTCTTTTTTTTTTTTCGTCATATTTTTTTAAATTTTTTTTTTTGGCTTTGAGTGTCCAAAAAAAAAGCTGCGAGGAGAGAAGTCGTCTGGAATCCCCCCCCCCCTCAAAAAAACGTTTGTCATTGTGTGAGCCGGGAACATTTTATGCGCAGTTGCTCAGTGTCCAGTGGACCATGCCGCTCACACCGGGGCAATATGGAGGCTAAGGCCATGGTCCTGCAGGTTGATTTGGTTTCCATGGTAACTAGTGACGGTCATAGGCAGTGGCAGCAGTGGGAGGGGCGGAGCCTCTCGATGCGGCACTATAATAATAAGGGGAACCTGAAAGTTAACAGAAGAACGGACCATTTGAAACAACAACAAATAAAATTCCATTCACCAAATGTATTGTCATTATAAGTAGTTAAGCTGCTGCTTTACACATTATTCCATACTGAAAATCTCTTTTACTCTGAATATTAATGGTTAATTGACCGTTGCTCAGCCCCATCCCCTTAGTTACCGTTACTATGCCTGTCAAGCTTTCTGCTCTTTCATGGGCACATAATGTGCTTGACAGTGACACTTGAATTAAAAAAAAAAAAACTTGATTTCAGGTGCAGACAAACGTGGGTTTCTAATTTCTAGCCAGTGTGGAATTTCACATTTTTATAATTTGCAAAGCTAATGTTATGACCATGACTTGATTCAAAACGTTTTCTCCACCTGACTAGTTCTTGTGACATTATGCCATTTACTTTAAAAACCACAATCGTAAACAGCAGTGACATTAGGCTATTTCTAATTAATATAGTGGATGATTTAAGAAATAGAATGAGACTAGAATGGACATTGGTCAAAGCGACAGCCATTTTTTTTTATGTGTATGGTTGCCATTATGGGCTAACTCAATCTATTTCTATGGGAGAAATAAGATGCTGTTCCTAGTTACGGTTGTAAGGCTCCAATTGGAAAAATGCTGTTTGGGGGGAGGGCTTTAGCGAACGGTCAATTAATCCAGCTTCTCTACTCACTTAGTAATGCTGGGTTGCTGAATCGCCAGGCGTCATTGTAGGTTGTGTACTGCGGGTGACTGTAGGGGTTCCCCGAAAACTCACTCCCTGCAAAACAAAACAACAAATCAATTAGCATTTCAATGCATCAAACCATTACCCCGTTCACATGCAGTCGTTTCTCGTCATTCAAAACAGGATGCAATTTAAGGGGGAAAATGATAGTCATCGATGTGCGACCAGTCAAGCAAGTAATTTATTTCTTTTTCATTTCACTTAAGTTATGCAACACTGAACAATACAGGATGTGACACTGAAGGCGGCTTTCCCCGTCCCATTTATGGATATCTACCCATTCTTCTTCCTCCACTATATTCCAAACCAGTCTAATAAATACAGAGTGGTAATAAACAGGTTCATGCATACATTTTTGATATGCTGCAATAAATCCTACAGCCTTTTCTTGGAGGAATTTTTTAACATCTCCAATCTGAACCCCCTCCGGTCTGTCTGAGCTCTGGGCTTTTGCTGCGGCAGGATTTCATTGCAGGGGGAACTAACTTGGAGCATGTCAGTGAGCACTGCTGTTGGTTCAACATGTTTCTTTCTTTTACGAGACAATAAAGGCTAGATTTTTATATGAAGCTGGTGAGAAATGGCTTTGCTTTAACAGTGTTTTGTGCCTGTCACTAAATCTTAGTGGTTGTGTATAGGATGAATGGTTGTAGCACAAAGCCACAAGCCATGGGATTAAGGCCCTCATCTTTTGCTTTGTGCCACATAAGAACAAATGGAAAGTAGAAGTATATTTGACTTGACGCTTTTCCACCTTCATGATTTAACAGTTTTAAGGTGTCAAAATCCAAAAATAAGTCCAGTCTGCAGGTTATTGTTAAATGGACTCAACTGTTTGCAGAAGTATTACAAAATGTAAATTCCCTATTTTCAAAACAGTGTTTCACAACTGAGACAGATGGAAAAACTCAAAACCACTTAAAGAGCAGATGTCTACCATGTCCAAAAATGATTTAGACTTAAAGGCTGATCTAAATGAATCATTGGATAATATACAATTGTTATGTGGCAGATTTTTTTATTAAAAAATTTTTTTACTTTGTCATGCTTTGAACACCAGAAACAAATATCAATTCATATATCATTGTGTTGAAGTGGCAGGAAATTAAAATAATTTGCTCTCCAAGATTCCACTGGAGGTAAAAATAAATATTTGTCTTTGAAATTTTGGTGAACCGACACTTCCTTTGAAATCCTTACTTCATGACCTTGTTTTGAAGCTTCAATGATATACAACAAACTAGCAGACTAAAACAAATGGCACAGTTAATTTAACCCTCTTGGCTGAGGTGATAACGAAACTCGCCGCCGCAGCCCGTCATAAAAGAGAAAAGAGGAACAGCCAGAGCCTTTGATGGGTTGTGTGATTGCTAAATGATATGCAAACACAGGACACACTCCGCTGGTTTCCCCTTCCATGTGGTTTAATCACATCAAAGCAAAATGCCGGCTGCGGTTTGGTGAAAACGTGTGGTGACGCCGGAGCCGAAGAAGCGTATAAGCCCAGCACCAAAACTGCATCCCTGGCAGTGAAACACCAGCCCGACCTCCTCAGAGAGACAGCGATTTGAATATTTACTGGGCTCCCATGCCTCTGCCTTTTGACCCTTAACTGTTTGCTGTGAACCTGAACTGCAGGTTAAGTAGAGGAGGGGAAAGGGATATGCTCTGGAGCGCAGACGCTGGGGAGGGCCGGTAGTGCTGTTTATCGACGGTCGGCGTGAACGGCCACGTGGGGAGATAATGAGCCAATAAGGCAGAGGGGAAAGCAGGAAGGATGGAGAGCGACTGTCTTCTCCAGTGTCTCTGATCGCTTATTCAGCCTGTCTAATCCAATCATAGACACAGAGCTAATATACGGATGTGTGCGCGGCTCACTCTGCAGGTCAATATTTATCGCCTCTGCATAATTTGGCACTAAAGTCTCTTCACTTCACTTCATTTTGAGGGCAGGGCCACCTGTTAGATAGAAGGCTAATGACAATATGAAGCGGCGACGTTGTCTCTCACTCACCAGGAACCATTCCAGCGAGCGTGGAGGTCGGGTAGCTGCCCTGGCCTGTGGGGGGGACGTGAGGGGGGTACCCAGGTAAAGTTGTGTTGGCCATATCCCGACCTGGAGAGACAAAATGAAAACAGACAAAAAAACTTCCATCAGTGCTTTCCAGTTTTACTGACTTTAATCTGCATAAAAAAAATCCCACAAATGACTGGAAGAAGTCTTCAGATCAGCAATACAGCATTGAGAAAAATAATCTTTTAGAAGTAAAAGTCCTGCATTCAGATTTCTGCTTTGGTTGATCATCATCAAAATACATGCAGAAATATTCAACATGCAGATTTCAGTGTCTTGTTAGACATATATGGAATTACTGGGACATTATTACTGCATTTAATGATGATGCATCCTTAAATTTGTCATATTTTACTCATTTTATTCAAAGCGCTAGAAGTGTATAGATATTGCCGTCAGGTAAAGAGTCGTGGAGTTGAAGAAAATAACTCTACATAACTCTACTTAAATACTGTACTTGGGTGAATGCGCTGCTTTGTTACTTTCCATCTCTGCTTTTAGTGTTTGTTTTAAAAATGCAAAACCAGCTACTGGAGTTGTATGAAAACACAATTTCAACACAAAAATATGACGTTACTATAGACATCATGACTCATGGCGACCACTGCAAGTCAGTCAACACAACAACGCCACTTTGGTCAGTATAACATCTTGCCAAAGGACTTCAGTTGTAAATTAGCATGCTGGCTTTACAGAAATGTCCTTTTCAATAAATAAATACATGAAATGAAACTTTCACTGCAGTTTAGAGAGAGTTATCAAAGAACGTAGCATCATTTAAAACTTTTTACTGAACACTAGAAAGCCTCGCTGCGCCTCCCTAACCGTTGAACTCAAAACAAGATAGCAGCTGCTGCTTTGAGCCAACTGAATACTGGTCACATAAATGTGTCTCCTCATTACACAGTTCAAACTTGTCTAAAAATGGAAGCCTCTCTTTCCCTCCGTCGCTGTAAAGTCCGAGCACAGTGGCCCCTCTGCATAGAGTCACCCGTCCAACTGCAGATATTCAGCTCTGTAATTGAGAGTGACGGTTGGGGTTGTCCTTGCCGGCCACAGGGACTTTGGACAAAACAGCACGTAACCCCAATATGCACAGGGGCTGGGGTAGGAGAGGCCCCTGTTATATTGTCAGCTGTGAGGGCCAAAAGAAGGAAAAAACAAAGATCTCCCAATGGAGCTTTAATGAGGAACTAGTGGACGCACCACAACGCCACAGGAAAACTGTTGTCTGTGCTACAAACTTTTGACTACATAAAGGAACATTTTTATCATTCCACAATAATTTGTCTTTTTTGTTTTTATATTGAAAAGTGATCCTTTAATTTACTGTAAACCAAAGTATTGTTCTATCCTGTAACATATCAGGATGATCAATGTACTACTTGGTGTTAGATGGTTTTGGAAAATCGTCAACATTTATTCATCTTTGCCTGATATTGTGTGTAATCTTATTTTGTTTTTAATATGTGGCAGTCTAAGTCTGTTGATGTTTATAATGTTGTAAATGTGTTCATGCTGTCCTCTTGTGTGTGTCTTGAAAAATATTTTAATTTCAATATTACTTTTGTTGGATTAACTTAAGGATAATTAAGATATGGCATTTTTGTACCTGGTAATAAAAACCCTAATGTGTTTGGTTTGGTACCCTGTGTCACACCTGACATTTCTCAGTTTTTGCAGAAAAAAAAAACAACCAAGACACACAATGGATCATCTGCAAAAGAATCCAACAATAAATGTCCCGCTTCATCCTGAGAATGCAACACTTTACCTCCCAGATACAGAAAACACATTTATTCGTCTGAATATCGGAAACTGACTTGTGCTGTCAATTAGCATTGCTAATGAGAGCATAAACCACAGGCAAATTTAGATATTGACTTAAAAATCCAATTCATACACGTGCAATATCATGAGCAACTTATTTGTTTAATTGAGGGTGAGTGAATGAGCCCTCTGGGTATTGCAGGACCTGCTACTACAGGCTGGCAGGCATACTGGCTGCAGTGGGGGCTGCGGGGGAGATGAGGAGTGAAACGGCTGGTGAATCTGGTGAAGAGGCAGGGGGGCAGGCCTGGAGGTCCGCGAGACTCATGGTAGCCTTGCATGGCTATTACACTCAGTTAGGACAATAAAAGCATCTATAAATGTGTGTGAAAATATGCAAATTATAGTTAGATGACTTGTTCCCAAGGATTTGAACATTTTATCAGTCTGTTTTAGATATTCAGTGGCAGAAAACAATGGAGTGCATTTAAGTTCTACTTATGCGCTGTGATATTTTGCACTTTTACTCTATAAATAGCTTTGCAGATTAAGATTTTACATACAAATATGATGCGTATAGATTAAACCACTTAACGGTATTTAAGAAGTCAGTGTGTTGCTCAAGCAAAGACAGATTAATTCAAAGCCACTATACAGAAACACAGTTTTACAGAAAACACACTTGGGAAATCTGAAAAGGAAAATCTGAAAAAAAGAAAATAAATGTGTGATCGTGAATCGTACGATAAAGAAACGATTCGGTCATCGCTGCTTCTCTTGTTATTTGCACATCTCTGCACTGATCGCTGTATTGTTACCTATTGATACTGTATTGTTTGAGGCCTGCTGAGATGTGACTTTTGGTTAAAGCTCTGAGACCGGAGGGCTGCGGCGTTAAAGAGCTTTACAGAGAAGAGTGAGGTCATGCCGGACCTTTCATTTATAATAAGAATTAGTTAGCCACAAGCCAGTGCACATAAGTCAAAGGGAGCCGTGGGAGTACTGTAGGTGGGGGGTCCTGCAGGGGTGAGGCCATTGTGTGTGTAGACATTGGTAACTATTGTCTAACTGTCTCAGCAAACACTGACCCGATCTTTTCTTCATTATTTTTGCAGCAGCTACAGCAGTCGTACACATTTAATAAAAGTAAATACTCTTATCTCTTCATTACCTCGCTTCAGAGAGATGAAATGCATAATGAGGACCAGATCTCTGCCTTTACCCTTCAGTCGCAAGGTATAATTTAATCACTTTTCAAATTTGACAAAACTGCAATGCAAGAAATGCAATTTTTACCTACAATGTGGCTTTTGTTGCAACTACAGATGCCAGACATGCTTTTTTCTTGACTTTTCCCTCTTTCTGATACATCCATACAACGAATTCCATTAATATTTGTGCAAATTTGAATGATATTGTTCTAGAAGATTTATAAAATTGGGTTTTTACACATTTATAACATTAGTGAATGACTGAAGGGTACTTAATGTGGGTCAGTCACTAGCTAGTAAATTGGATCAATTTTTAAACTTAATTCTAGCCTATAATAGCAACAGTAAAACACATGTTTTGATTTTTTGTGTGTGGGTCTATTGCCATAAACTTCAGCCCTTTCCCATCACATGTTGACTCTGATGATAATAATAATCACAGCCTGAATCCTGGTTTTGTATATTCCAGGGTACAGTTGGCAGTGACTGCCAGCAGCTCTGTGACTGTTGCTTTATGTCCCCTTTAAAGCCCTCTTTCTGAGAGGCGCCAGTTCGCAGAACTCTCTGTACAGCAATGATAGCCTCATTAGCTGCTTCCTAGCCTTTGTTGTTTTTACAACAGAGATGTGTGTCCAGATTCTCATTAAAAGATGGGCTTCTTTATATTGTCTGCTTCCTCTGACAGTCCCCTTAGATTGAACGCCAGCAAATCAAGCTATTTATTTTCCACTCTGCCCTCCTTTTTTTCTTTCCCTGCGAAAATCAATTCAAAGATTTTTTGGTTTGCCGTTGCAAAAGCCTGTTGATTTTTGTCTTAATTTGAGAAGTGGCTTGCAGGAGTCGCTGCTGAGCTGGGCATACGGTATTTCCTGCTTTTAATGTGCCTTGAAATATCAGATTTTTACAGACAAGATTGTTTTTGTCGCCTGCTTTCGCAGATATTTGACAGACTGAGAACAAATGATTGATTTGAATTACACAGAATGACTGAAAACATTGTACAGTTTAAACCACTTTGTCAACGCTTGATTATATCGTCAGAAGAAAAAGATTCATGCGTTTTATCTTTAGCAACGTGACGAGAAACTATGATGCGTGTTTATTTTTTTGCATTAACATCAACTCGATATCTCAAAACACAAACGGGAAAGCAAGATGACCTTCTCTCCGTTTGGCACAGGAACAAAGTCATTCGTGAATGACTCTTTTGCTTGCAAGAGTATTAAATTTAGCATGACAGGGACACCTTCATGTTTGCTACAACAACAACCAAAAAATCTTTGACCTCCGTTTTCTAGGCTATATGCAGAATGGGGCAATTTATCACCAGCCAAAAAATCTCAGCACCCTAATTAATTACAACTAAGTAAAGAATGTTTGGAGAGCCAAATTGCTTTAATTCCCCAAACACCGGCTGAAAGTCATTCATTATCAAATGTGTGCTCAAAGGTTAGTTTGCTTTTGTGAAGACGAAATAAGCATTAATTTTCCGAGCCTGCGTTTCCCCCCCGTGGGGAGACGGGCAAGCAGTTTGTCACGAGGCCACACATCACTTACGGCAGGTTCGCCGCCTGATCTTTGCTCGCTGCTCACTGGACAACAGCGGGTCCTGGTACTTTCTGTGTAGCCCGCCAAGAGAGCCCTCGCTCACCTTAATTGATTAAGCGCGGATGATTGTATTTGCTGGATGAAGTTTTTGTTTAGAGAATTGACAGGAGTGCACAGGAGCAGCTGCTGGAGGAGGAGGAGAAGTGTCATCGACACGAGGGCTTTGGAGGCCTCCATTAACAGGCCCAGCAGGGAATATGTTTAAAGAGTCTTCAGTATGCAGTCACCGAGTGGAGATGTGTAAAACTCCCACTGAGGTGCTCGAGGGAATGTGCTCCGTACTCGGAAGATGGCTCTTCAGCCTCAAGCACCATCAAGAAAACAGGTGGACTCTTAACTAATTTCAGGAAATACAGAATACTCTCTATAGAAATAGTGGACAATTGGCCGTATCGAGGCCATCTCTCCATTTATTTCTCAAAATACACACACACACACAAAAAAAGTTCAGAGCTCCTCCTTCCGCTATTCATAAATTCACCCACGGCTCACACTATTTGAATTTTAAGCAGTTGGACTGAACAAGAATAAGAAGCACTTAGATGAAAATCCATCTCTCGAAGGGAATTCATCAAAGAAATTACTTCCCATATCAACAATAGAAATTACCTCACAATATGCAATTGTCCTATCCACATATTCATGGAACCCTTTGGTGTTTTTATGGGGTAAGAGGGACTATTTAGCAGGTAATACAGCATTAATGTGGAGGAGAGGGAGAGAGCGAAAGAAAAAAAAACAGTTTTAATGGAAGTGGCTTCTTGCCTCTGAATTTCGATGATGTGCACAATGCCCTTAAATCCCGTTCTTATTTGAGGCTGCTTTGCAGGTACTTTTGAGCCTTAATAGGATAAGCAGAGGACACAAAAGATTTCTATCTCTCAGTCTTTCAGTTCACTTAGAATCCCGATCTCTGGCAGTGAGCACTTCATGAATCATTCATTTTTAATAGATTATGCAAATTCCAGGACATAAAATCAACAAGATCAATAACTGCAGGCATTTTAATTGGTGTTGGAACACATTTTAAGGATGAACATAATCTCCAGTTCTTTCCCCCGTAAAGACACAATTAATTTGAAATTGGATCTCAGCCTAAATACTGCAGATAATTTACTACTTTTTGCATGGCTTAAAATTCCTGTGGTAGGCTTATCGCTGGCAAGTAAACTGTAATACTCAGCCATTAGAGAGACCACACACCTGAATATCACCTCATATGCACACAGGCAGCCACTGAGGGGAAAACCAAGCAGAGGAGCCACTAACCAAATACTAATTACCAAGTCGTAAGTCGGAGTGATGTTTGTTCCATTAGTTTGACCCCTGGATGCTTTATTTCTCTTCCTCCACTGAGATCCGCCACCAGAAAGAGTCATGGAATAAACTTCTCTACTAACACAGAAGCAAGCAATGTGCTTTTCACATGCACACACACATACACACACACACACACTGCATACAATCCCATCTTTCTTCCCCCTACATGTCTCTTTGCACCTGTAAAGCAGTAAGGAGACCCTCTCTGCAGACTCCATCTAAAATATCCCAGGTGCAAACAAAGCCGCCTGCAGAACCAGGCCTGCATTCTACGGGGCCATCAGTGCACAAAGGACAAACACACACCTTTCTTCTCAGGAGGCCTGCCTTACAGGGGAAATCTACCTCCCACATATTAATGAGAAAAGGGTCCCTTTCTTTTCTCATAAGGACGCTTGGCTATCATTTGAGAGAGGGGGGCTGCAGCAATTTTCAATCACCCTGTCCTCCCCCACGCAGAACTCATTGCCTTTGATGGCTGCTGCATAATTATATGAATTTTAATAAAAGCTCTGTATATTAATCTCAGGCCCCCGACAGTCCTCGTAAACTTTCAGTAAACTTAACCTTCTTCTTGGTAATAACACGGCAACAACGAAACAATATTTCAATTAGCCAGGCAGTCATTAACTGTGACAAGGAGAGGAGACGACGAGAAGGGGGGGTAGAGAAGGGGGGTAGGAGGGTGAAATAAATGATCATGGTGTTAGAGTTAGGTGGCAGAAATGCCAGAGCATATTTACCGAGGCACATTACTCGTGCTTTGAGACACACAAACTGTCTCCCGGCGAACAAATCACAGGAGCAACACAGCAGCAGCCAGCGAGCAGTCAGCCCTGCATGGTGGCCTTTTTTTTTTTCTTCTTCTCTTTTTTGCGAGACCTTGCTCTGATACACAGTCATAGTTCTGATGTGCTGACACCCAAAGGTCCTTGTCCAGCGGTGACTGAACAGCTCCCCGCCCCACCCCACCCCACAATCTCTCTTACTGTATCACCCTGCTGGCTCAGCAAAGACCCAGACGGAGGACAGCTGCTCAGCTTTTATCGCATCACAGTACCACCTTTTCAGCTCAGAGTGAAATGGTATTAAAAAAGTCTTCACACTTAACTTTTTGGGTTGGCTTTTATTTTTCACACATTTTTATTTTATTTGTTTATTTTTGTCAATTGCACAAGCATTCTTAGTTGTTTGTCTCGCTGTTTTTACATTGTTCCAAATCCCCTCAGCTGAAGCTGTGGCTCGGCAGCATAAAGGCGTACTGTATGATCTTACCTACAGGGTAGCTTTGCGACACACTGGGGCCCAGGTCTGGGTTGACGCTAGAGGATAAACTGGGCTTGACTTCGTCCAGGCTGGAATTCAGGGCAGGGAGCGAGTACTCATTAGCCTGGGAAAAGGACAGTTGAATCATTACACAACCAAACAATACCAAGATGGAAATCCTCCCTTCTCCTCCTCCATTAAGCGCTCCACACAGGCCTGTGCGAGTATAAATTTGTATGAGAGCATTGTGTGTGTGTGTGTGTGTGTGTGTGTGTGTCTGTTCAAGCTGCAGGGTGGCAGTTCAAGCATATCATGAATGTATTTTGGTATTGTCTGAGAGGAAGTGGGATTTTGAGATGAGTGAAAAGCCAAGGCGTCAGCTGGCCCTTTGTGCTTGACTGCCGTCCTAGCCCTGATCAGCCAAGGGAGAAAGCAGTTCTGCTTTGTTACAGGCTCACCATGTGGCCCTGTTTGAGAGACACCATTCACCTTCTTTTTGCTTTTTTTTTTGCTTTTAATTTGGAGTCCAAGCCACCTAAAATGTCATTACCTCTTATCTGTGATTTGAATCACTTGTACAACTCGCACTATTTGTTGTTACATTTAGCTGTTTTTCTATTTGCTCCTTGCGTGCGTTCAGATGTTGTATTATGTGACTAGTTCCCACAAATCAGCACGTTAAACCTATTTTTTAATGCTAGTATCAAGCGATGTGAATAATTGTATGTGGTCATGAAATGTGGTGAATGTGTTTTTTTTTTTGCAGTGGTGCAACAGCTGCTGAAAATATGATACCCGAGTTATTTCCATTTTTTGATACCTTACTTTATTTTTTAGAACCCCTTCTTTTGATTTAACAAATTAAGTCAAATGTAGGATGTTTTCTTAAACACAGCTGACCCCTAAACTGTCTAGAATCTTCAAAATTATGATTTAAATCTAAAGATATGGTTCAAAAACATGACAAAAAACAATCAATCAGACCGGACATCTGTTGCCAAAAATTATGTCTTGTCCTTGCTATTCTGAATAATCTATTTTTATGTTGATTGTTCCTGAATAGAAAGTATTTTTAGTAAAAAACACATTCACAGCCAAGCCTAATAATAATAATTAAAAAAAAATCTCATCAATCTAAAAATAATCTCTCATCATCATGTTTCTTTTTTTGTAAATCCACTAAAAGACACTCGTGGCAGATGTTAGCAGTTTTTTTTTTTTTTTTAATGAGACGAGACTTCCGGAGCCTGAGTGTTGACAATGTTTGTCCAAAGCCCAGTGTGAGCCTGAGTGGCTCAGTGGGCCGCGCTCCCACAGGGGGACGCCCGTGACCCCGCTCTTGTCTGCCACTATCACCGATAAACTCTAATTGTCTGCTACAACTGTTCACTGGCACAATGTCGGATGTTTTCCTCTATTCTCGGAGGCTTCAGACGCCAAACAGACGTTTTATCATGCAGATAAAGGGCAGAAGGGGGAAAACTGAAAAGATGGGTCTGAAAGGGATGACCAAATGGCTAGCAGAAGTGTGGGAGGGGTGAAACCATTGAATTTTGCATCTCCAGAATGGGTTTTTAATGCCTCGCTACAGAACCCAGACACTGGCTAATAGGGGAAAAAGAAGAAGGGGGAAAAAAACGCGAGGCACCCATGAAAGAGAAAGTGGTCTGATTAATATTGCATTAAATTAAACCTGATTTTTCTAGACTGTTCCTGGCTTCTTTTTTTCATTTTTTCCCCTCACTTGCCCTCTTTTTTAGTCTAACCCCTTTTCCCTCTGCCTTTTAATACTCTCCCTGACGCTCTTTGTGATTGCAAGTCATTTCCAATTCGTTTTGGTATTGATCTTCCAGTAGAAATCAGTTTTGTAATTAGCTGCAAATTAGGCCCTCTTCTGGAGGTGAGGCCTGTCCCACTGATTTATCACCTGCGTAATTCGCCCCGATTGGAGAGAAATTAAAATGAACTCAATTAGGGCGACTGCTTTTGCTTTATGGGTCTGACTTGTAGTTCGGTGGGAGAAATTAATAGTCTCTTGTTGTTTAATAGTATAATGAAAGTAAATAAAGGTTATCCATTGTAATAAGCCCAGAGCTTTTAATAAGCGGTGGTTTCTGGCTGTCGTTTTGGCGTGGGGGGGTGGCTGGTCCCCAAATGCCTCTTAATTTTTGAAATGAGGATGGATGGCGATTGGGATTTCAACATCAGAGGCAAGGAGCAGGAATGCATGCTTTCATACGTCCATTTGGTGAATGCATGTTACAATAAAGGCGGCCTTGGAGACTGCGTCAGCCATTAAACATCAAGATGTGACACAGAATTGGAAAATAAACAACACGGGCAAGGAGCAGCAGTTGAATAACACAGCAAAAAAATGGAGAAAAATCTAGTTATTGATTAATTTAATGTTGCCTTACTGTTATTCTCAATTATAGGGGATGCAAGGAATGTGTTTCTCATCACAAAATCAATAACGTGTGGGAGTTTTCCTGGTGATCCCTCCAGCTTTATACATTTCTGGTTGTAATCCACTGCTTGGACATCTCAGACGTTTGTTTAATTAGCTTTCTGGGTATGGTTTGGGAATATTTGTGACAAAGGTGGGGCTTTTTTTAATGCTTGAATCAGCATCACATGCACATTTTGGGTGTATTTATTTGTATGTGAAGGAAAAAAAAAGGCAGAAGGTGGTGATTTGCAGTGCTACTAACCTGTTCAGGTTTGATGTGCTCCGCTGTAGGGAAGACGTCGGGGTACGAGGGGCGTTCAAAGACCCGGTCCAACGCTTCCAGCTGCTGCTGGGTGAAGGCATCTGCCCTAAGGTGTTTCCGTAAACTCTCCACACTACCCTGAGAATCACTGTTTGGGCCAGAACCATCTGAACCATCTACAAGAAGAAAGAGCAACAATCGAGAGACTGACCCCGGGAAGCTGGCCTTTACTTCAAGCTATAGCACTTTATATTCTCCCCATGTATTTTCTGTACCACCTCTGTGGGGGATCTGAGGAGGACAGAAAAGGATGGAGTGCAGGTTTTTCCACTCCTTAATGGCTGTAGTGAGCCACTGGCTACATCACACAGGCTTTTTCCCTGCACCCCCTGCCACAGTAGTAACACCATCATGATCTGAAAGCCCTCTGGTAATTGATGGATTACCATCGCTTGCAAATATATACATGTTGTGGCAAGGATGTATACTAATGAAAGCATCAGCTAGCCCATTATAGAGCCTTTTTTTTTACCCCCTCCCTCCTTTTGTTCCTCCCCAAAACCCCTCTTGCGCTCACTGAAATCAAAAGCAGTTTTTTTTTTTTCTTCGAAAGCACAATTTCCCTTTCACAATTCAATACTGCTTTCATTCCCTGCGAGCGTGGCGGTTTCCATTTGGAAACGATGGCGGAGGACAAGAGGCTGAATAAAATCGTACAGTCTGGTTCTATCATCCTGCTCTCCAAACACGGGTATTTTCTCCTGACTCCTGACCTGATTACCCGACTGTTGGGAGAAGGATGCCTTAGCTTTTCCCGTTGTCACTTGTATGTGACGCTTTAAACCCTTTACAGACCACCCTACCATACATCCCCCCCCACCACCACCACCACCACCACTTCTCCTGGCTGCACCGGCTGTGTCTAGGTCTCCTCCCAGCATCCCACAAAGCTTCAGCTCCCTTACAAATCTGTCATTCTAAATTTGCGGCAGATTATGTTCTCCCCTCGGTGGGAGAGTGGTGATATATGATATGCAAGGCCCCTATTGATTGCCTGATCTGGTGGCGAGAGGGAGCTGAAATGAACTTGAAATGAACATCATGCCTCAACTCATTGTGCGTATAATACTCTACTTAATCCCACATTTTTCTCTGCCATGGAATTCAATTGATCAATCATGTCTGTGTGATAGTACCATTTGGGAGGGTTATTGCCGTTCTATTCTGCTGCTTGACCTTTTTTCACCGGCTGAGGCCAGAGGATGAACCCGACTCTCCCATGAAGGAGCTATAAAAGCGAGCCGGTGTCTGAGCATGCGTGAGTGTCCCCTGAATTTGTGCTGGTAGCTGCGGAAATGTCAAATGATAAATATCACAAGTTTGCTAACAACGTCTTGTTAACGACTCAGTTTTCGCCGCACAGAAATGAATGCAGGACGTATTTACGAGGGATGCGCCGATCTGATGTGTCGGGATCTTCATCGGTGCGATGCTGAGCTTATTACGTCGATTGGGGTTTGGCTATGATGTGACGGATTCCCTTACTTTGTCGCCGTCATTGTAAAAATGAAAGGCTTTTGTTGTCGGTTCGTTCAGTCGTAGCGGGATGCTGAATCAGATTTTAGTGGCACAGTAATCCCTGATCTGATACCTTACATAAGGGTAGAGGTAAGATAAAGGTTAATAGGTTTTAAATATAGGGAAATGGGATATCTTTTTATATATATATATATATATATATATATATATATATATCTACTCGGCACATCCCATGTTGAGGCATCGCTATCGACTCCAAGAATTTGAATCGGTGCATTGCAATCATTTACCCCTCACGCTATCATCCATTGTATTGTTTAGCTTTATTCAACCCCGGATTTGCTTTGATGTCGACGAACATTTGACTCTCCAGGGAAACCGGTTTAACTCCAAATTGTGTGAGTTTTAGGTGTTTCTTAAACCATTTAAATATTCATCCAGCTTCAACGTGTTTTTTTTTTTTTAATGGACACTGGTGGGTGGAGTAATGTAGATGAATAGTTAGACATTTTTGGAAATACACTTTTTTGCTTTCTTGGCGAGAGTCTGTTAAATATGAAGCCACAGTCGGGAGATGGTTAGCTTAGCTTAGCATAAATACTGGAAACAGGGCTAGCTCCAGTTTGTATGCAAAGCTAACCTAACATCACCTGACTGTAGCTTCATATTAAATGCAGAGATGTGACTCTTTTCTGGGAAGAAAGTGAAGTAATGTTCCTTTTAAGAGGTTAATACAACTGCCAAAACAAAAACCCCAACCGCTCTGTTTCCTGATCTGTTACTCATCTGAACTTTTGGGACCGTTCAGGTGAATCTTTTCCTACACAGCCTAGAGTGAAGGCCCTCACCTATTATGGCTGCTGCTTGTCACTTTATCAAACTCAATTGTTCTCTTTGCTACCAAAGCAAATCGAGTCATTAATTACTTAACATCAGCTGGCCTGAGCCACAACACCTGATCAATAACTCCCCTCCCCACTATATATGTCATTCACCACACTGTGGAATACACTTCCCACACACAAGGCAAACCATCCTGGGTCAACTTGCATACTCTTCCTCCCACTCAGACTGAGGACAGTCCCATCTGCCCTCCCAGCCACCGACTCCCATCTGACAAATCAGCAACGACGGTGTTTTTGGTGATGAAGACGATTCCGGTGACACATAGAATGTTTATGTAGCTGCTTAATTAAGCTTCCTCGAGGTAAATAAATCATTTTCGAAGACGGTCCTTCCCAGGACAAACCATGGCATCGAAAACACCATTTGTTTCCATTCAAGTGACAAAGCCCTTTAGCGGGCACAGAATCTGTTTCCATTTCCTTCTGACGGTCAACGTTGGTGTCATCTATGATCACGACCGTTCTCTACAACCGTCAGTATGTGGTTATTGTTGCAACCATGACAACTTAGGTTCTAACGTCCCAACCCTTGCTCTCCCTAACCCTAACCAAGTCATTTTTATGCCTAAATCTTTTTTTTTGTCAGATGCACAAATAATTCAACAATAGACAATGGACCTGATAAAGCAGATTAATGGAGTTTTTTGTTTAATTTCAATCTAATATATATATTTTTCCAACTTCAACTTGATTTTTGCTTATTTGGTCGCAAACAATGAATATCAAAAAGGTGTGCTGTTAAGTATCTAGAAGCACTTGTCATCCCTCCAAGAAGTCAGCTCCTTTATTTGGACATTTCCAAATCTTCCCATTATGTGGTGGTGAAACTAATCTTTGACCACGGTGGCTTTGTTAGAGCGTTACACGCTCGTCCCGCTCTGTGGTCGCTTATTGATCATCGCTGGAGTTGAGTGTATTCATCTTGACATCGGTCTGTATTAACACTCTGGTAACGAGGGAGCAGCCTCTATCAGATCAGATAACCGCCTCCATAAAGCAGACTCCTCTCTGCGGGTTTGGCACCCAGAGGTCACGACCCCTCGCAGGAGGCTTTAGCCAAGGCAACTGTGGAACTGGGGGTGAGTCTGAGTGACTACTCGCCAAACAAAATCAGAATGGTTATCATGAATGAAGTAGCCTGTCGAGGGTGAATAGTGGTTTTAATTTTAAAAAGTCTCGATTCTAATAGAGGGAAAAAGATTTCAGAATAAAAGTTTTGAACTATTTTTTTCACGCAATGAAAATAGTTTCTAAGTTCCCGTCGGAGACATGAGGAGGTGTGCTGGCACCTCGAGGTCATGAAAGCCCCCCTCAGATAAATGAGCTTACCCCCCTCTCAGTCTGCCCCTTGTTTAAATAACATGTCAACATACATACCCTCTTGTTCCCTTAACACATTGTTATGTATTTCACAATAATACACCTCTATAATTTCCCGCCTGACTCAATTCTCGGCTAAATGAAATCAAATTAAAACAAATTGGAGGAACTCAGCTGCATTTTGTTTTGTCTAATTGAACGTTTTGATTATGTCAACATAAATGAAATACTATGATCTGTTCGTTCTGCTTCGCCAATGATCTGCGATTCATGTTTTGATAAGGATTAGAATATACATTGATGGAAAATGAATCAACTGCTTCTCACATGTGAGAATTGTCTGTCTTTTTTCAATTTTGTATTGTAAATTTAAAATATTGGGCATTTTGGGCTGCTGGTCAGAAGATTTCACTTTGAGCTCTGGAAAACAGATATTACAGATATTACAGATATGCAATATTTTGTAGTTTTTCTCATATTTTAAAGGTCAAACAATGTATTAACATTAATGTAGATATTCCTTATTTATCTGATTCCTTATAATATTCAGATTGGAACATTTTGGAAACATTGCTTGCTGTTTACCGTCAATTTGCCTCAATCTTCCTGCGCTTTTAAAGGTTTTATTCATCTAATTTGGAGGTTGCATTTAGGTGCTGACATTTTGCTGCGCTCTGAGTTCCAGGTTTGATTCTGCCTCTTCCCCTCCCCATAACAGATGCTGATACACAGAGCAGGGTGTGACGGCGGCCCGCTTCATCACTCATCTCCATCCGCACACATCGGTTCAGTCCTCATGACGCTCAGAGATGAGAAATAATTAATTCAACAGCTACTGAAGCACAGAATCACATCCATTCTGACTGCCACTGGCTATTGTTGTTGGCTTTTGAAATATATGATGATCATCTTATCATGAAATTTCTCTCCGGGTGTTTCTGTAATAAATCAAGACGAAAGCGTCCGACACAAAGCAAGAAAGCGGCCAGAATGGCTGAAATTAAGAATCGTCTACGGTTCCGATTTGTGCAATTTGCGGGCCGCTCTGAAAAGGACGTGTGATATGACTTTGAAAAACCGGACGCACTTCATGGACGCTGCATGTTCTCAACAGACCTCCGAGCCGTCTGCTCGGGTCAATTCAGCTCACTCAAAACGCTCCCTAATAACAAGGAGGGGAACAAAAGCAATCGACGAAAGCAGATTTGTACTTAAATGTCAGATACTGTAAGACAGATTTGTATTTGACCCTGAGAGAAGCAGCTTCTCCTTTTTTTTTTTCCGGAGCCTACAGTGTCGGTGGGGGTGGGATGTTAATTTGTGAGGTAATAGCTTTTCTCTGCAGAATTGCAAATTCTAATATATGTCACTTTGCAAAAGGTGCGGACAGCCATGGTCACCGAAGACACCATCTCCAGGGGTCTCTCTCTCTCTTTCCCACCGCTCTGTCCGTCCGCAACAATGGCTGCCAAGTGTAACATGCTACTTTTAATTTGCAATAACACGTGACAATAGCAGATTAATGGCTCTTATGACACCTGCGTCCCTGAAGCTCGTCTCGCCGAGACCCAGTGTACATAACGTGTGTCACACTACATTATCTCTACATCCCTCCTGTAATGGGGGACCTTTTTTTTTAAGGGCACTGCTGACTTGGAAACTTAGGAGCTGTCTGGCTGCTTGGCAGAGAGCCACGGCTACTGCCTAAAACAAATACTGTGTGCTACACAGCCAATCCATTTCAGCAGGGTTTGTGTTTCACACCGCCCTCCCCTCCGTAACCCTTCCCCTCCTTTTCCCTTCGCTCATTTTTGTTCATGTTTTCAACCCGCGATAATGAATGCTTGTGCCACAATCATCATGAGGCTTACCAAGTTAAATAGGGCTCAGGCAAGCTACTGTGCTGCGAAGAAATTTAATCCAAGCATTAACCGACTATAGACTACTGTGTACTGAGGGGAGGAAAAAAATACATCCGAATAGGAAACAAGGTTCACGTAAACACAGACCTCAGCTTATAAAAAAAGACTGCTTTAACACAAAAATGACCATGAAACACGTTGAAAGCCGGACAAACGAGCTTCTTATTTGATTTTGAGAGATATGGATTGATAGAAATATTTTTGCCTTGTTTGTTTAGGAAAAAAGACTTAACCATTTGATAATTTCCAGCCACATTTCTTACAAAGTGATGGAATGTGAATGACAAATGCATGAATGGAAGCAAAGAAAGAAGACGGCATCTATAGCAAATGATGGAATGACGTCCCAAAAAAACACTAAATTGGAAGTTGCTCATGGTTGCAAAAATCTCACATCCAGAATACTGACATAATCTTTTCTAATTGACCGCTACAACACTTTTTTTTTTTCTCAGGGGACATTATAGTCTGCCAGCTGCAAAATCTTGAAATTGTGTTTTTTGGGGGAGTAAGGGGGCGCTTTAAGAGAAGACAGCAACAGGACAATAGTGTCTACAGGGTAACATCGTATGTAATATACTATTCTTACAAACTGTGGCTCGAGGCAAGACATTGCTTTTGCAACCATGTGTGTGTGGCCAAGGCCTGGGGTTTATGTTTTGGAAAGATAAAGTATCCCTGACCCCGTTGTTCCAGGTAGGCACCAGCTGGCCGTCGAGAGAGTATATAAGAACCACAGCTCCCTCCGTCACCCTCAGTACAAGTCCTACCCTCATGCAAACACACACATGCTCACACACGCACACACACCCACACACACAGCTTTCTTCTCTTTCATCGTAATGCTGGCCGAGCACCTAAATCACAGAAATGGCAGCACATCAGGGGAATCATTTGAGACTGAATAGCCATAGAAACATGGCGCTGTCACCTGGAAGACCTCCACAAAACAGGCCGGCTCTCCTGCTCACACACACACACACATTCCTTATTCCTCTCCATGCCCTTTAATACCTCTTTGCCCTTCAGTAGCAATCTGCATAGAAATGTGTGCATTCTATCATTCAGGGACTAGACATTACACCCTGGCTAATATGAGAGGTCCTCGAACGGCAGAAAATGAACCCTTGAAAACACCAGACGTTTGCATTATGCCTCCGCGATTGCATCTCTTACAGGGAAAGACTTGATTATGTCATTTGCCATGTCCACGTCATGCTGGTTTTTATATCTTTGCCAGGAAATCTACCTCTGACAGGTCATTAGTCATCCCTCCCTCTCCCTGCACACACATAAAACATCAATTCCACTCAATATCCCGCAAACCTCCGTGCTTCTCAACAAACGCCATAACAAAGAAGACGCTATGTAAACTGCTGCCGTGCTCTGATTAGCTCTCATTCCCGAGCACTGCAGAAATAAGGCACTCATTCCCCACCCTGTTTGAGATAACTGCCCCCTTTCCAGCAGCCACATCATCCCTCCGTACCCACACGCGCTTTGTAACATGAGTGCATCTGTTTAGCTATTCTCATCAGACTTATGTAGTGACATTAAGGAAGCCTATTGCTTACAGAACCAATAATCTATATCGCCTCAGGCCCCCTTATATCCACTAACCTACTGCTTCAGCAGCAGAAGTGGAGCCACTTTTCTTAAATGGAGAAAAAAAAAAAAAAAGGAGCCCTCCACAGAGCTGCGGCAGCTTTCTTGACTGACCTGGGTGGTTGGCTACATCATCTTGACACGTAATTATCTAAAGCCCTTTAATCACTTCCATAAAGATTAATTGCAGGAGACAACAGCGGAGGTCGTGTCTTCAAATCAAAAGACTCCTTGGCAGATTGACACAGCCGTGTAGCAGAGTTCAGACTTAGGTGTTTTATAAGGGTCATCTACCAGAACTGAAGCAGGTTTTAATGCTGTAATTGCAAGTTCAGCAAACTGGGTTTTATAGCGTAAAGCTGCACAGAATTCAATTCAATCTTTGTAGCTTTTCTTTTGGGGTCAGATTTGAGATATTTTCTGCATGCTAATCCTGAGCTGAGCTTATGTATTTTTTTTTCTCCCCCTCCTCAAGACAGAAGAATTATCTTACCGTCATCTCTTTTCCTCTTTTCACCGTTGGATCGTGGAATACCCAGAATCCCATTGATGGAGTAGGATCCTGCAGGGTCGTTGGAGGCGCTGGTCACAGGCGGAGAGGTTGTGCTTGGTACTGTAGGGAAAAAAAGACATTTTTTATTTATTTATAATGAACACGTGCATGTATAGCATGTGAGCGTGATGCCATATAATGCCCCATGTTGGAGCTGCAGCATTACCTATAGTATGACCTGGCGTCGACAGGGACGACCCGTCGGGAGATGGATGGAAAGGCTGCTGGACTTTTGTTCGGATGATCCTGTGGAACAAAAGGAGAGGCAGATGTCACTACTGCTTTCCCGTGACCAACTTCCCTTCCTGGAGATTCTCAAATTCTCCCCTAACAGCAGCTACTATGGAGATTTTTGTGCGATTAAGATATCAAACATTACTCCTACGCGAGAAGGGATCAGTGCTTCTACCTTAAAGGTGAGGTCTGGAGAAAAGTCTTCATTGCACTTTTGGTCTGAGTGATCTTGCAAACAAAGCATGAAATCACATCAATTCACCTCAATGATCAGCTTCACTGACTCTACCTGGCCCACACTAATCAGCTCTTTCCCCCCCTCGCTCCCTCCATCGCTCTCCCCCACTGTGGAGGGAGTTTCACCGGGGCCCTATAGTAGCCCTTTGCTTCCCAGATCAAACATCTCTATAGAGCACAGCGGCCCCCATGTGCCAATGCGGATGAGGTTGTATTGATCGGGGCTCGGGGAGAAAAAGTTGGGGATTAGTCACACGGGCAAACAGATGCAAATAGAAAGCTATAAATTATATGTGACAGGAAAGCAATAGTTCCTTATTGCCTTGCACAAGCTTACGCCAGCATTAGATTCCTTTAATCTGAATGGCACTTGGGAAGAACGGGAGCTGTCACAATAATTTGTAAACTTTAAAACTATTCATCATGTATGCCACGGGAGCTGCTTCAGAGCACAAAGAGGTTGGGAGAAGCCTTTTTTAGGGATGATTTCTTGGCAGAATTCAGATTTAGTTTCTATGCTCTGATTTTGTTGCATGTTTCATTTCAGCGGGATACTACAATTTTGAACCTCTTATGTTTTTCTCCATATTATCCAGAAAGCATCAGATGATTTGGATATTTATGTTGCTGTTTAGGTGCCAGAAGGCTTCGGAGGGAATAAATCCAACTCTGTCACAAAAGAAAACTCCCCTTGGAGGCAAAGCTACCTAACAACAAGCCTTTCCAGAGAATGCATATTGACGTTTTAATTTTTTTTCACTTCTCCCCCCCCGTAACAGTTATTCGACCTCTTGACTTGTGTGTGCTACATAAATTCAAAGACTTTATTTGGTATCCATGTTCTTGATATTGAATAAGCAATTTGGGCGAATGAATTAATGACCTGGCTGTTGCTGAAAATCCCCTGAAGAAATATTAAAATTGCTTTCCTTCTGAATCAATAAAATCGAGCGCCATTGAGGACTTTTTTTTTTTTATGTCTGCCAACAGGGTAGCGTTACTTGTTGGTTGTGGTGGCCCCGACTCGTAGTACAACACTATCTCTGTAGCATTTAATAATGCATGCAGGCGAAAGGTGTTTAAATAGAGCATCCTCTTTTGTCAACAGTCCTGAGGTCAGACTGTCTGCCACAGAAACCCACAACTGGCCCCAGTCAGAATCAGCCAACTGGAAAAGACTGGCTCCAGTCGTTCGGCTTTCCCCCCTGAATTGTCTTAACTGGGGAAACCCCCCCTCCCTCCCCAGATTCAACACCTGGAGTAAAAACTTCTCGACATTAATCTCAAGACACTTTTTCTATGGATTTTCAAACAACTCACATTAGATCTGGTGATCTGGAGCAAACTCTGCAGCTCTAAAGATGTTTTCATTGATTTTTTTTTAACAGACTGCTCCTTTAGAAATGTATTAGAATTTATTGAAATATTAACCTCCAGATGAATCAAAACAAATGCGTCTCATTTGTGTGCGTGCATGCATGTGTGTGTGTGTCGTACAGAGCAACACATTGAAATCTTCCGCTTTAAAGAAAAAAGAGAAAATATTCAGCATTAAGCCGTAATAGAAATTCAAAGTAGCTCTCATATTTAGCTGATAGAATTACAGTTCTTTGTATTCACAATTTAATTTCCCACATAAACAAAGACGCATAAGCCCCCACCACCACGGGTCCAAAATAGAAAGCTTTAATTGGAATTGGAAGAAAGGGGGGGAAAAAAAACTTTATAGGGCTCTTTTAATGATATTAATGTACATTTTGAATTTATCACATACATGTGTCTGAGCCTCCTTAAATGGGGCTTTTTAAGCAGCCACGAAGCATGAAATGAATTTTCTTCAGCCTTTTCTCTATTTAAAAGATGTCTTGTGTGGAGCTGTCCATGCTCTTCCATCAGCTCATTAAAATGTAATGCTGATGCTGGCTCTATGGAACAGTGCCTCTTAACCAAAGTTCATCACCAGGGATCTCTGGTGGGGGGGTGAGGAGGGGTGAGGGTGGGGTGGGGGTGTCCTGGGTCCTCCTGTAGCTGCCACTCTCACTATGCTGTTTACAATTATTTTTTTAAGCATAAATAATGGCACTAGAAACGTGAAATAATATCAATTTACCCGATTATGAGCGTTTTTAAAGCAACAGTTGAGGCACAATTGATGGTGCACTTGAACGCGTCATCAGAACGTCACGTTACAGCAAGATATACCACCTCCGGTTCCGATGCCAGGGTTGAAATCAACAGCCTTTATTTATAAACTGATGGTGTTAATTTCGCAGTGATGCAGTATTTCACAAATTACAGCCAATCGGTTTCCCTTTAATTACGTTTTCTTCAAAGTGAAATCCTGCACAAAGGCCACGAGGTGCTCTCTCTCTCTCTCTCTCTCTCTCTCTCTCTCTCTCTCTCTCTCTCTCTCTCTCTCTCTCTCTCTCTCTCTCTCAGCTCCAGCACATTAGATGTGCTAAAGAAAATTGGCCTGCTTTATAGCGCCACGGGATCTGGTCACCGAATATTGATCGGTTTTCATCTCGACAGATTCACTCAGTCCTGGATGTACTGCTGATTGTTGAGGGAGTTCGGCCTGAAAGATTGAATTGCACCTCTGAGACCTGCAGGCAGACCCCCTACACCCCCCATCCCATCCCCACCCCCACCCCCGCGTGCGCAGGGCGACCAGCGCAAAGTTGGTCAAACAATATTCTGCTGTTGGTTTTGGCGCACAGATGCATGAGTGACTTATTCATGAAAGTGTTTTTGCACCTCCGGTGTTTTAAAAGCAGATACATTGACAAAAGCACCAAAAAAAAGGGGGTCACGTGTTTAATTGTCCTACCTGTTAATGGACGAGACGCTGGGGACGGTGTCGTTGTCGCAGACGCCCTCCGCCAGCAGTCTGTCTCGGATCTCCCAAGCGAACATGGTGGGGTTCTGTCTCTTGTAGTCCGCGATTTTGTCCACCACCTTCGGCGTGGCCACTTTCGGTTTCGACCCACCGATCACCCCCGGTTTGATGCTGCCAGTCTCGTAGTATCTGCAATAATAATACTGATAATCAGAATTATAAATTTCGCCAATTATGGCTTGCTATTTTACAAGTATTCACCAATACCTCCTTAAAATATGCGTTTAATATTATTTTTAAACGAAAAAGGGGAAATATTATTTATTTATTTTCACAATAATCGTCAACTTTTCTTAATCAAAAACATCCAACTCGATTGTTTTGAGTCCAACAGGCGTTTTCAAATACATATGACGCGTTAAAAATGCAGGAAAACGCACTGGTGCCATGAATGCACGGCAAGGATGTCATTTTTATAAAAATCATATTGAATAATATCAGTAAACGATCAAATCTACTAATATTCTATAACCTAGCGTCATTATAATAGAATTAAACCTATATTCTAGAATTAAAAACTGAGTTTTGCAGCTTGAACTCCCTCCTCCTCCTCCTCCTCTTCCTCCTCCATCACTGTACATATTCATGCACCTCCTCGCGCCCAGCAGATCGCTCCTGGCCGCGGGGCTCGTCCGGGGACCGCTCACCCACCTGCCCAGGATCTTGCTGACGCAGCCGTGGCTGACCCGCAGCTGTCTGGAGATGTCGCAGGGCCGGACGCCCTGGTGGGCCAGCTCCACTATCCGCTGCCGCACCACGTCCGGGAGGGGTCTGCCGTTCACAAACACCCCGCCGAGCTGGTTCACACCTCCGTGCCCTACGTGGGATACAACAGCAGCACACAACACAACCGTAACATTACATAAAGTCGTAGCGGAGGGGACGGAGGCATGGTGAGTTTGTTCCGCAATTATACATCTTAACTGAAGGTCAGGTTCATGTGTGGAGCAGGTGGATGTACATGCATTTATCATATGAAGGATGCACCTTTTAAAGATGCATGCTATTCATAATAGCAATAATAACTTATTGAAAATATATTATTTTTTATTTTTATTTTTTTTCTGGAGAGTTGTTAGGCGTCTTACTTTTCTGTTTTAAACGTTTCATAATTATAGTACAATGTCCCAATAATGTTTTCAGTTATTATTCCAAATAATTAGAAATAATTAATGAGTAAAATATGAATTAAAATCTGGTGATCTAAGAGAAAGCAAAGAGGTGATCACATTACTGTAAACCAATCTCCACAATGAATGAACACGTTTTTAATTTTTTTTTTTTTTTAATGAAATCCACATTGCAGCTGAAAATGTTTATTTCTATGCATATTTCTGGCCATGTTTGTTGGTCTGTATTTGTCCCTCCCTTTTAAAAACTATAAAAATAACGATTTATAAGGTCGTTATCGTATATAAATATATATAATGTGTTTATAAATATAAATTGAATATGGTTACATTCAATTGCTGAACGCCTAATATTACAGCATTTATCATTTTTCATCTAAAACGCTGCAGCTTGTGCAATTAATGGCAATAAATCCAACCTACATATGCCATACATATGTGGGTTTGTGTCATAACTGCCATTTAAATTCTGAAAATAAATTCACATTATTTTATTATTATAATTTTTGAGTCTCTTGTACATGAATGTTATTTTCCCAGCAGCTCCACGGCTCATGTTATGGCTATTAAGTTACGAGCTCTCTCATTTTCCCCATGCATGCACGGTAATTTTAAATAATTGAACGAGCTTTGATTCCTCACATTACATATTATTTAGTAAACGAAGAGGTCGTCAATTATTAACGCGCGTTCACAGAAAAAAAAAAAAATGTGCAGGCAGACTTAAGTTGGACTCCCAGACCTCTCCGACTATTCCAACATTTTGAATAATAAATGTGTTACTGACTTATTAGGCCTAAACACACACGCACGTGCACGCACACACACGCACACACAGCGCGGGAAGCTGGGCTGTGATAACACGTGTAAATTACAGAGAACCTGCATGTTCTTTGTTTACTATGACAAGTTTAATTCCTGCACATCGCTGCGCGGAAGTGTTGTCATTTTTTTACAGCATTTCTGAAGCTGACTATTGGCTGGAAACGCGCGCACATATAGATACGAGGAGACTGTTTACTCCGCGACGTTTCCACGTTTATTAGCCTGTTTCCACCTCACAGACGTGCTGTGGTGACACGAGCTGCAGGCCTTCTTTTATTTTTTTGTAATATGCACAAATGCTTTATTTCTATCCGCATATACGCGTCAAAAAAAAAAAAAAAAAAAGCTGCAGAGGAACTCGGGTTGTGCTACTTACGGTGCATCGCCGTGAAGGGGTCTGCTTTGCAGTGAATATCCATTGGATAGCAAAGGAAAGAGAGATAATCAACTGAAGTCGCCGTTTCGCCTTCTATGTCGAGGATGAAAATGGGAAGAAAAAAAGCGGCGCTTCTACTCGATGGAGGGACTTAGTTCGCCCCTCCACCCCTTCGCTTCAGCAGCCGATCTGACGGCAACTTCCTCCCCCCACCAAAAGTTGCCCGGCTCCTCTCTCAACAGTCCGGTCCGGGAGCGGAGGTCTGGCAGGTGCGCAGCATGACCGAAAGGATTGTGTCAGTAAATACGACCTGCTTTAGTTTGTTGTTGTCTTTCAAAAGCCTTGACCGAGCAGAGGTAATTCTCACAGCGAGCAGTTTGTTGGGGAAAAAAGGGAAAAGGTGGAGGTCCAGCGTGCTGCGGGGCCCGGTATCTCCTCAATCCTCGGTGGCCTCGATTCACGCGTCAAACCGGCGAAAAAAACATGCGCGCAACGCACACACACGCGCACACACACTCACACACGTCGGGTTTGTCTTCAGCGCTGGATGCGTTAGGTGGGATCTTTGGGCTGGGAATGAAGCCTCTCTGTGTGTCTGTGGTTCTAAAAGCTGCAACCCTCCCCTCCTCCTCCCCCCCCTCCCCTCCGCAGACCCCCCTTTTGCTTATATGGATGACTTGTCAGACAAAGGCAATAGATGCCAACACTGTGTGATTCGCCAACGCTAAAAAAAAAAAAAAAAAAAAGGGTCCAAATGAGGAGGTCTCTGGGTCTGACACCGGCAGGAAGGGGAGGGCGATAAAAAAGGGATGGATTCTGAGTTAAAAATATCAGAGTTTATAGACATTATAACAGCTGTAAATTATTTGCTCGCTTACTGGAAGTTTTGAATCAATGAAAGAGATTTTTTTTGTGTTTCTTTATGATCTTTCCCCCTTTATTACACGGAATAACAGCCTGCCTCTAGGAATACACGACATGTGTGTCCTCACAAACCGGATTTAAGGCGATTCTTCTTTAAATTTCAACTTTTGATTTCATATTTTTGCTAATCTGCATTTATTGTCCGCGTTGGAACCCGATTAGGCCAAAAATAATTCGTTTATAGCTTAATTTCCGGCTTTAATTTGAAGAAGAAATGTTGGCTAATATGTCTTAAATGCAGATGCATTGAGCGTTTTCCATTCGGCGGGCGGTGTGATGGTTGCAGTGGTCCAAACTGGGAGCAGTGCTGCTGGTTTGAAACTGATCGCAGCACTGCAGCTGAGCTTCTGTAGATGGCGCTGTATGGTCTCTCAAATTTAAAGGCGCTATAAAAGTAGTTCCAAAAAAAAAAAAAAAAAAAAGTAAAACTTGGGGTGCACTTGAGTGTTTGTGATCACCCCGAGAAGTCAAAATCTTCTGCTACAACAATAATCCATAAGTTATAGATCCATGTAAGGTGAATTCCACAGCAGGTAAAAGTTGGTCCAGTTTGACGTCATCTGAAGTTCTAAACACATGATTGGGTCATGAAAGTCAAGGTGATTCTTTCAGGATTAATATTATATTTTGCACAACTATTTGCAATATCTTCAATAATAAAAATATTATATCACTATTTAGACAAATAGTTAATGTTATTTATATATAGAAATATAAATAATCATGATAAATTTGTGAAGCATTTTTCTTCACAGAGCAACAGAGTTCTTTTCAAGGAGGGGCAATACAATAAAAAATAAAAAATATCAAAATAAAATGTAAAATATACAATACATAAACATTAATAAATAAAAATATGAAGGTGATCGAAATTTCAGTCAATTAGTCATTGGTTATTAGTGCATGTCTGGAGAGACAATAATATTATTAATTCAAAGGAAAAAAAATAAAAACCAGAATTCAATCATATAGCTTCTCAGATTTCAAAATAAAATGCATACTTCCAGGTCTGATTGCTGATATGCACGCGATCTCGGCACATATTTGACCGTTTATTGGGGGGAGGGGTTGGGATTGGGGGGGCATCTCTTAGGGGCAGACGGCCACATCTCGCGCTCTGCCTCCTGGTCAGGTTAGGGGATGATTTCTCTTTTTGTTACTGTTTTTGGAGTGAGCTTCTGGTACAATATGTAGCACTATAGGCTGTAATTTCACACCCGGCTGCACATTTCCCTTAAAGCTACATTCTCCTCCCCCCCTCCCCTCTCTCGCCCCTATAAGACCCCCACCACCACTACCGTCACCCCTCCCTCACTCTCTCCCGTGCCCTCCTGCTCCCCACAATTTGATCTCCTCTGCAAAAATTAAGCAGAGGGAGAGGAGGATGGAGATGGGGATGGGGATGGGGATGGGGAGGAGGGGGGAGGGAGGTGAAAAACAAAATACCCCTTTAAAAACAAAAAACTCAACACACAAACGAAACGAATCAACGTGTGATGTTTGACTTTGTTTGGTTTGTGTTTGGGCAGCACGTGTGGCGTGTTTGCCTAGCGGTCAGCTGGGCCCTGTAACCCCTGTCTTTGTAGGTAGGGGCCCGCTCCATTCAGCTGCCACCACACGGGGTCAGAGAGCTGTTTCAACAATGCGACCTCTAATAATCAAACATTCATAGCCTGCTTCTAATGACCATGAGAACAGCCCCAAAATCCACCAGTTTCACACTAAAAAATGTTAGAATTTGAACGCAATTGCTCACTAATCCCCACTCTGTCACACAACTGCGGTGTTTAAGGCGATGCCAGTGCATGTCAAGAGTTTGGAAAATGTTTTTGGAGCCCGGCTGCACCCATTAGGAGAGGTGTAATGTATTGACACAGAGCAATTTATCTTTTGCCCCGCTTCCTAATGGCCTGTGCAGAGAGGAGAGGTGGCATGGAGGAGGAGGAGGAGGAGGAAGAGGAGGAGGAGGAGGAGGAGGAGAGCAGCACCGAGGGGTCCAGCGCGCAGCTCCACACGCCGAACATCAGCTCACACTTGCAGGCTACATGTGGAGAGGATGACGGAGGTGATGGTGGTAAAGAACTTTTATTTCTAAAGGTTGGATAGGCTGTCATTTCTGTTTTTTTCCCTCCTCCTCCTCCTCCTCCTCCTCCTCCTCCCGTGTATAGACTTGCTTGCCTCGCGTTATTCCGACGTCACCAATCGATCCGAGCATCCCCGCAGAGAAAAGCGAACACCATCGGGTTGTAAGTTGAATATTAATCCTATTTTTTTTTTTTTTTTTTTTTTTTCAATTGAAGGGAGAGCTCTGCTGATTTTTGGATGAATTTGTTGGAGTTGCACATTCTGTAAAATCTGAAATGAATGTCCAAGCACGTTAACTGCATGCTGAAATAAATGATAGATAATAGAATTTTCGGGCTCTTTTATGCAAATAAGTAACATATCTCATATTTTTTTTGGAAGTCTTTAATATTGGAATGAAGTTCAAGGAGGAAGTTTGGGAAGTTCGGCTGCAGCCTCTCACCTCCATCCAACCCTGCAACAATAACAGACATATCTCTCGACACTCTTACTGTATATTAGATTTCTCCCCGCGTGTCCGCGAGCTCCAGCAGCGAGCAGCCTCGAACACTCCCGGGCTACAAATCTCTGCTGGCGTGAACAGATGGAGCATCAATTTGATTCCATCCTCGACACCGTGAAAGATTGATTTTGCACTTGCTTTTAATTTTGCCCATAATTAATTGGATCATTACAACTGTTTTCCATTGATCCCCTCGTTTAAATGTAAAATTAGATTGTGATCTATGTTTCTTATCGTTCGTTTTATTTATTTATTAAGTTGGGTATTTGTTCTATAGAGGTGGATGCTACAGTAAAATATGCTCTTTTTTTTAAAATATATTTTTAAAAAATCATTATTTGAGAGTTTGCAACATTAAAAGCAAATTAAAATGTAATATTGTAAACTCATTATAACCTCAATGTGGTTTATTGATTTACAAACATACTGGTCCTTTGCAGCATCTCACGAATCAAAAACACGTTATATAGTTTTATGTGATTTGTAGCTGTGAGCTGAAGTCTATATGATCTAATATCCCTGTAATTATCCAGCAATATTTACAATTTCGGGTTTGATTATAGGGTTATTATAGGAATTATCGTGATCAACCGTTTATCAGTCATCAGTTGTCAGGCTGCAACTCTTCTTTAATGCACATATTTAAAAAAAAATGTAATTAAATAGAATAACATGCATATGTCAAAACTGCTTTTTTGAAAGTCCACACTTTCAATTTCCACGTGCAGTTCACGTGACAGACAGGATTGTGGGAAATCGAGATGATCGACCAGTGTGTCTCACATTATAATCATGTTTTTATTCATTCTTAGTCGTGTTCCTCGAACCCAGGGACGTGTTGGTGAGTAAACCCAATCACTTCCACCTGGAAACTAATGTTATCTGTTGGTAGAATACAGTTTAAAAAGCTGGGATGCTGATTTTTTTTTTTTTTTAAGTCGCATTTTTGTTTCTATTGTCTGTTCGATTGCCAATTTGCTGCCACCTTATATTTAAAACCATCACCGAAGTGTGCTTATAAATAAATATGTCAGTTTAATGCAGCCAATTTAACCGTTTACTGTATTTGATGGGAGAACATCAAAAATTAAGAATAGACGTAAAAGTCAATGCGGAAGTTTACAGCAGTCAGGGTCGTATTTCAGATGATAAAACGCACACAGGAAGGACTCTGAGTTGCTCGCGCGCTTTAAAACTGATATCAAGTTTGGTAAAAATCTCCAATTAAATGCATGTGATATCTGCTGTTCAGCAGATGATCTGTCCCGTCATTATCCACACACACACACACACACGCACACGCACGCACACACACACACACACGCCTACTGAGTGGTTCCAGTGATTTTTGTATTGCATTAAAGATCCGAATGCAAGTGAGATCAGGTTACATTACTTTGATTAGAAAACACTTTGTTAAATTACTTTTCATACCCTGAGCACAAAAGCAGTCAGACAGTCGAGTTTCTGAGGTTTTCCATGCCTCAGGTACAGCAAATCATTAAGAAAAATTAACATCTCATTTGCATTTAAACGTGAAAGAAAGGAGGGCCAAATTACAAAAATATGTAACATTATCAATAATAAAAAATAGTAATAATGATGATTATAATGGAAGCCTTTATATCTAAGGTACAAAAGTATTATGAGCACATTTCTTTTTTGCATATAGACTAAAAAAAATAAATAAATCTAATATTCAGACTATTTCCCACACGTTGTCTTTCCACCTCCCACGCAGCACACGAAGTTAGGGGAATAAAGTGCCAAAGACTTAAAAATACACACTCGCTCCTCATTCATTATGCAGATTTGCAAGTAATTGTTAAATATGCCCCGCAGTGCTGGATTAAAAATAGGACTGTATCCTGTCATTTTCAAGTATTCTCCGTGTTGCATTTATTGTACTGGGAACAAGGGCTGGATCCCTTCTCTATCCCCCATCAAACTTTCCACATGAATAGTTAAATGTGTGCCCCTCTGGTTGGAACTCAACAAAGACCGGAGAGGCGTTACAGTAAAAATGTTGAGGGCATCGGAAACTTAAGGCTGGTATATTGAGAGGGATTCATCGCCGCTCTTTGGACAAAAGGTCGACCTGATATCAAACTACGACATTTCCCTGATTATTATCCCAACACACAAACAAGTCACCAAACAACCAGCAGAGAAGCCTCTTTTCCAGCAGATAAAGGCAGCACACACCTCCCATAAGGCTGTGGGTTCATCACCGTGGGAGAAGCTGATCCCACGTCTGTATCCTCCAGTGTGTGTGTGTGTGTGTGTGTGTGTGTGTGTGTGTGTGTGTGTGTGTGTGTGTGTGTGTGTGTGTGTGCGCAGCAGCAGAGATCAGCCCGAGGCGGCTCGGAGGTGTCCCGCCAGCTGCCTCTGTCCCAACCAGACAGCCAACAGCTTCCAATCACATGTCAGCAATATGGGAAACAGAGCTTCTGTCCAGTGGGCCGCTGACGTGTGTTAGCCTATGGCATGTGAATGCATAATGTAGCAGTCACCTCCTGGTGGCAGGCCGTGAACTCACAAATGTTTTTTTTTTTTTTTTTTGTACCACACACAAGTTGATTTCTTTAATTCCACCCCCTCCTCCTCTTTGTCTTCACTGGTTGTCTTCATTGTAACGATGATATGATAATATGAGGAATGTCAGCGGCACATTTTGCTGATTAGTTTGTGCGTCGCTGTGTGTGTGTGTGTGTGTGTGTGTGGAAGGCTGTGCGTACACATATATATTCCTCTCCCCAGAAATCTACGGATGAGCAGCTCCTACATAAGCTCCTGATCACTTCTGTAAATGCTTCCTGTCACCTTCAGTGGTGTAATGATCATGAAAATTGTGACCTTGATCTATGGAAAGCCATAATGGGACTGAATGGCCTCCTCCCACGCACTTTCTCGCCGGCTCCGGGGCTCGGAGGTATATGCTAAAGGACGCCTCCAAGGAAGATTGTTTAGTGGTAATAAAAAGCCAGTAGTTTGGCTTGTAATGGTTCGGGCATTTCCTCCTCTTCCACAGCCATTTGGCTAAATCTCCGGTGATGGAGGCCCGTGTGAATTTAGATGAGAATCTGGGAGATGTTGATGCTTGTCCTCGGGCACCGGGGGAGATTTTTATCGTCTGGTGGTCTGACATGATCAAGCACATAACTGTGTTTAGGGGATAGAAGGGTGCAACACTGATGTTGTGTCCCAAAGCTTATCATTTCTACATAGAATTTAAAAAGAAATCATAATGTTATCACACACACATATGGGTTTGGACGCTGTCCACCATCGTTCCTCGCACGGTGTCGCGTTGCTGGAGTTAGTTTCCTAAAGTGCATTGTTTTGTTCTTTCAATAAAGTATCTGCTGATATGAATTTGAATGTGTGACAGTGTGATATGTTTGGCACAACTTTTATTTTCCTCCCCTCCCTGTTTGTTTTTCATTCCTGTTTTGCTCCAAGTGAAGATAGGAATGAAAAAAACCAACAACAACAACAACAAAAAATCCATCTCCGGCATGACGTTGCTCGAATTCTCATTTAGTCTGGAAAATCTGGTTCGAGCAACATTGTTTATGATCACACCCTTGCCAGCTTTTCATATTTAAACGAGCAAAGGTTTAATTACCAAATGATGACAGTGTCATATGGTGCCATGATGGCACAGGGTGTCTAATGAATGCAGAGGAGCGAGGCATGCGTACGCGACACTGAGTGACAGTGGGATGCACAGATCAAAACAGGGGGGAGAAGAGAAAAAAAAGAAGAGGGAGAGACAGTAAAACATCTGTAATTTGCAATTCACTAATGTTCAATGGTTGCTCATGGATTAAGAATTTTAAACTATTGTCTGCCAGATGGAAGAGAAGAGGGAGGGAGGGGTTGTAGAGGAGGAGCGGTGGGAGGGGGGGCTTCTAAGCAGCATATTTACATCTGTATATCAACCCTGGATTTAGTAATCAGACAGAGGAGAAACCAACTGCTTCCCAAAACACTCTTGGGGCGTTGCATCTATTACCTATTTTCCAGCCGCACAAACATTAGAGAATGATTCTTTTCCCCTTTTTTCTTCCTCTCTTTCCGAGGCGTATTTAAATTTGCCAGGACAGCTTGTGGATTGTGGGGAGTTTCTGTGCTCCTCTATCTATCTCGATATAATCACCAGACAGTTTGGAGTGCCGGACCCGGGGTCCGCTCGCCCATCAGAGTTAATTTAACCAGGATGTTGATGTGCCCTGAAATATATTGCACCGAAGTAATATCAGTTAGTGGGGCCGCCAAAAAGATGTACACGCTTAACCGGGCGTGAAACCTGGCTGAATTACACCGTATTTATACTTATCTCAGATCAGCACATTTGTCATTAAAAGAACTTCCGGTCCGGTCGCCGGGCTGTTTTATGGATCTGTTTAATGATGCACCGTGTAATGGTGTTACAATCTATAGCCCGTCTATTGGCACATTTCACTCGGCCGCATCGATAAATAATCGCAGCTGCCTTCAATGTTCATCACAATTTTCACGTATCCCACAATCCTCGTCGGTTCTGTTGAGTCTGTTTGTCTTCCACACAACCTTGTCTGCTCCCCAGGCAACAAAACTGTGCTCAGATCCTGTGGAAATACTCCACTACAGTTCTCCAACTGTGCAAAAGTAGAGTTGTACCAATCGTACTTGTTACTATGCATATTATAATATTGTTTTATTGTTACTTATAAAGTGTAGCAGCATTTAAATCATTACAAAATGTATTAATTTTAATAATAATGCTGGCATTGACCTATAAGAATGTGTTATATTTTAGAAAAGAGAATGTGTTTTGCATGTTTACTACTATTGTAGTGATACAAGTATGTGTATACTCAAATTAAGAACCTCAAAAGGTACAAAACTTATTAAATTTACTTAGTTATTTTCCAACCCTGTACTTTATAGTTCTGCATTACATTTTCAAATTTTTTTTTTGTGTTTTCCTCCTTTTTTAGACCTCCATTAATTTCAAAAAATGTATTAAAAAACATTCAGCAGGCTTTTTGAATGCATTATATTTGACTTGACAGCGTTCACGGTGATGAATTACACAACTCGAGCAAGTTTCAAGAGCCTGCTGATTGATTTTCATGCCATACGGAAATTAATGGAAAGCAATGGCTGTCTACAGCAGTGGGTCCCCAACCTGGGGGTCTAGACCACACAGGGGGTCGCAACGCAAGTCTGAGAGGCCACAGGATGCCACGTATTACTGATGCACAAAATCAAGCTTTATTTTTTTAGACTTTATTCCATTACTTGTATTTTTATGGTGATTTATCTGAATAATATAATCTCCTGGTTATTATCACATTCCAGCCATCCATGTTCATCTCTTGTTTAGTAGACCTAAATAAATACAATGAAAAGAGAGCATATTGCAGTTTAGTTATAGAAAATAGTCAAACCATTCACGACGAGGTAGAAATGGCAAGAACTATCAATGTCACTGGTATGCTCTTTTAAATCCTGGATTCACTCAACACAAGCGGACTGTGGAGAGCTCACCCTTTCATTGGTAATTAAGTGCCGTTGTCACGCTGTGACGTGATGAGTTTACCCCGGCCATCCATCCTGCGACACCGAGGGCTCCTCCCACCGAATCACACACCAGGAAAAACGGCCGATTAGCTTCTCAAGCGCATACCTGTAGCATAGATATTTAAAAAATGTCTGCCTTTTACAGCCTTGTGTAAAAAAAAAAAAGAAAAGCTTTTTGCAACACCTTGTTTTTTCGGCACATTGCTGGATAGGCAGACACATGTTGTAGCAGTTGTTGCCTGGCGATACATCCTGGCCCTCCGACTGTATACAGGTCTCCCATGGCGCTCTCCCCAGGACTGTGAAAACATCTGTCACGGCGGCTGCCATTTTCCTCTGTGGTCAGAGCGTCAGGTGAAGGTGATGCCTGCTAGCCTCATGACATGGTACACATGGGTACCTCCAACAACAGTGCTCATTAACAGGCAAATGGAGCAGGAGCCCCAGCAAATTGAGCAGCGTTTCGCCAGGACCGGGGCCCTGCCAGATTGTTCAGATAGCCAAAGTGACATCACCAAGTGCCAGCCCCCTTCACCACCACACCACCACACACACACACACCCCCACTCCGAAAAAATTAACATCCCTAATCATCTGCCAGGCTAAACATTATTCTTCATGATTCAGATCAGCCATGCTTGCCCTCTCGCAGAGTATCTCTCCTCTCTCTGGGCCAAAAGCAGCCAGCCTTGGACTGATTGCTCAGCCTTTTGTGCCCTTCGTTTGTGAGAATGGCAAATCGATTCAAAAATCATCAGCCATGAGCAGCTCTCATGCAGAGCTGGCCGCGTGAGTGTTGCAGATATGAAATGGAAATCAGGAAAACAGGAAGCAGGGGGCCCCCTATTTTTATTTTTATTATTTTAAGGAGAAGTTTCAGTGAGAAATAAACTACAAAAATAAGTTTTGTTTTGCATGAAAAGTATGGATATTGGTGTTGGTGTCTCCAATGTGAGTCTAAACCAAAGGGGTCACCACCAAAAAAATTTTTTAACACAAAACAAATTAATTATAATAAATGATGAGTTATTTGTGTCAGTAAACAAGTTTTATTTTCATTATTTGGAAACTTTAATTATATTGTTTATATGAATATATAAAAAATAAGGATCATGCCTTTAATAGCTTGAATTTTTGGTGTTAATTTCCAAATTTTGGAATGATCTACTATAATGGTAGTTTTTTATATTCTCATATATTATATTAAAATACTAGAGAAAATCAATGTCTTTTACAAGATTTTGCCCAAATGAACAACTAAGGAGCAGCTCTGCATTTCCTCTGCTCCAGCATATTACTCTATTAGTTGAGATAAAAATGTAAAAAAAAAAGGAGCATCTACTTTGTATCGTGCAGATTCCCATCCTAACAAAAGAGATAAAATTTGACCGAAAATAAAGTGCACCACAGGAAGAAAGACGTACAAGAGGAACAGAAAGGAAGCTCGGCATATCTAATTAATTACCGCATATTACAATGTTTGTTTACAGAAACGAAGTGCTACAAGAGGTCTGATGTTAATTAATTTAAAGTGTACTTCCCCCCTCACTCCCCACAATGTGTTGACGACTGCTGCTGAGGTACTTTCATGGCAGGTAAACCTATGTCTCATTGGATTTCCATCAATGGCTCTGAGGTGTGTATGGAACAAGAGCTTGCCACACAGATTAGGGAGAGTGTTAACATGATTGCTGATTAATAACGCCAATTAGAGTTCAACAGCGAGGCGACGAGAAGAGCACGCTGATGACAAGAGCAAAGCGTGATGGTCTGAAGTGCACCGTCTGAAGGATTCGGATCGTCTCCAAACGTCCACGTTAAACTGCCTCGTTGAGGAGAACGCATCGTTATCTGTCTTTCTGGCTGTATTTTTGGATTTCGCTGAGTGCTGTAAAGGAGCGAGAAGTGCTTATCCATGTGTCCTGTTGACTTTTTTTGTTGCCACTTTATCAGTGTGTGTCTGGGAGTGAGTCGCAGGGCTGCACACACAGTATAACCGGAGTCTCAGGAGGTCCTCCACTGGACAATGATGTATTTAAGCCCCTCCAGAGGTCAGATGGACTCTGTCCAGAACATCACCTGCAATCAATAGTGTTGGTAAACCAGGCACAACTGAGCGGACATGGAGGGTCCTCTTCTAAACACACTGTGAGGGAACCGCATGGGCCATTGCACTGCTAAAACTGTGAGAAGAATGGCTTGACGTGCTGCTACTTAAGCACCGGCGACTGAGGGAGGACTTATTTATGTGGGGCTCCACTGGCTGACTCCTTCTGTTTGTAACGTTTCCCCCCAAAAAAACTGGGCGGCAAAGAAAATCCCACAGAAAAAAACATAATATGTAAAAGATGTATTAATTCCCTTTATGAATGTCATGTCAAGGTCTTTTTTACATTCATATATTAAGATTGTTTTGCAGGTTTTGCATTTAAAGATGCATTTGTTTGTTTTTACTTAGCTTTTATTTGACTTAGTTCCCTTTTAACCAGCTCTAAATCTGATTTATTTGCAGAAAACAAAACAATAAATAGAAATTTAAAAACATTTCCTAAGTGACTAGATAACAACACGGGGAGGAAAAATTGAGACAAAAATTGAGGCGATTGGTGGAATAAACACTGGGATCTAAAGTAAAGCAATCATCTACATCTCAAACATTTTCAAGGTTTAATAAACTCTGTTGACTAAAACTTGAGTTTCAAAGTCAGTAATCAATTTCCACGCATTTAAGTGCTTATTTATTCTTTTTGAATCATTTTGTAGCTCAATAAGCAGTAAATGAGACAATATCATGCTAACATTGTTAAACACTGGCAGTTTATGGAATAAGGTCTGCGCTGTCAATCTAAATCTAATCTTTAAAAAAAAATCCTATTCAAGTCAATATAGTTGATATAGTCCATTCATTCCCAGAAAGATTTGTTTCCCTTCAACTCTTTTCTTCAGAATCCTTCAGAGTTCTGTTTACGGAGCATTATTGGGGATTCGTTTGGGTCACAAATACTACTTCCAAGTGCTTCGATCTTTATCTTGAGCAATCCTTTTCCAACGAGGGCCGGATTCAATCATGTGTCTGCAAACTTGAGCCCACCGAAAAGACAATGAATGCACAGGCACCGAGTGTCAAATGCAAGTGGGTTTTGAAGAATTGGCATAGTCATTTAGGCAGCACCTCACATCCTTCACAAACAAATGAAGCCCCCAGTGCTTCAAAGTGAGATTGATCTCCTTTTGAGACTCGGCACAGAAGACTGGGATTCTGAATATTGAGAAAGGTGGCTCTCTCCATGGAAACCCAGTCTAAGCGCCCCCCCTCCATCCCCATCCCCATCCCATCCTCCACTGGAGTGATGTAGGAAAAAAAAGGGACCCGGCGGAGTTTTCAACTTCATCAATATTCACTCATTCATCGTGAATCCTGGCAGCAAATTCTCGACTGTATTCCTGGATGGATGTTCTCCTTTGTCACCGCGAGGAGTGTCTGAAATGGAATTTTAAATTAGAATAGAACAATTCCCAATTTTTATGGACTCCGGTCACAGCTATATATATCACTTAATGATGGAAAACTTTTCAATTTTCCCCGTGTAGGTCTTTGGCACAATCCAGCCATTAAATAGGTCAGGGATGAATGTGCATAGTTTACTCTCAATTCTATAAAAGAGATGGGAAATCCTGTGTTAGCTTTTTTTTTTCCTTTGGAAAAAAAACCAATAATAAATATCAGATTGTTTCTTTTTATTTTAAAAACTTCACTTTGAGTGAAAAGTGTCGCCAACGATGAAGCGAAAATCGACCGCTGATGAAGATGTTTCTCTCAGGTTTAAAAGTCAGTGAACCAAGTAAGTGAACGCATCATAGCTGGTCACCCTCGCTCTTAATGACCCATGTTGCAGCATGGGTCACAACATCTGCAAAAGCCTGTGACAGCGAAGCAGCGAAAACTCTTTTCATGGCGTGCCGTCAATATGTGTTGAAATTTGGTTATTGCGTGATTAGCATGACAAACTGCCTTCAGTGTAATTCGATTAGTTCATCCATATCAGTGTGTGAAAAGGTCTTTCTCTATTTCTCTGCCTTTTCTGTCCATATTATTATTTTTGACATAAACAAAACAAAGCTAACATCTCAGCCCATAATAACGTCTTATCATAAGGGCTGAAACTGAGTTTTGTTGTTGTTAATTATTCCCTTGGTGTGATTCAAAACCTTCAAATCCTGATTAAATGTGCTTTTAATCGCTCGGCCTCAAACCTGAATTAATTACAAATCTGCTCCCCACAAAAAAAGTGTGTTTTGTCATAAAAATGTTAATTACCAGGGGGTACTGACCTCCCTTTTGGCGTTGTGTATCCCCCAGCTGAGGACGGGGCGTTTGTCCACTGTCGCCACTTAATGACGGTAATATTAAACACTCGCAGAATGTTGTCGTGCTTTTGTCTTCATTCATATCAAAATGAAGTTCTTGGAGGCCCACATTTATCAATCACGGCAGGGCTCCAGCTGTTCGCCAGTCTTTGGCCTGGCTTCAACAGCCGGGCTTACAAATTGTCTCTGAATAGCGTCGAGCAAGGCCCCTTCAACCCCCTTTTGTCACTGTCTCCTGACAAATGCTCCTCGGCTGCCTCTCCCAGACACATGCCTCCTTCCTACCTTCTGCTCGCTGCTATCAGATGGCCTGCTTTGCATTCTCGCATGGCTCACTATGAGCTGCTTTATCTCCACTGCTGCTGGAAGCCCCAGCATCACACGGGGTTATTTCACACTCACAGTTATGGTCTGTATCCACACTGCCAAATCCCCCCCCCCCCCCCATCTTTGGCTTTCAGATGGGATCATTATGCAAAAGATTTGTACTGCTTTCTCTGTTTAGCCAACACGCTTCGATCTTTGATCGAATGATACGGCTTCTCTGTACGTTTTCAGTGACGTTGTCAGGAATATAATATTCTATTATGGATGAAAAATAGTGACTGGATGAGAAAAGGCATTATAATCACTCAATTAGATGCTTTTTACATGCATTCAGTGGATACATGACTTCTTGCTGTTTTTGTGTTGTCTCATTGCAAATGCAAGTTGATCAAACGATAATGATTTAGAGAGCGAATCAATTATGGATTATTCTTTTTTGGTCTTGATTGACTTCCACCACGTGTTTTTGGTCTTCCTGGGGTTGACATCGAAAAATAAATACGTTTGAAAAAAAAAAAAAAAAAGCTGAAGAAACCAAATTGATTTCATGAAACAAATTTTTTTTATTAATGAATTATTTTAATGAAAAATAAAGCACAATTTACCTATCAGGTTTATTTCAGTCATTTAAACCACATTGATGTGAGATAAATTTCACGCTTGATAATAAATAATAATTAGAAAAACATTTGAGAAAATGTCTAGCTTGGTTTTCTCATGAGTCAGAAAGAATGTTGCAACCAAAAACCCAAAACAACTTTATTCAATTGAGCTTAAATCAGTTGTTTTCTGTAATTAGGCTGCAGTGAAGACAATAACAACAAATTCCAAGAACCACATTTAGGAATTATGACAAAAAAAGACTGTAAAAAGCATGGTGTTCTGACCATAACTAGATCACATGTCCCTAAGGGACTGGATAACATGGAAAGGAAAACAAAAATAAGCACTGAGAGCCACAGTGTGAAGTCATCGGCGTCTGAAAACGAGGAGAGGATCGTGCATCAAGAGATAAATAGGAGGATGTGAAACATATATAAAGGCAAATCAGTCATCTGCTAGAAAAGCTTTGTTCTCCCTCCGTCCACGGCATCGTTTAAGGCTGTCAAACACAGACTGGCCTCAGCTGACCGACAGCCAGCGCCGAACCTACATGTTGAATCATCTGTCAGACTCTGAAAACGCCTGCTGACGGAGACTGACAAGCTACAAGTGCCTCCGACTGCTGCTCGCCAGCACTTTGGAGCTGACAGCAGACCGTTTTTTTTTTTTTCTTCTTCTTTTTTAGCCTTGAGTGATTCGGTGTTGAAGCACGGGCCGAGCCAGAGTTGTTCTAAAAGTTGTTATCGAAGTTAAAAAGCAGGACACTTCGGTCTCCGAGGCTTAACATGAAGGTTGATGGGGATGATGGAAAACAATAACATGTGTTTAATCCCAATAATCTGTAGCGGCACAAAAACTAGACATTAACTAACTACACTCAGACTTTAAACGCTGCTATAAGACTCCAATGATTCTTTAAATTTGCCCTTTTTTGATCATGGCCTGACTAAAAGTACAGCACAACTTACTCTGTATATAATGAACTGGAAAGAAATGCTGCATCATGTCAAATACAAAAACATTAAATTGTCGTCTGATAACAAATGAAATGTTCCGTTTGTCTTTTGTATCCATTTCGGAGGAAATAATTAAGACAGATGGGCGTGTGAATTAGCTGTCCTCCAAGGTCAAACGCTGATTGCCTTATTACTCTATTATTTCACTCCCGTGGAACTATTGCCACTGACACTTTTTCATGATGTTTTTGTCCATCCAGAGAGTAAGAGAGATACAAATTGATTGTTTGGTGGCCGAATCAGTCATAGTCATGTTCGGCGGATGGATTAATGGGTTTGATGGCTGTTGCAGGTCGGAGCGGAGAGACTGGCTGGAGACAAGAGAGATTGGTTTGAACCCCAGGGAGCTGAATGGATGTGAGTTGCATGTAAGGGTTGCTTGGTTTATTATAGAGGGAGGGGCTTGGTGAAAAATGAGTGGCGGTGGAGTTTGGATGCACTTTTGTTCCTTTGCTATTACAAGATTGACTACCATGTTCACGCTTCCCCAATGTGTGTCAACCAGACTCCCTGCTTAAGACGTCATCTTTAATATCCTGCTTTTTAACTCCATGGAGTTTGCGTTGTTACATTTCCTCCTGAGCAAAAACCCATTAAAGCTCCCTAAAGTGTTCATGTAAAGATTATGGTGGAATTGGCATGGGATGGACACATTTATGAGGTAAAAATAGTCTTGTTTTTTGTTTTTCTTATGCTGCATAAAGGGACTACAACACTTTTCATCACCTAACCCTGCGCTGTACAATGGCAACCTCGTAAAAAAACCCTCTGATTCTTAAAAGACCACAGCAAAGCCCTAAATGTTCCTTTTGCATCTCAATCTGCTCTTGTATTAAATATGAACACTTCTAATAAAAACTGATCGAAGGTTAATTCAAGCACCCTGTCCCGTCATCTTGCAAATTGAGGGGAATTTGAGGCATTAGATTAAGAAATTGTTGGAGCCCCAAGTTAATATTTAGTTGAATGGACATTAAGGCATATTCAATCTTTCATTCGTGATGTTTGTTGGTTAGTGTGAGTGTTTGGAACTTGATTCCCGGCTAAAACAAACTGCTGCAACTTTATGCACAAATTCTATTCTATAAAAATATTATCATGCAATAATACTAGACATATTTAAAAATCATAAAATTCATTTTGTCGGTCATAAATATTGCAATTAAGCCTCAGCGGCAGCATCTAACATTAAGATAGTTATTCTGTCAGGATGGAATAGAAAATGATGTTTTCTTTAGTGTAGAATCACAGAACGGATAAACCAGAGACTTTTTAGTGTTTTTAAATTTTGCATCAGCTACTGTAATTCTCTTGCATGCTTAGTACTTGGTAGAAGTTTCATTTAGTTGCAACCTCACCACTGACTTCTGGCCAAACGACGCTGTAGTTGAATATGTTCACTCCACTCCTTCCAGTTGAAGGAAATGCTGCTCATTCACATTCCTGTTTTTGCGGAAATTCAAAAGTTTGCTAAAAATTTGCTTGACAATTGATTGAAAACACGAGCTTCTGCGTTGATGCAATATGAGCTGTGGTCATTCATCAATGGTGACGATCTGCATAGTTGGAGATACAAATTAAACCGTCCCAACAATATTTCATAGTCTGCCCCTCTGCACGTTGAGAAATTAACTAATGCTCTTTGGATAAAAAGATGGAAAGTTGATGTTTTGGAGTGAATTACAAATAACTTCCTACCTCCTTCTAGTTGTAAAATATCTTCGACTTTCTCTTAAAGCAGAGGCAAGAAGTTTATCTCTGCAAAAGAATCTCTGAATCTGGTGAAATTATTCATCTCCACCTTGTAATTCCAAATATTTGTTGCAAGCACTTGATTGGGGTCATTGCCTCAGCACTATATCAGGGGAACAAGGAGTCCCATAATGATTTATTACCAGCCCAGCTGCACATATTATTATGAAATGAGTTTATTAGTTTTAAAGCTAGCAGTAATGTGCTTTTGCTTTAGGGGAGCAGGCATGGGTGACGAGAACTTGCATTAACCACTTGACGTGAAGGCTCCATTGTACTACATGTATCCCTAATTTGGTTCAGTACCGTGACATCATGCACATTGCAAAACAACTCAGCTGTGGTACACGGTTGTATGAGTTGGAATAGTGAATGAATCTTGCGTTGTTTCCTGTCATGTCGAGTGTTTCTCCTGTGATTCTTTTTCTTCGTCTACAGGCATCTTAAGGTTTACAAGATTTAGGGTCTATTATAAGAAATGAAAGTTGTTGTGTTTTTTTCAAATAGGAACGTGCAGCATGTGGTTCCTCACTTCTTGTCTTCATATAGTCACAGGAGAATAATAACTAAACAAGAATGTTGTTACTCTGTAATGGGAGGGAGACTAAATGGTTTCTCTCGCCATTATCAACTTCATTTCTTTCCCCCCATTCCTTCTGATGATCAATTAGATCTTAATGGATAGCATGCTGTGCCGTGAGATGATGACCAACATGTTTTTGTTGTTGAACCACGTAAATGACAAAAGCGCACACAGCAGCCAGCAGCACCGATCTGAACGGCCCCCGTTCCAATCTGTCTCTATATGTCTCGGTCATTGATTACATCGTTTTAAATGCGTCATTATTGGATTTGTTTGTTATTTCGGAATCATTTGCTTCCCCTCTTGGTTGTTTAAAAGGAACGATAACTTGTTGAGCCTTAATGAAAGTTTCTATACCATTAAATCCGTTATGGCTTTCGCTGTCGCTGTCTGCTGAGTCTTCTAAGGCGACGGGAAATTGGAAGAATTGGATAAATATGAAATATAAATATAATTTTCAAAAGCAGTTAGCTGTCATTTGAGAGCCAATGTTGCTAGAAAACCATCAACTTTGACAACCCTGTATTGATTTGAATTCCAAATGTGTTTATTTACTGTTGCAGCACGTGAATGAAATCAGGTGACTGGAAGTCAACTTGGACCCAAAGCTGTTGCCTGGCAATGCAATTCGTAAGCTGCTTATGTATTGCTAGCGTTTTAAGACATCTGCGCCTTTATAATTTTTCACATTTGGCAAGACGCATCTTGCTATTTTTTTTGTAATTCCCTCAGAAAGTAGAAGCTAGCAAGCTAGGCTAACTCGCCAACTAGCTAGTTAGCCTAGCTCTCCTAGCTCTAGCTAGCTAGGCTAACTCACACACTAGCTAGTTAGCCTAGCTCTTTAGCGTTAGTGCTGATTCCCGCTGCATGGTGCCTTTGTTTAGGGTATGCTGAGACACAGAGCCTGTCTCATCTGAAAAAAAAATCTTGAATTATGTTGTAATGAAAGAGCTAATCACTGGTTGGGCTACATTTATCTAGTGCAGGTTGCTATGCTGCAGGTAGTTGCCCTCATATATTGAATCAATCAAATACAGTATGACATCTGTCCAGAAAAATACATAAAAATTAAATGTATTCAAATCAGGAAACAAGTAAACAAAAAAAACAATGTACAGATTCAAAGATTTCTGGCAAAAATTTAATGAAAAGGTTAATAGCAAAAAACCCGAAAAAAATAAGATACCTTTAAGCATATTAGGCATCCTTACTAGACAATTTGCCTGGTTTAGACCAAAGTGGACTCATAACAGGACATCTGTCTTCATAATAGAATACAGCAGTACAACATGGTGTTTCAGTCCTATTCTCATTTCAACACAAATGGCAAGTCCCTGTTTCAAATGACAGCACCATTAGTAGGATAAATATTCTGAGTGAAAGCAGCTAAAATCACCAATATTCACCTGATAAGGCGGCACACATTAAGAGTCCTGCTGGTCTCATAATGCTCATCCTCGCACACTGCCTCTCACACAAAAGCCTGATCAACATCCAAGGCTGCCGCTTGTCAGTGGAGGGATATATAAAGATAAATGATATTATGTTAAATTCCACTTAATGACAAATTTTTAATTTTCTGAACATGGTCATTTTCTGGCTAGTGAATCAAGTGTAAGGAGCTAATTACGTGAGGATCTGAGCAAAAATAACTCCTCATTTTCAGGGATAATGGAAGAGAAATGTTGTAGATTAATGGCACTATTTATCTTTTTTAAATTTCTATCTTTCGCTGGTGATGGCTGTGCTCCCCAAGGAAAATATTCATAAAATGAAATTGAAGTCGTAACTTAATAGGTTATTAAAATTTTTGAGTGCATATCACTTCTCTTTTCGCAGCGCTGTAAATTTAAATTGAAGTTTGTTGCGTTCAGAGTCACCAGTAGAGTTTTTTTTTTCGTCTTTTTTTTTTTACGATGGCACAATAGAGGAGGAACATGCATATTTGTCAGGAGGTATTTGCTATTCTAATTTTATGGCAAGCCAGATTATCAGAAAAGGAATGTCACAGTGTTGGCTGCTGACAACACCTCAGCCTTCAGCCATGTGTTTCCATTAGGGGCGCTGGGCCGTCCAGGGGTTTGTTCCCTCTATTATTTTCCATTTCAGTCTTTTATCTTGATTTAAAGTGAGGCTTGCTGAATATTCCCTCCACCCCCACCCCCTGCCATTCGATTCCCCTTTTTGGAAGTGAGAAATGCTACACTGTGTAAGGTTTCACAAGAGGGACAGGTGCTCTCTGGGGAGGTGATGCAGATCGGTTCAAGGTGGAATAACTATCTTTAGCCATGCAGCGTGTTTGGAAATGCAGGGAGGAGGGACAGACGACCTGGAAGGAACCTGCAGCAGAGTGTTTCTCTCAAGGTCGTAGGGCAAACCTTTTCCTCCTAAGCCGACTTTATGATACATTTTCTTTTTACTGAATGCATCGCGGTTATTATGAGGCGAGCCACGGTCCAATAAACGTGTCTTAGTTATTGGCCAACAACAATGAAACTGTTTTATTTGGCTTTTGGGGGCAAAGTTTGGTGTGTCTTGTTTGTGTCAGTGAACAAAACTGTGGATGAAATATTCTGTTTGTTCTTGTTTGTGTGTAAATTAGTATTTGTTTTAATATTTCTCCCTTCTTACACCAAATCTAGAAATATTCAATGTTGTGTTGGACTATGCAGGAGCACATCTATATTCCTCTTATTTGCAAAAAAAGTCATCCACAGACAGAAATGTATGTTATCCTACATAACTTACAGCAAATATGTACAAAGTCAAACTTGAAACTAGTTCAAAAATCATGATTGTAACCAAATCTCACAATATTAGCAAAAGCCATGGAGCATCAAGGTGATAAAACAATGTATAGTATGTTTTTTAAAAGCCTTATTATTTTAATAGGACAGAAAATACTTCATTTTTAAACTTCAAACTCTCTTAAAAGATCACTTCTAAAGCAACCAAGTCTGTTTTCAGTAAAGCTACTCTCTAAAATTGTTTCTTATTATACAACCAACTCATTTAATACCTGTATTGGATATATGACAGCGAACCGGCGTGCTCTATTCATATGAATAAGATTGGAAATGTTCATCTGCCACAGCCAAATACAATTCCAATACAAATGGCCTTGGTTTCCCTTATTTCTTTATATAGGTTCTCCAGCCTTGGTGGCGGCTCTTAATTCTGTATCTGCAGCCATTTATAAAACACTAATAGTTTGGGTGAACAGAGCGCCAGCAAGAAGACAAGAACCGGGGCTTATTATACCGTTTGACTGCTTCAAGACAAACCGGAGCGCAGGGATGCTCCAAAACACTCAGGCTGCACAAAAAAGGCGAGCTGGAGCGCCTGTCAGTCAATCATCCTCTCCAGGAGACTCGTATTACTTACAGTCTGAGAAATTGTGATACGGACGTCTCCAGTTGGTTTGAAATTAATAACATTTTGTTCACCCATTTCAAAAACGGACACAGTGCAAATTTATCATTTCTTTGGCAAAGGGGGGGCTTGGTAGCATCCCCTTAAGGACCCTTTCTTTTTTTTTTTTTCTTTTTTCAATTTCTACTTAGAAATTCTGTGAGCTCAAAAAACCTTAAAGTATAACATATAGGACAATCCTGACCTGTTTATGCAGTATAACGCTGATAGGCTGTCAAGCCCCCAGCGGAAAGGCCCAGAATGAAGCGACCTATCCTTTAAATTGCCGGGGTGATATTTGTAGATAATAAAAGAAATAAATCAGACAATGGGGCTGAATATTTCATTTGTTATCCATATTCCTTATGGGCAAAAAAATGATACAGAAATGTAAAAACAGCAATTCCACTTCATCCCCTCTGGAATTGCAACACTTGAGATGCTGTTTTCATGTCTGAAGACAAAGTGCATGCTTTGCCTCCGCCTGCAACAGATAAATCTAATAGGCAGCTAGAATTACTGGTTGTAATGTTGTGTAGTCTTAACCTAGTCTGCTCTTTCGCTATTTTTATTTCTGTCAATCTCTCAACCTAATGGATACTCTGCAGAAATAGCAGGCGGAATGCTTTTTATTTATAGATTTATAGAACAGTACACGGCCATAAAGAGGTTAGATGACATGATGACTCTGAATATGACATTTTAACCTCGAGATTTCTTTTGAATAAAGTGAATATATTGCCCAAATCTACAGACAACAACAGTTTCCCTGCTTCTCTTCCACCTATAATAAGGAAATATGTCAATGAAGAAGTTTACAATACTGCAAAGTGCACATTTTCCCACATAGGAGTGCGTGTCTCCATTGTTAACCCAATCTAATTTAACCCTATTATCACATTAATAAGATGTTTTTCACCCTGTGATTCCCACACTGAGAAACACGGCTGCTGCTGCTGCTGCTGCTGCTGCTGCTTTCGTGTGATGGGTCTTTTGCTACACAAAGCCCAGAGCACATCGCTCATCACCAAAGCCGCTGTACATTATCTTTGCGAGATGACACCTCAGACCTCCCACAACCCCTGGGTGAGATTTCCTCCCCTCGGCAGTGGCACTTTAATCCTTATTTCGTCATGTCCGTCCTCCCCGACCTCTAATATACTGTCTCATTTCTTCGTTGCCCATTTTCTGCTAATTCACCGCCATCTGCCCTAGCATCTGTTTGAAGGGAGGAAGAGGGGGATGAAAATCTTCAGGAAAAAGTTGGTTTCTCTCTTCTTCTTCTTCTTCTTCTTCTTCTTCTTCTTCTTCTTCTTCTTCTTCTCTTCTTCTTCTTCTTCCTCATTGTGTCTCCCGCCGTCTTTGTCAGAGCCAAAGCCTCCGCCCCTCTCTGTCTTCCTTTTTCGCATAAGCCTCCTCAAACCCTTTTTAAGTCTAATGCTACATGTAAACCTCAGACCTGCTTCCTCTCTTGTTCATGGAGGCCCCCAAAGATGATGAAAAAAAAAAACGAAGGAAAAAAAAAAAACAGGAGGAGGAGGGAGCCAGAGGGGGAGGGAGGGGGGGAGGGTAAGGGTGGGGGTCATATCCTTTCCATGTCCAACCGCTTAGTCAATAACCACTGTCAACAGGAGTGCACAAAAGATCAGAAAAGTGCAATTGTAATTTTCGGACAATGGCAGGGAGCGCTCATAAGGCAGGGCTGAAAAAGGGAAACCACCTCCCTGTGTGCCCCTCCGTCTCCCCCCCTCTCTCCCCTCTCTGGCTTCCTCCCTGTCCTCTTTGAGCGTCGCTGACAATGGGGAAGCCTGCTGCATTGCCGGGGAGAGCCACGGGATCATCTCAGTCAGCCTGCGGATTACAGACATTCTTTGGCAGGACCAGTGTTGCTGCGGAGAACCCGGGTCCTCGTGGGCCCTCAGAGGCTGCTGCACCGCCTCGGGCCCCCACCCTCCTCCTGCCTCCCCACCTCCCGTCCTTTTTTTGTATTGTGTTCACATGTTTGACAGACACAGAGCCCATAATAATCTCTTTCCCGCAGGGACCTGCACCATTTGTTTGGCAGACCCTACAAACAGTTCCAATCCCTTTTCTCCCTGCCTTGTCTTCACTGCTGTAGCCCTTCGCCATCATCTAATTAATGCAGCCTCCCTTTTCATCTCCACTTCCTGTTCATTGTTTGATCCTCTCCCCCCCTCTCTTAAATCCCAGATTTAAAAGTCACTGCTTCCACTGGTTATCATACCATATTTGAGTGGCTGGGGGATTAAAAAGGTGTCTTTCCTGTGGATTATGACTTTCTTACATATTCATTGTTTTACCATTACTTCCCTTAATATCCTCAGAAATGTACTTAAAGAGGTCAGGAATCATTTTTAAACAGAGTAAAAAGGATTAACCGATTCATGCTTGCCTTTTATTTGGAGCAGCTTCATGGAATTTCATTTGCAGCTAATTGTGTACTTTCACATTGTTCATGACATTAGCATTTTAATTAGGATATCCCAAGAGACATATTTATATTCTGAGACTATATGGCTGAAACCGAGTAGATAGCTGTTACATAATGATATATATTCAGAGTGATTGCTAAGACAACAAGCCACTGTACGATTATGACCAGCTTATACTTTTTTTTTTAATTATGTATTTTTTTTCATATTGAGTGGTTATTTTACATTTTCTGTATATTTTATCTCTATAACAAATCCCTTAATTGTAATTGATGGTGGGGTGGGGTTAATCAAACTTTTAAGAAAAATCATAAACCTCACCATATGTAACTAAGTAATTATATTATGTAAACTCTTTCTAGAGACAAGACGAATGATAACAGAAATAAGAGCCTGAACAAAAAGTATATTAAAAGCCTTTATATAGTCCAGCATAAATGGTGTCAAACATCACGGTCAGATGTAGTAAAAATTTCAATTTAAAAAAAAGAGCGGATTTTACAATTCTTTATTTACGCAGAACTGCTGTTTCTATGGTCAAGAACAAATTGTCATGCTGAGTAAAAACAGACTGATTACACTTGCTGCTCAACAGGATACAGATAATAAACTGGATGCCAACATTATTCCACCGCTCTCTTCACACCCCAATGATGTTTAATACATTTCTCTTCTCTCAGAATACATCCAACATCACGCCTTTACTTTGCCGTCATTACAAAGACATTTCCATCGCTAATACAGAAATAAAGTTTTACAAGACGTTTCGAACTTTGTTATTGTTTTTTCATGCTTTTTTACTGTACTCTAGCATGCGTTTAAAAAACGACTGTTACCTTTAATGACACAGACAGACAAGCATCTCCATAAGGAAAGATGTACAGTGCCGCGTGTTCACAACTATAGCAACCTATTTAAGTCCTCTCCCTCTGAGAGAGAGAGAGATTTGAGGAGCAATAATTGGTTCTCCTCACATGTATTCTCCACAGTGTGCGCCCCGCTCTCTCCACAGGGAGCACTTTGATGATAACTTGCTGCATTACACGCTAACTTTTCGACAATGGCTACACGCTCTATCTTTATTGCCCCGACTCCTAATGGCTATCTTGAAGTGCTGCCTCTGGCAATCCGGTCGCAAATAAATAGAAGCTGACACAGTAATTTACTCAAATCTTCTCTTCAGTTTTGCCCCGTTCTCCCTCCAGAGATTACCCCTGTAACAACAATTATTTCAAATGTCATTGATTCCTGCCCGCGGGGCACAGACAAAATGAACATAAAATCTTTTCACACGGTCCGAATTAAAATATTTACGGTTTCCGAGAACAAAAAGGGTCTCATGAGGTGGACAACAAATGTAACCATTGCTTGGTTGTGTTTGTGTTCTGGATCAGACATAAAAATCGGCTGTTTTCTTCACCAAATGACTATTAACCTTTATCTAATAGGGGCAATGGCTCTCATTTGGAGAGAAGACCCAGCGGAGGACATATAATTCCCTTTCAGTGGAGTCTTGTCAGCTCGGTGCACTAAACAAGATGAACACATGGCCGTAGCGCCGCCGTCTAGTTGAGCAATCCTGCGCAGGACGGGGAATTCATATTTCCACCTGGTATCCTTGCAAAATATTCAAATGATCCTGCAGACGTGGCTGAGATCAAAACTGTTCATTGTCGTACAACAGTTATTTTATATTCCATCCTTGTGTTTGCATGATGTTTGCCCGTGTGTGTGTGTTTGAGTAGCTGGGGGGGGGGGGGGTCAGGAAAACGTCTGTGGCTCATTTCCTTGTTTCGTGTTGTTGTGCAAGGCGCAGCTCAGTGGAGGGGATCTTAACATGTCACAGTGTCATGCCAGTGTCCCTGTCTGGTTCTACATGACCTCTTTCACCCTCTGCTCCTCTCCACGGACGCTGCTTGGCCAGACACACCAGATAATGTAATAAAGATATTTCTGCTCCAATAGGAAAATAAAGAGGCGGTTGCTTGCGTGACCCACTGGTATTGAACCGTGCTCGTCCGTGGACCCGAGCTAACCTGCTGAGCGTACAGTAAGCCTGTTCGGTCGTGGTTCACGTGTAAGATAGCGAGGTACATGATGTGCTCATAGTGACAATAAAAAGCACTGAGAGACTGTATCCTCATGAGGACCGCACGTATGTATCATTTCAAGTTTAGAACGTTTATTAATCCCATCATACTAATTAGCCGAATGTGGCCATAACTAAGATGGAAGGAGTCTCCCCCCCTTGCATGCCTGTCCTTCGATTTTGTCGACAACCTCCCACTCCATCGACCTCACACATGGCGGTGCGTAATGCAGACGACCCAAGGAAATGTAGTGTCAAGTGTGAAGTTGTTAGGATGAATGATTTTTGTGAAAATATCGGAGGCCAAGCAATCGGCCCCTTCCAAACGTGCCTGTTTGAAACGGGCCGAATGCTTGGCCTCCGGTGTGCTACACTAAACCTTTAGACAATCTAAATGTATCACTTTAGAGCAGCACCTTCCTTTTTTTTTTTACAGATTTTGCCGAAATATCCGAGATATATTTGTTTATGTCATTTGGTTTCATTTGTTTTTATGAGCCAGTTAAAATCAAAAAAGGTCAACAAGAAGTTGGCAACTGCTTACATGTAAATGGCCTGGCTTTTCAGAGCATACCATTAAGGACACTGAGCTAATTTTTTTCAGGCAAATGTTGTGGGTTTTGAGAGGAAAAATGGTTTTGACCTTTTCAGACATTTCCCCTTCTCCATGCACCTTGAAAGTAGGTGAAGTTGTGCCAAAGAATCCCTGTTTTGTGAGGTGCAGCAACCCGGGGAGACACACAAAGAGTAATACATGGTGGGGCTTTGATATGCGGACTGCTTTTAGGTCTGCAGATGAATCCATAATTTTATTTCTGGCTGTGTGAAGAAAGATTTGATGATTTTTGATGATTAAGTTTATAAATTAATAATAAAAAATATGAGCGTCCGTGGAAACCTTGCCTTTACTCATTATGAACTAAAAAGCAAAAAAAATAATCCATGTATTCCTTTGCAACAAAATTTACACAATGCAGTAACTTTATTGACAACAAATGAGATCATAACTATGCTAGAGGCAATAATAAATGTTAAGAAAAACATAAAAATGCCATGATGTAATGTCAAAGGCCTCAATTTCCACCACAATCAACACAACCATGAAACCTCTGGACATTTTTTCTTCAGCGGTGTTCATGTACGACCTGCCGTATATTATGATCAGTTTTAGATCAACCAGCCAAACAACTGCTCTATGATTGTTGTCCCTTATAGCTATTGTCTATCAAACACCACATTTGAATGTGATGAGCCCTGAAGCACACCAACAACTGTCCCAGATTGCTCAATAGTCAGCTTCTGGCCCAGTTTGTTGATTAGTTAGCCTCTTTCACATAAATACTCACTCACACAGACAGACACACAAATGAGAATTGCACCCATGGGACAAAATGATTCTATCATACTTTAGCTAAACATAGACTGGGAATTAGTTGACTGGATAATCAATTTGACAGAGTGCCTCAGCAATAAGTGAGTGAAATGCACAGACAGTGCATGTCGGATAAGCGTGTGTAAATCTAACATTTGTCACATAGATCACACGTGTAATCTGCATGACGGAAGAGCCTGGAAAGTTCTGATTTTTATATATATATATATATATATATATATATATCCCAACCTAAACAGGTCTTATGCAGGAACAACAAGATCACACTGGTTTCCCTGAAGCCTTTTGTTCATCCAATTCTGCTTTGACTATTGATTATTTTATTGTAAAACGTTCACAATTGTAAAAATGATCCCAGTGAAACTTCTCGGAGAAATCAATGTGAGTTAACGGCACTGCATGTGTCGGGGTAGTAGTCTATATATGTCAAGCCAAATATTATTTTCGGGGGGAAACAAAAAAATCTGTAGGCATCGAGTCAGCATTTTAACTGCAAAGCAGAAAAGCACTAAACACCTCTAAAAGTAAATGACTTCTGAATAATTACCACCTATAACCTCTACTCACAAGGGAGCAATTTGGAGAGCCCAGATGGCCACCAAAATAGGATTTAGGTGCCAAATTGACAACATTACTCAAACAGGGATTATCAATTACCTAAATATCAATTTCTGTAATCTCACTGACAAGGAAGGTGTCTTGGAGAAGGTGTCACTTACCGTGGTGACTGGAAGCCAGGGGGACTTTTTTTTTAATGATAATTATCAGCCTTATAATTCACAGTAGCATTAAGGCACTTTATCACTATTCTATATGTATTGAGGTCTACAATTTTATGGTAATCATATATTTAATTATTTGCAAATGGCATTAAAAGCTATAATACATCAACAATTGTATAAATCTTGACTCACAAGTGTGTAGGAGAGACAAATGTCCCTCCTTCAGACGAAATATGTCTCTGAATCCAGACTGGCAAACGATCTAACCGTTAACCAATCAGAGCAAAGCACCACCAAAGACGACAGCCTACGCATGTACGCACGCACGCACGCACGGACTCACCCAACGGAACAGAACGTCAAGTGCGCAAGACGTAACGAAGGAAAAGTCTGGTAAAGTGCTTGTTACAAGGTCCGTGTATATTTTAATGCTATTCTAAAAACAAAAAAACAAACAAACAGTAGCGTCGTTTGAGCTACGAACCTAGCAGTCAATGTAAACATTTACACACAGGCAGAGCCAATGTTAGCTAGCATAGCATTAGCTGTTAGTTCTAGCATTAGCCTGCTAGCCAAACTAACGTTACATACAGGTTCGAGTCGTTTTGGCTAATATGTCCTGAAAGAGCAGTGTTAGCAAGTGGAAGAGGATTTTGGGCAAGATATGCTATAGCATATCAATATAAGAGCATTGCTGTGAATTCATTAAAACGTGATATGAGCAATTCATTGCTGTTTGTTGAGTAATACAAACCTAAATGTGTTTGTTTGTTTTAGGTTAGGAAACCATTTCCCAGGGATTGACAGTGAATTAAGTCAGAGAGGATGGAGACTTCCTGCCCTGCCCAGATCTCCAAAACTAAAGGTATGAATGTGGTGTGAACTGTATGAATGCACTGTTTATTTTTTGATTAGAGTATATGACGTTTGATTGATATTATATCTTCAAATGAAATGTTTTTAGTCTGTATGAAATGACACAAAGATGATACGATAACTTGCTGGCCAAATAGGAATCAATACGTACTCACTTAATCTTTCACAAGAACAATAGAGATTCTGTACAATGTAATACAGCAGCCTTGCTATACATCCTACTTTTGTGAAGCTTAAAATATCATTTCTTTGTGGAGACTGTCCGTATAGGTGTTCAGCATGTTGTAGGCTGTCATTTTGTGATGGTTTACTTACCCGACACTCATGTCCATGTTATTATACATTTTTTTGCTGCATGAAGTGAAGAAATTTCACAGACATTTGTATTAATGTTTTTAATTACGTCTAAACATTATTTATTTATCCACATAAAGCAGGTGTGTAAATATTGGTGCCAGTACATCCACCAGAGAGATGAGGTTATTATTATTATTTTAATGGATAAGGTTTGAAATAGCTAAGAAGCCAACACATGCATTGTTTAGATGCTTTCATTACTCCGAAATCTTGATCATTTTTAGTCTGCAGGTTTTTACGTGAAACCTCTCTCACCTTGCACATTGTTAATTCTCCCATCAAATCTGTAAAGTTTGGATGCATGTAATTAAGTACTCAGGCAATGTAAATGAAACGTTTCAGTAAGTTTTCATGACAGTGATGTATAATACATAGATCATCTTCCCTTATTTTGAATTGCTAATTAATCAACATTATTTATTCAGGGAGAAAAAGCAAACTTTGTAATTAGCAAATGGTTTGATCTGTAGCGGCAGACTCGGCAAGAATTGGGAACTTTGAATTTGATCTGGAAGTCTTAATAACCCATTAGCATTATGATTTAGTAAATGTTACATGAAGTCAGGCAAAAACAGTGCTGCTAATGCTTGACGTGTGGATGATTACATTAGTCAGTAAATTAACAGACAAATTAATGTCTGGGCAAATAATTCTATAACGTGGTGTGTATGAACACACGATAATTTTTGCATTCAATAATTACTGACGCTGTAAGTCACTAGATAGCTTTGTTATTATTAGTTTTGGTGACATTACATTTAATGCAAAGATTAACTTGTACTGACAGGCACGTGCTACCTTCAGTCAGATCCTTCATGAACGAAAAGCAAAAGCAAAAATATGTTTCCTTTCGTGGGTGAGGCTGAAAAGAGAAATTTAGTCTAGTTTTCAGGCTGGACCGGTGCTTTGTAGCAGGCAGTGAGTGAGCACATTAATCTAATGCATCAGCAGGTCCACATTTGTTTTAATGCAAACTGAAGAGAAGAAACGCACCGCATCTCAAGGAAGAAGAAGGTTAAAATTTTGTTCTAATGATAATAGATGATAATGTTAATGAGTTGTCCAAACATAACAAATGGAATGAATTACTGCTTTAGAACCAAGTCTGTTTCATTAAAATACAATGAAAAGGAAAGATTAGTTTTATATGGGAAATAACTTTCCTCTTCTGCGTTACTGATGGGAGAAAGGGGAACATATCAAGGTTGGCTTGAACCTCTGGTCAATATTGATAAAATATTGCTATTACATATTTCAGCCATTTATCTGGGACACTCATGTGACATTAAACTAAATCAAGGCAACTTCATTCTGTATTTTATACTGTATTAAGTATCAATGAAAGTCGTCTGTTATTAGGAGGCTAGAAAGTGAGATCCCATGCCCATTTAAAAGTGAGAGGTGACTGCAATACAGTCGATCATTTCTTGGCCAAAACCATACACTTCCATCCGTCTTGATGATCTTATTCCCCAAGAAACGTTCTTCCACTTTAATAAATGTTGTGGCGGGCCTGTGTTCATAGTAGTCAGGGAACACTGGGATTATGTGCTGAGGCTACTCTCTCTCTGAGACGACCTTGCCTGTGTAACAGTACTGTTAGCCCGCGGCCTCGAGCAGTCAAACACACACTCAATCACCCCCTGTAACCCTTGCAGTCAACGGCAGACTGTCGCAGGCCGTTTGCTACAATCTCAATTTGTATTTCGTCTCAGACTGTGATGACTTGACAGAGAAAAATAAGAGGATTTGTCTTGATCTTCAACTGTCCCTCGAGGAAGTAAGTCTTTACCTTGAAGTTTAGAAACTGCATGGCCGCCTGCCTTCGACCAAACACGTCCCACCGTCCGTTGCCATTTGTGTTGTTTTACAAAACCGTAGGATGAGTTCACAATTATGTGTAATCATTTACATTATATGGAATGTTGTTTTCTCTAAAGGTGAAATGTCAGTGTTAGATATGTTGTATACACTGTCAGCTCAATACATGGTTCATGTTTTTTTTAATAAGGTTGTTTGTACACATTTTAATGACGTTTCTGTGAATATTACTTTCTGTCTTAGTATGTTGCCCTGCTGCAATCAATACTGTGCATGTTGTCTTCCCAGGAACTTAAAGAAATGTCTACTTATATTAGGAAACACAAATATATATAAATGTGCATCATAAGATAACTAATTTACATTTTTGTGAACAAATTAACAACGGATGATTATTTTCTTTACCAAATTAATCTGCCGATTATTCTGTTGAGTAATTATCATAAATAAAATATCAGAAAATCAAAGTTTCTCAGTGCCCAAAATGACATCTTAATATGGCTTGTTTTAGCAGACCACGGTCTGACGGTCTGCAGTGATATAACATAGATAAGCATGTGTAAAGTGGAAAATTGCAAATCTTCACCTTTTTTGAGAAGCAAACATCATGATTGCGTCAAATATATTGGGTTGATTTCAGTTCTTATTTAGATAATTTTACAGATCCCAATGTTTTTTTATTTTAGATGAATCAGTGTTGACTATTGAAGTTGACCACACGTAGTTTTACAGACGTCCGGCCTTTTACACCGGCCTCTAATGGTAGAGCAGTCCTCAGCCAAGCCTGCATCAGTAAACACTGCAAGCCTCTAACGGTGATGCACTGTAATGGCTCGGACTTGAGCCTGGCCAGAACATTGCATGAGGTGCTAAACAGCAACTGGCTATAAATATAAGTGGTGAGCACTGCCAGTTGCACTCTTGCGGCTGAAATGAGCCCGATGATGGGAGCTTGAGAAAGAAAGGGGATATCAGTGGTCACTAAATCATTCTGTAATCAGCTCTCTATGCAGGATCATCCATGCATGTTCAACGCCCCATTCTGGAAGGCTCCGGCAACAGAATGCTCCAGCTGACCCCATCTGTACCCCATCTCGTTTTGCATTATCCCTAACCCATAAAAGTCCCGTGCAGCACAAAAGAGTTAATGATTCCCTTTGTTTTGTTGCAGGGAACAGAACCAAAGCAAATGACAACAACAAATCCATCAAACTTAGCAGCAGTGAGCACATCAGCAGTTTTTGCCAGCCCACCAGAGGCCTAAAATGCACATATTGCACGCTGGCCCCCCAAGCAGCAGGCGGCCCTGGGACTCGCCAGCCCCTCGGTGGCCAGAGAGGACTTGATAAATGACTGGAGCAAACTTCTCTGTCACCAGTGAGGGAGGAGTCCCCCACAGTAAGCTACATCATCCTAACAGCATTATTCTTTTCATGCCCGTTGTCGATACAGCATCCTGTGATTGGCGTCACGCTTTGCACAGGTTAATTGGAACCCTGAACTGGAAAACAGCAGGGGGAAAAGTGCAAGTATTGTCGCCCAGAGAATCTCCATACGAAGACCATGAATATGTGCGTCGATTCCAATCCATGACAAAGACATGAATCGTTAACAACGTTGAAGTCCTTAACTGGTTATGATTCCTAACAACAATTTTATCCGGAGCAAGTCCCTAATCTTTTAATTTATGGTTTCTAAAGAGCCGTTAATTGACAGATCAAAATAAAATAATAAGGGATTTTCCCCTATCAGTTTGGTTGCAGGCGTTTATAGAGATAAAAAGGTGTAATTTAACAGGAAAGCAACGTTTATCAGACTACTTGGGGATGCTTTAGAGCTCACGTTCCAAGATGCAGTGTACTATTGAGGTCCATTACTGGATTGCAAAAAAGGTAACTCAATCACTGCATGTCTCCGGCCATATAAAAAGCATATACTCAGACCAGAGGGCACACATGTGTTCAATGACCTATTGCATAAACACGACAAGAGCAACACCTTGACAAAGTAGCTGCACATGATGGAAAACCTACGTTTGTCACCTCAAACATTGCGTGTAACTTTCATCAAAATGACACCCATGCAATTTTTAAATGTTATCAAGGTTTTGTTTGCTTGCAGCTTCTTAAGCCACATGTCAAGATGTGGGACAAATGCGGAGCCATTCCACTGGAATGGACACCTTTCCTCATCAGGGCAAATAGAGGACAATGTCAAATGACCTTATTGATAAGTTAATGAGGCACAAAACACTCCCTAGAAGACCCATCCACCACCCCCCCCACAGCCATCTCCTCAAATCATTGATTTACACATTATTCGCATTGCCGTGTTTACATTGCAGAAATACTCCAGGTAATTAAACGCTGCCTTCACGTGAACAAGGACGTTATCCTACTTGGTCTTGCCGACATACGTTTGCTGTATTGTGACGTCAACGGGACGGGCATCGGGAGAAATCCCTAATGAGACCCGAAAATACTTGTTTCATGTTTGAGCAGTAATGGAAATTACTTTTTCCTTTTGGAACGGGCGCGCGAGAATCACGAGAATCACAGAGACAGCAGATCAAGAGTAAAATGAAGTATGCAAATGTAATCATATTTATCAGAGAATGCTTATGGCAGAAAGCTATTAATTTCCCCTCTGCTTCTTGACACTTTAACATATGCATCACCTGCTTCGCGCAAATGATTATTTTTGTGTTTTCCATCTCCGTTGACAGAGCATTATTTTCTTTTCCATTGCGTCTTGTTATTTTTCTAAACTTTCTCTGTCTGAAGAGTGTAATGGCCTCTGATTGAAATTTCATTCAGAAAAACTAAGTGAAATACATGTTGTGTATTTAATGGAAAAAATAATTGCACGTCAGATGAAACAAAGCATGACGCACAGTAACCAGCAAGAGTGACTGAAAACACAAGTCAGCAAAGAGGTCAGGCCGCTCACTCTCTCATTTGCTGCAATTACTCGCTACACTCATTCATTTACTCACTCCATCACACTCTCACCTGACTCATCTACTGCTCGCTCGCTCACTCACTCACTGCTTTAGCTTTCCATAACACAATTTGACAAATCCTTGTGATACAGTAACAGGGTTCACATCGGTGAAGTAGAGCTGTTAAAAGTTCTAAGTTCTAAGTATTGATATTTAATTTTATGGCTTTTCAATGTATTGCTTTTCAGATATGATTGGTAAAATCTATCAAAGGAAAAATACATTCCAATAACTAACTAATAAGGCATGTTGCTCATTGTTTAGTTGCTCTTTAAGATCTACCTGTTAATGTCACATAACATCTTTAAAAACCTTCCTGGCCTTGTAAAAACTGTACTTCCCTCTCAATTGTCAACAACATAATCATCTAAAAAATGGCAATGTTGTCAACCAATGAACAGTAAGCACTGACTATTAAGATCTTCTAGATTACACGGTATTTTAATTTGTATGTCATAATAGTCCATAGTCCTTACACTTAGCAGAAGGAGGCCAGCTTTGTGCTAATGTCCGAGAAGCTCTGTAATTAGCAGCCCTGATTGTAGCGCTAATCAGCATCAGATGGGCAGATTGTGGCCAAATATTCCATACCAGCATATTTCTTCTATTCTACAACCCACAAAAAAATTCTGTTATTCTAGTGACACATAGTTTGCACAACTACAGTTCAAGAAATACAACGTGGGATGTTTATACATATTCAATCTGTGACAGAAAAGCTCTACAGTAATACCGTTAGAAATGGCACATTAATCTGGTCACTAGTACCATGGAGTGTTGACTTTGCATCGTCATAGAAGTGAAAAATCCCTGTTTTTGCTCACTCAGAATAAACATAATACAATGTATACTTGTCCTCACAGCAAATGACCAGATGTAATATTGATAAGCAGCGTTATCCTCGTCGGTTTTGAAGGTGACCTTTGCAGAATTGTGAAAACTGCTCTCTCTTCTGCTCTCTCTCTCTCTCTCTCTCTCTCTCTCTCTCTCTCTCTCTCTCTCGCTCCCTCTGTCTTTCTCCGTCTCTCTCTCAGGACAGTTGCTGCATTTGAATGAATAAAAAGCAACATTTCCTGTAAAAAAAGGACTGTCTGTCAGACTACTGTACAGAAGTGCAATTTCAATTCATCGCAGGAGCAGCCCACAGGAATTGAGCCCATATTGAGCTCACTCCTGGGCTCTGCGAGTGGTCAGGAAGATTGATTCCCGGACTAGATCACCGCTCACTGAAGACTGAAGTGCTTTCTGGTTTGAGCTTGTGCATCACATGACCTTGTAGGTTCGTGAAGGAAACAAAGCCAGAAATAATTTCTGAAGAATAATGCGCGGGCAGAGTAACGTCAGTGGTCTTCTCGAAGGCGTTCGGTGCCGTGGTCATTCATGATTATCGCCTATCATGACAGAACAGCAGGCGATCATTTCTTCACCGTGTACAGTGAAACGACCTGTGGGTTACTGCAGGGACAGTATGGCGGCGAGCGCTGCATCTGCCAAAGTGCCTTTAACCTTTTGAGTATCACTTATAATTAGCCGGGAGAAGACATGCAAAAAATACCAGATGGTAACATTATTTGATAGTCTCCACAAACCGACGACCACGGTCCTTTAATTCTTGTGTGATGGTTTTAATTAAAATGGCTTGTCAAAACGACAATTTACACTAAATTGATGCTATGCATGATGCTATTAATACAATGTCACTGACATTCCTATTAATTACCCTGACTAGTTGATATCATACACATCTTCATTATCGACATAAAGATCGGCTTAACTGTTAGAGGACTGGAAAACCCCAAGTGATGTATTCATCTAATATTCGCTCAATATGAATATTAGCTCATTTTGAGGCTGGCTCAAGTCATCAATGATGTACTTTACCTGTCATGTATTTGTGTAGTTTTCTTTTAATCGTATCTTGCTCTGTGACCTGAGAAATGGCACAAACAATGAAAAGCTTGACAGGGAAAATTGTGGACAAAACTAGGTTTCTTTTTGGTTAACCAACCGGGAAATATGTCTGATGATGTTTGTCAGTTTATTCACTACATGTCGTACAACGATCAAGCAGAGCAAATGATTTGGATCTCCTATTGAAAGTCCACACATCTTAGTTGGTATTACAGAAATTCAGAACACGGTTGTTATGCTTAGTGTGCTGAAGAGAAAAAGCAACGTGCTAGCTAGCTAGAAATCATTTCTGCTTATGAATTATAACCCTATATTTTCATAAAGGTGATATAGGACATGTATAGACAATATAAATAAACTATAAACACAATAAAATTGCTCAATATGCTTTTGGCATACTGAGATAAGGCATCAGCGAACATACTGGCCATTGATCAAAAAAAAAAAAAAAAAATATATATATATATATATATAAAGGGTTAGTTGTTAGTGTGTGTTGTGTGAGGCCCAGGTAGCGGAAAGTGAACAGTTCAGTCGGGTCTGTCTGGTTCATCTGTTTTTCCCCCCATGACAGGGTAGTCATCTTCATTCCCTTTGTCCTTACTTTGGAGCAGGAGGTAATATATAAAGATCTCTGCTCACGTGAGGAGTCTCCCTCACCTCTCCGCTTGTCCTCCTGGACTGAATAATGTCTGACGCTTGAGTCTTGGCTTGATATGATGAGTTATATCCTGATTTCAGAGAAGTGGACATTTCATTTTTTTTATATATAATGTAGACATTTTATGATGCGGTCAAATGATTCCATCCCCTCTGCTTCAAGGTTTTATCGTCAGATAAAACGGTCTTGTACGCGTTATATGCTAAGGCATCCAAAAAAACTATTCAATGAATTATTTGTTTTCTCTCCTAAATGATTCACAAGTTAAGGAGTTTTAGAGGATCTTTTTTGAAAAGTGTATATATTTACTAAATGTCAGCGAAATGAGTGAAAGCACGTAGCTGCTGTCAGGGGGGATGTCAGTTATTTGATAGTAGCAGTGTATGTTAATTGTCCCTAGTTTATGACTATTTGTCCACACTGTTATCCTTTGTTTTATGGTGCCAACCACAGTGAGCTCAAAGTCAAACTCAATATGATGAGGTATTAGCCTCCACCACCATTTCACTCAGACATGTCAAGGTCAGGTCACTGTGGGATTGTCTCCAACCCCCAGCGGCCGCAGCCACACATCTTCCCTCTGTTGGGGACGCACATTATTTGTGTTCACCTCATCGCTGCTCAGATGGGCTGTGCAGAGATAATAATACCCCCTTTAACCTTCTAAATGATTACAATTGTAAGAAAACAACTGCTTTCGCTGCCACTGCCGCTGCTTTGATTTTTGATTTCAGGCTGTATTTTCATTTTACCCTGTCACAAGAGGTAGCTGTTTGTGCGGATAAATGAGCAACGTGGGTATTTATACAGTGTTTTGTTATGTTTTGTAGGCGCTCCATCCTGCAGTGAGCCGCCAATGATGAACCTACCCACCTGGTTGATGAACTTGTACTTCAGAGCAATGAGACCTCCAGTTTTCTGCCATGGTGTTTACTCTGAGGCTGCCAAAGGTGGAAGGAGAGGGGATCCATTTGTCCCAAGGTGAGACACTCTCTCCAACACCCCGATGTTAAATAAACACTCCCAGACCTCTGGCCAGCTCACTCCAGCCACTGGAATACCATTGGTGTGTCTAGATGATGGAGGGCTATTGTTATCTATCGCCTCTGCACTCTAGCGAGAGGCCAAGGAGAAGGCTGGCCACGGAGGCATGTTACATATAGACTCGCCCACTCACATTAAGTCATATTCGTTGGTCCTAAATAAAAATAGAAAAGGAGATTTTCAGACACTTTCTTGGAATAACATCTGATTGAAGAGGGGAAGAGGGAGAGAGGGAAGAGAAAAAAAATTAGAGCGCGGCTCAGCGTGTGTTTCATCACCTGCAAAGCCAATGAGGGAGAGCGTCTCCGCGTCAACAACTGTAAAGCGTATCCCAGCTTCTGCTGCGGCTGCCATCTCTGCTGCACGCTACACTAACCAAGAATGTGTATTTCTGCAGATGATTAAATCAATACCATTTTGACAAGACTTGTTGGAACATGCCTCTTTATTTTACGCAATTCCTTCCCTTTCGTCAGGGAGCATTTATCAACCTGCCGGGGCGCTGTCACCTGATGGAGATTGTTCTTTAGTCTGCACTTGATAGAAGGGAACGATTATGATGCATGTCGATAGTTTACAGAGATATTGACACAGGAACAAAGAGCAGACCCTTGCGGCTGATAGCCTTTTCCCCCAAAGCACCTTGATCATGTTTCAAATGTGTCTTTTACTTTCAACATATCTCTCCCCAAGATGATTTTCTTTGTTTAAGTGGTCAATTAAGGTCTGGAGGCCCGGAGGTAATAATAGTGTTCCCTGTTTTTTTGACACAAGCCAGGCATTCCTTCTTCTACAATCTTTAGGCCTTTACCCTTCCCCCCAAAAAACAAAAAAAAAATCTGTCACCTTGGAAACGCCTTGACATGCAGTCTTTTGTTTGGCACACGAGGAGTTAATGATAAAACCAGCCCAGGGTGTGACAACAGCCCCTGAATATAATAAGCTAAGGAGACAGGATTGAGAAAAGGTGGGATGCATATAAAAAGAGGGAGGAGAGTCGGAAAACAAATGATGAGCTCTACCTATAAATTCTTCATCTGCATTGGCTGATTGGAATGGCTTGACTGTGCGCTCAGCTGTGACTTAACAACTAATCCGGTTTGTAAGTTATTATTTATCTTCGGGAAAGTTTGTCAAACTTGGGCTTTGATTTTCTACCCTGATTTCCCTCTTGTGGCTCGCTCTCGCACATGCTCCCCACATAATTTATGACTGCCTCTGGTCTTGATGACAGATTATTAAAAGTAGAATTAGTTTTTTGCAGGGGATTTCTCCACTGGGAATTGGGAAGGCAGTGCTCTCCGCGGAAGGTCTCTTACGAGGTCTCCATTACTAATAGAAGTTTTTTTCCTCTGATGGGGGGCAAGGAGACTAATGATTTGAATTTACTGTGGCAGCCGTCACGTGGTCTGGAAGGCATCAGTCGAACAGACAAGAGGTTAACTTCCTCCCTGTGGAGAGGTTTATTGGATTGTTTAGCAGCAGAAGGATAATGTTTTTGTCATAGACTGCTGCGGCAAAACAGCGGTGTGGCAGAGAGAAGGGGAGAAGAGAAATGAAGGGAGGAAGGACACAGACTGAAGGGGTCCAGGGATGGAAAGAGAGGAGAAAAAGGATGAAATAGAGAAAACAGCATGATCGGAGCACAGTGAGCAAGGCAAAAAAGCGAGTTATTTCTAATATAGGTGGACAGATACTATAAAGCACGTTGATAGTATACCATTCCTCTGCAGCTCTTACATGTGCCCAGAAAGAAACACACTCCTATTCAGCGGTGTGCACAAAACATAAGTACACACCACATTCAGCTTCGCTCACAGACAAAAAGAGAGATGTTAGTTCCTTTCACCTGATGGCCGTTTGGAGCTTGTACTCCCAGCATGCCTCGGCAGTATGGGTACCAGAGGGGAGTCACAGCGCAGCTGAGAGCCTCGGCTTAATCTTATGCATCATTAAGCACTCAGCGGCAAGCCAGCGCTGTTCATATACATCATCCACGCTTAATAAACATAATGATGACATAAGATGTAATTCTAGATGAATTTTCATTTTATAGGGAAATGGAGAATTCCTGTAGAAAGGAAAGGGAAAAAAAGTAAATTATCTGGGAAGTACAAAATAAATTATGTTTTTTTTTTCCCACTTAGATGAATGGAGGTGTTTGGTGCATCTGAGTTGGGTGTATAGTGTGTTAGGCTGCATAGGGATGCGGCGCTGATGGCGCGACGGCTGTTTGGTTGCAGTGTCGTGGCCGTGATAGTGTGGCAGGTGTGTATGGGTGAGAGGTGGGGTGGTGGCGGAGCAAGGGGAGGAGAAAAATGGGGGTGGTTATTGTGAAACGTCTGCGATTTTTAATTCCTAATCGCAGGGCATGATGGACAGGCTGAGACACCCCAGAGTGGGGAGCTCATCCATCATGGGAAGGGGAAACCACAGAGAGTGAGAGATGGGAGATGTAAAATTTCTGATGGAGTTACCTTACAGAGGGGAGAGGGAAAATAGATTCCCGATAAAAGGGAAGGATGTGGGAGGGAAAGGGCAGCGGGTACTGTGGGAGGGCATCACAGGCCCGAGATTGCTTCATGTCTCCCTGCTGGGACTCCGGGGTAGCTTGGTCTGGAAATGAGTTCCGCTTTCAGGGACTGTACCAGACATTGAATCACCCTGAGAATCATCCTCGCTGCACTTGTCTTCAGCAGACTAAAGTGGTGATGACCTGGCAATGGTAAAGTGAATACCAATGGGATATAATCAACCCAGGAAACGGCAGAGCTACTCAAACACGAGGAATATAAATGCAAAAACACGACCGGATTTTTCTGTTTTAAATTGTCCCTGCAGCATTTTCGCGTCTGGCCCTGGGTGCCTTCATTTGTAAAGCAACAACACATTGACAAATAGGAATCCTCTAGCAGACGCTGAGGTCACTTTCACATCGTTTGACATGGCAACTTTATCTACTAAATGAGTCTTGTCGTCTCCACCGTGATTGTTTCCTCTTTGTCAGGGCGAGTTCTGAAACTGTTTGTTTCCCGATTGCAGGGAGCACCCTGAGAGTATGTGAACTGTACATCAAACATGATAATGTCTCATTATGTCTGAGAATTAATTAGCTCCAGTGTGTTGAGGTCCTGGTTGCCTGCCTTTTTTTGAGGCGTAATGCGAGTTTTAGACCTCAGCAAGTTTGGAGCCAGTGGACCATACGAGCCAGTATGCCAGTGGGTGAGCCAAGTCTCTCAATGCAGGGATCATTACCGCCTCTCTTTCTCTCTGTCGCCCTTATTCTCTCTCTCTCTCTCTCTCTCTCTCTGTCTCTCTCTCTCGCTTTCTGTTCTACTCTTTAGTTTATATTCCTCCCTTACGTGAAGCCTCCATATTTTTACATTTATTATCCAAACACTGTGTTTCTTTCCCCATTCGTCCAGTCGTGTGGAAATCATATATAATAAAATATACAGATTATCAGACTTTAATTTCAATCCCCATGTCCCTAATGAGGTTGGGCCTATTGTGATGTCATCTTGTTTGGTAATTACTTGCCCATAATCCCCCTCACTCTCTTTTTTCCTGAGAAAAAAAAAAAAAGAACAGTAATAGGCAGAGAACAGTGACAGGATCAGAGAAATGGGCTTTTAACTAACATGCAAAGTGATGAATGGATTGACCACAATGTAGACTAATGGAGCCATGGAACTAATTAGGCCGAGCAGAGCTATGCTTAAATGTAAATGGATTGAGCTGGGTGCAACGTAGGAACAGCTGAGAGAATGATGAGGTCCTTCACGTGGGGGTCAATCAATGGCCAAGCAAACACCATCTTTGGGCCTCTGTGGGGTCGCAGCCGAGGAGTATTTTATCTGTTAGAATACAGGTTTCATGAATGCAGTTCGTCTGTATTTATGCTCCGTTGTCTTATACGTAGATCCACCGTATCACTGATATATGTGGCTGACTGCATGACTTTGCAGAAACGCTGTAATAAATCTCTAATCATTTTCGTCCCTGGTGCCTGGCTCTCAGACCCTGCAGCTTGGCACCTACCACATGTTTGCTGGCGTGCCCTCTGACTTTGCGGTCCGTGTAGACAGCTTCTGTTGGCCGCGCCTCAAATCTGCTGCTTTCACCTCAAGAATTGCCGCAAAAGATAATTAATGCGCGCAGCTACGAACGCGTGACCTCGGCTGGTGCTCCTCACATTGAGCTGTGTTCCTTGCGTTCATTCGGTCTTTTATGGCCATGCTGCGACCTTGTAAACATCTGTGGAGCGAAGTAAGTGACAGCAGTTCGCGGGGCTCGGCGCATGCACGTCTCCCTGCTTTGCCTTTGCCCGCTATGCTTCCTGGTGCTTCTTGTATGGCAATTATTTTGTGGAAAGCGTTTCCCAGCTAGGAGACCACGGAGCGGTAACATCCACTCTGATGCCTGCTGGCTGCTGGGATGCAGTTCGTGCCCTCTGGTTGGCTCCGTAGGTGCTGCACATCCCGGAATTAATGCGTGCAGAAATGCAAATAACCCACCCCAGTAAAAGTTGACATTGCCTCCTCTGATAAAATTTTCTGCTGAGGTAAGAGACAATTTAATGCAGAATTAGAAGTCACTCTCCGCCACCATTTACATCCTTAATTAGCTGTAATTTCTCTGCACCCATTAGAGAGAGAGAGGGAGAGAGAGGGGACACAACAGAAGAGGAAGAGGTTAAGATGAGCTCTCCCCTGTGCCAGGCGAGTGTGTGTCTGTTTGCGTCTTTGAGTGTGCGTGGCGGGTTTGTGTACCAGTGTGTCCTCCCCAGCTAGGTTGCCTTTGGTGATTGATACACGTCTTGCTCAGTCACCAGCCATTGGCACTGGGGTGGATGTAAACACTGATTAGAGGGAGGAAATGAGGCCCTCACTTTGTCCTCTGTGTCAGGGAGCACTGCGGTGGCTGTCTCTGTTTGTCTAGTTCTTTCCACCTGAGCACGTTTCAGAGGACACCGTTAGCTACGCTTTATAGCCATTATTTAGATAGCGACACAACGGGATGCTCCTTTTGCTCTTTGACTGACATGCCCAGCCATGTGCTCAGCAATTCAACTCCCCGCACCGGACAAAGTGCCTACAAGTTTGTGAGTGCACAAAAATGATGATGTGTCAATTTTGTATGAGGTAGAGGTTGGAGAGGGTTGATTTGATAGGAATACACAAGTAGCATGCAGTAATATGACTTTCTGTCAAAAAAAGTTTCTTTTGTGTTTTACCGCCACTCTGTCTTTGTTATGCATTGAATTTGCAATTTATTAATTTCACAAAGTATTTATATTGTAAATAAAAAACAGACAGATTCTTGATATTGTTTTTCCAATTTCATAAAATGCATAGTATGGTGTGCTGTATGTTCAACAATATTTTTGGGGTATTTATCATACTGTTTACCTGTAATGTTACAATACATGCAAATCATGAAATCGGATACTTTTCCCCTTATAAAATTATGACAAACCATTCAATTTGGACAACAAATCAGCTTCGACTACTTTGGTGCCGCCTTATCAGGAGGAGAACAGCGCAGAAAGAAGTGCCGCGCGGAAAACATTTTTCTTTCTTTGCCAGGAAAAATGAACTGTCAACATTTAATGATAGATATTTGCATTGTGATACAAATCGTGTCCTTGGCCCTAAACATAAGATATAGATCCATTTATAATGAATTCAGATAAAGTGTCCTTTTTGCATTCTCGCTCTAATGGATTTGCGGAGCCAACGTCACTGACCCTGGTGCAATCGAACGAAAACCCTGTGCCAGTGGATGATCAAGAGAGACATCTATCATTTCCTCTCACACCTTCTAAGACGCGGCTGATGCTTAGGTGCAAAAATGTTTTCCACTGAATGTATGTTTAACTTCTGCAAGCGGACTGACTTTTTTTTTCATGGTGTTGTGAGAATGTGAGGAAGAAAGGGGGCAAAAAGACATTAGATTTTTTTTTTCCATCATTAAGCTGTGTCTGGGAGATGATGTGCTAGCCGTATGTGGTCCAGGGGAAGTATTTATAGCCCTGCTGGAATCTTGCTGTGCTGCGTTGATAGCAGAGATAATGGGAGAGAATGGGACGCAGCGAACTGTTCTAATGACACCAACAAGACAAGAAGAACAGCGAGGATAAATAAATGTTAGCCATTTTCTCTCGCACATCATTTGCATTTTTTCTTGTTAAGGTCACTTATAGACTCAGACAATAACAATGAGGGGGAAAAAAGCTCTAGTCGAATATAAAAACAGAAATAACAAAAAATGGAACTACTTAGTATTCAAGTAATTGATTTTATTTCCTAATAGTGTGACATTCAGTTAAAAATAGTGGCGGTTTTTTAATTTTTAGCCGGTTTAATTCCTGTGTAGCTGCTTGAGTGGGTTTCCTTGTGAAATAGGGGGAATACAAACAAGATTTCACTTCATTACACAGGAACAAACTGTACAGAAATTGCACTTACTTATGGAAATGACTGTTAAACATGCACAGCATTACGTGCTCTGCCTGTGCCGAAAATGCTGGAAACATTAAACCATGAGCAGTACAGACAGTGAGCCAGTAAGGAGGACCAATTACCAAGGACTGAGTTTGAGGAGCACTGTTCCCAGGGATGATCAAAAGGGACAACTGATTAAAGAAATACATTGACCTTAAAATGGGCCTAATTTAATCAGCCACTGTTTCAAACCCTGGAAACACACGCTTAATGATAAACTGACTTTCCATCTTTTCAGGGGCTCACTGTACCACCTAACTCGAATAGTATTCAAACTGCTGTCGGATGGAGCGCCGCCGCCAGGACGCCGCGTGTCGACGATAACTTTTATTTCATACTTCCATCTGACAACAACAGTAGTCGCAGTAACTTTGTGAAAGAGTGGGTCATTAGTGTAACCTCTGGGCCCCGTTTTGCAGCCGGAAGGTAATGAGAGACAAACAGCACGGTCAGCAGTAGGCATAAGTGCTGGGGTTTATGGGCAGTGTGTTGTGTCCCAGGTTAACACTGATGCCACCATTTAGAGCTCTGTGTTTTAGCACCCGCCTGCTAATTGAGATGACAAAGGCCATAACAATGACATTGTTGGCCAAACAGCCCTCTCTAGACCTGCGTCTGGCTTCAGTCAAGGACGTCCGGCAAGCTGTAAGTGCAACCTTGGAATTTAAGATGGTGCCTGAGACCGTATGTGTATCTCGGAAACAATTAGCACAGCTCAGGTGGGCCAACACACATTCTCAGACCCCTTTTGAAGTGCCAGAACTGCACCACTTGTTCCGTTTGTTTTACTTAAAGTCACGTAAACCACATCCTCCGCGCAAAACAATGGCACATAAACGGCTCTGGGCGGGAAAAAAAACGCAACTGGAATGGATATTGTGTTGTAATTTCAAAAATCAAGTGAGATTACCTTATTCATCATCTAGGCTTATATCATTACACACCGAGGCATCCTCGTAAATAGGCTGCTGCTGTAATATGCAACAACATCAATTGACACCCCATAAAACATATATAACGTGTTAACAAGAGATATAAACAAGGCCAGCTGTTGAATTATCTTTGACTATCCTAAAACTGTGTTTGTGATCAATTAAGGCTCAGTCTCACAATTTCACATTGAAAACAGGATGTCTTCTGTTACCAATCTAATAATAGTAATGCATATGGCGAGTGTTTTGATTAACATAATGGAAAAATAGCCCACATAATTTATCTTCTAAGTCCGAGGGAGAGAAAGCCAGATTGGAGCCTGAGGACTCAATCCACCTCAACATATGCTGCCATTGTAAGTCTCTGAATGTGGAGTATCTCGAGCCTCGTTCCCATGATATTTATCGAAAAACATTTGACTTTATGAGCTGCATACTTAATGAATGCCTATCGATGCAGCGGCTCAGCAGATGAGGCCATAATTCCACATATAAGTATCGCTATTACACATGGGTCTGTAATGTTGTTTCTAATTGTGATCTATTCTAATTTCTGTTTGTCAGTCCCACATCGAGGCTGGGTGAAAATGCCGGTCTGCACCACCATTTACATTGTTGATTTGCAAGCTATTTTACAATGATATATTAGCAGGATAGTCGTTTATTTCCTCTTAGGGTTAATACTTTCTTTCTTTGCCCCGAACCAGATTTTTTCATGCACAATAAAAGAGACAGAAATCCCGATCTGTGCGGTTGACAGCTGGTCAGCTTAATAAAGCGACTTTTTCTACCGTTGAGATTTAGCTTCTAACATCAGTCAGCTGTGTCAATCCACCTACCATGTGGCGTGGACAGAAACCGCCTCTGCTGGATAGGAATGCATTTTTTTTTTTATCAATCTCTTACAGCCTGATGTTATGACTGAACAAAAATACTAGATGAAATCCTTTTGTTGCAACACCTCACTGTAAGGGAGAAGTCGATGTCTGGCCTAGCTCCAGTTTTATACCCAGCACAAGAACAAACATAATTCAAATGCATTGCCTGGCTTATCTTATCTTGTAAGATGGAAAACAAAACCTTGCAAGTAAATCTCATTCATATATTTGTCTGGGAACAGATCTGCAGTTGCTACTTAACACTAGTCCATTGGTTTTGTCTGAGTGATTCACCTATCGAAGGAAAGTTAGATGTATTCCACTGATTGTCTAGCTGCAAGGAAAAATCCATCTTGGAGCATCCTGCGGCTGCTGGGCCTTTATTGACATATCAGATGGGACATTGGAGGAGAAATTGGCCTCATTTGTTTCTCATGTCACCTTAATGGCAGATCTCTTTCAAGGGGCAAAGAATTGACAGGCCCCCGGTCTCAGTGAGCAAACAGCCAAACCTAGTTTATTGGTTTCCTCTTGCAACCACTCTGCCTAATGCAGCTGGCTAGATCAGCCCCCAAAGTTGAAAAGATCCCCCAGAAAATATTAATCAAGTCCTCTGACTGATTGTCTTAGCATGATGAATTATCTGGAAAGGGACAGTGTTGCCGTAGCCCCGGGACATTTATCACACACGTGGGCTGAGTTGGGATTCCAGGAGAGAAACGAGTGCGCTGACAGAGTTGAAGGGTCAATTAGACATTTTCAGTGGGGATGTACTGTATGTAGGTGATGAGATGTTCCAGATTACATCCCGTTTGATTGAACGACTTGTTTTCATTTGTTGCCCGTCGAGCTCCAGGTGTGACAACTACAGTTGGTTATCCACCAGCCATCATCACTGTCAATACTCAATCATTTCCCCTCTTCAGCAGCGGTGTTGGCGTCTTGTTTCCCAGCTTGATTGAAGTTTCTGCGCGTCACTTGGAAGTGAACAGGTGTCAACCTCGCACAGGCACCTCGCAGATGGCAGCATAATTAGCATTGATTCTGGCAGGCTTTCACAGGCCAGGGTCTAGATGGCCGTGACGACCAACTAACCTCCCCACCTCTTGATGGGCTACCTCTGGGACAGATCGAAGCTCATTTTACTCCTAGAGTGGTGCACACGAAAGGACTCTTTAGTAACACACACCATCTGAGGTGCACAATTCCTGCAGTACAGCCTCTGAGAGAAACAACTGACAGATGAGTAAAATAAGCCACGATTGGTGCTTCAGCTCTTTGAAAATGATAATGACATTAGTTAATAGTTTATTTATTATTCATGGATTAGTGCTGCAAATGATAATTTCCCTCATGGAATATAATATGTTGATTGTATGGTTTGTAAAATCTCCAAAAACTGCAAATTACTGCTGCAAATCCCCAAAGAAAAGTGAATCTATTCAAATAATTGTTTTATCCAACACACCTTTATCCTGGTTAACTAAGACAAAAAGAAAATATTCACATTTCTGAAGCTGGAAACAGAGATTTCTTTTGTTTAACTTTATCAGAAATGTTACAGATAATATTTTCTGTCATTCAATTTATCTATTAATCGATTAAACTGATAATTTCAGCTCTATTGTTGTTGTCGAGATCAATACATTGATCCAGATAATAGTCATTTTCATTTGGTCACGGATCTCAGATTGACTGAGATTTTTAAAAAAAGTGTCCCTCTAAAAATAGAATTTAATAAATTAAATAATGTGGTATATAATATATGATATATATATATATATATATTATAAAATGCTGATTGGAGGATAAATATAAATCACGTGGCAGTATCCCTCAAAAGCAACGTTCACGCCTCAGTACGTCTCCTCTTGCTCGGTATTTGTATGTTGCAGATTGTACGCTGGAATAGGCCAGCCTCTGCACTTCCTGCACTTTGAAATGGATCTCATCTAATCTTATTTCACCGTGTCAAATGGCAGCATGACATGCTGTTTTACTCCGTAACATTTGGTTGTAGTGAACCAGCTGACTGCATCCGATGCGAGGAGTCCCTTGTTATTATGAACCACTTACGTAACGGTGTGTCTGTGGGGTTGTTGTCAGAGTCGGTGGGTCATGCAGACATGTTGGTCACTAATACAATACACAGAAAATTGCTTCTGTGGCAGACGTGTGTCGTTTTGTTTTCATTCCCATATTTCAGTGTGTTCAATCCATTACAGAAACATTTTCTGAATCGCTAGACAAATTTACACAAAGACCTTTTAATAACATCCAGTGTAGCTTGAACGTGGAATAATAATCGAAATGTCTTTATTTTAGCAACCGAACGCAGAACACAAAACAGAAACGCACATCAGTGACTCATTATAGTCAGTAGCAATGATATAAGTGATGATCTCTAGTGCATTTTTCTCTCTTTCAACTCCAAACACTGTCAGCAGCCAGTACTTAACAATGAGAACCACCCATGCTGTATACTGCACTGGTCAGGTGTCAGGATTCATTATATTTGGCCGAGATTTGCATAATGCAAGAGGCATCAAATTAAATTTGCATAATTCCTTTGATTACACTTGTTATTAAATGTGAGTGACATTGATTTACAAAATGGCCTGATATAAGGTTAATGGCTGATGTCACCTTCTTGCGCCGCTGTCTTTTCCTCAGTAATCCCGCAGCTTTGTTCAGTGTGTCATTTACGTTTGTATATCCTTAAGTAACTGCATGCATCTCTGCCTTCACCTCCATACATTACGCTGCCTCTGTGCTGGAACTACCCTCTTATGCTGGGTTTCTGTAATTATGTAAGGCAGAAAGTAATTTAAATAGGATGAACAGCCATAACATTGGTGCGCCCTGGCCCATTTAAGCACATTTACGTGGGCCATTATTGACAGACGGCTAAGTGTCATTTGTCAAGGAAGGAAGAATTGACAGGGCTAAGAAACAGAGTGAAGTAACGGTCAATCAGACCTACTTTACAGGCATAAGGGGGAAAAGTGGACATTCCAGCGTTTCATTTTCTACTGGGAGGAAGTGTTACATCATAATACCTATTTTCATAATAATACAAACAGCCTGTGGGCTACAAAATAAGAAAAGGCCATACATACTCTGTGTATCTGTGCATTGCCTGTCAGAGACAGAGGGGTTTCAATCTCTTTTCCATTTCATCCTGATAGCTCTGCCTTTTATTACCGAGGGACAGGAACGTTTCCTGAGGTAAAAAGGAGTGCACATTCCCAAGATAAAGTTGGAGGTTTACAGCTATTTCCAGCCGTAATGTATTATTCCGTTAAAGCAATGATCAGGTAGTGTTGGATGAATGGGAGATGTTCAGCACCATTACTGCCTGGCACATCAGTGAGGCATTATTACATTATCGCTGCTCTTTAGTAGGAGATTGGGTGTGTGACCGGGTTCTGAATACACTCATCCCGCTCTCCACGGCGTAAATTGCAGATTGGCTCATTGACTTCAATGATAAAATGTAAAAATTGCCAGTAAAGAGAACATAGACTCAGGTTACTCCTTAGCTGTTTGTCAACGGCAGATGTGACTCAGTTGGTGCAGAGCATGTTAAAGAGTTCCATCTCCCAGAAGTCAATGTCATTTATGCCTGAAACTGCTAAGGCAATAGCTCATCTTGTCTCTGGTGTGTCATACTACACCGCCTTTGTCTGAGATTAAAATTTGCTCCCGGTGATGGGCTAAAATCCTAAAATGTCACTTATAGACATAGAGCAAGGATTTACTAACAGAATATGTTGAAAGGACATATATTAAAAAAATCATATTAAAAATTACAATATTTAAAAAGATACACTAAAAAGGTTGTTCCTCTTTAGATCAAAAGAAAAGGGCGACGTCCTCGCACAAATAATTAACAATTACAATACACGTCGCTAACATCTTCAGGATAATTTGTGTTTGATAATTGACAGCTAATTAATTAAATAATGCATCAACCATCCATCCCATAGACCATGTGTTCAATGTGCGTTTTAGTGCCACATCAAAGCAAAACCTGCAAGCATTATTATTCTGCTTATTAGACCTGGGCAGGTTATTCTGGAAATGGATACCGCTAATGTTATTTCGCATGACACTCAAGAAAAGCATTAATCCATGATAATTACCTCGGAAGGAAGCAAATAAAGACAAACTAATGGCGGGGTTGATCATCAATTTCAAACATTCGACTCAAATGCCCTACATTTTTATGCAGGAAGCGTCCAGTTGCCTGTGCTTCTGCTTGGAATGCCTTTTTAAGTGTATATTATCCTGTCCTTGACTGGGGAAGTGCTAGGAGAAATCATTAAAGCAAATTAGACTATTAACATCCTAAAGAGCATTTATCTTGTGGATCAATAGGCTCTCATCTTCTTTAGAGGACCCTTTGGTGTCCTAAATCCATTACGAGCCAGATTATGAGGATAGTCAATTCATTACATGCAGATAGGCCAATAATTATTGACACCACAGGTACCAATAATGATTTCAAGAGCATATCTTTTGCAACTTTTAAATTGTGTTTTAAAAACAGAAAGACAAGCACAAGTACTGTTTGGAGGAAAAAAAAAAAATGAAACGTCTCGAATTCATTAAGTTTTCACACACTCTCAGGAGAATCCAGCCGTGCACTGAAGAGGATATTTAAAGCATCCTCTCAGAAGAAAAAAAAAAGAGTCTCTTGGCATTGATGCGCTTGTCGTAGATCAAGCAACACTTCACCATATGATTTTTCCTGCTTTGCTGACTGTGTGTGAAGATGCCATACACTGGGAATGGATTGGATCTGCAGTCTACCATCACAAGCTCCGCGATGCTCCAATCAACACACAAGATGTTCAGACATTTACAATTGCATCATTTTTTTTTTTTTTGTAGCGCCCTGCGTGTGACGTCACGGCCGCCTTGTTTGTGTTTGCGCGCGCTCGCATTCATACCTCTCGGATTTGTCAACAAGATAAATCTGCACATACGTGTGTCTTATTGCTCCGGTTATTATTTTAGGCATCCATAGTGTGTCAAACCTGCATTTAAAGAAGTGGAGAGAGGAAGGAACAATCACGACACCACACCACAAATCAACAGAGCAGCCGTCTTTGACATGATGTTGATTTGATGAACATGATGTGGTACCATTATCTCTCCCCGAGCCTTCGTCAGTGTGTTGACCAAGAAGGGTATTGTTCGAAACCCATAAATCTCACCCCCTTACGTCGTGCCAATAATGGCCCTAAATGGGGATAAAATGACTTTCCCCTTTTTCATCAGTTGTTATGCTAAAAACTGTAACCCTAAAGTGACCGCCGCCATGCATAATGTGCTACGCCGTTTGTTGTGCGCTGAAAAGGCGAGCGGGAGATCCTTCTGTTCCCCATATGGCCCCATTGTCTTGGTAATGCCGTACAATGCGCCCCCCTCCACAGCATGCTCCGGGCCCTGCTGGTGGAGAATAAGCTGTTGGTTTCACAGAGGAGAGCAGGAGGCCTGTGGACACAGAAGTGTGTAAGATGTGAGGCTCCCATGCGCGTGGCCAGTCGATTCCACCCCACGGCCCGCGACAAGCCAGCTGGAGAAATGGAAAGCGTTTCTCTGAGCGGTGGAGGAGGAATTCTGCACCCCAGCAGGGTGTGTTTGAAAAGTTTGTCAGAGGTAGATTGTTTTTCTTCTCTGCTTTTTAATAAGAAAAGGGAAAGTGCACCGGGGCTGAATGTGACTTCCTTAGTTAACAGCCTGTTGTTGCTGTTTTGGATGGATTATATTTGTCACCTTTTGATGACTCACTCCCTGTCGTCCACAATTTTGAAATTCAGTATCAATCTGTTAAACCAGCCATGGATTTTTCCATTGATGATGATGTAAAAAACAAAAACAAAACAGCTCTTCATCTATTTAGATCAATTTAAAGCATCATTTTTGATTTGTGCTTTTGGACACACTCCATCAATAAATAATTACAGCAACCTCCATCATCTAATAATTGTAAATATGTTTTAATTTATTGATTCTTTAGCTATTGGCACAGCAGTAGAGCATAACTGTAGCTGCATGCTTTGTGTGGGCTGTGTGAATATTCCCTCCATAGCTCCCGTCGTCTGGCCTCTGGTAGCACTGAAGCTAAACTAATCAGTCAAGGAGTTGCTGAGTAGACAACAAGCACCCTCGTCCTTAAACCAGACCATTAAAACACTAACTGGCTTTACTAGAGCGCTGTCACATTTAACCCACACCTGGTAGTATATGTAGAGCTGCAACTAATGATTATTTTTATTATTAATCTAAAAACTTGTGTCATTTGATCCCAAAATTGTAAGAAAATAATGAAAAATGTGCATCATGGTAAATGAAATGCCTTTAAATGTATTCTTTTGTCACTTCTTTTGTATTTGCCCTTTTTGTTTTTCTTTTGTCTGCCCTTCCTCCTTTGTGTCTTCATAAACAGTTGGACATTAATGAGAGCACAGTGGAGACATGGACCAGGGAGTTTGTGTGGATGGAGCTGGAGGCTTTGGGAATGTAAGGGTCACCTGGTCAATGAATATGAAGGCCCCTCTTATTATAACTTTGTCAATGACAAATAACAAACTGTTGGTATATGAAATGCCCCGTTGTATCATTTTGTGGAGGACAAGGGACATTTTAAGCTTGGCTGCCTGTACACTAGCCTTTGAGCTGGCCCTGGAAAAGCTGTTTGTTTGACCCTAAGGAGTGAGAATTGACAAAGCAAGCCAGGAGCATTTGTTTCATCTGCTAAGCCATAGATTGAAAATGATTTCCCAATGCCCCGTTTGAGATCCCCGTGAAGGGGGTCATCAATTATTTCCTGATACGTGACACAATATTGTACCTATTTTACTGACCACTGCTTTCTGGTTGGTCAGATAGCATCTCTTTTATCAGCCCATTATTGATGGTGAATGGAAGCACAGTAAACAGACCTGTGGGTTTATTTCTACTTTCTTTCTGCCCGACTGCTGCAGCTCTACAAGGGTGAGTAGTGAGGTCAATAGCACAAAGGATGTTTAAAAAAATCAGAAATGTATTTTTCACAATCATGATTATTTGATGAATCAATGAGGTGATTACAAAAAGTGTTTCCAAGCAAAACGTACAAAAAAATAACTGGTTCCAGCCCGTCAAATGTTAGGAATTTGTCTTCTTTATCATATTCGACAGTTATGTGAATAGCTTCCATTTTTTATTTGTTTGCCAGACAAAAGAAGACATTCAATGATGCACCCTTAGACTCACTTGATCACAGCATATGTCACCATTTTCTTTTCATTTTGTAGACAAAATTATAAATTCATTAAGTGAGAAAAAAATGGATAATGAAAATAATTGTTAGTCATAGCCCTGAATACCAAAATATCTTAGTTTCTTTGCCAGAAAATGCCTCCAACTGCAATAATAACACCCTGATTCCTGTTTATTCAACCTATTTCTATACACATACATCACACAAAAGAAGAAAAAAAGACAACTGGAACAATTGCAAGACATTCATATACAATAAAACTCTTTTAGGCAATGCTGTTTAATCTTCATTTTGCTGGGAGAAGTGTGAGTCTGCTGAAAGCACACTGTTTTTTGAGCAAATGGAGTTCTAAATTGCTTTTTTTAAGTACCATGCGCCAGGGTAATGTCTAGAGGTACCGACACAGCATTCCGGTGGCAATGATTTATGGCGTGGGGCAGCCACAAATTGACTTGTATGCAAGAAATGTAAATGGAAGTGGGACATTTGATGGAGAAGCTCATTTCCAGCCTTAAATGTTTTAAATTAACCACACAAACTCACAAGGCAAAATGTTAATGGGCATTTTTCACTTTTTCTTTTTTTTTTTCTTCATTCTTTTCCCCCCCTTGACTTAATCTACATTACAGGTCAATTTATTATACAAACAGTAATATTGCTCTAGATTTGCAAGGATCAATGGATTTGACAAAGGGGATTCATTTCAGGAAATAAACCTTTGAAATTAACCAGGGAATGAGGTAAATATATGAAATGATCTATGCTTAGCAGAGGACAGTGTAAATTACACAAAGGTACCACCAGAACAAAGGAAGCCAGAAACAGACCAACAAAGACAGTAGTGCATTTCTTCAATCACGCTGTTAGGAACACATTAACATTGTTTTTTTCCTGAAAAAGCACTAACATCTAATCACAAAACAAAGGGACATTTGTGCAGATCCTGATTTTTTGATACCCAACCGATTTGCAAAAATATGGAATCTTTGTTAAATGTTTCATCAGAATAGAGACTCACAAACTTTCAAACTTTTTTTTTTTGCATCATTTATTCATCGTACATGAGAGTGTAACTGGATAATAGGACGGAGGAGTGAAACATGGAGTCGTTGTTGCCCTCAGGCTGAAGAAGAAGTGGCCTAGAGGGAGAAATTGTTTTCTAATAACAAGAGCCTCTGGTCCCCCGAGGGACAATTACAACGTTAGCTCCCCTGTCAAAGTAAAAGCCGCTTTCAAGCTGCTCCTTTCATAATGCTATCATGTTTGCCCCTGAGATATGCCCATGGTCTTCATGTCTCTGTCTCTTTATTTCTCTCTATCACTATTGATTGAGGGGCCATTTATATTCACTGTAGGGGGTCTTAATTATGAGTGTGAGTGAGGCCAGCCAAATAGGGCTAAGTGGTAACAGGGGGCCAATGCCTCTGCCACGGGGCTCTTTACCTATTTAACATTCAGTGCCTCACTCCATGATCATTGGCAGTACACTTATAAAATCAACGTTACTCCGTGGAATAATAACAGTTTTTTGAAGTGGCTTCAGTTAAGCTCGTAGGCACGACACCAATTTGATAGAACTGGAAAACAATATCAAGGAATGCCATTTTAAACAAAATGTATATTTGCTTATAATCAACAATGGTGCTTTTTTTACTAGAATTCTCTGGGTTGCATTTCCTGTATGAAAAATTATACTTTGTGGTTTGTTTGTCTCCTCATGAGAAATTACAAAACAAATATAGCAAATGCTTTTTTAAAGTCATAATGTGCCTGTGCTGGATTATCTACTGCTAAGTGAAGATATTACAGAATTCACATCCATTTGTTTGTTTTTTTGTTTTTTTCCTGATATGGCTGTCCCCATGAGAAAAGCAGCACTGAGAGTTTTGCCTCCTCTTTAATTTAAAATCCCCTTTTTTTTTTTTGCAGTTTGGCAAACAGAGATCACCCAGCCAGTAAATGTTCTGGGTGAGTGTTAAGTCTCTACATTTTAGTCAGCCGGGGGAAATGAGCACACTTCCTGGTGTTGTGGTAGCTTCAATCTGCCGATCACACAGACAAAATAATCCTTCATTTCACATTTTTCCGGCTTCTCACAGTACAAATTCTTTAAATGTCGACTAGAAGGCAGAATGGCTGAGCACTTCTGATTACTCAGTGTGTGGGTGGCATCACTCCTTCAGTTCATTCACTGGACTCCTAAATATGTGGCAATAGCTTTCATTAAGAAACATCTTTCGCTGGTAGTTGTAGTTTGAAATAACCAGACCCCGTCTTTTTGAAATCTGACCTTATAGGAGGCCGAGAGCGTTTGGGTTCAAGGCATCTCTCTGTGTGGCGGTGCTCAGTGGCGTGGCCACCATGGTTGAGGCGGTGGTCCGAGGGTCACGTGGTGCCTGGCTCATAGGCCTCTGTATCTGCAGTCGCTGACAGGGGGACATTGTGTTCCTTTTTTCCCCCCGCTTTAACCAGTCAGCCATGGCTTACATGGTTTGTTGTGGCCCCAAGATCAGAAGGAGGAAGCTGAATAATGTCTTCCTATTCTTTAAGGGGAGAGCCACGGTTGGTTGATTATAGAATAGCTTTGACAGACCAGAGGGAACTATGGCTTTTGTCCAATTCCCCACACAAAGAAAGGTAAGTTCAGAAAGAGCTTGGGTTGGCTTTTTTAAGCAGATGCCGGCTGGCCTACTCCTCATCATGCCATCATAAACCTATAATGCCTTCAGGGACTTTCACCTATGCGGGCTGTCAAAGGACAAGCAGCACAACTCACACTCTTAAAATAAGTCATTGTCATCGAAGGCCAGCATGAAGAGAATGAATTAATAGAGTTCAGGGCAGAAATCTTAATTATTTATAGAGAGGCATATATCGACTTAAAGTAATTCTGCCCAGACTTCACTCCATTTAATTCATTTTTTTTTCTACTTCTTTAATTTGTGGCTGACTTTAATATCATTCAGGTTTATGTCAATTCTATTCCTGTGCACATGTGCAACGTGTGTGACCACCACCACACGCGCAGACAAAGACCTGCGGTCCACACAGTCTGTGAGAATTAGCAGTTCATTCAATGTAACAAGGCCCAATATGTTTCCAGAAGTGCCGCCATACTGAAACAAGCCCCTTTACAAAACAGAGCCCGAGGGCTCGGGTCTGACTCCTGGGACCCCGGCAGCCTCCACGGCCTATTTGTTCAGCAGAATCTGTTATTCTGTCACAGCAGGGCTGTCACAAGTGAAATCATTTAAATGTCCAATCCTGTATTTAAGCAGACTGTCTCACCACGAGCAGATGAGCGGCACTCTGAATTTTACAGCCAGACATATCAAAGGGTAAGCGGAGCAGTGTGCGACTTGGTGAAGCAGTGGTCCTGTGGGAGCTGATTTAGTGGCTCTCTCCCTTACGCAACAATAACAAACAGTCTCTCATAATGAACGTCCTGGGTATTCCTCATTGTAAATTCAAATACAGCACTTTACAGTAAATGTGATGAAGGGGTTCTTAACGCCACTCATTATACCCAACTGAATAAATAATTTTAAAGTCCTACTCCTACTTTTAATCCATCACAGCTATTGTTGTTTCTTGTTACCGCCAATAAATTAAAAGCAGAATTGAGATCAGAAGCGGACTGCTTTGTCTGCTCCAGACAAATTGTTCTCTGTGATATTTCAAGTTCGCTTGTAATACTTCAAGTGGGACGCAGTGGACAAAGGGTTCAGGCCCCCAAAAGCAGTTTGATGTTGGTGTGTAATGGACCTGTCAACTCTGATGGATTTTCAACTCTGCCGTGTCGGTTGTCCCGCTACAGACAATAGAAAGCTAAGGAGACCACCATGCAGGTCTGTATGTGTGGGCAGCACACCTTGATCAATAGTAAGTTTTTTATCTACAACCGGACCAAAATATATAATTGCATAAAGCAGATAGGGGAAATACGATGCAGACTGCTCTTAGGGTGATTTCTCATAAACATAAAAGCTGTTTGGAGGATTATAATCAATGGTGCAACACGACCCACCACGTTGATGATAGACTATCATTACAGATTGTTCTCTGTGAGTAATGGGACCGAAGCAAAAACAGATAATGTGATTCCATAATATATTTACCGAAACTATGGAAGAGAAAGAAATGAGAAAAATCTCTTGAGTAACCCAGAGGCCTTAATTAGAACGTGCCAGAATAGGGAGGATGCTATGAGATCACAAGAGAGACTCCAGTAAGCCGGAGCTGGTCATCGTCTATCCACTGTATGCGTAGTTGTGTCAGATTTGAAACACAAGTTGCTCTCAGCCCCCCCCCCCCAATGTTTGGTATAGACTCACATTAAGATCGATGATTTGTTTATTATATTTCCAATCAGAATATAATGGCCTTGAAGCATTAGCTGCTGAAGGATAGCTGTGGCTGAGTTTGTCTGCTGCCGAGCCTCCCACCCACCCTTGTGATTTCCTAGCTCTTCCTCTGAGTGTAAACAGACCAGAAAGAGAATTAAAAGAGATTGTATCGCTGTGTGCCACGCCACTGTGCAATTCCCGAGAGATAAACATTAAGCAAAAGGCAGAATGGCTGTGTTTTTTTTTTTTTCCTTCTTACAGTCATAAAAGACCCCACCCTCTGAGAGTGTTATTAGCCCGGATCCCGGGGAATGTCATATTAACAATGAATGTCTGGTAGTGAGGGAGATTGTCCTAAGTATGAGCCCGGCGGGGTGCTCTCTTTAACTCTAATTCACATTGGAATCAGATCGCCCTGCTAAGATCTCATCAGCGTTATTACTCCGGTGCCCAGCCACCTCCTTCTCCACTGTCCATGTGTGTCCCACCGAGCAAGGCAGGCCATCACATTCTGTCATTACCACTCCCTCTTTCATTTTATATCGCCTAAACTAATGTTGATCAGTTTGAAGGTGGGTCAGTGGGTGGCATAAAATAACCTCTTTCTATTTTCTTTTTTATTTCTCAGACCAATACAACCTAAAAACTTTTTTTTTCTTTTCTTTTTTTACAGTTGTTTTGGAGGACAGCTGGTGTGCAGGTCTACGATGCGAAGTGATTTTTTTTTTTGTTCCCAGTGGTTTGTTTGGTATAAATACCCATCATAGCAGGGAAATAAAAGAGCACCACATGCAGAGAATTAAATTTCATGACCAGAAAACTCACAGGCGAAGACATCCCAGTAGTAGACAGCAATCACGGCTTAGCACTAATGACATACACTACCAAATCTCCCAGTTAGGTATCGAAATGATAGAAGATATTATACACTCCGTTTATTAGTTAGATTAAACTAATGTAGTCTCATACAATCAAACAGTGTTGCAATAGATCCTACTTGCGTAAATTCTCAAGTGAGTCATGTCGATGTAGCGCCACCTATAGTCACAGTGCTACCAGTTTGACAGAAGAGGTAATTACTCAATCAATGAATCCGTAATAATTACTAATATGTCATCCTTGGATAAAAATATTCTGGACATCTTTCTCTGACATTTGATAGAAGCAAATATAAAGTCATCAATTGAGAAAACAACTGAATAATTATTTGTTGCAACCCTTTTTCTAATAAAATGTAATGAAGGAAAAAAGGAATCTCACAGGATATCACTTTAATACAAAATTACTGTATCAAAAATGTGTGTATATATGATGTTCAACTGAGGCTTTTCCCCACAATTGTCACATATTTAGTGCTCTGTAGCACAGTAAAGACATTACATGCAAACTACAACTTTGCATTGAAATAAGTTGCTAAATATGAGTTCATTTTTAACTGCTACTTCATGCAAAGCGACTGTATTTTGCACTGGGTACTCTGTGGAGAAGCTTCATTGTTGGAAGAGGGCTCTGGTTGGGCGTAATGTGTTTGGTATTGGCTGACAGGCTGAGGGGGTCGAAGACTTCACTTGTTTTACTCAGATGAATTGGACAGGCTACTAGAAGCGCCGAGGCTTCAGCGTCTTGATAGCAAACTTGATAGAGCAATGGGCCGTGGTGGCACTGAACATAGGCTTACATCGATAAAATGCAGCGTACTGTGTATACAGTATATACCCAACGAGATGTGTATTCAGTTGAAACCATTAAAATGCTGAGAGAACCCTATAGCATAAATGAAATTGTTGTACATACTCACTGGGCCCTGACCGACAAAATGGAGTGCAAATGTTAAGTACTGTGAGATGTAAAGTACAAACACATTATGGGCAGGTATTAGCTTATAAAACACTGCAAAGCAGAGAAGAATGTGAACAGTCCTTCCACTGCTGTAGCTTCCCCCGCTTAATATCAGGCTCTATTATTGTTTTCTGAAAAAAAAGGAGAAAAATTGGATATCATGTCATGACATTTAAGAGTAAGTAAAGGGCTGTGCTTCATGCACTGTAAAGCAGTAATATATTATTTTTTTTCTTTTCCCATCTTTATGGTGTTTTAAGGTTTTAGTTGTTTCTACGTTTTCAGCTTTCAGGAAAACATGGAAACATAATCAGTAAATTTAAGGAATACTTCACCCACAAAATGACAATTTGCATATCAATGACTGCCTCCACGGCGAAAGAAGAATCCAAAAAACACATAATAGTGTAATCAGTATAATCCAAGTCTCATTTATCCAGTCGTATGCTCGCTACTTCCCAAACAAGCGTTCCGCTAAAACCTCACCATTTAGAATATTTCCGCATAAACAGTCTCACAGTTTTGCAGGCACACCCCGTGTGTTAGCGGAAATACACACTTATATTTCATTTGGGAATTAGTGAGCATACGACTGGCTAAATGAGACTTGGGTTACACTGTAGAAGTTGCATGAGCAGATGTTTTGATAGAGTTTTGCTGTCATTAAACAAACCATCATTTACATCAATATTTTGATTCCACGTTCAAGGATGAATGCGTTTTCTTCAAAAATTCAGGGAAACATTGTTTGCGTAATGATTATACAAATGGCCATTTTCCATGTGAAGGATTCCTTTAAGTATGATAAAAACATGTATTAGGTACAGAGCAGACTAACCTAATAAGGAACAGCTTATAATTGTACACATTAACTTGAAAATAAATCTAATAATGATATATTTAAGCACATTCTTTATCCGTGCAGACTATTTTTTCGTGCTATAGGATGACAATCAGGCACAGCTGATTACTTTAAGTGGAGTTCAGTCTTTTTCTTTAACAAGTGGAATTATAGTCCGTTTGAAAAACCACGTTTGACTACCCTTGGTGGCATTAAAACTGATCCCCATGATGTAATTTAAAAATACACCTCAAACTTTGCCACACTCTTTAGTCTTCAGTCTTGAAGGGGGGAATGCTCACTGATTTGTTACCACTCAGCAGTACTTTTCTTCTTAATGAATTTTTAATATCCTTAATGACAGCAGAAGAATGATGTCATTAGGAATGAATGTTTGGAAAACGCTGACTTGAACTCTTTTGGACGACCATTTTTATAATGATTTAATATAGATTAACGCCCCATAGTAATGAGCGGTTTGGCTTTGAGGGGGGGCAACCATTTAAAAAGTAAGACCCCGCCATTCATTTGGCTGTACACTTTGAAAACTTTTCCCAGATCTATCACTCATACCGCTAAAGTGTTTTGTTGAGTGACAGTGAGATGTGCCGATAGTTAGACGTCAAAGTCGTCTAAGAGTAAACGGGAGAGAACGGGTTATAAAACTAATTCAACCATAGAGGCATGAGGAGTACACTTACTTAGTTAATTGTGAAACATGCTTTTCAGTTTCCGTTTCATAGACGGAGTCGACACATTTTCCGAATATCCGAGGCGCTCTCATCTTCCCACAGCTATCTACATCCACTAATGCCATGATCATCTCTGGACAGAGCAGTAATGCCATAGAGGCAGAGAATTAAGATTGTGTCCTCCTGGTAATTTACCTACTGGACCTTGTGCGCTGGTGAAGTGTGAATCAATTTGTAAAGGATAGTTAAATTTCTATAACAACCTCCCCCTTCTTCACACTTGACTATCCCACATCAGCTATTAAAAATGAAAAGGGAAAAAAAAAAAATCACGTGGCGCCTTATGAAGATGATCAAGGAGAAGGCCACTCGCTGCGAATGATAAAACGACTGGCTGCACTTTCACCCCTTTTTCTTTTTCTTTTTTTTTTTTGCTGAATGGACGACCTCTCCCTCTGTGTACTGTATGTGTGTATGACAAGCACATACATTAGGCCGAAAGATAAATAAACAAGCCCTGAATATGAAATGAATAAAACAAGAAGGAGGAAGCAGGCTGCCTAGGACACTGATATCCCTTGGCAAAAATGTTTTATCATATTCAGCAAAGGAAGAGCCTTTATTTTATTGATTTAAAAAAAATCCCAGAGGCACTAAAAGGAACAGGCAATGATTAATGTCCCTCTCAGAAAAAGAAATTATATGGAATAAATTAAACTACTGCGGCAGCAAATTGAAAAATAAGGATGTAAATGAGGTTTGAATACTTAATATCTTATAAAGAAAAATAGTCAATGAGGCCCAAAAATGATGAGGGATTGCCAAAGAAACATAATATTAACTCTAATGACCGAGGGTAGATTTTCCGTACTGTCAGAATTTACCTGTCACAACTGATTTTCTCACATAGACATGAAAAATGAGGGACAGTGCTCGAAGCAATTGAAGGAACTCGCCCTGTTCAGTGGCAGAAATAAGAACAGAAAAATATGAAAGTCGCATTAAGGGCGTAAAATGACTTTAAAACGGGCTTGTATTACATCCATGTAAATTCTCAAAATGCTAAATAGCAAAGCCTGAGTGCCACATCTGTTGAAATGCCAGACATTGTAATCACACATCAGCCTATTTCCATAGCATGCAGGTTAGTATGTGCTTCAATGGAGTGCATTATGTTCATATAAGGAGATGATGTTTATCACAGACTTCATCTCCAGGCTCCATCAAACCCAAAAGCACGTCTTTATGTTAACGCAAATGATCTGCGCTTGATTTATCCGGCATCGCAGCGTTTTATTTTTCTTTCACTTCCTCTTCGGGGAAAAAGGTCAAGCTGCTGAAAGACGCCTCCCGCGATATTTGTCACCCTCAAGTCTTTTTTGTAGATCGTCCTCATCGCATTCACGCACTCTCAATTAAGTCACAGCGCGATCTGGAATCTGTCATTCCCCCAGCTATCGCTCAGATTACAGTACACACCGCGCAATGCCAGCCAAACGAGAAACAAGCCAAAAGCGTGGACGCGCGCGAGAGGGGGAGAGATCTGCGGCGCGCTATCAGTCGAAGTCGTTGTAGAGTTGGCCCCCGGTCCTTCCCATCCATCAGAGGTGGGGTAAAGATGAGAGAGTGAGATGGGGCCTGGGGAGTGGCAGTCGGGTGCTTGCATTGCACCCCATTACTTCAGATGGATAGCAGAGGGGTGCTCCACATTAAACACTGTTCCCTCAGTCGGAACCTTTAATTATAACTCCTCAGTATCACTTACAGCAGCCCGGCACAGATGTTAAAAACCTTTCCCGGCTTGGTTACCCCACCTTACTTAATCTCAAGAAGGGGGGAAGATACAGATGGCATATCAAGAGTCTGAGGATATGCTTGATCTCTGACAACAGAAGTGGTTTTCCTGCAAGGGAGGGGTGATGGTCTGTGTTTGTGTGTGTGTGTGTGTGTGTGTGTGTGTGTTAGGGGGGTAAAAAAATTGGGGCATATTTTGCAGTGAGTCAGAAGTTGCAAAGTTGCCATAAAAACTGGTGAGGGGTAAAATGCATCCGAGCTCATACTGTCAGTAAAGCGGCGCAACCAATTCAGCGGGGAGCAAGACTTGTGCTCTTAGGCAGGGAGGGGAGCACTGTAAATCAGTGTGCCTATGAGCAGCTTTGTTTACATATTACACTCTTTACTCTAGTCTGAAGGGTTCAGCAGCCCTTACATCACCCTGCCTCTGTGTATGGCTCATAAAACTAAAGAAGGAACATAAAGCCGGTGTGGTTTGCTGCTTCAACGGTGTGCTGTGGCATCGCTGTCGGTGTCAGAGTTGTACAGGTGGAAATCATCAAAGAATATGTTGATGTATATATTTCCAAACACACTGTCCGAGCAAGGAAACAACAGCAATGGTCATTTTGTAGTGACGGAAACATACTCAGAGGTGATACGTCAATACATTCTCACTTTCAACTCATCAGATGCCACTGCTTGGTGAGTGGCCCCACGCTTTAAACGCTAGGGACTTTTGGATTAGTGGATAGCGTGTGAAATTTCCACTTGTTGCATGCATAGTGAATAGTGCATAGTTGCTGCTCGTTATAGTCTTTTCAAAATAAATCGCCAACAAACGTTTAGTCAGGTTTTTTTTTTACTTTGTTATGTTCAGGGAAAAACTCATGTTAGGGTTAAAATAAGTGTTTGTTACATAAATTAAGTCAGGTTTGTTACGTCACTGGCGTTACTTAAGTATATAGGTTTTCATAACAAAATAAAACTAAAATGAATCAACATTGACTTTTGTTTAACACAAGACATGAACAGCAGTCTCCTGGGTGAAAGTCCTGTGTTTTACTGACCCATCCAGCCTCTCCCTCTGTCCGCCCCACACAGCCTTCCTCACTCTTTATACTACACCAGTTGCTCTGCGTATCTAATGTAAGCGCTGATTGTTGTACATTGGAGTTAGCTGAGCCCCCTGTGCGTATCACTCAGACACTAAAGTGCGCCTCCTGCGGCGGTAGTTGATGAATTGAGAGCGAGACCGGTTGGATCCGTAGTGTTCAATCGAAAGTTGTGTCTCCTCTTTAAGAGCCGATTTTACCCCGATTGACCCGGAGAAAAACTTTATTTAAAGAGGTTAATATACAGGATTCCTCTTTTATTGAACTTTGGTGTGTGCTGTTGTACACCAACACAGTCATTAAATAAAGATTCTACAAGAATTACCTCTCACAGTCACCCGCATTAAACCAAGCAAGTAAACTCACGGGCAGAGAGCAGCGGTACATCCTACCTTTGCACTCCGATCACTGTGTTGGAATTACATTATACCACGAGAGCGCTACTGTATCTCAATGGGTTACCATTTAAAGGCTGTTACTGGGGTGCAATTTAAAGCTTTGGCAAATAACCTGCCGATGATGAAGATGATGAAGATGCTGCAGAAAAATACAGTCAGGCTTTTGTTTGTTGCTGTTACCCCGCCATCCGCTCTTCAGTCGCTGCACACCGACCTTTAACATTTACGATAGCCCGCTCATTTCAAAACGCAATAAATGGCACCTGTGTATTCTTGTAAAATGTTACTTATTGCTATCACCTTCAAGTGTGCAATCACAAAAACTTTGCAGCGTCTCCCCGCTCCTTTCACAGCACGGAATCAAAACACTTTTAAAGGTTTTACTTAATCGCACCTCCATATTTAATTGTATTTACACTACCAATGTGGAGTTATATTGGACCAGTATCAAGGTCGTAAAGCTTGGTTGTTAACTTAGACTTCGTCGACATGTTGCTCACGACTCTCTCATCCAGCTGATTTTATTACACGGGATCTAATTAATTGACCTCTCTTATGCTCTTTTGTTGTCACAGGTTGTCTGTAAAACGCTGTCCTTGGAGGGGGTTTTATAGGGGCCAGAGGATATTTGTGTCAACGCCATGTCAGGCCCGAATACAAGGAGCCACACTCTAAAGCTTTGGTAAGTGTGATATCCTGACATGGAATCCATTCCCCTGAATCTATAAGGCCTGCCTGAGTGAGTATGTTTTGTGTGAACAGATAACTCCCTCCTTCTTACTCTCTCTTTCTCTTCTCCATACAAACATTCATTGCTGACGGTGCATGCATGATACCTGCGCAAACACACCAACAATGTGTTTTAACAACCATGTTTCAGTTTTGCCACACTGCCGCTGTGATGTAGATGATCTGTCAAAATGTATATATAAAGCTATTATGGTTATCAAACAAGGCGGGTGAGCAGGGTCACATTACACTAAATGAACCAAATACCACTGCAGTGAAAAAAAGACCAAAAACAGAGCCATGTCTTGTTTTAATAGTCTGCCAATCACAAGAATGTATTAATAGAAGCACTATAATGTTGCACTATAGAGGTGGAGATGATTTTGACAACTTTATACACTGTTGTGTGGTAAATCTACAGTTTGTCCATACATTATATTTAATAAACTGATCAAATGTTCAACGTGGAAATCTATTATAAAACAAATATAAGAAATATACAATATTTGCCTCTGAAATGTAGTTCAGTAGATGTATAAAGTAGCATAACATTGGAAAAACCCAGGTATTGCACATGTTAACTTGTTACATATTTGTTTACTATACAGCATTTTATTTTACTCCAGAGATAATAATTGTTGCCAAAGTAACAACTTAAGGAAATCCAAGGAAATAGTGTCCATATATCAGTACGATTGATCACGAATATAATGAATAAAACAAATAAACAAATTCATATTTGATGGTTTTAACAGCTTTTTTCCCTTTCTTTTTGTTTGCTTTATTGCTTAAAAGAACAATCAGTTTTCAAAGTTACTGCTGACTATTTTTCTGGCATCAACTAATCAATTAATAGACTGATTGTTTTAGCTCCATAATAGACAACAGTGTAGCCTGTAGTTCATAAAACAAGCTGCATCTTGTGAATCTTCCATCAGCTCAGCAATCTCATCATTTGGTGGATAAATTTAGAAAATTAAAAAAGAAAAAAATCTACAAGATGAAAACGCCCGTGCAGATATTGACTGATGTGGTCTTGTTGTGGCACTGGTAATGTTGTACACTATAGAGGTGACTTCGCTGCACAGCACTGGAATAGAAAACTTAACTTAACAGTCCTATGCATTAAACATATTGTAGAATACAGTGTAGCATTCATCACTGTCAAGGAGAGAGTTTGTATAAATTTAAATGCACTGAAGCGTTGAGAGCATTTTTTTTTTCCTCTTCTTCCTTTGTCTATGGGTGGGAGTATATGTGTATCACTATCAAGCTGCCTTGTTTTTCTTTTTTGTAGCAATGCAGAATTAAATAAGACGACTTCAACAACGTAATGTTCTTGTTGTATTTAGCATGGGTCAAATTATTTAATGGAAGCTTAACCAATAGGGCTGGAATACTTTGTCCCAATGTGACGTGAAGTCAATTCAATAAAAAAAAAAACCCAAGCAAAAAGAACTGCATTGAGATTTGTGGGAATAGCTTGTTCATAGATGTAGCCTAGTTTAAAACCAATCATGGCTCCAAGTGCTGAATGTATTGGGAACCAAGACATGGCTGTGTAAGTGCCTGACAGTTTTAACATTAAAATAAATTGCCTAACCTTTCCAACATCCAGTGACAAAAACAGGAAAAATGAAAGATAATGGGTTATTATTCACTGGGGGATCCTATACATAATAATGATATCATCAATAATGGTACACTAGGGCTCATGTACTAGGGCTTAAAAAAAAACACACACAAAAATGTAATAGAATTACTCATTTCACATCATCAGTCCTCGTTTGGTCTTCAAATTAAAAAGGGGGAGAAAGTGGTGTATACGTTGAAAGAGGGGAAATATTTGTGGGGTGGAATAAAAGAAAAAGGGTGAATCACAGTCGGGGACAAAGAGCAGGAGAATGTTATAATTCTTTGAGGACCGTTACCAACCTTGAGCCATGAGTCAATTTGCCAAATAACACAAGCAGAACCACACAAAAGAGGCACATCAGTACCGGCTTAAAGTACATGGCAGTAAGTGGGCAATAGACTTACAAAGCATTGCAGCGCTCGCCTGACAAATGCAATAAACAGCATTATCCTTCAGAGGCGATACCGGTGGTGGCGGCTGTGCTCCACAGCCCCGTGCCCACCTCCTCCTCACTGTGGAGGCCAGGGACAACACACAACACTTGGGAGAGTCGGGGAGCAGTATGGGTAGCGGTGCGTGGGGTGGAAGTGAGGGGGGTTCTTATGGGTGGGGGGAGAAATAGGAGTTGCTGGTAGACCGAGACTGGCACCGACATGTGGGGAGGTGTGTGTGAGGCAATCTACAGAACAAATGAGGGCACTATCGCCTGTCATATTTCACATTTTCTCCGTTCTAAATAAGACAAAGACCATGTGAGCTGGGTGAGCAGAAAGCTCTTAGGAGGCATAAACAGCTGGAGAATGCAGCACCTCCACTGCACTGTGACCCACGCTGCAATAAATCTGTATAAAAGTGATTATGATGAGGCAAAGTGATCAAGCAAATGAAATATCTGGGCTTTAGCATATAACTCAGTGAGGTGAGGTGAGCTTTATAGCCCTTGCTCTAGGGGAGCCATACCCTGCATGTCCTGGGCAATTTGCTTCCCTTATTGCATGTTCTGTCTTTACTCCGAGCGGGTTTGCCAATGTGAGCGTTGCATGTTTGAGAGCCTGCTAATGTTGTTTGGATGCTTGAATATAGTAAAAATAAAGATTCCATTAATGTGTGGATGCATTCCCACCTCCCACCCTCAAATATTTCACGTGTTGTAAGCCATTTTTCTTCCACCCAAGCGGTGAGTTAGTCGACTAGGTTGCTGGAATGTAGTTTCTTTTCCTGAGCTGATGATTAGGATCCCCTCAGCCACCAACAAGTGAACATATCTGAGTTGCTTTGTGTATTTTTTTATTTTAATTTAAGTATTTGAATGATACATCACTTGATTTTGCTGTAATGCCATAATTATTGTACCCAAGTAGGATTTGGGTTCCTATAAAGTATTTAGGGAATTGAGACAAATTGCACAATTTTGGAGATGCAATGCTACATTTTGGAGCCATTCTTACGAATGTGTGGAATATAAGACATTTTTGCAGATGCCATAAACATTTGGAGGATGTTACAACACGTAAAATAATTTATGACAACATATTCCAGGGATGTCATAGCATATTTTGATGTTGAGCTGTTGTGAGTCTTCTAAAAATGTTGTGATTGTTAGAAAATACAACATTTGGCTGAGACCGGCCCTAGTTTGAATGCTGCCCTTGCTTTTCCTGACCCCAGTGCAGCATCTTGGGTTTTTTTTACCCCCCCAGGCATTCACTCAGTCAGTGAGATTCCCGTCAGTTCAGTAAGTGTCCCAGCTCTCTGTGCTGCCGAGTCTATATAGTGATGATCTAGCAATGATAACTGGATCAATACCTCCAGCCATGTGGACAGCCGGCTGGGAGCTGCATCACTACTCTCACAGGCGACCGAGTTGCAAACACCTCCCCCCACCCAACACCCCCTCCCCCCACCCCTTCCTCCTGCCGCGACTGTTAGCTTCACAACTCCTCTGACACACTTCATCTTTATAATTTGATCAAGAAAAGTGTCACATTAAGCAGATCTTACGGTCATAAATGAGAAATATGTGGATTTTATGAACTGTAAATGAGTGCCCCTTCATGGATGGTTATTTTAGTGTCAAAATATATTAAATACATAGGAAGGGAAGGCTGTACCTGATCACTGATTCCATACAGTCAGCACTGCACTGTGGTTAGTTGTTTATCTTATTTCATTTTCATTTACTGTAAAAAATATCTATTTTTTCTCCAGATTTTTTTAAGATAACAGGCAAGGAATAAACAATATAATAATCTTTACTAAAATTCATACATTTACAATTCTACACGTGTGGTGGGAATAAATGTGAGGCAGCATTAGAGGTAAAACCGATGAGATGTTACTTGTAGAGGAATGAAATTGGTTAATACAAAGGCATGTCGGTAATAACAATGTCCTTTCTCCGGTGACAAAGACAAAGTGCCTGCGTTTGGAGCGTACAAGCGCAAGAGACAAGTGATGGCTGAAGGTAGACTTTGGGAGAGCATTTGAATTTCATGTCCAAGAAGAAGCAGCCCATCATTAAAAAAGCCTAATTTCTGTGTCAGGTAGAGTTACAGGTAATCGATCATCTTGTCACACCGATTTATTTTTTTCTGCCAGTTCAAAGTGAATTCTACTTCTTTCCAATTAAACTTGTTGCTGAAAAAGAAAATGTCTCTGGCTATTAAAGGCACATTTTGCCATGTTAGGTCTTTTTTTTTTCAAAGAAAGGTAATTTCTGAACATTTGGAAGAGAGGAGCCCAAGGGAGGCTGTGGCTTCCTGGCAGTCTCTTATGTAGAGTTGATCGGAACAAAGCAGACATCTTGAGGTTTGCTTTGGACGTCTGTTAATGTGGATAGTCTCAAATCATTTGATTTTCTTAACCTGCATCCGAACAACATAGTTATAGTTATATATCCTAAGCTAGTTGTGTACTGATGTTGCTTTCATGCTGCAGCATATCTGATGTTAAAATGGATCAACTGAGTAGTTTCAAATTCTCTCTTTCAGTTTTTAAATGGTGAAGACAAACAAAATAAAGGATTTCAATAATTATTCATCATTAGTTTGCAGCAGCAGGTAACAAAAGGAAACCTGGAGCAGCTGCTACATAAAGTGTGTAAATAAATGTGATGTGAATCCAGTTTATATGATAACACAATGCGGCAGCGGTGTGGTTTCACCAAAGGACTGATAGATTCTTTAGGTCTCAAGAGGGGCTTATTTTGGTTTAACTGCCCTGACAGCTTCACTCAACCTGACACTCCTGAAGAGCGGCTGTGGCTGTGACAGTGTGCGCCACCAAGGCATTGGGATATGTCTGCATAAAAGCCATTTATTGGTACATTTCTTAATGTTAACGGTTGTCAGCTTCAGTTTCTTTAAAGACCCTTGCCTCACAGGGGGGATGAAATGCCTGTCCCTTTCTGGGGAAATACTCCTCTCTCCCTGACAGACAATGACAAAAAAAAAGCCACTTCTTGTGGCCTCCGCCACTGGCACAGGAGGTTTCACATGGGAGCCACTGCTCCTTTGTCCCGGGGTCTAATTTATTTATGTGGCTAATCTTCAGGGGGTGGAGCGGCTGTGCTCAGAGGTGTGTCATTTTACAGGGAGACCCACCGGAAGGATCAGTGACCTTGCAGAGACCTTGGCATAATTGCTTGATTTATTTCAATTAGCACTGTCTTGTATTCACCTAAACAAGGATCATTGTCTTCTCCCAAAAAAAAGTCCCCAAAAAGTTCAAACATCACCTATATCATTGGAGCATTTTAGCAAATCACTTGAAATAGTTAGCAACGTAGGAGGTGTTACTTAACAAATGTATAGTTGACTCATTCTTTGAAAGTTGTAATCTGGTTTAACGTGAGAGCTGCATGACTGGGCGCCCGTAAGATTCAGTGTCAGAGCCAAGACTGCATTCATCCTTACCCAACAGCATTTATTTGGACAGAGGTGCAATGGCAGCAGAAAAGGAGTGGAGGAGATGGAGCCTTGATTAGCAGCAGCCTTCCCAGCATGCTCTGCTATGACAAATGACTGACTTCGAACAATATCTAAGGCGATCAGGATAAAGTACCAACCATTTCAAGGCTCAGCAAAATTCTAATTCTAATTAGACTTTGCACCACACACCAAATAAAAATTGTTCCCATGGCATTTTGGCCTATCAACTGTTTCTCCGATCGCTGAAACAAAACGAATAAAGAAAATGATTAAAGTGATAACAAAGGCATAAAATTTAAATTATTGAGGCACCACATCTGGGATCTGTATGTCACTGCGCTGCCATTTTTACCCTCTCATTCAGCACTCCATTCTTTCTGCATGAGGGACACTGCAAAACAGGGGGAGGCAAGGAGTAAGGAGAGAAAGAGCAGGAAGAAATTGTAACATTAAAAGGTAGAAAGCGAGAACGCAAATAGGCCTTCAGCTTTAGCGTTATTAATGACTCTTCAAAGATCTCCGACTTTTCCAATCTCTCAGAGAAGCGCATGAAGGAGTCTGCAGATGAAGCTGACCTTCAAAATGTTCTTTGGTCTTTAGTTAAGAAATTCACTCGCCATTATGGCATCATTAAGGAAACAAGGATAAAATTACTCCATGGTTAATGGCCTATAGGATCCCCCACCAAAATTTGTTTCAGATCTAATAAAACTGTGCTTAACACACTCGGATGAATTATGAGGACTGTTATGCAGGGTATTAAAATGTGGAAAATAGATTTTCGAGAGCTTGGAGGACTGGACTTTTCAAATCAGATAGTAGAATGGGATTTTCTGGGCAATAAATTCCACCATGTCTCAATTTAATTTCTTTCGGCTCTTAAATCTGAAGGTATGATTTATTGTGTGGTTTTGATCATCTTTAAAATACACCAATCACGGTAGCCAGCGTTGCTATTTCCAAGAATAATAAACACAAGTGTGCATCCGCATGTTATACTCATGCACACATGAACCCATGAAAGGCTTGTTTTCAGACATTATTTTGCTTATAGAACTGCATTTAAAAAGCCGTGTAATTAAGATGTTATGCGAGGGGATAACTTATTGTTCAGATCTAAATTAAATTGACGTTTCCATTTCTATTTGCTTAACATGCTGTTGAGAAAAAGGATTCAGAGTTTATTAGCATATCGCATATATAGCAGGCAGGAAGCTGTAATGGAGAAATATGAAGCTGCAGGCTGTCGAGGCTCTTCATTGTCTCATATACAACCGCATCGCAAACCTGCAGAACAGCGTCATTTGCACCACTTATTACCTGCTATTGTAATCCAGACCTCGATGCCATCCTGAAATACAGACTTATTATAAAGAGGGGGAAAAGTTAGCCCAAGATGGTGCCACAGAGAGGTGGTTTGTGTGGTAATGGCATTTGCTCTCTTTAAACTTTAATCTTTCCTATTAATTCCCTGCAACTGGAGAATGTACGAGAGTTAATGTTCCATGAACGTGTTTCTCACTCCGCAATCTCTTCAAGCTAATTACCTTCAGGTGCTAAATGGTGGGAAATTGCCATCCATTTGGATGAGAAAAATTTCACCTCCTGCTCCCTAGTGAAACATTTTTTTGCCGGGCACATTAAGAAAAAAAAAGGGGGGGAAAGAGGCAGGCCTCCACCTAGGTAAACAGTGGTCATAAAACCACCTCTTCCTGGTCCTTTCTGTCCTCCTGTCTGAAACAGGAAACTGTAGTCCCCATCTCCCACCGCATTTGCTTGCCGGCGGAGGTCAGGTAGAGGTCAACAGGTGCTCCTCTTGACAAGGGGAATGCAGAACAGATGTTTGATTGGCATGAATCATCTATACTGCCCATTAGAAACTTATGATGTGAAAGGATAGGACTCCTGGTACTGTGACACTTTTTAATTTGACGTCTAAACAGAAAAGACATCTTGGAAGTTGCTGCATTTTTAATTAGACTCCTATGGTTGGATGTGTATTATCAATCAATCAAGTTTGTCCTTCAAATCTGTGTGGCCGACAGCATGTTTTTATTGTGTTTTTGTGTAACTTTATGAATTAACGGAATTTCACTATGATTCCTATCTGCAATGACATTCTAGTGTAGTTGTTGAGATGTGTGTGGCATAAGTCAAGTTTCCATCCAAACGTAGTGTAACTTTTAAACAAATTTCCAGAAAATCAACACAAGAGAATGTGACTAAATGCATGTTAGCATAGCATAATATATGTCAGTTCACTGAGACGGACAGCAGGGGCCGCTATTACTCCCTTTTGGTGCTGATTAAACCATTGCAGAAGAAGAAGGCACAACAAGATGATAGGATTTCAAAGAAACTGGAGACTGCAAAACCAAACTGCACGAGAGTCCCCGGGTGCTTTTTGTCGCAGTTTTGTTCACAGTCTTTGAACTGTTACACCCTGAGTTTCTCCAGTGGAAAGCGTTTTAAATATTCCACATTGATATGCATCGATATTTTCAACACTTGGACACAACTAGGGTCACAAAATGAGGAAGCTGCGTTATTCACCAAAAATAGTCAGAAAGTAGCAATGATACAATGGTGACCCAGTTTGTACAATAAGAGTTCCTCATGTTGGTACACAAGCCATGGGAAAAATATTTTATTTTCATACGCATAGCTAATTGTGTCCACGCTGCTCATGGGGAGTCAAACTGGTTTGCGAGCCAGAAAACACCGAGTCCATCCAGCTGTACTCAGCCCCATGTGAACTCCATATGAAACCCTCACGGTGCAGTTCAGCGGGTTCTCAGAAAGAGTCAGGAAGATGCATCATACGAGGGGAGTAAAAAGGCCAGCTGGGATGGGTGGGCCACATTGTGATCACTCACCTTCATCCCTGATTTGTAGTCATTATCCCTACCAGCGTTTGAAGATCAAAAACAAGGACAGGGAGAGTGATGGGGGACAGAGAGAGGCAGCCGGAGAAAGAGAATGGGGGAAATGAGTGAAGGAGGGAGGGACAAAGAGACGGCTAGATGTGTGTGTGTGTGTGTGTGTGTGTGTGTGTGTGTGTGCACGTCTGTCCCAGTGACTGCCATTTGCCCCTGTTTGGTGGATATAGGAGTGTAGGTGGCAGCGATGTTGGGGAGTGGGTGGGGTTGGGAGGAGGGTGGATAAGGGTGATAGCACCTTAAAACCAACCAAGCTGCAAAAGCAATGAATATTAAATTCACGCCTAAATAGCTAGGTCTATGTGAAGCATTACTGTATTATAATTTTAGATTTGTCACCGATGGGACGCAGGTTTGAGTTGGAACAACAAGGCACGTCAAAGCAATCTTTACCCCTCTGATAACGGCACAGCTGTAAATTGATAATCTTATCATCAATTATTTTTGAATTTGGCTTGTGATGGTCTCGCAATGGGACAAATGCAAATAAAGTGTGTTTTATTTGTACTGCGAAGTGTGATAAGGTAAGACAGTGAAAATAGGAACATATAACAATTAGAGGCAAATATAATTTCTCTTTACCCATCCATGTCCCAGGCAGAGTGTAAATGTTGAAGGACTCCCATCAGGCCATTGTATAAATTAGCCAAACCCTTACTGTGTTGAAATCTATCCCCAACTGTTTGAGTGAGAAAGCAGAGATTTGTCCCTCCTTTTTTAGATTTAATTATCTTTTGTTGTTCTTTTTATCTACCTTCAAGGATTGTCCTCAGTGGGGGGTTAAAAGAATGGGAAGTGGAAAAGACGAGGGGGGTGTCTGATGGCGAAGGCTGGGTATGTAGGGCTAGTTTGTCCTCTGTTTTATCTGATTCCTTACAATGACGCAGCGGGAAATTAAATATGAAACCGAATTAAAGCCACTACTTAATGAACAACGGGGAAATAAAGTTGGCTCCCTTCCAAATTAAGTGAAAGTCTAACTTCTCCTCGGAGCATTATCTCTTTAGTTCAGCTTAGTCTGAGGTAATTTTCGCTTCATTTAGACACAACATTTAGGGGAGTGTTTGATGATTTGTAATAAAATCCCAATTTCGAAGCCATTTATCCTGCAAAATATATCTGGAAACAGTGCGCGGGACACGAAATCTGCGCTGGCGTTGGGGCGGTTTGCGGCGTAAGAGCCTGCAGTTTAATTACGCACTTCACTTTCTGTGTGATGTATTGGAGGTGAGTTATCCACAGTGGCAAGCCTTCCCACATATTGATTTAATAGACCTTCTGAAGGAGCTTTGCTTTTCTCCTTTGAGAGAAACAACACATGCAGAACATAAGCTGAATGGCTGTTGTTAAATAATTTAGTATCAACCTATACTGTATGTGCAGTCATTCAAGTGAAGGCTGAGGTACATTACAGAAATAAAACATAGTTATTGGCAGTTACATTTGTTTGCTTTTCTCTGGCTTGTTCTGTACTTCTGCTACTCTCGGCTTTAGATCATTGCTCTTTAGAAAATATCACAACCATCCAAAATAGTTGGCGATACATCAGTTTTCATTTTGTTTTTACTTAATTGATAATTTGCAAAAAATCAGGAGAATGACATGAGTTTATAAGTGAGGGATACATATCTTGAATTAAAATACTAAAATTAACGTGGTGTATCTATTTGCTATCCCAAACAACATCACTCTACCTGCATGGAAATCATCACATTGTTTCACTCCTGGCAGGGGGAAATAATTTCAAAACTGAAAGCAACAAAAACACCGTGGGATGATGCCTTTGGCAGGTGGAACTGCTCCCCTGCCAAACTGTCACCATTTAGGCCCCGATAACGCAGGTAATTGCATTTCCAGAAGAGCAGGAGCAGATGAAACATGCTGTGGACAGATACTGCTGGCACGCTGGCCCCTTCTGTTGGAAAATTTCATTTTTCCACAAGGAAGCCATGAATGCTAAGGCTGAATCCAAATCCGTTTTTCCGCACTTTATCAGTGTGTGGCCCACCAAGTGGGGAGATGGAGGTAATTCATTCAGCTGAGACTCACCACCCTAATCCAATTTCCAGCCTCCCCCAGCAAGAGATAATTACAAGTATTAAAGCTGTTAGGACAGGGGGGAAAGGGCCCTCTCTCTGAAACTCTGCTGCAGGCCCTGGAAATATCGACTGAGCGGGGGGATTTCTGCTGGGAGAACTCAAGCTAAGGTATTGTTCAAAACTAAGAAAGTGTGTTAACTAATGAGGCAAAGGGATTCTCAAGGTATAAAAGGACACCCATAGCCACATGTCATTACAGACCCCGGGACTTTTTTTTTCCTCCTCTTTTTCCACGTGCATCACTTAAGCCTGCACGAACAATTGGTCATTTCATGTGTAAAGACAAGTAAGGGTTCCTGCACAATCAGTATGCATATAATAGTCCTTGGAATGTGTCATCGCCTTTAATTCCATATGAACTTCATAATCAGACATACGGCACTCCACCGTCTCTAGAGCTCTGTATAATAATACTCTTAAGCTCAAGTTGTGGCACCTAACTAGTCAATTATATGCCGACAATGCTTCTAAATGAACCAACATATAGCGCTTGTGGTTTGTAATAATACCCGTGTGGGGTAAAAAATCTCACTTTCCACTCTTTGTCCTCGCCTCAGCCACTCCAACATCGCAGCCACCTACACCCAAACCAGTGATAAACTATACCTTTTCATGTCTTTGAAGCCTCAATGGAGGACTGAGGTTAGAGCAGCACAGAGGGTTTCTTCTCTTTTTTTTTTTTTTTTTTCTTCTCTCCGCTGCTTAAACTTTGACTCCTGAAGGAGCGGAAGCTGCAAAAAGCTCTAATTAACGGAAGCAGAGACGCTCCTGCGCTCTCCCATTCAGCGCCCGACAATAGACAAACCCGTGAAGCAGAACCAGGAATGGAATATTGAAGGAATGAATGGAAACGCACCCAAATAAGAGACCCGGCATCACCCCTGTCCACTCTTAGTCCTTGCTCTTTATTATTTATCTTTGTTGAAGAGGGTCTGCCACAGGAGTCCCATTCTCCACCAATTACTGGAGATCAAAGAGGCATGGAGAAGAGGCATGCCGACGTACAGAAATGTGTTACTGAGTTTTCATATCATCTGAGACTACTTTTCTATGAATATGTGTTTAGTCACACTCAAATAAGAACTACCTAGTTCCACATAGTGGATTTTTTTTAAAGGCTATGCCCAAGGCTACCCAATCCTCTAAATGCGTTTTTTTTTTTAGTAGAAGTAGAAAATGGTTTTACGCTGCATGTTGTCCGTATCAAAATACACGTAGTGATGAAAAACAAAACAGAATGTGCAAGATTGTTTTCACTGAATTCAAGTGTTCTAAAAAAAGTTGCATCTCACAATCTTAAGATTCCGAAGAGGGAAGTAATAAAGTACAAATACTTTGTTACTGTACTTAATTAGAATTATCATTCAGTATTTATATTTCTGACAACTTTTTACTTTTGCTCCCTACATATCTGTAATTTCTACTCCTCATATTTTTAAAACGGGCTTGTGACTTTAGTTTTAATGCACTTGAGGGGAATTATCTTTCTTTTTTTTTCTTATTAATATGAAAAGATTCAGTAAGCCTTGCAGAAACACAGCCAGTAGAAATGTCCTTAGGGATACTTTTTACTTTATACTTTGAGTGCATTTCAGAGCCTGTACTTTTACTTGAGTAAAGAAGTTGAATAAGTACTTCTTATTTTACCAGAGTAATTTCAGTATCTGTACATCTACTTGAGTAGAGAACGTCACTTGTCCTTGGCCCGTTCTCTAACCCTACACCACTGCAATCTGTCAGAAAGTTTTTGAAATATCCCAGTAACCTAGAGGAGAGGCACAAACAACAACGAACAAACTAACTAAAAAAAAAACAGAGAAACTTTAAAACTCAATCTCTTTGGTGAATGTCGTACGATGTATTATGTATGCCATGTAACCGATGTGTTTCCACATTTCAAGAGGCTTTGTCACTTTAATGAACACTTCTCCATATTTAGGTGTGACAATTTAACTGATTCTAATTACTTGGGTTAAAATAAAGTCAACAATGTTTTCTGTAAGTCACATTTCGGAGACGTCCCACAGCTCCATGCATGTTATTACCAGCCATTATCGAGACATGTTAATCCAATTAATGAGACTCAAACTGGTCCTTTTTCCGTTGCTATTTAGGTGTGTTCAGGCTCCAGAATGAGTCAGTTAGCCTCGTTTGAATGTCGCAGTCATCGAAGAAATGAGCTCTAAATGCTTCTGCAACAGGTTCCATCAAAATAGATGATAGGAATGTAATGTCTGCCTTGAAGAAATTATCCAATTCTGCTCTGACCCGATTTTAATCGTAGAAATCAGACACTGCTGCAATCCAGAATTGTATTATTTTATTTTATCCCCCCGCAAAGTGTAAACAATAAATACTTGACGGTCAATGACAAATGTTATGTTCATAATGTTAATAAGGCAAGGAAATTGTATTTGCACAGAACCTTTCAACAGCAAGGCATTTCAAAATGCGTTCCGTGGCACACAAAAACACAAGACATCAAATACACACAAATTGGATTTAAAAATAGTCAAATAAAATAGAAGATTTAAAAAAATGGATAAATGGTTGCAAATGTCATCCAGGAATGAATCAGTTGAAATATGGTCTCATAGTAATTGTTAATTGTCCCTCTTATTAACAGTAAACATGGAGAGGGTCTGAGTGTACTTCTGTTAAAGTGGCAGAAATAGCCTCGCTGCTCATGTTAATGGAAATACTGACATTCTATTCTTCACCAAGAAGTTTGCTATTGTTTGCAGGCTTTATTTCCTTGAAATATTACATATCCTCGGTGCAGGGGGGGAGAAACTGCACAGGGTCTACGTGTGAAGTTTTTAATATGTCACAGGCATAGTGTTGTTTGGAAATGCACTGCATTTTACTCAGCCACCAATAATCTATTCTGTTCAGCCAGGCGCACACATTGACAAATGTTTCCAGCATTAGGTATTTACCTAGTGGAATGTAATGGATGTAAAGAGTTTGAAAACGCCTGGCGCACTAACAGCATGGGCAGTAGCAAGACTATCTAGACGGAGGGGGAAATACACTATTCAAAACAGAATCAATGGCTCTGAAGGATGGTGTGTGCATTTGTTTGTGTGTGCATGCATGTGTTTGTATATATATATATACACACACACGTGTGTGTATAGCTGCCTGTGCTATAAAGTGCCTGTAAACTTACCATAAGTCACTCTAGACACAATAATAGTTTCAGCAAAATCCATGCAACGGAAGTATAAATATTTCTCCTTAAGTAAAGACAATGTGGAGGCATTAAGTGTCACAAATTATTCCTGTCTGAAAGGATAAATGTGTGCAAGCCCAATAATTTAGTGCTGAGAAGTTATTATTACGGGCCGCAGGATTTTTCAGAAAACTGAGGTCATTCACCACAACGGGACACCAAAAACTGCTCTATTTAGATTTTATTTTTTTTCATATTAGATTAATTCATTATTCAGCGGCAGTTGTTTTTAAACCACAGAGTTTTGGTAGGAACACTTTTACTGATAATAGCGTTCAATATAGGGGGAAAAAAAGGAGTTATTAAATGTAAACCACCTCATCACAGTTAAAACAGCGACTAAAAGAGCAGAAGAAACACTTTTTCTTTTTTTAGTAAAGTAAGTTGTCGATACGTTTGTGGAGCAGCTGGAAGAGTGTGTTTTTCAAAATAAAATTAGCTAAATTGATATTTCAAGTCTGTTAATCTGATCAAAGCATTCGACACAATCTTTCAGCACTTGACAGTTTTTGCCTCCAGGTATCGATACCCTGTGTTACATTATGTCTGGAATCAAAACCACTCTTTTAACGTTGTAGATTTAGATTTTAACGTTGTAGATCTCCGAGGGTGAGAGATGAGCGTTCTCGCCGGACAGATGTCGGTTTTGGGACGGTGTGAATGGGCTGATCCCCGGTTCAGCATGGATTCTCCTCATCATCTGTTGGCTGATCTTTTTCTCTCTCTCTTTCTCACTCTCTCACTCTCTCTCTCCTTGGAACAACTTTTCAGCCCTGTAGAGGCCTAGACCTGCCATCGCAGTCATTACATGCACCATGCATCCAGTCAGACGTACAGGCGGGCGGGACACGTTCAGACAAAAAAAGGGGTAAGCTAATTTAAAGTACGAGGATTTTATAGGTCTATTAGAAGTTTAACTAAAGCTGTACTTATCCAAATAGAAGCACCGTTGTTGGCTTTGTATGGAGAAATTGGATGAAGTGACTTTAAAGTCGACTTTGAAACTGTTTGGGGAGTAACATCGGTGTAAATGGTGGAAAAAATCAACCATGTGGTTCGGCTGAGGAAAAGGCAGGTCTGACGTATCAAAAGTCCCATATATCTTTCCGAAATAGGATTTATAATCCAGCCTACAACGGGAGGGCTGCTATGATGTGCAGTCAATATATGGGTGGCTCTCCCCATAAAGGCCTCGGCCTTCTTTCTGCGTTTGATTTATTGTCACAGCACCTCAGCTCAGACGGCCTCGTGAAACCTTTGTCAGTCCAGTAATGACACTGTTTTTGTTATTTGAATCATTTTTGCCAACCTTTAACTGTTTCTCTCTATTCCTTCACCAAAAGTCACTGTTACACTTAGCAGTGTAGCTTTTTTTTTTAAACTGAGGACTGTAGTTTAAGAGGAATAGCTATATATTACAGAAAAGGGCATTCATTGTATCAATGCTTTTTGGGGGGATATTTTATGATAATTCAAATCACAAAGGGAGTTGTCCTGCTGAAGGAGGCCTTGGCTTTCTGACTAGAAAGAAATAATGAAATAATGAACTCCTGCTTTGATGGCAGTGAGCAATGACATTTCTTAAACTTTACATTACGTTCAGTGTACAAGACGATACTGTTAGTCTGCTGAATGATCAACATTCAGTCAGCATTATTACAGTCTCAATGCTAATTGAGACTGTAATATTTTTATTTGAACAATGATCCAATTGTTGTAGATGGCTCATGTTCAAGGGTTAACTTACAGTCTTATTTTACGTAGACACATCCTTCAACATCTGTTCTTTGTACTTTTAAAGGCTGATGTTTCAAAACGTAAAATACGTTTTTACAGTCAAAATAATCAGCCGAGGTTTGTTTTGACTTAAATATGTCCTTATTCATTTAATTCTAGGTCTGATCACTAGAAATGTTATGAAATTCCATTTTCTTTGCAATTATTTATTTTTTGGTCATTACTCTGTGGCTTTTTGTGATATTTTTAGGGACAGACATGTCAGCTGCTGTATGAAACCGACCTTTGCCAAAATCCCCTTGTAATTTGAGCTTAATGTTGCTCCAGACAAATTAAGTGCAAGTTAATGATTAAGCCTCAAATCTATCAGTCACTTGGTATGGGAAAGTTTTAGGGAGGGATAGCTTGGCCCGGCTCAACAATCATTAAATGGTGTTGACAGCGATGGGAGAGCAAGTTCCCACTTTGATCCGATGACAGGCCTGAACTCAGCCTAACGTCATCCTCCCGCTCTGCCTCCTCACATTTATTAACTCTCGGGTTCAGACAACAACATCTTCCACTCAAAATCTGGCACTTATAATACTTATATGAAAGGTATTATTGCAAATAAGGATGATAATCCAATCCCAATCTAGAGTGCACTCAAGACTAGTGATGCTTTGTTCTGCTTCCCATACAAATTTGTTTGGGTCATAGATTAGCAAAATATGAAGTCAAGACTTTAAGTTTTCATCGTTTTCCTCGTTATCTTGTAATTGTGAGTGTCGTTATACATTAAAATGCTTTTATTTAATATTTCACATCTAACAATCACGCTCAATCACGTCTTTGCAATGAATGCCAACAGACTGACATTCATGGCAGTCTCTTTTTATGCTCTTATTGTCATGTTTGCAAAAATTAATAAAAGTTATTTATTTAAGAGATTGTTCAAGACATACTGTAGTTCTAAATATTTGCATTCAACAATCTTTTGCCGATCGTTAAGTCTGATTATAGTTGCGTTTATTTTGGCATCTGACGAAATATGACAGACGCAGAATAAAAAAAAAGAAAGATGTTTCTATGAAATGTTTCTATGTAAGAGCACATTTTACTGTTTGTTTTGGAAGGATTTATCTGCAGCCTGAATTGTGTCCTGAGTCGGAAGAAGGTGACAAAGGTATCAGTCAGTCGTAAGCGGCTGCTCCTGTCTAGAAACGAAGGTCTTCTGCTGCCCCCCAGGGGTTTGTAGAGGAGATCACAGGCAGTACTGCAGCCAGCAGCGCTCTCATTTGAGGTGATGCAGTTTAAACATGTGCATACGCTCATGCTGAAGAAATGATGCTGATTTCAGGACAGTAGGATGGACATTCTGTGCTTTTATATGAATGTCATGTACAAAACAATGTAGAACTAACTACTTGCACTCTTTAAATTCCATGATACTGTTATTCAGGGCTGTACAGTTAATATGCAAATAGACATTTTAATATATTTGCATTTTTATTTCTGTTATGTTGCAATGAAAAACAATGCACACGATGTAATAAATGATGATTGCGTTTTTCTTGCGGCCGCTTTAAAGACCCATTTTCAGAAGCGAGTCAAATAAATCAGATTGGTATTTAAATGACAATTAGAACATCCGTGTAGTTCCATAAAAAACAATGATGGCCTTTATTGCTGAGCAAATATTTTCTCCAGCTGCAGAAAACAGGGCCTGAACAACAAACCATGTGTAAAGAGACGTCTTATTGAATCGCAGTATGGAGCCTCACTGTATAAAGATGAAATGCTGAAGTGCATTAGGACACAGAAAACGCTCATAACATCTGTTTCCTTTGTGTTACAAAGGATATCGCTTTGTAGCAAGCGATATGTGCCATCAGTGACTGGTGGAATAATATTTGTGTTCCCCCCCTCAAACAGACACACTGTCACAGAAGCACTTGTCTACATTTTGTAGTTGCTCGGGGAAAATAATTGCCTTATCTGCAACTGTCAAAATGATGAATGCCCTGGAGAGCACCGAGAATTGACTGATGGAATTGGGGGGAAATCTAATCCCTGATCTGAACACTTTGTGTAATACATTAACCCCTCTGGTACAATAGGCTGCACAGAAACAGATTTGTATAGACTTGTAGAAATAAATTCAACGGAGGCTGAAGGATCGATAAAAACATCAGGAGTTATGGCGTCGTCTGCACGCGAGTCAAACAGCGTCAGGAAACATTAAGCGTATTGAGATGTATGTGAGAGTCAAAGAACACATGCAAAAAACATTACAATATAATGCAAACATCTACATTGTCTGTAATTGATATGGATGAGTAGTTTGTGGGGCATTGTTGTGTTACAGCAGCCAGGTCACATATATTAAAAAAAACAATCGAGGATGGAAAAATACAACAGAAAAGCCAAATAATACTCATTAGAATTTATAGAAAACTGAGAGTAGTGAAGTAAAGTAGTAACTCTAACATGTATTCAATAAACAGTGTATGACAGTGTTCAGTTACTGTATTAGTTTAGTTTTTAATTTTTAACCACATGGGATGGAGCCATTACCACAATCAGGTATTGATCTATTTCATGTAGAACACAAAGAGAAGTTAATATGTCTGTACAATCTGGTGAGAGATCAATAATAATAGTAATAATAATAATTAATAATAATGCGAATAACAATTATTAAAAAAATCTAGGATCATATATATATATATATATATATATATATATATTTTTTTTTTTTTTTTTTAAATGTCAAATATGAAGATTTTTTTCCCAAAATCGTGTGTAAAATGTATAAAAAAAGACTCACACTCTTCTTGAATACAGTTATTGTGTTCCACTGTTTTACGCTAGATCTAACAAATGTTTTAAAACAAAGATGAGAAAAAAAAGATCTTTATCCTGCACAATGGTGCTTGAATGCAATCTTATCTTTAGCTGAACATTTAAGTGACAATCCGATGGTATGCACAGGAGGATGATGGGAAATTATCTTTTGCTCTTCCTCTATCGGTCCGCAAGCAGCAGAGTGGAAATCTCAGCCAGATATGAAGGGATATCTCTCCTGATTAAAAAGCATATTAACTTTTCATAAGCTAATGTTCTCAAATGAAGTTTTCTAAAAAAACGAGAACGAGTTCTCCCCCTTTTTTGTCACACTTGGGTGGAATACATTATCCCAATATTAGGAGAGAACATACCTGTTACAGGTTAATGACCTCACACTTTCCACACCATTTCACTTAGCGGGCCATAGCCAGGAAAAGCTAAACGCTTCACTCCCAGTTCACTAAATTATGAATTAGCCAAAAGGTGAGGCGATTAAAGATTCAACATTTTACGGTTGGACCAATAGACGGTCTCCTCGTTAAGCTTGGGTGGTGATATCTTCAACCATTAGCTGAAAACCGTCTTGATATCCATTACAGAGAGCATAAATATTGGAAGAGTAGCACAAATAATCCAGAAATTACCAATCAACGTGTTTGCAACCTCAGAAAGAAATTACTATCTGTAGTATGAATCAAATCAACACCTTCATCTTCATCTATATACATTAATAAATAAATAAAGCGTAGAATCATGGGGATTTTTAAGTTATTTCTCATGAATTAGTGGGAATATTTCCACAGCTGTCACTTTTATTTTCAATAAATGTTATTTTCCGCGACATTAACAAGCATTTTCTTTACATATTACCTTACATTTGCACAAAAGCAGTTCCAAATTGAGCTGGTGCTTTTCAAACCGTCCAAAAACACTTACAGTCGCCTCGGCGTGTCACACTTCCTCAGCCTCAGCCGCGCTGTAACGAGCGCTGACAGGTCACATGGCACAAACTGTGATGTCTGAATAATTTGAACAAATGCTAAATCATTGCAAAGCAGCCAGAGAGATCAGCGACGTGAAAGTGAAGTGTTTGCGCTTCCCCAAGGCTCAGTGGCATCTGTTCTACATGTGTGCAGCCACAACATCCATGTTTCACCAATTAATTGTGCTTCTATTAGGGTAAATATTCGACTTTGAAGCGTTAAAGCGTTAATCAGGAGAGGAGGGGGGGATATTCCGCAGCAAAATATGAGTAATTTATTGGGAAATTCATTTTCAAACAGTGTAGAGTAAGTGTAGCCTTAGTTTCAGAATCTCAATGTTCCTTTTTTTGTCAACCCCAGTGTTCGTCCCGAGCACAAATCAGCAGAATAAGACAGGCTGATGGCTCTCCTTAATTCTGTAAATTGGAGGGTTGTGAGTCCAATTACGGTCTGTTGGTTCAGCTCGAGGCCACCAGGGAGAGCTGTGCTTGTTTCTCAGAGTCACTGCAACAAAGCACTCCCAACACCCTCAGCCCTGCAAAGGAAAGGTAATCACTAATTACTACCACAATTATTTGTGGCTTTGTTGACGTACAGCACTGTAAAAACGCTTTTGTAATTCTGTCTAAATTTACCAGGTTGAGGTTGTGACTATCCCTTAGATGTACACACAGATTCTAATATTTGTTTTCCTTGGAATTATAAATGCTAATGTTTTTTTTTCCCCCAATTTGGGACTTTTATTTTTAACCTGGCAAAGGAATTATGTACATGAAACCTCTGCAGGATGTGTGGTTGTTAGGGTCTGTTGCTTCTACTGGCCATTAACTGGGGATAAGTGCTGGTGGGGTACACATCCCTTTGAAGGGGTAATTCCTCACATATCCTTGGTATAGCAAAATCAGGAAGCAATCATAGAAGAAAGTATGCAGATGGTCCAGACAGGGAAGCTTGTGGCCACTTAAGTCGAGATTAAGACTCGGAGAAGCCGCTGACATTGCGAAAAACATAACACATCAGAAAATTTAAGGGGGACATCAGAATTAGATCCCAGAGGGGGAAACACTGAGATCACGTTTATTTTATTATTTTTTTTGTAATTGTAAACAATGTTTACAAGCTTGTGTAACACAGTAAAGCCCCTTCACAGTTTCCCATATATCTGTCAACACAATATATCGGAGCATGTGCAAGGCTGTCAGACTATAAAAGTTGTAGGACGGGAGATTATCATAATGTCACACCGAGAGGCTCGGAGAGGTTAAGAATATATGTGAGAGTGATGACTGGGCATGAATCATTGTACTGGGGCTGGGGGGGAAAGGGAACGTTATTAGTGCATTATGTTGGAGCACACTGACCTCTAGAGGGACAACTGGTTACTAGAGAAACATCTCCATTGGGAAACTGGGATTCTGCTGACATTCACTTTTCAAACAGAGGAAAGTCACTCATGTATTTTCATTTTAATTTTACAAAATTCCTCACAGTGATTCCCAATTTATAACTTTTTTAATTTGCGCTTGTTGTACTGCACAGCAGCAGGATCCACACGTTTCTCTTTGGTTTCCTCCGGTGGTCTCTCTGGTAAATTGTTAGCATGTCCAAACCAACCGTACAGTGTTGTATTTAGCACCAGGGGGTTTGTTCACTGTTTCAGAGCTGTTTCTGTCTTCAAATCACTGACTTTGTAAAAACCAGAGACCACTTGGTTTAACTTGCTGACGCTTAATTGGAGGCTAGAGATAGCACTTGTATTTAAAGTTTTCACGTGGGTGTTTACGCCGTTAAACTTGACGTCAAAACACAAACATGTGAATTATCTCTTTTATAAGGTGCAATTCTGCCTTCACACAGTTCTCTTTAGAGTCTGCAAAGGCCCATGTTATTTATGTTTCTTCTTTTTTGTGATCTGATCTCTTTTATTCATTTTTTTAATTTCATCAAATCAACTGTAACGTAGTAATATCGATAAATATCCAATCAGTCTTCTTATTTATTGCCATCCTTATTTTATATATATATAGACCCTTTAATATATGATGAGTTTATACATAGATTATTACATTACATGTGATTAAAAGTCTACTTCAAGTAATTATTTAAAGCACAATAAATATCATATAGGTAAATTGACATTACAGCTAAAAGGATAACTATGAGAGACCATATTTAAATTGAAAATTAAGAGAGCCAGATTATACTTGATGAATCCACACTAAAGGGAGGCATTGTGTTGTCTACATTTGGTCATTTTTAATGGAGTGTCTCAATCCAACGGCGTCTATTAAAGAAGGTTAATACTGTACAGCTAGATATAGATATAGCCTTATAGCACTTCCATTCCCATGTCATTGCCTGTGAGATGCACACCACTACAGATGTGAAACCACAAATAAAGGTTTTAGGTCAGTAAAAAATTGACTTGTGCTTTTGGACATCAAACATTGCTTCAATGACTGCAGTCGCATTCTCGTGTTATCTTTCTTTTAGCCAAACGTCAGCCACGTGACCCAGCTGGAGGGGCGCCAGAGCCACAGTCGCCGCTCCCTCTCCCGCCGTCGGATTATCGGCCCGCTGGGTTACATGTCAGCCGGCCGGAGATTTGATTAGCAGCATCTGTGAAAGAGAAAAGTCAAGGGCGAGCATGGGAACTGCCTTATCCGCCTGTGAGCAACTGCTCATTTACGAGGCATGTGAGAGGCCCACGTCGCCTGTGGGTGCTGACTGGCACTTTTGGGGGGTGGGGGACATGGCATTTAACGACAAATTTCCAAATGTATTGTATGAATTACATTTATTAATCTCACAGCAAACTCTTCTACAATTTTAGATTTTAAATTTATTATTTGACCATTATTATTATTATTATATCAAACAAATCCTGGTTGCATAAATCCCAGATAAAAGGTGTTTTTACCTCCACAGATCAACTGTGCAAAATTTCCAAATGTTAAATACAAGAAACTATCTGTTCAACGGCTGTCCTTGGAAAAGTAAGGAGGTGTGCCTCCCCCTCAGAGAGGCCTCCTTCCTGGTTGAAAGAGGGGTAAGGAGAGTAGAGGCAGCTGTAACTCAGGTGGTAGAGCCAGTTTACCATTTTCTCAAGTGTCCTTGAGCAAAAACACAAAACCACAATTTTGCTCCAGACGACTTTAGTCTTAAAGAATTTGAATGATTCTCTTCTGTGGAACCCCAAATAAAGCCATTAACCTGGCTGCTCTTGAACTCCAAGTAAACGTTTTCCTTAACTGTCTGTAATACATATACTTTTAACATAAACACACTCAGTGTTGAGTCATGAGAAGAGAAACGCTTTTCTGTCCAATCAGCCGGCGTGCTCGTCTGTCATCAAGCATTAATGAAGGGTCTCGACCTTACCACCTGTTCAGCGTCTTCTAGCGCGACGCAGATGTTTCTGTAGCTGCAGGGGACGCCGCTCCGAGGCCAGCGGTTGTTGTCCTGTGCGGTATGTGCGGCAACTGTCCAGTTCACCCTGTCTGATGATGATAATAATAATAATAATAATGAAAGTCTTCTCTGTTCTTTGCTTAAAAGCCCTCATCAGGACATGCAGGTGCACTGCAACAAAAAAAAACTACTTTTTACTTTGGAATGTTGTAGCATGGCAGCCGTGTTCCTCTGAGGAAATGTCTCTTTTTATTAAAATGTAACAAAATCTGTGTTACTGTAAACCAGCTTGATAGACGGAGACAGGCTGGTTGTGATGGGAACAGTGGGTACTGCCCCTTCGGGAGTGGACCTCATTTTTTTTTGTTAGCTTGTTAGAAGCGTTGGCCTCTTTATATAACGTGTTTTTCTCCAAGAGGATTTTTTTTTTAACAGGTATTTTATCAGCACCCGCCGACCGTACGTCCATGAGACCACAGCCTTGTGTGCTAGAAATAGAGCAGCTTTGTGTACGGGAAATGGCCGGGGCGAAGGTATGAAAAATGGTCCCTTCCTGCTGCCCCAGTCAAAGAGGGTGAGCGACCACTGTGGAAAGCTCTGACTCTTTCCTCCCTGTTTTATACGGCGTGTTTTTACAGGAGGCAAAGATAGAACCGGACAGAAGGAGAAGAAAACCCATGAAGAGTTTCATTGTCTGTCTCATATATCTCTATGAATAGATGCATTGAATTTGATTGGATGTCCTGGAAATACCTGCCCAGATTCAGAGGCCACACTGCAGGTGGTTTGAATTTTTGAACAGCATCTTAAGTGAATAATATTAAACTTGTGGAATAACCATATGATCCTCATTATGAGTTACGTGCTGGCCGTCTTTGGACAGGGTCGGTTATTTTAGCACTGTGGTTAGTGGTCAAAAGTGGACATAAGCATATCATTAATATAGGGCACAGCTCTATTTTTGTCACTGACCCATATTAAATGTATCACAGTATAATAAATAGGAAAAAGAAATCTTTAATGTTTGCTATGACAACTCCAAATCCCAAATCCCACAACAGGGCGTCACAGTCTGTAATTATTGTTCAACTTATACTCAGAATAAATGCTCCTCGGTCAGTGGTGGCTGATGCACTTTTAGTGACACAAATGATTCTTTGTTCCTGCAGTTTCTCCTTTGAGAAGAACATTTCAAAGTGAGCACAAAGGTGGGAACGAATGATTTTTCCCAAGGTCCGTTTCTCTTCCCTCCGCATAAAAATGGACACTGGCCGTCTGCTTCCGGTGGTCATTCTGGTCCGCTGTGCTTTGGTGGATCCTTTCATTAGTGGCGACCATGCGTCGGTATCACATAGCCGGCGCTCACATGTCATCTGTTCCATCAAAAAACCAAAGGGCCTGTCATTACAGCGTTGAGGCTGGAGATTAATCTGCTGTCGGGTAAATGCATCAGCGCTGCATCTTTTGGGAAAATGAAGACGTTCTGCTCGATGCTTAATGTTTCCCATTAGCCATCCCCGTTCCCTCTGCCTCTTTTTTAGCCCTCAACTGTAATTCCTGTTTTATTGTTACTAATAATGGGACTAGAAAGGCACTTAACTCTGTATTTGGAGCAAAGCCAGCCGAGTGGGACAAATGGAGCGACCCATTCAGTAGTTCTAAATGTTTTTTTTTTTCAAAGACCTCTTCGCTCTAGCTTGGTGCTGACACAAAAGGAGGTATTGATGGGAGGAAAGACTGGAGCTTTGTGTTATTGCCCACTAGAACTGGCTGAGGAAACGGCCCTTTCACAAACCTTGATTCAAAATGCAAACGGTGGCACATCTTGTACTTGAGAAAGCTACAGTATGCCCATTTAATTTGAGCTACACTCACACAGCACGTAAACATTAAGGAACGATCCTGTTTTCAACGGGATATTGATGTTCAAGGAAGGTTTGGAGGATAAACACAACTTTTACTTGTTTTTCTTTTTAATGTTAGCAGGTCTTTAGTGGTGAGCTGTAGTGTAAAGGGCTCGGGTCGGCTTCTCTGAGGCCTAAAACCAAGACAAGAGCAGAAGAATGCAGGGCATCGTAAATGTTGTGTGTCTTTCTGGCGGGGCAGAAATCCATCTTGTGGTTTTGAAATGTCACTCTGCGTTTGAAACGTGTGCAGGATGAGTGTATTTACGGGAATGACACCTATTCACTAAGAATCAGACCGGCACTTTGTCATTTTGTTTTTGTTTGCACCACCTGCTGACCTAACCCCAAGTATTTACTTAAACTCTCCCCTTACCCACAAAGCTATTGTTGGTACTGCGGGAGCGGGGGGCGACTAAATGTCATGCTAACATTACGAAAACCGTGAAAACGTCCATGTTATTTCAAACTAGAATAGATAGCTAAATTTAGAGTGAGAGTGTGTTTTTTTTTTGTGGGACTGGGTAGAGGGGATGTCAGCTCTGTATATAAACAATGAGCTCATAATCAAAATGATAACGGGTGTTCCAGTGAAAACAAATTCAAACTGAGAGAAAACCAAGTAGGGGAATAAAAGATTAGTGATGATACGTGTTGACCACATCACACGCCCTTTAGTAGCACTCGAACAGGACTTTTCTAGGCAGGAGGTGACATTCAAGACTAAAAACGTCAATGAAACTCAAACACAAAGGAGTCGAAACGTAAATTTACACTTGTGTCTTTGTGAGAGACAAGTTCCTCAGTGTATTTTGGGGGGTATTTTGACAAAAACCTCACAGCGTCTAGACTTTATTGTCAGGATGAAAAGTGGTTACTGCATATGTTTTTAAAGCAACCACAGTCATCACAATTATTGTTATTCAGTCTCTTTATACATTTTAGTGGCTGTAATGGTCAGACTACCCTCTGACCATATCTCAAGGGCACTTTTCACACGTTTCGCAAAATGTTAACCCAGAGAAAAGGGGCGTCCATTTCCGTTCTGGTAAAGTGTTTTCTTGGCGAGATCAGAAAACAATTTCGAGTCTTCAGTGTCACAGCATGATGAAACAGCCGCTGACTTCCCCCCGAAAGATGGAGTCTTAGATAAGGGGGAAGTATGCTGGCATATCATTGATAACACAAACCTGTGTTTATACCCATTTCTGCACCGCTTTTGTGAAGAATGTTGACGTTAAACATATCAGTGCATCTGTGGCAGGGTAACCAACATAATCAGATGTTTAATGTCTTATGTGTTGCATGTGGAGGGAAAAAACAGCACTCATAAAATCCCCAGGTTGCCGTTTCCTGTTTATGCTCAAAATTATAAAGAAAAATGTCTGGCTTTATTAACAGCGAGACAGCTCCTTTGACGTGTGATCCAGCATCAATAAACGCCTGCAGGGAAAAAAGTAGCTTTTATTCCCTGCTTTTCATAAGAAACAGCGGGATGTCAAACAAAAAGTGTTTCCTATGCAAAGTTTCGCCACAGAGCTTTATGCAACTTCAGCTGACACACCGGGAAAAACTGCCCGTATGGATTTTATGTATGCTTGTGGAAATGTGCAAAGATGAGAGAAAACTCAATAACAGCGACATTTCCAATACACCAGCTCTATATGACGGTTGAAAAACTGCTTCATTCGTCTCCTCATCACTCATTGTTGTATGCAGTGACTTGCGGGCATTGAAATTCTGCACCCGCTCCTCGCTCATTATCACATGCAACAACCTGAGTTTTATGAATTGCATTCCACAGAATGAGATAATCTGCTGCGTATTTAGATTTATGTCTTCTCCTCAGCCGTCATTATCGCCTGCAACGGCACGAGTTTTCACGCGTAGCTCCGAGACACGTCTGAAGTCAACTCACTTTTGGGTCTTGTTTATCACACATCTAACCCAAGGTATCATTTGGACCCTAGGCTCGGGCTGTTTTGCATATTTCAAACCCCTCACGGTTGATGTGGCACCATATAAGAGAGCCCGAGGGTGGGGTTACCTAAATGCCCACATTTTACTGCAGAGGGGTGAGAACTCTTTAACTCGGTGGAAAGTGGTTATTCTATATTTGCTTTAACCATCAGTTACTCCACCCTCCGCACGTCCCACATAAAGCCGTTCCAGTATAAGAGTTTATGAATGCTGAACCACTTCTCATTAGGGTTTAGACTTGAGCAGCTGCAGACCTGAGCACTTTTTTATTCCGATAGAAGCAGCCCAAACTAACCCGATCATAATCTGTTGATACGAGTGCATTTACTTTTCCAAGTGCTCTGATGTGGTTTTGCCTTGCAACGTGTGACAGATGAGTGAATTTAAAACGTTTTTGGTGTAAAAGAGAATGAGTGAGGCAGAAAGGCTGTATACATGTCTGCCTGCCTGCGTTTCTGTAAGCGGGTGGGGTCAGGTGGACGAAAATTACTTGGACCACATATGTAAAGTTGGTAATTACTAGGTCTGGAGATTTAAATAGCTGGGCCCACAGTGGTAAACGCACTGGAAGTCGATGCAGCTGCCTCCAGTGTCCTTCCTTCTTGGCTCTTCAGATACGAAATAGTCCGTGTACAGAAAGTTTCAGCGTTTGGTTTGGATGCAACCAAAAAAACAAAACAAAAAGCCAGAGATACTTCAATTAACCACTGAAGAGGCTTCATTGAATGGTTGTGTTTCATAAATAAAACTATGAAATTGACTGTGAATGTTTCTCTTTATGTGTCTGGGTTTTTGGCTCAACAAACTCTTTTATGCACAAATAAATGGGACTCAATCATGAGATGGCTTACTGGTAATGGGCCAAATAAGAGGAAGAGCTTTATGGGCCAGTATACTCAGATGGTGGAATAGTTCTGGAAACCCCATCCCCCTACACATTTCCATTGTCATATTTGGTGGGGGCTTTTGATTTCCGATGTGATTGACCCTCCAAATAAAGTTACTGTTGTAAATGTAATTATAACTTTCCATCTCATGCCAAAAATTTAGTCAAAATGCCAATTGCAGTACTTTAAGTTTGACCAAACTACGTGGTAACCATTATACCTGCAAAACATCAGCATGTTAGCGTTGTCGTTTTGGGCATGTTAGCGCGCTGATGTTAGCATTTAGCTCAAACCACCACTGTGCCAAATAGAGCCTTGCGGAGCTGCTAGCGTGGACTCCGTCTCGTTTCAGAATGTGTCGGCAAAGTGTTGATTCAACTGTGATCTTCTTCGAGGTCTGGGGTCGTAGTGTTGTTGAACGTATGAAGGGTCTTTCAGTGTTGGTGACTTTTCATTGCTGTGATGCTGCAGGCTGTAGTTCCAAGCAGACCCCCGCTAACACCGATTAAAGTGGGATGCTCCATAAGCTCGACAAATGAAGTATTTATTGCAAGGCAAGCTCTTTATCATAGACCGTAAGTGCTCCTTTTATTTTAATACACATTGGTATCTTTCACATTGATCTGCCACATCTGCTTCCTCGGGTGGTTAAGAGCTTTGATCATGTTAAAAGAAGCTACTCAAACTGACAAAGATGACGAAATGGGGAAGTTGTACTAGTGTCAGTTGTGTGTGAAACACAATTCAACTATTATGACAGTCTTGCCACAGTCATTGATGGAGTATCTTCATGCCAAAAGTCAGAAGTTTTGCAGTTAATGTAAAAAGAAGGTTTATTGTAACAAACAAGATGCCAAAGGAACAGACTGGAACATCGGGAAACAAGTCTGGCAGGCGAGAGTATCAGGGCCTCTTTTTTTATCACCAGCCAACAGGCTTGTGTCAACAGACAGAACCTGCCGACAAAACCTCGCACAATCCTGCAAACCAGCTGCAGTTGGAATGTTTGCATACAGTGGCAGTGTAAACATCTGTTTTTACAGAATCGGTCCTTACAGTCCCGAGGACGGCTTCAAATAGCTTTTGGCCAATTACAAACATGCATTTACGGCAAACTACAGTATACGTGTGTGCAAGAAAAAGTACCCCTGCAGAGGGGGGAAGAACCTGTGGAGCACATTCAGAGCTCGGAGTGTCACTGATAGCAAAGAGGAAATCAATAAATTAACATGCAACATTACTTCCTAAATCTCATGAGTCAATATGACCAGGCAAAGCATTGGTGTTTCTTCCGACTGCCGTAAGCATTGCTATAGAGAGCAATTTTTTTTGGATGATGCATAAACATTTCAAGTTTCTTTGGTGTAAAAGCATTATATGTTGCTGAACAAAGATAACTAACAGAGGTTCCTGGAAGTATTTGAAACAAAACCACAGCTATCTCCCTTAGGATGTCCCTATATTTGCTAAGGTGTTAAATAAGGTTTGCAGGACAAGCCAAGGATATGGTTTGGACAGCGAAAGTAGTCCAGAGTGCAAAAAACAATGATAGCTTCCTATTTTCACTATGCAAAGTCTCAATATATGCCCTTGCTTCAATATTTAAAAGCTTTGTATGAATCTCCCACTCCACAATACATTTTCTTCATCAAACTATTTTAAATATTAAAAAAACTTTAAATAGTACACAATCAGAAAATATTCTCTGTATCAGGATGAAGTGACCTAATAAATATGTAATTCCAAAAGGTTTGTTTTTTCTGCATCCGTGTTCAGAGTCCGTTAAAGTCTATAAAAAGTTGAACACTTTGTCCTCAATCAAACTGATAGACTTATCTGTCAGCATTTCTTCACTGCTGACAAATTTATACCCAAAAAGCCTCAGCGTTGGTCCGCAGACTTTCTGGACCACTTGGGCTATTTTGAATGGTAAACTGAACCTCCATTTCTCCACTTGTTCTGAGGAGTTTTTCTGCGTGGAGTAAACGCCGCTGGTCTCCTTCGAGGCCTGCGTGTTCTTCAGGATCCAGGATTTCACCTGTGGAGTGAAGGGGATTCCCGCAAACCTGTACATCTCCGTCGCCTTCCTCATGGGGAACCGAGCGATGTCCTCGTACCGCACCAGCATGTACCGCCTTCGCAGCCACGGCGGCTGTCTGAGCCCGATCTCGGCCGACATCCTGATGTTGTCGCAGTTCCCTTTCAGCTTTCTCACCTCGTCGTCGTCGACCGGCACATCCCCGTTCACGGCCCACTGCTTCCAGTTCTTGTATTTGGCTGCGAAGGCCACCATGCGTGAGGCGAGTACGGCCCGAGGATCCCGAACCAGCTGAATGAACCTCACGTCGAGGCGCGGGTCCTCAGCCAGAGGACGGAGGTTCTCCAGCTGGCGCACCCTCACCGACTTGATGGCCCTGTGCTCCTTCTGAAGGCAGGACTCGGACGCCATGGTCAGGTTCAGTGGGCCGCAGCGCCTGGTGCGGCAGCGATAGCGCTCAAAGACCCCCTTGACGACGGGGCTGCAGACCGACTCCTCGCACAGAGAGCTGCTGGACTCCCTGCGGAAGAGGGCGGCGGTGATGTGGTCCACGGGGAGGGGGTCGATGAAGCTCTCCAGCAGGGAGAAGTCGCAGAGGAAGAGCTGCTGGAGCACGTTGCGGTACGCCTTGGCCGTCGCCGTAGCGTTGGTGCCGCCGGTCTCCAGCGTCAGCATCTTTTCCACGTGCCACAGCGGCTCAAACATGTAGAACATGTTGTCGACCTGCTGGTTGAAGAACTCGCCCACAAACGAGGAGCCCGTCCTGGTGGTGGCCAGCAGGAGGATGTGCTTCCTGGCCTTCGTCGGCACCTCCGGGTGCTGGCTGTAGTTCTCCAGGCGCCGCTTCATCAGCGTGAAGGCCGAGTCCATCTTGTTGAATGAGCTGGAGGAAGCATTGTGCTTCAGCAGCATGTGGGAGAAGCCACTGGTCTGGAGAGGGGTCAGAGGGTCCTGCTTTAAGGTGAGCTTATCTGACACCCTGAAAGTGCGAGAGGAACCACAGAGTTGTATTATTAGTTGTGTATATACTTTCACAAGAAGATTTCGTAACCGTGTTATTTGACTTTAAGCAATTTATTGTTTTGTTTTTTGAAAATCTGTTAGAAATAAACACACAATCCTTCTGGGAATCACTAAAGCATGCTACTGATCACGGAAATAGACTTACCTTGAGATAATGTTGTTTTCCTTCTCAATGATAACAAGTGCCACAACAAAGACGATGGGTATTGTGTATTTGATCCTCATTCTTGGATGTAGCTGTGCCTGGATATGCTTTTACAGACTGCTTCTTAATGGGTTCTGCCAATCTCGTGAGTCTCCAGTCGCCTTCTTAAAGAGCCTTCCAGTTGTTTGTATTCCCCGTTGTCGGCGATGTTTCATCCTGTAAATGAAATGAACATCAACCTGTCAGTTACACATTTTGCACATTTGAGCACAGCGGTGAGTAAAACCCCCCACTTTGGTCTCAATTCTTTCTGTCGAAACGCATCAAGGTATTTGTTTTAAGCGCTGGTGGGAATGGGGAAGTTGACAGTCCCGTTGCTGCATATGGTAAAACTGCACTGTGATGCTGAGTCAGCGTTGTGGTTATGCCTCTTTTTGATATTTTTTTTATTTGTGCACACTATCACTGTTCTGCTAATCCAATAATGGAGGCATTTCCTCAGAGACAAAAGCGTCATATCTTTAGGGGGTAAGAATAGAAAATAGCTGAGTGTTTTTCAGACTGAAATTCAAGCCAGTTCTTCCCATGAGGAAGTCCTTGTTATCTTTAAGTGCACCAGTGCATTTCAGGAACATGCCCACCCACCCTGCAAGACAGAAAGCTGGTGCACATAAAAAAAAAAAGCTGTTATGAGTCAGTCAGCAATCGTGAGAGCACACATGAAATATGGGGGATTCCAATCAAATGCAATTTTGCAATTAAACTATAATTCCACACCTGCAAAGAAGCTATAAAAAAAACTCAAAGGTTTGTGTGGATTGGAGTGATAATCCCACCTCCCACTGATAAGTAGCAGAGCAGTCTGGTGGTCCTAACTGCCAGCTGCTGCTCCATGTCAACACTGGGAGGAGACGCCCTCATTGACACTACTGCTACAGCAGACCATCATCGTGGCAGGTTAATGGCTCGCTGCTTCCTCATAATATGTGTGATTGAGACTGACGGGGACACATGTCCAAACACTGAGAGGTGTAACTGCACAGAGACGAAAATTGAAGGGGAAGAGCCTGCTTTGACGTTGAGCCATGAATCGTAGGAGTCCGAAGCCTCGAGGCCGTTCAGTACTTACTCTGTGTTACTCTGCAGAAGGGCAAGTGGGTAGTCGAATGAAGATGAGAGTGGCTTTTAACGATGCCTGTATTTGGGAATGCCTTGCACATTCCTGAAAGATTGATATTCTAAGATAATGGCAGCTTGGCTCAGATCCCTGACTAATCTTAGGATTTTTAGCGTAATCCTGTTTTACCTCGTCCTCCAGTGAAAGGGTCAATGGCACAGGCGAGAGTAAATGAGAGTCTCCACCCTGAGGAAATTGGCAGTGTGTCAGTTTGATGTGCGCCCACAGAAATGTCAATGTTATAAATGTAGAAGCGTTTTAAGTAAGCACACAGAGGGTGTACTGTACAGCCAGCCTTCTAAAATCCCCAATCTGGCTTTGTGAAAACATTTGTATTTTTAGGATCCGTCAGGTGCTACAGACAGACAGTGTGTCTGGGATTTCTTATGGATCACTGTTTGTGATTTGTGAAACTGCTGTTAACCAATTGCGGACTAGGCCAAAGGTAGTCGTGTAGGAAGCCTAATACATGAGCGTCAGTCTTTCAAACCTGAAAGTCTTTGAGTTTCAACACGTCTGGAGGTCCAGTTCTCACATCCTGTTGCAACTTCTGTCCCTGACTGGCTTCTGTGCCAGTTTCGAGTCCAAGTGACTGCAGTCTAAACACAGGGAAAGTTGGACACCGCCTGCGAAATTCTCTCGAGAGGGAATGGGAAGTTAACAGTTCCAAATAGAGCACCGTTGACGACGTGGAACGGCGTGTAATGAAAAAAGGTGAACCGCTTTGTGCACCGAGACACGAATTCACCAGGAGGGAGAGAGAGAAAAAAAAATCAGCTCTGTCTGACTTGCACCACCCTGCCGGATGCCACAGCCACAAAGGTCTCTTTACACAGGAGTGACTCTAAACCCTCCTTTGGGCTGAGATCGCAGAACACGAACTCCCAGGTCACTCACGCATCACCGGGTCAGCAACTTAACCCCCCGGAGTGCCGAGTCACGTGACCCGTGTCAGATAGTCGGCTGCACCACAGGAAATGACTCAGTCCAGTGGTCATTCAACATCGGGCAAATACAGTCACAGCTTGCGTGGGCAAACCACCGGAAGGTCTAAGTAAATATACAGTACACAATATTTGTTCTGTAGTTTATTTTCTACTGCGACTAACTGAACAAACACCAAAAACGAATAAGACGAGCAGACGATTGGCTGTGCTGTCAGTGGGGAAAAAAGATGATTTGAGTACTACAATATGTATTTAAACAGTTTTACTTCTCTTCTTTTATGTTTCTAAATAAACTTAAATGCCACGTCAACAATTCATCAAGAAAACAAGTGCTCTGAGGTTTTGTCATTTATATGGTGAAGTAGATGTACACCAATTATCTCAGCTTATTGCATCTGCTGTGTAAAGTGAAAAAAAGAAAACACACATGAGCTGACATTGTTGAATATTCAAAAACCACTGAGGCGTTTGACACTTTTGATCATCTATTCATAACTGAGCCGCCACCGCACCATTTATCATCTTGCTACAAATGCTTTTAATAGCTGCCTGTTATTTAATGTAAATCTTATGTGAAGACAAATTAAACACCACAGAGCCTAACCCACTCTGCCTGAGATGTTGTGTTGTAAACGCACGCAGAATATCACATATAAGGATGTTTGTCTCGACAAAAAAAAAAAAAACACTATATCAATATATAAATGTGTCATTTTCTATACCGTGATAGACTGTTTACATCCTAATAAAAAATATATATTTATATATTCAAAGTAGTCATTGTGGGCAATGCAGGAGGTGCTATTCTCCTAGTTACTTTGCAAACTTTACAAAAGGAATCACCATGCATTCTTACTTAATAAAACGCAGACTTTCACATGTGGTTAATGTGTATATATAATGATGTTTCTTGCTAGAATATGCATCATTTAAAGTCCTGACAGATGCATGCAATATCAAGATACAAAACTGCATTCACTGCATGAGCACATTATTTTCTATATCTAATATATGCGTATTATAACGTGATATTCACTTACCATAGGAAAACAAGGTTTGTTGTGTTCAATCTTTATCCATTTGTTGTTTTAAAAAAAGTTTGTTTTTGGACAGTTTAACTGAGGCTACAGGTCCATAGTTATTCGTCTTAAATCAAAAAGTGCTTTTGGCCAGGTCTTTGTTAGGGACGAACATAAACACTCACTATATAAGGACTCTCGCCTACAGTGAAATCTATAAAAGGAGAGTGGAGTGTGGCATGCAGGCTTCAGGTTTAATTAGGGTCGCAGTGTAGGCGAGGTGCATGTCTGTTAATAGAATCTGTTCAGGACAAAGTGTAAAAATCCAAAATAAATCCAGAGCAGTGAAAAAAAAAGTCGGACTTTATTGCTGCAACACTAGTGAAAGTCTTTAGAAAGCGTGCACTGAATTTAAAGGACAAATCAGACAAACTGAACTTTTAATTTTACTTAAAGAGAAAAGCCATGGCGATTTCATGTAGGTTTAAAGTTCACATTGGAGTTTAACAACCCTCCCTTGTGACAATATTAGTTTAAAGCTTTTTATTTACATATAAAGAATCATACCCACCATCACGATGAGGGTTGATCAGCCTTTTCCTCAAAGGGCGATTCCGCATAGAAATACATTCCGTTATTCCCCATCAACGCTTCACTTGTGGGACAGGAAACTATCCGGTCCAGAAGAAAAAACAAGTAGCCCGACCACTTTCAGGGGATGAAACCTGCGGGTCTGATGGAGTCATGTTTGGGGAAGCTGCAGGTCAGGCCGCCCGGTGAACTGAATGACAAGTATGTGAAACGGTCGCGTCTCAGTGAATCACATGGGAAAGTTTTTTGGGGGGGGAATCGAAAGCAGCGGAGCTTCAGGCAGGAGGCGCGCTGACACCGACCCCTCACAGACCCGAACTACTCTGTGATCACTCAAAGAAAGCAAACTTTATACAACACCTGTTATAAGATGTGTATAGCTGCTGGTTGCCATATTTTATAGGTAGTTTTTTGAGGGGGGAGTTTATTTTGTGATTATTGATGTAGTCACAGCAAAAGAAGAGACAAGCACTCCACCTAGTGGATAAAAATGCAATGTGCCTTTCAATATACTGTATTGGCCTGCATTGGGATATAATTACAAAACACGGGACTATAACGTGATTTATGTTATATTAAATTACAAAGCAATTTATTTACTGAAGTAGGCTACAGTAATTGAAGTTTACCAAAATACAAATATATCAAATATAGCCTACTTTTCACTCCACTTTCACTTTTTCGACAGCTGTTAATTTGCATGTAACATGCAAGTAAAATAAATTGTCTCTACCGGTTATAACCTTAACACACAGTCGGGATTTGCATCAGCAGGGTAATAATAAAACAATTATATAAAAATATCACTCTGAAAGGGGCCGTTTGTACCTAATTCTGATCCGTAAAGTACCGTTTAAAGTACCACCTGTACGAATTGAGGGGGGGAAATATTTTTAAAAAATTACACTTTACTTTTGCTGTGTTCAGAATACATTTTCAACCACTGATTGCAGAAATATACGATTTTAAAAACCCCAGCCTGGTTAAAACTACAACTCCCACCAAACCTGTCGCTTAGTGATGACGCGCACACAGAATTTTCACGAAGGGTTGCAAAACACAGTTGCGTCAGAAAGTCGCGCGCACTCGTCTGTCTTCAGAAAGGTGAACGACCAGCACTCTCGGTATGTAACGTGGATTAAAGCTACTTCTAGACGTTTTACACATCAGAATTGCAGCCAGGAGATTATTCGTTAGGGATAAAAGATTATTTATTTGTTGAGACTAAACGCCGTCATACCGGAAGGTCCCAAAGACTGTAGTGAACTAGTGTACGCAGCTAGCATATGTCATGTTAGCTAACTTTACCGTTGGCTAGCTTAGTTAATAAACGGGGAATGTCATGAAAACGAAGTTAATTTTAATAAATGACGTGTGTTATTGCTTTAATACCATGACGTTGTTGCCTAGCTGGCTTTGTGACTAACGATGCTAAACTTGTACACATGTGTTCATTTGTCAATGTTTGTTCCTAACGCTGTGTTTATATTTCAGACCGATCAAGGATAATCTATCGTGACCATGTTGGTGGCAAGGCTGACGTGCCTGAGGAGTCTTCCTCTCGCCGGTCTCCGTCCGGTGCTGCAGGGCTCCCCAGCCCTGAGGACACCCACTTTCAAGGCCTGTCCACCCCTGCTCAGGTCCCAGCAGGTACCGTGAAGCTACCACCAACAGGCTGGCATTCATGGCTCTCTAACACCTCTCTATCTAAGCTTTCTGATTACTGCAGCAACACACACGCACCACTCATAATAAGATTAGAATTGGTTAGAAGAAACTTTTATTATTCTTGAATCACAGAAGCAGATAGCGGGCACTGAATGCCAATAAAACCCTCAGATTCTACCAATTGCCTCCCTAGTGTCATTTTAAAATATGATATGTTGGCAACAGTTCAGTGGTCTGACACGATACTTAACAAATTCCACTTTTAATTGATGGTTCACAAATGTTGAACCCTGCAGCAGCCATCCTGTCTGATCAGTGCCCCTACTAATTGAGCTTTGTTTCTTGTCAATAAGACATCAGAATGTACTATGAAACGATAGTTGAAATTAAGTTGAATAACATGATTGATCCATACCACTCCATGATTGTTGTCAGTTTTGATTGATGTGAAATCCTTGTCACTTAATCAAGCATTTCAGTTTTGTATTTTTGTGTAAAATTTGTTTTTCTCTCACCAGGGTTATTCCTCTAAGGCCAGATTTGGTTTCCGCCGTGGGAAGACAACCAGAGACCAGCTGAAAGAGGCCGCTTTTGAGCCAGCAACAGATACCGCCATTAGAAGTAATCACAATAACATAGTAAAATATACTGTTCTTCTAACAGGCTAGATTGCCACAACGCCAAATTTGCTTTGGGGCACCTTTTATCTGTGACATTCCCTGTGTTCATCTGTTACACTTTTTGATTCTTCACATTTATTACAAAGTACTATAGAAAACATTTTAAGGTGTGTCTAAAATAATTGTTTTGTCCACAGTTGACGGCATGGGAAGAATATTTCTGGCTGGAGGTGCAGCAGTTGGCCTTGGAGCTCTGTGCTACTATGGGCTCGGCATGTCCAATGAAATCGGTGCCCTTGAGAAATCAGTGTGAGTAACAGGTTTTTGTACCGCAAGCTTTATTTGTTTTGAAGCACAGGTCAGTAGAAAGTGTTTATCTTAAAAGAGCTCCATATTCACCTGGCTCTTCGCTCTCTTTGTAGGATCTGGCCTCAGTATGTGAAGGACAGGATCCACTCCACATACATGTACTTTGCAGGCAGTATTGGACTGACAGCCTTGTCAGCTGTAGCAGTGAGCAGGACCCCGGCACTCATGGGTCTGATGATGAGGGGATCCTGGCTGGTAAGCTTTATAACTCAATTACACACAACATAGGTCCTCAGTGCATTACAGCATTTTTAAATTAAATTGAAGGCAAATCTAGGGCTGGGCAATATGACCAAAGTGTTCATATCTTGTAACAAGATATAACACATTTTCTCGTAGTCCATATATGAATAGTCTATATGATATTATTACATGGTAAAGCCTATTTTTGTGTGACAAATGAAACTCACATTTAGTTTACGGACATAACAGTTTCAATTGTAAATGTGTAAATATATCCAGCCATACACTGATAACATACTATATCTACCGGCATGTACACAAATACAGATACATATTAAGACGGTAGTTTTAATTAACTTGGAAGTATTCTACATTTTTAGGTGTATGTTCAGGTTACTAATATGAAGTTTGTCCCAACCCAGGCTATTGGAGCAACCTTTGCGGCTATGATTGGTGCCGGCATGCTGGTCAGGTCAATTTCCTACGAGGACAGTCCAGTACCCAAACACCTCGCTTGGATGGTCCATGCAGGTTTGTAAGACGTGTCTAGTGGAAACTGAGGTTGCCTTAATTGGACACTAGAGGGCAGTCATGTAAAGGCTCAGAGTAACAGTTGTGCATTGTATATGAAACCATTACATCTAGACACATGGCAGACTAGAGATCTGTTTTGATGTATTATGGTTTGAAAGCTGTGTTATTCCTTTATCTGTTAATAAGGTGTGATGGGTGCTGTCATCGCTCCCATGACTCTCCTGGGAGGACCTCTGATGATGAGGGCTGCCTGGTACACCGCAGGAATCGTGGGAGGTCTGTCCACTGTGGCCATGTGTGCCCCGAGTGAGAAGTTCCTCAATATGGGCGGGCCATTGGCTGTTGGCTTTGGAGTGGTCTTTGCTTCTTCTATTGGTCAGTATAATGCACTTTCACATAAACCCTGTCTCAGATGCAGGACTGAATGCATGTTTAGAAGCTGCGTTAGGGGCTGTGTTGATTGTGAAGTTGTTTGTATGAGCAGTTCTGCAAGCAGGAACACCAAGCGTTCTCCCATTCTGAACAGGCACATATAATAATTAGATAATCAGCTAAATAATTATGCAGGTGAACCTGTACTTGTTAATTTCACAGCCAATCTTCCCGTCTTCTTCAGGATCAATGTTCCTGCCGCCCACCTCAGCGTTTGGAGCAGGCCTGTACTCAGTGGCCATCTATGGAGGCCTGGTCCTGTTCAGCATGTTCCTCCTCTATGACACACAGAAGGTCATCAAAAGGGCAGAGACGCACCCACTCTATGGTGTACAGAGATATGACCCGATTAACGCGTAAGTCACACCTTCAAAGCTATTTTCAACACGATAATGTTATCCATGCACTTGCACCACAGTATGGATCTCTTATTCTTCTTTGTTGTACAGGTGTATGGGGATTTACATGGACACACTGAACATCTTCATGAGACTGGTGATGATTCTGAGCGGTGGTGGTGGCAAGAGGAAGTAAACTGCAGCATTCTGACTTAAGCTTACATTTTACCTTTCAAGGAGTTCAACAAAATCCTATTTTATTACTAGCCGAATACTCCAAGGTGTTATCTCTTAGTGAAAAGTCTCACTTTATTGATAAATAAACATGAATACTTTGCAAGAGAGTGAAGAAGGGACAAATCGCTGCATATTGATACCACGCTGAGAATCCTTACCTTGATTGTGGAAGTATTCATCCAGCGGTTTAAAAATGGGTTCAATCTGTCATTTTGCCTGCCGCAGATATTGTTTGTATTTTTTTATGTTTTATTTATTTCAACTTGGTGATGCTTTTGTATCCAATACGGATGAAGACTCAAGAATATTTGGTCCAGATTTACAGTACAATAGATGGCTGTGCACATATATATACACTGATACTCTGGTGGGTTACAGCTGTTGGCATTAGTTCATATATTTCTGAGAAAATATACAGTAATTTCAACAATTGAATCACTCAATAAACGAATCAAAAATTATGTGATTTGTGCGTGCATATTTGCATTTTTGTGCTCTATTATATAATTCATATACATAGAAATAAATACTATGACCATGTGTTATTAAGTTGTAAATTATTTTAAAGGGGAGTTTTGTTTCTTAAAATGACTTTAATCAATTAAACTGTAAATTTTATATTGTTAAATTCTCAGAAAGCCATATGATGTCTGTATGCCGTATGATGTTGGTTAAATATGTCAACAATGGTATTCCACTCAAGTTGTGTGCGATATCACCAGTATTCAAATCATTAATTATGCGCAGTGTGAGGAAAAGTTCTGTTTTTTCCCTCCCGTCCCCGCTGCTTCTAAATAAGCCAAAACTTATATTTAACTCGAACCAGACCATGAGGGACCAGCGGGGGACCACCTTGTATTTGCCTACAAACAGTCATTGTGTAGCAGCAGATGACAAAGGCTTAGCACAGTAATCCTCTTGTCCACCAGCTGGCCGCTCCTCTAAAATTAAACCTCTGAACCAGGGCACTTGCAACAGATGCTAACATCTGTAAATATGCAGGTGCTTCGTTAAAGCACGAACACGTGGATCCCACAGCTGCCAGGGAGTGTTTCAATCTCTCAGATCATGTTCACGTTTAGGACACGTATGATTCATATATACTTCATATTGGGAATAAAAGCCTGCAGATGGGAGGGATAAAGAGGGCAATAATGGATGAGATTGTGGAAAGCTTCAGCATGTGGAGATCTGGCATTACCGGGGATAAAAATTGCTCTCTGGCAGTCATTTTCAGATTGATGACCAATATTTGGTGAGGGACCAAAGGGGGGTGGGGGTGGACTTAAAATCAGTTCAGTGGACATTGAATGAGGCTACGGGTATATATATATAAATATATATATATATATATAAATAAAACATATATTTTTACAGTGAAAATGCAATATTTATATTCATTTTTTTTATTACCTCATTGACTATCAGATGGGTACTTGATGACACATTTTTCAAAATATCTTGTTTATTTTTGTGAACCGAGCAAATTCGTCACTGGTTGCCACCCAGTAAGATGCATGAGCGTCTCATTGAACGTCAGACGCTATTTTTATACCTGTGAAAGTAGGAAGTGCACAAGTCTGCACCTCTATGGGAGTAAGTCCATACAGTGAACACGACAGGAAAACGTGCCCCAGGTATCACACTTCCTCAGGAGCAGATCTGATTTTAAAATAGGTGCAAAAACTCTTCCAAACTGTGTGAAGTATGAAATTCGGGGCTCCTGGTTAACATCAGATATTATTGCAAGATCAAAATGTCATAGTCAGTTTTCCCACTTGGGCCCTTTAAAAAAAAAAAAATCAAAACAATCATATAACCTCTGAATCTGAGAGCAGCATTTTGGTGATCTGTGATTCATACCAGCAGGATTTCTTACAGTTTTTTTGCATCATTGCAAACATCTGTAACATTTAACTGAACTAAAAATGTATAGGCTTGCAGGTTGCTCTGTGTTGAAAGTGGACTACAAAAGTCAAAGAAAGCCTCTTGGCTATAAGTGCATCACGGACCCACGGGTGAAGCCGAGGCTTGTTTTGGTCAGCGGGCTGCCAAGGAGAGCAGCCACGGGGAAGTTCAGGAACCCTTAAGTCCACCAGTGCGAGGAGCCAAATGTGCCATCGTGTGTTCAAAGAGAAACAAACGTTTCCTTGAGGTATTATGTTTAATATAACACTCAATCATTTCAACACTGACCCTCTAAAGCGGAAGTATATTATGTCACAGCCTATCATGGCCGCTGAGCGTCGTGTGTGCAGTGTCACACGTGTGCACAGGTGTGATCATCACACCATATTGTGTGAAACCTGAACACGCTTCCCCCCCTCCTGCGCGTAGTCCCCCCCTCTTAGAAATCGGAGAGAGAGAGCAGTGCAGTGGAAGATGTCTGTGGAGGGAAGGGATGCGTCACTGGATTAGTGCCTGAGAATCTGCCCCAGCCTCTTCCTCCTGAGCTGCTGAGACGCCTCCAGAAGGGCACATACAGCTTCTCCCCTCCACCAAGCCTTCCACATGAGCCAGCCGGGCCTCGCCTCCCCACCAGGATGAAGAAAGAAAAGAAAACGCATGCTTTACTGTTTCTCCTCCTGCTTCACTTCACCTCGGGTAAGGCTCTGCTTCTTTTTTTTTTTCTCTGATTTGGTCTTTGTGCACGGTTAAGTCTTCTTTCCTTGATCTTATCTGGGTAATCCTCTAAACGCAGAGGGCATGTCCACCTTAGTGGGGAATGCTCATGCTGCCTGTGCTTCATGTCTAAATGTGCGATGGCACGTTTGTGTTGTGGTAGAGGAAACTTCAAATCCAAATGTGTTTATAATCCATCTCCATCCTTCCTCCCCGCTTTCGGTCCTTGTTGTTTTTTAGCAAGTGAGTGCAACAGTTATCTCTTATTAATTAGATGTAGAACAACATATATTTGTGATTTATGTGAAAGTTCTTTCAGATTCATACAGTATAATAATAACTTGGATCACGTCTGTGTGTTTAAAGGGCAATCTGACTACGCTCCGTATTTTTATGATAATGGACCTAGCAGTACAGATGGAAATATGGCCTTGTTCAGCATCTCTGAGGATACACCAGTTGGTAAGTCTTTAAACAATCATCTGGTTAATGTCAGTGTGAGATAACTTCCTTCGTGCCGTTTAGAGGTGTTCATTTTTCATGCGTAGGTGTAAAGATGAAATCATCACACTAGTATTGAGGCGTGAGCTAATCACTGTAATACCTTTTGGATTGTGACGTACATAGAGACTCGCGGGAAGAAAACAATATAGGTGGTGGCTCATCTGCCCTGGTTATCAAACATGCCTTTACACTGCATAGGAAACAAAGATTTTTTACAGATTTGCATTATTTGAATGAACATAGAAATGTCATTCATGTGTATTGTTTCTTTGTCATTTCCAACACATAGGGGCAGAGATATACATTCTGAATGGTACAGATCCCGAGGGAGATCCGGTGCGATATGGTCTGACTTTTGAAATGGGCTCGAAGGAATATTTTCGGGTGGACTCCAAATCAGGAAAAGTGACTCTGATTCAGGAGCTGGACAGAGAGGTGAGCCTGTCGATGAGACTCTTGTTTTGAAGACATTTTAATATGATACCACTGTTGGTTTGATGTGATGTTTTTCTTTGTAGAAACAAGATGAAATCTCAGTTCTCGTGAGCATAACAGACGGTCGCAATAAAGTAAGTTCAAGTAAACATTTTTAAAGATCTTATATGTGAAATACGTGTTATATCTACTCCTACAAAAATAATTGACAGAAAATAAAACAGCAGGAAAGTTACTACTTACTGTATTTAAATATGTAAAATTATATTTTTCTGATCATTTTATGAATACCAATTGTTTTATTTATGAGAATCGGTTTTCTTGTTACGTTCAGGTTGTTGAGACAGTAAGAGTGTTTGTCACAGATGCCAATGATGAACCACCTGAATTTCAAAACCTGCCTTTCATCATCGACATCCCAGAGGTACAGTATAAATCGAATAAATATGCACAAAACATCACTATAAATACTATAAATCCTTAATAAAGATGTGTCTGTGATACAAACAACCTTTTTCTCAAACAAATAATTGAACATGTTGTGTGTTTTTGGGTTGTACAACCTCTGGTCTCTTCTAGGATACTACTCCAGGAAGTAGCATCTACAGGGTCCAAGCCTCAGACAGAGATATGGGCTCAGGAGGCAGTGTGTCATATTATCTACAGGTAACTCTAAAGCTCCGTTGCTATGCAGATGATGCACAGTTGTGACCCTGGGATCTCTAAAACTATATCTTGGTGTTAGAGTGCTAGACTGGAGAATAAAACCAAGTCTACCTCTGATTTCCTTTCCACTTTGTAATCCATTTAAAAAAAAAAACATATTATTATTATGACAACTGCACCATTATTGTCTACAAAGTGATGCTGTTAAGGTCGAGTTGACATCATTGAGAGCTGTGCTGCCAAGCGGAGGGAGGAAAGGGGCATTCGAGTGATGGGACAGTGTGCGGGGAGAAAGATTAATCTCATACCAGAGAGCAGTCTGGAAATGGTTTTACTTTAGTGGATTAAATTTCAATTACATTTGAGCAAGGCACTGAAGGCTTAATAGGGGCTTAGGTTTGGTCCATGCCAACAGCTGACAGCACAGTCATTGTTACTGTTCATGTGTCAACTGTGAGATAAAAAAATAAATAAAATGTTTGGCTTTATACATTAACAGACCTCACCATTTGCCAAGTTTACCATCGATGGGCACAGCGGCATCCTGAGGGTCAAACCTGGGGAGACTTTGGACTACGAGACCACGCCCACGCACTTTGTGACCGTGGTTGCAAAGGTGAGAGGTTGCACAGGACAGCGTTTGTCTTTAGGTTTGTCTCATGGTCTTCGCACCATATATTGAGGTGGGGTCAGGAAAAGTCATTTGATTGGGGTTAGGGTTATGGTTGGGGTTAGGATTAGGTTCAGGGTTGTTGTTAGGGTTATGGTTGGGTTATGGTTATGGTTAGGGTTGGGGTTGGGTTGAGTTATGGTTAGGCTTGGGGTTGGGGTTGGGGTTATTCTTGCTGCTAGGATTAGGTTCAGGGTTGTTGTTAGGGTTAGGGTTGGGGTTGGGTTGGGTTATGGTTAGGGTTGGGGTTGGGGTTATGGTTAATTCCTTTTTTATTTTGGCTGTATCTCCAGAACGGTAAGTCGTGGAGACACAAGCTAAAGAAGGTGTGTTCAGAAGGGTCGAATTAGGTCAGATGCCTCTATTCCCGAGATAAAAGCAGAAATGTGAAAATTGGGGTAAGGGTTATGGTTGGGTTAGGGTTGACAAGTGCAAAAGTTTGTTTTGATTCTGTAGTCAGTTGTATAACTAGGCCTATTTCATTTTCATTTTCATTTCTAAAAACAACAGACATATCTTCTAAAAACATGTTAGAACATCTACATGGTGACTTTGAAGTCACAGTTTCAGATTCGTCCATGTTGTGGTCTCGTCATTTTCAACATCAGCATTTAATCCAATCCAAGCAGAAAAAAAAATGTATGAAATTACAAGATTTTACCAGTAATCCCAACAACCTTTCTATAAGAGCATTACTTTTGACACGTGTGTTACCTTTATATCATTTTGCACATGAAACAATGGGCAGCTCAGAAACCCATCTGTTGATAGCCGAAGGTCATGAAAAGTTCAGTCACGACTAAGCTTTCTGAACGCCAACACAGAGTCTCGGTATGTGATGTAAATGTGGTGAAGTGTTGCTCCCAGCGTGAGCAACCCGAAGTGTAATCGTTCCGTTGTGAGTAATAAATCGATGGAGCGAGCTAGTCTCATCTAACAAATCAGATACTGAGAAATTGAAGAGATATAATATGTAGTCATGTTGTTGGTTGCTTTCTGAACACACAGCATTCAGAATCCTCTCTGGTTAAATGAGCGAGCTGAGAGTCAATCAAGAGAGGGGCTGCCGTCAAAAATATGACAGTATTTTTTTATTGTTTCACGGCAGTTATGTTCCAAAAAACAATAAACACTTCCTCACAAACCTGCGGGAAGGTGCCAAAGTCGACTAAAAACCATTATAAAATGTGTTAACTCTCTTTTCTGCCTCACTGTTTCTTACCTCAGGATGGAGGTGGAAAGTACAAAGGGAAGCACCAGGTTTTGACCTCCACAGCCACCATGACAATCAATGTTGTTGATGCCCAAGACATGCCTCCATCCTTCATAGGAACCCCTTACTTTGGCTACGTCTACGAAGTCTCAGTTCCTGTAAGTCTTCCCCTTTTTTTTCTTTACGCACCAGCGAAGGCGATCTAGATTTATGCACAAGATAATCAGATCTTCTCTCTTCCAGGGTTCTGAAATATTCACCGTGTATGCTAAAGATGGTGATCAAGGCAACCCTAACCCGATACATTATTCCATTATGAACGGTGAGTCACGTAGAAAAAAAACTACATTTACTCTTTTCTGTCTTTTTTTGTTGTTGTCAGATTCAGTATCAACATGTCTTTTATCACCTTTTAGGTAGTGACGGTGTCTTTGACATAAATAGCACCAGTGGGTGCATCACCCTGTCAACTTATCCAACTCTGCTGAGAAATGAATTATATGAAATTCTAGTGAAGGTAATATATTTTTGATTCCTTTCCGTCTCCTTCGTTATAATTCCACCCCAACCTGACACTATTATCACGACCGAATGCACTGATTTTTTATAAACCCAGGCTTCTGAGGTAGGACCAAACGATAAACTGCAGGACTACGACGTTACCACGGTAACGGTCCGGGTGGTGGATCTCAACAACCACCCTCCGACCTTTTACGGACTGAACGGACCACAGAGCAAGTTTGAAGTCACCATGTTCGAGCATCCACCTGCGGGGGAGATCCTGCGAGGCTTTAAGATCACCGTCAATGATTCAGATCAGGTAGATCTAGTCCCACGTGTGACAGGTCACCTTGAACCTGATGAAACTTCATTTTCTTGTTTGTTTTTTTGGACAGCTACTTTGCTAATTCTCTGTTGATTTTTGTTATTTTGCAGGGGGCAAACGCTAAGTTCAAACTGAGACTAGTGGGGCCGAGTCGAGTGCTACGGGTAGTTCCTCAGACGGTCCTCAATGAAGCACAGGTGACCATCATCGTGGAGGACACATCTGGCATCGACTATGAGAAGGGATCAACGCTTTCTTTTAAGGTTTGACTTCATATATCATTAAATATTTAATACTGTAACGCTTAACATATTTCATCTGGGAAGTATTATCTTCTTCATCTTTCTTTTTGATCTTTTTGATCTTTTTGATTGGCTTGTTTTCTCCGAAAAACAGCCAAAAATATATTATGATTTTATATATCCAGATGGAAATATCTCAACAACTATTGGATGTTTTGTCATGAAATTTAAACTTTGCATCCTGTATCGTTTCTACGTGTTCAACAATGTGCTTTATGATTTAATACTTCCAGCACTAATTACATTCCCATTAGCCTCACCTGCTACTTGCAAGTTAGCAAATGTAAAAATGCTAATGCACTAAACTGAAATCCTGAATTCAATGACAAAATATACAAACAATAATTTCTCATGTAATAACTTATATTACACTATGTAACAATTCACTACTTATGTGTGATTTCTTGTTTTTTATTCCGACGTCGCCCTCAAATATCTAAAATGTTGCTATCTAACAATTTGGTTTACAACCATTACATCCTCACGGAGCTGCTTCTGTGACTCTCAGTGTTGTTTGTCAATAAACCAACCAATTAACCAGAGCTTGATTTAATCACACGTGTCTCTCTGCAGCTGCTGGCGGTGGAGATCGACACTCCCGAGAGGTTCAGTGCCACAGCTGACATCGTCATCAACCTGCTGGACACCAACGACAACATCCCCAAATTCACGTCCGAGTACTACATCGCCAGGGTGGCTGAGAACTCACCTGGAGGCTCCAGCGTTGTGTCTGTGACGGTGAGTCAATCACCATTAAACTCTGCTTTAACCCGACCAAAGTGATTGCATAATCCATCAATCCACCAATAAATGCATATTACTCGGTGCAGTTCATCAGATGAAAGCAGGTTTGTCACCAGACTCGCCCGCCTCCCGGCTTTGTTTTTTTTTTTCGGACCCAGTTATGTAAGTCATGTGACACCCTGGCATGTGCTCTTTGTGCGATACTTCACGCAGGGATTTCAAAAATACAAATATGGGCACATTTCCTTTCCATTACACTGTATGTATCCTGCAAGCTGCGTGCAACGTGTCCAAGCTATGCAGTGTGGGGGTTAAAAAGCTTAATTTTGCCCAAAGGTTAATCATGCCGACCCTCGCCATCACCACTTGCTACAGGAAGTGATTATAGCCCGCCCCCACCCACATTTGTTTAAGACCCTAGCTGGTTAGCCGCAGCTAGTAAAAACAATCTAAATCACCTAGGATGGGTTTGTTTTTAACTTTTATTAGTTTTTATTAAATGTTTCAGATATGGTATATATTCTTTAGTACAACGTGTACATGTTTCACACTTTATTGTGTGTGTGATATAAGTATTTGGGTTATTAATCTCTGTTCTGTCCCGTCCTCTAGGCGAATGATCCAGATTCAGGGCCCTGGGGTGAAGTCAAATACACGATTTATGGATCAGGATCAGATTTGTAAGTAAAAACCTTTCACTCGTGCCAGTTTAGGTTTGGTCCGATCGGAAACTTAACTCCTGCGTTACCGCAAAGCACATGTCATAGACTGGAAAACATATTTTGATGCGTGTACGTGTTTGGTAAAGTCAGCCAGCAGGACGGCCTGTCTCGATTCATCTTTGTCTCTTTGATGGAAGCGGGAAACCAATTTGATTGGCCCCTCTGCTACGCAAACAGCTCTCTCTAAAATGGCTGCAAGATGCTGGCTAATCTCCTAATTGGATTGGGGGGTTAAAAATAGCCGGGCCCGTCTCACATAGGGAGAGCCAATTAACATGCAATGTGACAGCTGGAGCCACAGAAATGGCGGCTCGGAGAAGGGAAGAGTGAGAATTTATGCACGTCTTCAGGCGGCGACGTGAGTTCATTGTGTGAAAGTTATCAGTTTCAAGGCAACTTGTGAATTTTCACAGTGTAAAAAAAGAGGCAGAAAATGCAGCTGAATAAAAAAGCCCGATGTTGAACTGGAAAAGTGCTCCGAAAGCTCAAAGTTACAGCAATGCTACACATTTCTGAGGTGTAAAATATTTGTGTGATTATGACATGTTTAACATTATTCTGATGGCAAAAGTTTTTACTTGTAAAAAAGCGACAAGAAATTAAACAAATGAACCGATTAAAATCAAAAAATAAAGAATTTAAAGAAATCTAATTCAGAATATATGTATATATATATATATATATATATATATATATATATATATATATATATTCACAGACATAAGGTGATAAAATAAACATTTTTCTTTTTATACCATCAGTATATTTTTATGTTTCCCTGCGATAAAGTCTTTTTATAATGTGCTATTAATGTGAGTCATGTCGAGTTTCACAGGATGTGATGTGCTGTGAATTGGAAACACCTGAGGTGAGAATGGACAGCTGTGATTGTGACTCATGCTCTGTGTGCGACCTGCTCTGAACCTGCAGGTTTGCCATAAACCCGTTGTCAGGCCTCATCTCCACACAGCCCTGGACCAGCCTGGACGCAGAGGTCCGGTCCAAGTACAACTTCTACGTCAAGGCCGAGGACTCGGAGGGGAAGTACAGCTTGTCCGAAGTCTTTGTGACCGTCCTCGACATGAACGACCACTCGCCGGCGTTCGACGAAACACTCCTGGAGAAAACCATGATTATTGGTACACCTGTCAGAGTCGAGGTACACAGTGTCCCCTTGTACTGAAAAGCGATGAAAACTCTTGTTTGGGTTACATTTAGAGAACACTGTATGGAAGTCTAGGAATGCCAATAATAAAATTATTATAACGTGTGTGTACAGCATATATCACAAAACTGATGTTTCCAAATTAATAATTCCTGCCAACCCTAAAGAATAAACAATATTCTATATTTAATTACATTTTTAATTTATTTAAATTACGAAGTTGTGTATTTTCAATCTTTAAGGAAAACCTTTCTAAACATTACATAGATAGTCAACCATATAGAAACATTATTTGGATGGTTATTATAAATTTGCATGTTTGATGATTATAATACCTTGTTAAATTGTTGATAGATATTGGTTAAGCATTATTAGATTAATTTGCAGTGAACAATAGTAATAAAACAAACACTTGCTACAGAAATCCAGCTGTTGAGCTGTTTATGCTGCTGCTTGTCACAGGCTGTGGATGAAGATGCCGAGTCTCCCAACAACGTCATCGAGTACTCCATCATGACGGCGGATCCCGACAACGCCTTTGACATCAACGCGGACACCGGAGAGATCAAGCTGAAGCCGTACATCAAGTCCATGGAGATCGTGCAGAACATCACCATGCAGAAGGACTGCAAGTGGTCTCTGGTGGTCCAAGCGAGAGACAGGGGGTCTCCGTCCTTCAGCACGACAGCTGTGGTCAACATCGACATCACGGAGGCGGTAAGACTTGGTCCTGATTCGCAGCGTGCTCGCCGCGCTTTCTAGTCCAAGCTTCAGGCAGCAAGAGCTGTAGATTCCAGCAGTTTGATATGATAATAATATGCAGCTGCTAATTCAGCATCCTTGTTTCAGCCAGTCAAGCTTCATTCAGCTCATGTTCTTTAAAGGATAATGCCGCACCTTTTTAGGCTTTTCTTGCTATTGAGAAGTTCCATGAAGAGACCAAAACCAGCTATTTATTCTACTAACAAGTGAAAAATACAGTTTTTTGTTTAAATTTAAAGCTATAACTATGATATATAATATAACAGCAGCATTATCCCGTAAAGTTTTCAGTCGTTCACATATTTCACTGTGTGTTCTTCACCATGTTTTCATTCATTCACTACATGATGAGATGACTCCGTGTCTTTGGTGTTGTTTCTGTGTCGTGCATCGTGCTTTTCAGATCAAAGGTCGAATAATTTCATACTTCATGGGCCTCAGCAAGCGTCCGCTGACTGTTTTTGGAATTTTTCTCAGCATTGTCACCTCCCTCATTTTACTAACAATCTGCATTTCCACAATCCTGTACTGCAACTCGGTGAAAAAGTCCCGAATCAACCCCGAGAGTAATTATATCAAAGTGGTGCGCAGAATCAAGTGAGAAAGATCCGCATTCATTACTTTTAAAAGCATTTTTTTACTGGTTACTATTGTCTGTAAAAGAGTACTGCAGCACATTGAAGGAAAAATACAAAATTATAATGAATAAAACGTTTTTTTTTCTTTCCTTTTTTTATAATTTGTGATATTTTTTTGATTGGAGAATGTCAAAAATTCAATATTTTTCTAAAAATATATAACCATCTTTGATTATTTAAAACACTAGAGCGTGACTCAGACTCTAAGGTAAAGCCTTTTTGTTAATTCACTTCACTTTTATGACAAACATTCATCCAGTCCGGTCTCATAGACTCTCAATGTTCTTGTTCAGCCCTCATCTGCCAAAGACAAACCCGAATGCACCGCACTGCCAGACGCATTCCCAACAACTGGTGTCCTGCCTAGTCCTTAGCTGTGCTGCAGCAGTCCCGTAGTGTAGACTTGGAGAGGTTTGGGTGAGTGTGAGTGTGGGAGCGTCACGTTGTTTGTAGACATGTTGTTCGGGCCTCCTCTGTCAGTGCTTTGCTCATCCATCTCACGCTTGCATGCTCTGAATGCTGCGCTTACGCTTGGATTCAGTCCCTTGGACTTGATTTAAACCATTTTTTTTTATTGTGCTCTTTCACAGACTCCTCTCAAGGGGCCTATGGCGGCCTTTTTAATGAAAAGTAGGGACAATCCGATGAAAGCCCTAGGCATGGTCACTGTTATCATTAGCTTATTGGTCGGGGTGACCGCCTTGATCTCTACGGCTATGTACATGCGCAACTCAAAGTCCAACAGGATCATGCCGGCGCGTCGCATCATTAAGAGGCGACCCAGGGACCAGCAGCCCTGGATCTTCAACATGCCCGTTGTCAAATTCAACAACCCTGCAGATAAGTTCCTTATTGTCAACCAGGAGAGAAGCCCCCGGCCGAAGCCTCCGCCCCCGAGCGCTCCCCCGCCACCGTGTAGCACGCGGTCCAGCGAGAGGCCGCGGGCGGTCCCGACGATATCCGGTGTGCTGGCCTCCAAAGGTTCCAAAAAAGCGAAATCGAATCGGCGTAAAGAGGGAAATGTCAGCTCCGCTTTGGTGTCGGAACTTAAAATGAAGCTTGAGCAGAAAATCATTGAGAGCAACAAAGGTTATTATTAACTCTGTCATACAAAAACGTCTTGTTTACGGTTCTTTTTAACTTAGCTCATCACCTCCATGTGATGATCCGGTTGGGCGGGCCTACCTGTAGATTATTCACGAGTAAATGGTAAAAGGAAGGTTTACAGATATGTATGTCTTAAGATGTGATATTAAATAAGTGGGCATCCTCAGTCGACCCGGCTTAGGAAAAGAGAGGCGCGTTGCTCGAGTCTGTCTATGGTGCACTGGTAAATAATTCACCACACTGCCATCTTGAGGAGGATTACATCATCTTAAAAAAGCACCGGGGAGAGGATAAGACTTACTGTGTATAAAATAAGTTGCATAACTAACTGAAAAGTGTAATTTGATGTTTTTTTAACGCAGATCTAGGATTTCGTCCAACAAATCCTCTTCTTGCTCTTTGGAGCGTGCAGCTGAATGACACGGTCGTGGAAAAAAAAATAACACTGCTTCTTATAAAGTGCTAAAGGACCGGTGTGTTAATAATTTTTTACTCTGTTACATCAGCAGCTTGAAAGCTGAGAGGTTGCTTTTTTTTGTATGATTTCAATGTGCCACTGTAGGTTTTCACACTAGGAGAGTTGCTTTTTATTCATTTGTGTGTATAATTCTAGAAAAAAGCTTTTATATAACATCGGTCCATTTTCAGGAAAATTATCATATTTTGTCATACATGCATATATATATACACACGTATACAGTATATGAACATTCCCATGTTGTATCTTGCAGTAGTAATAATATAATATAAACTAACATACAATAAAAATGAAACCTTCTAAATCGGCCTCATATTTTCAAGCACAGGTCCCTGTGTCTATGACCTCACCTGCACAGACGATTCCTTTGTAGATATAAATATTGAACTATAGAGTCTGTGTCAAACATTGTTTGTTCCTCTCGTGGTTACTTTCCATTTTACTCTTCAATGCCTTCAAATGTGGGCAAATAAAATTGTCGGTTAACTTCTGTAACCCATATCTTGTATCTGACTACATCTTAACTTATAGCAACCTGAAATAAGTTGAGAAAAACTATATATGTTAACTATAAATTACACTTGCCTGGTCCTTTGAAGTAACATGTTTGTACCGTCTTTGTACCGTCTTGATTTTGAATAAATATTTGAAAATAATTTGGTCCGTGCTCCATTTTGTCTAAAGGCTATTAGCAGGGACATTATACTGTAGTTTGTGTTTCATCAAGATTTGTGTTTGATTACGTAAGAAAGGTTATTCTTTTTTGTCACATTAAATTCATCAAATTTTACACTTTCAGCAACATAAAGCTGATGCCTGATGACTTTTTTAATGACATGCTATGACTTTTTTGTGACTTTTTCAACGTGCTACACTATGACTTTTTTGTGATTTTTTTTTGACATGTTATACTATGACTTTTTTGTGATTTTTTTGACATGCTATACTATGACTTTTTTGTGACTTTTTCAACGTGCTACACTATGACTTTTTTGTGATTTTTTTTCGACATGTTATAGTATGACTTTTTTGCGATTTTTTTCAACATGTTATAGTATGACTTTTTTATGATTTTTTTTAACTTGCTACACTATGACTTTTTTGTGATTTTTTTGGACATGTTATAGTATGACTTTTTTGCGATTTTTTTCGACATGTTATAGTATGATTTTTTTATGACTTTTTGTGATTTTTTTACATGTTATACTAGGACTTTTTTGTGAATTTTTCGACATGCTACACTATGACTTTTTTAATTTTTTTTTCCACATGCTATACTATGACTTTTTTGTGACTTTTTCAACGTGCTACACTATGACTTTTTTGTGATTTTTTTTTCGACATGTTATAGTATGACTTTTTTGCGATTTTTTTCGACACGTTATAGTATGACTTTTTTATGATTTTTTTCGACATGCTATACTATGACTTTTTTGTGATTTTTTTTTACGTGTTATACTAGGACTTTTTTGTGACTTTTTCGACATGCTACACTATGACTTTTTTATGATTTTTTTCCACATGCTATACTATGACTTTTTTGTGATTTTTTTGACATGCTATACTATGACTTTTTTGTGACTTTTTCATCGTGCTACACTATGACTTTTTTGTGATTTTTTTTGACATGTTATAGTATGACTTTTTAGCGATTTTTTTCGACATGCTATACTATGACTTTTTTTTATTTTTTTTTACGTATTATACTAGGACGTTTTTGTGACTTTTTTCGACATGCTACACTATGACTTTTTTATGCTTTTTTTCCACAAGCTATACTATGACTTTTTTCAGATTTTTTTCCACATGCTATACTATGACCTTTTTGTGATTTTTTTGACATGCTACACTATGACTTTTTTATGCTTTTTTTCCACAAGCTATACTATGACTTTTTTCAGATTTTTTTCCACATGCTATACTATGACCTTTTTGTGATTTTTTTCCACAAGCTATACTATGACTTTTTTGTGACTTTTTCAACATGCTACACTATGACTTTTTTGTGATTTTTTTTCGACATGTTATAGTATGACTTTTTTTGCGATTTGTTTCGACATGTTATAGTATGACTTTTGTATGACTTTTTTGTGATTTTTTTTACATGTTATACTAGGACATTTTTGTGACTTTTTTCGACATGCTACACTATGACTTTTTTGTGATTTCTTTTACATGTTATACTAGGACTTTTTATGATTTTTTTCGACATGCTATACTATGACTTCTTTGTGATTTTTTTGACATGCTATAGTATGACTTTTTGGTGATTTTTTTACATGTTATACTAGACATACAATAGCATGGTTTTTTTAGGACTTGTTTCAACATACTATAGTATAATTTGATGGTTTTATTACTTTTTTCGACATACTATATTATGACAGTTTTTTTTTACTTTTTTCAACATACTATTCTTTTTTTATGACTTGTTTTTCAACACCATACTATGACGGTTTTTTTTTTTGACATACTATATTATGACTTCTTTTATGATTTTATCATATTTAAAATCCTAAAACACTAAAACAAAATTGCATCATATTCAAATATTTGAGGATGTTTATTTGCTTTTATGTAAAAAGAAAACACCCTCTATTTGCCTTCAGACATACAGTAAGCTCTGAGCTGTCATTAAATAGAAATATCATGTCCTGCTGACTAGGATTCAGATAGAAAATCACTGTAATCTGCTTATGAGTGTATGTATAAATGCACGGAAAAAACACTGCTTATGTAACAAATCCTCTGTGTGATTGTGCTAAATAAAATCACAGTATGTCTCAGCATTCATCTCTGACTTCTCTTTAATCCACATCAAACATAATTTAATTCTGTTACAAGACAGCAGATCTGTAAAAAGAAAAACAAAATTATAAAATATATATATATTCTTTCAATAAAAAGTGGATTCAAATCTCCTACACAATTACAATTTTGTTTGGTGAAGTTGACAAGCAAGAATTATACAAAATATTCATTATTTACATTTCAGGATTTGTTGTTCAGTATCAAAACTTTAAGAAACAATATATGAAATGCATTTTCATCACAAAACTTATTTCTGTACATGTATATTAACACAGGTAATAACAAACTCTCCTTGTAATAAGAAATAATGGCATCTCCACTGAGCTGGTTGCATGAGATATATATTTACTATTACTACTAAGGTATTTCCAGTAGGCTCCTCTGAGCCTTCTGGAAATACCTTCAGAAGTGTTTTCAAATATTTCTCTATTTTTCTAAATAATTAATGATTTGCTCTGTGACTCCAGTGTTATAACACATGAGAAGCACGCTGACATTATTAACAAATACACATGGATGTACGTTCGACTGGATGCTAGTACAGATGAGCTGCACTTCCTCCCTTGCACTTATCCTCAGACTTCCGCCTCTTTTTCGGCTTTTCATCCGAGTCCCTGCACAGGCCTTCGTCGCTGGCAGCCTGCAGGCTGTCGAAGGTGCCCTGCCTGTCCGCACCCTGCAGGTTCTGTCCACGAAGCCTGCGCTTCTTCCACAGATCCACGCAGCGATCCACGCAGCTGAACCGAGCCTCCGTCGTGCAGGCGAACATCCCGGCCGGCACCGCCAGCACCATGGCGCACACGATGACAATAATGTGGATGAGTCTCTCTCTTTGCTCCAGCTCACTGATGTCACTTCCTGTCACGAACACGATGCATTGGCCTTCCCTCGGAGGATGGTTCTTCAGGGTCACGCACACCTCGTATTTCGTGGCGGGAAGCAGGTCGCTGACGGAGTAGCTGTTGATGCCTGGCCCGATGTAGATCATCTCCTTTTTGGCTGAATCGTATTTGCCAAAGTGGATGGTAAACCAGGTTTCTGCTGGGTTGTCTGTTGCCGCGTACCACTCTAGGGTGATACCGTACACCGTCTGCTTGCTGATGCGGATGTCGATGTGGGCGTTCTCATCGGACGACACCATGGGGACAGGTGGAGGGAGAGGAGCGGAGGAGTCAGAGGAGCTGGCGTTAACCGTGATGCTGACGAAGGAGCTGCCGATGAAGTTGTTGGCCATGCAGGTGTAGACTCCTCGGTCTGCCAGGTGGAGAGATGGGATCACCAGCTGGGAGGTGACGGTCTCCTCGTCTATATGAGTCTCTGTAGCTGCAAGAAGAAATCAGAGAATATTTGTTTACATCGAATAAAGACATAGCAAGGCAACACTCAAAACACACAGTATTGTTCCTGTATGTTTTCATTAAGCCTGCAGCCTGAAAGTTCAACATACACCACGGTAAGTGCTTCCAGAGCAGGTTCACAGCAGTTTAATGGATAGTAGTAATAAAAAAATGAAAAAATCTTACCAGCAAATCCTCTGATAATCTTCAGAGTGTACATCCACTGAATGGTTGGGCCTGGTCTGGCCTGAGCAAAGCATGTGAGTGTTGCATTTGCTCCGAGAGGTAGAGTGATATTAGTCTCTGGAGCAGAGGCCACCGGCTTCATGCATGTTTTTAACTGGACGTCGTGGAAAAACTTGTCTGCTTTGGAGGCGGGGCCCGAGCACATCAGATACGAGTTCATGAGAATGATGGGAGGGCTGACCACCCGGATGAATTCGACGAAGCCTTTGAGGCGGCAATCGCACAGCCAGGGGTTGTCGTGCAGGGCCAGAACCACATTTGAGACCAGCCCTTCTTTACCCCACACTTTCTCCGCTGTTTGGTAAAGAGGCCAATTCATGAAGACATCTTTTGATATGATGCTAAGTTGATTGAAGGACAGATCTAAGTAGGTCAGCGCGGGTAAGTGTCTGAGAGCGTGCTCGGGCAAGACGTCCAGCCGATTGTGCTTCAGGTCCAAAATCTTCAGTTTCGGCGTGTCCTGAAATGCCGTCCATGTCACCGAAGTGAGCTTGTTCCCTTGCAGCCTGAGCTCAGTCAGGTTGGCTAGCCCATCCAGGCTTTTGATGTTCATCAGGGAGATCTCGTTGAAGTTCAGCCAGAGGAACTCCAAGTCACTAACGTTAGAGAAAGAGCCTCGAGGTAACTCGGTCAAGTGACAGTTTTCAATCCGGATTTTTGTGAAATCGTGTGGGATGTCCTCTGGTATTTGTCCCATGGAGGTTTCCATACAAAGTAAAGACCTATACGGACAGACGAGATACGTTCAGGCAAGCAAAGTGCATACTGTATCTTAACACTTTTTATGGATAGTGTGTGTAGGTTTGAGAACAATTTGATTACGGTACATTCAACACAGCATGACTACTCACACTCCTACTTTTAAGAGTTTCCAGTGAGTCACTTACCTTCCCAAGTGGTCATCTGTGCAGGAGCAGCCGGTCAGACAAGTGGACGATCCGGGAGTGACGAGATAAAACACCAAAGCGATACGTAATGTGACAGAAAAGGCGTCCATATTCCTGGAGGAGCATGTGAAATGGGCCTGTGAGGACTGGACACGGGTTGCATGGAAGAAAGCCTATTAGTTTAATCTTCCTTGACGTAACACTTAAGACACCTAGTGACATGCGAGACACACATAGGTAGGCTGTATTTGCAGCCATGGTCCACTTTTAGAAAACACTGTCAGAAAGCACAAAAACACTGTGCGATCAATTCAGTGAGTTGACATTGCGGTCTTACTTTTAGGTATGACCCCAAACTGCTTCGCATCAGTTTAATTTAATTTATCCGTACTCCGCCAGAGCGCAGGCATCGTCATGACAGGAGGGCCATCTGTATTATGTGGGCCGGAGACCGTCGGGCTTAGTGGCGCAGAGAGGGAGGGCTGCACAGAGACAGAGAGACAGATGTCTGGAGAGGACTGTAATCTGACCTCAATAAGCTGAACATTGGTTGTCTCTCAGGTTGTTCAATCAGCATATAAAGCAAGTGTGAAAACAGACATCTACAGTACTTTAGTTTAAAAATTAATCAGATGTTGGGTATTGTAGGAAATGTACCAGTTAACTAAGTGTTAAATCAAGGATATCGATATTGATGATTTTACCTGGAGGGACAACAACAGAAGTTGATTCAGCATTTTTATTCATTGAAAAACTGCATGCAAGACTGTTCTAGGCTCTTGATTTGAATCATTTATACCCTAAATCTTTATCTGAGAATGCTGGCGCTAACGATGCTTCACTTTTTGAGTTAACAAGACTGAAGAGAGATGCTAGCTGCTCTGTGAGGCTGTGAGGTGCTTTTCAGCTACCGTTAGCATGCTAACATGCCCACAATGAACGATGCTAACATGCATATTCAGCAGGTATAATGTTTATGATCAGAGCCTATAACACAAAATTGCCATTTAAAGGGGAAAAATCTATTGTGTAATTTACCCTGATCCAGCTCACGCATCAACTACTGCAAGCACATTTCCGTATGTTAGCCTTCTGCATAATACACATACAAATACAAAAAACCTTGAGAGCATATATCAATATAAAAAAAGATTTATTTTTTTTACAGTACATTCATACATATACATATATTTCAGGTGACAAATATTTACACATTAGAAAATGTAGGCCTACTGTATTTGAGTTTGTTTTTGACCCAATGGTAAGCCTGGCACATTAACATCATACCGACATACAAAACAGACTGCTGTCTAATAACTGCTGGTTCATCATTTTTTTCTAAATACTGTGTTTTAAGTACAGATTTTAACACAATGCAAAGGTTACATTGAATTGGGTTTTTATACAGATTAGGGCAACATTTTCCTCATTTTTCCTCAAAAAAACATCACCTTAAAAGTGCATGATAAATTAAAAAAAGATATTTTTACACATTTACTGTTATTAATACTGAAACCGTGTCACTGTGTATATTTCCCTTTTTTTTTTTTTTTGCTGTCCACCAATGGAATGGTGGTTTTTATTCCAACAAGGCTGTAAAGCAACTTCATACATCCAACGCTGACATTATCAGTGTCCTCAGTCTTTAAAGTCTCTGAGTCATCAAATCGCTGAAAAGAAAGAACAAAGTGCGTCATCTGGAGGTTCGAGGCATTAGTTTGGTTTAGCAGAAGTACTCGTTCGGTGGCCCCTCAGTCCTGGCTGTGGCCTCCGAGTCAACACTGGACCTTGCCGAGAGCAACCTGTTGGATTCGTCAGGATTCATCCTGGCCAGATACTCGCCCTCCATCCCTTTGGTTTTGACTCCGGGGGCCAGGGTCTCGAACGTGACATACGAGTCCTGCATTTCCTTGGAATGCCCCCGCCCCAGCAGCTTTTGGCAACGCTTCTTTAGTGCCCCGCAGCACACAATCAGTGTCAGGGGGACAGCGATCACACACGCCACAGTTATCACCACCACATTAATGAGTTTCTGGGTGCCACTGGCGCTGGCCGCCTCGTCCGTCGAGAAGATCACACACTGCTCCTTTTTCGGGATCAGGCCTTTGACGCAAACGCAAGCGATGTATTTTGTCTTCGGCACAAGGCCTTCGATGGTGATTCTGTTCTTCCCGGCACCTACGTTGACCCGACGCATGTCTCTCTCACCAAACACAGCATATAGGACGCTGAACTCTGTGGTGTTCGTGGCTGTGGGTGCCCGCCAGTTCAGAGAGACGGTATGGTCGGTGTCGCCAATCACTTTCACCGAACGCACTACCCTTTTCTCCGGGGCTTGCTGTAAGGATGAGGCGTTGGCTGCCAAGTTGCCCAGAGCACCCACCTCCACCTCCGCCGGCTTTTCAGGGTCCAGGGCTTTGCCCCTTCTCTTGGGGACACTGTTAGAGACGCTGTAGCTCTCGATCTCATACTTCCCCGTCACGCCTTTGCCATTGAGACGTTCAATGATGGGTTGTGCAGACGTGGTGGTTGGCGGAGGAACGTATCTGGCGATAAGTTTCTCCTGGTATGCCGCCCTTCCAATGCCAGTGGGTTTCTTCCCTCTGGTTTTCTTAGAGGCACCGCCACCTGCTTCCTCTGACCGCAAGGAATCTGTGATCACCAACGAGATGATGGCGTCTGTGGTGCCCACAAAGTTGGTGGCTTTGCACACGTATTTCCCAGAATCCCGGTAGGCGACTGCAGGCACGCTCAGAATCGACCAAATGATGCCCTCCTTTGAAATCTCTTCCTGAACTGTGAAATAAAAAAAGCAGACGCCCACAAACTAGTTAAACAGATTAGAACAAAAGGAATGACTTTAACCTCGTTGACGCTTTGACTTGGAATAGAAAATCTTCTAATCCACACAGATCTGGAGTTCGTACTGCAGAACTCACCGGTGCCGTTCAGTTTCTTGCCGTCAGCGCGGCTCCAGGTCAGCTCAGGAATCGGGACGCCGACTGTGCCGCAGCGCAGCAGGACGTTGTTGCCCAGCGAACTTCGCACGCGGGCCACGGCCGTGTGCACCCGAGGGCCCTGGCACCTCTGCAGCTCCGCTTCGGTGAACAGGACCCCGGACAAGCTCTCCGGATCTGCGCACCTCAGCCTGGTGTCGATGAGGGCCACGGATGACGACGGGGATTTCTGAAACTGGACCAGATCGTAGAGCCGACAGTCGCACAGCCACGGGTTGTCGTGGAGACCTGCACAGGAAATCGGGTGTGAGAAAGACACTGTCACTACACCGAGAGTCACTTTAAGACCAATGAATTAGTCTCTCAACTGGACACACGCACACAATAACTATAATTGGACTAATCCCCCGTTTTAAATGGTGTCAAAGGAGTGGTCATCATGCAAGGCAGCTTAAAAAAAGAGTATGTTCTGGTAACCTAATATGCCACAGCTTGATCCTCACCGAGAATTAGTTTGGAGGAATCGGTGTCATGAGGTGGCTTAACACTCAGCCACATTGTGAGAACGTCGGCGGGAACGGTTGTCAGAGTGTTGCTGGATAAGTCCAGATAGGTGAGATTCTTGATGTAGGTGGTGGCGTCGGCGGGGATGGAGGAGATCTTGTTGTTGTGCAGGTCAAGGAGCCTCAGGTTGGGCGTGTCAGTCAGAGACTCCCAGGGGAAGGCGGTGAGGGAGTTGCCGTCCAGCCGGAGCTCGTCCAGGTTGTTAAGGCCCCGGAAGCTGTCAACATTCAGCGAATTCAGGGAATTGAAGGACATCCACAGAAACTCCAGGCTGTTGAGGTAGTGGAAGTTGTCGCTTGAAATCCGAGTGATCGCCGTCTTCTCAATGCGCAACTTTGACGTGTCGGTGGGGAAATTTGGAGGAACCACGGTGATCTCTGGATCATTGCAAAGTACACTCCTGCAAGAAAAGAAAAAAAAGAAGGCAAAAATGTGATCATTTATAACGTGACATGGAGGAGCGATATTAAAGCTGCATTCAAATGGGCTTTGTACGAGTGGATTAAATAACAAAAAATATATAATCTGCTTTTATTTGACATAAAAATATAACACAGTTGAGCATTTATTTGAAAAAAACATAGTCATCTATTGTTCAGTAACAAGCAAAGCAGATTAAAGGGCAACTCCATGTTAATCCTCCACTCTACAGTGACTGAGCAGAAGCTGCAGTAAAGATCACTTTTGCACGCAAGATAATAAAAAAAAAAGACAAGATAAAACACATACTGAGAACACACAACAACAAAAATCAAACAATAAGATGTAATTGAATAAATGTTTACCTCGCTTTGGATCCGTCGCTTAACTTGTGGAAGAAGCAGCTGCATTGCGCAGGACACGAACTGCTCAGCAAAGGAAGAAAAACTAAAGCCAAACAGAGAGCAGCTGGGAAATGTCGACTCATTTTTCCCTCCTGCAAGCTTCTAAACGCTATGCAGCTACGATTCAAAAATGACTACAGGTCGCGTTTAACGGGGCATCGGACGCATCGTGGTCGTCTGCAGGCGCTCAGCTCCATACTGCTCCGGCTGCTCTGAGTCCTGAGATAAAAAGGATAGGCAGGGATTAGTAAAGGACTTGGGTTATTTTCATTCACACGATTAGGGCATTGCCTCCTGGAAGCTGATAGGCTGCATAGTTTTTTTTAACTTTCATTCTCGGGGAAATAGTTTGCAATAGTTAATTGGATGGTTAATTAAAGACACACCTAAATGAAGTTTGCAGGTAAACAAAAATATACATTATATACATCGTGAATGTTTTTTTTTTTTTTTTTTTTAAATAGAAGTATTTTTAACATGAGGAATTCCCCCGACGTATATAAAATATATAGATTTTAGTTTTTAAATTGTATTTATTCGTCTAAATATTTTCATTGTAAGTCGTATCATATACTGCCAGATATTTCCCTAAATGTATATTCTTGCTCGGTTAGCCTGTCCTTGCATTATGTAATCTAATTTAATACATTTACTGTGGTTTGCATGATGGCTAGAACTTGAGCAACACATGGCCACTAGATGGCAGTGGAGAGTTACTACAGGCATTTAGTGCATTATGTTACTCACACTCTTATTAATGCATCCAAACTTCAAAAGGCAACATGATGTCACCACGTGCACTTGATTTATGGGTGTTAATGTCAAATAATCCCTTCTACAACTTCAAAGAAAGCAATGAAATATGTGAGAATAATCTCCATTTTCTTTTAAAGATTCCTATTAGATTCTACTGTATTAGTAGTAATTTCCAATAGCGTCCTGAAAATGTTCTTATTTTGTGTGTGACACACTTTGGAGATGTCAGATGTGTTGTCAGTCTGAGGGGTTATCACAGGTGCAGAGGTTTAAAGACACGGCTGTCCGGCGGGATTTCAAATCCTTTAATCCAGTCATCTCTCTTATTAATACAACTTTGTTCCATTTACCTCCAGCAGGGTTGTCTCAGGAAAATGTGTTTGCACAAATAAATGTTCCTCTATGACCCTGTCAGGGTAAAATTATTGAAAATGCCCATATTTGGCACAAGTGATACAATGATTAAATGACATTTGACAAAATGCTTAACAAGTGGGAATTATACAGATTGTAAAACCCTCTGAAGTAAATGTGTAATAAAAAATTAGTAGCATTAACTGACAATACTCAAGTGTATCTCAAACATGTACTTAAGTAAATACAACTCATCATACTAAATGATAAATGTGTCTTGAATCGGATATAGTGGAATGCATCTCCTTCTGAATTGTTGTGTGTATAAAGCAGAGCCCTATACCTGAAACATCTACTACAGTACTTCTAGTACACTACATGCTATCACTTGACACTTTTGCAAGAATAAAGGAAAAAAAACATTGTTTTCAGGGGGGTTTTTTTGCCCTGTGTGCTGATAGGAAGGCAATTTCAACAGTGAAACCTTTGTTTCATTGCAAAACCAGCAGATTATGACGCTGCTAATGCTTTAATGTGTAACCGCTGCGAGGGGCAAACACCTTGGAGAAAGAAATATTACAGATTCAGGTCGGTTACATTCAGGGGTTTGATTCCCCTTTGATTTTCATTTGTGGCTCGTCTCTCAAGATATCAGTAAAGAAGTTAAATAAGATCCTGGTTTCTTCCTTTTTAAAAGCCTGTTGCAAATATTTTCGTATCGTAGTACTCAAAGCATAATTTAAGGTTTGATCTAGAGCTGTGACGATGCCGTGAGGTGGTTAAGAGTTTGTTTAACAAGTATACGATCTATCCCAGTTGATCAACCCAGTGCGTTGGCGATGGCAGTGATGATTTCTGTCTGGTCAATATGGACCATTTGAAAAAAGGGGTATTATTTGGTCTATTGGGACATGTCATTACTTCATAGTTAATGAGTTTGTGGTAATCTGTGAGCAGATTAGTGGTGCAATCAGACTCAGCCCCAAATGTTACATTTTTAAAATGTTCAGGCTGCTGCGAAGGGTCACTTCACTGCCGCCCTTGTTTTTTTAGGGTTATTTTGGTCAACGGATTAATGAAAAATGAGGTCCTGATGCTTTCACAGACTTCTTTTTGACCTTTCACACTCAATGTGGCTGATGGTAAACAGACTTGCATTTATATAGCAGCTTTCTAGTCTTCCGTCAGAATCTTAACTCACACATCCTCACACCAGTAAAAGCTAAATGCTAAATGCCCTAAATGTAAAGGTAAATGTAAAAGAGAATGAGAACCACCAGGTTTTGAGTTTGAGTCCAAATAAAAGAAGAGATGATGTCATTTCTCTGGTATGCGGAGATTTGATATGACTTTGACTTTACGTGCTGATCCAAGGAAGTTTTGTTCCTCCTTTACACTTGTATAGGAATGTGTACACATACATGTAGGCACTTTAAATAAAAGTAAGTGTATTCAGAATTTTAAAATTTTACCGTGGAAGCATTTTGAAAATCAAAACATATCTCAAAGTCAAATTTTGCAGTTTCTGTCAATATTCAAGGGATCAAGTCAAGAAAAGTTCAATTATGAGGATGTGATTTTAAAGGTTTCCCTGAACTTGATTAGTCAAGTTAGGTTTTTTGATAAAAGAAAAATCACATGGTACAGACATGCAATATATGCCACAAAAGTGAGCCTCTTTATTTCAGAAATAGCAATTTGCATATTTGAAATAAAGCAGCTATTTGATCCAGTGTTGAGTATATTGATTAACACTATCTGAAAATCAGCCAATTAATTTACTTTGGTGAAAAACAACAGTTCCCATGTTGCCTTGCTCTACTTATCACCAGAGTCAGCTGAGTGGAGTCACCCTAAGGGGGTTGAGGGGGCAGAAGATTTCCTACAGGAGTCATACATGCTCTGAAATTGACAAAATCACAGCGTAAAGTTGCAGGACGTTTGAAGGAAGTCTGCTCGTTAGGACATTCCTCTGGGGATTTCAAAAAGGGGGGTTTTACTCAGATTAGTCTCTTTGTGCCTTTCCACGTGAAAGAGCCTTTATAAGGCGTCGTCTGTGTTTGGGAGGCCGTTGGGTGAGCTACACGCAGCGGGAAGAGGACTCGTCTTTTCTGGGGTTGCATCTCAACATGGCGACGTACACATTACCGGAAGGGTTCACGGACTTTGACATGTTCACGTTCGGCTCGGCGCTGCTAGTTGGGGGTAAGTGAACCCGAGCACACCGGAAGATCGGAGATTTAAAGGGACAGTTCACTCTGAAACGTCACCAAAGCATTCTCAGTTTTTCCTGTTTTTTTGAGCTGTGCTGATTAAATTAAATTAAATTAAATCAAAGCAACATTTCTCCTCTTTATTCCCTTCCAGGCCTGCTTGGATTCTTCCTCAACGCCATCAGCATCGTGTCTTTCCTAACAGTGAAGGAGATGAGGACTCCCAGCAACTTCTTTGTGTTCAACCTGGCTGTGGCTGACATCTGTTTGAATATTAATGGGCTCACAGCGGCGTATGCCAGCTACCTCAGGTATCAAACGCAGTTCATTTCCTTCCGCAGGCCTTGTTTGTTTTTTAAACTGCATTTCTTTTGGCAGTCGAGCAAAAGTTTAGTATTCAGGCTGAATAAGCCTTTGAGGTTCATAATCCACTTTATTTCAGTGTGTAAAGTTCAGATTTATCAAGCGGATCTATTGGAAGTTATCTAACACAATCTTAACTGAAATGTAGCAACATTTAAAAAAAGAAAAACGATATATTTTATTCAACAGTTTCCAACATGAGCATCGCCAGCACGGCCCCTATTGATCCCCATTAGTTCATCCCCTATGTAGGTGATTAAACACACATTTATTTAATCAAATTAAGCTAAAAATAAAGACTTTTTTGGGGGTTAATCTGACTCAACTGCGTAAAGAATCATGTTTTTATTTTGTAAATGCTGTGTTTTCCAAATATAACCAACATGCTTTTGTAGTCTTTTATAAAAATAATGTGAAATTAGGTGTTGGCAGTAGTTCTCTGCAGCTGGACTATGATCCAAGTTTTGCCGTCTTTTCTAGATATTGGCCATTCGGTCAAGAGGGATGCGCCTTTCATGGTTTTCAGGGCATGATATCGGTCCTGGCATCCATCAGTTTCATGGCTGCTCTCGCTTGGGACAGATATCACCAGTACTGCACCAGTGAGTACAACATATCACCAGTACTGCACCAGTGTAATCTATAAAACATAAACCCATCTTATTTACATGTGCAGGGCAGAAGCTCTTCTGGAGCACGACTCTGACGATGAGCGGGATCATTTGGATCCTTTCCATCTTCTGGGCCGCTGTTCCTCTCATGGGATGGGGTGTCTATGACTTTGAGCCCATGAAGACTTGCTGCACGCTGGACTACACCAGAGGGGACAGGTAGAGTTGAGAATCAGTTCATATATATATATATAAATATGTCCATGCAAAAACCATGACACATCCACACTAGAATGCAGCTCTTATTTCCCTATGCATCTCCTTCCAACAGGGACTATGTGACCTACATGCTGACGCTGGTGGCGCTTTATCTGGCGTTCCCAGCTTTCATCATGTTGTCATGTTACGATGCCATCCATAAGCACTTTAAGAAGATCCATCACCACAGGGTAAATGTCCCAAAATCCACTTTTTTTTTGGCGACTTTTCTACTAAACCTGAACTCACAGTATGTGTGTGTTTGTAATATTTTGAGCCATCTTGCATCTACTTAAACAATAACAAGGAGCAACAACAACTGGTGCTGCTATCTTAGCATGCTAATGTCTGAGTCAGAGTCACTTCTCCGACAACCGTGCAAACGACTCTTGAGATTTTGGAAAAAGCTAATATTCTTCGTCTGGCAGAGAATAATAGCCTGAAAAACAGACATGTTATTTTCCTATTTTCAGCTGAATAGCGATAAAATGAAACCATCGGCCTTCTATTGACTCTACATTGCATGTGTAACATCCTCACTAACACAATGACCTTTGTTTCACAGTTCAACACCAGTGTGCCCCTCAGGGTAATGCTGATGTGCTGGGGCCCCTACGTTCTCATGTGCATCTACGCCTGCTTTGAGAATGTGAAGGTCGTCTCCCCAAAGCTAAGAATGGTGAGACTGTTTTTTTCATTAAATCTAAGTTCGTGAGAAGATACTGACAAAATTCTGAAAAGGGAAGGATGGGAAAGTTTATTTAATGCTGGGATTTGTTGTAGTAATGTCAACGTGTTCCTCTACCAGCAGTTACTTAGTTTTCATGAACTCAAGTACCAAACGTTGTGATGATCCTCGGTTGTGCTCACAGGTGCTCCCGGTGGTCGCGAAGACAAATCCCATCTTCAACGCTCTCCTCTACTCGTTTGGAAATGAGTTCTACCGAGGCGGCGTGTGGCACTTCCTCACCGGGCAGAAGATCGTCGATCCGGTTATCAAGAAGTCAAAATAAAAAGGACACTCGAATACAGTTCTGGCACAAAATCCCAAACCATCATCGGTCTCTTCTGACGTTGTAAACATCATTGGGCCACTCGTGTGTGTCTGTACAGTATATTTTCACATGTGGACAGTCGCTGAAACTCAGGACGATCACCACATCCACATCTGGAGCTGGATTTGTTGAACGTGTTGCATGTAATTTATCAAAATTCAAATCAGCGCGTTCTTTCTGCAGCAATTTGTCTTCGACAGCTCCTCCGTCCACATTGGGCCACTTCCAATAAACACACTGTGCTGCTGCTCTTCCATTGTATGCTTTAAAGTGCTGCTATAAGTACGATTTCTACTCTTGACCGACGTCCAGACATGCCTCCTCCTCCTCACACCGCATTGACTAAGCGGATCAACCCATTGTGTTTTCATTGGGAGGACCTGTTGGAGGTGACGTAACTTCTATATGCAGAAAGCAGAGCAGTCACTGTGTTACGCAATTACAGTGACACCTGAGGCAAAGTGAACTCATTTCGAAGTTGCGGCTTCTTTAAATGCATGAACTGACAAACAAAGAGGCAGACAGTGTGGCAGATCCCATGTTGCCTTCCCCTCGGAGCGATTCATTAAAATGTGATGGTGGCTTCTAGTTCAGACTTCATTAAAGGAAATTATTTAGCAGTTTTTACACATTTTCACATTGTGCTGAAGTGTTAAAAAAACAGCTCAGCCCTCTCTGGTGAGATAAATTACACATGAATAATGACAGTAATGTACATTAAAAACTTAATGAAGGGACCAGATATCATGAAAGATTTAAATAAAGATTGATGTAATGAATGGAAAGCAGGTTGAAAGACATAAGAAGTAACATAGCTGGACATCCACTGAGCAATAAGGAATTTAATCTCTGACACCAGTCAGATCAGACAATACAAGCAACACAATGTCTTGTTCTGACTTTTGTCCATTCCCTTAGATGACATGCAATCCTTCTGTGAGGTTAAAGCAAGTGTTGGCGTCAGCGAGGGCGAAGAGAAGAAAACACGACAGCACTCTGATCTCAGAGCTGAGCTGCCGCATACAAGCACTCCAGAAATAAGTCCGTGTCACACTAAACTCAGACGGGACTGACGATCTTGCCAAGCAGTCGTCAGCAGGTGAAATCCTCTCACCGTCTCAGGCAGCCATGTCTTAATATAAGAGCAGTCGGTCCGAATGAGCAGCATTCACGCAGGTCCAGAGCCATCCGAAGACTTGTTGACTCCTTAAATTAGAAAAGCATTTACGTCTGTACTGTTCTTGTCAGCATGCAGGAACTACACGAAAGAAGGCATCACTTTAAATGATTAGTGCATAAATCGGGGGATTTTTTAAAACAAAAATCCTAACCTCATTGGGTCGATGAGATGCTTACATCTCTCCACGTCCTATAGAATACAGATGACTCATGAATGGAGTAAGTGTTGTGTTAACAGTCAACAATTTCATTGCTTCTTACCATGAATCAACCATCCACAGCAATACTGTATGTTCACAAAAATAAACTAGAGCTTTTTAATAATAACCCAAAAGAATAAGTACTTTTGAGTTTCCCAACTGCTCTTCTGTATCGAGGAGGAAAGGTTATCCTCCAAGAGAGAGTTCAGTCTTTGGGGGGAGATATCCAGATGTGTGTGTCCAATGTCAAGTTCTTATAGTACTACCCGGGTAGGTTAATGTGTGTTTCTTATGTGTCTTATGTCTTATGTGTGTCAACAAATTAATCTGCAAGTCCAAGTCCGCTGTGGCAGGTGTTTACGGCTGGCCACACCACATCCAACACGTTCCACGGCTCTGCTGAGCAAGGCAGTTCCTCAGTATTTCTGGTATTCAACAAAAAAACAACAACCGACACAAATAGTGCAGACTTGTAAGTTATCTGACTACATCAACTCCTTCTCTCAATCAGAACAAGTATATGCTCATATATGAAATGAATTATCATATATTACAACAATATTTTCAGGGTGTTCCAACTCGATAGCTCCTCTGTGTTTTTGTACAAAACCAAAGCTGACTCAAGAGTGCGGTTATGCAGCAGCCTCTTTAGTCTCCTTGACACATGAAACAAGCTCTTCTCATTAGCAGGTATTACACGTCGGACATAATCATGCACTTCCTCATAAACTCCTCGTCCACCTCGGCTCGTCGGGGGAAAAGGGAGAGGAACCCAACAGATTAGCATCACATTCCAGGAAACGGCCGTCCCATTGACTGACAGCTGATTACAAGTGTTTGCGTGCTTGTGATCTAATTTGGTCGTGGCCGTAGATAGAAGCAGCAGTAATAGCAACGAGCACACAGGAATAAAGGGGACAACATGTCACAGACAGATCAAGTCTGAGTGAGCTTTCTTACGGCACATTGTAAATGTGGCTAAATGGGACTACAACCCTTTTCATTAAGTCTGGAATTAGATTACCATCCAGCCACAAGGTGAGGTGAAGGTGTTGCTGCATGCATAGTAACCAGGAGTGTGTATAACGCCGGTTACAGACAGATGGGGGTTTTAAAAAAAATGAAAACAGCTCAAACAGCAGCCCCATCACACACACGGGTGCACATGTGACATGTTCAGAGAGATTTAGTTCATCAGAGTCAGATTTTGACCTTAAGAGCATTAGTAAAGCCTGGCTGCAGGAGGGAGAACGTTGAAATATCGAGTGTCACCCACACTCACTGAGAAATCTTTGATAGCATCATCTCCTCTCTTCTTACCCCACTAATGTAAAACCAAACCAAAGATACACTTTCTGGAGAACAAGTGGCATTTGGGGCTCTGATACAAGCGTTGCTACCTCTACATTGTCCACTAATAAAGACCAAAAGCATATCTGACCATTTCACATTCATCTTTGAGACTTTATCTAATACTTATCATAAAATCGTACACAGATGAAACTGTTTCCAAGCCTTCAGCAAACTTCAAGGAATATAAGTGAATAAATAAACGATAACAAAAGTTAGGTTTGCTGCAAAATAAATGCTATTAAATGCTATTAATGTCAAAAAGTAGGACTTTGAAAAGGAGGATTATGGTTGAAGACCACTTTATTTTAAGCCTTCTGATAATTTGTTTAAGTGCACAAGATCTGCTGCTGAGTTTCAATTTGAGAAATAAATAAAAAAAAAGCAGAGCATAATCAGACTTTTACTGTGTAAAAGTTGAAGCACAGAGGCCATGTTTGCATACATTTCCAGGTTAATCATCAACTTTGTATTGGCTCAATAAACACAGTGGTCGATGTTAAATAATCATTCAGCTGAGAGCTATTCAGAGCAGAAAAGCAAAGGTCAGGGTAAATCCCACATTAAACATGACACGTTACAGGTCATGGGTCAGATTAGATGACAGGAGGAGACACATTACATGAAAAAAAACAAAACAATGATCTTACATAACGCTGCATGTGTCTGCTCATAAATCAACCCATAGTTTCATTTAAATGTGACACATTTCCACAGGATTGTTCTTGAAAGGAATTTTAAGGGATTGCTTTCCAGGGTATAATCTGGATTAGATGATTTGCGTCACTACCCTTTACAAACAGCCTTTCTTCTGGTTTTCATTTATGAAACCTCTCGCGTACCATCTTCACACCGTCCACATCTCAGGACAAAGCCGACGCTCTGACCTGCTGTCGGCGCTGCCAAATTACCAGAATGGGATTATCCGTTTCATCACTCACATATCTGCACTGTCACTCGTATGAAATCTGTATATTAAATAGAAAACTGCAGTGTGTTTATCTAATGGCTGCTGCTGTGCCAAGCCTCTCTCTCATTAGTGAAATTGGGCATTTATTTCCTGTGGTGTTAATCCTCCTTTTATGCATCACATAATCCACTGAACACACAGGAAAAACCCCTCCACTGTCTGAGATTACCATCCAGTATATTGTTTTAGAACAGTTTGTGCTGATATCAACAAACAACAACAACAACAAAAGATGCTCTATTGGCTGTGGTTGTTAAACATATGACACTAACATCTGTCATAAAACTACTGCAACACAAATCACATTTGCTAGAAACAGATATATTGTCAAACAAAAAATGTATTATTATTATTTTAATAAGATTTTGTCTTAGTTGTATTAGTAATGGCGAAATTAGATTAATCAACAACTGAACTTTTCAGATAAATAATTATATTACGTAATTATTTATATATATATAGTATATATATACAAATTGAAGAATTTGACATAGGCCTAAATAGTAAGATTCCCTGTTAATTACACATGTTCAATTGCTGTTTTCATAACTAGTTAGTGTTGTTATTAGTTTTGTAGCATCAGAAACCTTATTCATTTACTTTTAAACTTAGATGGGACCAATGAGGTGAGTTTTTGTGGGTGCTCCACTATGTTTTATAGTCAGATCATGGGTCAAACATGTATTATTAATAATATTTGCAAGTCTTCACTGCCCTCTACTGGCAAAGAAGAGTAGCTCTCGTTAAGAAATGGGAAAAAAACTCCAAGGCATTTACTTTTAACATGATGTAAGTGTGTGCGTGTGTGTGTCTGTGTGTCTGTGTGTGTGTGTGTGTGTGTGTGTGTGTGTGTCTGTGTGTGTCTGTGTGTGTGTCTGTGTGTTGTGTTGTTGTTATTGTTGTTATTCTTGTGTTAACCCAAACTCTAATCTAAAATAGTAATGTAAAAAAAAAAAATCATTAAAAACCATCTGTTATTGAGGATATCATTAGGTTACAGTAGTTGTGATGATGTAAAATATTTACTTATCTTTTAACGTCAAGGACAACATCACTGAATGGGACGACGTTCATGGCTGGCGTGCACTTACAGAGTTTCACCACATGGTGTCGTCGGTGTCTCGTGTTGAATCAGAAGGGTCCCACATCCCCGTTACCGTTTGGCTCGATTCAAGCTCAGGACATAAGAGCTGCTCGCAATAGTTATTACGCGCTTTTATTGTTGCTGTTGTTGTTATTTACATGTTTTGGCTCACTGGATACATTTTAACGCGTTTGTTTGTTTTTCATTCACAAAGTGAGTGAGAATCTGCTCGGCTGCCGTTCATGCTCGTCTCTGGTGAGCTGTCCACAATGTAATGGTGCTGAAATCTTTTCAGCTCCTTCAGCGGACGGTTAAGAAAAAAGAAGCTTATATAGTAAACTAGCTGCAAATTAATGCACATGCACTGACTTTTTAATAATTGAATTTTCCATATAGAAATGGGCCACATCTACATTTATGGAGACTCAGTGGTGAGAAGGGAATTTATAGCTGTTTTATTTATGTTAGTGATGTTGAAAGTCTTCTTTTGATTTGCATATATATATATATATATTTAAAAGAAAATATATGAGATATACATGAGCTTAGCACCAGATAGATATCCTTTGGTAAAGATGTATCACTGCAGATATGTTCATGTGCGTATAGGTCTATAAATGTATAGAGACATTGACGAATAACGCCAAAGTCAAGAGTCACACACATCAAGAATAAGAAAGCCTCTTTTTCTTCGAGGTTCTTGCAGTGGGGGTCTTGTGATGTGGCGCTCATTGGCTCTTATTGGTTGAAGTGATTGCTGCCATGGTCGGAAATTAACATAAAGGAGGCAAGTGGCGAAGGGATCCACTTGGGGGCAAGCTGGTGATGCGTCATAGCTCTTGGTGAAAAGAGGAGACAACAAAAAAAAGGAACTAAAATAGCGCCGAACCTGCGGGTTAATGTGCACCAATGGCCACGGAGTCACTCGTGGTCTCGGAGCTGAGCGCAAAAGTGCCACAGGTGATTGGAGGCATGGACACGGAGACGAGAGAGTTTGAGCGTCTTAGGTGTTGCAAATAAGTAAACCAAAAAAAAAAAAAAAAAAAAAAAATCGGAACAAACTTTGCCATGTAAGATTCGCGATCGGACACATCTGCACGGTGCAGAAATCGGACGACTTCAGCACGTCACTTCTCCGGAGATCATGAAACAACATCGGATGTGGCTGAGGCGAAGACACGTTGAGGAAAGCCGTCTTCACCGATGAGGCAGCCGAGTTTCGCCTCTCCCTTTACGCACAGGCGAGGTGAGGACGGAGAGCATCGCATCAAGGTGGAGAAAACACCAATGAGTCATCCGAGGTGTTGAAAGACTCGGGAGCAGACGGGAGAAGCACAACTCTTATTTACTTTTTAATATATATAATAATAAAAGAAGCGCATCATGGATGGAGAAGGAGGATCGTCCGGGCTGGTCAAATCAGCCGCCGTCAAACTGTCCGAGATGGGCGAAAGAACCAAGCAGCTGGGCACCGCGATGAAGGACCCTCACCAGCAACGACGGATCATATTAGTGATTGTTTGCGTGGCTCTCCTGCTGGACAATATGCTCTACATGGTAATCGTGCCAATTATCCCGGACTACCTTGCCGAGCTGGAGAGTGAGCAGTCAGAGCACGTCCACGTCGTGATGCACCCCAACTCCTCCGCCAACAGCACAAGCCAGGACAAAAGTAACAAGAACAACTTGGACGTGCAGATAGGAGTGCTTTTCGCGTCCAAAGCCATCCTGCAGCTGCTAGTGAACCCGCTGTCCGGCACGTTCATAGACCGGGTGGGATACGACATCCCACTCTTAATCGGACTGAGCGTCATGTTCGTGTCCACCTGCATATTCGCCATCGGGGAGAACTACGCGACCCTCTTCGTGGCCAGAAGTTTGCAAGGTCTCGGCTCTGCCTTCGCGGACACCTCCGGCATCGCCATGATAGCCGACAAATACACGGAGGAGTCGGAGCGCAGCACGGCGCTGGGCATCGCCCTGGCGTTCATCTCCTTCGGGAGCCTGGTGGCGCCTCCGTTCGGGGGCATCCTGTACGAGTTCGCGGGCAAGAAGGTGCCCTTCATAGTGCTCGCGTGCATTTGCCTGGCGGACGGCTTCCTGCTGCTGACCGTCATCAAGCCGTTCTCCAACAGGACTAGAGAGAACATGCCGGTCGGCACCCCCATATACAGACTCATGGTCGACCCCTACATAGCCGTGGTGGCCGGGGCGCTGACGGTCTGCAACATCCCCCTGGCGTTCCTCGAGCCCACCATATCCAACTGGATGGAGACCACCATGCACTCCACGCAGTGGCAGATGGGGCTCACCTGGCTCCCCGCCTTCTTCCCGCACGTCCTCGGCGTGTACATAACGGTCAAACTGGCAGCTAAGCATCCACACCTGCAGTGGTTCTACGGGGCGTTGGGTATGGTTATCATCGGGGCGAGCTCGTGCACGGTGCCCGCGTGTAAAACTTTTGGGCAGCTCATCGCCCCGCTGTGCGGCATCTGTTTCGGCATCGCGCTGGTAGACACCGCCCTGCTGCCCACACTTGCGTTTTTAGTTGACGTGCGTCATGTGTCGGTGTACGGTAGCGTTTACGCCATAGCGGATATTTCCTATTCCGTCGCGTACGCTATGGGTCCCATAGTAGCCGGCCAGATAGTGCACAACCTCGGGTTCGTACAACTCAATTTGGGCATGGGCCTCGTCAATGTGCTTTACGCGCCAGCGCTGCTGCTGCTGCGCAACGTGTGCCAAATGAAACCGTCCTACTCCGAGAGAGATAACCTGTTAGAGGAGGCTCCGCAGGGGCTGTACGATACCATCAAGATGGAGGAGAGGAGGGCTAAAAAGAAGGGCTACAGCTCGGCGGGGAATTGCTTGCCAGTAGATGAAAACGGGTTTGACAACTTCAGAGCACAGCGGTCCTTGTCAGAAGAGTCGTCCGGTACGGAGTACACTTAGCCCGGCCCACACTCGCTCACTCGACCGCGAAACATTCCCCCTGGAGAGATCCGGAGATGAGGCAGGTTATAGTCAAGTTATTTAAACTTTTATGTAACTACCGATGTGCAATATTTAACACCCAATCACCAAAATCACGACGTGACCTGCTTTCCAAAGTTTATGGTTTCTTTTTTTGACTGTCATTGTCTACGTAACGTTTGTCATGGACGTATAACTGGAATTTTGTGAGAGATCTGTCAGCTACTGTTGAATTTGTGTGCATCACTGAGTATTGTAAAAAAGAAAATAAGATATAAATAGATAAATGTGCGTACAAGATTATATGGGACCAACTATATGCAGCACATTTCCCCCCTTACACAAAAAAATAGCCTATATTTTTAGTCTCTGAAGAAACTTTTTTTACTTGCACATCAAAGGCCTGATTTTCCTTTTAGGTTGTTGAAACAATCGTGAATTTTAATTTTGTAACGAGTCTGTTTTTTATTTACATTTTTTTAATCGTTGTTTGAAATTAAATGTATCTAAATAAATGGATTTTTGTACATATGTGGATACATGCACAATGTAAATTGTTAAAACATACGTGGACCTCTACAAAGTGTGTGTGTGTGTGTGTGTGTGTGTGCGTGCGCGCGCGTGTGTGTGCGTGAATCATTTTGTCAAGACGTAGCTAATGAAGTCAGTCTCCTTCAGATGAATAAATATGTATTCATTTATCACTTGTCGTTTTAATAAATCTCTGTTTGGATCGGTGTGACGCTGGTGATTTCATTCTTATTTCAAGCTTCAAACGGAACATATTTCGTTAGAAATCTCATGAATTCAGATTATAAAAGTGGTTCACACTTCAGAAGTATTAAAACATCACGTTTGAATAAAAAGAAAAACAAGTTATTTCAATATGAAAGGTGATACAATTATGGAACGCCATGTGATTCATGAAAAACGATTACTTTAAAGTTTAATTTGGATTTCCACAAGTTACAGCGCTGCACAAATAAGCACACCTACAGTAGAGGGAGCGGACCACACTAAAAAATAATAATAATTATAATAATAATAATAATATAAAACAGATCCAAGTGTGCAATAGTTTAGAAAATGAGGCTGCAACTGCAAAACAGATTTAATTTCCACGTGTGCTTCGCCTAAGTTGACAAACTGCAGGATTTCAATCTAAAGCGTCATCTGAGGACCGGCCGGACTATCACAGCACCTTTGGGTGCTTTTTTTTAATATTAAAATTATTATCGGATGTGGAAAGGAGGGGGAGTGAGGGAGGGGGGGGGGGGGGGATGTCAGATAATATGTTCCACGAATAGATTTCGATGGGAGGAGTTTCTTGCCCCAAGGGGGAAGGTAGACCCGAACACCTTCAGCATCTTTTCCAAGGCGCGCATTAACGTGGAGTCACAGCCTTATGGCGAGGCGAGGCAGTGGGGGAGAAGTCCTGAATGGAGCTTTACTCTAACATGGGTTTTCACTGCGTTGACGTGGGAGGCAACGTGAACTTCCTCACACTTATCTGACCTCTCGAGTGGCGCACCGATCAGGTAAGGTACGTTTATTCTTCTTTCAAGTGTGTGTTTGATTTAAACATTTTAAAAAACAACCTTAGAAAGATAGTCTGCACTTTTTTTGCATCTTTAAATTTAGTTTAATCTCATTCAAAGTCCTCTTTGCTGTGACGATGGGATTTGAAAAGTTGTAATTGTTTAACATTTCAAGCAAACGAACTTGCATCCTGTGATACAGATTTAATATATTTGCAATTTTACTTTATGTTCATTTTACTTTATGTTTTAGCTCTTTTTAAAATGCACTTTAATGTGAAATTGCACTGAGCAGAAGATACCCAATTACCTTCTTAACTGTTTGACTTGTATTTGTTTTGGGGAAATATATACTGTATATATATTTTAAGACTGAACTACAGATAAAAGGAGTTTTTAAGATGCACGTCTATTTGTAATGGTGAGCGACGAGACGCAGCTGGAATTCAAGGGCATGCAGCAAATTGCATGAGGCTGCAAAATGACGAATGGAAGCCTGCTGGTTCACTTTCAGACAGCACCATGTGGCTTCATTGCCCAGTAGGCCTACTTTTATTTACTGTATTTTGTGGGGGGTTTGTTCTCTTTCTCAAATGTCTTTATATGCTTCATGCAGGGAAGACTGACCCCAGATCCTCTCGAGAGCGTTTCCGCATTATTCCCTTTGACTGGACTGGAACGCAAAGATGCCAATCTTGGAGAAAGAGACGGCCAGAGACCAAGGCAGCCAAGTATGAAAACATGTCATTGTTTCTACAGTGTAAAAATCTTGTTTGATTTCATGTTTCTAAGTCCATCTTCTCCTTTTATAACGTGGAAACGCAGAGCAATGTCGCTGTCCATGGTCCTGAAGTTGGTTAAACTACTGCTGCTGAATTTCAGCACCATGGTCAGCGACAGCGCTACTCACGCTTGGCCGCTAGGGGCAAATATGATTCTAGGACTTCCACCATTCAGATTTTTATTGTATATCTACTATTCTGTGCAGTAATTAACCCACATAATACAACCAGTGGTGGATTATGTTTTAAATTATTATGGATTATTTTACTTTTTGAGTGTTTTTCCAGGGTAACACTTCATATGACTTCCTAAAAACCTTTTTTTTTAAACTACACACATTCCCAGGGATCAACAGCTAGACAACATACTCTACAATTCCAATGTACCAGTCAATATTAACATCTTGGGCTACAAGCAGTACCGTTATGCAAATGATCAAACATCAGACAGAAAAGATAATCAATTTACTTTTTCCATCCCTATAAAAACAAGAGTGTCTCAAGTCCCAGGGGCTGTAGAATGTATTCTCAAATAGGCCTCGAAGCATTTAAGATGAATTATTAACTCAGGTTCTAATAATTAAAGCAAAGAAAAGATGAGAGGAAATTACCCTTTTAACTAATGAACTCTCGATGAATCTGGGGAAAGACATCAAAATGCAGAGCAGCTGCTGTCATTTCATTACTTGTAACGAATATTTATACCAATCTCTTGTTTGTTTTTATTTTTGTATGACATCAGACGTTGCCAAAGGTCCCTGTGCCCCCGCTAAAACAAACCCTCGACACATACTTGAAGTGTGTCCAACACCTGGTGAAGGAGGAGCAGTTCAAGAAAACAAAGGCCATCGTGGAAAAGTTCGGGGCTCCTGGAGGCGTCGGGGAGGTTCTCCAGCAGAAGCTTTCAGAGAGGAGGGACAAGACGACCAACTGGGTAAACTCTCAGATCTGCAAGATAGAAAAAAAACCTGCTGCTCTTCATGTTCATTTGGAAACTCTGCAAAACCGTTTTTCTTCAGCTGTAAGACTTTTTGTATCATTCATTCTCATTATCATCCAATTTATTGGATTTGACCTTTTTACAATACAGTATTTGTCATTAGCACCAGGTCATTTCTGCATCTGCTTAGTCTGAAAATAAAAATGACCTCAGATTTGTCTAAAGTAATAAGAAAATATGACCCATTCATAAAAGAGTTGAAGGAAGTGAAACGCCATGCAATAAAGATTTATTGGAGCCTTTGTTGCTTCAATCTGTCCACCTGTGTCTGGGTGATCAGTCAGAACACAAGTCATCCAGCTCAGTGGAATCTATCACGCTCCCACACCGGCTCTCTCCTACTCACTTTCATCTGGCAGTGATACACTGTGATGTGTTTTTACTCCGTTGCCCACAGGTCTCAACTCTGAAAGTAATAACTTGAGTCCAAAACACTTAGCAAAGCCACATTTCTCAACAAAAGAAAAAAAAAAAAAAGCATCCCTGTGTTTTTATTTAGGTGTATGACTACTGGCTGGAGGACATGTACTTGAACAACAGGTTGGCCCTGCCGGTCAACTCCAGTCCTGTCATGGTGTTTCCTAAGCAGACGTTCAGAGATCAGAAAGACGCCCTCAGGTAGGAAGTTTGATTCTGCTATTCTAAAAGGTTTGCATGGGCTGAGATATTGAGTTGACTTTCATATAAGACAAAAACTCGTCACAACGGAGGAAGCAGAAACTTTGAAAGATCTTTCCTCATAATTTACTTGAACAATTTACGGATTATCATAACATTTGCAGGTTAAAAATGTGTCGATCGACTAATTATTTCAGCTCTCACTCCTTTGCTAAGAACACAAATGCACCAAGTTCCATTGAAAAACAAACAATACTTTCCATTAAAACTCCCAGAATGCTGATATTTTTTATATTTTTTAGAGTATCTGGGGGTCCAGTCCTTAAAAGGTTTACAACATCATAGCACAAAGTCCACAGTAAATCACTCAGTTCTGCAGCCACTGACAGGGTTTATGTACAGACTGTGATTAAGATCTGAATTACAGACATGGAGAAAATCACTGGCATCATCTCTGGGCCGTTTCACTGGCCATTATTAAATGAGCCGTGGTCCACCAGACATTACACCAGTCCACCCAGCCCTGTAACTCAACATTAGCTTTTGTCAGCTCACGCCACACTAACTGAATAGTTCCAGAGCACCCCAAGCTGGTAATCTACTGACACAGCCACTTATTAGATCGGGAGTGACAGGGCAAAGCTCTCCGCAGAGACTGCTAGTCAGGCTTCATTTAGGGGTGTGGTGCACTGCGGCCGCCTCCTTTGTATTGATCTGGCTTTGAACGTAATAACACCGAGACAAATGACATCCAACACAAGGCCTGACAGGGCTCTGTGTTTTCCCTATTTGCCCACTCACACATACACGCCGGCTCACTGCTCACACAAACACAGATATACACACACGGCTACCATAATGTGATTACCGTTAGTCCTTTGAGGGATGAGAGGAGGACTAATTATAATCACCGGTCAGTTCGCTGTGCATGTTTCATGTTGTTGTTTTAACATTTCAAACACTCTTTTTCAGATTTGGTGCTCGTCTGATCGGAGGAGTGCTGGACTACAACGCCCTCATTGATGCGTAAGCTTGTAATGGATTACCCGTCTCCCTGCATCCTCACGCTCCACCTGCATGCCCTTTATCCCCACCTCACCTATGAAAGTGAATTTATGATGATAAAGTCAGAGTCTACAGGTAGTTTGATGGATGTAATAATGTCTCTCAGGCGAGCTCTGCCACTGGATTTTGCCCGAGGTCAGCTAGCCGGGACCCCCCTGTGCATGGAGCAGTACTACCGCCTCTTCACCTCCTACCGCTACCCGGGGCTGAAGACGGACACGCTGAAAGTCCACATGGATGCAGCCTCCTCAGCGCCGAAGCACATCATCGTGGCGTGCAAGAACCAGGTCAGCACGCCGGCCTCTTGGTTAACTTTTCACAACTGGAGACCCTGCCCTGCTCATTTGACATTAAGGTTGTTTTGAGATAATATTCAGAGTTTAATGTTGAAAGTGAGTTTTCTTCACACCACATTTACCACTACATGTGAGAATACTGGCCTCTAGTGCAGATAAACGATTCCTTCATCAATTAAAAAAGTATAGAATGGATCTCAAATGTCTACAACACCATCTATTCTGTCTAGGTGAATATACAGTGTGTGTTACAATGCTTGTCTTTCTTTAAACCACAGTATCCCACTCACCCAGCCCTGAACCAAGCCTATAATCTGTAGTCTGTGCCATTTCCCTCACATATGACTTTTACTGGTAATCCTCTATCGAGATCCATAAATCCATAAAGCCCCCGACCGCTAACATCCACCCGCATTAGGTCCAAGGCTACGATTTGGATTACATTTAGCTCACAGATTGTGCCTTTAAATTACCTCGGGAAAGGGCACGGTCGGAGGCTTTCACCTGGAAATGGTTCTGGGAACCCTCAGTCCGTGGCACATAAGGGCCCGTCCCTATGGAGATACAGGCGGTTAACTTAATTACTGTTGATTGAATCTGCCAGAGCTTCCTTGAGTCGTGTATTTAGCTGATTGTAAGGAGCCATATTTTAGATAGCAATTGACCATTTTCAGCCATAATTAGGGTCCAATTTATCTCCGCTGTTGAAAGACTGTCCACGGTAACAGAAGCCTCAGATAGAAATGACCATCAACAGGCAAGGACACGTATATTCACTATTCATCATGTGATGCACCACATAATGAAATAGTTAAAGGACACATGTTTTCTGTAATCTATTTTTTTCCACTAGTTTTTCGTGTTGGATGTAGTCGCAAACGGCAAGCAGCTCAACGAGACGGAGATCTTATCCCAACTTGAGAAAATCATGAAAATGGCAGAAAACGCTGAAGAGAGGCTCCCTCCTTTCGGTGTCCTGACATCGGATGGAAGAACAGAATGGGCACAAGCCAGAGATGCACTAGCAAAAGGTCTCAGCTGCAAACTTTCCAGAGGTTTTAAACAACTTATAACATATAAACCAAGACATATCTCATCTCTTTCCCTCCCTCCATCCAGATCAAACTAACAGGGACTCTCTGGCTCTGATCGAGAGCTGCCTGTGTGTGGTCTGCCTGGACGAGTCCAGCGGCCTGGGCCCCAGCGACACCAACCGGGCCCTGCTGATGCTGCACGGTGGCGGCCGCGAGAAGAACGGGGCCAACCGCTGGTATGACAAGTCCATGCAGGTACGGCTACATTCAATTCACTTAAATCCTCCAGGAATGTAGATTTCCGGGCCGCTGAGCTTCATCCACCTTCTCTCAGTTTGTTGTAGGAATGGACGGGATATGTGGAGTTGTGTGCGATCATTCACCGTTCGAGGGAATAGTGATGGTGGAGTGCTCCGAATACCTGATAAAACACATGTAAGTCAGCCCATCGCAGCAGGGTGTAACCATACACTGAATATCACAGACTGGATGAATGCGCTGAGCAGTGACGGCGATGTTGTTGTCTTGAACAGAGCTGGGAGTCCATCCAAGATGGCCAGAGCGTCCAGCATCAGGGAGCTCCCCCCTCCAAGAAGGCTGCTCTGGAAATGCAACGCACACATACAAGGACTCTTAGCGGCTTCTGGAGACCGACTCCAGAGGCAAGACCAACACACAAACTATCACATTACATCTAAAAAACAAAATTTATTTAGACATCATGTCTCATATCGGTGCTTTCTCCTTCAGGCTGGTGAAAAATCTCGACATGGATGTTTTCAAGTTCAGCGTTTATGGGAAAGAATTCATCAAAAAACAGAAGATGAGTCCGGATGCGTTCATACAAGTTGCCTTACAACTTGCATTTTACAAGTAAAGTACATTCGTTAGCGCCATCTTCCAATTTGGCTATATATATGTCCACATATGTTGATATTGCCATGATATTCATCTCATTAGATGCAACAAAAGGCTGGTGTCTACCTATGAGAGCGCGTCCATTCGGCGTTTCAAACAAGGCCGGGTCGATAACATTCGCTCTGCCACCCCTGAGGCTCTGGCCTTTGTGATGTCCATGACAGATGAGAGGGCCACTTTCACCGTGAGTCATTTTTCTCACTTTGACCCCAATTACTGAGTAACTCCCACATTACTGTTCACCGCACCTGCTTAAATGAAAGATGTCACCAGCCAGGTCGCCACGCCAAACCCAGCGTTCCCATCCAAACAGATGATCTCCCTGCAGATTTAACCGGTCTATGAAAAATGAATTTAGCGGCTGCATTGTTCTCTATTTGGAGAATGTGAAAAATGCCCTCTGTTTATTTTTTCCCCCTCTAAATTATTTTTCACTCCTCCAACAGGATTCAGAAAAAGTTAGAAGATTGAAGGACGCAATTAATGCCCAGACAAATTATACAATTGCAGTAAGTATATTCAAACCACCAGAATTTTAAAAACTCAACATCTTATATTCACTCCATGTAGATGTAAAATAATAGCTTGACATTTTTTGGGAATGCACTTAATCACTTTTCCTGAGTTAGATAGAAAGATTGATACTACCTTAATGTCTATAAAGAAGCTGCAATATGATTATGAAGCGCCAACCAGTGCATGGTTAGCTTAGCATAGCACAAAAACTGTATATATCCACCTAGCAGCTACACAAAACAAGGACTGGGAGTGTCAATAACTACTGTGCTCTTATTAAGGTCCTGAAAATACTTCAAGCACCATGTAAAAAATATATTTTTCAGGCTATTACAGGAATGGCAATAGACAATCATCTCCTCGGGCTCCTGAAGATCGCAAAGGAGCTCAACATGGAGAAGCCAGAGATCTTCTGTGATGAGACGTATTTGGCCAGTAACCAGTTCATCCTCTCTACCAGTCAGGTAACATGTGATACCATTCTATTTTAACATATTAGGTGAAGATAGAGATAGAGATAGACTGTGGAGAAAGTCAAGCTGAATCTGTAAATGTGTTGCAACCTGATGCTGATGTTTGCTGCAAATATAACACATGAGAATATAATTAAAGGTGAGAACATATGGCCCAGGTCCAATATCCACTACATTAATATTCAAATTCACTTTGATTGGCTGAGAGGAATCTCAAAAAGGAGTTACAGAACTCTACTATAGTAATGAAACAGGGAAGAAACACACAGGACTAAATAAAGAATGTGGTTTATGTTGGTGGTTGGGATCCTCACAGAGGGCTCTAGGTGTGTTTTAGGGTTTTTAATTGGAGACCCTGCCAGACTCCTCTATTGCCCCCTGTGTGGAGTTTATTTAATTAGACCATTTCTGTATTTAGCTTTAGCTTTCCTGACAGCACCAGAACCCTTATATCCTTTGCTATAGACAGCCAGATACATAAATAAACTGCAGTAGGCGTCAAGGAAGTCAGGGGTCTGTTTCATGGTTTCAGAAGTCCAACACCTGCAGGGTTAAAGCATGTGGTGGGATGTGAGCTCATAACACAACAGCACCTTTTTCTTATTGGATAGAATCAAATGTAGGGGTTAGTTAACTATTCAATCAACAGAAAATTTATTATTAACTATTTAAATAATCCATATTTTGGGTCATTTATGAATAAGAAATGGCCACCATTTCCTGGTTCCAACTAGCCAAATATGAGGACTTTGTCTGTTTTATAACAATTCAAACTCAATATCTTAATATCTTAGCCATTATCTGATTCATTTTTCTCAAATACTAAAGGCAGCTTGTTCTCTTGACGAGCTGAACTCTAACCCCGACCGTGTCCACTTGTACCAGGTCCCCACCAAAGTGGAAATGTTCTGTTGCTATGGCCCAGTGGTGCCCAACGGCTACGGCGCCTGTTACAACCCGCAGTCGGACCACGTCCTCTTCTGCGTGTCTAGTTTCTGGGAGGACACGCAGACGAGCTCGGCCGTATTCGTCAAAGCCCTGAACGAGGGCCTGCTGGAAATCAGGGACTTGTGCAATAGAAGTGGCGCCGCGGCCCCCAAACCGGCCGACGGCAGCCAGGGAGCCGGCCGCCTCTTAAATCAGGGAAGTAAGCCAATATCAGAGTCAACTCTTAGACTTAGACTCAGTAGTTGAGATGCCGTTGTGTGTCTTTGTTGTCGTGTGCAGTAGTGATCCTTTAATGAAAAACAAAGCCTTAAAGTTCATATATATATATATATATATATATATATATATATATATATATATATATAGGACGTAAATATTAAAATGTGAAACTAGAAAACTATTTATTTTTTGTGGATGTGTGTAGACATCATCGTGATTTGGGTCCAACAATGACCCTGTTTGACTCGGCAGACTGAGACTAACTGGTCTGCTGCCTATAGGAAACTGAAGCCATGCCCACGTTGTAGCACTGAGAAGAGGGGCAGCTCCTCTATCAGAGCTGAGGAACGTACATCCTACATATAGATTACTCCTCATATAGAGTAGTCACACATATGAGATGATTCTGTATGTATGTATATATAAATATATTAAAAAAAACACAAGTATGTGACTTCTAACAATCATGCCATCCTGTAAATATAATCCTCTTTCTTTGTGTGTGCCATCATATTGGCAACCAACTGGATCAGTTGTATTATATATTTTATTAGATCCATTTTATGTGCCAGTTATGTAATCTTTATTTATTATTTATTTATTATATTGACACCATGTGGTTGCCAAAGAGGTTGTGTATATGTGAAATCCATCTGATGAGGCACTTTAAGATATTTATATTAAAAGCTGTGAATGCGGACTGGTTATGAATAATGTGTGCAGATGGAAAACATTTGTGGTTTCAGTGGTGCATTTGACGTCGTCTAGATGAGCTGTGTTCCATATTATAGCAATAGTTAATAAGTCTGAGATAAACAATGCTACTTTGTGACTAAAATACTGTGCTACGTGCTTTTAATTTGCACTTAAAAGGCAGAAAGAGGGATGTATTGTTTTGTGCAATAACATGATAGTAAGTGCAGTGAGGGTTTATGTGCAATTTACCAAATTGACACATTAGATGCATGGAGCTTGTGTAATATTAAATCAACTATTTTTGATAAAAAATTAAAGGAATTCTACATTGTGCATGCTGTGTGGGACAAACAATGTCAATTCAAAGTGTACTGTGATTTGGATTCTTCTACGAAGGTATATTGTGTTCAATCTGTCGTGGTTAAAAGGCAAATCCAATCAGTGGTGTGTAGCGATGGAAAATATATTTGTCGACCTGTATCGAGTTGTGTATATCTACCAATCATCAGCCAAAGTGAATGTGAACCATGTAGGTCCGATTTCAGATTTCATGTCAAGAAAAGAATAGAAGCGACGCACATTGCATGTTTATTCTTAAATATAAGTGTATTTTTTATAAGTTCACATGAAAAGCTTAATATACTGGTAAAGGGTGCACATAAGTAACAAAAACGCCTTAAATTAAAGTGATGCAAAGTGTTTTCCTGCCAAATGTAGTATTCTATAAATGTTTAACGTCTGATGTTAATGTCATCTGTTACTTCAAGGTGTTTGCCGTCTTATCTGTGTGATACATGTAATGTAAAGGATGTAATATTTGTCACGTGTTATTAATCGGCTTTTGTGTCGTTCATAAAAAGTAATCCACAAGAGTAAATCCTGCTGTTATAGTAATAGACAGAGTAACAGTAACTACAGCATAGTATCAACGTGTTCTGTCAATGTCATTGAGAGGGAGAATATAGTGCAATACAGTTAATATTCAATGAATGTTCAGTGAAAACTCATGTTTATCATGGAAAAAAAACTACAACAAAAGGCTGATTTATTTTTTCAGGCTAGAAGAATATTTTGTTGATAGAAGACATTGTGAATTTAAGCTGTAATAAAACTGTTGTGTGTGAAGCAATCGATTCTAGAAATTAAATCAAGTTCAAACCAACCAATAGCGTCAGTGTTTTCTGTTCAACGTGATGACCCATCAAGCTCATTTCCCAACAAAACAGATCTGATTCCCAGTTTGATGGCTACAGAAAAATCAAATATGGTGCTGTCGGCTGGATGTTGATTTCATTCGTATCATCTTGTATGTTCCTATGCTCTTAGTTACAATAGAAACATTATTAAGCATTTTTGGCATCCGGTTGTCTGTTCGCAGCACGGCAACTTCAGTAACACACTCCCAACAGATGGCCTCGTTTGCACTGGCATCTGATAAAGTCTGTGGGGAGAGACCCAAATTTGAATTCTCCAGTGGTTAAACCACTGAACCAGGTCGTTCAAGTGCCCAAAAACATTAAACATTTAGTCAAGCTCTCATGAACTCGTCCAATTAAACCTGATATACAAATTTGGGATGAAAATAAATCATGCAGACTCATCTGGATTTAAGAGTTCAGTGTGTTAATGGTAACAAATATAAAACCATCTATTAGGCTCACTGTCTCTGTATTCAGTGGCTGTGAGTTTTGTATCAACGGGCGAGGCTCTCCATGTGGTTTTACAGTATTCATACAGTATTCTTTAACTCTGGAAAGTTAGCACTGCAGCAACTTTCTACCAGGAATGGATTTGATTGGACAACACAGTAACTAAAGTAGAACCTGGTTAACCTTTTTTTGCTGGAGAACCCTGCGTTGTTTGCGCAAGAGCTCCCTTCATTGCACAGCTGGACTTTGACGTATCTCCATGCTAACTAAAGAAGAATAGAGATGTAAATTCTCCTATTGATGCCATTTAAACTCACTGACACATGAATATGATTATAGGATATTAATGTCCTGACTTTCATAAACCTCTGTGCCTCGTTTTCGAGTCCAGGTACTGAAGAGCAGTTCTAATACGGGCTGTCCAGAAAGCGAGTCTATTGACAGGACATCGAGCTGGGTCATCTAAAGCCAGTGCTGGCGGCGACCAGCACTTTCACTTCTGTGACGAGCAGCCAGTGACAAGCCTCGGCGTGGAGATCAATGGCGGAAGCCCACCTGGAGATGGATGACGGCAGTACATTACCACTAATAAGTGTCTGCCACGCCGCAGACGGGGACAGAGCCTTACCTGCTGGCTGCTATCGACTGGAGAGGGGAGCGGAGCTGTCCGTCCAGACTCCCTCCGCCCCGCCAGAACCCAGGAGAAATGAAAGGCCGAGGCTGAGAAGGACAAAAGCAAAGCAGGGACACTCATACAGAGAAACGTCCCTGCCTGGATGAGGTGAGTTACAGAAGAAATCCACCAATAAGATGAGACACTGAATGTGATCTCAGCATGAACAAATTATATTTAGCTTCAATGCCACACTTTGAGTTTATATACTCATTTAAAACTGCAAATATCTGTCCATAAATATCAAAGATGATAGTTATTTTATAAAAGAGTGCAGGCATCAAATTAGGGGGGGAAAAAGTCCTTATCTGACCAGTGGACACGCTCCACAACCCAAGAGCGTCGTCAGCCCTCACAAATCATGTCATGTGCCGCGATCACTAATCACCACGTTGGCCTAATGAGCCTCTGTAATTGAACATGTGCACATGAATCAAAAAAATAACAGCTACAAGATTACAATCTGACTCCATTCAACGGCCAATTAGTTACACTGATCCTGTCATCCAAACGTTGTTCCACGCGCCGTTAATATACAAGGTAATTCAGACGATGCAGCCATCTTTAAAAATGAAGCTGGGCTTGACATTTTCCTTTCAGAGCGGAACAGGGAGAAGAAAAATGACCCATTGTCTTGGGTTTCAGAAAGTGACATTTAAGGAGGAAATTCAAAGATAGTACCACTGCCATTCGTACAATCTTTCAATTAAAGGCGGGGGTCTATATTATCGCTGTCGGTTTTCACTCACAATGGGGTTCTGATAATGGCCATTCTGGCATTTGTGAGCAAAGTGTGCCCGGGGCAGTAGCTCCATTTACACGCCATCCTGGAGCCTAATTGGGCAAGAAGTGAAGCCCTATTAAAAATTACGCCACAATATAGTACATGCCAAGAGCTGAAACCAAAGTACTTCCATGGAACCTGTCCCATTTAAGCAAGATGTAGATAAAAGTACTTATACTGCTGACAGAATACTGTGTATTCCAGCATCATATACTTATTGAGTGGGTTCCATTATGTCTTTTATAATAGTCAGAATTAAGAGGTGTATTTCACATTTCAGATTTTCTAAAAAACTGCAGTATAATATCATAAACTGCAATTATTCTCAAACGTCTGCAGCCGTAATCACACATTGTTGCATATCACCACAGAAGAATAGCAAACTTCAAGCTCCTCACTTCGGCAACTGTCAACAGTTTCTCCAGCTGTTTTGATATGTTATAATGAGGCTCTGCCCGGATGACAACATGACACCTATTCATCTCAAGCTATAGACTTCTAATTTCTTTTCCTATTTACTCCCTCTTCAGTGCCGGTACTTGTTTTCTCGTGGAGTTTTCTGAACAACAATCCATCCCCGTGGCTGCATATCAGCAGCAGTCAACACTATAGCCACGCTACTGTAAACGCACTACCTAAAACAGTGTTGGCAACATATGATTCATTTTGTGATTGGAAGATCAATAACCAATTTGAAGATGACCTGGTGGAAGAGGATCCAGATTGCGGGGCCTGTGTGCTTCGGCGTGCGGCGTAAATCTCGTGGTGGTGGATGTGCGTCCAGGCCTGCCAACGGCTCCGGCTCTTGGGGGGATGATTTATGCCTCGGGTCCTGTAGCGGTTGGGCTCTCACTGGACGGCCGGGAAGCTAATTTGAGCGTCTTCAGCGAAAGAGCTGGCTGAAAGGTGGGGATGGTCGGCGAGAGAGGGCCCGAAGTGCAGAAAGTGGTGTGTGGAGGACCGAAAAAATCTGTCATTACAGTCATTAATCATTAGCTTTATCATCATAATCATTATCATCAGCAGCACACTGTTCAGCTCACAGCTCGTCTCCCTTCAACACACACGTCTGAGAAAACAAAGAGGAAAAAGAGGGAGGAAGTGAGAGTTCACGACTGGACTGTTAGTGGAGAAGGTGACCGGTTGTGCCAGGCAATCATCTTAGGAGGCCGAGTCACTCATCCACGCAAGCACTGCAAAGAGACAACCGCTTAAACACGCTCCCTCACATCGGGGTAACAACCACTCGCCCGCCTGCGCGGCCTCCCGGTTCAGGCGCCAGGGAGGCTTCGGAGAGCCGGTTGCATAAGTGCCAAATGTGAATGGATCCGAGGCGACAGGAGGGGATGAGAGTTAGATGGAAGGAGCTCATTAAGAGCGCTGTGTTCTCCTCAAACCCCCCCCATCTCGCTAAAGCAGAGAAATGTGTGAACATGGCCATGAGTTCTGAAGGATATCTCTTAACGCCTGACAAGTGGGAATCGCCACCAGGCTATCTAATAGCTATACTGTCACGAGGGTAAATAGAAAGTCATGAGTTTGCATGCATGTAGGCCTCTGTGGCTCTGGTCATGTGAGACACTTTGCAAAAGGCAATTCCCTCACTCCCTAAGCCCCCCCCAACCCCAACCCCAACAGATCTGCTCTGCTGCCGTGCCAGATGTGAGATGGAGGGATTGTTAGGGGGAAAGGGGTTGATTTAGGAGGAGTTAAAAAAAAAAAAAAAGGTGTGCTTCATTAAGTGCTAGGTTCCCAGGTGGCCATTTGTCCCAGTAGCATTGTCCCTCTGGAGCAGAGCCGTGTGGGGCAGAGAGGAGATGAGCAGAGGTGCAGCATCCCGGAGCCCACAGCTGCCAATGGCTGCATCACTCTCAGGACTCCAGTAGCTAAAAACCACACGGCATGGAGCGGCGCCCGCTTCCTGCCTCCGCCAATTAACAGTGAGCCATTAAGAGGAAGGCGAGCGAGTCCAACAGATGGGAGAGCAGAGGTGTGTTCATTCGCTCGTTTGGGGAAAGGAGACAAAGCCTATTTTGATGCTGATGGGGTTCTGGTCTAAAGACACAAAAAAGACTTTCCAAATAGATTATTCATATTTCTATGTGACATTTATACAGTTATTTGTGCCAAAGCATGGTTTAAGGATCAGGTGAAAGCCTGATTTGCCATACTAATGTGTAGGTTGGTTTATTACATACACAGATAAATATATATATGGAAGAGTCTTCAGATTGTTCTTTTAAAAACACTATTTCACAGATTCCTGATCAGCCCATCCTGTCCCTCCTGGTGAAGTAGGCCTAAACCACACAGTTGAAACACCACCATGGGAAACGCAGCGCACACAATGATCAACAAACACATTACGCTGCATAGCTCACTGGGGAGTTTCTCCTGAAGTAAACTTAATCCGACCACGAAGAGATGTTAGGAAAAAAGGCGTTAGGAAGTTAATGGGCCACACAGTTGCTAAGTAATACTGTACGGCCATCTTTCACAGGTTTGGCTCATGTGCCTCCTGTACATCCTTGAGCTCATTTGTGTCTATTTACTTCCAAGGGGGGGGGGGGGGGGGGGGGGGACGTGGAGGCATATAAAGGAGGAGCAGAGGGAAGCGAGCCGAGCTGTAAAGTAATGGTTCCATCTTTAATGAGCGGCTGGGGACCGCAATATCTGGTGACTGAGAGGGTCCCTCTGCCGAGTCTCTGTCACAGCGGAAGGGCTGATCCTAAATCTCGCTCTTATTGCTATGAGCAGCGTGACAATATCTCACTCCGGAGACACAACTTCAGGTTTTTATGGACGCTTGGGTAATTGAGCAGCGGGAGGGGGGAGAAAAAAAAAAAAGGTCTAATCCACTTATCCGTAAAGGAAGTGTGTCCAAACTAAACGACTGGTGAATTGATATCGGTATCTTTCCCCTCTCCCTCTGTAGTGTGTCACTGAGATTTGTTTGTGAACCAGCGGTGTTTGGCTCCGGAGCAATGGTATCATCTAACCCACATGTGTTTCTGCTGCAAATAAGCCTGTCAGTTAAGCCACTTGTACATATGTAACAGAGGACGGGACTGAGGAATGGTGGCGGCGTGGCTTTATGGCCCCCTCAAACCACACTTGTCAGGGGAAACCGACCCACAAGACAGCTCTGATGGGCACAACAAATAGGCTTTGTCTCCGTGGTTTACAATTACCCAACAAAGAGACAGACTATATAGCATTTTTCTGTGAAATATCAGCTGACACAGACTCACTTTTGCCAGTGCGAAGGCAAAATACCATCAAATCATCCAAAATCAAACTGCATATTGACAGGTGCAGAACAAACTGCGATAGAGATTTGTTTGTCGCTGTCCTTTAATATGTCCTCTTCTTCGCACATTAAGCACTTGATCATGAATAAGATGCTAAGCAGAGTGCAAAGATAAAAGAATGATCTCAATTACAAGCGATAAATCCCCCAGAGTTCTGCTACTTGCAATCATTTTAGCATGTCTCATTAATGTTTTGATGAAGAAGGATGTCCCTGTAGGAACTGGAGGGCTTTCACAGATGAAATCCAATTAACATTCAGTTTAAAAAAAAAAAAAGAGGCCCAGCAGGGATTCACTTTCTAACCAGGAAATCCTCAACCCCCCGTGCAGCCTTGGTGGCGAATCAACTGCGCTTTCAAATCGGTGCAATTACTGTTTTGTCACAGAAAAACGGACAAATACTGATCCTTTGGTCAAGGAAACGCACAAAAACAGGACTCCTACACTCCACATCCGTTTAAATTTCAATGAAAGGGGGCCATCGCTTTGTGTGCTGCCACGGTGACGGATCCACAAGAGGCCCAGTGCACAGCGGAGCCTGGAGGTCCACTCTGCCAGAGCCACTCTGGAAAGCACTGGAGGCTCATGCAGACAGCTCCCTTCTCTCCACGGACGGAGGCACGCAGAGTCAACCTGCGAAACATGACGGGGACCCATAGCCCCGAGTCCCTCTGTCCTACCATCCCCCGCGGCCCACTGTCACAAAGCCCTCACACGCATGCACAAAACAACATACCAAGCACTTTGAGATGTCAGGAGAAGTCCTGCTCAGGGTTTCCGCTCTCCAAGTATCGACCCCTCGTTTACAGGCCTTTACAGTCGATGAGTTGTGTGTCAAGTTAACGTCAGAGAGAACTCGAGGTGACGTCTTCAAATTGTTTGTTCGAAGGGTAAAACCTACAAAGATATTCAGTTTTAAATGATATAAAACAGAGGAAGGAGGACTCTTTGGTATTTCATCTTATCGAATTACTTATAGCTGTGATTTTCTGGCAACTGAACAATCAATTAATCACATCAGCAACACTTCGAAGTAAAACATACTCAAACTTCTGAGCTTAACTTTGTTTTTCTCCCAGTTAGTGACTGCTGCCATGTTCTGGGATCTAATCACATCCTGAAAATGATCAAGGCCAAAAGCCAGTAAAATGTCGCCTTTGAAATGCGTGGGGAAGCATCTGTTTCTGGCACCTTTGAAACCCAGAAAGAGACATCTGTCTGATGTGGTAACGTGCCCAAAGTCACCCAAGATCACCATATATATACACATCAATACACCTCATCCTCACACACACGCCCTCTGCAAATAATGGTGTCATTTAAAATATTTTAAAAGCAAATAATAAAACGTGTCATCGTCCCCAATAAGCTCTAGCACGGTGAAATCTCCACCAGGGAAGAGATTATGCGTTTCTTTTTGAAATGATGATTGGCCTTGTGCGGACACAGAGCAGATGGTGTTATCTACCTCATGGGTGGAAGGAGCAACAAGTGTGCAATTAAAGGTCTGAAGAGATGCCTTCAGTTCAAAACAGATAAACTCGGGAAAGTAAGCCAATCTAGACGTATGTACGGGACAATTATAAGTGCATACCTTGACGTTGAGAATCCTAATACATGGTTCAATTAAATCAGCAACCATGCATGAAAGCTAATGAACAGTTCATGATATTTTTTAGTGGTCAGCAATATGTGGACTGTCCCTAAATTAACATACTTACTTGCTGGTAATCATCATTCCACAATTGCCTCTCCAGCTGTTTCTTTTTCCTCTTTCTTTTTTCGGTGAATATTGCTGAGGTTGTGAGTTTTTTTTAAAGAAAAACGTTCGACTGTAGGAACAAAAGAAATGACGAGAGTGCGAGAAGCCGGCTAGTTATTTTATATATTCTTCAAAGGCTTCTTCCACACATTCGTTGGTGTGGCTCCTGTGTGGAAGCTACTATGGCCTTGCTCCATCTTTCATTCAAACCGAGTCAGTATCAATCACATGACACTCCAATGATAGATAGGCAATCTACTAACACAAGCAGCAAAAATAACTTCACTCACTCAATCCTTGACCTTACGGGGCGAGCAGTCGGTTTGGTTAAAAGCTACAGCTATCGCATAAAAATTGATTTTTTTACTTTGGGATCAATTGCAGTGGAAACATTTGAAATAAAATGGCCATAGAAAGCTGTCACTAATAAATAATTGCTGTTGTTACGGGATTCATACACGCCTCCGCCTCCTCCAGAGCGGCTCATATTTAAGTGTTTTTGACTGCAGGCTATTTAGACCGGATAAAAAGACAGTGCAAGCAGGTTTTTTTTTTTTTCGGAGCAGTGGAGGAACTGCCTTTGGACTGAGGAACCGTCTCAGCATGTGTAGAGCCCGAGGAGGGACACGATTACCATCAAACGATAGCAACCGTGACACTGCTGAAGCGCCACACAGGACACAGAGGAAGTGGCGGAAGCATTTAGGTCACGCCAAGTTCAAACGTGCTAATGGCTGCAGCGGAGAGAGCCGAGGACATTTACAGATGCAAGACTTGTTAATTGTGATGACACAAAAAAAGCTTTTAAAAGAAGAAAATGAGCATGACAAGGCAGATACCCTGTCTATATAGGAAGATCATGGTTGTTGATGGCTGGGGGGGTTAATGACTGATGCGTTGGACCCTGAAAATGTTTTTCCTAACTGCAATGACATTTTGCTTTTATGTTGTTTACACATAGTCTGTAACTACAAATATGGGCATCTGATTCACTGTTAACTGTCCCACTCCAGCAAGCCAAATATGCACAATTAAATAAGTGGAGGCAAGAAATATAATCACCTTAGTAAGCTCTTTGATGTAAGAAAAAAACAAAAAAAAACAGACGACTTCCTTTAATAGTGTTATAATGCAGGGGTTTAAACATGAATGTGAGAAAAATACTTTCAAGCTCAAAAATGAACAAATAGATGGAAGGAAACTGTTCGATAAGTCGACAGCGGGCCTCATGCAGGAAATGATTATGCTTTCTGATTTCCAGAGCAGAGATGTGGCATCTTTCCAACTCTTGGCCATTAAGGAAATTAAGGGTAAATGTAAGAGAATATTGCTGAGGTTGTGTGTTGGTTTAGTGATTACCTGATTGAATTGGAGAGCCCTCAAATCTTTTACACATGTTTGTTTCCTTTGATGTTAGAATTACTGACTTTTAAATCATGAACAATATTCCAAGATTATAATCAATTGTAAACACGCTGCATTCATTCCGATGTCCTAGTAATATGCAGTATGTGCAGCATCCATCCCCCCGAAAAAGTAGGAATAATTACCAAAAGGCAGCTCGTGACAACAAATCCTATTTTTGTCTTATGTGTTGAGGCCAAACAAATATAAGCCACAGCTCCCAGGGTTTCCATCAAACATATCAATATTCAGCTGATAATGTCTTTAATCTGTGGCCAAGAGATCCTTGCAGAACTCCGAACACCACAGAGAGTTTCCACTAATGATCAAAAATAAGCAAATAAAGAATTCAAATAGGCCCTCCCCATTTATAATACAGCACCCTACATTATCACAGTTGACCTTCTTGGATGAAAACAAAGCAACAATTGGAAAGATTATGGCAATGTCCTTCCAGCTTAAAAAAATAATTTAATTATGAACGGTTTGATGCAATCTATTTGTTCTCTGAGGGCTATTTTTATAATGTTCAAAAACCTGAAACAATCTTCCTGGATGCAAAAAAAAAAATTGTTCCAGCTCAAAGTGCCGTACAGTCATGTGGCAAAGTGTGGTCGTGATCGAGACTAAACACTGTTCGTGACTTTATGACAGATGGTAGCTAAAAGGTCAAAGACACACATGGGGGCTCACTGCAGAGGGATCAATCCAGTAGGATACCCCCGTGTGTCCATGATGGATCCCCTTAGGAGAGACGCCACCAAGGCTTTTTTTGAACTCAGCAAGCCACAAAGAGAGAGACCCACCTACTTCAAGTCCTGATTCCACGAGCGCTGACAGCACGAAACTTCCAGATGCCTCCGACTCATTCATTTACAGGCTCCCGGGACTCTGGGGACAAAACTCATTCATTCAACTACAAATACGTTGTCAATAAACTCTCCGCTGACTGGGTAATCTGTAAATTGCAAGCTTTATTAGGCATGTAACTAGATAATCACACAATGAGGAAAAAGTCAGACATGCATCATGTGAAATGCTTGCGTCTATAATCAACCTATTCAATCCATATCGAACAGGGTGTTAGTTACATATCAACTTGAATGTTAAATATTATAAACCCAGCGTCATATATGTGAATAAACCTGAATACAAAGTGACAAAAGGGCCTGGTATGAGACGAGTGTCAAGCAGCTTCTCCTTGATGCAAATGAAGCAAATGTTTCATCCGTCAGAGAGAGAAATCACCCAGGAGCCCCACTGCCTGACTCCGGCTTCTGACGGGATCTTCTATGATCTACTCTTTACTTAATGAGGTGTCATGTACAGTTTATATAAAAGGTATGACCTTATTAAACTGTGAGTGAATGTGTGAAGCAATAGCTGGGGGAAAGATAAATGGCAAGGCTGTGTAGAAACTACTTTTGCCTGTAACATCCATGGGACACTGAAGCCCTCATTGTGAGTGTGTATCGCTGACATTTGTGGCTCTATTTTAAATGGTGCTTCAGTATGAATCATAGCAATATTTAAAAAAAATTATGCATATTGCATTTACTTTAAACTGATTTTATTTAACCTGTTTGAAAAACAAAATGTCAGAAAAATTGAGTGCAACTATACAGGAATCAAGTAGGCCAAAAAATAACAGATTCACATTGAAATTAGCGTTAAATCAGAATCAAACCAAATGAAATGTATATTTTAAAGCAACTGGTTTCAGTGGGGTACATATCACAACCCTCCAAGAACCTTCAATTGTAACTACAGTTTTGTTATAAAATGCATAACGTAAAAGATTTATTTACCAAAGCGCTTCGCTGCTCTTTAAATCAAACCGCTTCTCCTTTCCAGACTGCTCCAAGCTTTCCAAATCCCATTCTTGTTATTCTTTTCCTTTAACTTGATTTCTGACAGCCAATTCAATTAGGCTGGATATGTGTGGGTGTAAAAAAAAAAAAAAAGGCAACATGACAAACTCAGAAGATGGATGGCAACCTTTGCTTCACCATTAAAATCACAATTGCGTCCTATTGAAGCTCAATCCACTGGCGTATTACCAGCAGCAGCAAACGAACGCAGCGCCAGACAGGGTCGTAACTAATCACCCTCTGCAGTTCCGTCGCTTTAGAAAAGAAGATCTGCATGCTAGATTGTCATTTTCGGCTGCCATTGGTGGAGACCACATGGTCTATCCACCGCTGTTAATCAAGTTTGTCTGAAAATTAGCTAAAAAATACAGCAAAAGGCAGACGGAGAAGGGTTTTTTTTTTTTTAATTCGGCTTCGTTTCTTTTCCCGATGATAAGGCATGGTGACTCATCAGTCACCTGACCTTAACGGCGGTCTGCGGGGACGTGATGTCTGGCCGAGCCCCTGTCGGAGTCATCTGGCACCGGGGAGGAGCTGACCTGTTGGTAGATGAACGAGTACAGGCTGACGTCAGGGCGCCGACCGAGGCAGCTCTTGCACACTGAGCTGTAGTACTGCCCCAGGAGATCATACACCTTCCCTGTGAAGGAGACACGGAGAGGGTGATGTTGTCTGGTTTCAGGGAAAAAATAATTAGCCACATCATTGTTTCATGAGCTCACATAAATCCCATGAGGAAATATCCCAAAACGTACTTAATCATATAATTCTTTAATTACCATCACACCGTTGGCAGTGGCATGTAAACAGGAAGCAGACCGGGTGGTTGTTTTCCTTACCGACACTGATCTTCCTCCGAGTCAGGAAAGAGTGCATCTTGTGGACATCTGTCATGAGCTGGCTGTCACCAAAGGTGAAATAGGCCACATCTCGGCCCGCCTCGGCAGCTGCCAGCATCTGGAGGAGAGCTGGAGGAGAAAAGCCTGTGTTAAACCTCAACAGCCACTTATTTGCACAGTTTTTACACATTCTGTTCTTCCTACCGGTAAAAGTTTAAATAAACAAAGGTCTTCCAGGAGTCGATGATACCATTTTAAGTGTGCAGCACGAGTGTCTGTGGCATGTACAGTTAAAGGGAGGTTATCGGGGAATAGGTCTCACCCCCACTGAGAACTCTGGATTAGTTACAAAGAGAGGCCAGGTCTGGCCCTGGAGAGCTGTGAATATTTTAAGAGACTGGAAATATGTCTGCTGATTAATGAAGGTTGGGACAGTTAACGAGCATAACCGAATCAACCTTTCCAGAAGAGGGCTAAGCTGAGTGTGTCCTACACATCTGCAGTTTCTCTCCCCCGCTCTACTTCAACTGATTTTCCCCAGAATTAGCTGACAATTAAAAAAAACGGGCGGCTATCTGAGGCCACAGAAGGCAAACCCAGCAGCAGAACAGCATCCGAATTAGAAAGCTCTTCCCAGGAGGCATGTCATTAAGCAGACAGCAGGTGACCGTGCCTATAGAGGGCTGTACCTTGCTACAGCTAATTAACAAATATGCATGTATAGTTTGCAAGCACAGTGGCTTCTAGCCGTGGCTTCTGAGTAAGAAGCAGAGCTAATACTGCAAACGGTTAGCATAAACTCTCCTGAAGCTCCCGGCTGACAGTGATACAAGGCAGAGACCGAAAGCTGTAACGGATTGATGGACTCGAGCAGGCGATCAATTTCACTATTAATGAAACATATTAACTTTGTCATTTGATCAATAGAAGGAAGGCGACGAATAGGCCTTAACTAAATGAACGCATTCCCGGAAGACAAATAGATGCCCACGCTGAGCTGATGGAGCCTTTGAAGATGAAATTTATTCCGTTATATCCTTGGACTGCCAAGTGCACGAAAAAGGTGATTTGAGCACATTTTTTCCCCCCAGAAGATCTACTAAGTGGAGCATTACGTTATTACGTACCTTTCAGACGTGTGTCACCTCCAAAAACCCCACAGCCCCAGTTCCCTGTAGCCACTGCAGCAAGGTTTTGGCTTCGTTCTTCAGGGCGAGCAAAGCCACAGTAAGCCTAAATGAAGAACAACAACTTTTTAGGAAAGGAAATAATAAAGGGAATGAACTTCAAGTCGTCAGCCACACAAGGTTCAGACGAGTTAGTGGGGAATGATGTGTCATTTGGCAGAATCAGCTCTGATGGGCCTCAGGTCTAGGATCACCTTATTGTTCCAGATCACCGGTATGTTTTATAAGAGCCAGGCCTACGGAACGTCTCCATACGATCACACGTAAATGGAAATCCGCAAAGTAATTCCATTTGCCTGCAGGCTTGCACGCAACACATCAGTCAATGCATGAACACATGAAGGTTGGTTGGGAAACTAGCGTGGGTTTTACACATAACAGACTAAACCTACGTGCATTAAGAAGAGCATTTGAGATGACAACAGGTCAGGTGGGGGTGTTTGTCACATGAGAAATCATTTCTAAAAGCAGACGATGTTAAATGAAAGATCTGAAGCATCTCAGGACATTAATTTTCACATTGGAAATGAAGTGAATAGTGAAAATGAATTGTGAGCGCCCACCCTCCCCCTGACCAGTCATAAATTCCTCCCATGAAAGGGCAGATGTGACAGTTAGCTGAACAATATTCGAAAACAGGATTGATCTATATGTTGGTGCATTCCTCACACCCTTGTCAGAGCTGTCAAACTCCTCCATGCTTTCTGACTTGACAACGTCAACGTCTTGATTTTCTATTAGGAAAGGACATCCCTGACTGGGAAGACTGCACACATGGAAGGATTTCTACTTCAAAGAAATCAGCGATGTAAATGTAATAATTGTGATTAATCGCCGGAGGTCATTTATGCTCATTACAATTCATTCTGGGCCTAATGGACAGTGTAATGAATAAAATTGAGCGTATTCTTTACAAATATGGCAATCCATCGGTCTGTATTACATATATAAGGCACTTATCTATAATTCAAATATTTACAGAGGAAAGTAAATATGAGTCAATGTCATCCCATTTGACGTTTGTTTGCCAATTATCACCCAAACGGATTGACACTAATGTCATTAAAGCTGTGCAAACCAAACACGAAGTGGAAAATATAGTTAAAATGTAATATTACTTAAAAAAGACATGACTATGGAAGATCAAAGTGCAACATCAAAGAGGAGTGGTAGATTGCCCCTACACTTCCACTAGCATTAATTATACAAACGGCATACAATGTGTCTACAAAACAAAAAAAACTGCACTCACCGTACAGTTGCCAATACTTATGAGCTGACATAATGTTTAGTTTCTGTACTTTTAGGGGGTTTCATTCATGTTTTACAACATGCAGACTAAAGACACTTAACACAAAGACGGGATGTGAAGGAATATAGATAAAAGATAACCTTGTTGAGTTCTCGGTTAAGTTTCTCTGGGTGAAACTGTTCAAGAAAGTTCTTGAACTGCAGCGCATCGATGGCCACAATCTCAGTGGATCTTCTCTGCCAGCCATCTCTGAAACAATTCAAAGAAATGGTTTTGTAAAATCACACATATAACGGATCAACCGGGCTTTAGTCAAATAAGATGGAAATAGGAAGTCCCACAAAATAAAGTCAATAAAACAGACCGAAAGCATGCGTTGTGACCTTAAAAGATGTGCATTTTATATATCTCTTGATGATGGTGCTAGATGAAAGGTCAGGGTAGCATCATATGTATTACAATTCTCCCTAAGGGAGAAATAAATCTCTCTTTAACATAGCAATTTGGTATTGTTCCTATAGGATCCAAAAGTAAATTCATCTTCTGGGGACCGTGAAAGGCTGTATGTCGGAGATATTTCAGTCTGGACCCAGGGGGACCAACTGAAACTACCCTGTCATCAGCTCACATGGCCAAAAATGATTGTTAAAATGGCGTTAAACAGAGTTATTGTTGTTGTTATTAAAGCATTTTAAGGTCGTTGAAGTAGCGAGGTGGGATAAATACCTTGGAGTTGTGTCCTGGTGGCTGCCAGCCCACTTGTAGGTCCGAGAATAGCCTGTGTATTTACTGTACTGCTGCGTACCTGGTAATCACAAACAGGGACATTATTGGTCAACTGCAAAGCATTAACATTAATGTTGATTATTAGACATTGTCAGTTCGGGTTGGGGGGAAAAGAATGATTCATGTTAGAATCAAGATATCAAGTTCTTCTAAGATTTTGAAACGATTCACTTAAAAAAAAATCTATATTTTTTTTCTAGTGGTGGAAAAATGATCCTAAAAAGAACAAGAAGGAAAAATGTTCTCAAGGGTGGGCAGTGGCAATTCTGACTGACGGGATCGGATGAAACGGGAGAAGCCGTCTCCTGACGAGAGGAAGGTCAATTTATTACCCGCCTTGAAACAACTTGAGAAGCAGCGACTGACCGCCAACCGACGGGGGGAACACTCGACACCAGTAAAAGGGGGAGTGGAGGGTGGGGATGCAACAGCACAGTGAAACAAATAGGCCACAAATTAACTTCCCATTCATTAGTGCTCGTTAGTACCTGGCTGTCGAGAGCACTCGCTGAGATGCTTCATGCTGCAAAGTGAATAAACCAAGTGATTAGTAGTGGGGCCTTGGTCAGCAGGTATTAGGAGCTGCACAAAGGGGAGGGGGGGGATCTCTAGAGCGGACTCCACTTGACAGACATTTCATTAACAACCCCCCACCACTCAATTTTTTTCTACCTTTTTCAAGTAATAAGCACTATTTTTACCCGAATAAGACACTAAAGTGACAAATCTAGGTCACCAGTATGCAAATAAGACAACACGGATGAGCAAAGAGCAGAATGGGCAACATAACACAGCTAACTTTGTATTTAGCAGCAGCAGCTTTTTACAACTACTGGCCACAGACGGACAGCTCAACTTGCACCAACCTGGGAAATAAGCGAACATTTATATCACTATCATGTGATGTAAATTCTGAGCAAAGTTGATTATTCTTCTGGTTCATAACAATTCTAAACAGTAATCTGGCATGAATAGTAGATAACTCATAACTCTTCACTCATTTACACATTCCAACATTTAACTGGTGAATGAATTGCACATCCAGTCTAATAGGAAGCACAAACTGAGTTGGAAAACACATTAAATTCACCCAAATAAAAACCTCCATATTATATTAATAACTTATTGAAACAATATAACTGAATAACTGCAACAGAAACATGTTAGTAACAACATTTTAAATAACTACAAAAATTGGTTGAATTGAATCTTTAAACAAAAAAAAAACGTACTTTAAGAATATTTCAAAATATATCAGTTTCTATAATATAGAAACTGAAGTTAGATCTAGAAACATAAAGCATGTCAAGTCCACTATGAGATACCTCAGACACTTGCATAGCTCATAATGCTGAACCATCCGCTATAAAACTAGATGGACTTCTGTTAAGTATGCATACACCGGACCTTTATTGGTCCTCCAAGAATATCAAACTCTATGACCAACCATATTTGCGTTTGAAAGGAACAACCTTCAGGAACAATATGAATTGTGATTCAGGCGTTTTTATGCAGCCCGTTATTATTCAAAGACAATATTTGTATTTTGGCCAAGAAAATTAGGTCTCTGATTATTAGAAATGATATCTAAATAACAAATAGATTGCATAAAAATCAGCTGAAGGCTGCTCCTTTCATGTGTAAATACATGAAAACAAAGTGTCTCATGTGTGGTGGATCAGAGACTTTAAAAGGTCAGAGGTGTATCTCATTGCCATGCCGAGGTAAAAGTGGGCAACTCAAGAAATCATACTACTGTCGAGGTCTGCATGAGAATAAACAAGGATAATACTGTTTCTCTCCTATAAAAAAAAGCATATATAAATATGATAAGCAACATTTTGTGCAGAGTCAAGAAAAAATGTCTACGTCTTCTGCTTGCAGCACATTTCTGGTCAGTACTGGCGTCAATGAATCATGTGACTTCTCCTTGATACTGGTTAGACTTTTGACCGCCCTGATGGCAGCCACATATCTAGCAATCAAGGAAAATTGAATTAGGCCTGGGCACTTTTGCAAATTTCAATGCAGAGGTAAGATCCATTAGCTTCCCTATGCCAAAACGTATCACAGAGGGATATGATTTACCACATGGCTGCTAAGGCATGGACTTTGCTTTTACAACAGAGGGGGACAAGAGACACAAGGTTTAATAAAGATGATGGAATGGAAGAGTCCATTAGCAGAGCAGGTCTTGGGCAGGTCTTCCAGCTATAATTAATTCTGGGCCCAAGTAATAAAGTTAAGTGCCGTAAGTGGAGGCAAGGGAAGGATGGCTGGCCAGAAATCTGAAGGTGACTCCGCCATAGCGAGAAGACCTGATGGAGAGGTATGATTGCTGATCAGGAGGGCGGAGGCTCTGTTGCCTCACTTCCTGCTCTAATCCAACCCACATATTCATGCAATGTTGAGGCAGTTTATCTATGTATGGATGGCTTTAACGGTGGTTTACATCATGGTTTTATTTAAATGTTTATTTTCAAACAGTTCTCTCTAATATAATCAGGAGTTGTTCACCAATTAACGTCTCTGTAGGCTCCAGCACCAAATGGCAGACAGTTCATTGGAGCTTTTTCACTGAAAAAATCTGCCTGTGTCTGAAAGCCAGGTTGTTGAGAGCAGTGACAGTTAGCCAAAAAGATAAGGGCAGTAAATGCAAAACAATGAGCTGTAATAAAAAATATTGATCGTAGCTGCAGCAGACCACAATGAGATTCAAAGTCAAGTGGATTTTTATAGCCACCAAATCACTTTTATCTTTGTTTTTACTTCACTGTACCGGTAGGACTCATTGTCATTTTTTAAATCTAATTTTAGGAAAACTGTCATAGTATAAAGTCTTACGCCACTCTGAGATTTTGGCTTAAATACATTGCAATCATTACCTTTTTATTACATAGTTAAAAAGGCAAAGACGTGTAATTTGCTATTACATTTATCAAATTAATGCTATGACATCTATGCAGACGTTGCATACTTATGAATGGCAGACTAGATCTATTAAAGCAGAAGTAATTGTGGTTTATAGAAACCTTACGTTACCGATTTAAATATATTTTGCTGTGGATTGTTAATTGGATTTGTGCAGGCTTCCATCTGTCTTGATAAACCATTTCTACGTTACACTTCATCAAACACAATCAAGTCGCTGCAACAGTCTAGACAAACAGTGCTGGATATTTTTTTTTTATTTAAAGAAGAAAAAACTGTCAGGAGCCATCAGCCACCTGCTGGGACTCCTGATGTCTGGCTCTCGTTAATGGGTCTACCAGCCTGTCCCAACCCTGTTTGTTGCAACACTTCAATCCTGAAGTACAGCCAGTGGGAATTACTCAATTGAAAGACACCAACAGAGCAATCAGGACAGCCCAATCTACAACTCCCAACTGATGCAACTCTCCCCAACGCAGCTAATCAAAAGGGAACATGTAAGACTTCTGAAGTACAGAAAACAAACATCACAAACATCCTTTAGCCTCGTGCTGAGCCAGGATGGGGGTTAATTGAAGTTGTGCACTTCATGCTGAGTGTGACCAGGAAACGCTAACTATCTGTGAAATTATAGGTCAAGCATGAGAAATGTGAACCCAGTGGCATTATGGATCTGATCGGGATCAACGGAGTAAATCATGAATAACGGAAGTAGGAGTGATGGAGTAGGATTCATTCAGTGGAAATCATTGTTAGAAAAGGTGAGTTTTTGATCACTGACCTGTGATGATCAGACATTCATTATGATCCAGAGCTTCAGTGAAGAGGCGAGAAACAATGAGCTCGGGGTTGATCAGAAAACGAATTTCCTCTTGGACAAGACCAGAACTGGTGACTCCTCCACCCACAAACTGATTGGCAAAATCCACCTGAAAAGCAAGACAGAGGGCCGATGATGGTGGAAAACACAATTTTGGAGTCACATGCACATATTCTTATAAGATTTTCTTTACTAAGAAACTTTGGCGACAGGAAGAAAACACTGTATGAAAGGGTCTGAGCCCCTTCTTGTCAGAATCCCTGACAAGCTGATTGGGAAGGTGGCCTGAGGTGCTCGCTTTGCTCAGACATTTGTCCCCCATGCCAAAACTAGCTCTTGCCGTGAGCAGCACTTAGGTGTGCTGCTGCCAGTAGCAAATATCAAAACAGAGGAGCGGTCCTAGAGCACTGAGTAAACATCTCCCCCAAGTCACAACATGCTGTTAAATTGACTGCTGACTGAAGCCTGTGATATATCTTGCCGCAGATCTGTGGGTAACACTGATTTACTTGTGCATTTTTGATCTGTTTATGATTCAAAAGAAAACACACATCCCATCATTTCATCTCAGACACGGACGTGACAACTCATTGTTTTAGTCAGCAGGGCAGCCATGCGGAACATATAATCCAATATCCGGATTGACAGTTGTTGCTCATTGGCCTATAGACAGCCCAGAACAACCCCGTCACAACCCCGAGGAAGAGGCTGCAGAGGGGAGAGCAGCAGTCCAAGAGCAGATCTCCCTAAACTGGTCACTCAACTCTGGGACAGCAAGCCAGCCTCCGAAGTCTGCTTTGACAGGCTGTCAGCACCCCGCCACCCCCCAACCCAGCAGAGCATCCATCAATCCGGGGCCGCAGTGTGCCCCGGAGCTGGTCATGTGTGCACATCAACTGTCAGCTTGTGGCAACTGGAGGCAAACAAAAGGTGAAAGGAAGAGCGGGCCGTCCTGACAGTGTACAGGAAGCATGGCCGACACAGAGAGCAGAGGAGGCTCAGAGGCCTCGACCCCAGTCCCAGCACAGGCTCCCTCAAAGGCCTTTTCAGCAGTAGTAAGCATTCTGGGTGAAAAGCTCCAGAATGTGGTGGCTCGTTGACTGACTACAACAGAGGGAGAGGAGGATGGGCGCAGAGCACAAGGTGGAGCATCCCCCGAACTTAGAGCTCCTTCAAGTAAAAGAACATGATTCGGCAAATCCCTCTAAATCATGTAGTCGATCCACAAGTGAACATATTTCTCAGGTAAGATTGCTCTGCATCTTACCTGAAGCATTCCATGACCATCATCCTCAATGGTCCCTTCGCAAGTAATGTGGAGCTTTGTCAGCAGACTGTGTGAGCTGAAATACAAAGAATATTCCAGTTATCAACTACAAATGAGATGATGAGTCCTTGTTTGCTTCCAAACAAGATTAGGGATTTTTGACAGAAACAATTGAATAATATGTTTTTCTTTGATTGCAGAGCCAATACACTAAACCTTTTCCAATTCAGTGGTTTATCCAAGCTTTTCCTCGTGAATGTTACGAGTCCAACAGGCTCTGAAAAAAAAACAAAGGGAGTAAAATATAGTCAATACTGTATCAATATCAATACAATATTGTTGCAAAATTTGAAAATTAAACACCTACTTTGCTCAGTGAAACTTTTGAAATAGCACATCAGTGTTTTCAGTTTCTCAATCTTTGTTGAAGAGGACCCCTCGAACAGCCTTAAGGCAAGAAGAGATTATGAATTAGACTACATATGATGTTCCTCTTCTAAAAATGAAGCAGCAAGGACATATTACAGTCACTCTTTTGGTCCGCCAACAGTGAAACAACTAACTCCAAGACCAGGAAGAATTACTCTTCAGTGCCATCGAGAGACACAAGACCTCCACTTTGGCCATGTGAGTTCAGTCATGCTTTAACTTTTGATATGAATTGGTTCATCTCTCACTCAGCTTCCCTTTCAGTCACTAGCCGATTATGTAGGAGTTCCATCGCCGTTCTGACAATGGAGTCGCCCCAGGCTTGCCATCACAGAGTCACACTCGTGTGCCACTTCACAGCACTCACACAAAAAAGAAAGGAACAGAGTGGGAAACAGGGCTCCCTCCCCTTGGGGGTACATTAAGAAGCCCTGTGTCCCTTTTAAGCAACAGAGTCCTCAGATGGCAAAAGGTAAATTCCCTGAAAAATATCACACTAACGCCTGCACACACACACACAAAGCTGCTGGTAGTGCAGGAATGCACTTTCAGCACTAAGCCCACCATCTATGTCTTGAGCAAACTCTACAAAGAAGCCCACAGCCTGCCTTACATGCCACAATAAAGAGAAACAAATTTCATGCGGGTGAAATGAAATAATGACAAAAGCTTGATGCACTGAGAGCCCTTCGGGGGCTGGGAAACGCATTCATCCAAGTCTGCTCCTACATTCGTTTCCAGTTTTTGTCAGTGTGGCCCCTAGAAACAATCATGCGTCGTGAAGCCCTCAGGGCAAATGTCTTTGACATAAGCGAGCCACTAGTGAGAGCAGGCTTTTAACAAACTGCAACATGTTCTTTGGGGAATCAAGGTTTAATACACAATTATATAACATCAATATACCCCCCACAGATGTGAAAAGTCTATGATGTAACTCAGGAACGGATATAAGTGACTTTATTATGTATAACAGCTGGGTTTCTGCATCATCAGCACACAAAAAACATTCCTTAAAAACAGGGAATTCCAGCATGGAAACACTGTTTGAGCACTTCATGGTAAAAATAATTGAGTTTGCTTCTGAAGAATATTTTGAATGACAGCACAGACATTCAATCAAGCCAAAAAGAAATAACAAAAACAGTCTTGATAGTCAGCTTTATCTCAATGCAAATAAGAAGTCTGTGTTGAGATGAAAGAAAATCTGAAGATAACCAGCTTTGTTTTTATTTCATCTCTATTCCTGCGAAACAAAAATGCTAAAGAAAAGAGTTTGGGAGTGACAGATCCAAAAAAATTAAAAGCTTTGCACCAAATTGGTGATTCAGGACCATTTTTATCAGCAGGGGAAAGGGACAAAATCGGCTTTCCTTTTATATTGCAGCGAAACCTTTATGTGAATGACATACTGATGCAATTGAACTCTGATACAGCCTTCTGCAAAGCAACCAATGGCCTTCTCCATTGTCAAAACCAGCCATCTGAATCGATGTTAATCCAATTCCCCCCTCCATTTAGGTAATTACACTGTGATGCCAAAAGAGATGGGAGGACAAGACTGAGCAGTGATCTGCAGACTGTTTTTGCATTGCAACAAACGCGATCCCACAGTGAGATCTTGCAGGGATTTAAAAAAAAACACACACACACATACTGCCCTCATCTTTGTCATATTTGATGCTTTTGAAGGAAATGGTTTGGCTGTGAACTACACATAAAAAAGGGTATTTATTATTCTGATAAATTGACAGTGAAGTGCCAGAGAATGATAGAATGTGGTGGATAGTTCTGGGAAGGCTAAAGCAAATATCTACTCTATTTGATAACATATTTAAATACTAACATTTTTCAGATCACTCTGTAAATAAGTCAGAGTGATCTCTGTGTTTGGTAAATATATTCTCATCTTGAATAAATACATTCTAGTGTTTGCTCATGTGTAATCAAATCCACGCACAATGCAAACGGTTGATTTAACAACCGGCCAGGAGATAAAATGATTAATGAGGAAAACATATACAGTAGTGCCCCCTCATGGAAATGAAACTTGTCGTCACAGCATTTACAAGCGGATTATGTAACTTAAACCATCGTGTGTGAAACCATCAAATCCCTCCATTACCTGAAGAAGTTGATGTCTGGGTAGTTGCAGTACTCATTCCGTCGGGAGTTGCGTCGGGGGAAGGTGCAGAAGAAGGCGTTGGCGAGCAGACATGCCACCTGCTCCTGAGACATGGTGATGGAGTGGTTCATGCCTCCTTTGAGGAGGGGTATCGGCTAGAGGAGGAACAGAGGTACAACTGAGGAAGGTCAAAATAATTTGTTTCGTCAATTTGCCCAAACGAGACATTGAAGTATGTTTCATAAAGATACTAATTTGGCTCTGTGCTTCTTGAATCAGCCAACATAATCACAATCACTGTCCATCTTTGCTCACAAGAGATCCATACTCCTAATAAAGACTATGGGTTTATATGTATAAACAATATATCTTCATAAGTTAAATCTGTCATGACAATGAGGAGCACTTGTTACATTAAGGCTATAGGCATTGTTTAATGTTTATGTTGTGTATGTGTTTGAAAATGACCAGTTTAGGAACAATTCATCAATAATGGTGGATGTGATGAATTCAGGCTGGTACAAACACACATTGCTCTTCATCATCCACACGCCGAAGAACCAAATGACCTAGAGGTCTATAACATCGTACAAATGACCATCAATAGCAACGTGCCTTGACCTCGCCATCTTTAGTACCGTTTCACAAGATATTTGTCATGTCGTGACCTTTGGGATCAACCTGCAGCGGTGATCTACTATGTCACAGACCAGTGAGTCAGTGTCTGATGGTTAGTGATGGCGGTTACCTTGGTACAGAGCTCAGATGCTCTCAGTGCTAATTGCACCATGTCTGGCAGCAGGGAGCCAAACAGATGTTCAGCAGCATCAGGCTCCAGGACCTTGGAGAGAGCAAGAGATCTGTTTATGTTTGTTGTTTTGCCACAAAATTCAGCTGTGACATTATTAGCTGCTTGGGTTGATTAAGACTGATAGAGAAAAAATAAAATGAACTGGTCTAATCCATATCAGGCTTTACGTACATCTTCACGTAGAAACAAATAACCATAAGCAACGCAGATTATCAAATGGCTATACCGTCTGTCATTCTTGTTTTAAGTACAATTTAACCTACGATAATGTGCATGTGATCCAAAACCGCTCGTGGAAAATTAACGTGAATAACCTCAAATTGGACATTTTAAAAGGGACGGTAAAAGATATGGCTTCATACCATTAAAATATTTATTTAGCCGACAGTAAATCTATAATAATATTACCAGAAACAAATATTAAAGCACCATATCAATCATCCATGACTCCACAACACTGCTTAAATGTGCTAATGTATCTTAGAAAATATATAACAGCCGTTTTTTACTTCCATATTGGCTACAAAATGTCAGAATGATCAATCTCAGAGCAATTTAATCAAGGTTGAATGGCTATACCAGCTGATTAAACAGTCTCTCTGGAAGAGATGCAAATGAAATAGAAAGGACAGTGCATTCACAAGACAAGGAGCCTTGAATTGTGATTTAGCAAAGGACATTTATATTATAGCAAAGGAAGCCTGACTAAACACTGTCATAAGTAATGACCTGGTTGACATCATAAACTGCTCCTATGGGCGCAATAAATGAAGGCGGTTGACAGGGCGAGACGGTGGATATAGCTGAGGTAGTATAAGCCAAGCTCTTTAAATCAGCAGAAGACAGTGCATCAAATCAACTAAACTAACACTCTGTATGACTTGATACTGGTCTGTACATCACACCAAACTGACAAAGTAATCAAGCAAGATGGAGGCGAGTGGGCAGTGAGAAACCAGAGCTCCCTGCAGATTTAACGCAACTCCTGTTGCTCCTGTTCCAATTCCCCACAGGTCCGAGCAATAAAGCAATCTGCTTGACTGCATATGTGGACATGTGACCATGTAAATATAAAACGCTTTGTGTGCTCATAACCATAAATACAGCACTGGCTGGGCCTGAAGAAAAGAGAAATTTATAAAACCAGTGTGGTCCGTCAACAGCTTTTCAGTTATTCATAAGGTGTGTGCGCTGAGATGAATATTCAATGAGGGCGCCTGGCCCATCACTCTGTGCCATTCATGTCTACTTTTCTCTGACACTCGAAATACGTCTCCAGTGTCTCCAATCTGGCATCTCCGGTGGGGGAGAAGTAACAAAGTCAGAAATGGGGTACATTACATTTCATTTTTTTTTTTGCCATTTCCCATTTTGTCTTTGTGTTGCATTGAAAAACACCAACACAAACAATGTGGGTTATATGAGCTGCTTTCTATCAATAAATAAAGATAATTTAAAGTCAAATTGCTACTGGGCCTTTTTGTTATATCACAGACTCCTAAATTAATTTAAGGACAGAAGCAATGAACAGACTTTGTTTAGAGGAAATGCATGTCATCTAATAATATAGATCATAAATAAAGCAAAAGCATTTTGTGTGAGCTACAATGATATATACAGCACGTGAATTTTACAGGCAAATGTGCAAGTTTTACAGTGCGAGTGATCAAATGGCTTGATAAGCAAAAAAAAAAAATCATATGGCACCTCACTTTGAATCCGACTCCATTTGAATATAATTTGTGCTACTGGACATTTTGCATTCTGACAGAATCAAGTTATACCATCCCAGTACATTTGACACAATTCAAATCCAACCATAAAAACAAAACCTGCCTCCGGCGAAATTCTCATGTTCAGATTTCATCTAATAAAATCCCCATTCAGACATACATATGGCACACAATTGATTCAACAGCATAAGGCTGGAGTAAAGCATTCTCTGGGATGTGACGTCAATCATTTTCATTCCTGACAAGTTACTAAACATGACCTTTTGGCAAAAGATTAAATTATTTCCCTAGACTCCCACTTTGCCTCAGAAGGGCTGCAGCAACCTCCTTGGAGAAATCCATTACTGTTCTTGTACGAAATGACAGAAACACATTTGACATACTGGCATTCATGAGAAAAGCGTCACATGCACTTCTATCCTGAGATGTGAGATGCACCGAGTGGATGAGCGCTCCATTACTATAAGGGAAATAACACTGCTTGCTTGTCCAGTCCTACAGGCTCAGATTTTTTATATCAAACACTCATGTCACAACATTGGCCATCTCTCCAAATGGAAGATTCCCATCCCCTTCATGAGTCAGCCAGTAGTACAGCCCTCCCTAATTCTCTACACAAGATGACGCAGAGCACATCAAGACAAAAGATGATGGATGGCCTCCAAACGAGGCTGGAGAGGACACTGAAAACTCTGATCAACAACCAATAAACCAACAGTGCTTTGGCCATCATGACGCAACTCAGGCCTATTTGGCTTGTAAAGAAATGAGTAAGCTTGGGACAGTAAATAAATAAATAAAAAAAATTAAAAAAAATCACATAAACACCATAAAAATACAACCTTATAATCCTAGCCTCAGAACTCTACCAGAACCAAAACAACCAGATGTCCAGACAGTCGAATAAAAAAGACACCTGCAAATTAATTGCATTATTTTAACTGTGAGCAAGTGCTTACAATATTTATGTAATGCAGCAAAACACACATGCACACAGCTTGGGAAAGCCTTACAATACACAACAAACCTTTTCACAGAACCTATCAAAATGTTATTTTAACGCAAAGTATTTTCAAGTAGTGGAAAAAAACACTACCAAGAAAAATGGCTGCAGCGTAGCTTATTTATCGATATTGATTCACAATGCCACTTAAAATACCAGGCGAAATTGAATCTGGTGGCAAATGAGACATCTGTTATGTCTGCCCCTTCCACAAACTGAAAATACTATCCTCAATATCTAAAGAGACATCTGTACTTTATTTGATCTGAACTATGTCTCAGCACCAACACTGGTTTATGATGCCTTCTGTCAGGCAATTAAGTATCGTGATTGGACAGTTGATGTTTCATTAGTCTACAGCTAACCCAACCCAACATCTTCATCATGTGTGCCCATCTGTGTCAACATGTCAGTTTGGCAGTATTCATTCAATCACTCTTCCAAAAAATATTGTTTAAGATTACATAAACTTCATTCACTACTTCTGGGCTCAGAGATATTAATAAAAATAGATCAGTACTCATAAAATGTATATGGTTTACCTTAGTGCAGTACAAATGTAATGCGGTGAAGTCCCATTTCTTGGCCTGTGAGGAACTGTATTTCAATATTGCATTCTGTAAAAAATCAAATTCAATAATTACATTAGATTGAAAAACAACATGAATCAGAATTCTGAGTTTAAGTCAGAGTATATGTGTAGTAAAACAACAAATTGTCAAAATAGCAAAATTCTGAGAGATTCTGTGCCTCTCCGTTTCTGGACTTGTGGCGCCATCTTATGGCATAGTCTGGTAACAGAAACTACAGTGTACTGTGCCCTCATTTTCAGAAGTGAAATACATTAGGTCTTGCCAATAAAAGGACACAGATCTTACCTTCAACTCAAGTTGACTTGTACATTTGTGGTTTAAAGATTCCTTGATCAACTCCCACCGACTCTTATTCTGCAGTTCTTGTGTTTCCTGTGGAATCACAAACTTTATTAGGTCTCTACAGGGTGGATTCAGTTAAGGAATTCACTTAATTTAATGTGCCATGTTTATGTATTTTTTATATAATCAATTACAACAATTGTTTTCAGGACTATAAACACTTGGACAATCACCTCATCCTGTACAGGAAACAGGTTCCAGCTGGAACAGGGCATCTTGACATGGACGTCATCCCAGGTATCCTTAAACTTAGCAGGATATGGAACAGGAACTTTGCAATTCCGAAGAAGGTCTGTCTGTCAATGGGAGTAAATGAAAACAAAGGGCATTAATACATACAATACATGTGTAATCCAAAGAGGCCTTTTGACAATGAATTGCACATCTGTGTGAAACCCAAAGAATTATGATAATAATAAAGATCACGTTGTTGAATGTTAAGACTGTGCTTTTATATGCAGCCTAATTATTCTGAAAGCCCTCTTAAAATAGAAATAAAATGTAAAATAAAATCGAAATTAGGCTAACTCAGAAACTTGCAATGGCACTGTATGTTTCTATTACATAACCACCTGAAGTGCTGCGAATACCAGTATAAAAAAAAGAAGAAGAATAGCTCAAACCCTTATCATCACAGTGTGCTGTCCAGGAACATCCTTCAGCAGAGGAAGTGGCCTGCCACAGTCAGGCATCCTCTTTAGTTCGTTGATTGGCGTCCCCAGCCATTTGACATCAGCAGAGTTAGGTTCCTTCCCTGCATCTCGTTCCTCTTTAGACTTATCTGGGCTCGCCGATCTGCCAGGTCGACCTGCTGATGACGTCCTTGAAAAGTAATCTGTTATTTTGATATTATGTTTTACAGTATCCTCCGAGCTTGCTGTGCATGTCTGCACTTCTTCTTTCCCACTTCCTGCAGAATCCTTGGAAGCTGGTGACACAGGTGAATCTTCATCCAGCTCTTGTGGGGTCAAAGGTTGGGTTTCTTCACCCGAGTCAGACAGAGTAGACTTTTCAGCATTGTGGCACTCCATAACCTGAGCTGAGATACTTTGAGAGCTACCTTCATCCGCCATCTCTACATCCTCTTGGGTTTGGCACACTTCAGCACTTGGGTTTTTCGAGGGCTTAACCAACCAATCGTGAAGAGTATTCCTGAACTTCTGTTGTTGTCTGGATCCGATTCTTTGATGATAACCTTTCGTCTTCACACCGCGCAAACCATCTGCTCCAGTCTTTGGTCGTACATCCATCTTCGTCTCTGTGTCGTTTGGCCTCCGTTCTTGATCTACTTTCTCATTATCTCTGCTCTGAATACATGAAGATAGGGCTGAAGAATAAAACACGTTTTACAAAGAGGGGAATTCTTACGCCAATGACTTGTTTGAAATGTGTATAAAAATGTTATCCAACGAAATTACCTTGTAGAGAAGATGATGGGGACGTTGGGGCAATGATTTCAACCCTGATTCTCTTTGTTAAAGGTTCAAACTCTGTCAGCGCAGTCATTCTACAAAAGGAAACACACGATAAGACACATTTATATTATTTTGAGAGACAAATCTCTCGGCAGTTTAAATAAAATATACTCACAATACAACTTGAGCTGACACCGCGATTGATGTATTATTTGTCTTTGTCCAGACTTGTTGCTTGGGCAGTCCCTTCGTCAATAGATGAGCAAACCTTAAAATATAATGTGCTGCCATACATGACGCAATATATTTCGACAAAACAAATAGATTTGCCGGTCCCGTTTTGCTGTACGATTGATTGACTAACGTATATTAACTAATAAACATTCACCGAGTAGTTTACTTGGCGCTTACAACTACAGCTAGTTGTACTTTTCAGTAGCTGGTTTGTATTTTAATATTATTCACACTTTTGCCTTCGGCCGTTAGTTTATTGTTGTCCAACAATAGGTTTGCCAGACACGACAAAAACCTAGCATGCTTTAGCTAACACTTACATGCTAACTAGCTTTGGACAACAAACCCGAAAAATACATTTTAAGAGTCAGCCATTTAAGAAGTTATGTGTTAAGTGGCTGCTTTCTTTTAGAAATACCTTCAACGTACGCTATAAGAACATTCGCTGCTTTTTTGTTGATGTTAAAACGCACAACGGTACTTTGAACTGTCACTGAACAAATGCTACAAAAACATTGCCGTTGTTCGACAACCAAAACACTTCCGCGTGCAAGTGACGTCACTACTAAAATCACGCGATATCTCCCCTAGCAGTTCTCGTCGGCGGTTATAACGATAAAGATGGGGTTTTTTTGCTGCAGAAATGTTAAAACCAGTAATTTGGACATTCTGAAGCTCTATTTTGTTGTAGACTTACTGCGTCTTAACAACGTAGATTGAGGGAGTAATGTCAAAAGACAGAAACTCACCCACGTGACTGGGACAGGTAACGTTGGTACCGGTAACTCAACTTAACTTAACCGTCGGCTGAATTACAGAATTGCATAGTAACGTTAGCTGTATTGGAAAAATGTGTTTACTTTTAGCAACATTAACAGACTTGTGACTCAACCATTGGATTGTATTTGTTTTAATAAGCCGCAAAACTAACCTGTCGTTAGCCCCGCCCATGAAGGCGCACCTGACCAACAGCAAGGAAGCAAAGGCACGGACATTGCTTTTATTATTGGAAGACATACCGTTGGATTAATGGGGAAATAATCGTGTAACTTTTATTAGGATCATGGTCAGAAAAGTCCTCTTATTTTTTGTTTGTTTGCTGCCATACGTTTCCTCGAGTGACAACAAAGGTGAGCCACAGCTGATTTGGCATGTTTTGTCTTTCGATGGAGCAGGAAACGGTCTCAAAAATCGTCTTTTGTACATACCGACAACGATGATTGGACATTTTGACAGTTTTGTTCCTTCCCATCATGCTTGCTTGCGATGAACAATATAGATTAATTTTGTATAATCAAAGCTTTTACATTTTAAAGGGACATAAGGGATTGTAACTCCTATCAAAGAGGACTTTTGTATGTGGTTGATGCGGCAGTTAACCACAGAATATATCCTCAATACTTACAGTTTCCCTATGCATTCACGTTCATTCCAGACATTTTCAATGGGCTTACATTAAAACTCTCCAAGTACTCCGTTGTAAATCCGCGAGTGGTTCACAGATGGACACGGAGCATCGACAGACCACCAACGGCACAAGAGGTAGGTAAACAAGCCGGATTAAACCCGTTTAACTGCTGCTTACAACATCAAGAATGCATTCTTGTTTTTACTCATTTTAGAAATATGGAGAGGAAACGATATCATACGCAGTCAATATAAACAACAGAGAACACCTCCTTCATCTAACAAGGAACAGGTATGATTTGGGACTTTATTGAATATTAAATATTATTAGATTTCCTTGTTTATGCTGCAGATTAATTATCCCATGTATTTTTTTCTCTTCATCTCTTCAGAGACTTTTTACACCCAAACTTTGTCCAGTATTCACGTGATGCCAATGGTAACGATGAGTCATCATATCCAAAACCGCAAGTAAGTAGATACCTGTTCATGAAATTTTTATTAGGCTGGTTTGAACTTCAACCCTTGAACCTGCTTTTACTTTTTCTATACCCAGGTGCATTGCTATTACCATGGAGAGGTGGAAGGATATGAGGATTCAGTGGTAGCACTCAGCACTTGCTCTGGCCTCAGGTTTGAACACCTCTCTACTTAATGTGATTCAATATTGACAGTGATTGACTTTCAGTTTAACTGTATCGTGATCATATGGTCAGGTTGAGTTATTGTGCCACAGTATTTTGTTATATATAGCATATATTCTCATATATTTTTCCCACTTGGGTTTATTGTTTCAGTGATTTCTTATCCGTCAAACTTTACCAAATCCTCAGTAAGGAAGCTATGCCAGGTACCCACATTGTGGGATTGCAGTGCCACACCCAGGCTTAGGCACAGACTGAAAGCATTTATCTAATGGTGTAACTGCACTCCTTCTTTTAAGGGGTGTAATCCTCCTTGGAAATGAGACCTATGGACTTGAGCCTGTGCCACGCTCAGCCACCAACGAGCACCTTCTGTACCTCCTGGAGGACCATGAGTCCGGGCCCGTCACCTGTGGGGTCGTCGGCGAGGAAGCATCAATGCAAAGCCATCAACCCTTTGAGCCTGGCAAATCGCTGACGTCACTCCTCCGGGTTAGGATATACATACATGTATTTATCATGTGAACAGGTTTTGGAATGGAAAGTGACTGAGGTTTGACGGGAATGCTCTCCCTTCTTTTCTTGTTTGCTGTTTAAATAGAGGAAGCGCAATCTACCTCGAACCAGTTATGTGGAGTTGGTGCTGGTTGTCGATAAGCAACGGGTGAGTGTGATGACTTCACCACTATGTAATGTGAATGAATCGGCAGCAACAGGTTTGCTTCTTTGCAAGTAAATGACAACTTACACAATTCTTATTGGCTAATCAACCTGTAAAAGTAAATAAAAAATGTGCTTTTTTTACCCATAAATGTTGCAAAGTATTAACCAGTAAATCTGCTAGGAAATGATCTTTTATAATTGTCTTTACAGTATGAGTTTAAGAAAAGAAATGAGACGGCAGTACGAGAGGAAATGGTGGAACTGGCCAATCTACTGGACGGGGTGAGAATTTCTTTGGAAAAGAAAGTTTGCTAATTTCTAATGAATTCAAATATCTTTTTGTGCCGTGTTTTTATGATCTTTTATTTTTATTCCAGTATTACAAGCAGCTGAATATCCGGGTGGTGCTGGTGGGCCTGCAGACTTTTAAGGATGTTAATCCCTTTAGTGTGGAGGGCACTGCAGGAGACGTGTTGGGGAGATTTGTCAGGTGGAGGAAGAGTTCTCTGATACCGAGGACCAGACATGACATTGGTCAACTCATTGTGTAAGTAACGTGTGTGTTCTTTTGTCAGTGTCAGAGTCTGAATCGCATCGAGTTTGTGACTTATCTCGCGGTCCGCTTGTTTCTCAGTGGGCGGAACTCGCCGTACGGTGGAGGTGTGTTGGGTATGGCCTTCGTGGGCACGGTCTGCTCCGTGGCGACTGCCGGAGGAATCAACGTGGTGAGTTCAAGTTGCTTTTAACTTCTAACACCAGCTGCCGCCCTGGTGCGTTGAAGCATGAGCTTTTGTGCAGAAATTGATACGGTCTGCATTATTCATGAGGGGGGGTTCTTTAAGTGCAGCTCCGTCTCACATGCTATGAACAACAGGAGTCAAACAGGTTAGACTTGAATACGGACTCATGAAACGCCGACGACTTTGTTTGGATTATTAAATTCTTTAGATTCTTTTGCATAGTGAAGCCTTTTCCTTTCAACTGTTCTTTAAATAACCATCCGATTTATATCCAATTGGTTTACACTTAAAGATTCCTTCATACAAGATCTCTTCCTCTATTATCCCAGTTCAGCATTAGATAAGTCAAAATTAATGAGTGAAAGGATGTCTTCCACTGTGTCATAAAAATCCTCTTTATATGTAGCCAAAGCTCTTTTCATTATTTTTAAATTAGAGATGCGTATCCTATCCTATATTTTAGGTTCAATGACTATGGAGTACGTTAAAACTAAATATACTGTTTTCTCAGTTCAGTGCGGATAACCTGCCTTACGTCTCCACCGTGGTGGCCCATGAGATGGGCCATAACCTGGGCATGAATCATGACTCTGCGGGCTGCACCTGCAATGGAAAAAGCTGCATCATGTCGGCAGGTGCTAGGTAACACGTCTTCCACAAAATATTCCTTAACCCCTTTGACATGAAAAAAAACAAGCATTAGTTAAAATTTTACGGTATGTAAAGTATATATCATATTATTTCTTTATCTCCCTTTTAATTAAATTGTGTATATTTTTGATGTGAAAGCTGCTTTTGAAAGATTTTTTGGGGACTTTGGTGGCTCGTTACGGAAGTAATGTACTTCTGTATTTATTCTTGTTCCCAAAATTCAACGTCCTACCAAAAAAAAAAGAATAACTGATGTTACTTTGACAACAAAAACTGTGCTGTGCTCAATGGTCAAAGATATTTCAGCAATGCAAGGCCTCTCCAATTGGATTTATTAATGGTTTATCCTGCTCTCCTGTAGTGGCGCCACCAGTTTCAGCAGCTGCAGTGGAAGAGACTTTGAGAAGCTGATCATTCGTGGAGGAGGCTTGTGTCTGAAAAACCAGCCCGCCCCATCAGATGTGGTCGGTGTTGCTCAATGTGGCAATGGCCGCCTGGAGAAAGGAGAGGAGTGTGACTGTGGCAAACCAGAGGTAGGAGTCCCCGTCTGGCAGACGATATCTGAATATCTTTGTCATTTACTTTCATTTCAGAAATGTAGCTGCCCATGTGTAAAGTAGCAATGAAAATAGACATTTTCTGTATTTTAATGTGGTGATGAGGATCGATTTTCTCTGTTTCCATTTCATACAGGAATGCGACAATGACTGCTGTGATGCTGCCACCTGTAAATTATCGCCCGGGGCCATCTGTGCCCAGGGAGCCTGCTGCAACAACTGTCAGGTCAGCATTATGTCGGGGGTAATGAGTGCATTGAATAGAGGGAATTCATTCCACATGTGGAAACTGGCAAGAAAAGTGGATCTTTTTTTTATCACCGTGTGCGATTGTAAGTTCTTTGTTTGTTTTTAGATCAGAGTTTCTGGGACGCCATGCAGAGAGTCCACCAACACCTGTGACCTTTCTGAATACTGTGACGGCAAGACAGCGTTCTGTCCCAATGACTACTATGTCATGGACGGCCTGTCTTGTCAAGACCGTGGAGCTTCTGCGTACTGCTACGAGGGGCGATGTCAGACGTATGATTTCCAGTGCAAATATCTCTTTCAACCAGGTACGGTCGATAATGTTTGCTATAAATACTTTTGCAGCTAATTACATTCCAGAAACTGTGAGGTTTCTGTACTATTGGTCAAAATTTGTGGCTGCGAGTTACACCATCGGTCAGTCACAATATCTTTGTTAAGTCTAATATTATGCTTAAAGATATTTTGTCTCTTTTGGGCAGATCCAGCAACAAAGGCAGCGGATATTTGTTTCAGGAATGCAAATATAAGAGGAAACCAATTTGGAAACTGTGGAATGGCCAGCGGAGGAGGGTACATCAAATGCAGTGTTGCGTAAGTACTCTGGTTAATAAATCCTCTCTTAAGGTGAGGAAGTTTGTTTAAGCACAGTTGTAAAAAGCCTTCAAATTCAAGGGTGGTTATTTTAACCAAAATGGTGTTAAAGGATAGATGAGCTTTTCTCTGCGTTTAACTCACCAGCAGAGAACTGACTTGTGGGAACTGACTGTGTTCTCTTGATGCTGAACTGCAGGAATTCCTTGTGTGGAAAGTTGCAGTGTGTTAACGTGGACCTCAACACCCCCCCTACTGGTGCCCAAGTCAGCGTTGAGGAAGTTCAAGGGGAAAGGTGTATTAATGCAAACTTCAACCTCGGCCCAGATGTGCTCGATCCCGGATACGTTAACACCGGCAGCCCCTGTGAGAAAGGAAAGGTAAGCGGATAAACTGTTTTTAGAAGCGTACGAGAAGTAATTTAACCCAATATGATTATACTTGCAGGACAGTCACTAAGACATAAGTCTTCTCTCTCAGAGCTGCCTGGACTTTCAGTGTGTGAACGCCTCCGCTCTGCTGCCCAACTTGAACTGTGATGCCCAGCGAAACTGCAGCAGCCGAGGGGTGACTCCGCGTTTTCTGTACTTCTTTTCACTCCGTTACCAGCCAATGATGAAGAGTCTGACTTTGCTGTTGTGATGTTTTCTTCAGAAATGTAATGACCAAGGGAACTGCCACTGTGAAAACGGGTGGGCCCCGCCTAACTGCAACAAGGCAGGGCGTGGCGGCAGCATAAACAGCGGACCTGCTCAGATAGGTGGGTTTAAATTGAATTCTGTCTTCTGCTGGCATGATGGTAGCAGTGGCTCCTTGTTACTTCTGTTGCTGTAGCCTCCATATGTGAATGTCTTTTGGATCATTTTAATATTGAAGGTGTATCAAGCCAGTGTTTCCATTTTTATTTAGAGGGAGAACCTTTTTATAGCAAACATCGGTAGGTAATCCGCTACAAACATGTGACTGGTATAATTAATGCAATGCGTATTTACACATGACCTGTTCCACCACAGACCACTCCCTCAGGGACGGCCTGTTGATCTTCTTCCTGTTGGTGGTTCCTGTTCTGGTCGTTCTCATTCTGGTGCTGCTTTACTTCTTCAAGAGAGACTCCCTGGACCCGTGCCTCAAAGGAAGACACCTCAAGTAAATTTCATCTCACATTAAAATATACTTAAAGATATTTTAAGGCTGCACATGCAATAATTTGACATTTTGATGAAATGATTCTTGCTTCATATAAGTCTTCTGCCTACACAGGTCACGTAATGCTCAACATGGAAACACGAATGGGCAGTCAAACAGTAATGTTCAGACTGCTACAACCCAACCGCCACCTGATGGGGTAAATATGTGTCTTTTTCTTAATCCTCACTACACGGTAGTGTAATGTTGTTGTTTTTTTGTGGAAGAAAATGTATAAAATCATTTTATTACATGAAATTGTACCGCATGAAAGGAAAGGAGGTAAATAAATCAAAAGGTACATATTTTGTTTTTTACAGATTTTAAATTGTTGTGTTTTTTTCTAATTGCAGCCTGGATATCCACCGGCTACCTCACCTCCAATTTCTGGGTATAATCCTTTTTTTTTTAAGTTTTCTCAATCCATATTTCACACAAATATTGAATTTGAAGCTTTCAACGCAGCTATATAACCAAATGTGGACACAACCTGTCAGTTTCAGGTATGGAGAAGCGGATTATTGGAAGGAAGAGGAAGACGTTGCATCTGCACGAACACCAGCTCCCAGGCAGGGCCCCGGAGTACCCAGACCAATCCCAACACCAAATAAGTAGCCACATTGTTGATTCCTTTTTTATATATACAAAATGTTTCAATTCCATTTTGAATGTATGGTGTTTACTACATCTCAACATTGTATGAAGAGAGACATTTAAAACCTTGTGATAACATGAAATCACTTTAACACACAGCTCATTTTCATAAGGTTGACTGTAGTAACATGGTGGTGGATGAGGCTGATGGATGTGTAAATATAAAATAGAATATGTACATGTTTTATTAGATTCCTGTTAAGCGATCATTGGAAATACATGAAGATAAACTATTTTTTAAAATGCAAATTCATTTTGTACTATGTAAACATGCAGTAAAATATTTTAAAGAGTAAGATTTCATGAATGTAAACCAAATAAAGAAATGTATGAGATAATGGGTTTTTATGCTTTTTTAATAGTAAGAATGTGTGTTTCTTGGAAATGTAGTAACACTCCTGTACTATCAGAAGCAAGAAAATGTTCTGCAGTGGCTTTGCTTTTTGCTTTGTCATTGAGTTATTCGAAGAATTATGGCAATGTCCTTGAAGGGAAAATCTATTTCCTTGTTCTTGTCCTTATCAATCATCAGTTCGTTTTGACAGTTTAGACTCTTCTAGATGCATCACTGCTCTCCCGGAATAAGAACAATATATGCATGCTCTTGGGCATGAATCAGTAGTGTAACTTCCTTTCCGATCAGTCTATGGTCCTCATGGCCAAAAAAAAAAAGATTACATTTAAAAATCCTTAGATTTGACAGTCTGCAATTAGTGGTTCTGAACCCCTTTAACCTGTGTCTCAAAAAAAAAAAAAATCAGTGTCTTATCTGAAATAAGAAATATTATTTTGTGTAATAAAAAAAAAAAAAAAAAAGGAAAAAATTATCTTGTGACCCCTTAATTTTTTTCAAGGGTGTCTTAAGGGGGTTCTGACCCAAAGTTGTGGCAACAGTCCTTAACAAGGCACACATTGGTGTTACATATCCTACAGCTCTGAAAATAATATTGTACTGTCTCTTGGCTACACCATTTGCATAACTTCCTATGCAGCTTCCCAATATGTAAGTAGTTACTGAGCTCACTGGGCCACAACCACAGTCATAAATGGCATATCTGACCATAAATAAATAAATGTCTCTCTTGCCCTATTTTATTTTGAAATGAGAACGGCCGGAAGTAACGTGTCTTCCTTCCGTTTTGACGCACCATAATGCGGAAGTAGGCTGTCAACTCCAAACCACCATGGCAACCGCTCATTGCTACGACGTGTAAAACAAGATGAGTTTTAAAGCGACTCTCCGGTAGAACATGGCAGCAGAGGACGCCGGGGGCGGCGGCCGATCTCCGGCCTGTCTGTGTGTCCTCTGCGGGCTTCCTGCTGCGGGGAAATCCACGCTGGCCCGCGAGGTCCTCGGCACCGCTGCACGGCGGGGATGGAGAGCCGGTGTGGTGACGTACGATGACCTGATCCCAGAACGGGCCTTTCAGACCAGGGTGGCGGACGACGGTGTCAAAGGGCACGAAATGGTAAAGACGGCTGAGCTCGATTTGTCCCTTCTATACCGACCCCAAATCCGGTGTTGACAGTAGCACAATGTAATATATTTGGACTTTTCCTGTAACGTTAACAATAATCTTTAACTGTAAACTAGAAATATGATGTTAACATTGGGAGTAACAATATAATAATTGTATTCTGAGGATAATATATAGACATTTAAGCAAAGTTTTGCATCAGTATCATAGGAGATGATACAACAATGTTCTGACTTTTATAGAGCAAAAGATAAATAAATACACATCACTATAAGGTACCAAAGTATCAAGTTCATATTTCCAGTATGCATTAAAAATCTGTATTTACTGCTTAACTGTTGTTGTGTCTCTCTTTCTAGCACACTGAATGGAAGTTACACAGACAAGAGGTTTTGCGGTGCGTTGAGGATTTCTTGGCGAAACCTCCAGGTTTGGCAGAGCTGCCGGACCGCCGTCAGATCAGCGGGGCTGCGTGGGAACGATGCCTTGGAGCTCTGCTGCAGCCTGAAGCTTCGGACAGCTCACGGGCCGGCCAGGCACCACTTCTCCTTCTACTGGATGACAACTTCTACTATCCAAGCATGAGATATGAAGTGTACCAACTGGCAAGAAAGTGTAAGCACTTCTTTCTCCACAGCATGTCCATAACAGAATGGTAGTTGTGCACGTTTTAGCCCCATATGAACAAATATATTTTAACATTATAAAAGCTGTTTTGTATTTCCCTTTGACTAAATTACATTTTTGTCTTTTTCAGATTCACTGGGTTTCTGCCAAGTGTATCTGCAGTGTGATTTGGAGTCCTGCATCAGCAGAAACCAGTGCAGGACTGAACCCATTCCCACCGAGGTGATATTGGAGATGGGGAAGCGTCTGGGGCCTCCAAATCCACAGAAGAATTCATGGGAGACAAACAGCCTTTCACTCAACACAACGGAGGATTTGTCCCAATGTGACATGTAAGGCAGCGGAATAAGCAGTTATTAGCACTTAAATGTGCACACGTGAATCAAGTATTCATGGCTTGCCTCTGTCTTTTTCTCTTCCTCTTCCTGTCAGCCAGAGGGTGATGGAGCTGATCTCCTCGGCACTGAGCAACCCACTGAGCCCGACTGAGGACAACACTGAACAAAAGGTTTGCCAATGCAGTGTCCCATCAAATCTATTAATAGTGGACTTTAGATACGCAACTGCAGAATATAATTATCTTGTGGTCTAATAACGTGCAGGAGGCGGACCGCCTGAAATGTGCAAATAGTGCGGTTCACCAAAGTGACCAGGCCTGTCGACGCCATATAACTGAAGCCATGAAGACGGCCAAAGGTCAGTTGTGAACTTCATTAATTCTATATATTTTGACTTTTTGACTTTGGAGCCCAATGTTGATGATGATTCTTTATTTTTTTCATCTTAACTTTAGAGAATCAAGTACCAGCCGAGCACATGAGGTCTTTGGCTGCTCAGCTGAATGAATCCAAAGCAACATTTCTTCACAACCTGCGAAAACAGTTGTTCCAGGAAGCGTCTTTGGCTCAAGAGGAGGACATTGATGTAGAGCGCGTGGTGAAAAGGGCAGTGGACGTTTTTGAGCACGAGAAAAAGGAAATCCTCTCGAGAATCATGAATGGAAATGAATGACTTTTTTTTTTTTTTCATGAATTTTCACAAAAGCAGATTTAATTGCATCAAAAGTCACAAGAGAATGACTGACATTGTATTTAATTAAATGTAAAATTACTGCTGGTTGTTGTGTCAAAGGAAGAACATTTATTGTTGTAGCGAAAAACCTTCAACTACATTAATTCTAGGTCCATTTCAGCTGAACTATCTATCTAACAAACTCACAATTGTAGTCCCAGATGAAAAGAAGTCCAGTCAGTCTTTAATCCAAAAGAGATGTTTATTAGCCAATACAGGATCCAAACATCACGGGTTTCCCCGGGTAAGCGCCCGAGAGCCCCGTGTCCTCGGTTTATATGCTGTTGAACCCAGGATTTCAACGCCCATGTCAGGTTGCCACCCTCACCTTTTCTACAAATCAGGATCTTATCTTATCTTAATGACTGTCATACTTTCCCCACCCATAATTTGGCACTCTCCCAGCTGTCACACTTTGGCAGGGTTTTTCCCCATTAGCTTCCTAAAGCATACACCTCTCCTCACTGCAGCAGGCCTCAAGGCCATTATGACATAATGGTGTACGGTAGTTTGTGTAGACTAATGAACCCAGGTGCTGGGCCTTTAAATCACAGCCTGACATGGTTACTTAAATATCGTTAGGCTGCAGAAATAATTATTTATCTTAGAATTAAAAACTTAAATAATTATTTTGGGAAAAGTCAAATCTTATCTGCAAATATAGGGTCAGTATAAAAATGATGTACTTAAGAGACTAAAGAGATTTAAGCCATTGATATAGATTTTTACTCTCTGTCCATAATAAGATAATCACATACACACAAGTCAATTATTTGAATACGTATTTGCCTTCGACCCAGATGCACACAAATCCAAATGCTACTCAATAGAAGTAAAAGGATTTCACATTGCATCTCAGAGTCACGGGGATCTTTACAGTCTCAAAACATCTGCAACTTTACATATATGAAGTGACTACAGTGAAATCAGATTTGGTAGTAAAAAAAAACTGATAACACAAGGGCACAGGGCAACTTATAAATATAAAAAGGAGGAGAAAAACTATTGAAATCTGTCTAAATGATTCATGATTGATTTGACTGAAATCTGCAGCCTACAGAGTGAGGTATAAATAAGAACAGCACGCAGGATTATAACGAGTCTAGCTGGAAAAAAAACTCTTAATTTGAACAGAAAAAGAGCCAGTTTGGCGACCGGTCTTTGAACGTTTCAGTTTCTCACAGTGAAATGTGTTAAATACTGTTGGCACTGTATTTAAATGTCTCATATTGTACATATAATGTATATTCAATATGTTTGTTAGTTTGTCTAATGTATGTACACATCAATCCAAAACCAATATGAAAAGCCCAAAGCCATGTAGGACTGCAGTAAGGCTACAGAGTATAAAATGGAAGAGTAAACTATACACAACAGAAATATTAAATGTGAATCAGTGCCATCATATTTAGATGCTATACAAGCAAATATACAGAAAGCCAGGTGCTAAGAATCCATATGCATCCATGTCAATCACTTTTTATGTTGCCCACGGGCAAAATGGCATGAAAAGTCATATTTGTCGACGCACATGTGGCCACAGATGTTGCACTGGAATGGATGCTCGTAACCATGGCAGCCCATGTGAATAGTGTAGAGGATAATGTCCAGAAAGTGAATATCACAGTGCTCGCATCTATTTGAGAGCTGTTGGTCCGGTGTGGTCAGGGAAGTAGGCGTGCCCGGCTGGTTGTCGCCAACGCTCGCACCAAGAGTGTTCAGGCTGTTCTCAAAGCCGAGGCCAGGAACGGGACTGCACCTCCCATGGCCCGCGGTGGGAGATTCATTTTTATACGGTGAAGTCTGCACTCCATTTGAACATGTAGAGATCTGTTGTAAGAGGACGGGCTTCTCATCGTTTAAGGACTCCCTGTCTTGGAACGCAGGAGACTGAGACCCGGGATGAAGGTCGGCTAACTGGCCTGCAAGCGTAGACAGCTGGTCCGGTGGGTTATTGAAAGTCAAACCATTAGCAACTCTTTTGCAACCGTCGTGCTCATCCACCTTGGGGTGGTTCTTGTACTCACTGCTATTGATATTGTGGTGGATCTTGTGAGACAAGTCATTCAGGTAATCTGACTTTGGCATTCCAACGGAGGGAGGGTTGTAGTTGATGAGCAGTCGCCTGCTGAAGCCCAACGCGCCTGTCCTCTTCTGCAGAGAGCCCAACATCCTTTTGTTGGAGAAAGGAGAGCGGACGGCCCTGGTGGGCAGGAGCTTGTGGCGGCGGCGGCGGTGGTGCGACAGGTTGCTACGGTCACTGCAGCGGAAGGCACAGAGGTCACATTTGTACGGCTTCTCTCCCGTGTGCGAGCGCATGTGGGCTTCCAAGTGGCGCTCGTACGCCGAAGCAAACGGGCACAGCTGGCAGCGATGAGGCTTCTCTCCTGGGTGACAATCACATGATATAATTGCAGTTATAATATTGATATTACCAAGCCTATTTTACGTGTAAATAGCTAGGAGACTGCATTCTCAATGAATGTGTGCATGGGATGGTTATATAAACAAAAAAAGGGCCAATATTATTCCAAAATGTTATCCTTAAATGTCTAATGAATGTGTGTGAGATAAGACATGGAGATGATATACAATTGTTACAGAGGTTGATAACAAGGAACATTTCCAGTATGTTTGCGTGACCTTATTGCAGTGTTTAGGCATGGTGTTGTCTTAATGCATGGGTGGAGGGTAAACACTGACCTGTGTGGATGCGGATGTGCTCTATTAAACGAGCCATTCCCTTATTGGCATAGCTGCAATAGCTGCATTTGTACTTTCCATCGCAGGTCCTCTCCAGGCCGTCGATCTGCACATCTGTCCCATCCTCCATTGGCAGGCTCACCTCCACGGACGGTGGGTCCAGGCCGTTCTGCTCACTCCTGGGGGCAACTACGGGGCAAAGGCACAATAACTTCACTGATAACGTATGTTCACACATCATGTCGCTGTGCAGTTTGATTGTGCTCCGTTCCCCACCGGCTTGAAACGGCTCCCCTGACTCCTTCTCTCCGCAAACAGAGCCCGATATCATGTTGACATGTTGGGTTTGCTGAGTCAGGTATTCTTGGAATTCCTTCACAAAATCCACGGGCTCGGTTTTTATCTCTTCCATGCTCCTTCTGTGTTGAAGCTGAAACGACCCAGAGGAGATGAGATGACAGTCAGATGTGTGACAGCTCTGCTTTGTTTCCCCACAGTACCTTAGCTAACGTAGATACCTAGGAAATATGTTGCTGGTCTTCGTAGCTATTAGCAACAACGCTAACGTCGCCAAGCTAGCTAGACCCTCAAAGCAATTTTCACTATTATTGACATACTTGTAACGCCATCCTTACCTTTCAGCGTCTAAGTAACATTATCGGTAAGCACAGACAAGTGTGAAAAGCGGGCCCTTGGTATAAAGTGTCTAACTAGAAGTGTTACGAGGTGAAAGCTTCCGTTTTAGCTGATACCTTTTGTTCCGTGTCCCCCCAAACGCAACTGTTGCCTTTGGGTACTATCGTAAAATATCGCTTATGTGCAAGAACGCTTGAAACGCCTCGAAATCTGCTTTACGTTTTTTTTTTTTTTTTGTATCGTATAAAAAAAGTCACCCCTTCAAAACTAACCATCATTTCAAACACATCAAATCGCGATGTTTCCTTTTGTTTAAACACACTGATAAAGATTGTGGCAGGTTGAAATTCATGTGTGGTACTCAAATAACTCGTTAGCACGAGGGGCACTTGAAGGCAGCACGGCTCTTTAGGACGTAGCGTCCAGATTTTATGGAACGTAATACATAAGCCCGTATGTAAACAGTACTGTGTAACTATCCTTCCCAATGGCTGCGTCGCTGTTCAGGACTTTCTCAAAGGTGAAACTGGATATCGGTGTCACGTTTATTAAACATTTGCCCAGTTTAATATCCTGTATTTTCCGACTGAAGCAGTCCGCTATCCTTGATTTTGCGTAACGTAACCTCCGGCGACGTTTCTAGCTAACGGATGGCTAACGCTAGCATGTAGTAACTTACTCAACAAACCCAGAAGCTTATTGAAATAATTGATTAACTTAACGTTAGTGGTGAATGATGGTCGATGTCAAAGTGTGCATTTACCTAAATAAGCAGATCGACATTTTCACTGTTGTCCTGTCCTGTTTTCAGTCGTGCAGACAGATCTCCAGACCATGGGTTGCATACCAGGCTGGATGGAGGAGCGGGTCCTCCAATCCTGCCGTAGATGTGACCTCAGACCAGGCAGCTGGGGTGGTCTCCTTCGCCCCCCTCCAAACATATTCAGAGGAGGAGAGCATGATGAGGGAAGCTGGTGAGTTGGTGGTTGTCATTGCTTCTACAGCAGATGAAGACAGGGTTTCTACAACACTAAACATCTTGTTCTTTGACAGTTAAGAAATATGCACAGGAGCGCATCGCTCCACTTGTGTCAAAGATGGATGACATTTCTGCCATGGATGAGGAAGTGATCAAATCTCTCTTCGAACAGGGTGTACGTAGTTATTTTAAATGTCTAACACATTTTACTTAAGTCAGTTTCTGTGGTTTTGTTCTATCCAGTATTAATATATATATATATTTTACAGCTCATGGGCATTGAGATTGACCCAGACTACAACGGCACTGGCTCCACGTTCTTCTCCTCCATTCTGGTCATTGAGGAGCTGGCAAAGGTGGACCCCTCCATAGCCGTGCTCTGCGACATCCAGAACACACTGATCAACACGCTGTTTGCCAATCTGGGCACAGCAGCTCAGAAAGAGCAGTACCTCAGCCGACTGTCAACTGACATGGTGAGCAACTTGACAAAACGGTGATCCACTTGATGCTGTAGATCTCTTGACTAGCTGTGTATATTTCGCACGTCCTCATACGCCGTGTCATGTCACACAGATTGGAAGCTTCTGCCTCTCCGAAGCCGAGTCCGGGAGCGACGCGTTCTCTCTGAAGACGCGTGCTGAAAAACACAAAGACTATTACGTCATCAATGGATCCAAGATGTGGATCAGCAATGCAGAGCACGCGGGTGTATTCCTAGTGATGGCAAATGTAGACCCCTCTGCTGTGAGTCACTGCTCATCTTTCTATTCTTGTTTCCTCGTCAGCCAAAAAAAAGAAAGAATCACAACTTATATAGCGATATAATATAAAATATATACTAATATCACATCATCTCACATCGGATTTCCCCTGTTTAAATGCAATTCAACTGTGAAATACCACATATGTTATCCAAAACGATAATTCTAACGTCTCTCTAACTTAAACTCCACAAAAAGTGTGCCTCAAATGTTAAGACAAACTCACTCGACAGGGATACAGAGGCATCACCTGCTTCATCGTGGACAGCGACACCGAGGGACTCGAGGTCGGCAAGAAGGAGAACAAGCTCGGCCTGCGTGCGTCCTCCACCTGCCCGCTCAACTTGGACAATGTCAAGGTACAACCAAACACCTGGGAGCAGCGTGAAACTACAGCACAATGTGATTTTACTAACTTTGAGCTTTTCATTGAAGGTACCAGAGAAGAACATTTTGGGTCAGATCGGTCATGGATACAAGTATGCTATCGGAATGTTAAACGAGGGCCGGATTGGAATCGGCTGCACAGGTAAACCGTTTTTTGTTTTAGTGATAAAATGCACCAAGTCTGTGGAACAGTCGGCCTCTCGACATCAGACAGGCGTTCTGTACATTTAAAGCCAAGCGAAAGATCTGCTTGTTTATTTATTTAAATTTTTTTATTGTAATTTTACTGTGAATGTTTTTTTTCTGGATCATTCTTGTTTTTACTGAACTGTTCTTTATTTTTATTTTACTGTTTTCAATTTAATGTTTTTACTCTTATATCCTTGTTGTTGTACAGCACTTTGATGGAAATTGCTTTATAAATAAATGTATTATACACTTAAAAAAAGATAAATGTAATGAAATGGAAATTCTGCTAACTTTGTGTCTCTGTATCTTTCAGATGCTTGGCCTGGCACAGGGTTGCTTCGACCACACGATCCCGTACACCCGGCAGAGAGTGCAGTTTGGAAAACGCATCTTTGACTTCCAGGTAAAAATCACAGTAGACTCCCACTTTCTCACATGATGAGATCAGTGTGTTTAATGTGTTCTTGTTTCCTTCTGTTTGTATTCCAGGGCATGCAGCACCAAATCGCCCATGTAGCAACACAGATCGAAGCTGCTCGGCTGCTGACATACAACGCCGCTCGTCTGAAGGAAGCAGGGAGACCTTTCATCAAGGAGGCCTGCATGGCGAAGTACTTCACCGCAGAGGTGAGCTTCATGATCTACTGATGATTTTTTAAATGTTTGTGTGTATTTCTAGGATATATTGTGATTTGGGTTGTTTGTGTTTTGCATTTTCTTTCTCGATAATCTCTCTTAACCCATCTGTGTTGTTGAGCCTTGATTCTATTCTACGTGCTGCTATCTTGGCCAGCAAACGATATTTTCCATCTCAGTGAAACATCTTCCTGGTTGAATTAAAATCCTTTTAATATCAGAATCAGAATGGCATTTTCTTTGTTGTATTGGCGCATAATATAAACCTGGAAAGAGAAATGATGATAAAAAGTAAATGCAAGTAACGCAAAAGTCAATAAACCATAGAAAACAAATACAATAAACACGAAGAAATACTATTAAAAATCAATTAAAAGTTTTTTTTGCAAAATTGTCCAAGAAATGTACAAATGTACGAAGTATAATATACTGAGATATAGACCCAAACGTGCATTCATGTAACATATGGAGACAGGTGTGATGGTATTAATGTATATTTTAATGTCTATGGGGAAGGATAAGAGTCAAAATGTGATATTTTTCCGTCCTCAGGTTGCAACCCTCACCACATCTAAATGCATCGAATGGATGGGAGGAGTAGGCTTCACCAAAGACTACCCCATAGAGAAATACTACAGAGACTGTAAAATCGGTGAGCATGACATGTAAAGCACGTGACGTTATGCACAACTGTACATTGACTTGTTGGCGACACTGTCTGTTAGATTGTTGTTGATATTAGAGCTGGTTTAAGTAACTGTGACTAAAGCTACAATGTGGGAAATGACACAACACACGAGGGCTGCAGGAAGGTCAGGTGTAGTTGTTTGTGATTGGACCAGAGTGGGGCGGAGAGAAGGGCAGATGGCAGTGGCTGTAATCGGACACTGCAGGAATCCCCTCTCCCTCCCCCCTTATCCAAGCCCTCATAGTGCCATTATAACAACACACAGCCGAGGAACCTGCCGGGGCAAAATGTCACTTTTCCTGTCATCGCCACCGTCTTCCAGCTGAAGCGCCCGCATACTGAGCCGGATAATAAGCACCCTTGTCTCCTGATTGGCGCGCTATGCAGGGGATTTTCACAAAAACTTGTTTGTCCGACACGCATTCATTTCTAATTTGGTTTATCTCCATGTGCAGGTACCATTTATGAGGGGACAACAAACGTTCAGCTATCCACGATGGCCAAGTTCATTGATAAGGAGTACGATCACTGAAACCATCCGACCGGAGCCTGATGGATGGCAACCTGTGTTAACACTCCCTTTTTTGACTTTTTTTGAGATGACTTTGGGGGGGGGGGGATTGCTGTAGATCTGCATTAGTGTTTCTAGAGTTTTGTTGCAGTTATAGTTTTATTGTCAATTTTAACTATTGTTTAGTTGGCACTCCTGATTTTAATGGTCTTCAAAAGTCTTGTCCGTAGCTCTTCTTCTTATTGTGAGATATGGTGATGAATCATGTCAGTTTAAGATAACTCATTCACATGTTTCAGTACGAGGATTGCGAAAGATGTTGATTGGGATTTTATTCGGATGTTTCAGTGCCTTCAGGGGGGTCGGCTATATCTGAGCTCGATCACTCAAAAGTGTGATGTGTTCAAAGGCTACCATAAAATAGGTTAATTATAGCATTTCATTTGCTTATATGCTCCATAGATACTGTACATAAAGAGATTATACATATAGAGCAATGTAGCAATCGTTTTATCATCATCAATAAATAGGAAGTAGTCTGTTACGTGCAATTGACCAGCTTTCCTGGTGTATCTTAGGCAGCGTAGTACCAAGTTATGTCACTAGATGGCGGCATTCTCCAGAGCCACAGCAGCCCAGGCAGCTTCTCACTGAGAGAGCAGTCAATTCCAACGTCATTTAACAGCCTGTCACCTCTAATGATATTTCATATGGGTTTAATTACGCCGGTGCTTCAGATGAAAAGAGCCTGCCTTGCCTAATTGACTCACTGATCATTTTTTTCAGGTGAGATTGATTACAAATCCAATGAGGTCTATTGTTTTACACAACGCAGACAGGCTGCCGTCAAATAATACAGACCTTTAAGTCCCAGACCCCTTGTAAAAATGAATCTCGCATGGTATCAATTTACCATAAAGCCATTAATCACTGACATTACTTAACAATATGCATCCCTTTGATGCCCCCAGTCTCTTACACAGAAGAGTAAAACAGACGAATCTCCTTTGATTCCATCATTACACTGAGAAAAAACACCCTCAGTGTTGTCAAAGTCAGTTTAGCATTGTGAAAATGATAAATATTCAGTGTCACCTGTTGAATACACACCAGTATTTTACTTCTTTTTTCGGCGTGGGTTGTTACTGTTGGGTATGTTACCAATAAGATCTGCACCATGTTTCAAAAATCATTAAAAAAAAGACAAAAAATGAAAACACGCCTGCATTTGCATCGCTGATACTTTGTTCCCCCCCATGTGATCCACTCTAACTTATTCCCATCTATTGTGCAATCCCCCCCCCCCCCTCCTCATTTAATGAACATAATCTGATGAAAACACGGCTAGTTGCTTTTCACTTTGCATTGGCAGCAGCTCAACTAGCCTCGTTCTCCGCCCCCATCTTTAACACAGCCATGAGACCTCTAATTATGCAGGGATTCAAGTAGCTTTTCACTAAACACAGCGTTGTCCTTTAGAGCTGGAGAGCGCTCCACGAGCTAAAAGGACAGGCTGCATGTTTGCAGGTTGAGCAAATTCAATTGGTTCCAAAAAAACAAACAAGAAAAATCCATATCCAAAGGCTGTTTGACATGTTTGTTTGTTTCCTTTAGGAGTTTCTAAAAGCACGTTCAAAAGGCCAGTCGTTGGTTGAACAAATCCAGGATTCATCCTGCCTTTCCCTACGATGACGTCTCAAACATGCTTAATTCAATCTGAAGAGAAAAGCAGTTTGATGGCTTCTAAATGTGCATTTAATCTGCTGCCTTATCGTCTGACGTGACCACATTTTATCACACACGTCAGATGTAATGTGCTGCATCCGAGCACTAGTGTAATATGTGACAGAAACTCTGTTGTGTCATCCCCCCCCCATGCGTTACATCACCTGCTGCCCCTTGCAGGCTTTTGCCCACAGCTGATTTGAAAAGCCTTTATCACAGTGGTGAGCATTCAATTTGATGTCTGCCTGCAGCACTTCCTGACTAATACAATTACACTGAAGTCAATGAGCTCTGATGCAGGTGCCTTCCTGTTGCACACAGGTGAAGAAGATGTATGAAAAAACAGCAACAGGTGGATGACGTCGTTCCTCGGCAGGTTACAGAGTTCACCAAAGTCAAAACAAAGATATGTTTTATCATATTTTATAATTTGTGTGCTTTAAGGATTAAGTTTAATGGATTCATTTGATGTTTTCGGTGGTTTACACTAGTGCGTAAAATGTGCTTTATTTGCGTGTTTGTGCCAAGGCCACGTCGAGGTGCGATAATCCTCCGGACCGTTTATTCAATTTACTGACAGGTGATTGCGAGACATTCTCCTCTTTAATCTAATTGGATGATAAGTGGTGCGTTGTTGAGCCTGAAGCCAAAACGCTTGCGCGGCCTTTTTTTTTTTTCTCTCTCTTTGGGGGGGGGGGGGGGGGGTGTGGAGTCTATTCTCGTCACAGCCCCTCGCGGTTTCATCTCAAATCCCATTTGCTATTGTACCTGCCCAATAGCAGAGACCGAGCGCGTTTTAACTCGGATGGCATTTTTTTATTCCATCATTACAATCCAGCGCAAGTTTGACGCAGTGATCTCTGAGCTCTCACTTTGATCATCACCAGGAGCTTTTTTTTTTTTCTTTCTCTCCCCCCTTTCTCTCTCTCTCTCTCTACTAGTTTTCACCAAAACAACATAATCTTTTTCAGGTGATTTTTTTCCCCTCCCCTAGATAAGTTTTGATGGTGATCCACACCGGACAGTAGCCTAAACGGTGATGGCAGACTCTGATGCGCAAGAGACTCGCCAACCCGCAAAAGACTCGCCGTTCTCCATAAAGAACCTGCTGAACATCGAAGACAAACCCGCGAAGCCGAAAAGCTTCCTCGGCTCGTCCAAAGGAGTGTTCGAGGGCAGCTTCTTCTCTCGCCTCGGCGACCTGTCTTTCCCTCGGTTCGAGTTGCCCACACAGAGAATCGGACTATCCGCGCAGTATTTGGAGAGAGCGTCCACCTGGTGGTACCCGTACACGCTCGGGACTCATCTGAGGACTGCGGGTAAATACCATTAACTTCCACTCTGCTGGTGTAGGAACTGATGTGTTTTTGGTCTGGGGAAATTTAAATCTGTTGTATTGCAAAGATATGTCAGATCACGAATTTAAAATATGGCATGAATTCTAAGGAATTACGCTCCTGAAACTAAACGTCAATAGGCTATGTCGATAAAAGGTCACCTATTCCACAATTAAACTGAATGTAATTGAAATACTTGTTTTCCTTTGATTATCACCGTTTTAATTGCTTTCAGGGTCAAATTTAAACGCAGTTGTTTTCCCCTGCAGGGTCTGAGAAGGCCAACCTGAGGGAGGCATCACCGGCAGCGGACAGACGCTCCCCGGATCTCCAAAAGAGCGACCAGGATGCCAAAGAGGAGAGCGCCGACGACGACATCGCGCTGGACGAAAGTGACTCGGAAGAGCCAAAGAAAGAAACCGAGCAGGAGGACGACTGGCGGAGGAAAACGGACGAGCTGGACTCCGAGAGGAAGCCCTGTCGGAAGAAGAAGACGCGCACGGTGTTTTCCAGGAGTCAGGTCTTCCAGCTGGAGTCCACCTTCGACATAAAGCGGTACCTGAGCAGCTCGGAGAGGGCGGGCCTGGCCGCGTCCCTGCACCTGACCGAGACGCAGGTGAAGATCTGGTTCCAGAACCGGAGGAATAAGTGGAAAAGGCAGCTGGCCGCGGAGCTGGAGGCGGCCAACCTGAGCCACGCGGCGGCGCAGAGGATTGTGCGGGTCCCCATACTTTACCACGAGAACGGAGGCACAGAAACGGCCGGGGGACCCGCTGCACACTCACCGGGCGGCCAGTCGCTCCTGGCTTTCCCCCACCACATGTACTATTCCCACCCCGTCCCGCTGCTGAGGCCCGTTTAACGCTGACTGTCGTCTGTACATATGTTTTTAAATGACAGTGACCTTCATTGTTGGAATTTTGTATATTTTGTAGATTCAACGGACACAATGTTAGGTCATGTTTATTATTATTATTATTATTATTATTATTATTATATGTCATAATATATTATTCTGCTAAAGCGTCATTGAGCAATTCAGTCCCTATTGCACCCACAATTAAAATTGGTGTTCGAAAATTCTTATTCTTATTCTTGTTATTATTATTATTATTATTATTATTATTATTATTGGTGAAAATGTTTCATGCTCAAAAGTGGGTGAATATAATTTAATGTATTCAATTTGGGAGGGGAAGAACTTGTTTTGAACAGGGTTGACTGTCCATATGTATTTTACAGAGATGTGTGTCAGTGTTTGTAGCAAAACATGTGAAATTTATTATTTTGATATTTTCCAATATTGTGCAATAATGTTGGCTTCACATTAGGCTACCAGCTTTTGTCACCTTTGTTCACTTTTACAGGAAACATCTCTTTTTCTCTCTCTTTGTAATAGTGAAGACAATCATGTCATCCTTTTAAAAAAATCCCCGAAAAGCTGCAGGTGATAGGCATTTGTTTTTATGACGTAATGTTTTGCCGGTAATTTAAAAGCCATGCAAAAAAGCCAAAAATAGCCTCTGTTTTTTGTGTATGTGTTTTCTCTGATATTGTTATTCAAATTATGTATATTATATGGTCTTACACTCAGTAAAAAAATCGTTCCAAAAAGAAATGGATCTATATCTATCCTTGATATAATTGTGATGGAAAAGGAGTCATTCATTTAAGCCGCGTCCTCAAGTTTTCAAACGTTGGCGAGGATGGAGTGATGTTTTCCCCCCGATTTTCTTTTTTAAAACGAGTCACTACGGCACATTGAGGGTCTGCAGAGATGGTGGTGTTCCAGAGTAAAATACAAACATACGGCAGACGGCATAATTAATGATGGCTATTTATTCTGATGATTTGAGACATTTTGCACAGTATTAGCCTAATTTTAACATAATTTGAACTGTTTTTATGGAAGCGTTTAGGACATATTTTAGCTGCATATTTTAACACGTTAATCTCCTGCTATAGGACTATTAATTGCAGCATTTTCTTAAATAACAAATAATTGTGAATATAACAAATTATAATAGAAAAAACTTGATTAAGATACCGCCAAGTAATAGGCGAAAGCAAGGGATTAAAACGTCTAGACTCAGTCATTCAATTTTGACCCATGTTAATGTTATTTTATCTTTAGAATGGTGACTTATTTATTTATTTATTTGTTGACGTATGAGAGAGGACTGCCTGGAAGACAATGTGGCCTATTTTGCGCAAAGTTCTCTTCAATAGGAATATGGATTTTTCCACACACAAAGATTATGAAGTAAGGTTCTATAGCCTACAGACACATATCATACAATAACCTATAAGCCATAAGAGCTGATGAAACATACATATTCCTATTGTAAGATGTTCTTACTTTGTGGTAGTAGGCGACGATAATCGCTCTGTATGCTGTTTTTGTTATTGTGGTACATCTAAGTGTTTTTAAGGTAAATAAAAGACACACCCAGGCCTCCTTACACACACTCTGAAAATACCAGCGTGAGAGAGAGAGGGTGGGAAGGAGAGGGAGGGAGGGAGAGAGAGTCCTGTGTCACGTGATTTGCTCCGAGACAACGGAAATATCCCTGCAGTTATATCAGCCAATGATATGGCCAGGCGGGAATTTGACCATTTGTCTCAACCAATCAGCGTCCACCGGAGCCTCGGCGGCGCTTACAAGGAGTTAGCTTCATTCGGCCACACTGCTTTGTAGCATTTCCACGTTATAGATTTTATATTTCATTTTAAATCGAGGCATAATAATAATACGGATCGTTAAAGGAAATACTCAGTCGCTCTGAAGGACACCAAACTGAAGCGGTAAGTAAAGTGAAACGGCTAAAACCGGGGCTTGTAGCGAAGTTATATTCACCGTTACAAGCTAGCGTTAGCCAACACCAGTGGGCTACCGGCTCAGTGTAATTGTCTAGTTGTGAGAGAAACGAGAACAAAAATGTGATTTCAAACACATGTAAAGTTACTGTTCCACCAAACCTCGCAACAGAAAACCATGTTATTGAGCTTGTGATATCATGCTAGCAAGCTAAGTACTCGGTGAGGCTAGTTAGCTATATCCACAACACTGAGCTAGGCTAACAACAAGCAGGGAAGCTATTGATCTATCAGTACGCCAGTTGCTTAACGTAGCTCTCTGGAAAATACGACGTTACGTTAGGTTTGCGATATGTTTCTAGAGGATGAAACGGTATAACAACGGTGTGTTTATGTTTTATATTTATTAACTGAGCGTGATCTAGTGTAGTGGATGATTCCACTTGCTCTAATTCAAAACATGAAATGATTGACCTTTGCTTAGCGTTGACCAACTGGCACAAAGCAAACTTTATATTCACTAAACTAATATAATTGCAATCTTACAAAAGTTATTGATTGTTCACGTGAGTTACAGTCAATAATCCTGCTTTTTAAAAGCTACTCATTTGTTTTTGAAAGGGTCAGCATCAGTGGTTTAGTTTCAGCTCCTCTGCTTCTGGATGAAATTATACCAATAATATGCAGGGGATGAAAGTTGCCATGAAGCACCACGTAGTCTCAAATCTCAAGACCTGATCCAGACTTTATCATACGTTTCCTCTTTGCAGATGAGTGGCTCAAACGAGTACAAACTAAACCAGGGGCCAGAGGACAGCATCTCTGCTGTCAAGTTCAGCCCCAGCGCAGCCCAGTTCCTGCTGGTTTCCTCTTGGGACTGCACGGTCCGCCTCTTTGATGTCGGAGGCAACACCATGCGGATGAAGTACCAGCACTCGGCTCCGGTTCTTGACTGTGCTTTTTATGTAGGTCACAGATTTTCAATATTTGTCTTGTGTTTTTAATTATCATGTCAAAGCCTAGAAGTCTGCTTCATACAGATTACATTCCTCTGTCACTTGCAGGACCCAACACATTCTTGGAGTGGAGGTTTAGACGCACAATTAAAAACTCATGATTTGAACACAGACCAAGGTATGTCAGAAACCTTCCGTGCAAATACGTTACGACAGTAACGCATAAACCTAACACAGATTTAATAATATGTGTGTTTATTTCTGCTAATCTTAATATTCTTAAACAGATACGATAGTTGGAACACATGATGCCCCCATTCGTTGTGTGGAATACTGCCCAGAGGTTAATGTCATGGTAACGGGTAGCTGGGACAGATCGGTTCGACTGTGGGATCCAAGGACACCTTGCAATGCTGGAACCTTTACTCAGCCTGAAAAGGTACAGCAAATACACAGTATAGTGATTAAATTGCATTTTTCTCTGGGTGTATATGAAAATGAGGAGTATGTAATTACATTTGTGCACATGTTGACATGTGTTATAAGTGTAAGATGTAAGGAAATGTAAAATCTTTAGTGTTGTCTCACTCTTGTCTCTCGCGTCTCTGTAAAAGGTATACACCTTATCTGTGGCTGGAGATAGGCTGATTGTCGGCACAGCTGGAAGACGAGTCCTGGTGTGGGATTTGAGGAACATGGGCTATGTACAGCAAAGAAGAGAATCCAGTCTCAAGTATCAGACCCGCTGCATTCGAGCCTTCCCCAACAAACAGGTACTCTTTAAATTACAATCAACCTTTTTATCAATTAAAAGTGTGCGCAGTTCTCGTGAAAGATGAAGGCTGGAACGTTGAAACTCTGATAACTGACTCCGAAGAGAGCATTATATCGCAGATAAAGAGTTCTGTGTTGATGAATAGAAGTTAGATAGTAACTTTATACTTTTTGTCTTGGCTCCAGGGCTACGTCTTGAGTTCAATCGAGGGACGTGTAGCTGTGGAGTACCTGGACCCAGGCCAGGAGGTTCAGAAGAAGAAGTATGCCTTCAAATGCCACAGGCTGAAGGAAGAGGGAATTGAGCACGTTTACCCCGTCAATGCCATCTCATTTCACAGTATCCATAACACCTTTGCCACAGGTACGACTGGCTAGTCAGTACTTGACAAAAAATGTCTTCCTATATTAAGTTTTTATGTTTATATCTTCTCTGTAGTGCTGCAGAAAAGCTCACAGATTTGAACGTGACCTTTAGCGTCGTGTTGCCAAGGTTGCAGGCAGAGCAACCTTTATTATAGATCCATATCTCAGCAGCAGCACAGCCTAAATCTTTAAAGGTTGACCTTGAGCCTCTCCTTCTTCCAGGTGGCTCAGACGGCTTTGTGAACATCTGGGACCCGTTCAACAAGAAGCGCCTGTGTCAGTTCCACAGGTACCCGACGAGCATCGCCTCGCTGGCCTTTAATAACGACGGCACCATGCTAGCAATCGCCTCGTCCTACATGCACGAGAAGGGAGACATCAGCCACCCAGAGGATGCCATCTTCATCCGCCAAGTCACAGATGCCGAGACGAAACCCAAGTGAGTCTTCTTCACCTCTTGTGTCCTCGGTTTGCTACTCGCAGAATTACGTATGCAGCTGCATTTACAGGGAGCACGTCCAGCTGCAGCATATGCTGATCGGTATCTCTGTCCGTCCACTTTTCAATATCCGACAGTTGAAAGATAGACAGATGAGAACAGTTTGTGTGTCTGTGCTGTTGTGAATATACACTCACACCCAGCTGTACAATGTAATGCAACCCACTTCAATAGCCATGTAATAAATACTACCTTTTGTGCAACAGATGTTTGACAAGGAACTATAATAATAACTTTGAAAATGTAACGAACATATCATTTGTTAAATGTTTATGCCTCTGAGGGAATTGTGGAATAATAGCATGATAGTCTTCAATGAATGGATAACACTTGTCATCAACAACCAATCATACATTGTTCTGAGTTGGTTAAATTAATTCTCTCCTGTTTTTTTTTTTCACAGGTCAACCTAAGTCCCCGTTGGACCGGTCCCGTCTGTTGTGTATGAATTCTCCTATCACATGTTGGTTATGTTCTGGCATCCATTGTTTGTCGCCATGTCTTTCCATTCCAAAACAAAAAAATCAGTTTTCTTTCTCGTACCTAATGTTTTTGAAAACCTTTTCTTCTTTTATGTGGCTCTTGTTGTATATTATATTGTTTCATGTATGTTCTGACAACCAACTCCTGTTTTTCTGGAATAAAACAGATTCTATTTACACGTTTTCAAAAAATGTTGTTGCTTCGTCAATTTTGTGTAACCAAACCTTTGGCTCTAATGATGGACTTGCATTTAAAATCCAAATGAAGCTGTCCCAGCATCAGTCTTGTAACACTGATATGAGTTTGACACTGAAAGTATAATTACACCTTTTTATATAGCATGAAGTTTTGTCACATGTGCTACCTGTGAACATGAGAAATGCTAGGAATGTGTCCGGGCAGAAAAGGCTGTTCTCTTGATGATGTGTTGAGGGGAAAGCGATGATCCACTCGTCTTGCCGAAGGCTCCACTTGCCCCAAGACAGTGACCTGTGTTGATAGACATCAGAGGTCTGCGGCCTAAACCAGATCCTGCTTTATTATTAGGGGAAAACTGGGAGAAAACCACTAAACTGGATGACCTGGGAGGGGTAGGGGGGAGGCTGTAAGGCCCATTTCTAGATTTTTCTTACTTATAACAGTGAGCACCCTGGGTGGTAAATTCAGGTTTATCAGGGTGGAATCAGTGCAGACCAGAGTGCTATCCATCTTTACGGCCTCACTGCGCAATGAGATTGTTTTTAACTCGTTTTTGTTGTTGTTAAACACTTTCTACCATTATAGAAGGGGAGATAGCGGACGATTCAGTGAGCTAATACCTTTTTTCGTCATTATCTCTGAATTTATCTGCTGTGGTTTTTAAGTTGTTACACTGGTGACAGAGTCGGATGCGACACAGACCTTTTTAATGCAGTATTCAGCATTACGTGAATGGGAACCGTAAACACGGAGCAGTGCCTTGCAAAAGTCTAAGTGGTGTCTTTTTCCCCTCAGTTCAGATTTTCAATTGCAACTAATGCAATTTCTGAAGCCCTTCAGCCAAAGCAGCAGAGAAGATAAAAATGCCAATTACAGTATTTAAGAGCTCCATTTTTCCCCCCTCTAATGGCTCTATCTGCTTCTGCGGTATCCTGGAAATGATTAGTTCGGATTGGTTAAATGATGTAACTCATTCCCGTGATTGTCGATAATGAGTCCATCTTTATATGTTATATTATGACTGCAGCTTAATATGAAATGGCATTCATTTTGGGGCATAATTGCTACCCGTGAAGCAGGCGGAGAATGGCTCTGTGGGTTGTTGTTGGGGCCACGGCGAATTACCTTGTTTCCTGGTAATCTTTGGCTTCCGCTAAATTGGAAAATTGAGTTCTTTGACTGTACATTAAAACCGCTGAGGTTTTCTTGTCTGTATTGTTTAGCTGTCTGTATTGTCTGAAGTAATTTGTTGTTTGTATTATTTTGATTAAGTCCCCAAAAGGATTTATTAAGGCCTGTAACTTTAGAAATTGCAGCAGATAAATCTTGCATTATCTATCAGCATCTTCCTCTAAGACCTGTCTCCACAGATCTCTCCTGGGTTGGGTTTTTTTTCCTTCAGCAAAGGCCCAGTTAACCACATCTGTGGTTGTGTGGCCAAGCTCTGGTTTCCAACCACAGAAGTGTTGCAGACAGTTTGGCTCTACATGAAACCGTTACATGACAATTAAAATGGGTGATTGTGCTCCAACAGCCTGTCATGTGCATTTAACCCGACCACAAAAGGCTCTTATGTTCACTCGGGAGGGCACAGATGACCTTCAACCAGACACCTTATCTCTCAGACAGGACCGGTTTCTAATATTATATCAAGCTAATGATACCGTCCTTCATGAGCCGTGTAGGAAATGGGGGGAAATCACATGATGTGTCAGGAAAATGTTGACGGCATTCTGTATTATGGTTAGTCTTCTGTTTCTTTCATTCTTCTTCCTTAAAAAGAAAAAAAAATCAAGCCATTTAGTCATTTTTGATAAGCTTACTGCTGTTTTATTAACACCAAAAAGAAATTGCTTTACTGAGAGTATTGAAGACCACTTTAGAGACACACAAGAACATGCGTCAAGGGTTTAACATTTTTGTTTGCTTATAAATGCTACATACATCACTGATAAGGACATTTTGGGTTGCCAGGTTGCAGCAGGTTAATAGCAGTGGACATCCTCCTCCACCATTTCCTTGCATGTATGTTCATGACCATCAAACTGGGCTGAAATGAAGATCCTGCTCTGTATAGAGTCGGCGTCCCGTTTCCAGTACATCCCAGCCGGGGAATGAAACCTGAGCTTTTCACTTGGACGTGGTCGGCCTGCCACAGCACCTCACTGGGAGCTCCCCCCCCCCCCCCCCCCCCCCTGCCCCGAGGAGGCTTTTAAAGAGCTTTGGTGGGCGAGACAACATCTCCTCCAGACCAGTGTTGTTACATTAGAGCCTAATTAGATGGTTAAGCTCAAGGCCATGTAAACCGCTGCTAGGTTTCACACTTGAAGCCATTCATCTCTTTACAGGCCGACAGCATGGGACGCTCACCGGGGAGCTGGGCTGTAAATCAAAAAATCTCTAGGTGTGACAGGAGGGTCACACATTTTTTTGGGACTTGAGGTTCCTTTTTTGGCTCCATGACTTTGTGCTCCGTATTAATCATTTGGTAAAGAAATGTGTGGCATTGGTATTTAAGAATCAGGCCTGGAAGACTAGGAGATTATATTGAATTGACCTTTATTATTTGAGAGTGTGAAGTAAAGAATGTATAGTATTTTGAATTTAGGTCACACTGTTTGACCATAACGAGCCAGAACATATCTGACACTTTGTGTTTTTTTCTTCTAAATTTCTTCAGAGAGCTGCAACAGTGGCAAGATAACTTTAAGTAACTTTAAGTCTGTATCATTAAAGTATTGATCCATACTTGCTGTTCCTGAAAGACAGACAGCCGAGTAAACACTTTAAAGGGTAAATTATGGAAATTGATGCTTTAGTGAAAAAAAAGTGCAGCATTCAAAACAGCTTTCATGCCACCTGTCAAACTGATGAATGTATGTATAAGGAAGGTGGAGGGCGTTCAGTCCACCGGGGTCAGGTTTGGAAATGTATGGCCAGAGGGCACCAGAGATTAAAGGTGAAAAGTGAACTCTTGTTTATGACTTTTGAACGCCCAGAAAAATAACCAACTCAGTTCCAAACAGGCAAAAATATTTCAGGTATACTGATTGATGTGTTTAAGATATGGCTTAAAACATAGATAAACAATGCTTGATGGCTCCTACTGAGGAAGGATGCCTTTCCCATATATAGGGTGTCATACAGACTGTTTGTTCATGTCCTCCAGCGGTGAAACCACAAGTACTTCAGCCACCTGTCAGGCACAACGAGAACCGATGTCAAGTCCTGCGGATCACGCAACATATTCCACTTGAAAACATGAAACCTGTTGCATTGTATCGATGAATTGCGGTCTGCTTCGGAGTGACGGTTTTCTTTATACTGTCAAAAAATAAGCCGAGGCCAGATCCCAGGGGGGGGCCTTTGCAAAACTTGTTATCCCCATTTAAACCGAAATCCGATTGCAGGGCCTTTTCAAGCCAGTTCCCCTTTGTAGGCTCTCCTCGTCTATGCAACCCTCTGTGCCGTTTAATGGGTTCATGGCCACAGGGCAAGGGTTACAGCTTGTCCTTCCTGCAATTAGCATTCACAGTTAGCTTAGCAGAACTAATGCACCACATCTTTGAGGCTCGGGTTCCCTGTGCGCCTCTGAGTGACTGCCGGCGAGATTTAACGGACTCCTTATATCCATTTCAACCTGCTTTATTAGACGTTTTTGGCAAAAAATCCCCTGAAGAATACCATTTTAAGCCTGACTATTATCAGCCAATTAAGTGTCACAGAGGAGATGGGTAAACATGTGCTGATATATAGTACAGCTCCAGATTTATATAACAATAAGAGCACAAACCAAATTGTTTCTTGTATTTTCCTCATGTTTGACTATCAACAACAAGGTGGATTCTCCGTTTATCATTATTCTGGTTTGCCCTGTGACATTTAGGTCAAGACACTGTGCTCTCATGGTGGTTTTCAGTACGCATGCAACAGTTACACCAGCTCTATTGTGGCGGCAGTCGTGGGCCATGGGGATCTCATGGGTCTTAAGTGACACCGCTGCTGAACCGAAGCAGCTCCGAGCGGTTTTCTTTCCCGTTGGCTTCGTCTGTTGTTGTGTAATATTACATCGTTTATGCGTGAATCTATGGACGTTTATGTAGGTTGACTGCAGCATTGTTCCAGAACTATAGGAAGTATGGAGGCTGTAATGTGAATGCGTCTATAAAACAGGCACAAACAGACACTGTGCTGCATGAATGAAGGTGAATTAAAACGTTCAACAGTTAAAGCTCTCACCCGTTGCTGGGTGGTTTCCAAATGACGCTTCAGTTAAAGCTTGGGTCGGCAGTTATTGGGCAAAAATTCCATAATAAGCATATTTCAAATCAAGTGGTACCCCAGGGTAGGCGTTTTTCTGGAAAAAAAAAAAAAAGACATCCTCATCCTGCAGCTCTCCCCTCTCCAACCACACGAGCATGGACGTATATGCACATGCTTCATACAGTAACTTGAACAAGTGCCGGTCATTCATTTCAAACATCATCCATCGTGATTGTGACCCCGATGCCCTCATATCGCTGCAGTCTGTGAGAACTGCCGTCCTGTTATCTCTGCAAACTTGTGGGTCTATAAAGCCCTTCCAGGTGACGTACTCTTATATGAGGCTCTAACGAGCTGCAATATCAGCGTTTTTAGAGATGGAGAGAAAATGTTGCTAATCTTTTAGCCTTCTGCTAGCTGCAGCCATAAGCTAACTGTAGGCTAAACGATTGTCAGCACTTTGTCTCCATCACTGAAATGCTTTGTTGATATTGTCCAACATAAAAACAAGAAAATGCATAGATCTGAGCAAAACATGTTAATTAAGTAAGAACAAATCAATAACTACATGAAATATGAATGACATTAGACATCATTCAACATTAGGGTGAAATGACACATTCCCAAATATGACAACATTTAAAAGCATGTTACTATTAGTTAATCTGCTTATTATGGACGTGGAAATGTGTGTTTAAACTCCAACCTGTGGTTAAACAGGGGGGAAAAAATCTATGTTATTGAATAGAAAATGCATTTGTCATTTTCCTAAGTGCATTCTGTCTGAGTGATCAGTGACTGCAGTGCATTACAGAGTCAAATCAATGTCACGCAAAAAAAAAGAAGAAGAGGTGCTTTCATAAACAGCTTTTGATTATTGGACATTACTAACTTTTCTGCATCCAGTGAAGTGAAACGTTGTTTTGTCCCATCGACTCAAATGCAGATTAAGCAAACTAATGTGAATACAGAGGTCAGTGCATTCATCTCGGGATGTTTCTGCCCGCAGAACGGCAACGCACTGAGAAAGTCTGGCTCTAATTCATCATCGTCCACACATAATATTATTATTGATGGCTCTTGCCTTGGGCTAGCCCATTTGTTTTTCAGATTTGTGACAGGCGGCAGAATGCTGGATGGAGGTTTGTTCTGCAGCCGTGCCAGCAGCGTTGCACACAGCTCTCTCTCTCTCTCTCTTATTTGTCTATTGATCATCATACCTCCCAATAATCTGGCGCCTGACATTATTTGACAACATTATGTGGAACAGGTCAGAGGACGACGCTAATGAAACCGGATGATGGATGTTATGCGCAGCGTTAACCTTGCTGATGGTTGTCACAGGCGTGCACACAAGAGCCTGCTGGGATCGCCATGGAATTAATTCATTGAGGTGGTCCAGAGGCATGCATTCATTTTTATTTTTAAGAATGTAACATGATCAGTGCTTGTAAAACAAAATATGTCTCTAAACAGCATTTAAATGATTATGTTTCAACATGAAAACAGGATTTCAGAAGGTATTTTCTTAGACTTGTACCTCCAAATCCAATTCATGTTTACTGGGAGGGTTTTTCTGGAGAAATATTAAAAAATAAAAATAAGGGGGAAAGGGGAAACAGATTGGAGATGAAAAGAGAAATCAGCACAATGAGAAATTAAACCACACACACACACACACACACACACACACACACACACACACACACAATCACTAGAATTCATCCAAACAAGATAAAAGTGAGCAGATTTTTCCCGCGTCTGGAGGTTTGTCATTAATCTTAGAAAGCAGTTAGAAAAATGACTAAAAAAAAGAAAAATCACATTCTGTGCGAACACTGTGAGTGAAGTCATAAGAGAGGTCTGTAACACCAGGCGTGAAGTGAGCTGCTCCCCTCCTCTCCATCCATCCCCACCTGGCTAATGTATCCCTCTCAATAGCCGGGGACAAGGAGAAAAGACACAAAAAGCTCCACCGCCGCCGCGTCCGTCCACGGTAATTGACAAGGAAGCTTCATTTCATTCACTCCCGTCTGTCTTTTGTTGTCCTGTAGGTTTTTTTTTTTTTTTTTTACAAGTGTGGTGCTGTTGAGGGTTGTTTAAAAAAAAAACGGGCTAATTTCTGCAGCCCCCTGCCTTTACAACCCCATGCAGCCATTTAATTCATCCTTTTTTTTGTCAGTCACTGAAGTGTATTTATAACTACATTTAATAGAGTCTTGATGATACTTTGGAGTACAGTTCATTTTGAACATCTGCAAGAGAAAAACATTTAATCTCTTTGGAAAGATTAGAGGTTGGTGGCCATTGTACTAGTTGCATAAAAGCATGCAAAATGTAGCTGGTAGTTCTGTGTAAAATGCATTAGAAGATCTCTTACTATGCCGTATTTACCGTTTGATACATCAGCTTTATACGAATACTGGTGCTAAAAAGGTCTCGGGGAAATATCTGCTTGTTTGCTTTTCCAGGTGGAATTCAGTCGCTGTATTTTTTTCAGGGACCCTGCATTTGTGTAAGTATTGACACTCGTTTATGCACCTGTAACAATGTGGTAGTGGTTTCCAACATGTCGGACTCCTTAATATGGATTTATGCATCACTGGTTGCATGAGTTAAGAGCATCAAATTCCCTTTCTCAGGTTGTTTCATTTGAAAGACTGACTGGGTTAAGCTGATCAGGTAGGTAAACTGATCACAGGTTGGGAACTAAAGAACTACTAGTTCTTTAGTATGAAGTAGTTTAGAGAGAAAAGCAAATGTTTTTGGATTAACCAGAGAAAGCTGTGACATTACTTCTGGAGCTAGCAGCACTGAGGTCCAGAAATATCTCAACAATTATTGGATTGCCGTGCAATTTGTTATGGACATGCATTCTTTGCACAATGTGTTTTTTTTAATTGAGATGGAACATGCAACATCCATGAGGAGGTCACGTCTCCTTCAGGAATAAGGATGAATTGTAAAATCTGTCCGTTTGGCTTATGGAGTTACAAACGAATGGCGTTAAGATTCTTTATGAAATTGGTGTGAACTGATCCTTTAAGCTTTCTATTTTGAAGAAATACTTTTGTAACAAAGGGATTTGAAGTTGTGATAGCTGCTGTGATTACAGGAGATCTTATTATCTGCTGAATATTAATACACGTACAGTTTCCGCCGCATGCTGTTCACATGGTGTTTATGTAAGGGCACAGTCGGAGCCACCAGTCATTCCCAACCCTTTCCCCACTTACAGTAAACACAGCTTTTCCCCGGTGGGGTTAGACTCTCAGTACAACACAATCTCATCTCTAGGGCCCTCTGCAGATGAAACAGGTTTGCATCTCAGAAAACATTACAGTTAAAAAGAGTGCATTGACCTCCGTCTGATCAGAACCTTTGAGCCAGTCAAGCTGAAGCAGCGAAATTGCACAAGATTGGGGTTTCGAAATTATACGGTTCGACGTGGAGCTTGTTAAGCGCGGAAATGTGTCTGTCAGACTGCATCTGCGTCACAGCAGGTGAAAGGGAAATGTTTGGAATATTTTTTTTTTTGGAGAGGACAAAACAGTTTTGTCCTCGAGTGCTCGACCTGTATGAATGCAGCACTGTGGTGCAGGATTTCCGACTAAATGGCTGCGGCTGAGACGGGAGCTCGTTCCTTTGCACATGTCATTCGAGAGGGATCCGTCCTTCACGCGGCTGCTCTACAGTTCCTATACAAAGAAACGGTCAAACCAGCCACCTGACCTGGCAACCCTCAGGGGGGGGAGGTCGTGTCCAACGACTAGAGGTCAAAGTTGGACACCTGGTCTCACCGAAAGGTCAAGACGTTTACTTCATCACATCCTTTCTTCCTTCCTTTTCTACACGTCAACACATGGAGCGTACAGATGGTCACAACAGCGACCTGTAGGTCACATGACGCACAAAAACATATTTACAGCTGATTCTATTGTGCTATGGATTCACCCAAACTCGATATCCGGGAGGGATTTCCATTTGAACAGAACACTCATTGATTCAGTTTCCAGAGGAATTGCAGCCTGGGATCAGTTTACCTTGTTACCTTGTCGCACTATGTTCTGGTCTGATCTCCATGTCCATTTCCGCTCGGCTTCCCCTCCCTCTCGCCACCACGCTCGCCCCAACAGAGCTGGCTTTGTCCCCCGCGGCCGGTCACCCATTCCAAATCTCCAGTCTATTACCGCGTCGGGAGACGCGCCGCATGCTTTCAAAGAGCAGAGTGAGCCGTTGATGGATGCCCTCCGTCTCCCAAATGAAGCTTTGAGGAAAACTTTTGGACCCTTGGTGACAAGTGATGTGGAATAAGAAGCTTTAAATCATCGTTTTTTTTTTATTTTTTTATTATGACACCAGAAAATACAAATACATTTAAAAACACTTGAGGATAGCATGACTAGAAAACAACCCACACACACATCATTGAATAAAACAACCACGCTGACATCAATCGACTGAAAAGTATGGTTAACAATCAAGTTGGCTTGAAGATTTTTTTTTTAAATGGAGGAAAAATTCATATTAACCTGACTTACAACACTGTCTCTACATCCTTCTCATCCCAGATCTTCCGTCATTAAAGCTGTGGAGAAAACCGTTCCTGAGGACGCTCGTTAGTACTTACGTTTTAAATATTCAAAGACAATAAATCCACCTTATAGATTCAAACGATGTCGACCGATAAAACTAAAAATGTGCACGTACAAAATGCGGACGACACCGTTCTGTTTGTGCAAATCTGTCCCTCAGGTAAAACAGTAAACAGACATTTGAAAAAGTGAGGAGCTTGAGTACACTGTAATGATGTTTCAGGTAGAGAGATGCCATGCAAAGAGATACCATCAACACAGAGAGCTCCTTCTATTGCATTAGCTAAAGGCACTGATATCTCGAAGGAAATAACTTCGTTTCGCCCGCTGCCAGGCACAGTAAATACAATTGCTAGCTGTTAGCGCAGCTGTGCGAGCCTGGTAACTGATGGAAAGTGACTCGGACACAGTTATGAATGGTGCGGCCCGGGCTGCTGCCCTGTGCGCTCCTGAATATGTTATCGTCTCCTCTGTGCGGTGGAGCATATTAATAAAGCACCTTACGGTTACACCATCCAAACAGACCGTAAATCACCGCCCATTAAAACCCCACGGAGGCAGCAGCCAGCTCGGCACTCAGAGGCCACCAGCTTTTAACCGCCACAATTAACAGATTAAACACTTCAATCCTGCACTGATGTGACACAATCAGCTGGCGTAATGATTAATTAATGGCCAGTGTAAAGTGTGGGCGAGCCCCTTTTCAAAACAAGAGAAAGTTAATCAGGCTAATTGAAACCATCTTCATTAACATAATATTGCCACTGAGAATCGCAGGATTAGGGGAATAAATGCTCACTTAAAGACATTCAGAACTTGTGGTTTTAGTACAATATAACACAACGGAAACACTGCATAGAAACTCGGTAAAAACCTGATTAGATTGAAGTTAAATCAAGTTTTCTTTCTTCTCTTGAAATGAAGGACGCCTCCTCTCCCTCTCCAGCCTGCTTTACCGACTGATGTCAGTTGCTGAGCGTGATGCTCTGAATGCTGTTTGCTGGGATTTTGGCGTCCGCCTCCTCGCCGCTGATCCTGAAGATCACAGAAGTGTTGGAGGGGATGGTGGTGGTGGCATTCAGGGATCTACCCAGCCAGCCCTCAGATCCACGCCTGTACAGTTTCACCGTTACCTGCAGAGTCAGAAGAAAAACAGGAAACACCTGAGTTTTGATACAAATGTGGCAAAAAACAAAAACAGAACTTTTGCTGGGGTCATGACTCTGATTGAGACCTTGTGACCTCTACCTTGAGTTTAACATGACTTTCACATTTGACCTCTGCAGTGCTTGTAGACTGAAGAACCAGTATAAACTTATTGATTCTTGTTGAAAACCAGACAGGGTTTCAGAATGGTTCAAATCAAAATGTCACACTTGGTGACTTGCAGGTAAGATTTGAGGAATCCACAAAAACAAAATATACATTTTGGTTACATATTATCATTAATACAGCAGAAACGACTAACAGTATTTAAAAGAATAAATTGAAATGTGCTGTTTAATTGAAATGTAGTCCTTAAAAATAAGTAGAAATTACAATTTTAAGTCACATAAACAACATGTAAACTTTTTAAGCCAAAAATCACTAAATCTATGCTTTAGGGGCGAAATCACCCGGCCAAATTGGCTTGTTTCATCCAAAACCTAAATATATTCTGGCATTTTACTAGAAAAAACGACTCGACTGATAAGCAAAAGAACAGCTGAGTAGCTTTTTTAATTTAATCAATTAATTTTTTTAGACATTTCATGCTTATTTTGGCATCCATTCCCATGTATGTCGGTTTCTACTTGGCTAAATTTATTACAGGTTAAAAAAATCTCCTTTTGTTGTAATAATGCTTGAAAGGAGATCCTACTAAGGAACCAATTATCCAGTGAAATAGATAAAATAAATAAAAAATGTAATACTTTCCTGCTAAAATATATTGTATCTTTTGGAACGTTGATCCAAACGGCAGTCTGAAGCAGAATACATATTAAATTAACCTTGTTCTCTCTGTGGGCTTTTTTTTTAATTCCCCTTCACATCTTGAATGGAGTCATACTTCTCTTGATTTTATGTAGGTTGTAGGGCATAATACGCTTTAACATGACATCAAAACTGCCTGTTATGTTTGAGCCCGACAATGGCAGCCTTAACTAGATTTAAACATGCAGGTAATTGAACCACATCCATTTCAAAAAGAATGCCTCGCTGCATCTCTTGTTTGGCTGCATTTACAGGGGATAACAGAATATTACAGTGCCTTTTCACAGTTCCATTTTCTTTCACTTTAGCATTAGGCAATTTTTCAATTATTACTTTTTTTCCCCCGTGTTCTTTCATCCCCGGCTCTCCATAATGTCTGGGCCTTTTAGTTAATGGTAGCGACAGTCAGAGCCCAGTATATCGGCCCTTGTCCATTTTGCAGGTCATTGTGGGAGCCCAATAGGCCTTTTATTACGCCGACATCAAAAGGCAGATAAGCATTAGAGGTGGGGAGAATACCCTGCACTAGATATGTTCCCTCTTTCCTTTGTCTGCTATTGAAAGTGATCATTTTAATAGTGAAGAGGTTGGTGAGCTTTTGGGGGCTGATGGGAAGTGCGACACCCCTGACAGCCTACGAATACGAGCAAGTCGATAACACAACACGAGCACACAGAACACCCTCAACACCTGCACGCTCTCGCTGCTAACCTAATTATCCGCAACAAAGGCCACTGCGATTTTCAGACACGCGTCTTTCCAGCATTTACTTACTTATTACTGCGCATTAAAAACGGGGAGAAGGCGAGGGAAAAAACCCACACAAAAAATAACGCCGGGGAACAATTGTGTCTTATATTGCAGCCTTGGCCGAATGCCACACGGCTTGTGTTACAATAGCATCAGACACTTCAGAATGAGTATCTATTAATTTAGAATGCATGAAAAAAATAGCTTCGTGACAGCTGGTGGCAGAGAGAGGCGCGTAAACCGACACAAAGACATCAGAGAGGAATTATTCTAACAAATCACAGCCGACGCGTAATAGTGGGTAATCAGTAATTAACTTATTTAATTGAACTACACTTGAGTACTTCCATCTTTGTACTGTTACTGTGTTGTATTCATTCCCATTCACTTGACGTAGCAAGAACAGCACGGGAGGTTATGAAGCACACGCAACACTGACTGTGTGGGAAAGCATTGAAGACTTCACAATCCTCCAAATTCCATTTTTATTCAAGAGAATGTTGTGAAATCTGCTTCTAGCCTCTAATTGGGTTTGAAATATGCACAGTAATAATCATGCTGTACCATAGTATCTATCCTGCCTGAGAATATGTCTTTATATGAGGATGAATTGTGCAAAATGTATACCAGGTGACCTACCTGGGTCCCCATGACTCTCTCTCTTCCATCTACTTCGATCTTTGTAAAAAATAAATAGATTTTTCCTGTTTCTGTCACTAAAAGTAAGGATGCGATCAAATTTCGGGATGACTTTGAGTTGATATGTTTCTAAAAGACTGGAGGCTTTTCCAAACATATTATAGATATTATTGTTATTGGGAATAAACCTGTAGGAGGGGTGGTGACAACTGAAGACTACTGAAGAATCATCTGGGCTTAAATCGTATCCTATAGCAACAGATCCTCGAAACGTGCCTCTATGGCTCACAGTTAAGTTACGTTAAAACATAAAATACCAAACAGAAGCGACAGAGAAATACTGTATGATTAACTGCTGCATTGAGCGTGTTTCGCCGCTACAGGAAGGAAGTATGCAGCCGTCTCTGGCATGAGCTCAAAGAGGAGAGTTCTGTGTGGTCTCGCCTGCCTGTCTGTCTGCCTGCCAGGTGTAGTTCAGCAGAGATGGTGTGTCAGGTACAGGAACTGCCACTGCATGTTACCCTCTCGGCCACTTGAGGCAAGTGTCTGAGGGTAAAGACAACACTTGCGTCTACATTACGGTAGGAGAAAAAAGTGGATATTTAAAAAAATAACTCATTGTAAAGTGCAACCTGCATCCTACACGAATGCAGCGAGTCACAATAGAATATAGCTACTGACTCAGAGTGTGAATTCTCCACAAGTGTGTGAGAATTACACTATTTCAAACGCAGACAGGCCTGAATATGTGTGTGTGTGTCTAACACTTAATGGCGAGGACAGGACCCTTGGGGCTAAGGTTGGGTGTCACACAAAGGGCTAAGAGCTCACCTAACCGTGTCTACCCCCTCCCCGATCCGCCTCTCACTTTCGGTGTCGGGGGAGCGGCGTGAATGACATCACTCCTCACATTTCAGCGAGACCAACTCCCGTCTTCTTATTTACCGTCTGCCAATAGTCGTAAATCCTGCCTCTGGTTCACTGTTCACCTTTCGCCCTCTTACACTTAAGGCGACGGCCGATGGCGAGCTCACTGGTTTTCCCTCGTCTGCGCCACAGATTCTCAGGAAAACCCTAATTCCTTCCTTTAATAAGAAATAAAACCAATAAAGTTGCATCCCACTGTTGATCATCTAATCATTGAATAGAAAATGAGAGAATTTGCAATTAAAAGGTGGGAATAATCTGAGGAATTACTAAATTGGGTGAGGGACGTGTCACCACCTGCCTGTATATTGCCATTCACAAAGTTCAGATTCTTCCCTTGATAAAGTCAAAGAATCCCAACGGGGTATCACTCAGAGGGGGGCTGTTACCTGGAGCCATGGGTGCCGTGTTTCAGGTGAACTCTGAGTGAGCGTAACGCCACACCGGCTTCAGACGACGGGGCTCTTTGTTCCGCACCGTGTCTCACCAGACGCAGATGGGGAGGAACACCGGAGCAACACACACACACACACCTCTGGGCGCTGCAGACATCTTTGTCGACGCGCCAAACGCGATGGAGTCGCACCAAGAGTGTCATTTCGGATTGATTTAACGAGGCAATTAGGTAAACGGCGTGTGCGGTTTGGCTCACCGTGCGAATAATTTCACAGCCTGAGTGAGAGAGAGAGGTGTGAATCGCTGGATTAGCAGTAATTCTATGAAGTTAGATCCATCAGGTTGGCTGATTTATAATCTAATAACCGCCAACAAATATTTGCACCCACACCTGTCTTCTTATCAATTAATCTGTAGATTAACTGAGTGGAATTACAATGTTGGAAGAGTGCAAAGGCAGCAGGTATTAATGTTATAATGATATAAGACAGAGCAAAGCAGGAAATACTCCCATTTGAGAGTCTGGAAACAGTGAATGTTTAGCAGTTTTTCGGCGTAAGAAGAGATTAATTTAATACCCAGAATGCACTCGGTCCAACAATGTCTTGAAATACTCCACATCAAAATTGACGCTGAGGAATCCATCAAGATGCGCAAACTTTGGTTTACCGTCAACGTCTATAACTACATTTGTCTGAAGTCATGAACGAAGAAAAAAAACAAAAAAAAACATGGCCGGTCTCTGCTTCCAACCAACATGGCCTCGGCTAAACAGGAAGCCATTAGACTCTCTGCAATAACCATTTGCATCCATTCACCCAGCTCGGACTTTATTTCCACCCGCATAAGTGCATTTTCTGCGCGAGGTTAAAATATGAATCCCCCCCTCCCTTCTCTCCTCAATGGGTCTGGTTGTCTGGCTGACTTGAGAGGGCACAATCTATGACTGATTTAATTTGCTCTTTACGAACATCTCTAACAGCATTACCCCGAGAGCATACACTGACTGCCCCCATCCGACTCCATTAACTCCCAAATCAGGTTTAAAGACCATATTGATGCCGTCCGTTATTAAGGGTGATTATCAAAACAACGGACAATGGGCCAAAGTGTCTGTTAACTAGTTTATCCATAATTTCACATAACTGTAACAGATGGCAGGGCTGTCAATTACACAGTGTATCTGCTGCACACACACACACACACACACACACACACACACACACACAGCGGGCCACACACTGTCTGGACATGCAGCATATTAGCGCTCGCATTAAAAGAACGATAGTCTGCTCACAGGTGGTCGGAGGAAATGATCCGCGCACACAAAATAAACGAGGATATTAAATGTCGAACGCTGAAATGCATGCAGGGACTCCAGGCTGTTGTTTTTTTTTCTATCTGTCATTGTGGTTCTCTCTGTATAATAATAGAAAAAGAAAGTCGCAGGTAAAAAATGTTGCCCGTTCGGTCCACTTCACCACCTTTATTCTCCTCAATTAACGAGAATGGCTTTTGAAGCTGTAATTAAGTGTCTCTGCTCCACTCGGCCTCTTCATTATTCATGAATCCCTATTGATCATATCTCACAACCGATACCGTGGGGATCACTGTAATATCCTGGATCCCCAAAACAAATAGCTGAGCTCCCCCGAGTTAAAATTAACTCCTTGGCCAGCGGCCAAAGTAAAGTTCCCGTTACTTATGCTAAATCCAGCATTTGATGCAAAACTGGATGATGTCAGAGGATCAGTAATTTAAGAGGAAACGTCTCATATTAAGCTTATATGGTCTTGGCGATAATTAAATGTTATCATTTATTGAGTGTATTAATGATATGATTAAATCATAATGGTTGCAACTAACTATTATTTTCCCTTTTATCTTTAATTTCTTAATTACTCTATAAAATATAAGTAAATGGTAAAAAAAAAAACAGCCATCAATGATTGCTTGTTTTATCTGAAATATATTCAGTTAACTGTCATATATGATAAAAAAAGGCATTTAATCCTCATGTTTGACCAGCTGGTAACAGAGAATACCATGAGATTATTATCTTGATATAGAGTACACACAAACATACATATGTATGCATAATAGGGTATAATGCATGCAGTATACAATATAAGAGAATAAAGATACAATATTTATGGGTATTACAGATAGTATTACCTACTGTGTCTTGCTCATTCCACATTCAAAGAAATTATTTCGTAATGAATATTAATGGCCCGGAGCTTTATTTTAAACATGTATTCAAATTTAGTGAAACTCAATCCCCACCTGTGTTAAGTAGGAATGTGTAAAACGTGAACTCTGCCGGTCGATGTTTAACTAAATTAACAAAAGAGCGCCTGAAGAGCCCTCAGAAATGACTGGTATTACACGCCGGGTGATGAATTTGGAGGAAACACATTGAGTCATCTTCAGATTGACAGATGCAGAATCTCTCCACGGGACTCTTCACAGTGGCTCCGAGTGAAAAAATAGATCTTTTTTTTTTTTTTAACCAAGTTTAATCACACGCTATTACAAGGCAGCTTTTTATCATCGCCTTCCACTGTATGAGTGGCGGTGTCTTCACTAGTTCATTACAGACACTTGTGATTCTGCAGCACCCCTTCTCGTGCGTAATTGCATAGTTAGCTTTCCTCTGTAGCTTCCTACACACACTCCGGTGCAAATTATTTCCAATTCCAGTTTCCTTTTTTTCGAGAGCGACGCTGCAATTACAGAAATCTGAACGTCCTGGTAATTTCCTCGCAATTTTCTTTTTTTTTAAATGCAACTAAGAGATCTTTCTTTCTGGGATATTCCTCAGAATTCTATTGTTTAGCACAGAAATCAGTTTAGTTTGGTACTTGATGAACCCGACGTCTACAAAACAACTTTTACGTATCTTTTTCTTTGTCCACATGTGATAACTTAATAAACATATGTGTTATTTTTGTGGAACCACGGCATCCGATCACAAGCACACAGGCTTTCAGAGAAATTACAGTCACTGCCATGTTCATATAGAAATGTATAGTAATACATAGGATTCTGCCGATACATATCAATGATTATTTGTAATGGGTTCCTCAGATATTTTCTTTTAATGGCTGAATAGTTTTTTTTTCTCAACATAAAAGGAGACCAAAAAAAAGCTGCAGTGGCTGCCAATATTCTCTATTTAGACAGGAGAATTTGCAGGCTTTGTAAATGGCCAGCTCCTGGCCTTTTGTGTGCCTCCATTCATTATCACCACAAAGCGGTTGATGTCTCCCCTCTCTGCCTTTTCTGTGCTAAGCACCCGGTGCAGGCGGACTGTCCATTACGGGGCCCTGTGACGCGTGCTGCCTGGGAGATGGCCAAGCCGAGTGGAATGTCAGCGTGGAGTTAAATTAACAAGCTTCATCTGTGTGGAATCTCTAGCCAGTCGGAAAAGACGACACGTATCTACGGTAACCGAGGTCTGATCATTTGTTCGCCGAGATGCTGGCGGGGAAATCTGCAGCCTTTTGCCTGGTGGCTTTTCTTCTATTAATCAGCTGACAGTAGTCAAGTTACGGTTGTAGGAACTCAATTGTTGTTTCTCAGCTATGCAATTAGCAGACACTCTATATGCTGACGAGGAGTGAGGAGACTTTCTGTTTTTTTTTTTTTAAACTCAGGGGCTCTATTTTTACTCCTCCTCAGTAAACTGGATTATATAAACTGGTACAAAGACCTCATGAAACAGCCAAATTTCAAACGGGGAGACGACATGAAGATTAACAGCATAAGTAACCTGCACTTTAAATTATGACATGAATAGATCTTTAGCTCTTTCTCTCTCCTCCGAACACACACACATGCACGCACGCACACGTGCACACACCCAACGTAATTACCCCTCAATCCATACAAATTGAATGAAGCCAGAACCGCGGTCTAAGAATATAGACCATAATTAATAAATTACAGCCACTCTACTCAATCATTCTCCACTTTGGGGACATGTAGACATCCCATTCTCCGCAGAGTAATTGACTGAAGCCCACAGAAAACACACCTCAGTGCCTCCTCCACGGTGGCTTTGCGGATGCATCTGGTGCCACCTCTTGCAGCTAAACAGATGCCTGAGTGAAACTGTGGCTCGTATCGCAGATCTTCTAGCCCGTGTGTTTACAAGTAACAAATCAAATGCGTGCATTATTTCTGGGCTCGGAAAATACGCCTGGGGGAGATATCAAGTTGCGTTGCCACCCCCCCCCTCCGAGCGTCCCCTCGCAGCTGCTGCACACGAGCAAAGATCCTTTTTTTTTTTTTTTTTTGTAAAGAAGACGGGTGACACTCATGGAGTCCAAACAAGCAAAAATGTTTTACTTAAGTTTATAGTACATCGATTTTTAGTGGTGAATAATTGGAATTCTGATTTTGTCTTTGTATTTGAACATACTCAGCAAAATCGACACCTTCACAGAAAACGTACCGTGTATTCTCCAAGTCACATTTCTTTGTGAAATACAGGGGAGGGGTTTCGCCCTCCATTTACAAATACTTCTTTGAAAATAATATATTTTGTTGTCACTGTGTGTGTGTCCCCTTGGGCTAGAAAAGGGCCCGCTGGAGACTGTCTAATGATTGTTGGGTCATGTATCAAACACACAGCAGCTGGAGGCGAGAGTACATACAGTCTGGATGTTTGGGGTGAGGGCTGGGAGGGGAGGGGGTGAAAGGAAAGCCTGGAATGGGTGCTGAGGGTGGGTGTAAAATCTGTAATGGATGCTGGCTGGTCGTACCCGCTGGACCTTTAGACCTTTGTCTGTCTAACAACTCATTTGACTAATTTCTCTAACAAGCAGGGTTGAAGCACTAAAAAATAAATAAAAAATCAATGTCTGTGAATGATGTCGGGTAAAAAAACAACTATCATATTGTGTAAATATAATAAACACCGGGGAGATGCCACCCGGAGAGACGTGTAACTAATTAGCCAAATCATTACCTTGCAATAACAAACAATAATTAGCAACCGATCTGAGAATGTGAATAAGTGCAAATGATGCTTTCAATGAGCAACACGATTGACTTGATTCAATCAAGTGAGCTAATGAGTACCTTGCAGGCAGTGACTTACCTCAATAAAAAGCTCAAGAGTTAAGGCAGCAATTAACACTAGGACTGTTAATTGGAAATTATCTGAAAGAGTGCACTAGACTGGAACATGTTTTTAAAACGGTAAAAAAATAAAACCGGTAATTAGTTTGACATAGCTTGATAATTATAAATCATCTCTCTGTGCAGTTAAAAAAAAAAGTATTACCAAGATTTCCTTTAATTGAATGTCTTGTGACAGAAATTGTATGGTAATCACATGTCTGACATTCATATAGTAATAGCTTGACATTTTTAAATAAAAATGGCCCTGTTTTTTTAATTACTGTTTTTATAACAATAATAATAATAATATTAATAATTGTTTTGATGCTCTGCAATCTTCAGCCTTAATCAATCCTGTATTTTGTTGCCAGAACAAGAGGGGAATGCCTGAAAGTCAGACGGCCATAAAGTACTACTGCCACCTGCTGGTCTTCCGGTTCATGTTGGGCTTTCTTTGCTATCCACTATTATTTGGAGCCGTTGACACGGCGTTTGACTCTCATTTACAGACCGAACCTTCAGGTAGCTCATCAGAGGGGACTGACCTGAGGAGAGTGTCCCAGCAGGGCCCACAGCGAATCGGCCGACAGGGTCTTGACTCTGGTAAACTCGAGGGTATCCGTCTCCTGCCGGTTGAGAGCGATGTACTGGCAGCCCTGGAAGTCTCCCTTCAGCTGCTCGCCACAGTGCAGCCGCACCAGATCCCACGTCCCCACCCTCCTCAGGACCTCCCGCACCGACTCCATCTGCCTATACGACAGATGACCTGCAGGACAAAAACAAAAAAAGCATCACATCTTAAAAAACAAGCGACTGAATTAACAAGAATTAAGTGTCACTTTTCTGTCGACGAGTCTATTTTTGAAACAAGGAGCCGCTCACCGGAGAGCCAGGATGGAGTCAGTGCGTCTGACATCCAGGCCAAGTAGCCCTCCTTGAAGGATCTGAGGAAGTCGTCGAGCTGGCTGTGGGAGACCAGCTCCCTCCTCTTCCTCAGCTCCTCATCCAGCTCGCAGTCTGGAGAGAGGAAGACAACCCTGGGGAAGAAGAGGCTTTGACGCAAAGACACTCCACTCCTCCTCAAATGGCCACACAAATTAGCGGTCTTGGTCTGGAGGAAAACAATTAAGGGAAGTAAACCGATCAGGAAACAGATACCACACAATACTTTTTTTGTACAGTCTAAAGAAGTAGAAGTACTGACAGCAGGTAGTGTCTAGTCACATTTGTGTAAAAGCTGGTAATTTAGATATTAGACACACAATTATCAGAATTGTTGTTCATTCATTTCCTGCTGATAGACTCATCAACACGCTGTTTGTTTCGGTATCTGAAAAAAAAGAGAGAAATTTGTCAGCGTGCCCTAACATTCACACAGGATGCCTCTGTATTAAACAGTTATATAATGACCTAAAAGACAGACAAATGCAGACAGACGGTGGAGTCACATCTGCTTTGTGTAAATTAACGAAGTTAATAGGTCTAATTCAAGCCGAACTATTTAAATAATGCAGTGTGTGTGTGTGTGTGTGTGTGTGTGTGTGTGTGTGTGTGTCAAGCTCCCAGTCCAAACGGAGCATCTATAGAGATGGAAATGAATGACTCCTAACAGACCCGGGCACATAAGGTGACAGCTGTGTTTAGGCACCTGCCTGCTTTCACCCTCCCTCTGAAACATAATTATGGCCTTTCAAATGAAGAGCGACCACTTGGGAAGTTTAGAAAGCTCCGCTGTAGTGTTTAAAAAATTTCCATATAAATTGTTGCGGTGACTCCGCATCTCTTAACCCGGCTGGAGTTCGGATGAACAACAATGTCCTGGACAACTGATTGGACCTCGGACACGAGTGTGCCGGACCGTTTGACATCTTGGTTTTCATGATGATATTTCAACATTTCAGCTAAATGTTTTTTGTTTTTTTTTTTACCGTGATAGCTTTGAGGGGATCTTCAATCTGCTCGATGCAGGTATTGGTAAAGCTTTGGTCCTCTTCCTTCACTTGCACATGCCAGTTCTGGTTGTTAGCGGACACTGTGCCCCTCCAGGTTTTTACATCTATGCAGAAGATCCCCTGGCCTTGTAGTTAGAAGAAGAACACAATAGTGAAATACCACACAGACTAAAATATCTATTATGATAGAAAACAAATCTGTAAATCAATTTGAGACTCAAATATAGTGACATTTTAGAACAAATACATACAGGAATATATAATATACTGATCACTATTGGAGCTTTTGTAACACTTACAACTTTAATAGAGCATCGTTAATGTTATTAGTAACACCTGTGCTTTTCCTGCCATGACCAGACGAGCTGTGGACATTTCACTCCTCAGGAATAAAGATGTGAATACAAACCAACATTCTGATGATATTGAGTCCTATATAAAAAGAAATATATATTTCTCATGCAGATTTAACACAAAATGCCATTTTATTCTGGATACCAACCTGTGAGGACAACAACGTTGATGTCATCTTTGGCGGTCTGAAACTGGTCGGGGACTCGCAGATTGCTGTAAACATCTTCCCTTCTCATCCCGGTGAGTTTCCTATATTAAATATATTAAATATTAGGTATTTTGTGCATTCATATATTGCATTTTGGCCACTAGGGGCAGTAGTACAAGCTGCAAACACAACATTAACATGTTAAAGTTGCTGCAGCAAATGTGTTTAAGTTAAGTTTCTGTCCGTCCTAATGATGTCAGACCAGTATTCACTCTCCTTTTAGCTCAGTTTGAGGTCTTCTCCAACTCTAAGCTACTTGTATATGTAACTTTGTCTCTATTGTGGTAGCAGCAGATTCATCAAAGCTTTCTTCAGGGAAAACAGCAAGCTTTGTGAGCAAAGCAGAAAGGTGGTGGCTGTCAAACCAAAACAATAAGCCGAAAGGCACTAAAACGCATCTGGAGAAACAAGTCCTCTCATAGTACACATTGCTAATACAAACACATACAATACTCACCTGACATGCTGTATGAAGTCAGGTGGCGTCTGGCGTGGACTCTGACTTTGGGTTTGTTCTGAAGCTTTGGTGCTGAGATGAAACTGAGTGAACAGGCTTCCAAGCTGAGGCATTCTAGTCTTTTATCTGACCAAAAACAACAACAACATAGCAACACGTCAACTTTCTGAGCAACAAAGTTACACACATTCAGATGTTGACTTCCCTCCGTGACGTCACATGGTGACTATGCTACATAACGTGTTCTAATTCTACACATTAACACAAAAGTCTGTTTGAATGCTAGCATGCTAACGGCTACATCCAGGCTATTGTTGCCACTTCTACTGCCTTGTTTTGCGGCACTTGTAACGCTTGAACTTGGACACTGTGGAGAGAACAAAGGGCACGAGACAAAGTCTGGCACGAAAAAAACAATACGTACTGATGAAGTCTCGCGTTGTTTAAAGAGCCGTTCAAGAAGAAGAGAGGGAACAAAACAAAACGGAGGATTCAGCTCGACATTTTCGCCAGTCTAGAAGTCTCTTTCCAAATGCTGAGCAACGTAACTCTATCCAGGAATGCTGTTTCACAACCTCCTCCTCCTCCGGCAGAACTTCCAATGTTCCTGGAAGACGTAAACAACGTACCACGTGCACCACCTGCAGCGTCGAATTACAAACCCCACGGGGACATGACGTCAGTGGACGTCACTCAGTCCTTCAGCGGTGTGTTTTTTTTTGCGTGATGCGTTTAGGAAACACTTTCAGTTCTGGTGTTCATAACGTGTTTGCAGTAGTATGTACTTCTAGTATTTATAAGTACTCACTGTGATGAAAACCTTGTATCTCCAATTTTGATCATATTATTTATGATGAGTATCATGTGATATATCATCAGAAGCACCAAAATAGCTCCTGAATGGACTGTAGTGAGATGGTAGTGCAGTTTCCATGTCCAAGAATGACCTTTGAACCTCTGTCAACAGTGTTGGGATTTACCATCTTTTTAATCTGCAGATTAAAAGAAATTCATGAAAAAAATAGGTCAGAGTTTCAGAGTTAGTGAAAACAGTCAACACAGGCTTAGACCACCACCTTTAATTGTATGTATAGTAAATGTATTTTAGCTCGTTACTTCTCAACTTGTGATCGAAGCAAATATCAGAAAAAAGTGTCAACCTGTTAAAAAAAACTGAAAATGATCATTATTTAAGCAAATTCCAAACATTAACCACAAAATCCAACCCTATTTATATCCTTACATTTTATGGTTTGCATTTGACATAAATCATAATGCAATTTAAAATATTTAACTAACTTACACTCTTTAATATAAGAAAAATATGAGTCATTCTTAGTTAAGAGCCGATCACTTTTCCTCATATCTTATCAATTTGTGTGGAATGTGGAATAATTCAGAGCTAGCTCATGTAGTTGGTTCAACATTGAGGTAAAGTTGTATTGTATTAAATATAATAATCAAATTCTAAGGTATATGATTACATTTGTAAAATCAGGTGAATTTAAGGAATTAATTATTATTCAGAGGTGGCCCTTGAGAGTGGATTTATCAGAGAGAAGTTTATGCTGGAGTTTGCTGAAAATAATATTTAACAATGATGAAATATAATGCATATTGTGCTCCTCATAGATAGTCTACATAAGGATTTGCTTGCATCCTGCAGGACTCTCACATCCTGCATGAGCCTACGGATAGGATATTACAAAAGTGATGAAGAATATTTAATTCAGCAGTAAATACACATGGAATAGCTCAATGTGGTGATAAACAATACCCAGATAGCACAAAAATACCACGAAGGAGCTTAATATCGAGAACAGATAGCCAAATCAGCTCATATGGGCTCAATGGAAGCCAATAAACAGAGGCACTCTGGCTCTCCTGACCTTCACTTCTGGTCGAGATGGTGGCGATAAAGCAGGCGCAACCTCAATAAAACCCACACAATGGGGTAAAATAAATAGATATTAAATTAAAGCAGAGGCAATACTGCCTGAACTGCTGGAGGAATTCGCGAACAAAAGCTTCTTTGTGCAGTTTAATATTGTCCACAATCACCGCCTCGTGATACATTTTCCCATCATTTTCATCTCTTGCCTCCACGTATCAACACATATAATCATGTTGTATTGGAACTTGCAAATGACTGGCGCGTGTTTAGATATTAAATGTGCCTCGTGCTCCTAGTTTGGCCTTTTCAGGTTGGAGTTAATATCAAATTCGTAATCTGTCTCATCTCTGACTGTCCACCGGCGAGGAGTCGACGGTGTCAAACATTGTCACGGGTTCATGTTTGCCGTGCACAGACGTTCCCCCGGCTGCATTTGTTCTTTTTAGGCATCAGGCTCACTGAAGAAGAAAAACATTTCACGGAGTAGCAGCTGCTTATTTTGGTTTTATTAGACGCTGCCGCAGCAAGGCCCATGTTGTTTTCTTCAGCCTTGTGTCGCGGGCTGAAATTCTGGCCCCTCTTCAGGGTTCACCGATGCTTCGAGTGGTTCCCGAAGCTTTGTGTCTACCATTGTGTTAATGTCATTTTCACCTAATGCACCTGAAGAGCTCCTCTGTGTGTTTGAGGAGGTTTCAGGTCCCCTCTAACGTGTAATTAGGCATTAGAGTTCATGCTTGAGAGACTACTATTGTATAAAAAGGGCTTCGTAACCTTAGAAGCAAGAAACAAGCATAATCTGGAGAGTGATAGCGGTATGAATTTCATGTGTTTGTCAGAATAAAACGTCAGCTGATGTTCAGTTTCCAGTACAGTCGGCGAATTATTCAAATATTTCCATTATCAATCTTTCTAATCAAATATCTCATTTGCAGAAGTAATGGTTACATGACATCGCTCACTAATTTTTGCTCGTTTCCTTTGAATTATTAACACGAGAGATTCTCCATATGCTCTCAGAGGATTCTTGTCCACTCCTTTTCAGAGAGAATTAGCATTTTACAGTGAAGAGTATAAAGAGCTTAACTACCCCCAATCAAACGGGGGTGATTTAAATCCTGTCTCATCAAGATGTTTAATAGGAGGTTGCAGCTGGATGACCTGAAGTAAATGGCCTGAAAAATGTTCCCGGGTCTCAATCACCTGTATAATTAGGGCCATTTCACCTGAAAGCATGGGTGCTGGAAATAGGTTTTTCAAAATAAGACTCACTATAAATGAAGATAACTCATTTTGGGGGTGTTTTTTTCTTCTTCTTTTTTTTTTTGCTAGATTGCTGAATGCAACCATTTCCAACCAGAATAACTAATAATCCCACTCGTATAATAAACCCAGTTAAACCTGGGCTCAGAATATGAAGCAGGGTTTTGGGTTTGACCCCGGAGAGCCTTCTTTGTGACTGGCCTGCCTCGGTAATCAGCTATGCCATATGAAGAGGTAATTTGTATGCTAAAGTTTAATTGTTCAATTATCACTGGATGTGAGAGGAGGCCTCGATGCCATTTCAACCGTGTGTGAAAATAGCGTCGAGCCCCTCGTGCCACATATTGTAATAGTTGGCAATTATAGAGAGAGCCCTCTAACTAAGTCGATTGATGCAGGCCGGCCCCGCTGAAAACGTTGCTACCTGCTCGGGTGCAGTCGTTGGCGGCGGAGAGTTGATCCATTCAGCCTGCAGAGGTGAACCCGCCGTGGAGAAGGACCTCGACTAGCTGCTGATTGACAGCATAAACACCCACTGTATTAGTGCTGAGGAGGACAACATGTTAAAACAACATTATTACAAACAAAGGGATTAGTTGAACATTAATTGCAGGGAAAGAAAATAGTAAGTTTTCAAATTTCACCCTGGGAAGTTTCATGTGCTTTACTAAATGTATTTATAGGGACCTCTCAGTGAAGGCCAGGGAAAGATAAACATGGTTTCTATTGTATGTTGCTACTTAATTTATGTATTTGTTGTTAATAAGGGTTGCACATACAGGCTGCCTTTGGACTCTAGGCTCCACAGGAAGTAGGTAACTAAGAAAACGTAGTCTTTGTTTTGGATGCATGTGCCATACGTGTAATGCATTTATCATGTAATTACAGCCACAATCAGTTACCGATGACCAGAAATGATGGTGTATTTCATGCTTTTCAAGGGTCCAGATGGGAATCCCGGAGACAAAAGGGGCCCCTTCGCTCTCACCCAGCAGCTTTTCAAGATTCTCATTAGCGTGCTAAATTGAACCGCATGTGTCCAATTTGTAGTTAGAGGATCCTCCACAACGAGGTGTCGATAGAGGTCTAATCTATTAAACAACAACAGTAACGACACAGGAAGTGGACAGAACTTATATTTGAGCTTATTGACGAGGAGAATAAAACGCTGTCTCTACGACGATTGCTAATACGTAATAGATAGTGACAGTAAATTGAAATAAAACACTTGTACGGAGGTTGAAGTGCTTCAAGACTGGATGTCAAAAACCACTAGAAGCCTTCTCTGCAGCGATGAAACAACTCCAACCAACAACATTTAGTTTACGCGGTGCAGAGGACCACTTGAACTACACGACCCCTTCCTGTTGTGGTTTACACAGATTCTTCTTCCTGACTGAGGGGGGTGCAGTTCAGATGTTTGTGTCAGCCTGTGGTTACTGTAGACCCTCATGGAGGTAATGTGATGACTTGTGCATTATTTTGGGTTAAAGTGTCCCTTATTGTGGCACCGCTAGACTCGAGTAGCTCGGCTATGGGTGAGGAGCATTTAGAGGGTTTCCATGCAGCTCCACAGTGCACTTCAAAGTTCTAAACATAAGGTCAATGCATTCATTTGAACACCATTTGAAAGCACGGACAATTTAAATAGTTGTTGACTCAGGAATGTATTTTCACGGAGAACAAACGCTGTGGATTTCGTCCTCGAAATAATTGTGTTTTCTTTCGTTTTTTAATATCAAAAACAATTATCAGATTGGTTAAATAACAGCTGCTGGAGATCAGGCTTATACAATACTGTATCTTTTCATTTAGGTGATGAAAAACTCTAAACAGTCTTCATCACTTGAACGGCATATGGCAGCGACACAGCCTTTGATGAGTGATTTGTAAAACCAGAGGTATAACAACAGGTATTTTCAGCTCTTTTCCCCCCCAAAAAAAGGAAAATTCCCCTTTCATGTTCTTCCAACTTGGTACTCACAATCTGAAACAAGGGTGCAATTGTGGTTGTCACCAAACAATGACATTTTTTCTCTCTTTCACTCTCTAAATCCCCCCATATCATCCCTACACAGATGAGCAATTTGTCTGTCATGAGGCCTGGGGCATTGACCCACTCTGGGCCTATTTCCCTGACAACACTGTTATTAGCTGTAAGCCGAGCCAGCGGCAAATGAATCTGCCTACTGTTCGGGAGGCCAGGCCTCTTTTCAGCGATTAATTTGATAAATATATTAATTATGAATCTGGATGACAGTACAATCAGATTGTCAGGCTTCCAGACTTGGCCTTTTGTGATGAGTCTGCTTAGAGATTGGGTCTCCTTGGGTTTCAGGAGCTGTCATCCCCGGGGCTCAGCCTCTTATCAGTGCCTGACCTATTCACTCAGTAATTTCCTGTGTGTCGTAATTAAATGGAGGCTTTCTGATTGCAAGTGACTCTCTTTAAGAGGTGCTTCTCGGGTTTCAGGTGAAAGGGATGCTCAGCGGACTGGCTATCTGCTCTGCTCTCTGCAGGATGAACACCTGAAGTACATTTGCTTAAATCTGAAAAACTTGGTGTATAGTGAAGAAGAACTTCTTCGAATCCTGCCTGCAGCAGCATTCCTGCAGAAAACAAATGGCTGCACGGCAAAGTAAAGCAAAACTAATGCTAGACCTGCTTAGAACTCAATTTCACCCATTTCAATAAAATACTAAATTCTGTCATTTTCTCTCCCATTCACAAATTTGAGAACTTGATGACAATCTGTGTTTTATCTTTGGTCAAACAATAAATAAATGTATTAATTAAAATGTAATTTACTATTTGGATTCAGCCCTCAAAGAGCGGATCCAATGAAAGCTTTAATTAGCTCGGCCGTGTTGCCTCTGGAAGCACAAAAGGCTTCCCTTCCGCCCACTTCCCGTTTCCCTCTCTGGTATCACCAAGGCCTATAATTAAAATTACATTTTTTTTTTCATACGGCCGCCGAGCGCCATTAATTCAAAGAGGGGGAACCATTATGGAGCTTGTGGCTCCCTGGGTAGCACTGGGGAAGAGGTGGGGCAGTGGCTTTTCAACAGTAATGGCCCCCGTGGGTGCCTGCCTGTAGTCTCAACAAGGAGTGAAGTGGCTCCATCCAGTTGCAGAAGCAGGACAGCGGCTCCCGAAAAACCCTGAAGAGATTAAATGGAGTTTTGTCTTGGGCCCTTGACTTTGACCTGTGACCTCTGACTGTGGGCTCACTTGCTTTTCCCATAAAATCAGGGTATTGTTTTCTCTCAAATCACTTTTCAGAATAAATTTTATTTCATAAAGAATCCTGTGCAACGATATGGTCAGAAATAAGATACAGTATCTTGTTTTTTCTATTAAAATAAGAATCTTTCAGCTTGTCAAGCCCAGTCTGTAGGTCATCGCATGCTCACACCCATGGGTGTCAAATCCTTACATCCATGACAAGCAGGACATGCAATTTACAAATGCCACTCAAAAAAAAAAAAAAAAAAAAGATAGAAACAGCACTGACTTCACTTTGCCACAAGGAGGAGCCACTGATTTAATTTTGCTGCTGTAGTTTATTGCTCATCCATGCAACAGTTCCAACAACAGTGGCTCTGCGTCTCATTGTAATACCGCAGTGATACACTAGATGGCGGGAGTGCATGGTTTAATGACATAATAAACTTCTGAAATAATCCATTTTATAAACCAGATACCTCAAGAGACAGGGAAGTCTCTGCTTTTGCTTTAATCTAATTGTGGTTGCTAAGCTGTTGAGCTGTTTTATATATAATAACACTTATAAACAAAGCCTTTAAAGGATGGGGCAGCTGGATTGCTGATAAAGATCAAGAACGCTTTTGTGATGATAACAGGCTCCAATCACATTCCTTCAGACGTAATAGCGCTTATCCCAGAGGGATCTATGTGTCACTAAAAGAAACCTTGACAATGCATTCCTGGTTACGTCACCCTGTGAGAGCTGCAGGAGAGGGGACACCAGGTTAATTGCAGTCTCCTGCAAGCTACTGGAGAGCTGCTTCATGCAAACAGGGGAGAGAAAATAAAACAAATTACACTTTCATATTCATGTAATCACGCTGATATGAAATTAAATCTGCTGTCATCCCCCTTGTTGCATTCTGTTCATGCTGGCTACGGTAAGCCGGAAATAAAAGAATAATTACGCATCAGTGTTTCTAATTAAGGTTTCTCTCAAAGGTGAATGGAACACTAATGACGTTTTTAGGTTTTTTTATTTTTTATTAAATTACTGTGAAATCAAATTAGGGGAGCAAATTAATCCTCGCAGTGAATTAGATCAGTGATTGGGGAAAATTGACTTTTCAACACAAAGCAGGGGATAAGAAGGCGGGATGATAATGCACAGTCACACGGCAGGTTGTTGAGCTCAGGTGATTATCAGGGATGGAGGGCAACAGCTCTTATTTAACCCAAGAGGTCCACGTGGGCTACATTTACACATAGCTGGAGGATTTATGCATAATGTCCTGGGTGCACCAAAGCATTTTGCCAGGTTCCCCCTTTGAAATATGTATTTTTGTTTATGTGTTCACTTAATAACTTGTGTGCTCTCTATTCCCTCTCACTGATGTGGATTCCCTAAGGGAGCAAACGCTGACTTCCTGAGCAATTCTACATTTTATGGATTTTTTTTTGATGCATGCCTTTACTGTCTATCTAACTGCTTCTAGTTATAGTTCAATGGCGTCTGGCTTTAGGGTGTAAAACAGTTAATATTGGCAAATACTGATTCTATTTCCTGCACTACAAAAATAATTTCCCTTCAGGGTTAAATTCTAACTTTCATGTTTGCTGATCTACACTTTTAGTCATCACAGTAAAAAAATAAAGATGGATATTCTTCGGCATGTGTGTTGATTTCGATTAGGGTCACATCAAGGTCAAAGGTCAAAGACTTTTAGTCAGTTATTCCATGCCGTATATTTTGATGGCACTCAAAACAGGATTGCTTTCCCCTTCAGATGATTACAATATGATGCGTTTGGATCCCAAACTGATTTAACTGGTGTCAGGAAGAAAGATTTTATTTCTCCACTCCAGCGTCGAGGAGAAATCTAATCAAGTCAACTGCTTTAGGAAAAAAAAAATGACAGCTTATGCATTTCAACACATTGAAAGCGTGTAGCCTGGAAACATAAGAGCTGATATAATCCCCCACTGTACGTTTATCTGGACGTTATTAAATCCGAGTCCGTATCAAGTCCGACATGTGGTACTTCGCCGGAGAACTGCTAATAAGAAGATCAATACGTTGGAGATTGTGTTTGCTTTCAGCTGATTGATACAGCACGGGCGTCAAAGAACTGCCGATAATGACACTGTGAACTCATCTGTGAAATAAACAGATGAAAGACGGAGAGCCTTGCGTTTGAATTGCTGTGACCTGGATTGGCTCCTCCAAGGGTGAAAGTGCAAAATCGTCATTTTATTTTTGGAAAGCGGAGCAAAGTTCTCTGGTATCAAACTCCTTTCTCCTTCTGTCAACAAAGGGAGAAATACAGCACTTTCCTGTGAAGTTCAACTGTTTTACATAATTATACTATAAATCTGTCTCCATCCTGCAGAAGACGAACAGAAAATATTTGCACAACACTGTCTGGCTACAGATAACAGTTGTAATCGCTTTGTTTTATGACCCAAATATTAACAAAAAGGCTGAAAGCTATTTAACACTCACATTTGGCTATTCACAGCCTTGAGCATGTTGTCACATTGCCAAAAACCCTCCTGGATCCATAATGAAAATAAGCTCGTACTCCATACCCCGGCGCCTGTATTAACAGCGCCCTGGTTATGAATTGCTGGTGGCGGACTCGGGCCTCGGTGCTGGGTTTCCTCGACACCACCGAGGCTAATGTGAAATGACAGGAGGCCTCGGATTGTTCAGGAGGGTTTTGGTGGTGCACGGCTCTGCCAGGCAAGCAGATGGAGGACGTGGACAGCGGCCTCTTATCTGGGAGGCTTTTCTAACAATCGTATACGGGACTCAGAGAATTATGTTAACACATGATTGGATTATTGTCTCTCCGGCATTTAAATGTAGCTGATTTGAAGTATTTCAGGATCAGGATGCATCAACGAGACGGTGTCTTGAATGCAAAGAGTAATATTTTCAATGCTTATAAATTGTAGGGTAAAGTAGTTGAGGAAAGGTTTGTTGACATAGGAAGAATACAGAAGTATTAATGAAAAAATGGACATAAGCATCAAAAGTTGTTGGAAATGATTGATACCTTTCTGCTAAGCTAAGTTAGCCAGCAGCTTCACAACACGATCCAGTGATCCAGCAGCTTTAGACAGCTTCTTAGGCCCTACATTTTTTTTTTTTTAACAAACCTGCAAGCTGCAAAGGGGTTGCAGTGGTGATTACTGAGCCAGCGGTAACAGGAAGTTGGCGTCTCAGCATTATTGTTAGCACTTCACCTGCAGGCTGGCATTTGTTTAAAGCTTCTCCCTCCTGTCTCCGCCCACGAGACCTTTTATATGCCAGAAGACCGCACGTAACATAGTTAAGATGTGTTCAAAAGTCTGCACTCGAAGCTGAGTTAGGGGAAATGTCGGAGCTTAAGCATACATCCAGGTTTAAAATGTACGTCGGCCTGCCAATCTGAGGGAAGTCATGTGTGGAATTGGAACTGGCAGCGAATGCAAATCCACTCTGTCACAGCGGAAAAAAAGGAGGAGCGCTGCAGGCTTTCTCTCATCCTACCGTCTCTCACAGTCGAGTCCTGCACTTGTTAAACCCGCTGACAAGCAGTATTAACCTCAAAGTGCTGACTCGCACACTTGAAATGTTTTGTCTTACTAGTGAACACAAGGCTTAAAAAAAAAAAAAAAAATCCAGATTTGTTTAAGTTGATATCCATCTTCACATTTTTATACATTGAAGAAGACAATCAAAGGTCTTTCACTTAGATTAAAATGAGAAGTGAGCCATCATTAAAGGTGACATCTAGTGGTGATGTTGGAGATTGCAGCCAACTGAAACTTCTCCTACATGCCAAGCGTGTAGGAGAACTCAATGGCAACCACGAAATGAGAAGGGTCCAAGCTAGAGCCAGTGTTTGGTTTGTCCGTTACCTAGGCAACACAATAGGTCTGCACTTAAAATGATATAGGCACAAAGCTGGAAAATCCCTCTGTAACTCATGTTTTGTGATGGATGGCTTGGACCTGGATTGACTTCATGAATGTTTTCCAGTGTTCATAATATTTCTTGCGTTTATGGTGTCTCTGATAAATCTGTTGTATTCGTTCACGGTGATATCGCGAGGCGTCAAAGCCGGTACCGCGCCTCATTTACATGGATCTGCTTTGACATGGTGCTCTCCTCAAATCAAGCCCCTTTCAGGTTGAATGAAAGAGCACAATACATCATCCATATTGATCAAAAGCTTAATGGGGATGTTTGATTGTTCTTCCGATGCATCCTTAACAAACAAAAAACCCTTCATGTCACGTTTTGTAGTGGAAATATCCCAGCATTCAACATTCAATCTCCATCCATATCACCCAGAGCTATATTTTTAGCCTGACAAAATGACTTTTTCCAAAGGTATTCTCTGTGGATCTGGCATTTAATTATGAAAGGAGTAATTAAAGCGATGCCTACGAAAAGGCGCCCTGGTGCCTTAGATCAACCGGTGGCTCTGTGCTGATAAGACCTCTGAACTGACAGGAGGGAGCTGTCTGCGGGCCAAGATGGTGCTGCATTTCAGCCTAATAACACCCAGCAGCTGGCAGGGTTGTCTGTCCTTTTCGCCTGCAGCCACATTCTCTTTTGCATCAGGACATAAACTCCACCGACATCCATACATGATGCATTTTAATGAGGCTCCCTTTCAAGGAAAATCCTTTTTTTCCCTTCTGCTGTTCACCTTTGTTTCCACCCGGGGGAGAACGGAGAGAACACGGTGGCCTTATGCATAGCATCACATCTCCGCAGTCAAACACAATGTGTGTTTGCAGTAACAATAACTCCTTCCGCCCACACACCCTGACTCTGACACCCCAGCCCACCCCTCCCTTCTCCTTATCGCATCCACAACCACCACCTCCACCCTGCTCCAGCGCGGCTCACGTGCCACAGCCACACTCCGATGAGCACCACCACGCTCCAGAGGAAAAGAGTCTCCACACTCAAGTCCAGAGGGGCAGCAAAGTGTGGGGGCGTCATCCGGCTTCCAGGGAGGAAGGGAAGACGTGGCTCCTTGTCAATCTGATGGAGCAGACTTAATTAGCAAAAAGATATTTGAGCAAAGCATGAGGGGAAGGAGAAGATGCTGCCGGAATGAAATGATGGTTAAAAATCAATGCAACCATCCAAGCATGAATACATTTACCAATCAGTTGGATTTCTGACAAGTGCTTTTTTGCATCAACCTGCATTTATTTGTGTGTTTTGATGATTTCAGTCTTCTGGCAGTTTTCTTTCTGGATGTATTGTGTCTATTGTGTTGCTGCCTTCCCCTTGGAAATCCAATGGAGCTGTTAAAGGACAGATGACAGAGGTGTCATCCTTCAATGTGTGCAAAAAAAATCATTACACTTTATTTTGAAAAATAGTGTTCAAAGTAAAATACATTTTTTAAAAACACACATCACATTTGGCATTTCATGTTTAATCCATTTGACCTTTTTTCCCCCTGATTGTATGATGGAAACTCTCGAGGGAATCCCTGCAATTTCCTTTTTTTTCAAGTAGGAATCCCCACTTAACGCTTATTAATGTGCTCTGTGTTTTACTGTTCCTCAGAGGAGACGGGGGGGGAGAGATCAAGTAGCCCACACACTGTGCGGTGTGTGCGGAGAGGGGTGATGTCTCCAGAGCGCATCACAGGACGACAAAACCCCACCGCAAGACGCAGCGCCAGGATAGAGCCGCTTTGGCACGAGAGTATAGTTTTACAGGGAAATTCTACTTCCCATCATGCCGGAGTCCTGACCATCTTTGCTGACTCGCAGACAGAGACGATGTAGTGGAGGGAAGAGGGGGGGGGGGAGGAAACTCCACCGGTGATCTGGGGATGCTCGGACACGGTTATGGGTGATTTCATGTCGTTTTGCGGCTGGAAATGCGCGCAAAAAAGTGTGGATAAGTGAGTTTTCGGAGGGGGCTCCACAGGATGGACACTGCGGAGGTGATCCTCTCTGTGTTGGTGGTTGTGATCATCGTGGTGTCGCTGCTGTCCAACGTCCTGGTGCTGATCTGCTTCCTCTACAACCCGGAGATCCGCAAGCAGGTGCCCGGTCTCTTCAACCTCAACCTCACCTTCTGCAACTTGTTGCTGACCGTGTCCAACATGCCGCTCACTTTGGCGGGGCTCGTGAGCAAGGCGCAGCCGGGCGGGGACGGCTTCTGCCAACTCGTGGGCTTCCTGGAGACCTTCCTGTCCACCAACTCGATGCTGAGCATGGCGGCGCTGAGCATCGACAGGTGGATCGCCGTGGTGTTCCCCCTGAGGTACCACTCCAAGATGCGCCACAAAGACGCGGCGCTCGTGCTCGGCTACACGTGGGCGCACTCCGCGTCCTTCTCCACGGTGGCCACCTGCTTCTCCTGGGTGGGATACCACCGGCTGTACGCGTCCTGCACCCTCTCCAACCCGAGGGCGAGCGGCCGGACGCAGTTCGTCACCTTCACGGTCTTTTTCCACTCCTTCACCTTCCTCCTGTCTTTTATAGTGCTCTGTGTCACATACCTCAAAGTGCTTAAAGTGGCACGGTTTCACTGTAAGAGGATCGACGTTATTACAATGCAAACTTTGGTGCTGCTGGTGGATATACACCCCAGGTGAGCCCCCCTTTTTAACGTATTGCTCCTTGTCTCATTCTGTCCGATTTGGAGAGCAAATACAGAAGAAAAAAAAAGAACAAGCTGTACAAAAACTTATAGTTGGAGCCATCATTGCTGCTCATATTGATTTTTAAAGCCTGAAATGATGCTTTGCCATCTTTGACTTGTCCTCAATATTCAGTAGGGATGCAAAATCAGATTATATTCAAATGCCATTCGGAGTGATTGCTTTACTCTGCCTCTAAGAACCAATATATAGTCTGTGTGTGCGTGTGTGTGTGTGTGTGTGTGTGTGTGGTTTGCCCCATCTTGTGGGGACATAAATCTCATTACAAAGTCACATTGTGGGGGACTTGCATGCATTTTGAGGACCAGATGCACGTCCCTATAATATAAATTGTAATATTTTAAGGGTGAAGGTCTTGGTTTAGGGTTAGGATTCGACTAGCGGTTATGGTTTAGCCTCCAGGATATTAATGTAAGTCGATGTAATGTTCCCTCAAAAGTCATAAGAGAGAGAGATCCATCTGTGTTAATGTGGCTTCATACTGTAGTTCCTGCCTGTCACTCTCACTGATGACCCCCATCCCGTTAAATATCACCTGTCACCATGACATCACAGCCTTCAGACTCACACACGACCTGTTGTCATTCTAATTCTGGACGTGGAGATTCTCTCCCTCTCGCGTCACATCCGTGTCGTTGTGACGAATCCATTATTTCACCCACATGAAACCCCTGCATGCCAGAAAAATTCAAAAGAGAGACGTGCACCCACTCCTGGCTGTCTGGCACAATGTTCCCCAGAGACACGCTGCATGGCCTTCAATGTCTCCCTTGTGTCTCCAGCGTTCGCCAGCGTTGCCTGGAGGAGCAGAAGAGGAGACGCCAGAGAGCGACGAGGAAGATCAGCACCTTCATCGGCACCTTCATGCTCTGCTTCGCTCCCTATGTGATCACAAGGTGAGAGAGACACGTGCGGATCGGGAAACCACGCTTGCACACTGCGGCGTGGACAGCCCTTTTGTTCTGCTGGTATACCCCAAACCTCCTTCCTCCCCCTCCTCCCCCTCCTCCTCCTCCTCCTCTCTGCTTACCATCCACACTGGCCAGAGTTGGAAGATGAGATTGGCTGACCTTGTGATAAGTAATATGCCTCTGCTCCGCTGTTGCTGCTGCATTAGCACTTTTCTCCTCAAGTTCGCCGGGTGCATCAGTTAGTTATAGGTGGCATCCGCTCACATCAATCACTGGACAGAGAGAGGATGTTGCCTGATGCCTTCAGGCTGTGACACACAGACGTGATGTACGAGTGGACGTGTGAGAAGAATCTTTCTGTGTGAAATCATACAAAGGACATGTGAATATTAAATATATAGAGAGTGTACAGGGAGAGGAAAGAAACCTAAGGATGGCAAATTAATTAACTCTACTATGAACTATATTCAGAATAAGATAAAATGCAAATTAAAGGCGTGTTCAAGTGTCTTCTAAAGTCACAGTTTTATTAACAAAGGTCACATTGTGTGATTTCCTGTTGCTATAATAGAAATAGGTATTTATCTTGTGCTCTAATTGCTATTGCTATTGCTTACTTATCATACTGTTGGCATACAAAACTAGTAACATTCTTAAGTGCTTTGTACTAACAGGACATCCATCAAATGACAACTTTCTTTGAGAAGCTCCTCCCTTTTCATCGGGTGTTGCATTGTGGGAGAATAGAACCCATCAGTAGCACTCAGTTAAATAGACACTAGCTGTGTCCCAATTCAGGGTCTGCAGCCTTCTGGTTGGAGTACAACATGTTACTTGTAAAAGCATAGAATCAGCATGTAGTGTGGATTATTTGTTACGCTGTAATTTTAACCAAATGATGAAACTAAATGAGTCCCCCTGCATGTTATTCACGATATATATCTGCTCATAAGATGAAGATGGAGATTAGATGGCTGTGTGGAAGGATATGAAATGATCCAGAAGATTTTGCTCTCTGAGTCTTTTATTCACATCTTTATTTAGAGTCTTAAATTGGAAGAGCGTCTTTATGTTTTTGTCAATTAATATTGGCTCTTTTCTTTTATCCACTCCATGACATCACAGTGTTGTGTTATCAGTAAACTCCCAGTAATGAATGACCATCGCAGCGCCGCGCCGGCTCTCATTCTATAATGGCAGTTTACTAATTACACTCTGAATATATTACGCTAAAAGCTCCTCCGATGCCTTTTCTGAGACCCGTTTGCTGTCAGGGTTCATCGTGTAGTAAAAGCCCCGCTGTGCGCGGTGGCAGCTGACTTAACCTCCTGTTCGCTCAGGTGCCGTGGAGTGTTTTGACAAATGCCGGCGATGGCTACCGGCCCATATAAGTCCAGTGTTAATGTGCTGACAGAGCTTGATTGTGGACAGAGTAATCATACAGAGTGCAAACGGAAGAGGATCAGTGATTTTTTTCCCCCTTTTTTAATACATTTTATGACCCCACGTATGGTAAAATGGGTTTTATACTTGAACCGTAGTCTCTTTGAGATGCAGACAAACAGGCGAAGCTCATTATGTGGCTTTTTAAATCAAATATACAGTATTTGATGTACAGAAGGGTATTTATTTCCCCCTCCCCCAGACTGCTGGAAGAACTCACTGTCCTCTCTCCTTCGGGGTTTTCTGCTTAGACCCTCAGTCTAATACTGTATTAAATAACAATCAAAGTTAATTGGCTTGTTTCCAGACACTCATTACTGCTTAGACAGGTCTGTTTTATCCTTCCGCTGGCTCTGCTTTTCTCTTTTCTGACGTTTATGCTGCTGGCTGCAAACGAGGAATGAGATGAAGGAGTTTCACTTAACTGCTGCCTACATTTTAACCTTAATAACTTAAAACTGAAACTACTACATAACTGGGGTATCAAAGAATACCCCTGCACCCAACGATACAACAATATGTGTTTCTATTTCTGCACAATAAGCCGAGGGCATGCATGCTTTTTTTCCCAGCAGGTTGACTCCCCCCTCTCCTCTCTCTCACCACCCTCTCATTGTGCTTGCCTGCAGGATCGTGGAGTTATTTCCAGCGGTGCCTATCAACCCTCACTGGGGAATTGTCTCCAAGTGCTTAGCTTACAGCAAGGCGGCCTGCGACCCCTTCGTGTACTCCCTGCTCCGCCACCAGTACAAGAAGACGTGCACCGACATCATCAACAGGCTGCTGAAGCGGAGCTCCCTGAACGCATCCGGGCGCGGCCACGAGAACCAAGTACACAGCATACCGGCCGCCGAGTGAACAGGGGGGGCGAGCGGGCTGATGTGGAGGTTTGACCCCAGACGACTGTCATGGAGGCTGATTTTTTATCTTCAGTGAAGAAGAGAACGGCGTATTGGTTGTTCCCTGTCCACGTCTGCTTGAATTTGCTCTGACATGCTTGAGAAAAAAAAAACAGTGACAAGGGCAAATCCCTGCACAGGAATACCAAACGCACTCGCATACTGAGTTCCCAGAACAGCACATCAGCGCAGTGAACTCGTGAGGACAAATAAGCAACGGCAGATTTCACATCCACCTGGAGAGACAGATGTGCTCGCCCAAGAAGAAGGGCCAGCTCGTAACTTCATCATTCTAACAGGAGAAGCTCTCAGTCAGATGTACGATACACTGATTTTGTTAAACGTTAGTATATATATTCAGATTATCTTTTTGTTTAAAGGATAAGGACGTGGCTGTGTGTTTTAGACTGTACAAAGTGTTGTTTATGTAGCGCTGAAAACTAGCCTAACCAAAAGTTGTATTACGGATCACACTTAACAAATTGAAGGTCGTTTTATTTTTGTAGTCCACTGCCTTGTGTGTCTCACTCCGTTTCATGAACACAGCTTTGAAGGACTGAGCGACCCCGGCCGAGTTTTAACGCGGATAAATAGGCCTTCAAACCGGCTGCCTTTGCTGCACAATGACTGACGTGTGCCCCTCAGGTCGGTCAGTCCAGCGGAGCGTGACTGACTGTACTCGGCCGTGGTTTCGTGCTCACAGAGAGGAATAAACCCCCGAGGGACCGCCTCATGCTTTGTCACACATTTGGGTGAGATGGACAGAAAGGAAAATGTATATGGTGTCTTTATTTTCCTTCATATGTATGAAAAAATTCATTTAATAGCCATGAAAATAGAAATATACTTTGCATAATGTTTATTTTTAATGAGAATTGTTAGATTTTGCTCTCAATAGATACATATTCTGTATATTTATTTAGCCCCCACTGCTTGTAGTAGTTTAGGCATTTCTTCAAACTTAAAAAGCCCAAGAGCCCTCTCGAGTGTTATCTGACTTACACGTGTTATCCGCTTTTTGTTCTGTATCAGAAGACGGGCAGCTCTGTATCAGAGGGCTTTTGACCGGGCTGCACTTGTTATAAAGTCCACATACTGTAGATAGAGGTGCTTCAATGCCTTAGTTCATGAAAAACGGAAAATATCACATATTGCAAAGCTTCTTTTGATAGATTAGACGGTCCACGAATGGGGCCAAGAAGTGAGATACTGAGTGCCAAAATGATCAATGATGCCCAGTGAGCCAAATATTAGTAGCTGCACTTCATTTTTTCTTTCTGTAAACATAAGAGAAGATAAATAAGAATATTTAGAGCTACCAAATTGATACATATTTGCTTTTAATTAATGTTCATGAGTTAAAAGTTGAAGATGACACAGAGGAGAAGCGGTTGTCTTGGATATATGATGCATTGGGAAGTACTGTGTGACGCTCCGAGACAACCGATGCCTTACATTCGGTATTATATGATGGTTTATTTTCATTTTCAATGGCATATGGATATCTTGAACTCTATAGAAAGGGTTAATCAATGCCTTACTCACCTGTGTTCATTAATTATCATCTAGAATCTGTGTTTCTGCTTCCCGTAGTCATTTCTCCTCGATGTTTTTGCACTCAAGTAGTTATTTTTAATCACGATGGTAATATCCGGTATATATAGGTCAGCAGATTTAGATAAATGACAACGTGAAAAGTATTTTTGTGTCTTTTTGTACACGTAATTTATGAGGAAACTGTATATCCGTTTGAGTGTTCATGAATGTGCTGCTTCACATGCAAATTAAGTTTGAACTGTTGCTGAAAAGGCGATGAATTGAGTGTAATATACCTCATTTTTTTGTTATGGTGACAGAGTTGACTGCCTGAAGTGTTTTTTGTTACGTACTTCCTAATTTATTAAACCACTGGCTCGACGCTGCTGGTTTGATGGTGGTGGTGGTAAAATGTTTTTCAATTTAGACGGCTTAATAGAGTGCAAATATAAAACATTTTGCTATTTTAATCAAATTAAAAACAAAGCAATTTAGCACAAACAAAAAAACATGGAGTATGCTTTTGTTGAAAAGTGACAAAATGATTATTTTATTTGGGTAAAAATAATTATGCACCCAAACGTTAGGATAAAATGTTTCATTGAACGCAGCCAGTTTGTTTGTTTTTTCTCTCTCCACTTCTAAAATTAGCAAATCGGTCAAAATAAATCAAAATAAACTGCGCTGGCTATGTTCACTGTAATGGAGTAAAAAAAGAAAAAGTGCAGCTTTTTGTTTGTGTGTTTTTAATAGCTTTCAGACAACAATGGGGCAGAAATCTCACTTATATCAGACTGACGACACTTCTTAGTGGGATCGATCCATCGTCGGTCTCTTCAGGAGATTTTGTTGATGAGGGAAGTAAAGACGGACACAGGAGGCAACATCTCAGCCCGTGATAAATCAGTGCAACTCAGACTTTATTTTCTCCACTGCAATCAGACGGAAGCCGTTTTTCGGTTCACACCGCGGCTCAGGTGGTAATGAAACAACATCAGCGGCGGGCTGGGTTAGCTGCGAGAGATTCGGTGCACTGATTCGTCACCACGAGAGTCCGTGATTATCTTCAGGTAGGTGGCGCTGGCTGTAACACGCAGCTTAATCATGGTTGACCCAACCGACCCCCCCCCCCCCCCCCGCCTCGAGTGAGAAATGAACCACGACTCGGAGTGAAAAGTGGACACCTCGCTGTGTAGAAGACATAATGTTTGTTGTTTTTCTCTTTATGACTCTTTGACTCAGCTCCAGGAATCAAAACCTCAAAGATCCTTATTCCTCCTAAATGTGTGAAGGAAAAATGACACAATTATCCAGTCACTGGCTAAATGGCAGAACATAACATGTTGACAGGTATTTGGAAAACCATTAAAAAAATAGAGTGTTTAAAAAGGCCAAAGAATGAATGTTGTGTTTATTGGATTTTTCCATTTATTCAAATAAAACACAGATGAAGATTATGAGTCCTGCATTGTCAACCAAATCCCAGAATCTCAATAAACCTCTCTTGGCTTTTACCTCCACATCCAAATGACATGCAGGTGAATTTGTGAGAATTGGGACGGAGGATCCAGCATGACTTTCATTATTTTAATAGTAAAAGTGCAGATTAGGGTTTGGAGGACACTATGGTGACTTTTATTATATTATACATAAACTCTCAAATAAAGTGAAGGGCAGCTAATATGATGCACTCAGGTTCCAGGGTCCAGGTTCCCGATACTGGCTCAGTATCTCATTATCAGTTTTTACTGGTCCGCCTGAATGCAACAGGGCCTATTATTGATTGCTATTCCATTTATCATTAATGTAATTAGTTACACATTTGGTGTTTTCTTTTGTTGTTGTTGTTGTTGAGGTTTTATTTGTTTAACAAGCTATGCAGTGATAAAAAATCACATCTTTGCCACACAATTGCTCGCCCCACCGAGCAGAAATAATGACTCCAAACACCTGTGTTTCCAGCAGAGGGCTTATCAGCTACAACGCCAACACCTGTGTGCATGCCAGGCTTTTAATATAAGCACAACACACAGGCGCATATATCAACGCAGCTAATTATTATGCTATTGAGATAGAAAGGATTTTTCTGCAGCTAAATGTGACCCATGTAGCAGCACTTAATCCAGAGCTGGACCAGCTGTGTGTGAGATGAGTTGCTGGGTGGAGTTGCTCGTTGTTTAAACCCAGAACACCTGTTACATCTGCTACAGGGGGCGGGGGTCGTATCCCTCGGCAGTCGTGTTGTCTCCCAAGTTTTATTTGCTCTTACTGTGCACACACTGCTGATCTGGCAACAGCAGATAATCATGCTTTTGCCAGTAATTCATGAAGAATTGTTGCAGAGTTTCATCAAACACTTGGCAGGTTTCACAGAGCATGCAAATATTGATCTTGAGCATCTGTATCTTGTCAGACTTTTATTTTGAAATATGGAAATGTCATAATAGCTATCTCAACAACTATTGGATGCACTGCCACGAAATTTTCATGAAAAATTAATGGTCCCCAGAGCATGAAGTCAAGTGACTTTGATCATCTTCCTACGTTGCCTCTAGCGCCACCATGAGGTCGACATTGGTGACTTTTGCATTAACTGCCGTGACTTTGTGTTCAGTGCTAATTGGGAGCAAAATCAAACCGTATTCTGTCTAAACCTGAATAACCTCTTCCTCCCCAATCCCCACCCCTCTCTCTCTGCTGATCTGCTTGTCGTCTTTGATGTCCGTCGAGCCAGCGGAGAGTCTAATCTTCCTCAGAGGCTCCGGAGCAGCGGAGGGCGGAGAGGTTAAGAGCTGGTTTACCAACGCCGCATGGCGACTCGCTCCTGTGATGTCCAGGCCGGCACTCTGAACACTTCAAAGGCTGGACCGACTTCTGAAGAAGCATTTGGCCTTTCAACTGTTGGCAGGGTCAGCTGGTGCCTGTGTCTTCCCACACATCTGCACAGTATCACAGCTGCAGGCCACAGCGGCTCCACTGTACAACCGCCATCCCACCACGATCCACGCCCACCCTAACTCACTGGGATGGTCTGCTGGCCATTAAGGGAGACGCTTGGACCTCAAATTGTCTTGTAAATTGTTAGTATTAATGCACATTACCACTGATTAGTGGTCAAAGATACAGCAAGTAGGCCAAATAATGAAGATTAACTAGTAAATTGTAATGTACGCAAGCAATGTGAAACATCTGGTGTCTCTTTTTGAAAATAGTTGGCAACATTTATTTTCCAAACATTTCTTTCTGCCAATTTGCATGAACATTTTCAATTTGCACATAAAACAATATCTGAGTGTAAAATGATTACAAAATGTTTGTTTTTATGCTTGGCTGTGGTGGAAAGCGCACCGCAAAAATCAGATTTAACCTCCCTCACACTAATACATGAAACATGAAATGTCATATTTATCTACAGTTTTCTTCTTCACCATGGACATGTTCTACTAGAGGTCATTATGATGATGGATAAATGCAGATCTGAGTATATTTGCTTGATTTGAGTGCTTTTTATTGATTTCTCAGCCATTTCAGTATGATTGAAGTGTGCTTGGTGATTTGGTTTTGCCTGTCTGTCTGTCCTCCTCTCACTCTCCACACCTGCTGTAATCAGCACACCTGCCACTCATCACGTCATCATCTCCTCACTAAGACCGCCGCACCAGCAGCCAGCAGCCAGCGCTGGCTGGAGCGTTGTGCCGTGTGGTTTGTTTGCACTCCAGGTCTACTTCATCTACTTACCTGCCTGGAAGTTGAGTTATTATCTGCCTTCCTGCCTCATCACCCCTACAAGCCCGTCACCCAGTTCCTCTGCCAAACTCTTGGATCAGAGCCCCCACTCACAGCCCAACTCCTCTGCCAGCCCCCTATTCCTTCTCTCCCCCCCTGCCAAGCCTTCAATAAACCTCTGTCTTCCTGACCAGCTGTCTCTTGAGTCTGCATTTGGGTTCAGACTTAACAGAAACAGTTAATTTGTCTGTCTGAAAAATGGCACTTTAGTCTCAGAATGTTCGGAAGAAATATAGTTTGTGAAACATACTTTTATGGCTACGGAGTGAAAGAATTAGACATAATCTTTGAAGTTCATAGACTCAGAACCTGCTGCTGGTCCCACAGAAACCCACAGATGCATGAAACTCACAGCGGGGCGTCCCAGGTTGTGAACGGATTACGTCACCGTGCTGCTCATTCTTCTTCTGCAATGCTAGAGTGGTTTTCCACCTGCTTCTCTCAATGACCACACTGATGGCCAACGTTAAGCATTGACCTCGACCAATTGTGATCTCTATCTCTTCATGCAGGGTTATAAGACATTTGGAAAGGTAGTTTATCAGTTCATAACCAGACCCTCATAATAGAGATGAAACGTTGTGTTTGAGGCATGCACCCTTTATTTATGACACACTCCACTTTCTGTATGGCATATAGATTACATAGTCACTGATTATGGCGTAGTGCTTCCAAAGACACGGTGCTATTAACACGCTCTGATATGTCCTTTCCTCTCCAGTGCTCTGGGAGGATGACAGGTGTGCGATCCTCTGCTCAATAACCTTTTGGGAGTGGAGATAAGAGGTTGAGGTCTTCCTATAATTGCATGTTGGCCAGAGAGGATGAAGGCTACACAGTGTTGTTGTCAGAATAAGCCAGTGATTCGTAAAAAAAGCCCCAGCAGAGCTCCGATAATTAGAGCCTTTCCACCCCGACGCTCCCAAGATACCATTTCACCACCGCGGAATGAGAGGATGCTTAAAATTAGAGCCATAACAGAATGAAATGAAAGTTTATTTTCCATTAGGGATGTTCAAACAAGCAGGAGCGAATGTAAAATGAGAGCTTATTTTAATATTAATCATAACAACATTAAATCATCCGCTACTGCTTTGACTTTATCAATTGGTTGCAACCTTGCTTCATTTCCTGGTCATTTTACTGTGGAATATCATGTAAAATCGTGAAGGAGGGAACAAAAAAATTGTATTTTGGGCTACAGACCTACTCTAGATGTTTCTTGAATTTTACATTTAATGTATTTTAGTCTTATCGTTTCATTTTAATTTGATATAATATTTGTAGTTTGGCCATTAAAACATATTTTTCATTTGTTATGGAAACTTTATTCTCCTTATTTACATTGTTTTTCGCCAAACATCAACATTTTACATTTTTTAAATGCTGTACAAATATAAAACTATTATTTAAAAAAAATTAAACAACCATAGAATAATATTTTTTGATTGATTGATTGATGATTGACTGATGAGTGTGCATGAAGCAATTCAACAATTTAGATTTGTGCAAACATAGTCTTTATTTAATAAATTGACAAAAGCAAAGTGTATAAAAATACAAAATGACACACAAAAGGGTCACTGAGTCCATGAGCCTTCTTTAAAGGACCAAACATTGTGGAAATAAAAGTGCAGGTAATGAAGCTTTTTGCAATGGTTTACATAACTGTGTTACATAAGTTAATAAGTATGTACATAATGACAGTCATGGCCATTTCTCACAGTGGTTAAAAATAGATGCAAAGACAGATTCCTCATGTGTAACTTATATTTCTATTTTCCTTTATTTAAAAAAATATGTTTTAATGTGATTATATTCTGTCAGTATTTGAGTTGATGTCACAAGGACCAATAGTAGCTGTCTTAATAATAATATAATAATATTAACTGCAAAAGACAACAGTGAACAGAGAGAGAGGGAGAGCTTATGTCTGGGGAGGAAACAAAAAAAAAAACAAACATCCCATTTAAATTAATCCACATTTTCGATCTTGAAACATTAATTCTACAGAGAGTAATCTCACCGATGAAGGCTGTCGACTCCAGTTTGATAGGAGCAGATGTTTGCTGTTAATTCCCTCTCATGCAGTCATTATGTTCCCAGGCGTCTTTCTCTGGACCTGCGAGCTTGCAGCTGCCTGACCGGCAATCTGATTGGCTGCTTGTTGAACTTTTCCATGATTTCCTTGATTCGTGACAGATTCGTGCGGCCAATGACGAAGTTGCAGGTGGTGGCGCCCATCGCGTAGCCCACCTCGCACTTCTTACTGCTGAGGCTGTAGCCTTCGGCCCTAGCCGACACTCTGTACTCTCCGGGGTTTAGCAGGCGCCAGTAGTCGCCGTCAGAGGCTGAAAACACACAAAACACCCAGAAAAGTTGTATTTTTTGCACTTGCAAATGCACAAATCATGTTTTGCTTAAATTAGAAGGGTGTATTCTGATCTCCACTAGGTGTGCTGCAATCACCGTTGCTATAGTGTGTGAATGAATATAACCCACAATTAGCTAAATCGTAAAGCCTGTGAGGCCCCTAGTGGCCACTAAGAGTAGTGAGTGAGGAGTCAGAAGGAAGTCAATGGCGGTATGAAACAGGCAATAAAAGTTGTTTTGGGAAATTGCGAGTCACCACAACCACAAGAGGCCCTTAAGCATGCATCCATGACAGGGAACCCAAAATATAATGCAGTTTGCTGCAGCAGAATGCGAGATTAGCCGCGGACAGACACGGGGGTCCACAATCACTCTCTCACAAGCGATCGCATGATTCTCCTGGTAGCTCCAGATAACTCACCCCTTCAGTGTGTGAGTTTTTTCCCTTCAAGTTAAATCACAACAAGCGTAACGGTTACAGTTACACATTATTTATGCGGCAGCAGCAATATGCAAATCTTGCCCTAGAAAGCTGAAAGAGCCTGCTAAGCAGCGACAAAAAAAAAAGCAAGCCTTCATCTGAAGCCTGAAATAAAAACGTTGGAGAGTTCTACATTGCAAAGGGAGGTGTTCTATATTCCTATTTAGATTTCAGCTGTGTCATTTTCTTGGTCTCTCTCTACTGAACGCCTATATGAGACCTGGGAAATACAAGAACGCTCGTCGTGTTTTCAGCCTTTCACACTCTCACAAAAACACACACACAACTGACACGCCTCAACCAAACACTGAGAAAACTCAAATATGTCTGTCTCTTCTGCTGACAGTCTACAATCGATCCAAACACATGGACATCTGTGCTCACATAGTTCACATTCATATGGCAGAAGGGAATCTAGTTATTTCCCAGAATGCTTCAATATAAAATGCTAATAATCTAATGCTGAGGGGGAAAAAAACATCTTTCTGCTATGGATGTGCATGAGTTGCATCCAGACTGTCTCTTTCCGGCCTCAAAGTGAGTACGGCTCATACATCCAGATGGGAAAACAACTGCTCTGTTTTCTGAAGGCTCAAACAGTTCAAAAACAAATTTAAAAAAAGGTATGATTTTTCAAAATAAATAGCCTGAAATCTTTCCTGACTGCAACTGAGCGGTTTCTAAAAGGAAACTGTGACTTCTACTTAATTTCAGGAATAAAAAAAATGGCTAATGTCCTTTTAGACATTTAATTTCACGCTCTTGGCACAAAAGTACTTTGGCTTTGAATGCTGCATTTTCTTTTCTTTTTTCAGGCATCAGCTGAGATTGCCTCGAGGACGCACAATCGATAGTCGGATTCGGAGCGGGAGGCCCTCGACGACGCTGGCTACGACTGCGAATTGAATCAGACTCCAACCGGCTCCAGCTGCTTTTGTTTACGCCGTTGATCCACATGTTACGTCGGAATACCGACTTACTGTAAGAGTGACTCATTCCTGGGGAATAATGTGAAGAGACAGTCGCCCTGAGGTGGCTTCTGTTTCTGCTGCTTTGATTACAAATGCTAGGCTCGCTAGCATAACATTCCAGAGATGACGGGAGAGAAGAGACCCACGTGGAAACGGACGATGATGTTTTTGGTTTTGTTTGCTTGCCCAAATGAACCATTAATAGCTTTAATCCTACATGAGAATATGAAGGGAAATGTTGTACCTGTGCGAATGTCGTGGCTGATGCCCTCCACAGAGATGATGGCGTTGGCTATTCCGTGACCTTGCAGGTCCCTCACCACACCTTTGATCCCACGATGCACCTGCACGTGAAACGTTGACTTCAGTCCGTGTCTTTTACACGATGATATGCATATTTACTGCATATTTGACCATATAAATACCTGCTCCATGAAGACGAGAAGAGACTCGCGATTGTTCTCCCACTCCTCAGGCAGTTCGCTCTCATGAGGGAATTTGTCACAACCCACATACATCGAAAACTCAAAGCAGTTGGTGTGCAAATAGCTGAAATCATTCATACCTGCCAAGAAAGAGAAAGATATCTGCAGGCCGGCATCAACGAAGGTCAGCGTTTTGGCCGTGTTATTGCTTAGAAGTTGTGCTGTTAATTAAGAGTGGAATGGTTGTTTTTTTTTTTTTTCCTTTCTCTCTCTGTTTTGTTTGCTTTCTGAATTCTTACATGATGCTTCAAGCCAAAACCCCCGGAGGCTTTGAAACAGCCAAAGGGGGGTTTTGGCAGTGAATATGCAGATGTGCCTGTGTGCTAAACAAAGCTGCAGCTCAGAGGATCAGAGCTGAGCGGAGAAATCCTGCATAACACAGTGGTTAGGATCAGTGGAAATAAAAACACCCAGGCAGCTATGGACACTAACTGCCAGCCGCAGTGTGCCAGGACGCTCCGTTGATGGTGCCGTCTTCCTTGGCGAAGTCCTCCGTGTGGCACACCCTCCGGTTGGCGGCAGTCATCAGGCGGTGGGTGGACGCGTAGGAGAAGGCCAGCCAGCGGAAGACGTGGTCGTCCGGCGTCGGGGTCAGCTCCCTGGCCACCCCTTGGGAGCGGGTTTTGTCGTAGGGGAAGGTCACCACCAGCTCCCCTCCCTGGATGTTACCTCCCAGCACAAAGGGCATCTTCTCCATCCATGCTATCAGAGCCCGTGTCTCCACGGCAACCTACAGCGGGGACACAGGAGCGAGGGAGCGGGGAGGGGTAATGCAATTTGTGCAATCATCTCAGCACTGTGATTGCTAAATTAACTCCCTCACTGAAAACAATTTCACTGCCGTGCTCTCTCAAGAGGGACTGATAAAGCTGTTCACACGTTCTCCTCCGTGCTGTAAACTAATTTCACTAATACTTATTCTGAAAAGTGAACACGCTGTCGTCCGGCCTCATAATTAAAACCGGCCGTCCTATCTCTCCGAGCACCGGCTGGGAACGGACAGTGAGGTGAAGGAGGTTGCTTTATCCCAGCTTCCTGAGCACAGAGCAGCTATTCTGGAGGGTTTTCGTTGTGTGTGACTCACTCGCGGCATCAAAACACTGGCGAGGATGAGGTTTTTTAATAGCTTCGCTGGGGTCTATTTTAGCTCACAGCCTCTTCCGTCACAAATAGATAATACGTCCGCTGCTCCCAAAATAGACGGCGCCGGTATGCCCACGAGGCCGCTTTAACCTTTTCAAGAGGCGGATGCTCTTTACAGGGTTTTTTTTTTTAAACCAGAGGAGGTGCAGGACAAAGACAAGGAGTCTTTAAGTTGTCACCTGTGAGTGAAGTCAGTGGAAGCCGAATGGCAGTCGCATTACTCAAGATGAAGCGTCTGAAAATTGCCTCCTCTATAAGGATGCTGATGAATACGTTTAAAAATAGCAAGTCATACTCACTGAGGCGTTTTTGGACAGGTACCACTCTGGGATGGGCACTTGGTGGTTGAACATTTTGCGAGGGATCCACTTCTTGGCCTCGGCTTCCCACAGTATGGAGTTGAGGTCGGGGAAGTTGTGGTGGATGTCTATTCCATCGTTGCTCCATCGACCCAGAGACCAGCCGCTGAGCTCTGAACCCTGGGTAAGGGCACCAGAAAAAGTAACCATATGTGAGGGGGGTCAGGGGGAAACGATAGTTATTAGTGGTAACAGGAGTTAGGTTGTCGTCACACTTTTGCCTCCCTGCCATCACAGCAGAGATGAAGAGTGGGGCATTTAATCTGGGTGGAACAACTAGTAACCCTTATTAATTAAAATTAGTATCAGAGCAAATTTCCAAAATGTGGCTGCCATGAGAAAATCCGATTGTCCGAATCTTTATTATTCTTAATTATTAAAGTTTGGGGTTTATTTGTCTTCTTTTATGGTTTTGAGTATATCTTGTTTGTTGATTTCTCTTAACACGATGTCTTTAACGATGACTTACAAGCCAAACACTGTCATGCATGCTTTTTGGCCTCCCCTACTTGCCTTTATCTATTTGTTTTTGAAATATTGTGCCTTTAAATCTTGCAGGCGTGCAGCTGATTTAAAACCTCACCAAACAACAATGTGCTTCAGTCGTATTTTTTACTGCAGACCAGCATTTATATATCCCAGCAGACCATCCAAATCCATTCTCTGGGATGCACATGTGCTCTTGGCGGGAGGAGTCTTCACGTCTGTTTTTCACGGCAGGCCAGCGTGTGATGCGAGGTCACTAATGGCCGTCTTGTGGACCTACCACTTCAAAGGCTTTGTCGTACCCGTCGGGGTTGACGGACGGCAGCAGATGGATCCTGGTCTCCTTCACCAGGCGGTGTATCCGCTGGTTGCCGGACAGATACTCCAGACACATGAACTGCATCAGCAGGAGGAGCAGCTCTCGTCCCAGCACCTCGTTACCATGGGAACCGGCCGTGTAACGAAATTCTGGTTCACCTGGTCAACAGGTTCATGGAGAGGGAGAGATGGGAGGAGGAGAGGGGATTAAATGTGCAATCTCACTGCAACTCCACGTACACAGAGGGAAACATTCTGAGGAACACAGCGTGGCGTCTCCGATGCTCTACGTTATTATAGTGAGTGAGTGAATCAGTGAGCTGAATGAGCGTGCACCTCTACGTCTGTCCACAGTGTTTGGCTAACAGCTTACAGCTAAAGTTACTACACACACTGCTGATTGCATCGTTGCAACTCAGCTGTGCCTTTTTATTGGGCAACCTCAGATTTACGAGTTTATTATTGTTAAAAAAACAGATTTGAAGCCTCAATAAACACATCGATTAATTGTGCAAGAGGAAGTGAAAAACATACGGGGTGAGGCAATCGTGGTTTGTGTTGATTCGATCATGCAAACCTGTTGCACTAAAGCACATCTGACTTTAATATACTCACCCAGTTCGTGCTCCCCCGGGTTGTCAGAAATCTCGATGGCATACAGCTTGAGGCCACTGTGGCTCTTTCCTATGTTATAGATGCGGGTGATGTTGGGGCACATTTCATTCACCACCTTCATAAGCTGTGAAAGGTAAACAATGAAGAAGCTTTAGGAGGCGTATCAAATTCATGTTTTTGTATTTAACTGTTGGACATTCAAACTGAATAAATAATACCTCAAGATGTTAGATTGTTAGATTTTATAAAGCAATATTTTTTTTGTGGTATTTCTACTTTAAATGACATGTATCCCCCCAAAAGAATACAAAATAGTCTCCATGTTATTAGTCAAAAACAATATCACTAGAGCTGTGTCACAGAGCATATTTAATAACACTCTAGCAGTGCAAAAGCAGGCAATTATGAGGACAGCGTTCGTGGAGAAGCTGATTAAAATAGCAGCAAGTAATCATTTATCCATGTGGACGCGAGCTGGAAAAAAAGACTAACAAGCGTTGAAGAAACCTGAGTGTATTTGCATCGCGTCCAATACGCTCCGAATTTCAAATTTAGCACCTTTTAAACTAATGTTATCATTAAAGATAAGCTGGGATGTGCCGGTGAGGTAATACACCATCTCCCTCTTTGAAGAATGTGGAAAAATCATCATTTTCAACCGTCCACGCTCTGACAATATCAGCATCCCCGAGGCTCTTTAAGTACAATCGGTCGTGATCTAACGAAAAGGACTCTGTCCTTGAGCAATATCGGAGTCATCTTTTCACTGTACTTTTATTTGAGAAGCCGCAACTGTTTCCACTTTGAGGTTCTGGCACATTTAAACTTCCGTAGATCAGGGCTGGATAAGAGAAAAGAGAGAAAATAGTCCTTTTGCTTTGCGGAGGTCTATATCAGCCTCAAAGGTACAGAAAGATAAAAATGGATTCATTTTGATATTCAAGGCCGTCACACCGGATCAAAAGAAGAAATAAAAAAAAGCTTTAGCCATACGTTGGGAGCATTTATTGGAGTCTCATCGTGACAGCAGTTGGGGACACCTGTTGTCGACTGTTTTGGCACCGAGGAGCTTCCACATTACAGACGACTGCAATTTCATGGCACTTGTACCTCGGCGACCACTCAGACACAGCGTGAGCAGTGACAAATCCAGCTGTCCTCCTCCTCAGAACAAACAGGCTACTGTTCATGACAACTATATGAATAAGTAATGCTACAACCCAGGAGATTTCCATTACCGTCGTACACTTTGCTCCCCGCTAAAGGACACGCCTCGTCTGCCATTGGCTCACACTCACACAAGATGTTTTATTGCTCCGTCTTTAAATAGGCAGGCGGCTGATATCAGTTTGCTCTCTGATTTTTTTCTCTCTGTGACTCACCTGCCTCATTTCTTTGTAGCTGTGGTGTCTGAAGTCCAAGTCGTCTGTTGTTATAACCTCGTTGCGTCGGTGGTAATAATTATTTGGATCTGTTGGGAGTCAGAAAACACGTACAAAGGAGGTGGATGAGTTATATAGGAAAAGTCGTGCCAGGTGTGTCGAGGCTATAAATGTCTTTTCATCCACTTCAGGTTACAAAGTTACATTTTATCCAATTTCATCATGCTCCCGGCAGTCGACGGTTAGAAATGAATATCAACAGCAACCTGTCTTCCCGGGAACAATGTCCTAGTTACCGTGGGTGATCTTGGCAGACAATGTTCCTGTGAAAATTGTCTCACATCCCCAAAACCAAAAGTATCTCCGTGGCGAGATACCAGTAGAGGTTAAGTGGAGTTTGTGTTTAGGATGAATGCTCAATTTAACTCGAGTACAAATGGAGATCCAAGTTAATTAAAAAGGTCTACTTTTTTAAATTGGTCCCATGACTGCAGGCTTTCCGTAACCAGAACCAAAGTTATTATCATTATACTCTTCTTCTATCATTATTAGCACGTACATGCAGGTTTTTAAACCTTTGTTTGTTTCTGTCAAGTTTGAATGAAGGTAGAGCACATTCATTGCATGTTTTGTAATAATTGGCCAATGAAGTTCTGTCTGTCTGAATGAAATCCTGTATCACCCTGATATTTCTACCTTCCAGTGGCAGGAATCATTCACGTGTCCGCTTTATACAAACCCGTCACCTGGCATGGGACAGCCAAGGATCTCCACTCTCATGCAGATGCTGCCACTGTGAAACCAAGAGCGAGGGTTGACTCGGATGTACCGGCCCACCACCGGCGCTGGGAAGATGTTCTGGACCGGGATCTCCTTTTCCCTGTTGCCAATGAAGATCTACTGAGGCAAACACATTCCTCCAGTTGTATTCATTAGTGTATTTGCCATCGGACAATGCCTTTTGCTCAACAGCTTTAAATGACCCAAATATTGCTTAGAATGTCACCCATTGTTAAAGGACGGGACACACAGTGGAGGTTATGTTATTTTCCTCTTACCTATAGTGCTATATATCAATCGAGATTCTTTCGAATAGTCCAATCACATTTGAGACAATCCCTTTTACTGCCGTCAACTCACACCAAAACAATCTAGATTGATAAATAGCCCTGCAGGTAAGAGGGAAAATGAGTATTTTCCTCACAGAAGCTTTTGAAATAGTTAGATCATGCACATGGACAATGAATAAAAGGCTGTTTCTTTAAAAAAAAAAGAGAGAAAAAAAGATTTTTCCATGCACCTGTAGAATGTGATTAAACCTTGCTACCGCCGGGATTCCATTGTAAATTCTAACAGCCGCTGTTATAGTTCCTCTCTTCACCTTTTGCCATTTTGCAAGACAAATAGTACGGTTTGGCATTTGCCACGAAAGGTGTGTGAGTGGGTGAGCGGAGCGCTTGTAGCTGGTAATTACCGTAGGGGGAATTATCTCCCACATCTATGACATCAGCAGCCAAGGGGGAGTGTACAATTACATTCAAAATGTCATTAGCTGGGATATGAACCACAGCAGGGAGTAACGTGGATGTTTTTTTTCATTTTCATAAAAGAAAAAATAGGATGTGATCTGCATTTTCACTCATAATAGGATTATTACTATTGTTATTAATTTACTGCTTCAGTTTTTGACAATAAAATCCTTTATTTGGTTTATTCAAAGTCATCGAGTGCTGGTACACAACGATGAGGCAGGATGAGCCTCCCATCTGCTTGAGGGTCATCAGTGTTTTCTACCGCCTCCCAGCTTATTAAGCTTGGAAATAAGGAGAGATCTAAATCTCCCGCTGTAATTGCTCTCGGGCAAAGAATTCATTTCCAATGGTGTTCTCGTCTAAGACTCCTTAGCTAGAGTCTTAATGCTCGGGCGGGAGACAGGATTGTTACTCACCAAGTCCTCCGAGCCGTTCCTCAGCGTTGTCCAGGTGTGGCTGTCGTTGCTCACCATGACCTTGTACGAGGTCACCCAATCACTCCTGTTAGCATGAGGGAGAAAAGAAATGCCCCATCAGGCTTGATGCAAATGAGGTGAGTGTGAGGTAGTTCGCTCAGCACACACTCAGACTTAATTCTCACAGGATGGAGGTCTAAAAATACCACAATGGAAGAGGAGGGCACAGGTTTTTTGACTCTGAAGCCTGCTGTTGCTTTTGGGAATATGAGCTAAATGGTAGTTTGTGGTGCAGATGATTTTTATGTTAACTTGGCAAGAGTTTTTGGTTGTGAACTCTTTGGCTCGCTGATCGGACTGGATTCATCTTCTTTTACAAAGCCAATCAGACAGGCTGGCGGTGATTTAGGGGTCTAGGATCAGGGACCATTTTCCAAAAGGTCTTACCATTCCTTACCAATATTTGAGCATTTTTTTTGCAACCTCTTGGGAATGAATTCTACAATTAAGCAGCATTTTACAGGCTGATTCCAGTAATAGAAACATTTATTTAATTGTCAATTGAATAAATCAAATGTGAAAATGTTTAATATCCTGGCTATGGCCTTGGCAACAATACTACATTAAATATGCAAAATGAATGATCATTGTGATGTATTACAAAAGTTTCAAACGTTTATGTAAATGTTCATAATAAGTGGAGATAAATGGCTGTCTGGAACTAAGAGTATATAAGAGCTGAGGATCTAAAACTTGCAAACACACTGATTTTTCCCCTTTAAAAGTGTCTGAGGTGGACCAGAGAGAGGAGATACGTCAAAATAATACAATTTCTGTACGTCTCTCTGCGATAACACTTTAATGTTCCATCATGCCAGACGGAGCTCTACCCAGTGTGAGCAGTATGCAGGTTGACAGTGACTCCACAGCTTCTGGATAAAGACATCAGCGCTGAGCTCGTCCGGCCCCGGGAAGAATTCCCAGTTCTGCTTATTAAAGCACTCTCTCAGACAGAAGTCCCTGAGCCGAGAACGCGGACAGTTACATGCCCTACAGAGCTAATTGCGGGAGAAATTCTGTCTGCAGGCTGGCGTGCCGGCCTTGAAGGAAAATTACAAACACATCCTGATAAAGTATCTCCCAGTGCTCTCGACTACACAGCAGTTTTCAGAAGCCTGTGCTCACCCTTTCCAATTAAGAAGTTTAAAGGCCAAAAGTTGTCAAATACTATTAGAGAGCAAAAACTGGAGTACAGTAGCCAGATGGAAGGATGTGAACAGAGGCAGTTGTTGGTTTTCTTGGGACCCTTGTTAATGTAAATACAGCTTAAGTTGCTCTCTTTATTGTTGCCATAAATATGATCATTAAAAGGTGCGGGGCTCTGCTTATTATTAAGAAGATTGGTGCTGCTTTATGCTTTATAAGCTCCATGTATGAAAATGCTACCCCAAGGCCATTAACAACATGCAATTTAGGCCACAAGCCCATACAGTGAGGGTCTGTATTGTTCCATAATGACATTATTATTGGTGTTATTTAAAACGGACCTAAACAGATTTTTTTTTTTTAAGTGGGCAGGGTCTTAAGGTCAATATAACCACAATAATGCCTTAAAAAAACAGCCCCAAGGTAACAAACACGTACTTTTAGGGTGAAATTTTAGAGTTAATATTTTTTTTAAAAGCTTGCACACTCCAAAACATAAAAAAGACACAGCAGACTTATGCACTAATGAGCTGAGGAAGTGGGAAGTTAGATCATGCTCGTCGTTTTTTTTTTTTTTATAAGTTGCTATGGAGACTTTATGGCACTATAATTCATATCTTAATGAGCTTCAGAGACTCTATTGGCAGCTCAGCAGACGCATCCCGTGTCCGTGAACACTTACTGTAAATGCAATTTTAATATGCAGTTTAAAATATAATCCCCACTTGTTATATCGCACGCATAAAACTCTTCTTTCCCCTCCTGTGTGTTATTTTTACAATATAGTGACCTTTTAACAGAGATGAAAGAACGAGGCTGTACTCCAATCAATCAAACTCATAAATCTTTAATCCCACAGTAAAGGGATGAGAAAAGACTTGTGAAAAAAGGGCAAACGACAGTGAAGGTTCAGCGCTCCGACATGTGGACGGAATTGAAAACGCTTGTTTTGTTTATGTTTGTGAAGTCATATTTTCCATTTGGGTTTTACGGGAAAAATCAGACTCATTTCCAGTTCTGGAACATATTTTTTTTTTTCTGTCCGTCTGCTTCCAGTTTTCATTTCCCGAAGTTATTTTTGAAAGTCGTGCCATATGTGATAAACCTTTTTGGCGTTTTAATGTGTTTGGATTTTTATTAGCCATGCGAGCGACAGCCACCAATTTATCTCAACAGGTTGACATTTGTTTTGGGTAAAATATCAAACTATTGGATCAATTGCTGTGAAATTTTGCTGACAACAAAGATGATTAAAAAAACCCTGGAAAAAAATAGTGATGAAGCAATGCAGGCAATTAAAGCAAAACACGTTTCATGGATGCATGATATCATATCTATTTTCCATCTTTTCCTTATAATATATCTTTCTTTTATCCCTTTCTTACATGGATAATAGGGATTCATATTTAACGTGGCGGATTATCAAATCACATGAGAGCTTTCCTTTCTTTTTCTACAAAAAAATGATTCTGTTTATCAGATATAACCAGGATTTAAGGCAATTTCGACAACTGGCACAAAATCCATCCCCCACGATGACAGTTAGCTTCCTTATCTTCGACCATCTGCATGTCTGCAGGGTTTCCTACTCACGACCAGAGGGAGCTTCTGCCTTGTGTGATGACCCCCGTGAACTTTGTCAGCCTCCTGGCGTCCACCTCGAACCACTGCAGCGGGTCATCTCTGCCAGCGCACCAAGCCCCGTCATAGAGGTCATCTTCATAAAGGCCGGCCTGCAGGTCACAAACAGGCGCGCGGAGCAGAATCTTTTATTCCAGACGTCCACGTTGAAACACAAACACACCAACGTTGCTTGCTTTTGTTACATATATATATGTGACAGTGGAGAAGGTGAAGCTTGAAAAAGTCAACAAGGCTGAGAGGTTTCGATCAAGGGAAGAATAAGATACCTGTGTGTGTGTGTGTGTGTGTGTGTGTGTGTGTGTGTGTGCTGACAGGTCACAATGTTTTTCTTCTTTATCCAAATGTTAATATGACAATGAAACACTGCACTGTACATCGTTGTATCCTCCGTCTTTGTCACCTTTTCTATTCTCACCTCTTTAATGAGTTAAAGGTACAGTACGTAAGTTAACCTTTGGAATTGGGGCGAAAGTCGTGGGTGTTCGGTTTAGAATTACAATTGTTCGTGTTTTACTGTGTCTGTATGCAACTCCCAGAAAAGTTGAATTCATGACAAAACAGTTGGAATCTAAACAAACTGTAGCAGCTACAAAAGTGGAAATAAACCCAAGCTCACTGGCCACAGGCCCGATTCAACACGCAACATCTGCTTTCCATTGTTTCTCCTGATTTAAAGATAATTTTTCTGGGCACTATCTCTGCACCTCTATGTTCCCTGACTGGTCCTCTCTCACACACACACACACACACACACACACCAAACAACAAATCCATTGTTTTACTTTACTGTTGCTTTACTGCAACATAATGTCTGGACGTCTTGTGTTTCGGCGCCTGCAGAAGGTGAGACAGACACTTCACATGCTCGTATCCTCAAAACACAGCTCCCACTAACAGGAAGTACTTCTCCTCCAGAATGCCAGTTCTTTTTTGTTTGGTTTGGGGTTGCGCCCTTGGTTTCATAGCATTTTAATTTCTCTGTTGAATTAGCTCCGGAGTATTAAAAAATGCTATCCATTTTTAATTTATCGCGGCCGACATCTTTCCAGGGAGCTGGAATATGAAAAAGATGCTATCTCTGCATCTTATTTCCTTTGTTGAGCTGCTTTGTGGGGAAAAAAAGAAAAGGTGACAGGGTGTGATGCGAGCTTCAACATTTCTGGTTATGCTTACCTGGATGTTGAGGCGACCTCTGTGGGCTCCGAGGCCGTAGCGCTTCGTAGTTGAAGCATGAAGCTGGAAATCATCAATCTTCAACGTCTCCAGTCCCATGGGAGGGCATTCTGGGTAACGAGAATGACAAATTGGCCTGTGATGGGGATGTTATGCATTGCGTGTTTTCTGCAGCTCCTGACTCAGCGGTAATGAGCAATTTAGACTTTTTACAATGAGCTCAAATGTGAGAAAATAACAAGCAGTCAACAACACACACGTCGGGAACAACGAACAGTTTCATTTTGTGAAATTCTCAAATGAAAGCAGAAGTTGTTATCAGTGTTGATGTTTCTCTTTTTTCTGCCTCCGAACCAAACAGTTCATTTGCATCAAACGTCTCACACTTTTGTCTCTAACAAAACCTGGAAAATCACAATAGAAAAGGTGAGTCGAGTTTAGCAGCGCGTCAGTCACGGGTGATTAATGAGACTGCACGATATGAACGTTTCCTATTTTGTAATTTTGCAATGCATGCCTATCACAGCCATCTAATTGCACCCCTGAATACATGATTAAAGTTTTGAAATGACAAGAGCAATATCGTGAAAGGGAGAAAGAAGAAGAAGAAGAAGCTTTAAAAAATCAGATCCTTTCCAGTAAAGCAACCTTATAATGTTGCTTTGTTTCCCTCCCTGCCTAGTAAACCCATGCCCTTCCTCTATAACACAGGTATTCTGTTTTTTGTTGTCTCCAGGCCCAAACTGTAATCCCAATGACGTCACTATCACCTCATTCGACTTATTTGGGTTATTTTCTCAGGCTCGGCTCTCTGGGCTTGTTCCCACTTCACAGTCACATGTTCATTACAGGAGTAGATGATCATATATATACTTTACTTTCAAGGTGTCTTCTCCCATAGTTCATATCTCTCAGAGAACGGCAATTAGCAGTCATCGATATGACTAATCATCTTGCAATTAACTCCCAGAGTCAGGCAATTATCCAGGAACGCCCACCGATGCCACGGCAGTGACTTGGCAGGCGTGCAGCAGTCTTCAAAGCACTCACGCCTTTATTTTAGAAAACACCCTCCAAGAGGAAAGGCTGCACATCACTTAAGAATGTTTTCATTTGCTGCTGGAGGGAGTTTGCAGTTTATCTGAGCAAATGCCTGCGTTTAAGTGATTGCAGAAACCGAGTCGCTGCTCACCAAATGGAGCTCTTTGTGTGAGATTGGCTCATCCTTTACATGGGTTTCAACCAGCAAATGACCAACGGGGCAGATCAAAGGTGGACGTGAACTCCTCGCTGCCCAAAGTCTCTTAGGGGTCAGATCAAGCTGCTTGCAGCGTTCGACCCCCAGATCACAGAGATATATTTCAGAGCCGTCTGCTATTGCATGCAGCACATGTTGCACACGTTGCTGTCGTGCAGCCAGGACTCCCTTTTGCGAATGAACACCCAGAAGAAGAAGGTATTTCTTCAGAGCTTTCACAGGATGCGCGCATGTGATTTTGGACACACTCTGCAGTAAAGTATATGCAGCATTTGATCCCTAAAGGAAGCTGGCGTTGCATCGTTCCAGCAGCCTGAGACACTGAAAACCGTCAATCACATGAACCGGGATTAAAGCCAGAAGAGAAAAAAAGATCGCCATCCAAAATCCACACGAGATAATTTATGTTTGATGCATAAAGAGCAAATTAATTCCTGCTGTAAAACTGTAGCTTATTAGAAAGCTAAGACCAGTGAGTGTAGTATTCAAAGTAACTCGAAATCTTAACCCCTACTTGTATTCCTCTACTTTAAATCCTCCTGGAATCACACATACTGCGAGACTACAGGGTTCCTGAAAGGAGCCAAGATATATCAGGGACACCCCGGCCCTCGAAGAAACCAAAAGGATCAAGGTTAGCGGGGCAAAATGGCTGCCTGCCATGCTGCAAAGCCCTAAATCATTATCACCATCTGAATGCAATCTTCCCCCAGGAGGACCCACACAGGAACACACAGCATCTGGCCTCCACAGTAATGTGTATTGGGAGAGACGATGAAGGACTCATACGTTGCTGTTTAGGCCACTTGCTGAATTCTGGTGGGGGGGAATGTTCGTATTAAACTACGTCAGATGTATGATTTATTCACCGTACATTTTAAACTGATTTCAAACAGAAGTGGTGTCCTGTGAAGAGTACACTTAAACAATTCAAAAATGAAAGTCTCGCTTTAAAATAAAGTCATTTAACCCCGCGTCGTCATCTCAACCCACGCTGTAATTTGACTTTTCAACAGCACAGACTCTGCACATGTCCGATCATCTTGTCTCAACACATGTCTGGGATATCTTATGGGAATAATCAATGAGCAGCTGAAACATCCGCTGAACGAACGTTTCAAAAGCCTCGCTGGATCTCGGACTTCCTTTTTAATGAATTCCCTATTGTTGTGGTATGTGTGGATGTGGCAGTCGCTGAGGTTCTTCTGCACCGTCATCAATGGACGCATAATGAAGCATTTTGAGGTTAAATGTTCTCTAAAGCCGAGTAGCAGCATAGAAAGTGTATGATTTTTTGACTCTTTTACATAAATCAGCTGCTACCAGGAGACGCCGACACAAATTTGGAACACGGCTCGCTGTTGAGTCACTGTTCAGTCGTGAAAACATGATTTTGGGGAGCCTGAGCCTTCTTAATGCCAGACGTGTCTGGAGTTCCCATTTTCCAACATGCATGAATATCCAACTCTCTGCTCCCGTTCCCGACTTTAAAAAATGGCACCCTTTCCGTCTGTCTCGGCAGGTTATCCCGTGATAGCTTCAACATAAACACACTCAATTCACAAATGGCAACCGCAGCCTCTCAAAACCTTCCAGAATGATTAAATACAGCTTCCCTTCATGCCACAAATGTGTAAGTAAAGTTTAATAAGGGTGAATATCGCCACCTTCGGAGCTATGGAAAGTCTGAGGTCAAACCACGTGCTTTTTGCCCTGAATCACGCTCTCAGTGGAGCGAGTTTCATCTGTCAGCGGACATGACAGTGAAGCTATCCTGGCTTCGGTGTAGAAAATACATTGTGCTGCATGGAAACCAAACAATTTGCTTCATCGGCAAAGGAGACATCCATGCCTCCGTGGCTCGACTCCACTTCTGAGAGCATCGTCTTAAATTGCCAGACTTTTCCTTTCAGGGAAAATATGCTCTCTGAAAAAATAATATTTGTCATCTCTGAGAGTTTCTTTTATTCCATCCCAACAGCTCCCGCGAAAGCAGAGAAACAATCGATGCACGTGGGAGGGAAGAAGAATTATTATGGGATCGTGAATTTCCCATGACAAGCGAGAGTGTCGTCGGGTGATAACTCACCCTCTTTTATCGGGTTGTACTGTCCGTCTCCCTCTGTGATGGTGTTTGGTGTTTTCGGGGCTCCCTTTTTGTTCTTCTCTGCCTTTTTGTTGGCTGATTTCACTGAGTTGGGAAAGAAATTACATTAATGCAGGAACAGAAATACAACTTTTTTTTAAAAAGGGGTCCAGTCACTTTTTAAAAACAGCAGATTCATGTTTTGTTGACGGGGAGTCGACATGGATGGATGGATCTATGGATGGATTTTAAAACATTCAAATCCAGATCAGAATATGTAAGATATTTAATACCAGGTAGAAGATGACTTCAAATCAGTTTGATAAGAGTCAGAACGTGATAACAATCCTCTCTGAAACTCTGTATCCTCGTCTCAATCTGAGGACAGGTTAAATCCCCGACGATGCTCCAGGTTGCGTAAGTGGTTCAGTGTAATGGATGTAGAAGTCTTTGAGCAGGGTTAATTTCTTCTTGATTCAAATAAACACATTTGCATTTGTGCAACGCATTCAAATATCACAATACAAAATAATGGAAAAACCCAACTTGGAGATAGGCTTGTTATACTGTATACCCTGGATATTGTTTATTATGAATCCATTCATTCTGTTGAATCATTTCACTTGAAAGTCCGTATTGATGGGCCTTTAAAAGTTTCCCTTGTTAATGTGATGCAGTGTGACGGAGATAAAACAAACAACTCTTCAGTGACCTCTTCATATTTCACTGTTCTCCAGTCCCACCTGCAGCAGGTATCCCTGCTGAGACACGTGAAGATGCCTGAACCATGAGGTCACTGTCGACTCAGCTGGTCTAAATTATCCGCCACCAATCAACTCCGAAACTCCCATTCGCGCCTGCAACCGTCCTCCAATCACCTGGCAGGGAAACATACCTACGAACCTGCTACTGCATGTGCTGGGAGTCCCGTGCCGAGAGCTTGGAGCTGTGGATTTCTCCGTGGGCTATAACGGGAGAGCGCGGCTTTTTGGGGGGGAAGAAAAACGTGGATATCACATGCGTGTCACATGTAATGCGGTCCTGACCTCGGCCGTGGGCGAGGCCGTTAATCCTGCCGTCGTGCAGAAACGCGGCTCTGATCTATGTTTGTTATTGTCTCTGCATGTCCGTCGCCATGTGAATTGAATTCAGCTGCTCCTCTGAAGTCTGCTGCACGGTTGGCGAGAAAACATGACCTCTAAATCAATACTGACCTGCGACGTCCAACGCTGACCTTTCAGCTCTACTACAAAATCCACTTTAGAAGCATCAGCCATTTAAAAAGAAGGAACGTAGCAGGTGTTAGTATTTTTTTTAATTAAATTTGAGTTTTACTCTTTAATTCCAAGGTTTATCCTTATTATTTCTATACATACAATTATAAAATATTATTAAAAAAGCTCAAAATACAAGCCATACACTGTCATCTAATGGCAACACTGACTCAAAACTTTATAAAAAACATGATTTTGGGAAAGTACTTCGACTAAAAGCAACTTTTCCAAGTTGTCCATCTGAAGATGTGGCCGTTCTTTTACCTGATTTTGCATCGCCTGTTGTTTTATCCGTCTGCCTTGCCGCCTCCTGCCTTCCCCTTGGGCACTTTCTTACTTTGGCCGGGGTGCTCATGCCTCTCAGGTGTGGAGGCCACGGGCTTCTCCAACACTTGGACCTGGTTGTACTGCTCTCTGGTCAGCATCTCCTGCATGTAGTAGTCCTCGTCCTCCATGCCATGGCTGAGGTCTGCAAGCCCAACGAGGAGCACCAGCAGAGCCAGGGGTGTCAGGAGGCTGAGGCGCTGTCTAGTCATGACCCGGGGGATTATCTCCAGCTGTGAGTCCCGATGGCGTCTCCAGAGGAGCCTGCTGCTGCTGCCGGGCTGCGTCCCATCAACTGCTACCCCTTTTTCTCTCCCTTCCCCACTCCGACGAGGAGAGTTCACAAAGTTCTCAGAGCGCTCCAAGTCACTGACGAAAGCAGCGGAGCCAGAGGGTCCATGGACGCCTTTGGTCTGGGGGAAAAAATGCAGTGAGGGAGGGAGAAGCAGAGAGAGCCGGAGACGAGGGAGAGGAGAGGGAAGAGGCAGGGAGACGGGCGGCACAGTTCTCTCCTTTTAGATGCTGGCAGGTGACTCAAAAGAGAAGATTCAAACAAGTCCAGGCTGCTGATTCATTGTCGGAGTCATTTTATTGGTGTGGGTAGAAGTTAAATAGGGATAGAAACCTCTATGGGTAACATAGATTGACACACTGAGGATCTGCTTTCATCTCCCATCTCCTCCCACTCTGTCTGGGGCCGGCTTTAACCAGAGGAACGTTCCTTCTTTCCTGTGGGGGGAATCGACTAGGGGGCTTAAACTGCTCTTAACCAGTTTGCAATTCTGTGTTGTGTTGAAGCAGAAGGCGAGTTTCCTAATCCACGCAAAAAAGGGGGGGTTGTGTTTGAAGTCCCGAACCGGCACAGAATGTGCATTTCCTAAACAAACAGTAGCGGTCATCCACCCCCTGAGCGGTGATTCACACTGGGAGCACAGCTGTTAGGAGTTTAGCAAAAGTGCACTTATGATGTTGAACGGCGTCTAACACCGCATGATATGCAGCTAATTAACTTGTTGCTCTTCTTCAAGATGCCTCGTTTGCCGCGGCTGTTCTTGTTTTTCAGACCAAGACCTTGTTTGGACTCGGCAGTCCTTTACATGTTAACAAGCAGGCTGAAATAAAACTGAACAAACTCTCTCTGCGGAGCGTCCGGACACGTTCCAACAAAGGGATGGAGCGATGCCCCGTGTGTCACACCTCATCACATCAGCACTGTCTGTTCCTTGTGAAGCTCTCTCTCTCTCTCTCTCTCTCTCTCTCTCTCTCTCTCCCTCCCTCACACATAGCTGCAGCAGCTGACGAAGCCTCGCTTTCACAAGAAGACAATAACAAAGCCCAAAGCCAACACAGGCTCCTGATTAAAACCATATTTTTTTTTCCAGCTACAAAGATTTATCTTTAAGGTTACATCACAAGGATAACAACGTGTTATATTTGGCATTTAAGAAGCACTTGGAGTTCACTCCAAGCGGGGTCCTGTGATGTCTACCCCCGGGGTTAAAATATGTAGTCATAAGGAGAAGAGGGATTCCACTGAACATTTTGCACGACTAATAAGTACAGCTCCTGACATTTTGTCAACCTGAGGCGAGGCAAACTAAAGCAAAAGGTAATAATCCCTTAACAAGCTGGACGCTGCCCAATTTAAATGCACTGCTTCATTACATATAACTGATGTGGACAGACATTGCATAAAGAGAGAAGGCTGAATAGGTGGTATGGAAATCCGACTTTACACCTGAGACTGATAGCTTCTGAATGGTGGCTAAAGGAGACTGGAGCTGCAGGCGAACCGCAGAGGAACAGGATCTGGAGTGGGCGGACAGCTCGAGGCTGGGAGACTCCACGCTCGACTGGCAAATCGTTTCTCCAGCGAGGCAGGCATTCGGCGTGTGCCCACTCCTCAGCGAGACTACACCCGTCCTAAAGTGTCTGGAGTGGAAGAATGAGGGAGGAAACGGAAGCAGCGATACACAGAAGGTAGCCAAGAGAGCTTTTTTATTTTTTTTTAACCCCGAAGGCTTTGAGACATGAAATATCCTCCCTCCGAGCACACCTTAAAATCAGCACGACTCTCAGAGTGTCAGGTTTCTCCAAATGCACAGCGATACTATGGATGTGATGCCTCTGGAGGCGGGTCAGCATTACAAGGGGGATTACTTTATGGCATGGTAAAGGATTTCTGAATCCGTCTGTTCCACACCAAGCACTGAATGGGTTCTGTCTACAGCATGTTACTTTCTTAAACGCTTCTCAAAGATTTAAAAAATGTCAAATATTTGCATCCAATGCCAACTTCCTGTGCAGGAAGTGATACATTCTATATAAGGCAGATTACTTCCTGCATGTGGCTCATAGGATTTGAGCATTAAGTTTTATGCAGGAGCCGAGACATATTTCATGAAAAACCTGCAATTAACCAATAAGCATGATCTTTCCTTAAGTGTTTTCGTTACCCAGCATGATAACAGTACTCTAATGGTATTATTGAAGGCAAGAATGTTGCTTTTTTTTTATTATTGCTATAATTCCTGTTTTTTTTTTTTAACCCAATAATTTACCTTCACTTGTTTTTTTGTATTTTTGTTTTTTGCTTTGGATTATTTAATTATTTTTTTATGATAAATTGATCAATCTTGAGTTGTTGTTGTTGTTAATGTTTTAATGCAATTTTCAAATTGAAATAAAACCCCAAAACTGCATATACAGCAAAGAGAATCCATATATATATATATATATATATATATATCTATACGTCATCATACGTGTGGCTTATACAGAATGTACGCACTGTGGTTAAGACGTTTCATAGACACGGTCAACATCTATTAAAGCATGAAATCTTTCCCTAAACTTGGCGTCTGAAACAGCCAGAATTCCTGCATTAAAGTTCCTGCTATAGTCTGAGGTAAGCAGATCAAACAGCTGCTTATCAGGCTTTGGAGTGGAGCAGCTTGAGGCAGGGATGTTGTGACAATAGCTGTCTTTCACAGTAAAGAACACCCAAGGTGGGAGAGTGATGGCTCCTGCCTTTCTCCATAATCTCTTATAGGGAGAAAATCCCCGGCTGAATCCTCATTAATTGGACGTCAGTGCCCAGAGTGACAGGTTGGAGGCTCACTAGCAAATACCTTCCTGCTGCTGTTTTGGCATCTTGTAATTGATGAAAAAAGGGGAGACTGGTTTAAGATTGAAAATCTGAGAGTGGAAAGAATAATGTGTAATGGTTTTGTACTGTTGTGGCAAGTATTCCAGTGTTAGGGACAATTGGGATTTAAACTTTATGCTTTTTAATTGAAGTCAGTGGCTTGCAAATTTTTTTTATTCCTTTTGCATGAGGGGAAACTGATTAATGTGCACCATTTCACACATTCTGTACACACACAGACAAAACGGTACGCATGCAAACACGATCGTCCATCAAACGTAACCTTGAGTGTGTCGAGCTTGTTTGTGGCCAAACTGTCTAATGAATTCTGATTTTCATTGAGTTGAGAGGAACAGGTACACCTGGTTGACAGGGACGAAACCCTGCTCGTCCTTGTCCTTATTCTTTTTTTTTTTGTTTAAATTTACAAATACATGTCCACTAAAATGTAATGTGACACATTTATGGATCCAGTGGAATATTACAACCTTGGACTTACTTCTTTAAATCATGTGCATTTCATTATGGATGAATCTCAACTCTCGTCATTAATGATATATTCATGCAGGCAGGGAACCTCAATTCTGGGTTCATCTTAAAGTGAAAGACAAACATGCTGAATTTCCCCCACAATGAGGATGTTGGTGCTGCAACGGTTTGGATTTTATTGTGTTTTTATGTTCATTTTAATGACATGGACAACGAACAAACAGAGCCAGTAGCTTTTCCTTATATTTGGAGGGTTGGAAGGCATCACATTACTTGTGATACATTCAAAAGGAAAAGCTTTTTCTGTATTATAATAATCTGGTTGTATTCCCTTCCAAACTTGATAAGAGAAAAAAGTAAAAGGCTGGTGTTGGACCAGCAGTACTTCTCCTGTGTCCATGGAAACCTTGTGAAACGTGGCGGTGGTCAATTTGTTAGACCAGGCACACACACACACACACACACACACACACACACACACACACACACACAGCAGTATGCTTTGAGTCTGTGTCAGCTCTCCTGCAGGGATGCAACTACCCAATGTCAGAGGGATATGCAGCAACAGTTTACATCATCATGCACGGGCTTTAAATAATGAAGATTTATATACCAGCCACTGTTATATATAACATATGTATATTTTTCCCCCCGCTGGTGCGCTGCATATTGTATATACCCACTTTTTGAGCCACTGCTCTCCTGCTATCCTTCTTGGAACTCAGAAACTCCCAACCCTTTTTATCTGCCAAGTCAGAGATATAAGCCATTTTTATTGGTTTGAAATAGCCAATATATCAAACGTTATAGCAGCAGGATCACACCCCAGCAGGCAGGTGGTGGTATTCATTTTATGGTGTCTCGTGCTCGAGCAGATTTTTAGATGTTCTGCAGGAGCTTCAGTTGATCCTGTTTCATTAGACATTTCATCCTTGACCCTTAATTGCTATACAGCACGGTGAGATGTTTTTCTTTCTTTTTTGCAATGACCACATACAGAATCAAAGCATCAGTCACGCCTGGTGATTTATAAATTACAGACAAAAATCTACAGCCAGTGATGAATTAATGTGTGCACTGATAAAGATGTATGAAATGGAACTTGGGAATGCATGGATATTCAAAGAGTCCTTCCAACCTGTGGGTTCTACAGGATTTTCATGCTATGGTTTGTGTGCAAAATAATACACAAATATTCTACATATTAAAGCTACATGACAAATATTTTACATTATCAATGGATTCAGTCAATTAACCTTTTACAGACAAAGTCACAAAGTGCTTTACATTATAAAAAAAATACAATATAATGTTTTTAATGAGACCCAAACAGTCAAATGAGCAGGCAGTGAATAAATACCACAGGAAAAACAATTAAAAAAATAAATTAAAAACATTTAAAACACAATTCAAATATTTAAAACAGAGACAAACGCCAGTTTAAACAGATGGGTTTTCAGTTGTTTTTTTAAAAGCATGTTGCTACATATCTGCTGGATGCATAAATAAGACACATCTTGCTGATGATTACACAGTAAGACAGTGTGACTCCTGATTGAAAGCCAATCATCTGTAATAGTTACTTGTTGGATTTCTAAAGCAAATGATTTCACCGGTATGTGAATAATAAGCTGTCATCATGCAGGGTATCCTGTTTATTCAGGTCAAAGGAGACAAAGAGTCCTCTGGACATCTGTCTTTTACACTCACTATAACCTACGTTTATGGTTTTCTACTTTCTGTGTTGGCTCTGTCTGGTTATAGGAATATTTTATGATCTCTGGATAAACTATAACATGTGCTATAGTCCTTCAATTTTGGACAGTTTGACATTGTTTGTGGTTCGGGGAGGTTGTCTCCACCTTTGAAGACCTTTGGGTGATGACAAAGCTCTTTATCAATTCATTACAGTTAGACCTCAAGCTGCTCGATAACAATGTCAGGTTTACAACTACGGTGGCCTGGATCCCGATACGATTCAGCACAGTTTCCTCCCTGAGAACGCTCCCTTCCTGAACACCTGTGTTTCCAATTCTTCGTCCCACATTCACCGCAGCTGGGACCGGTTCCAGCTGGATGCAACCGAAAAATGGCCAGATGTTCGCATCTAATAAGAGTGACACTGTTTTCATTTGAATGGCAAGAGAATCCTGATGGAAGCGTTAATTTACATATGAGCGCAATCAAATGTGCTGGGTGCAACTTTTAGGTCTTTATTGTCAAGTAAGAAACCATTACCTAAGACTTGGTTGGGGTTGGGGTTAGGGTTACTTCCTTTTTTTATTTTGCCTGTATCTCCGGAACGGTAAGTCGTAGAGCCAAGGGCTACAACCCTCCGTTCCCGAGATATAAGCAGAAATGTGAAAAGGGGGTTACGGTTTAAGGGTTGGGTTGGGGTTGGGGTTATGGTTTGGGTTGGGTTGGGGTTGGGGTTAGGGTTGGCGTTGGGTTTGAGGTTGGGGTTTGTGTGTTCAGAAGGGTCGTTTTAGGTCAAACGCCACCCATCCGTTCCCGAGATATAAGCAGAAATACGAAATTTGGGGGTTGGCCAGACTCTGAAGTGGGAGTTAAAGCAGAGCAACGACCCAGGATACATTAAACGGCGTTGAACAATGACAAAACTGCAAGGGCATGAGAGGCCACAAAAAAAAGCAAAGAGGAAACATCTGTTCAAGCACATCCTCCATTGTTGAGAGTTTGGACAGATCAATAATTTCAGCCATATGGAGACTTGCTAACGCTAAAAAGAACCGTTAGGGCAAACAATTAAGGTGCAGACATGCATGAGAAGGAGTTCTGGAAGTTTCACAGATGTTGGCTGACCTTGACTTTGGAGGCAGTCTACCAAAGCCTGGGGAATAATCTTTACAGGCAAGCAAAGTAACCCAAAACATCGAAATAACTGCAAGCTGTTTGACAATGCTATCACAATGGCAGTGAAGAAAGAAGCAGGTCGATCAGTAATCACTGCTGGGACCATTCCCCTCTCTGCAATATGTGTCCAAAAGAGATAAAAAATAAAAAAATAAAAAAATAGCGATGTATATCACAAACAGATGTTTTTGACTGAGCCCTTTTATCCCACAAATGTTCTGGAAGAGAACTGAAGCGGACTTGCAGGACTCTTCCGCTTTAAACCCCTCAGCTTACTTTTGGATCACTGTGCAATATAAAAGAGAATAATCGCTATATTACTCATTTTCTCTCACAAATCTCACCCCGTGTTTTTTTTTTTTTTATATATATATAAAGAGCTGTTTGTTTCCTGCATTCCTTTGCCTGCTCCATCACCAGTGGGCATGACTGGGCCTCACACTGCCTCTTCAAATATAACTGGCAGGCTATCAGAGCACTCAATCAGCATGATGGATTAGCAAATGTTTATTGCATAAACTTGTTTATTCAAATCTTTCTTCCTTGTTATCGCAAGACACTCTCCATGCATCATGGACAACAGTGGGACACAGAGTTGTGATTCAAGAGAGGTTGTTTTTTTTATTTTCGCTCAGCTTGTTTGAAAAGATCATGGGAATGTTACAAGCAGGAGAAGTATTGCGACATTGTTGGTGGTCTTTGACAGCATCTTCTACCCCCGGCTGACCCGGTTAAAGGTCATGAACTTGAGACATGACTTAGTGACAAACATCCCTCGCATTGAGGAGTCCGCCACCACAATGGGATTTCATTAAAGGTTAATCTAAAGAGCTAAAGTCGAAAGAGAAGCGAGAGCGGAGGACTTAAAAGATACTTTGATGAGGAGTGAAAAGGAAAGACGTTGGAGAGAGAGAGAGAGAGAGAGAGAGGCCTCTCTGCCAGAGCTCTGCTGCAAAGCTTATCCAAACTGACAGAGGCGAAATGGACCTGGGGACAAAGTTTCTCCCGGCCACATCCAACATCCTGTTGTGAATCCCCAAAAAATGTGACCTTAACATGACGCCCTGTATTACAGGTTGAGAGACCCCATCGTCATGCTGTCGGCGTCCGGAGGTCTTCTTTCAAGGGAGGAGGACACACACAGCAGCAAGGAGGGCAGACTTGACGATTCAGAAAGGGGATTTTCTTTCCATGAAAAGAAAAATATAGACTACACACCTATGACATATTCAAAGAAAACTTTATTCTAAATAATCTGCATTAAACACGTTTCATTGAGACGTTATAGTCATCTTATAATTTCTGTTTATTTATTATTACTTGTATTTTATATTATTCTAATCATGAATTTTGTTATTATATTTATCACTTATTTTACTGTAAACAAGTTGTATTATTTTATTATACTTTTTTTTAATTATAATACTATAGTTTTTATTTCCCACCGTTTTACTACTATTAATGTAATTATTGCTTTTGACTTAATTTCATTAAATGTATTTTAGAATTTGTATTGTCTCACGATTGATTTTTTGCGACAAACTCGACAACTTCTTGCAGCACGTAGCCAACGCACCTTTTACAGTGGGCCCACGTCAGGCGGTCTAATTAAACGGCCTTTTACACGTGTTTAGTCTTCTTCAGCTAACTTTGCTTAACAAAAAATGGCCGCCACTCAGACAACAACATTGATGAACAAGCTAACGAGTTTGTTAAATGACGGGGAAACAACTCCTTGCGGCAGCTTGTTGGGGTGTTTTGATGCTATCGGTTGATTAAGCTAGCTCTCTTCACCAAACTCCACTTTAACCTGGATTTATTCTACCCGTCGCCATGGCAACTGCGTTCCCAAAGGGTGTATTGTCGCTGCGACACGACAAGGCAATCGCTTCTTCACTTCGGCGGGGTAAGTGTGCAGCTAATGCTGACTAATATGTGTGTTTGTACAACAACAACGTGGCCCATCTTCTTGCTAACTGTTTGTTTGCTGTTGTTTTTGTTGTCTACCTGCTAATTAATGCCTTAAATGCTGCTGATATATTCATGTGAAGTTATGTTGTATTGGTAGACTATGATAATGCATGATTAAGATTACTTGTTGTGGCTTTTTTTGTTTGCTATTTTCCAATGGGGTTTCATTGGCTATATATGGTTAGGACGTGTGGTGGTTTCTAGATATGGCTGTTGTTTTGTTTTCTGTTTAATATTGACTACCCGGGAACATCAACATTCTCTACCCACTAAATACTCAGCTAAGCATTAGAGAACTGGTTCAACCCAAAAAATCAGGGTTTGGGTGACAACAGTTTTCCCCTTTTCAAATAAACAGCATTCAATGCCAACTTTTAAGCTAATTCTCATACTGATTGGTATATCTGCTGCATTTCAGGATGTTGATGCATGTGAATTAACTAGAGACCAGTGTTTGGGAGCAGTAACTCTGTGTCCGGTGGTTCATCTGCAAATTTGAATATATCTTTCATAGTCTAAGGTGCCCTTTGCTCTGCTATTTGCCTGCTTGGCTCTTTTGCAAACTTGCTACCTTGAGCTTGGTGTATCCTTGTGGGATGATGGGGACGACAACAGGTTGAATTTTTGGCTGCTCAGGACCTCATTCAGCACGGAGGCTAAGCAAAGGAATGTGAACTGATTGGATCTTGGGGCTAAATGTGCTTCAAAAAGTGTCTGGGGTTTTCTCAGCGGCGGTGGTTCGGTCCAGTTTCCTTTCAGTCACTGTACTCCTAGAATGAATTTGATTAATTCAAGGAAATTGAAGTCTGTTGGAAGCTCTCATTGAAGTACAACCTCTTCAGCCATCCACATAGACTGTCCCACTCCAAACAAAATATCCAATCAGATCAGTCTGATACAGTGAGGAGGAAGTAGTTAAAGCTACTGGCATTTTGAAATCGTAAAGTAAAGAAGCTGCACTCCCTTTTTTTTTTTAAAACGGCAACCAGAAGATTGATCGCATTATCTGTATGATTTCCTCTTAAATATAAAAGGAGTATTATAGAATTATTCCAGGAAAGGAGAGAAATGACTTGACTGGATTTCTCTCGCTCTTTTTTTGTTTGAAATTGAGTCAACTATTACTACTTTTTTATTTTTTTGCTCTAAATCATCTAGTATTTGTTCAATAAAAGTGTTTATTTCACAAAAGCTCAAAGTCAAAGTATTAACTGTATATCAGTAGGTACTGTCTGCCCTCTGGTGTAGAGAAAGTGTATGTTCCAACTTAATTATTTCAAAATGTTAGAGTACAATTTCCCCTTAATTTTATTGTTCAGCAGTGCTTCAAAGTGTTTTTAAACACATGAAATTTCTGTTGATTTGTTCCTGGTTATAGTTTTTTTTTTCTGAAGTGATGATTATTATGAAGGCTTGATCAGAGTAATTACATGACTGCCTTTCTGCTACCTTACTCACTCATCTTCAGCCAGGAAATACTATTTTTCATTTACATACCATTTACATTACATACATTTCAGATGCAGGATATCACTATCTGATGTTTGCGTTTGAGGACGACATTTATAACATTTGATCATTTTTATGTCAAATTTTTATTTTATTTTTGTATCAAAAGCTATAGTGTTGGATGGGGGATCATTTTATTATTGCAACTACATGTGGTTTCCAGTGGAGGGTGCTGTTGTTTCACTGAACTCGTGTACTGCTTAAAGATTAATGAATTCAGCTTGTATTTATAATATATAAGGGGATTCTGAAATAAAGCTCTGATCAAGGCTTATTGTAACTCTTTTATCTGCTCTGAGTTATTAAAGCTTTGTCAGACAATGAGGAAACAAAACTATTACAAAAGCTCTCATCCCTTCAGTTCTTTAAGAAGGATTATCTTTTAATTAATCAAACCAAACAAACACAAACAACAGCAGGACTCCATTTGAACATCTTTTGAATTCACTATTTAATTTTGTACAACTGGTCACAAAGAACCCCAAAAACAATCAAGACCTGCCAACATCGCTTTCTCTCTTGTATTCATTCAATCTTCCACTCTTGCACACACATACACACACAAAATCACCACACTCTCTTGTGCTATTGTCTATCGTTGATTCATCTCTGCTTTTATAACTTAGAAAATAATTTAAATTAACAAAAACAAAAAAACAAAAAAACACATTGATTTTCATGGGCACTTGAGAGAGTGAAGCCCGAACGAAGGGGCTGGCTGACACATCAGTGGTTTTGTTACTGAAGTAAAGGGGAGGTGGGTTGCTCAGGGTTTCGAGTTGTTCTCCCAGAGAAAGGAGTCATTCCGCAGCACTTTGGCCAATTTCTCATTGAACGGCGTGTAGAAATCCCGCAGGATCTCCTTAGTGATGTGCAGCATGGGTCCCAGATTTTTGTCTGCCGGCCTCCTGGTATTTGATGCCGGACTTCTTGTGATTTCGGACTCTATTTCTTTTGTCAGCGGTCCTGTAACGCACACAAGCACACGCTTATTTCACATCCTTCCTTCCTTCCCGGGCCACTTTAGATTTTGCCGCAGCACGAAACAAATGTAACAAAAAAATACAGTTAAAGGACTCTGAAATGTCACTGTGGATCAGCAGTGCTCCGAGCAGATTTGCTCGCATCTCGGCTGGTGTTGGCAACTCTTTGAAGAGCTAAGTCTGAGCTTCAGGGCAATTAAACTGTGGGGAAGAATCAGCGAGACAAGGGAGCTTCCAGACTCCAGGGTGTATTTGACTGTTGCATATACACTGGCCTGTTACTAACGGCAATCTACTGTACACCCCAAGGAAAGGTTGGCATCTTTGATAATGTATATAAGGTGAAAGAAAGTTCAGAACTGCAGCTGAAGAAAGGTACATTTGTCAACATGGTAGATACTCAAACACTTTAATTACCTCCCTTGAGTACTATTAACTACATGCAGACATTGCTGGAATCAATGCGTTTAACATTATCCTTACATCTTTAGTGCTCTTTTAATCATATTGATCAGAACCACTGAGGGGGATGATTACAGACCAGGGTCTTTTGTTGTTGATGTGTTGCTTATACTTACCCAGGTGAAGGAAATCAAAAACTTTGTGCATTGTGTATTTCCTATTAGAGGCATGGTCTTCCAACCTCAGGACCAGAATCTGCTCCCTGCTGAAGACGGTCAGCCAGTCCATTAAGTACACGATGTACAGGCCAACTTGCAACCTGACCTGAGGACACAAAACAGGAGAATCAATGTGAGATAACCAAGCTGTATTAAAAAAAAAAACCTTCCTCTCTTCTTAGAGGAAGGACGCGGAGATGCATGCATGGTTACATTTCTTGGAGGAGATGAACGGGGGAGGGAGGGTTAGACCGAGGGAGGGAATTCCAACAGCATGCTCTTTCATCTTCCCCTTGCGTACGGCTGGGTGATGCTAGGCGCCGTGTGGGCATGTGAATATGATTTGGTATCATGTGGTGTGAGTTGTTGAGGGATTTGAGAAAGATTTAGTCTCCTCTAAAATCAGAAACCTGCATCACCACATGATAGTGCACCAGAAACATTAGATACCCCGGCATCATGATATTATATTATATATTTGCTGGTTGCTTTTCTCTGTTCTCGTAAGTTGAACATCTTTTGGACTCGGTTGGACAAAAATGAGCAACTTGAAGACATCACCTTGGGAACGTTGTTTAAAAAAAAAAAATCAATCAAGATCAATTTAAAACAATCCCCAAAAATAAATTGGCTGCTGATCTTTTGTGAGACTGCACAAGAGCGTTTGCAGGTAGCCTAATTGTTACTGAAATGGATTTTTAGATTCCCATGTGAAAGGTTCATTGCAGAACAGTAGGCATAATCAAAATACCTTGTTCCGGGGAAATGAATTGTCTTTGTGTCCTTTTGACTCTGGGGGCAAAGCTAAAAGGTCTTTCAGAATAAATGATTGCAAGCCAGGCCAGCAACTCTTCCTTTTGTTAAATCAATTTAGCACAATCGTGAAGGCCGATTGTGTTCTCAAAGCTGGTGTTTATTCTTCTTTTCTCCCCTGACTCTAATCTGAGCCTTTTTTAAAACTTTTATCAAGGAGCCACAGGCATGATAGACCACTGTAAGGACAGATGTAATGCTTTACTCATGGTCTAATAACTCCATAGGAGATATTAGTGGATGGACAATTAAGCCAGTGGCAGAGCGGGCATGCTCTCGGAGGGCCGTAAAGCTTGTCAGTGGCAGTTGGAGAGGAGGACCTCTGAGTGTAAGGCAGCCTGAAGGGGGAGCCAAAAGAGGACGGTCTCCTCCTCCCCCTGCCCGTCCGCCTTAAGGCACTGTGGGGAAAGCTGGCCAGGTGCCCAACACTGGGGCCCTGTACCGCCCGACACCAAGACTTGGTCGTTTTTGTGCCTAAGAAGGAAGCTCACGCCACTGTTAAACTCGATTTCCCAACACAAAGAGAGACTCTCGACACTGCCCTGCTCGGAGGTTCGACAGCGTTGCCAATCCCTTTCATAAGTCCGCCCTGCAAGCTTTACCATGTGCTAATGAAGTGTGGATTTCACTCCATCTGTCTTTTTCACTCCTTTTCTCAATTTCCTTCCTCCCACCAGCTAATACGCTGGTGGCTAAATTGTGGCTTTCTGAAAGCTGCGAGACAACGGGTGGAGGGAGGGGGTACACTCACTGGCATAGCGTTGTTGACGGTAGTGTTGTACACACAGGAGCGCATTGTGTACTCCGTAAGGCACCCCTCGAATAACTGCAAGGACTCTGACACCTTCTCATGGAAATCCTCTGCAGACTTGTTGGCAATGCCAAAGTAAAGGTAGTCCGAGTAGAGCCTGCAAGACAAGAGATGCATTGTAAACAGATTTGAACCTGAGCCCTCATTGTTTTTTTCGGCTTTTGTTTACCAATTCTCAGGTTGTCAGAAAGCAAACTCATTTCCTGCAGCAACACAAGCACCAATAGTTTACAGTACGCTTCACAGCAGACATCCTTGGACTGGACTGGATAGCTATTGCCATTGAAGTGATGCAGGATTAGTTTTCATAGACCTGAATGAACAATATTCTAAATAAGTGGTCATTAAAACCAGCTTATGAACGATTTAACAGGGTGCAGGATATAAAAGGGGGTATAAAAGCCTTGGACTGAGAACTTTTGTGAATAAAAATTGCATGATATGGAGAAAAACATTGATTGTGGGAATATTTTTTTTATGTCAACATGCATACTTATGAGTACTAATGCACTGTTTAATAGGAATATAAATATGGAGGGAGTAATATCAATAATACATTTCAATATTAGGACAAAACAATTTATAGAGGGCATCCTGTTCAAACATCCTCTTAAGTAAAAATCAATGTTAACAGCATCAAGTATTCCCAGTTGAAACAGTATGCCTGGCAGCCATTCAGCAGTTCTCCACAACTCTGATAAAGGCATCATAATGAAATATATGTGGCAGCTGGGCTGAATAAAATAGCAGCGTGTCTTTATTTTTCTTCTCCTCCAAACACAGAATGTATCTGCAGTGTGAACTCGCTATGAGTGAGGCACAAAGGTGGCGGGGTGCGAGTCAGAGATAAGCAGTGGGAGGCAGTAAAACAGAGATTACTTCCAACCTTTCCACTGGGTCCCTGAGCATGATGATGAAGCGGGCATCGGGCTGCAGGGCGTGGACGAAGTCCTGGATGAGAAAGGGAGGCTCTCCCTCTGTGGTGTTGTCATAGAAATACACCCAGGCATTGTTATCCCACATGGTGGACGCACTGGCTTCTCCTGCAAAATACACCCACTGTGGTTCAAGTACAAGCATACACAAAGGCCGAGACAAAACAAGACCTGCATGTAGATGCATTTTCATAGTTTTTCTCGCTCTTTTGGTGTTGCATTTGATGCCTGTTAGTTGAAAAGGATCCTTTTAAGACAGAAGACTAAAGATGTAATTAATAAATCAGTTGACAGAGTATGAAAAGAGCCGTCATTAATCTACAACTTAATGAGGAACTCTGCTCTACTACGACAATTAATTAATAATTTAAGTACATTTTCAAGCATAAATGCAAAATGTTTCTGGAATCTGAGGATTTGCTTGTTGTTTTCTGTGTTGAATATCTTTGGTTTCTGTTGATTAGACAAAACAGTTGCTATTTTAATCAACGGTAAACAAGACTCTTGTGACATTGACTGTACAGACGATGTAGAGTAATTGTAATGTGGGGAGAAGACCCAAATTAATTCTAAATATATTCCAAACTCAAGTTCGTTTGCATGTTATTTTTAAGATCCAGTATTCGCCTAGAGTTTTGTATAAGTGATCTGATTTTTAAAATATTTTTGTAAGCAATCAGTACAAACATATTCCCCAATTAGTTTCATCAGAAAAACATACAGTAATAAGCTTTAACAGGAGGGAGTTTGTTTCCACTTCTTCATATAATTCCCTTTGAATCATCAAGGCTGACACTAACACACAGCATGCTCCCAAAACACACATACGGCAAGACAATAAAACAAAAAGATTCCAAACAAGTGCAAAAAAAACAAGAGCAATCTCCAGCGGTGAGTAAAATTGTGTAAAGCCTGCAGTAGACGCAGTGACAGCGCTGGTGCTCATAACGAGTCAGAAAACGTAGTTTCTCAGACAATTTCAGAGCAGAAACTTTATCAGGCATGCGCTGAGAAACGATATCCAGGATTCATTAGGCTGTCTGTGCCTTCATTATTCTCTTATCTGTGAAGTGAAGCTCTGACGTATTTGGAGGGAACACAACATGGGCCTTATCTGCCCCCCCCCCCCCCCCCCTTCCTCCGAGAAAGGGATGATAGCCAGAACCTATTTTCTGTGATGACGACTGTGTGAGTGAAACGGGATCGCTTGCTAATGCTGCAGTTCTTGAAATAATACACACTGTGATGGAGTCTATTTAAAGGTCTGGGTGTCCATTAAAAAAGGCTCATTTCGCTCCACGGGGAGAGGCCTTAACAGGGCAAACAAATGGCGCAGCCAGACCGGCGTGCCTCTGGTATTGGCCGGCGGTTGAAGAGAGTCGGAAGCCCAAGATCCTGGCCACAGGCCTGCACCTTGCTGGGCTCTCTCAGGTCATGGTGTGAATACTGAGTGGGGCTTTGGCACACCCCCTCTCCTTCACGAGAATTATTTATTTAAAGAGGGGAAACAAAACCTTGCAGCGTGCTAAGCTACGCTCAATGCACCAGCTCAGTCCAGCCTGAAAAGGCTATTGTTGAGAACTTGTCCTTGTGTTTTGGAGAAACACAAGGGGAAAAGACAGAGACAGATAGAAGCAGAATGTGCAGGATGGGAGGTTTGTGAGACTTCTCCACCCCGCCGCGGATATTATTGCTGTCCTGACAAACGCGCACAAAAAAAACACAATGATTCCTTTTATGCGGCACTTGAGTGAAGTGGCTAAGTGAAGCAGAAGGAAGTCCGGTACTATAAAGCCATTAGAGCATCTCTTTAAGGTTGAGTTTCAGCTCCCTTAAAAAATCGGCGGAGTGAGAGTGGCTGCCATGGAGCCGCTCTGTGTTTCGGGCCTCACTACCTGCTGCTTTAATAGCAGCTTTGTAATATTGCCGGCGAGATTACGAGCGAAGTTCCAGGCAAGCGACTCCGCCACTGGTCTCCCACAGTCAGTCCACGTTCCTCACACGGATCACAGCCCTGTTACATGACCTGAGTAACTAACGCGATACATGACCTGAGTAACTAATATGACACGGCAGAGGGAGGGCAGCTTAAGCTGTCCTCTGACATGGTGTGCTACTAAGAAAACAGGAAGGCATAGAGATTACACCGAACAGGAAATGTTTGTGCAACTAAATCTGCCTGGAGATCTGATAGAGATGTTTTACACGCCTTCACTGTAATCTTGTTCTCTGAGCTTCCACCCATCATGAGATTCTTTTGTATTAATCATTCTGAAATCAGTTTTTTTTGTTGTAATCTAGACATGCTGATGATAAACTTCCGGTCGTGACACCCAAGAGGAAGTGAAAAGCTGTGTTTGATGTTTAGTTTCCTGGCTTACAGTTTTATCTTAAGACCACTGTTAATATTAGAATTTAATCAAGACAAAAGTCAGTATATATTTTTTTAATTATAAAAAAGAGAAGTAGCTGGTGGAGTTTGTCTTTATTGCAAATCCCACTGTAATAGTTTACTTCTTTTTTTTAACCCAGATTTATCTGCCTACTAAATCTATTTTTGACATTTATACACTTTAATTATTGATATGATTTGAGTGAAAGTATGTTATTCCTGAAAATGATGTGATCAGCAAGATATATCACACTGTTGGAGAAGGAAACAGGAATTTAATGTATTAGTTGATACCAATCCATTAAAATAAGTGCACATTTGCACTGATTCATATCAGACCCTCAACTAGTAAACTAGTGCCCTCGATAAAATGGGATGGAAAGTATCGAAGTGGATAGCTTGGCTTTTTTAAAAGGGGAAATACCAGAGTCTATAAAGACACCACAAATAGAGACTCAACCCCCTTTGTCACCAGATACAGCAATTACTGCGGCTATGGCCAATGGCCAATCCAAATAAAGCACCACCAAAATATTTTCTACATTACAGATCCTGCGGCTTTGACCCTTTGCACGCCTTGTTTTGGGTTGCTTTTAATATCAGTGATTAAGTTTATCCTCTGCACTGGCCATGGCTTACCATCTGGAAATGAAGAGTGCGTAAATATGATGCTGCCATAGTCACAGGGAACAAGTGAAATGATGCAAAAAAATACAGTTGCGAGGCACGGTTTGAACGGAATAAAATGGATTTTTAATGATTACATGTTGCTTACCTATGATGATGTTGGGTTGGCTGGGGCTTCCACTGGCATTTACTGTGAGGTTGCCCTGGATTTGGTAAGCTGCCTGATCAAACAAGTCGAGGTAGTCCTCCACTGGGTACCGATCATGAAAGCCCTCGCTCAGACGGATGATACCTGATGGAGGAAGGAGATACACTTTTTTAGATACAATTCCATCACCTTTATTGAGATTAGACATAATTGACACACTTGCTTTTCTTCCTGCCCACCCTGTCTGCCATGTGTTTCTGTGATCACACTTAAGGAGGTAATTCTGTGTTGTCTTGACTGTGAGGTGGACTAATAAAATCCTTCAGATACAATCCAAATTCAGCAGGGAATACCGCCAACGCTCAATTTTCCCTGTTTCCAATCAACATCCAACGTGTCAAGTCAATCATTCAACTTCACATTAGGGCAGCTGTCTGCGTAGAGCAGCTCCTCCTTAAACCACAAGGCTGGTGTTTCAAATCCTGGTTTCTAATGTGTCACAGAGAAGCTGAAACCCAAGGTGCTTCCCAGACACTTCACAGCCCACTTCTCTTTAATGCATAGTTTGGGTTAATGCAGAGGGTAAATTTCATGTATGTATATGACGATTGTAATAAAGTAAACATTTATTTTAAATGCAGGACTAGCTGATGTGTTTTCCATCTGAGCTGTTGTGGTCTGTGGTATAATTACCAGGTGATTGTGGGGATTCAGGGTAGGATTTAGGAGTATCCATGCAGCATAAGGATAATGAGGTAGCTCAGGCATCTGTTGCGTTCAGCTATGCTTTGATGGTGTCGCAGAAAAATACCACTCTCCAGTTAGCAGGAAAACATGATTAGAAATCTTGGTAAACACTCCAGCCTGCATCATTACTAATCCAGAACCGTTACAGTCGTATGAGGTGTGATGGCATTGTGTGTGTGTCGCCTCGGGCTTTTATTTTTGTCGATTTTGCTTTTCCATATGAATGAAGCACTCTTTTCATATGTGATTTTGATGTAAACGTCTGCTGCTCCCCACAGAAAGTTATGTGACGCACAGCAAATCACCTTCTTTACTGCACGGGAGCCTTGAGGGGGAATGAAATAAATAAATACCAAACAAGACCGTTTGAATTCAGTGTTCTCAAAGGATGTCTTAAGAGAAAAGTGCTGATTATCAGCACATAGCTCTAAGTGGAACGCTAGTGGGGAGCGAGAGGACAAAGGATAGCAGCAAGCAAAGATGAAAGGATGAATGAGGGAGGGGCTTCACACGAGCACAAGGCAGACAAATTAAGCCAAACAATTTATCCACATCCCCGCAGCTTTATGAGGTTCAAGTAATTATCAACTCAAACTGAACACAACTCATTTGAACACGCATTGCATGCAGTGCAGACCGATCAATCCACCAGTTGGGTTTTGTCAGTCTCAGAGGGATTACCGGCATCGTCAGCAACTGGATGCACTTCAAAAGGATCGTTTTGGCTGCCGTTAAGGTTAAGCTTCCCTTGATTTTCGCGGTGAGAATTTGCATCAAATTTTCCGAAAAATGTGGCCAATACGGTATGTAGCTCCCCCAACAAATATTATTCCAAAAACCTCCCCCAGGGTGAACTTATTAAAATCATTAAGTACATTTTTTAAAGAGATCGCTCCAGGCAAAACACATATGTATCTATCAGTCATTGCTGGTGAGTGGAAGACCCACGCTGCACTGATAATGCAGTTCTTAAAGGAGAATTACGACGGTATCGACACACTGCCACGGCTTTCAACTCAGCATAAAGTCATTATCTAATCTGCTTCTGATTTCATAATCGGAGCTGACTTTGAACAGATCGGTGCCCTACAGTTTAACTGCTGCTCTTCACATTTTTTCTCTCCCTTCTTCTAGTATTTCCATTATTCATGAGTCTTAATGGATGTTTCAGTGATAAAACAAAAAAGCCTGCTAGGTATTGAGAATAATGATTTACCTTCTTTCAGGAGCAAAAATGGAAGACAAATTTAGAATCTCAAGTTTCTTTAAAAGTGTCCTTCTATGCTGGTCGCTAATTATCAACTATATTTGAGATTTGAGAGAAAAAAAACCTATCGAGGGAGACTTAAGATGCTTTTTTTTGGGTGTCATTAGAAAAAAGGTCGGCAACCAAACCAAAGGAGCACTGCAACAAAGCATCTACAAGTTAAGTGAGGGTTTGGATTTTCGTTTAATACAGAGGGTTTTTCATTCCTCTCACTCCCAGATCTCGCTCGGCTTTTAATCCCATCTGTGGTTGTGTGGTGGTTCTTTTAACATCACAGATGCTCATGGCGAAGCAAACGCATGATGGCATTCACACATTTAGACATCAGAAGCGCCATGCGACCAGATGTTTGCTGCGAGAGCAGCTCATACCTCTTGACGCACAGTTTGAGGGTTTATCTCTTTGTTTGTGGGAAAATTACATAACCACCTGTTCAAACCGTTTAAGCCAGGATTGAGGCAGTAGATTGTCTGTGTGTCTGAACTGAAACAAGCTGGCGATTATGTGTATAATGGATAAGTCTCTACCATCTCAATTGGCAAATATTGACCAAAAACTGGAGGGACATATCATCCTGAGGTGTGCCTATAAGAGTTTATAAAATATCCAACAACTCCTAGATAAAATGAATTGATTTACTGTCAGATCTAATAAATGTAAGATTGCTCTGTTACTCTTTTAAATGAGAACATAAAATACATGTAAAGAGAGAGCAGGCAGAATGGTGTAAAATAAAGCAAGGACGATTTTGGTCTCCCAGCTCCAAAAAACGTTAAATTGCGTTATTTAGATAAACTGATCACATATTGTGAATCTAAATGGTTACTTTTTAACCTGAATAATTGTTAAAACTCAATAAAAGTTTTTTTTTAAAAGCTTGAAATCAGGATTTGACGCAAACAAAGGATGATCGAATTGGCGACGCCACGAAAATGAATCACACGGGAAAAAAAACTGAAGTGAGAGCAGAAAATGACACAATGTGGAAGTGCCCTAGTTCAGGCCAAAGAATGAGGCGACTAAGACGAGGGAAGCAAAGTGCATGGTCGAAATATGTGTCGCAAGAGTGCTGGAAACGGTGCGCCCACACATGTGGGTTCAAAGTGTGGAAGGAGGCACGTATTTTTTCACGTGTTCTTTTTGAAGTCGCTTCAACCACCGAGATGAATGTATGTCACAGACGATGGTGCAGTACACCGAGAGTCTTTTTGCATATTGTCCTAGTTGAGCTGTTAATGAGCCGTAGCCACCACATGAGCTCAACCATCAGCGTACCACGTATCAGGATGGGGGAAGTTGCACCACTGAGATGTGGTGCGATGATGGCATAAAGGGAAAAAAAGATGATTAGCATTCAAACGGTTTAAACGTAGGTGGCACTAAGGAATTTAAATACATCATTAGAGTTGTACATTTTTGGGCAAACAACACCCGGGTTGAAAATAAGCAGTTTAGCCTAGCTTAACTCTCATGCACACCACAAAATGGCTGTTGAATATTCATTTCTCGGCTAATTGCATTGGGAGATTGAACTGCGTGCATCAGAGATACTTATTCATGTCGTATTCAGGGCTCGCATCCAACTAAGGTTTCATAATATTAAAAAAAGGTTGATATAGAAAGACATTCTGTTTGACAATGGGTATAATATATCCAAAAGAACCAAATTAACTACAAAGATGCATATTAATTGTGGAATTTAGTTGCTATGATTCATGCATCTTCAAAATATCATGACAGTTAGTGTACAGGTGATTAATTGTTGCTCATGAAACTGTTTTTGAGGCCGAGACCCTTTCAAACGTCTGTCACTGAGTGGTTTTCTGAAGCCCCCCGAGGTACGGCTCTACCAAAATGATATACCGCGGGGAGTCCCGTGTCACACCTCAAATGCTTCAGGGCCCTCATTATTGTGTCCCAGCCAGAAAGGCCTCTACCACAGCAAATTATAGTTTCCCTTTACTCACCAAACCTCTTGCGCGTCCACCAGTGTGGCTCTTTGAAAGTGGTGAACTTGACGTCCGGGTGCAGCCGCAGTCTGTCGTACAGGTCCGTCGTGCCACACTTTGGCTGGCCGATGATGTAGAAATAAGGAAGGCACCGCATGCGGTAGAGTTTCCCGTCGCGGTGGAACAAGTGTTCTCGGAAAGTGTTCCTCAAATGCTGAAACACCGTCCGGAAGCGCCTCGAATATCGCGCGTACAAGTTTGTCCGGTAAGGGTCCGAGGTGATATTCCCAGTATATTCCTCGTACCAGCACGGGTTCTTGACTCCAGGCAGGAAATTTCGGGGGATGGCAGAAAACATCTGTAAAAGCAAAGGAAACAGGGTGCATTAAGTCTCAGAGTTATCGTACTTCCTATAATATCATTTCTGACAAAGCCTTCTATAAACCCTTGAAAGCAATGCAGTCACAGTACATAGGAATGGACCATTTATTGTGTTGGCTCTGAACTTCAGGAGAGAGCTGAGACATTTTACGTGCGATTGTTGACATCCTTATTGGACGAGCAATGCAGGAGTTGTAGCCATTTTTATTACACAGTCCTCCGTGATCATATGCTTCCAATCATGTCAGAAGACTACTCTATTCTATGAGTCCCTTATGGTTTAGGCGGTGTGGATGTGGACACCTTCAGCACTTAAGTTTTATAGTTTCATTTCACCGTTTCATTGCAAATCCAATGTGCTGGATTCAAGCAAAGAAATACAAAAATAAAAATCTTTCTCATCTTCTCATAATACTTTCTGACAGGAGTGTCCATGAACTCGGCATGCAGCCTGCCCCGAGTAAAGCAGAGTCATCCTCACCTGTAGAAATGAGGCAATGCACACATTTCTTCCTTTTTTTACAGCATTTTACAGTGTTTTATTTTTTTTTTGTGAGCAAAGGTTCATGTTATATGACTGCCTAGCGAGCCACAGCTACTTTTAAGGACAATTAATGCCGGATTCATCCACAGACGTGGTATTGATTGTCCCGAGGCCACACTCTCCTATTCATTAGCTGGTTCAATAAGAAATTAGTTATGTTGCAAATAGCCCTAGCACAAGCCATTATCATTAGGATTAACAATTAATTGAACCAGGCTTTGAGGTGAGACGGACACTGCGAGAAAGCCACGGGCCGAGGTGTTGCAAGAGTGTGGGATGACTTTGAGCTTTAAATCCCTTCTGCAAAAAAAATCGGTAGAGACGTATGCAATTATCTGGTGTGACATGAAGTGTTATACAAGGTTTCAGAGCAGTTTTATCTCTTCATAAATTAAATTAGAAATTGCAACAGTGTAGCTGTATTGAACCCGCTGTAGACGGCATGTAGGCATGAATACTGATTTTGGATCACCTTTTCACTTGGCATTTAATTACGCTTCAAGACACATCTGAGATTGTCAATTAAAAGGGAGATCAATATCAGGCTGGGCCATGTTTGCATTATGATTAAATGGAGAGATAACATTTACACTGTAAAACACTGAGGTATTCATTACGACAATCAATCTGATCAATCAATTTGCATCCTTAAGATCTCTTTGAATGTATTAGGACAGTACTCACATGTGGTTCACTGTTAACCAGCGCCTTGAGCTCTGGGAGCCGTCGCCTGCTGCGAAACTCCACCTTGGAAGCGATGGACTTGACCACCAGTTTGATATGTGCGTAGTCCTTGACTGAGGAGAGGTTGAAGGCAAAAGGTCCCGGGCTGACCAGGCTGCTGAAGTGGTAGGGGGAGGGGGTGAGGAGGAGACCCTTCTTGTCTCCCGTCAGAATGTATGAAGCCATGATGAGGAACATGACGGCCAGGCCGAACAGGAAGCTGTAGAGCCGGATCTTGCGGAAGCAGCCCAGGGTGCTCCAGCGCCTCGGCAACTCCCGCTTCACCTCCAGCACCGCAAACAGGTTCATGGGCGTGTCGTCCACCTGCAGGAGCAACGGCCTCTTGCGGTAGTCGTCGACTGCGGAGCCCAGCAGGCTGTATTTGTAGTCCATCTGCGTCATGGTGTCGACAGCCTGCGAGTCCCCCAGGTGCCACAGCTCAAACACGGCGGTGCGTTACGGGGCAGGAGCCAGCAGGACAGGAGGTTACGAGATGATTGATATCCATGATGGGGAAACAGCCCACCTCATCCACTGACGCCTGCCTAGTGAGAAAGAAAAGGCAGTCAGCTACATTGACTCACTGTTTCATGTCTGGGCTGATGCAGCAACTTCCAAAACCTCAGAAATATTTGACGTAACCCTTTGTTTCCACCCACGCTCGTCTGTTTAGCTGAGGCTTCCTGTCTGACATCCACAATAGCCGAAGAAGTCCCAGAAGTTTCTCAGATTCAAAATTTGGGCAAAAAATAGACTCACAGTCACATTCTGCCCAAATGCTGACTTGCATTTGTGGTTATGATTCATCTGGGAAGCAGGTCACAACCAAGACCAGGCACTGATTGGAATACTTTAAAATTTCCTAACTGAAGAGCATGTCATCCCATCCCTCTGTGTTAAAAAAAAACACCTTGACAAAATAATGCTACTTTGTGAAAGATAGCTGAAGGGCATTTTTCTTACATCCGTGTGTGCAGTTCTAGCGATCAAATCTCAGGCTGAAAAAGAGAAAAAATTGGCAGTTGGGGGAAAAACCGGTGACAGGAGTCGGTCCGCTCTGAATATTGACAACTTCGGCGAAATGCCACGAAGAGGAGTACCAAGTCATTCTGTAATTTGCATTGTGACTAATAATTGAGCAACAGTCACATTTTGCAGGGTTAAGCTAATATCGCTGACTTCCTTTTACACTTCCTGTTTTAATCAGACAGCACAGCAACGCCCCCTCCCCCCCATCCCCCAACCTCACAGTCCATCCTCCCAGTGCCATAGAGTCACAATGTGGAGGGAGTGATAAGGATGTCAGCAGGAGGGATGTATTCAGCCTAGAAACTACGAGGCTGTGTGTCAGACTCTCCTGGAGAGAGACACAAATATAAGAGATACCCGGTCTGGACCGGAGAAGGGATTATATTATCAGAAAATGGTATTCCTCACTGTGAAGTCGTATGAATCAACAGCCGCCCACAGATAAAGGAGGACCAGTGTCTAAAGGGTGAACGAATAGGGGATGTTTTAATGGTAATGCTCCTGCAGCAGCAATGTGTAGTTCTATCCTTGAGGCTTTCTTTGTGCCTGGAGCTGAGCCAACATGATGGCAGTGAATACAATCCAGCGTAATGACAAAAAGCCAACAGAACCGAGGACACCTTTCAAAGGTTGTTGGATGTTCGGTGAATATTGCTGAAGCCTTGAAACTGCATGGATACAGGCGTGAGGTTGACGTACGCTTACACCTGCAGTCCTCCTCGCATACATCCTGAGATAAGGGCACTGTGGAAGTGAGTCATCGCTCCTCCTCACAGCTGCTGATATTGTCTGCCCGCCGCCACCACCACCACCACCGCCCATCGCCCACACCCCCTTTTGCACAACTCTGTATTCACGGCGCTCGCGGCAGAGCTGATAAGGGGATGGCTGGAGAGCGCCTGCCTACCTGCTCAAGCAATGTCATTTACCCCCAGATGGGCCCTCGACGTCACCCCTCGCAGCAACCCGTCTCTCCGGGAGACAGGTGGAGAAATAACGAGCCGTGCTCTGAAGAGACTGATTTCCAGACGTCAAGAAGTTGTCTGACTGCAGCTTCAGTCGGTTGAGAAGAGAGCCACAGAATAAAGGGTTCAATGCAAGTGGGTCGAATGTCTTCTTACGAAAGTTTGCACGTCACAGATGCGTCTGTGCATAAAAGTTCACTCTTACTTCCTGTTCTTTTTCTTCAAATAATCTGCGATGGTGCGGGGTCCCATTTCAACAAACTCTACAGAGGGATGAAAGACTAAGAGGTTTGCTTTTAACAGAAATGTAATTACTGTAGGTCAGATGTGCTGTTCCATCGCAGACATGGTCTTCAGAATTGCACTTAAGTAGCAAGCCCGCTGTTTGCTATTGATGAGTATGCGCTCTTCTGTAGTCGCCATTAGCACTTATTGACTGTCTGTGTCAGTGAGGTGCTAGTGCTCAAGGCTATTTAAAATAGAGGGGAGGAAGAAGAGGGCATGAGTGTTAAAGATGGGGGGGAAAGAGAGAGAGAGAGGCAAAAAAGATGGAGAGTCAAAGAAGGGGAAAGGGACTGTCATTGACGAGGGAATGTCACCCTCAAGGGAACTCTCATCTAAATCAATCAGTCAGCTAACTGTAGCAGTGGGGCGACTGGCAGCTTGACAGATCTGCTCTATTCATAAAGCAAATACGTCGCTCCTGTCCATCAAACGTGATGAAACAGCCAAACGAGAACAGAAATATGGCTGAAGGGCAGTGGACAAATAGGACGCACGGTTGCATCATCTACCTTGTCTGCTGCCAAACCTTCAAATAAGGGTCAAAACTATGGAATTGACCTTTTTTTATTCCTCATTGAAGATTGATGTTTACCACGTTTGTTTCTGCACCTCCAGTGTGATTTAATACCTCTGACCACAGCGTGTGACAGAAATGAGTTGCTTTCATATGAGTTGGTTTATTTAAAGTTATGGCTTTATTGATTGGCAATAAATTGTTAATGATCGTTTTATAGTAAGTAAGTCATTAATCGGCAATAAGACAAACATTCGGGTTGCCAGGTTATGAACAATCCATTTGGCTGGTGTACATCCTCCCCTAGTATAATGTGCTTTGACTTTTCATGTATAATATAAGCTCCTGTATTACTAGTAGAGCCAGATGATACTGGATTTTTAAGATGATATATTGGTCAATTTTAATTTTTGATCAGAAACCTTTAAAATCTGTTAATCAAAGTAATGTGACCATGAAGCTGGACATTTTACAGCTAAGACTTGTCAGTGCTGATTGCTGGTCCATTATTATTATTACTTAAATGTTAATATAAAAATCAACCAGTTAGTTTTCTATTTTTTCTCTTGGAAAAACCCTTAATGAATGACTAGAGTCTCTGATGCTGGATTGTTCAGGCCAATATTCATATTTGGGAGTTTAATGAAGCCAATAATGATATATCAGATGATAATAATTTTATTTAACACAATCTTGGAAATGTTATAATATAAAATCAACCAGTGCTCCCTGGTGGACAAACTAATGGCGACACTGACATATCAACAAAAAGTGAATATTGCTAGCATTAATGACTTCCTATCATGCAGCTCTTCTCTTTATTACCTGCTGGTCTTGGGTCCAGACTGGACAGGAAGTGAGTGCCTCGAATGGACTTCATAGAAAGTTGCTACCAAGGAAGGGAATGTCACTCTCTCAGGGAGTCTGCCAGTCAGAAAGTTTCCAAGTTAAGTGTCATCCGACTGTCGAGATCAAACCCACCGACTCCACAGATAAGTCAAATTCATAATGATTGTAATTAACTTCAAACACGCTGGCATCAGTGGTAATGGCCTGCATGCTGTGCTGATAGTTCCCCTCCCTGCGTGTCGCAAATGGAATTGCCATGGCCTTAATAACTCATCAGAGGGAGACCTCCTCATACTGTCTGGCCTGTCATTCAGGGACGGATCAGTGAAACAGGCAATCAGGCAGATTTGTTAAAAGTCCGCCGTCGACTTTGCTCAGCCGTTTGTCTCTGGCAGCTAATTGCAGTTCTCTTGTGTACCTTTTCTTTTCTGCTGAACAATTCATTTGTTTTTGTCTATCGCTAGAAAGATGCAGTTTATCTTTAATGGTAGTTTGCCAAAGCACCAATCAAAAATCTACCTCTGCGAACCATTATTAAGCCGTCTGTTGTAGCAAATCAAATTTCAAACTGGTTATATCGCAGCATTTCTCCTGCTGTGGACGTGAAAGTCAAAGCTTTCTTTGGCATTGAATATTGTTTTTTTTTCCCCCTCTATTCTGTCCATGACTTGTGGTCATGGACTGTAAATGCTCTCACACAATAGGAATGACAAAAACACTCCGCAGCCCTTTAATCATTCATTCCTCAAAACCACAGCAAGGAATGATCATTATACCTGGCTGGAGAAGCAGTCTCTGCAGCGGAGAGCACCCTGTCCTACTTCTTTGGCTTTCTGGTATTTCAAATGGAAGAAATTAATTGCATGGCCCGCTGACAGGTCCCTGAAATGCCCTTTTTGCTTTGTTTCAGGCCCCAGCTCACTCAGGCTACAGAGAACTCGCTGCTCCATATCACAGAATATTGTTTAAATATCTTAGTTATCCCTACAGACGTCCCTGTGTTGTTGTTTTTTCATCTTCGGCGACTGGAGGAGATTAAAGGGACTTTTTTTCCCCTATTGGGTATAACAGTAACCCATTTAAAATGGAGCATAAATGCTTCCTGCTTGTTTTCTCCTCGGAAAAATAATGCGGGAAACTATTAAAGACAGTCTGTGAGACGATTTGCCTCCGTATATATGTGTCAGAGTATCTTTTATTATTCATTGCTGTTTGCATAGCATGACGGCTTAAACTCGACTCATCTGCGGGAGCAACAGGCAGATTAGAGGTTGCGTTGAAGACTGGGAAGCAGCAGAATGTCACGTGTGGTTTTTCCACGGAGTTAGTCGATACCTTCAAGCAAAGCCTGATCCATACAAGAACAAAGAGCTGATGGGGAAAAAAGGTCATCCGCAAAGTCTAATTAATCACTTGGATACCCAGTTTACAATCAATTAAATCAGAGATGCGTGGATGATGGAGGAAAGCAAGGCGTCGTTGCAGAAAGAGCAAAGATATGCAAACTCTCTGGTTGCACAGAATATATTGCAAACTTTACAGGTGGTATGAGGCCCAAGAGTGGTTTACGTACTGATAAACAAGAGGCCTGTCACAATAACAACTATATTGACTTCTACAATATAAGGATATGACCTAAATCAGCTGACCTCGATATCGCCCGCTGTGTCTGCATGCCTGTTTGTTGACAAGAGAGTGTCGGCAACATCTTTCTGGGACAATATATCATCCGACAAAAGTAGCCATCTTCACAGGCATGTGATTATCCCTGATTCATTGTTGCAGAGGTGTGCAAAAGAATACACACACTTGGAGTGTGCAAGTGGAATGTGCACGTCGTAAACAACAATCTGCCGCTGGCTCGCCTTCACGAGAGAAGAGACAAAGCAAGCGGGCCCGATAACGTTGCTACATTCGAGGTGTGAAGGAGTATAAACACGAGCACAAAACCACATGGACTAAAAAAAAAAACCCTGTGATGAAAAGACTTAGGAGACCTTGAGAGCGCATTCTGCCCACAGAGTCCTCGTGTGTGCAGCTGCCCAGGAGTACTCTCGACCTACTCTCGAGATGATTTCAACCATCCACCGTCGTAGGGAAGAAGCAGTTTGTCATTCTAGAACGAGCTCTCTGCAAAGCTGTTCCCCCTTTTAGGACCACTTACAGATCCTATGAAGCAAATAAGGAAAAGAAAACAAATGAACAATAGAACTGCTAATGATTGTAAGCAGAATATCCGTACGGCCTGCAGTTTCCCCCGCTATGGCTCTTTCTCTACAAATGGCTGATAAGCTGACTGTAAAAGCCAATACCAGCTGAAAGGCTGCAAACATAAATTTAATGTGTGGTCTCTCCTGAGAAACAAGCCGCTCGTCTACTCTACCGTGACCTCTTAACATTTCCGAGAGACGGGAAGTGGATTTTGGTTGTTGTCCACCAAAAACACAGGAAGCGCTGTCGGGGCGAGAGCGTGATAGGAGCACTTTGGAAGGAAAGGGGGTGTCATCGCTGTGTCAGCGGGGGGAAAAAAGATGTTTTTCCATCCGAGCCACTCACAATAATTAAAGTTCAGCGGGAGGCCAGTGCAAGGGTGGCACAGCCGACATGTGACTCTGAAACAACCTTGCCATTGGTTTAAGTGGACCGGTGATAAATAGCTGCTGATGACAGCGATGACACCACCAGGATCAAGGCAATTTCAATTTGCCGTGGGGATCTTAAAGGGACAAGAGCTCCATGAACTGAGGATAGGTGTCGTATGTATGCACTATTATATTCACATATTTACAGCAGTAACAACATATATTTATAGATTGTTTTTAACCCATATAAAGATTTAATGCTTAAGATATCAATCCTGGATGATTTGGCAACACCCGTTACCATGGTAACAGCCGGTGCTGTTCAACACTACAGCAAATACTCCGTGAGCAGCTACTTGGTTAGAAAAGCAACAGGATATATATCTGTAAAGCAGCAAAAACAATTTGGACGCAGCAAAATTGATTACCTTGTTGAGGAGCTTTTAATGTGGAGGTTTTATACAAACAAATAAAGTAACTATATGGACATTTTTTGCTGCAAGAAGATATTGATGACTGTAGTTGACAGTAAACGAGGTCCTTTTTGGATGAGGACATCCAAAAAAAAATAAAAAAATGATCAAGTAGATAGTAATAATCAGAGACATTTACAAATGCAGCTGATTGTGCAGCCGGAGCACTCCCAAAAAAGTGTGTTTTTTAATATATATATATATATATCTTTTCTAATCATTAAAATAAATACTAATAATGTTCACATGACACGAAGGAAGGAAAAGCATAACTCTTAACTATGGAGTATATTTAAATAAATAAAATCAACAGGGGAAAACGCAACATTGGTGGGAGTTAATGACGCAAGAATCAAAGCAAGCTACCGAGGCGTGAAATTACTCCTCACAATAGCTTGGGAGTAAAAGAGAAACATCTGGAAATAAGATTGCACTGGGCCACAATGTGCCACACAGCCCACTGACAATAAAGCGAGGAGGAGCCCTATAACCTGTCAAATATGCCACCTCCTTCTCCAGCGCCCCCTTGGGGGGGAGGGTGCAGAAGCCCCATTTAATCATGTAAATCAAATCCATGTAACACAGCCAAGAAAGGGAAGATCAGTATTCACTACGGCTCAGAGTGGATTCATTCGTCATATTACCCAGGGAGAAGTCATCCATCACATTCAGCCGGATCACACACACTGTTGAGCAAAGATCAGAATCTAATCTCCAGGAAGTCAGGCATCAGGCCCCCCCCAGGAGACCAAGAGGACCTGACCGTGACCCCACCGAGGAGCCGCCGGGTCAAATTATCAACACAGCCTTTGGACACTTTCCCTGCTACAGAGGGTGGCGAGAAATGTGGCCTCTGCCCCGGATTCATAAACGCTGCTCTGCTGGGATCTCAGGCGGTAGTCCCAGTTCAGCACTTTCTTCTCTGTCTTATCTTTTATTCATTATTTTAATTTCAGTGGCAGCCTCCCACAGCCTGCGCTCCATCTGAGGAGGATAAGTGCTCATGATGGTATCATTTAAAAAAAAAAAAAAAAAAAACACAATGGCTGCTATTTAAATGATTGATTGCGGTAATGGATATGGTTATGATGAGCGCGGTGGCTCTCTGGTCCTTTTAAACAGGAACAGTGAGGATAAATTGGGACTGAAAATGATAATGTAGAAAATAAGAGGAGAGGTGAAAGGTCACGGGTGTTATCCGAGACGGGAGCCTGGTTACAAATTGTGAATAAACAATGCTAATTTTATTTGAAGGACCGCATCTTCAACACCGTAAACAATCAAGGACTTCTCGTGCGAAAATGAAAGGGAGCTTCAAGTTTGAGGGGCATATGCAAAACAGTGCTGTGTTCGCACAGCAGCTTCCACTGAATAATGTATCAGGATGAACTTGGATGTGGTGTGTCTCTTAACTTATTATCTAACTTTAGGAAATGTATACCCCGATGAATTCAAAATACTTCTGGAGACATCCTTGTGTGTATTTCCATATTTTATCCTGCTACTGCTGGATTATTATTATTTTTTGATGTAAGATCTTACAGCGAACTTCTAGTCAAATTCCATCTATCTTTTTTATTTTCTAGCTTTCTCTGACAGTGGTCAGTGATGTTTTTTTCCCCCGTCTTGATCATAATCTTTGTGAAATATTAAAAAAGTCTCGCTGACATATTTTGGGTCAGTGTTAAATAATGCTGATTGATAGGGGAGAGTTATTGTAAGGAAGTTGCGGGGAGCAAAGTGAACAAGCAGTGGTGAAATATCACTTGGGTTCATGGACGCTCAGTGTTGCGTAGGAGGACTGGATGTTTTTAAGATTTGTGAAGTACGTGCCAATCGGTTTCTCATCCCCTTAAGGGTCCGTCTCTCGTGTTGTAAATCGCCAATAAGGTGGGCGGAAACTCCAGGCGGAAACATTTATATCGAGCAACATTAGCAACTCGGCATCAGAGCTCTTTTACTAGAAGGTGGGTTTAAAAAGTCCAACCAGAACGTGTGATTAAATGAACAGCTTCTTTTTACTGATGAAAATAAAAAAAATACTGGAGAGGAAACAATTGATGCTATTTATCCCTTTACCTTATCTGACTTCTTCATTCAAACCATCTTTTTATTTCTACCAACACCTGCTCCTACTCACCTCCTCGCTCTCTTTATGAGAAGTGACAGGTAGTCTCTCTACATGTGGACTAAAGTTCAATCTACTGTTAATCTTGCTTTTTGACAAGAAGCAGACAGAGCTGGGGGGGAAAGCAGTTGGTAATTAATCCAATGGGAAGGTTTACTGTTTCCAGTGGAATGCCTCTGAACCCGCAGTGCAACATCAATGGCTCTGGTCCAAATCGGCTTACAGAAACATTTAGGGGAAAAACCAAAACACTTGTACGAAAAGAAGGAAAAAATGTTGTGGCGAGGACATTCAAGGATATATTTTATTATTAAAACAATATTGCAGTTTAGGGTATTTTTCCGTCCACGTGTTGTTTGCCCGTTGACACCCCCTTTCGGAACACATCTGTGAACACTAGACTGTTCTCTGGAATCACACGGCACTTCAAGTTGGTAAACCGCTTCTAAAATGTGCCTTTAATGGCACATCTGTGCAACATCTCAATACAGTATGTATTTCGGTAAACTCAATTGGGACTATTGTGAGAGCCAATAAAGTTGAGGAATTGGAAACATGGAACAAAGGGCGCTGAATGTGTTTTTCCCAACGGATGCCAAGAACATGAAACAACTTAAAAACGTCAAAAAATGTCTCATTTTCATTTCATTCTGTTCCAATTTTTGCGACCCCATTTAGATTTATCAGGTAGCTGAGGGAAGGTGGTTGGAAACCACTGTTTTAACACTTGCTCCAACAAGTCCAAGCAGTTTTGAGTTGTTCTGGTGCTGAGGAGACTGTGCAACACAGAAAGATGTAAGTCATCACAAGTGGAGATTAATTGTTTTGAATCCATCACAATTAAGATTAACTAGCAAGCAGTTTAAAGCTTGTTAGCATTAAGTGGTGTCATCTTATAAAATTCCACAAGTATTATTCCGCACAATGGTTGTGTGATGAATTTGTTCCATTTCTAGGTGCTATTAGTCCATCACTGATGAATGTCCCTTTCATTAATCACAATGAAAGGGACACATGGGTTGTTTTCGGGTTGTTTGTAATTCAACGTTGTCAGTACGCACATATATTTAGTAGCAGTAGTTGCCTAGAGACAGAAGAAGCCCTCCGAGGGCTGGAAAGCTAAGAGGAGCCAACGTGTTGAATCAAATGAGGCTTGAGAGAAACTTTCTGTTCCTCTGCTTTTTCTCGACATCAAGTAAACATGTTTACTTCTGACTAACACTGGAGAAAAACTCCAGCATCTCCCAAAAACAAACCTCCATCATTGTCAAATCCTGCAGTTCCGCACATCACAGAACTTCAGCTTTTCTCTACACATACATACTGTTGAAGCCCAGCAACTTAAAAAAAGAAAAAAGAAAAAGTCATCCACGTTATTGAAGACTGCGTTTTAGTCTATGTATGTGTGATGAGGGAGAAGCCCCGCAGCGCTGTGATGTTTTCACGGAGCAGCTTCCTGTTTCGTCTCTAATTCCCTGCTTCCTTACGGTTCTACGGGAGACGTATAGTAATCCTGTGCAGTAGCGTTTCACACCTAGTTAACACTCAGTGTTTCATCTCTTACCCGTGCCGAGCCTCCTGCCACATACGGGATAATATGTGCACGGATTGAGCGTTGGCCTATGACGGCCAAGAAAACCTGTGAATTAACAAAACGGAGGCTTTTTTTCCCACAGAGTCGGCTGGCTTACTGCTCCATCGCTCCAGATGCAAACCGTTTTTAAGGAGGCTAGTCAAGGGCATCCCACCGGATCCATAATATTAACTTGGCCTGTGGATTTTTCAACTCATAAGATGCTGCGCTTTATCTCCTCCCTGCTTCATTATACATGCAACTCCACAATGATGGAGGCTTGGACAAATTCTCCAGGCTTAATGGACAGGCAGGCAGGTTAATTCTCCAAATTAAGAGTGAGCAATAAGAGGTCTCTTTTTTTAATACGGAAGATTAATTGCGTGGCATCTTCATTTTTTAAGGTTGCCAATATGCCGCTCTCATGGAAGCACGGTAATTTGAATGTGAGGTTTAGCATAAATCGCAATAATACTGTCCTGTTCAGTATGCTCTTGAAGTAGAATGTAGCAGAAAAACCCCAACAGTTTAATCACAACTGCTGCCCGGCCATATCCTGATAAATGGACGGTGGGGGAATAGATGTTCTAACTACAACAGCACATCCATCTTGGAAAGTGTGAGGGTTTCTCTAGTTCGCCAAAAGTTCATACTTGCAGCAGCTGCCCCGCACAGACATTAACTCCCAGCTCCAAATGAACATGACAGGGATAATCCCACAAAATGATAGCTGCAGTGATGAAAATAACATTTGTACAAATTCCTTGTGACCCGGGCCAGGTCGGAGTGCGTCTCCTCGCTGCCAAAAAGCCTGAATTACTAAACGGGATGGACGTGCGGCTTGGCGGCAGGTTTTTTTTTGTATCCCAGTCTGAGCTAGATAAGACGCCGCCCCCTCGCTGTGGCTAAATTAGCCCCCATGGGCCGCTGCTGCTTACACTTACAATCACCAATTAAACGTCCTGTTACACTACATGGACGATGCAGTAAAGACACATTTCACGTGTCTGCGGTTCAGTGATGAGATGAACTTATCAGGAACAATCTCAATGCTTTGTAATTCATACAACAACAAAAAAAAAAAGTGTAGTGTAGAAATGGCGGCATTATTGAAAGGTTTCACAGTGGCTCATTTAAAAGGAGTTGACGAAGGTAATTGGAAAATGAACACGTCTCTCTCAGCGCTGTGTATTATTGAGGTCCCCACAGGTCTGTCTAGAGGCCCATTAGAGTGACATCTGGAAGATACTGTCTGCACACACACACACACACACACACACACACACACACACACAACCACTAATGGGTCTTCCTGCTAACCTAAGGGATTCCATGACAAGACTCGAAAGCATCCATGATCCAGGTGAAGAGTAAATAATAGCATGTGTGTAAAAACAGAATCATTGTTTTTCAGTGTGGAAAAAATGTGGATGATCTAGCTGTAAGTCAATTTATTTGGGTTTAAAATGAACTTTTTGTGCATAATCCACAGCTGATTTGCCATTTTTCTCCTCCATTGTCCTTTTCTCTTTTTTTTTTTTTTTTTAACCAGAAGGTTTTATGAGCTATAAACATCCCTCATTTACCAGCATCATTCGTCACTCCTTACAAAACCTATTCATATGAGGTCATGGCTGAAAGAAATCCACGTTAAATTCTTCGTCTTCTAGCTGCAGGAAACATGTAGAGGTGAAAAATTCATTTTAACTAGGTGTTTTCAAAGTCTATCACGTCTGTTTGTTAAAATTTGAGTTATTACTCTGAGAAGGATTATGAATTATGACAAAAATTGCAGCAATTGGGGAGCAAAGAGTTTCAAAGTTTTCTCTTAATTGCCCTTCAAAACGAGCAGCCTCCTCTAAAAAATTCAGTGAAATCCAAAAAAACAATCCTCCTCAACTAATCATTATTTTTCATGAATTGTAATACTTAATAATTAAGCGATAAGACCAGTGGTGTGTTTTAGTAAACAGGGAATTTTCCATAATTACAAAACAAAACTTTCTCTGCACATGTCATATTTTCCCCCACACCACACAGTCCCATAAATCAATATACAAGCTGCAGAAGGGGAGGGGGGGGGACTCCATCTACACAGCACTGTGTACAGATGGTGAGGGAACGAAAAGTCAGTCTAGTTTCCCATGCGTCATTAATACAAGCAATGACCCCCAACTTGGCAACGCAGAGATGCCAGATTCACCTTCTCACTCTGCACCTCCGAGTCCCACGCCATGTCTCGTGTTCTGCAGGGGAAAAAGCGTCCTGCAGACGTGCAAATGACAAGTCACACATGTCACGAAAACAGGTTTTTGTGTTGTGTTTTCACATCACATGCAATACATGAAAAGGTGATATATTTTTTTCCATGTGATGCACCTGACTTCTAATAGTCTGTATTACTCATTAAGGCTATGACTCTTAAAGAGTTTAGACCTTTTGGACGATGACGAGACAAGACACTTCCTCTTTGTTTCCTTGAGTCAATAACACGGGACAAAATAAAACCCTCAAGTCATTCACAAGCAGATTCATGTCTGTCAGCATGTTGGCTTAATCACCGGAAGCTCATCAATCACAGTGATAAATAATAGCCTCAGACCGCTGCTTCAATCAGACGGCATCTTCTGGAGTGGTTGCTCCTCCGCAGCCATATAAATCCTGCCCGCTGATCCATAACTCTCATCAGGAATACATAACATAACTTTATTGGAGGACCCATCCATCACTGGGCCTCCTGCATGCACCATTATTTTCAAAGTCCAACTCCTGCACTCGAGCACAGCCGGATAGCGTCCCCGCCGCAGATCATTCAGTCGGAAGCCCGGAGCCCGCTGTCACTTCAGACGCCGGCTCTCCGAAAAAACAGCCGTCTGTCTATGAAACATTTATGCAACAAAGGGTTACCGGTGACAGGAGCGAAGCTAAAGACGGCATCTTTACGAGCTGACATGTTTTGATAGGCTGCCGAAACAGCCGAGGACTTTAACTTTAAATAGACACTGAACAAAACGGCGTCTGACAGTCGGTTTGTTTATGTTGATGCAAAAACTCAATCTGCATACTGATGAGGTAGAAGTGTGTATCCACTGTAATGGATTCAGGATGTGCAGCGTTCAGTTTGTTAATTATCAATGCTAAATCTAATAGAGGGAGGGGGACAGGGGGGCAAATAGCTATTATTTTCGTATTGATTAGTCTGTCGATTGTTTCATTTTTGACTCATTGATTAGCTTGTACGATGTCGAAAATACTGAAACATGCTCATGGAAATGTACCAAAGCCCAGATTGCTTGTTTTGTGTGACCAACCCGCAAATATGCAATTTACAAGGATCCATATAACATGGAGAAGCAGCTAATCCTCACATTGGAGGAGCTGGAACCAATAAATGTTTGGTATATTTGGCTGATTAATGACTATACTTATACCAGATCCACTTAGTCTGTTCTTACCTTTCACAATAAAAGCCCTAGACATCTATCACAGCATGACTGGTTACCAGAGGGAAAACTAAATAAACTAAACTAGAAAACAGCTCACATCTATTAGAGCCTTTTATTTGGAAAGTGTTGATGTGAGTAGCTTTTATGCATATATATATATTTTCGTATCGTCACCCTCCATGAGTGTAAAATCTTGAGAGAACATTCTATTTGTTGCCTAGTTGAGGGTCCATATGGACGGTCTGTGTGCCCTGTGCCCCAGAGGAGCCCTATGGAGTGGCTCATTGCTCCCCCTGATGCATGCTTGACACTAACCTTCCTGCAGCAGTGACTGAAATATAAGACCCCTTAAAGAGAGGTCAAATGCTTCATTTGAGAAACACAGAAAACTGCTTCAGGCTCTCAGGCTGGAAAAAAGGAGACGTATTCCACAGAAGGGACAGAAGAAGGAAAAATAGGTTTCGGAGTTATCAGAGCAAGGCCAGAATGTGTGAGTCAATGGGAAAACGAGGCGAAGGCTCATCTAAAGGGCTGGTCGGAGGTTTTGGGGATGAGACACAGGGGCTCTGGGACAGCCAGTTGCCCCAGTCTGGTGCAAAATGTCCCAGACAAGCATTCGTTCTCACAAAAGACAAAGTAGAGCAAAAGAAAGTTGGCACCCGGTCAGGCAGCACATTGTTTACCATTGTTTATCATCTCTTCTGATTTCTAGTTGTTGTTTTTTAAATGAAAAACAAAACCAGGGCTCAAACATCGATTTATTTCCAAATATGTGCATTTCCTCAGATTTATGGGTGCGGGTAAAGACGACGCCTTCCTTTTTTTGAAAGTCACGGTGGTGTAAAAAGAGACGAGAGCGCCAGCGTGTTGTTGGACCCCAAAATGTCTCGGCTAATGAAAGCCGCTCCGCTGCACTAAATTCCCCGTGCATGTTTTGCAAATTACACAAAGAACCCAATCCTGTATCAACATGGGAACAAGACGGTCAAGCAATGCCAGCCAATTCCCAGAGGCGAACCGAAAAACCACAAATACTGCTTTGAAGTAACACTTGTTTCATCTTCTGCATCAACTCAAACCTCATCCAGTCTGTGTTTATACAGTTCCAAACACGAGGATGTGCTTTTATCGCCGTCACTGTCTAACGACCTCTGGCAAACTGAAAAGGGCAACGGCTCCGTGCATGTTCGCTGCCACATCCTCCCCTAGTTTGCATGATGAAGTGGCTTTAAAAAGGGCCATTTAAATTGAATTGCCTCAGCCGTTTCAATTGACTCCCCTTCCCTTTTAGAAATTCCCAACAACCATTTCAATAACAAAGGCGTCCCTCTTTGTCTGTGTCGCAATAATTAAGAGTCTACAGCTGGTTTATGACTGAAAGGAAGCATCACTGGAAGCTCAGATGGGAAAACCCATGATTGGCCTAAAAGCTGCGTTTCCTGCTGTGTTTCCATTTACATGCAATCAAAGTCTGGTTTGAAAGACTAACATCTCGCCCTTTTCATAATTCATAGACGAATGATGACATACTATTAATCATGCAGGCTTCAGTCTCTTCCTGCGTGCTCTTTATTGTGTCGAACATGCCTCACGTGTGGCTTTGACATCGTGCGGCAGCGTTGATTCATTGTTTATTTACTTTAAGTTCTTTTTAAATGAATACTTCATCAGCGCCGCCACACGGACCGGAGTTAACGCCGCATCTAAATCAGGGACGATCAGCCGGAAACCATCGCAGCTCAACTCATCTCGGACGGGGGGGGGGGGGGGGTAATTCATCAAAGTGCTTCAGTCGCTCCATGGAAATCTGTGGTGGGGGGGGGGGGGGATGAAACGAGCTCAAACAAAACAGAGTGGCTGCCAGGAGCCACGCACACTACATCGAGTCGTGGCATTTAAATCATCCTAATCATCCATCCCACTCGCCGTGTAATAATATATTGCAGCGGGGAGAGAGAATCCCCCCACCGCTGTTTCTGCGACGCCTACACCTCTGCTTCCCACACGGACACGGTCAAAACTTATAAGCAAATGGCAAGTAAACATTGTGTGTGATTCTCTATGACATGCGTGCATGAAAACTATATGGAAAGTAGTCATTATTTTGAATGAATATGTTATTATGAGTTTGCAGTGCAAGATGATCTTCAGATTGCCCCAACATTCAGTTTATGCACCCATTTGAGAAGCAGAGCATTTAGACTTTTGAATTGATAAGATGCTCCTGCTGTCGACAAATGTTAAACTTGCATACCCTTCGCCTGCGTTTTTCTCTCATTAAGTCCGCCTGCGTGGAGCCCTTATGGCTAATGTGCCTTTACAGTAATTAAAAACCATTGTGTTCCTCCGCACATTAACTTGTGCAACTTGGAAGTAATGAGGGGAGGAAGGAGGAAGTTAACGCGATGCGATGCACCCTCAGGGAATGTCTTAACCATTAACCAAAAACCTATCAACCCCTCGCATGAATCCATATCGCATACGGCCTGTTTATATCTCGTGGTGCATTTAAATGAATCTGGGCGTGAGAGATGCCTGTTGTAAATTAAGGAGTCAATTAAGGAGGTTGTGGGCGGCTTAATTAGCAGGTGCTTTGATGGCTTCTCAAATCCTGGAGACACTGTTCTTCATCGCATTTAATGCCTACCTAAACCTTTAACTGCCCCCCCCTTTCCACGCATGGTGATCCATCTGGCCAGTCTTCCCAGTCCAATCTTGCCTCTCGGCAGTCTGTGGTCTATTTTGTGTCTCAGGTAGGACAAAGAGAAGAGAGGACCAGTCCGTCCCTCCCGAGGCTTCCCCTGCTCCCATTGGTCAGCGGGAAATCTTTTGTTTTGGCTCTCACGGTTGAAGAGCCTGTGGCAACGCATCTCTGTGAACGGAAGCCCAAATATTGCTGCACGCAGACAAAATGTGACAAACTGCCGGGTTCTTGGGGGGGGGGAATTCTGAGAAAAAGTAGTCCCTCATGGAAGTGATACATTTTACCGCGACATCAATTGGTGATTTAACCTCTTTATTCTTTCGCGACGCGCGCGAGCGAGCAGCTCTTTCTTCCACTTTAAACTGAGTCAACTCTAGACTTAGATTAGAACACATAGCGCCCCATTCATTCTCTACGGGCAGCGGGCGCCGCTCCGCTGAAAGGAGCCCGTTATATTGGCGGTGTCTCCGGTTGTATACAGGGCACACACACAGTCAAATCAACCCCTCAGAAAAAAAAGAGAGAGAGAAAAAAAAAAAACTTTTCCATTTCTGCACGCTCTCGCTTCGACAGACTGGAAAACCCAACTTCGCCGCAACCGATGAAGCGTGGACGGAAATTAAAAAAACATGCGCACGGAGGAATAGTGCAGAAATACATATTAAAAAAAAAAAAAAAACCTACCATGAGTTGCGTCTTGCTCACGCCACCACGCGTATCAAACAACTTCTCGTTGCCGGCTCGTGTATTTCCATTCCGGTCACTGGTCAAGGGATTAATGGCATTTGTAAATCCGTGTAATTATTATTATTATTATTATTATTAATAATAATAATATATTCTCCCCTCCTCCTCCGCTGACATGTGAACAAGTTGTAGACTATCTGCGCTGTGACAGCCTCTCTCTTTCTCTTCTGCCTCTCTCTCTCTCTCTCTCTCTCTCTCTCTCTCTCTGCCGATATGAAGGGTGGGAGTCAGCTTCTCTCTCTCTCTCTCTCTCTCTCTCTCTCTCTCTCTCTCTCTCTCTCTCTCTCTCTCTCTCTCTCCCATGGTGGTAAGGGTGAGGGGTGAGGGGCAGCGAAAGGGGGAGGGAGCAGAGGTCCTTTTTTTAATAAGGGGGACTATAATACTATAATCTCTTTACCAAACAGGAAATCTGCCTCCACTAGACTGTATTAGAAATAAACACACATAAATACACATTAAAAGACCAATCAAATCTATTTCTCATGCACTGATTTCTGTATTTCTTTGCCTGGGGTTTTTTTTTTTTTTTGCATCACAATCGAGCTGAATGGAATCGTGGTGCTCACAGAAGACCTATTGAAAGTCTGCCTTTTTTAAAAGAAATTCAAGGCATGTCCCAGTGGCCTATAGTGGTTGAGGCGCACGCCATATAGCCGCCGCCGCCTTCCCCGGTTGGATGCCTGCCAGGGAGCTTTGTTGCGTGTCATATTCCTTCCCCTACTAATTAAAAATAGACCAGAAACCTCTCGTAACTCATGCCTTCATATCATCAGTAGAAAGGACTTGATCAAATGGTAATTGTTTTAGCTACATCCTTTAAACGTAGACACTTAGTGCAGCAGGATGATGTAGTATCAGGGCCTGCCAGTCCACTTATAACCCCGCAAATAAACACAGATTACAGAGAAAGGATGAGATACTTAAACAGATGATTGTTTAAAGGCCGTCTAATCCCACAGTGTTGGATTATTTAGACCACTTTAAGACAAGTTAATGTGTTTAGTGGGGGATAATCCTGGTGATGGTCTTTATTCTGTCCTTTATTTGGTAAAAAAAAATGTTTTCATATGAAAAGACCAAAATCAATAGTGTACGTTTGTTCCTCCTTCTGTCTCAGCCCGTCTTTGTTGTCTCTTGGTTCCTGCTGAGGACGTAAATCTTTGAGCATGGCACAAACACAGCGCCCAAGGAATGAGCTGAGAAATGTTAATGTTCCGCTGTACAATATAAGATACGGCAGTAAATACCCCTCTGTAGTCTGACTTGACAGCCTCGTTGTGTATACCCGTGCTCACTTGACCATGGTGTAGTTCATTTATAGCCACAAGTTAGCTTTTTATTTCATAAAAATCATTAAAAAAAGAATCGTAAGAGCGTAACCTAAAAAATGCTAATCCCTATAGGACTCATTTAAAAAAAAAAAAGGCAATATAATTTCCTAAAATAGTTGCAGATTGCACAATGGCCGTCTGTGTCACTGAGGAAACAGCTATATTAGGCCGTGGCTACACAGGCGATACTGTTATTGGAATGATCTCATTGTTGGTTTTGGTCTTTTTATAGGATTTCATGACAATAAGACAATAGTAGCAACAGTGGAGTACTGCCGGCCTTATCCGTTAATGTTATAAGCGCCACTATGTTCCATTGTACGTTTATTGAAGCTGAAACCTCAGAGACAAAAAAGAAAATCCACAAAAAAAAATGCCTTTTCTAGTTTGTGTGAACTGGCCCTTTAGAAGCCCGCCATTGACTGATCTCTCTTAAGCCCTGCACCAAATGCACTCCATATCTTTGTAGTCACCCAATAAATACAAAACGCCATAAACCTGTCATGTCCAAGTCTCCATTGGACCATCATTGTGTTATTGTGGTGCTCCTTCCTCAGAGAGTGTATAGAGGGGTACTGGTTGGGGGTGGGGGGTGATGGTGGGGGATGGGACCGTGGCCACCAAGACAGCTGCTGCTCCCTGGCTAGTTTTTCAGACCATTAAGGCAAAGACGGATTTATAGGAGGCTACATTATGTCTGCATGTTTGTATGGTTTCTTTAGCTCTGCTTCAGCCTTGCAGTGTGTTAGTTGTGTCTTCAGCATAACAGCTCAATATTGGAGAATTTTGACAACAACAAGGTTTTTTTTTGCCTCAGAGACAAAATTAATATACCAGGAAGCACCTCAATTACCTGAGAAGACGAAGGCCAATAATCTCACGTTGGATTTGAGAGTGTGTGTGTGTGTGTGTGTGTGTGTAGCCGCTGGCGTTTCAGCAGCAGACAACCCCCCCCATCTCTGGATGTGCATGTGGACCATGGATGGGGAGATGAATCATCATGATGCGTCCGGATGGAATCGGCAGCTTGACCGCGGTGTAGTCACATGCTGCCGCGGTTCCCTCTGCGGGAGGCGTTTTCACATTATGAGGCTGGGGAATATGTCGTCTCATATCATGTTTCAGCGACGCCGGGTCTGTTTTTGCTATCATCATCATCAGTTTCAACACGGCTACCATTAAAGTCTCCTCTTGCTGTTTTCCACGTGCTCGTTTCAAAAGCCATTATTGCCAGTGTTTCCTTTATTGTAATAAACAACTAGCCCAAGGAGGTTATAGATTTTCATGAATTTCATCTTCTCACAAATTTAATTTTCATGACCGCCTGCTGCGCAACTAGTGACACCGTTTGTATGCATTCGTCATCCAATTCTTCTGATGGCACCGACGTCACTGATGGTGACGGCGAGGTGCAACGGCTGGTTCTCACCTCGGCAATTCATGCAGAGCACGTGAGTCACCGTGCCTTCAGTGTGCAGCACGTCTGCAGCCAGACATGCCTCTCAGCAACGGCTCGTCTCCGTCTCTAATAAAGCCCGCTGGAAGTTACCGGAAAGGAGGAGATTATGAAAAAGTTGTTTATTGTGTCTTTCTGTGTGTTCTGAGCTCAGAAAATTGCATACCCACGTTTGTTTTGCTACAGTAAGGCGACAGGAGGAAATATATGAGTTCTTGAGGCCCGTTGTGTCAGTTTTTTTCACCTTTTTGAGTCGATTCCACGGAAATGATTTTCCAGATATTTGGACCAGAACGTTAAGTAATTCAGTTCGGCCATGGCATCCACTTGCTTTTTTTATTGCACACGTTCTAGTATTGCTTTCTCCAAAAATGGCGTGCCAAGGATCAAAGTGATAATATTTGGCAGTGAGCATTTTGAAGTCCCTTAAATATTACTATAACTATCAGATCGGTGTCATTACTGCGCAGTATTGGTGGCCAGCTAATCCAATTCACCATGTGGCAATTTTCCACTGCACTAGTGGATTTTTAAGTCTTCAAATGGGATCAAAGGACCACAAAATAGTCTATGAAGTTGCATTTTGTCAGGGTTTTCGTATTTCCTTGAATAGGAGCCAATATAAATCAAAGTGAAAAGCTTTTATTGTGTAGTCGAGTCAAGACTTTGTATTCCCTGTAATAAACTCTTTTGTTTGTTTCCATGAGAGTCACACATCCATCCCAGGATTTGTGATATTTTAATTCCTATCTCACCTGGATTGAGAGGATTAAACCGCATCCATCCTGATTTAAATCGGAAGAAAGAAACGGCGCTCCGCGTGGAACGAGACTCCCCAAGGCTCCTCTGTTAAGGAGTATTTGTATGAACAGCTCATCACTGTCAACTCCAACACAGTTTCCTTGAGGTTTTTCTCTCTTTTTGTGTGTGTTCTGTATAATGGAAAGAGTTTAAAACGTTGCAAAGAACCTAACGGGACAGTCAAATGAGATTGGAATAGCGTTCTCATGGGGCCTGTAAGGGCGCAGGAAAGATGTCTGATAAAATCATATTGGGGAGCGCAGACTGACATTTAAATGATTCACCGTTTCCAATGAATGCAGTATGTTTCCAATAGCTTTGGTCATGAAATAGGAGGATGTGATGTCTTTATTTTGCCCTCCATTCAAATGTCTTGTTGCCAAGTCTGGTTTCGACTCGGGGAGTTGATGCAGCTGCTACCATGCGGTTCTTTCCAGGCAGAGTATTACTCATCTCTGTCATTCCACGTTGTGTATGTCAAAGGCTAAACACTGTTTACAGCCTGACCATAATGATATTTGTAAAACCCCATACAGTGTTTCCCACAGGATTGAAATATACTTGTGGTGGTAGCTGATTTGCAGAGGTCATTAAGTTGGGGTTGGGGGAGCTTAATTTCACTTAATCTGCATTCTGGTGACATTTTATGCATCCATTTTTAGTGGAAATATCTTTATGTGAAGCAAAAGTGTATTAGTGTTCTTGTCCTACCAGTCAGTTCAAACATATGCTAATACAGTGAGCCTACTGTTTCTGAAACATGAACTAAATATAGTCAAAAATGTCCCCAGTGAGTAAAAAAAACTGAAATTTTAATAGCATCAGAATTCCTCTATTGTCCCTCAACGGGGACATTTGCCACAGCAGCCAAAGGTCGGTACAAAAAACACAATAGTAATAATAACAATAGCAAAAATTAACAATATTAATTAAAAAAATAGTAGACTTGTTATATACATGGTTTTGTGGGTCTGTTGTTTGGCCTCTGCTGTTTCATGCTACGGCGGAGGTTTCACTGACTTTTTACTTGGGCAGCTGTTAATATACCTGGGCAGCTGTTAATATACCTGGGCAGGTGTTAATATACCTGGGCAGCTGTTAATATACCTGGGCAGCTGTTACTATACCTGGGCAGTTGTTAATATACCTGGGCAGCTGTTAATATACCTGGGCAGCTGTTACTATACCTGGGCAGCTGTTAATATACCTGGGCAGTTGTTAATATACCTGGGCAGCTGTTACTATACCTGGGCGCTCACGTAAAGCCTATGTGTCAGAAACACTGCCATATAAGGGCTGAACAAAGATCGTAGAATGCCGTTTCCGACGGAAAAATGGCTTAATTCCTCTTCAAGTCATCATCTCAAACGTATCATCATGACCTTCTTAACCGGAAATAAACCTTACCTTTAATCTTCAAGCCATCAACTTTTATCAACCTTAAAACGCTGTCTTTATATCTTGCTCTCTAATGTACTGTAACTGCAATTTGAAGGATAAGGTTGCCGTTATTTTATATATTTTTTTAAAATCCCAAGCCATCATTGCATTAATAAAGCAGCCTCAATACTTTATGACTTCCCTACCTTGTCCTTGCCTCTCAGCCTCAAGCTTATTAATTCCTATTGAAGATTAACATCTTTTAAAGCACCTCACACATATAAAGTTGGATTTCAGTACAATATCATCGAGTAGCAGCAACTAAAACCTGATTAACATATTTCTATTCCTTCCATTGATGATTTCTGAAAATCTGTGGAACCAAGCTGACCCACGAAGATTAATCGTCACCATAAAATGTGATTCAGAGCAAAAAGAAAAAAGTACAAGGCTGTATATGTACATAAATATTTCAGGAACTACATATTCCATTAACCACTGCGAATGGTGATTTGCCGCCTCTGGAAAGTCCTGAAAAACTTCTACAAGAATCGTTGTCGTCCTTATTTCTCATCTTAAAGGTTTTTTTTTTTTTTCAGAAACCCATTTCGGTGAATTATAATTGTAATATAAGAGAGAGTTTGCAAACGAGCCGCCATGTTGAAATCCCAGAGGAGGCCGTTCACGAGTGCAGCAAGCATTTCCATGGTAACGGGGAGCCGGCCTGCGCCTCCGTTTGATTGATGAGGTACAGAAAGTCATGGATGCGATACGTTGAGACGTAATCGAATCGTGAGGTCCATGAAGATTCTCTATATCTCACACAATACATTCATTTTTAGAATGTTCCACTAAAATGCCGGCCACATCTCACACTGTGCACCTTTTTTTTTAAAAGAGTTTCTTAAACTTTGGCTTTGAGGATTTTTGTGTGAAGTTGTGGAGGAGTCTGAGAACATTGAACATTTTGATTACCTTAATTCTCGCAGTTCTAGTGGAAGAATCATGATGTCACAAAGAGCTTAAATGAACTCATTATTTATTCAAGACTGGTTTGATCTGGACTAACATCATGTGAATTTACCACCATGAGTGAATGTTTCTCTGGCTACATGGGGTTCCTCTCAGTTCAGACGACTAAAGCTGATCTGCGCCCCGATCAAAAGGGAAAACATTATTCTACGCGTTAAGCTGCTGTAATCTGTGTAAGATATTTGACTCAAACAGTCAGACATCAGCACCTGACTCTACAGAGAACAATGCCGCCTCAGCACTTCTGCAAACAAGGGACTTTCGATCGGAGCTGCCACACTCCATCGTCTTCGTCATACCTCTCTGTGCTCCGGCTGCTCCCTCCGCATCGGGAGGATGAACGGAGGAATTGAACATTTCTCCTGCGATAGTCAGTAGCACGAGTAAACTGCGTCATGCGTCGACTAAGCTCAGCTCAACGAGCCATCGGAGAGGAAACGGCAGAGAAATACACATTTGATTTATGAGGGCCTGCTTTTTGTTTGTAGCGCTTCCTGGAGAAAAGGTTTTTTTTGTCGAAGAGGTCTCGTCTCCGGAGAACGCCAATAGAGCCAAAGCCCTTAGTGCTGGACAGGATGCCATACATCAGCTTTCTAGGCAGGGTCACGTTTTACCATAACGCTACACACACATAAACACTCTCCCATACAACACAATATAACATAACATTTAATATACATATATGGATGCAAGCTGAATAAAACCACAGGGGCAAAGGCGATTAGTGGATGATTGGATTTGTTGATCTGCGACAATTAGATGATTAATTGGTTTACTTAATTGAAATTACTATTTTTCTTTGTTATGCTAAATGAAAGCTTTTCTTTGTCACATACGAAATTGAATGTCTTAGGTTTTGGACTGTTGAAAAACAAGCAAATTAAGGAGATTAGAAGGCTCAGAAGTTGTGAGAAGAATTGTTTTAAGCCATTCATCAAATCAAGGAAATTAAAAAGCAGGTTAATAATAATAACAATGACAACAATTTTGAAAAATGTACTACTTTTTACTACTAAAGCACCTCATGTTCATCAGCTAAAGCTAGGAATTTGAAGACATCACTTTGGGCACATTCACTTTTTGCAGTGTCTCATACACACCCACGTGCAACCTTTCAAATCCAAATATTGTTCCAAAAAACGTCATCACCCCAAATGTGTTTTTTTTGTGTTTTATTTTTAAAGTGATGAAGAGGCTTTTTGTTCACATATCGCAGACATACTGAAGGCCAATTCATTTGTCCGTTAAAGACTGACGTATTTCAGAAAGTTCAGCGAATAGAAGTCTAATTGTCAGTGTTTCAACCTTGAACATCAATCTCTTTCGAGATTTTAACCGTGGGTTTTGCTGAAATCATTGGAGGAAAAAAAAAGGCACATTCAGAGTTTCCAAGGCACAGATAGCACAGACTGTGGTCAGTGGGAGAGCTCGAGGGGGATCTTGACTGAACATTTAACGTAGAAATTATGATTATTTTCCACTAAATTATCCTGCATTGACGGTATCATAGGCTGTTTTTCTGGTTACAGATACATTTATTCATATATTATATCCTGCAATAACTGCCAAAATGGTTGTGCTCGTGGGAATGTTCTATTGCTGGAATATATCATAGAAACATATTCTCGCATATCAACAGATTCATCATAGAAACAAATGTTTACATTCCCACATACGTATGAATGTTATATCATAGGAAAGAAAAAGAAACCCTAATCTCAGAAACAAACCTTTGGGACTGGCGGTTTTAATGAGCCGACAAAGGAATTCAAACACCAGCCGAGACACAAACACCAGCTAAAAAATGGCTGGAGGTAAACAGTACATATCATTCGCTGCCATTTGCATTTTTTTTTTGTCGCGCTTTTAATGAGATTCTTAAATGGCACCATCGTGTAAATAAACTGTGGATTCTAAGAGGGTTATAATGAAGTAATTATAACAGAGTAATGGAAACCCGTCAGTCAAATCTGTATAATTTCCAGCCATCGGTTCAGTATTTCTCTTGCTTGTTTGACAACCTCCCCCCCTCCCCCCCCCCCTGTTGGTTCAGACGCCACAGACGCAGCTTGAGGAGTCTATTTTTGTGATGTTTATGTTTGAAGCGAGGGGAGGCCACATAGCGATGCCGAGTTGTGAATTCTGCTCTACGTCGCCGTGTGCCGGAGCGTGGATTGCCCCGTTATTTTTCAGTCAGCTCACTTCAAATCGTGTGCTCTGTGTTTTTCAGGGTTGGCACCGCGGGGGATCGCGTTTCCTCTGCTTCGCCAGAAACAGTTTGATGGCACATCCGGGTTTTTTTTTTGATACCCTCACCGCTGCACGCTCCCATCCTTCTGGTGGAATTCACGCCCGGAGGACGTGCACACTTTTGTTGCACAGTTTTAGCTTTTTCAAAGTCACGTTTTCATCTTGCAATTGTTGTCTCCCCTGAAAGAAGGGAGCGAGGGATTGTATCCGCCAATCAATATCCATTCCCATGCAAATAAGCGTGATTAAAGCTGATTCCACAGGCGTGAGACCTCGTCGGTGTTCCGGTCACAGATCAAACGGAGATAATTGGTTTAACGCAACAGATTTGCACATTGCATTGTGGGAGTTTACAACTGCGGGCCTCCACATTTTTAACCGTGGAGCAATTAAACTTGGTTCTGATGGGTTAACATACTGCGGGATGCCTCTGTGAACACAGACACCCCAAGCAGAACAGCAACCGCTTTATAAAACCTCACTGCCTGATAGTGAGGAACCCAAATTGGATTTTTTTTTTCTGTGATCGCAAGAGATTTTCAAAGAGCGTAAGGTCATGAATTTCCCAAAGAAAATGTAATATGCAGATTGAGCATGATGATAACTTCCATTTCAGAGGACTGTGTGTACATAGAGCATTACATCTCTGAATGATGAGTAAAGTGAGAGCAGGTCTGAGTCTATCGCACAGCGGTTTATGGATCAATGTCAATTAAAAATGAGGAAGTGAGTTTACACCTTCAAATTGCTTGTTTTGTCCAACAAACCCATATTCAGTTAAGTCAAAACTAGCTTTTTGCGTTGTTTCCTTGATATATTTGTTAAATAATCAGATTTTTTAATTGCTGGGTTATAAATCAACTAATTGATCGAACGTTTCAGCTCGCTAGAACCTAAACTTCAGCGTCCAAATTCGGTATTCGAATCAAACCTGCCGAGATGGATGAAAAGTGACTCTGGCCAGCAGGGTGACAGACAGTAATGCATTCATGGGGCCACGTACTGTAACCTTAGATTCTAAGCAGACGGCACATTGAATGAAAGAAAGACTCCCGAGGTTCAAGAAAAGGCAGCCATTCATATCCATGCAAGAGCCAACATCAACCTCTGTGTAACAGATTAGTTGATCAAATTACAGGAGAAATACGTTTTCTCTGGAATTAAACTATGAGGCCTGTCAAATGTTGATCTATTAAATTAGAGACACACAGCTCCGTCTATAACTCAGAGTTCCAGCTGAACTGACAAACTATTTTGGATATGCACTGCTCCACGGTTTTAGGGGGGTAAAAGGGGGATATTGTCGAACTGGGCTCCAATCCACCAGGCTAGAGTGGGAACACAGGTGAGTAAATCTGCACCGGAGCGGTGTCTGAGTGGAACATGGCTGGGAGGCTGATGGCGGTGGAGAATAATTGAATGGCTGGTATACAGGTTGCTGGCTGCCTGGCTGCTTGTCTGGGTTCCCAAACTGCAATCTGTCAGTCACAGACAGGGTCCGTCCAGGTGCCAACCTGTTCCTCCGCCAGGGGAGTGACTTCACATCCTCCATCAACACTGAGTCCCATTCATTCAGAACGAGGAGAATATATCCAGCACATGGAATATGGAGGACCAGGGGAGATAAGTTCAGAAAAAAATTGGCCGATGTCGCAAAAAAAATGTTTTTTTTTTTGTTTCAAAACCCCACAATGTTAATATCACTGTAAAAAAAGGCAAATGCTTAATTACTTTCAAAAAAAGTCTTAAATGTCCTTTTGTTAATCGACTTAGCACTGAAGACATTGACAAAAGTGTTTATTTCCCATTTTTTGGGTCAAAATCCGAAGATCGCAGACGAAGTTCAGGTGGAGACGATAACCTCTGACAGATGTGTCTCCCCTCAGGATCATAATTAAAAACAGCTCAAATTATACACCGCCACGGGGGGCGTTACGTGGGCTTCACATCATCACAAATGACTTGTTTTGCTTCGTTCTGGCGTTTTTAGTTTATTTCAAGTCGGAGCGTGTAATCCAGAGATAAGATTTTATGAATCTAGCACGACAATTGGCTGCAACCTTCAAATGTTCTCATATTCTGTACCAACAACGCACAAATACACACGCCTCATCTCTACTGAGCGTTATTGTGATGGCTTGCTGTTTCACACTCATGCAGGTGTTGATGTAGCAGCAGCAGACTCACAGCAGCAGCACACAGTCTGCTGACTTAAACAGACGTGGGCACATGTCCAAGGTCGTTGTTACCCTCCGAGCTGCTGTTTCCAAAACACAGGTTCTTGCATGCTTCCTGCTCTGGTTTTTTATCTCGGTTGTTTAATCTCCCTTTATCTTCACTATTAACACAGCTAACGGTTTGATACCATCAGGATATTTCTTACAAAGTTGGAATAAATGTGAAGATTGATTTCCTCCTGTGATTGTGCAAATCATGTTTTCATATTTAAATGTAACTTTTCTTGTAGGTACTAAAGCAGCATTTTTACATGCAAATCATCATCTCCAAAGAAATGTACTGAAGAATAGAAAATTATACAAATAATTATATTCTTTGCTGCAGAACAAGGACATTTTCTTAATGAGCCTTTCACCATTTTTTAAGCAGAAGTTGAAATAATTCAGATGTATGATAAAACATACATTTTTGCCAGTTGGGAGTATGAACTGATAACATATAGCCATTTTGCTCCCTTGCCGATGGTTGGATCAATACCACTCTTGTCTGTACATTAAGTATGAGTGAAGAGAGGTCACTTAACCTGGAGGTGTACAAGCTACTTAAGTATCATTAAGCTCACTAATGATGTATGTTATTTTGTATTGTCCATCTGTACAAAAACCCAAGTCGGAGTCGGGCTAGCTCCTTCCAACCGGCTTCTAGTCCTTATGCTAAGCTACGCTAACGCCACCACTCCTCATGTTTAGCATACAGATATGAAAGTAACTCTTGGAGAGAAACCAGTAAGCTTTTTAATATGATTTGTTTTACTGCTGCACAATGCCAACCAACATCGTATTGCGATACATTCTTACACCCCGGTTTCTCTTCTTCCTCTTTTCGTTTCTCCACCCTTGTTTCATCCCTTTGTCATTTCCCCAAACTTCTGTACGTATAGGCGAAGCCAATCGGATTCGGCCGCTCGTTCTCTGTTCATCGCTTTGAGCCGGGAGAGTCCTTTCAACCAATTAGCGCCGAAAGCAACAGCCTCCAACATGAGCCGGGAGGAGGGCATGTAAAAAAGATTTACAGCTTTTGAGAGCCAAATCCACCCTCGCGTCTTATCTCCCCCCCCCCTCTCCTCCCTCACCCCCCGGGGGCTTTGGCCACCGTATAGCGTAGCCAAAGGCTTTATTGCCGAATAATGGCCGGTCCGAGCTGCTTTCATGGGGGGAACAGTGGGATGACGCCTGCTGTGCCTGACTGTGAGGGAAAAACTGGGGCATAAAGTTCAAAGTAGGCTCGGCTCTGCGCCCCACAACACAGGCGGAGAGGGGCTCAAACGCCCCACAACCCGCCTCACATTTTCCATGCAAGAGTGACTTATACATGCACATTAGAGCGGTTTGTCAGCACACAGTGGGGTTCTCAGCTGGGTCATTATTCTACGACCGATATTACTTGAATTAAATCTGACGAATTGCGCTCTAAACTGAGACCGCATCTGTTACTTGTCCCTCCTCGGCGCCCACTTTGTTTTCTGCTGTTTATCACTAAACACGGGTTTTCAATTTCATTTCCGCCGTGCGCTTTAAAGCAGTCGATCCGTCCGAGATTCTTATCCTGATGCATATGGCTGCCGCTGGGGGGAATAAATCATTTTTGTTTACTAGCAGACGGGAGACGTAAATTAACCTGCAACCGAAGCGGGCGGTCATAAAAGATGAGCAGAGATTTTAACACAGTCTACAGAAGACATTTTGTTGTAGAAGAGAGGCGGAACACGCATGTGTCATAATGTATCCAGTGAAACGCGGAAAATGTAAAAAGATATATTTTTTTTAATCCTCATTAATGAGCCAAGCTGGCGAAGCATACATCCCTGTTCATTATAACAGGCCAAACAGAAGCAGAACTGGAATTAGCTAAATGTTTTAGGGGTTTAATTTGCTGTGGATTTATTTATATAGGATGCGGAGGAGTAATGGCTTCAATTCCTGCCGTGACTTGGCGGGAGACATGTCAGACTGCATCTAAAACCCCGACCAATCGCAGCCTGCGGTCTGTCATGATGAGCGTATCTGGCAAAGGAAGCAGAAGCCAGATCTTTTCTCTTCACTGTGTTTATATTAGCACACTTAAGATGTCTTGTTCTTATTGGTCGGCATCACAGAGCACTTGGAGTTCAACGTTTAACGAGGTGAAGGAAGGCGAAGGCAAAATTCTGATCTGCTTAGCCTTGTGACCATTTTTATTTATTCTTTTTTGTACATGCTTAGTGATTATTACACTTCAGACTCTGTAAAGCACCCATTACAGCAATTTAAAATAGTCAAATGGGGCAAATAGAGCAGATTTCATTACATAAGAGATGTATCAGCACAATTAAATAGCTACTTTGACTTTGAGTCAAAAAGAGAGGCAGCTGAAAATCAAAGTTGAAGCGAAAACGTCTGAAAACAATAAAAAAAAGGACATGCATTAAAAATAGAAGGACAAGAGGACAGATCATAGGTCTCTTTATCAGAAATGTATAAGCTGTTAGTGAAGCAACTATAAGTAATTACACGCAGCGTGATGGCTTTCTTCCCTTTGATGGAGAGTGGGATCGATCGAGTGTTAATGGAAATATCATCTCGACCTTGCGGGACCGCGTACAAACCTGCGAGGGACTCTCTCGACCCGGCGGGGCCATTTCTACTAAGATGGCGGATTTGAAACTTCTCCATGCTAATGTTAATTTCAAATGTGGAAAGTATGAAGGAAACATTCCACTGGAAACTTGCTTTCTGGTCAGCGTTGATGCGCTCTCAGGTCGCCAAGTTTTATTCAAGCAGTCGGTACAGAACGTCTCCGAAAAGGTCAGCATTGTGTTTCGCAGCTGTTACGCAACTTATGCAACTTGTGAAAACAAAGTGACAAAAAGAAGCAGTTTAAGGAAAACATTGAGACATGTTGTTGGATCGAGAGACTTTTTCTGTTTATGGAAATCTTCAGAGCTTTGGAAATATGGACACGTTTTACTGAGACACAGGAAGCAAGATGATATATATATTTATATATATAAAATATGCCGTTCCTCCCGTCTCTGCATGCTTTGAATTAGCAATATAATTGTTCATACGTTACCTGAGGCATACTCGCACTTAAAGTAGGTTCAGGTTTGTTTACTGTAGACTACCCACTGGATTTATGTAATATAATCGAGCAAAGTAAAAGTTTGAGGGAAGATAAATTGAGTGAGGAGACACCACAGAGGATCAAAAGAGGCTTCTAGAAAGCCTCAGGTAAGTATCTGCATAGAGCTGATAAAAAAGCCCGATTCTGTTACACAGGCACCCTCTGCTCGTGAATATTCATGAGGACACATCCCTAATTGTGGATAATCCCTTGCGTTTGCTTATTCCATTTATAGCCAAATATCACGGAGGGGAATGTTGATCTCGGACCTTTTGCAGAGCGTTCATCTATCAGCCTTGCGCTCCGAACCCGAAATCTTTAATCAAACCATTTCCTTTGATTAATGATGCAGCGTAAATGAACTCGTAGGTTTCTTTTCTTTTTTTTTTCTTTCCAAACCGCAGCAGAGAGACTCTATAGCACCAGCCATTGTTTCAAATTCTTCAGATGTCGCTGCTCACCTTTTAATGAACACTAGAAGATGCACCTCACATGGGTTTTCATTTGAGTGGTTACAGCGTTGCATCTTGAATAGGAACCTGGTGAGAAATGTAACATATTTTTACCGCCATCATCCCCGAATCATAATAAAATCTTTTCATTTGTATTCAGTAAAGAGTTAGCCAGCATGCTTCTCTCTTCCGAAAGGCTGGCACGGAAGACTGAAGGTACATTTACAAATGGAAAACAAAGTCATTTTTCACTTGGCTCAGATGGAATTGTTGCCATGTTGAAAAATGTAAAATGTCACAAAGGCTTATGGGAAAATGTTTGTGTATTTAGTCTTCGTTATCTTGATGTTGCTGGACCTGCCTTCTTCAAAAGAAAAGCGAAAGAAATTAAGCATTAAAAGAATGAGGGTATTGGTTCGTGTACAAATCCTCATCATCCACCGTTCATACGGAGGCCCATGCTGCAAGATTATTATTACTTTATATGATTACTATTATACTCCGTTACATGGTGTGGTGAAGAAAGTTACTGGTGCCTAATTAATTATACAATGTTGTCACATCCTCCTTCAATATTCCCTCAAACCTGCAACAACTGATTTTTTGGCCACTTGGGGGCAGCAGAATTGAGCTGAAAAACAACCTTGACATATTATTGCCTTTTTTTTTTTTGCCATGTTGTGGCACACAACACAACACGGATGTATTCTAACCTTAGCACACCTATCAGTAGTCTATTTACACATCCATGTGCATTCGCTCTTTTTGATCTGTTTTGGTCTCCACCAACTCCTGAGGCTCTTTAGTAACTAAATCCGCTTATTTTCGGTCCGTTTTTTAACACTAATTGTGCTCAAAACAGCTGATGCTATGTCGGACACCGATGCAGATGAGAGCCTAGAGAGTGAATGGAAACACTGATTCACCTCAAACGTGTGAAACACATTAGCGTTTTGTCTTTGTTGTACATATTGTTGAATATGTCTTCCGCTTTAATATCGTTGTTGACGACTGACAGTGATGAATGAAAGCTCTGTTCATTTCTGGCGATGACATGCTCCTAAAGCCCTCCATCATGGCCGCCGTTGACATGCCTCTCGGTGCTATTATTGGAGGTAGACGCTCGGAGAGACCTCCACCTCACAAGTGATTGTTTTTCAGCCTGGGAGGTTAGATGGAGGCATTATGGGCTGGATCACTGTGGGAAGTATCGACGACTGCTACGACTGCTACCTCCTCCAGCAACCCTAAAACATGTATTTGATCAAACAAGCCTAGAAGCAAATCATAGACTTTATAACCCAAAGTAAAACCTACTGAACACTTGAACAACTTGATTGAAATTTGTGACCTGTGGAGACGATAACAATATACTTTTTCAGATAAATTGCCCGTGGAGATGTCATCAGATACAAACGGGATGACATCACCGCTTTGCATCTGCTATAGAAAATCCTTTTTAGGGACAATAGTGCTTTCTTTGTTGATTCTAACAAATGGAAATGTGATTACCGCAGCAACTGCACAAATGCATACTGCGAGTCAGCTTAAGCTTATGTTATTAAGGACTTAAACGGGGATAAATGCGTGACAAGCAGTTTTTCATTCATCCTAATGTACATATCAGCATTCAACAGCAACTTGTAATCATGTATTCATTATACAAAGCTGCATAAACGCATTACATTTTCTGTTTTTCTGAAATGGATACTGGACGATTTAATGCACAAAATGGAATGGAGATATCCCGCAGCTTAGCATACAGCTGCAAAAAAAAAAAAAGAATTACAGCTTACAAAGTCTGAATTTTAATGTTGCAGTTTAACCCCCGTTTTGCATGTTTCCATTTTCTGTTATGGGGGGACGTGAGAATCTGCATCAGCTCGGTGCCAGTGAGGCTATTAGCAGCATGGGGGATATCCAAGGTCTTATGGGTGCTGGTGGAGAGAAGACACGGGGTCATCTCTTTATTGCATCAAACCACAAGCACTTTGCGTATGCTGAGTCAGCAGTTGGGATGTAGGGTGAAGATGAAGTTAGTCCTTGAAGCTGGATTTTAACCCCAAAATGGCTAAAAATATAGTGATAAAATGATAACGGGTGTTCCTACTTTACCTGTGAAAATAGTTGTCTTCTATTTTTATGGCTTGGGAAGTCTAAGAAAGAATGATATTGAATGAGAAATGTAGGAGTCTGCATTTACATTGACCCATACTTGAAAAAAAGTCCAGATATCCTGGCCTTGGTTGCATTGATTTTCTAAATTAAATAATTATTATATTTTATTGTGCTACATGCGATGTATGAATGATTGATCAAGAAAAAAAATGGCAAATCGTTGCTTCTTCTCAAATATTAGATTTTGCTTGTTTTATTGTAAAATAATTTGGGACTGTTGGTTGGACAAAACAAGCAATGTGAAGATGTCATGTAGGAAATTAAATAGGTATTTTACACATTTAATACTGGGAACAAAAAAAATAAACACATTTTTAAAATGATCATTAGTTGCAGACCTCAGATTATGGAATATTTTGAATGTCTTTTTATTATTACCTTGACTCAGTGACTTATTCCACTGGGTTTAGAGCTGTCGCTATATCAGATTTAATAAATCTAAATATATATATGACAATATTACACTGGGGCGGCTGTGACCACAAGGTCACTATTGTCTACTATCTGCATGTCCTTGAACGACACACTGAACCCCAAGTGACCTCACAGCTGCGGGCTGCTCCTTAGAATGGGTTCAATGTAGAGGTCAAATTGTATTTAACTCCGAGAGAGTTAACCCTCCACATGACTGGTGTCCTCCATCTTTCCTCGCCGTCACCTTTGCCGCCTCGGTCGGACACATGTGCTGCGGCGTACACCTGGGACCCCTGCCGATGTGCTGCTCAACAATGTGCAAACATGAAAAGGCACATGAGGGTAATTGGTGCTCTCCCAGCACGCGTTGCTCAGCATAATCAGCGTCTCGGTGCTTCACGGGAGCAGCTATTCATGTCCGAAGAGGTGTAAGGGGAGAAGACGGGGGGGGGGGGCAATCAGAGGTACGGCTTCGCTGTCAGCAGCACAGTGAACAAGCCAAGAACCCACCGGGAACTCGTTCCAGCTGGCTAGATATTAGGTGCTGTCTGAAAAGTCCCCTCCACCATCACACACAAGGGTCCCCCCCACAAAACTATTCCACCTCTCTGCTCCCAATATCTGTACTCCTGGTATACGTCCACCTCCTCCTGGCTCCCACAGGTGGAAAAACTCTTTTCAGACTGCGATGTTTACGAGTTGTGGATTTTGCAGCTGGTTAAAGGTTATTATTGCTGAGTGTATGAAGCAGGTGTTTAGCTGGTTCTGGGTCCACTCTGCGGTTGTGGACACCATACTTATAGACTTTCTATTTAGGCGTGGATCAGCGGACCGGAGTGGATCGTATAGGAAATTGCAGGCACACGGATGGATTGATTACATTTTTTTCTGTCCACTAGTGGAAAATCTGGCCGTGATATGTTTTCATAATATCAACAATGAGTTGGCATATTCCAAACAGGCTCTATGGAATTCAGGCTAAATATAGTGTTGATGCGCTCCTATGTTTGCAATAGTGGGAATTTCTGTTATTGGCTTATACCGCCAGTTTATCTGCTGATACCACATCATTATCTCAGCTTGCCGTCGATCTGATTCCTTCCACTCCTTAAACAGCAGTTGTGTCTGCGGCCGGGTCTGGGTTTTAATCGCTCGCTCGCTGGCAAGTCCCAACAGCTTTAATTTTTCTTTTTGTAAAGGCTTTTGTTTGCACAACATTTCACGTAATGATTCATGAGATGGCTCACCTCACGCCCGGCTATAAACATATATTTAGGATTCCCAGGTTAGTGATGGAGGCGATGGCTCAGAAGCTACGGAGGGAAACTGTAAATGTGCTAGTTAAAAATTCAACAGTAATGTATATTATTGAAGGTGCTGCCCATCAGTGTCTTTCATGATATAATGATTCCCTTTGAGCCTTGTATGCCGTTCAAAGTCTCATCAGAAATGCAGAAAGATGGTTGACATCCATATGAGTGTGTGTGTGTGTGTGTGTGTGTGTGTGTGTGTGTGTGTGTGTGTGTTGTGATGTTCCTCTGTCTCTGAACCACTTGCGTCAAGGTGACCAGGGGTTAAACTTTGATGCTGCAAACTGTCAGTCATAGTTTCCTGTAGGCATCAAGTTGGCATGCTACCAGATTTATTTATATATTTCATTTTTTTTAAGCTCCAGACTTCCCTCTGGACAAGGTTGGAGAGCTGAACCTGTTAGATAAGTGGAAGGGGGGCAAAGGCTGCATTAGAAAATCCAATGCATTTTGGCTGGAGTTGAGGCCAGTGCCGCGGGCTAGAAAGGCTCCTGCATCCCCCACCAAAGTGGGAAAAATCTTATTTGACAACCTTTTGGGAGGAAATGATTCAATGAGGTTTTTTAGAGACTTTTCAGTTGAGTTTTTAGACTTCTTCACAACTTGCCACACACACAGGTAAACAATCACGTCCGTGTTCAAGCGCCAAGACTTAGTCGTTGTACAATAAGAGCTGTGTTTGTGCAGTTTTGATAGACCCCCAGCCTGATGGACCCCTGTGGGGCCACATTATACGAGTGTCTCCCCTCCTAAGTATTTTTAAGCGTTTTCCAACAAGCCCGTAACACTGCTAAATATAGGCTTGTCTGTTACTATGGACTTGGCAGGAGCTCCAAACAGTCGGAGCACTGTGCAACAAGGCCACAGGAATTTCTGATGTTGTAATATGAAAAGCGGGGGCCTCATGGATGTAAACTCTGGGCAGGCCTGTCACCAAGGTGCAGGAGAGCTGAGTGGAAAAGCAAACTTCTCACAGATTTCACGGGGGCTGGAGGGGGAAAATTCAGGTAGAATCGTGGCACTTTTTGCTGGAGGAGAGAAGCCGTGGGCTATTGTTACGCTCTCATATGTCACCATGGTTCCTTACATGACGATGTTTGTTATGCCAGAGGACATCGTCTGGTTTGCACACAAAAATGTGCTTATTTTGGATGAGAACTGTGGCTGAAATTCCAAGTTGGAGTTGAAGTATGAACATTTTTGTTTCTCTTCTTCTTTGCGTTTGTTCGTTTCTGAGCCTAATCATATTTCGGCCAAGAAATAGAGACGGAAAAGAAAATAAACACTGATATCTCGAGAGGCCATACCAGTTAAATAAAGGTCAATACTGTTAAGCCCCTGGAAATGTGGTTGCACCATATTAAAGAGGTCTCTATAACATTAAATATTCATGATTAAACAAGCAATAATCAAAGTGAAAGTTGGGGGGGGGGTCTCTTGTGAGAAATAACCGGCGCTGTTGTAACCGGGGCAGAAAATAGGTCCATGTAGGATCCCAGGAGGCTGATTGGGAAAATAGGTTTCCGGGGTCTTTAAAGAATATTGAATACTGTAATCGCATCCACAGGAGGCTAAGCCTACACAATGCAGTCAGGAAAATCTCAAACTTGTGTAACTGTAGCCCTGGGTCTGCATGAATAGAAGAATACCTGCAGAGCAAAAAATGAACCGTTCATAAAGAGCTCCGGCGTCTTTTATCACCCACCGGCTGCTGGAAGTTTCTCTGTTTAGCTAAAAAAGGAAACGTCCAGAGAGAGAGCACACAATGTAAAAATCCTCCTGTTCCACCGATGTTTTATTCATGCTCTGGATTTCCAGGGCCTGATTGCTTGTTTGGGGCTTTTTTTCCCCTTTTGCTTCTCCACACTTGTTTGTTGTGTCTCACTTGAACAGAATAATGCATTACCATGTTCGCCATCAAACAAATGTAGTGCGGTGCTGCAGATGCTCATTAGGAAAAAGGCATTCAACCCCGGTGGGCTGTTTACAATGAAAGCCGGCGTGGCACCTTGACGACGTAACAAAAAAGGTGGCGATGGTAGTTTTCAGCCAGATGCCGTTTCTTTCAAGTGTTGGGAATGACCTAGAATTCGTCTTTGACTCTCAGCGTGTCCCTCCTATCTCCCTAAAGGTGAGCGCCTATTTAACTTTTCCGTTTGTGAAGCCGCTCCGGCTCGATGATTCGGTTTCTGCCTCGTGACGGCTCCCCTCTTCACAGAGTCCCTTCCTTCATTATTGACACAGGAAGGCTGTTTGCCTACCACCTCGCCACCGATGATGACTCATACTTAAGCTGAACTCTCTTCTATTCATCACTTCACACCGAGCATCCTCCCCGGCTCCACTTTAATTCTGACCTACTTTTATACAGCGCAGTCCGTAAGAATATTTGGACAGAAACGCATATTTCTGTTGTTTCGTCCCTGTTCTCCGGTATATTAGATTAGAAATACACCATGACCTCAGCTGTGCTGCTCACAAACTGAGATAGTCATGATTAGAGATATTTCAATACACTGTACCAATACTAGTGGTTTAAAAATATAAATATAAATAAATAACAGGATAGATAGATAATAAATTACAATATTACACAGGTGTCGACTTCACCTCATCTTCTCTTTTTTTCCTTAATGTCTTCTTCATACACTTTTACACGTTTCTTCTACATATTCTTATATTAGCTGAGTGTAACAAGCGTAACTCTTTTAATATATAGATTTTGGAAAGCTATTTGGTCAACGTTTTTACCCTCATTTTCATCGTTTCACTAAAATCCAATGGATCAGAGTCCAGAAGCCAGGAAAAAAAAAACATTTGTAAATGACCAAATACCTACAGGCTGTATTTTAAATACCACAAATGGAAAATGATTTGATGACTGGAGCTGCGTTATTGCTCGCCACAGGTTATGTGGAGGGTTTAGATAAAAGCAAACACCTGAGGATTCCATCACACCAGCTTTACACACACATTGAGATACACACACACACACACACACACACACTCATTCCTGACTTTGCCAGCAGCTGCAGGTGAGTCTAACTGAGGCAAGTCATCGCCCTTGTCTCATCTCATCTCTTGGCCAGACACTGTGTTTGTGACAGCCTCATCAGCCACACAATGATGAGCTGGAGACAGTCTGGGGGGGTTGAAAGAGGCGGGCGAGATCTTCATCAAACCGAAACGAAAAATGACAACAAACCCGGGGGACGACGGGAAAGCGCACAGCGTGCAGATTATTGGAAAGCGCTTCTATTAAATGTCCAAATACAGTGGATGATTTGAACCGACTCACAGGCGGCTTCAGTTTTTCAACACAAAGAAGGCTGTTGGAGGTCAGCTGCTCGGCTGCAGGCAAGACAGGGTTCACTTCATGGCTGATGATGATTGCCTCCATAAATAATGTCACTGTTTGGGGTTAAACTAAATGCAATATTCATGTTGGGAGGCGTCTGGAAGGCAACACGGATTCCATTTAGAGGAAAAAAAAAGTTGCACAAACTCTCTTTGAGCGAACGTCTTGCGTGACACAGCTGTATCGGCCGCTGGTCGATGGTCTTGGCGTAACTGAAAGACTCAGAAGTAAAGGAATTTAAACTCACAATAAACCTTCTGTCTTTGTTTTCAACCTCCCTTTTTGATATTCTCATCAAAACAAGCATATCTCTGCCTGCAGCTCTCTTCAAATGGTGCGTAAAGAGATGATAAAGCATATTCACAAAGCCAAAACGACTCCGTTCCCCGTTTCAACCTGCTCTATCCACGAGGGTTCTGGTAGCCTCTGCTTTCTCTGTATTGTTATTTATTTTTAAGAACAGTACAGCAACATAAAATCAATAGGCTGCATTTTGGGATGGCATTTCATCTCGCTAACTCAATTAAACGTAGCGTCGTTTTTTAGATTGCAAGAGAGAGATACAATTCATTGATCTTGCTGCCTCCTTTATACTCTATCTCTCTCTCACACACACACACACACACACATAGTGTACAAACCCACGCTCACCTACACACAAGCCTTTTCTCAAATCCACTCTCGGCTTTATTCCCACGCTGCCTCTTTCGGAGAGCCATTCACATTTTATAGTGTGCTGAATATGAGACTCGTGGGTTGTTGTAGAAAGTTTCTTGAAGTGAAACGAGGCCGCCGCCGCCGCTCGCCCTCCTCTGCAGTCGTCCTGGCATTGTTCAATAAAAGAAGAAAAAAAAAAAAACCCTCTCCACGTTAATGGCTGCTATATTCCACAGCCGGCTGCATCTACATTTATGTGAAGCGTTTTATATTTCCCTTTTTCATTAGCGTGTCAAGTGCAGCTGAGAGCTACTTTGTTTTACACACTGTATATGTTATTTCAGTTGCTTCTCCAACTGCAGAGAATTTCTGCTGCGTGAAGTAAATAAATCCACGGGCTGACTACAGTCAACACAACAAAGGCAAGCCAAATCTCACATTTTTAAGGCTGGTCTCCAAATGTAGGCTCACATTAATCGAGACAGGACTCCAGGCATTAGAGAGGTCCAAGTCGGATCTGAAGTAATTCCAGACAAGTCCCAAGCCAGTCGAGTCCAAAGATAAGTCTTGAGATGAGGTCAAGCCAAATCTAACAATTTGAGACGGGTCCAAGTAAAGCATTAAATCATTTGCAACAACTCCAACTCTAGTCTCATGTTTTCCAGACAAGTCATATGAAACAAGTGGGAGTTATCAGTCTTTCTGGTAAATGAGTCACGCGCCCAAGCCAGGTCCGAAGTTTGATGAGAATTTAAATCTCAGATCTCCGCTGAGACTCGTAAGCAAATAATTTACATTTTTAGTTTTACATTTACAAAAACATTCAAACAGAACATCATCTGCAATCACCGTGGGATGATTGCAGGCGTCCCCGGTTGATTATTGCAGGTTGTCGGGTCGGAGCGTTCTGCGACACGAGGGATAAATCATCATTGAGATCTAAAAAGAGCAAAGAGGCTGAAGGTGGGAGAAAGAGGAAGATAATACAAAAAAGAAAAAAGTCCAACAAAAGAACAGAGAAAGGCATAATTGTGACACAGCTTTCGTCAGTGTTATGGAACCAGCAGTGGCATGGCTCCTGCTCTCAGCGCACAATAGTGGCATTGTCCATCTTTCACATCCTAACAAAGAGCCGGGGACCTCCACGGTCCACTCCCCCTCGCAAGGGATGGATGTTGCACTAATGCTGCCCGCACAAGCTCGACAGCTTTCTTTTCTCTCTCCCTCCAAGGACGTCCACAAGTTCTTTGTACCAACAGAAATGTGTTTTTTTTTGGGGGGGTTAAAATAAGAGATAAGCGTCATTCCGACGGGACTATTTCACGGCTCGTAAAAGCAACAAAAAGCGACAACTCTGCTCGCTTTCTAATATTTACGAGGGCAGATATGAAAGGTGTTCTTCATATGCCCTCGGCGTATGTGAATGACAGGTTCTTGTCATTGTTCACCCATTTCTACAGCTCATCAGTGCAGACAGGGATTCAGCCTCTGACCCCGTCCTTTGTCTGCCTCTGAGCCTCTTTATCCCTGACACAACAACACCAAAAACATCATGTAGACACGGGAAGCCACTGCAAATGCCACCTGAACCCCCCGGCGTGACATGATGAAAACGTGTTTTAGAAAGTTAGCTTCTAGCTCATCTATCCCTGCCTTTTACCACTCAGGAACCACCAGGAACGTTACCTAAATTCCAGAGATTACATTTAACCGGGGGAATGTTCAGGTATATAACGTTACCTGACATCTATCCAGGGTTCAGACTAGGGCTGCACAATTAATCGAATTTTAATCACGATCACGATTTTGGCTGCCACGATTAAATTAAGGTGATCGTCGGCGATTTTCTCAACCCAATAGTCAGCCGACCACCAGGGGGCGACCGAAAGGTTAGGGCTTCATTAAGCTGCCTAAACGGCAAGCGAGCGAACCCTGCAGCAGCGGCAGCCTCAAATGATATAAAGGTACAGACACACCAACTCCGGCAACGGACGTCAAATCAACGGATCCCATTCCTATGTAGAGCAGGAGCTCCGCATGATGGATACGTAGCGTCGTTTTTTAGATTGCAAGAGAGAGATACAATTCATTGATCTTGCTGCCTCCTTTATACTCTATCTCTCTCTCACACACACACACACACACACATAGTGTACAAACCCACGCTCACCTACACACAAGCCTTTTCTCAAATCCACTCTCGGCTTTATTCCCACGCTGCCTCTTTCGGAGAGCCATTCACATTTTATAGTGTGCTGAATATGAGACTCGTGGGTTGTTGTAGAAAGTTTCTTGAAGTGAAACGAGGCCGCCGCCGCCGCTCGCCCTCCTCTGCAGTCGTCCTGGCATTGTTCAATAAAAGAAGAAAAAAAAAAAACCCTCTCCACGTTAATGGCTGCTATATTCCACAGCCGGCTGCATCTACATTTATGTGAAGCGTTTTATATTTCCCTTTTTCATTAGCGTGTCAAGTGCAGCTGAGAGCTACTTTGTTTTACACACTGTATATGTTATTTCAGTTGCTTCTCCAACTGCAGAGAATTTCTGCTGCGTGAAGTAAATAAATCCACGGGCTGACTACAGTCAACACAACAAAGGCAAGCCAAATCTCACATTTTTAAGGCTGGTCTCCAAATGTAGGCTCACATTAATCGAGACAGGACTCCAGGCATTAGAGAGGTCCAAGTCGGATCTGAAGTAATTCCAGACAAGTCCCAAGCCAGTCGAGTCCAAAGATAAGTCTTGAGATGAGGTCAAGCCAAATCTAACAATTTGAGACGGGTCCAAGTAAAGCATTAAATCATTTGCAACAACTCCAACTCTAGTCTCATGTTTTCCAGACAAGTCATATGAAACAAGTGGGAGTTATCAGTCTTTCTGGTAAATGAGTCATGCGCCCAAGCCAGGTCCGAAGTTTGATGAGAATTTAAATCTCAGATCTCCGCTGAGACTCGTAAGCAAATAATTTCAGGGCTCCAGAGTGCGACCATTTTGGTCGCATATGCGACCAAAATTTTTATGAGTGCGACTGAAAAAAATAGTAGGTCGCACTGGTGCACCTAACGCTGCTCGAGTGAAAAAAAAAATCATAAGCGCAGTATCTCTTTATGTTCTCCTGATGGCATCGTGGTCTAAACCAATAAGAGACGGAGCTCGGGCGGGTCCTTGCCTCTGATTGGCTGTGGTCCTTTTCACTGCTGTAAATTGTGTCAGTTCGAACAATGCGAGCGAGCTGAGCAGATACTCTGAGCGCTTCGATTGTCTTTGAAAGTGAAGAGAGGCAGAAAGCCTCGCCCCGAGACTAATTAAAAAGCCCCAAAATATGCCTTCAGACCGGACTGGTTGAAGCAATTTCCCTGGCTGATGTACGATGAAGAAAGGGACTCAATGCACTACATTTATTGTCGGGAGTGCGGTCAGAATTTGTCCGGTAATAGTGCGTTTGTGGAGGAGTCAACAACATTTCGCATCGAGACGTTGAAAAAGCGCAATATGTCCAAAAAGCATACTACATGCCGTGATAAGTGTGTTAATAAAGTGGCCCCTCATCCAGCTGCATTTCAGCGTCAGGCTGTATCAATCAGGTCCGCTGAGGAATCTGAAATTATTATAAAATTAAACGTTGCATACAATATTGCAAAGGAGGAGTTGCCGTTCACTAAATTTAAGTCAGAAATTATTCTTATGAAAAAAATGCCGACACGCTAAAGAACAAGACAGCTGCGGAGGTTGGAAACGCCACGTACACGTCATTCATGATTGACGGCGACACAGACGTCTCTACGAAGGAGTGCGTTATTGTCTACTGCTGCATTTTGCGTAAAGGGAGGCCGGTCAACATGTTAATTGGACATGTCGAGGTGGAGCATGGACACGCACAGTGTTTGAAGGCCCACATTACAGCATCAGACATCATGAATAGGAAATTGAATAGTAGCCTATTCCTAATATTATTATTAAAAATGAATAGCCTAAGTAAAAATATAAGTAGGCTAGGCTAAGATCACATAAACAGTTTTCCATTTGCAATCTATAGGCTAGTGACCTGTATGATCTTTTTATGCTGCCACAAAGCAAGCATTTACTGCGCTTGGGCATCAGTGTGCAGATTGGCTGCAGAAAACGGTTCCTCTGGGTGCTGATGGTGCTGCAGTTAAGCTAGGCCATAAGGGGGTGTCATTATGTAAAAGGAGAGCAATAAAAAGGTGACCTTTTGGCATTAAAGGCGACACGATGAAAAATGTGGGTGCACCTAAATTTTGTGCTGGTGCACCTAAAAAAAAAAGTTAGGCGCACCAGTGCAACCAATGCAAAAAGTTAGTCTGGAGCCCTGAATTTACATTTTTAGTTTTACATTTACAAAAACATTCAAACAGAACATCATCTGCAATCACTGTGGGATGATTACAGACGTCCCCGGTTGATTATTGCAGGTTGTCGGGTCGGAGCGTTCTGTGACACGAGGGATAAATCATCATTGAGATCTAAAAAGAGCAAAGAGACTGAAGGTGGGAGAAAGAGGAAGATAATACAAAAAAGAAAAAAGTCCAACAAAAGAACAGAGAAAGGCATAATTGTGACACAGCTTTCGTCAGTGTTATGGAACCAGCAGTGGCATGGCTCCTGCTCTCAGCGCACAATAGTGGCATTGTCCATCTTTCACATCCTAACAAAGAGCCGGGGACCTCCACGGTCCACTCCCCCTCGCAAGGGATGGATGTTGCACTTTCTTTTCTCTCTCCCTCCAAGGACGTCCACAAGTTCTTTGTACCAACAGAAATGTGTTTTTTTTGGGGGGGTTAAAATAAGAGATAAGCGTCATTCCGACGGGACTATTTCACGGCTCGCAAAAGCAACAAAAAGCGACAACTCTGCTCGCTTTCTAATATTTACGAGGGCAGATATGAAAGGTGTTCTTCATATGCCCTCGGCGTATGTGAATGACACACTGTAAAAAAAAATTGTAATATAACAGAATTTTACTGTTTATTTTACATATTTATTCTGTATTTTTAAAATACCATTCAATTTACAAAAAGAGACTGTGATTTTACATGTCAAATGTAAAATAACAGGAAATCATTGTAACTGTGAAAACACACAATATTTCTGTTATTTTACAAAAAAACACATTAGAAATACATATATTTATTGTTAAAATACGTTCACAAATGTATCGTAATTTCACAAATATGTGTCTGTTATTTAAGGGAATAAACTGTAAATTTCAAGTTTAAAACTCTAAAAAAAAGGGAAAAAATAATTTAAAATTACTGAGAAATGAACAGTAAAATAACTATTTAATTTCTAATTTTACTGTAATTTATTTGTTAATTGACTTATGTTTTCATTGAAAACAACTAAAATTAAAACTGCGCAGTGATGAATGGGCCCTTGCATTGCCAACTCGGTTAGTGCTACGAACGCCTGCCAGTGCAGGGCAGCCTGGCCTGGCCACATGCCACGTCGCTGGTCGTCCCTTGCCTGAATTTTCATGTCGATTACCATATCAGACGATTAAAGTCATCATGCTCGACTGGGGTGCAAAGTTCCACAACACTGGGACTGTAGCGACCCACTGGAAACGTCGCTCCCTCTTACATGGAGACATAACGGCGCGGTAACGGCATTCAAAGCGTCCTCCCAATCTTCCACAGGAAGCGTGAGCAACGTCTGGAGGCTCTTCCGGCCAAATTTGACACATGAGGAGGAGTGCATACGAGTGTAAAAACATGACATTTCATGTCGCCAATAGGTGGCGCTCTGATTGTGAGTCAATATTGCAGTGCAGACGTGTTCAGGGTGGGACTCTCATCAACTGTGTGAAGTTTGGAGCTGATCACACAATGTACACTGAAGTTACAATAAGGATCTAAACTCGTGGCATTGTCATGGCTTACTTAATTCACTGCATACATTTGTAAACTATGGCAACATAGTAATACGTATTGTTGTTTTAAATATGTCAGTGTAAGTCATGTTTGATTTTGCTTTCATATTTTATATAAATCCGATATAGAGCGCTTTTATTTTGTGGACTTCCTGTCGCCGCGTTTCTTTTTCCTGTTTAGTTATTTTTCGTGTCTGGACATGTCTGTGGCGTGTCGAATCTGTGACGTGCTCTCGTCCATCTTTAAGCGCTGTGATTGGCTAATAGTGAGACAGTATACACTACGTTGCGTCTTCAATCGGCCAGTCGTATATTCCAGATCTTTCCGAGCGGCATTTACGAATCTCACGAGAGGCTTTTGGATATTTGGCGTTGGACTTTGGACTGGCTTTTGACACTTTGGACCTTGGACAACGAGAGGAGACCACATTGGGACGGCTTTTGGTGCACGAACGAACGAACCGTGAGTTATTTGAGCTATTAATGAATTTTAATCTGTATTTAGCATGCACATGTTAGCTTGGTAGGCTATGTCGTAGCTATGTCCGTTAGCAAGCAACAGCATGGGCTGATACAGCTAATGACATTATCAACACTGGTACATATTGTCTTTCTTAAAGTTAATAGTGGTTACTATGTGAAAGAATTACGTGTTTTATTTATAACTTATCTTGTCCTGTGTGGTTGAGTTAAAGGCCGTTAGCTTAAGTCCACTATTCAGGTAGCTAGCTAGCTAGCTGGCTGGCTGGCTGACTGGTGGCCTTGAGGTAAACAGCTTTTTCGAGCTCTGCCTTTTACCGTGAGTTTGTTTTACTGTCTTGAGCTAAGTAGTATTTGTCGTCTGCTTTGGTTTCCACCATGAGTTTGCATTTAAATTAATTTGTTAATTTCATATTTATTACGGTAGTTACTCAGCGTTTTACACAGATATCCCACTGCAAGAAAAGACAAAATATCCATGGCGGTGTCTCATGCAGTTTCAAGTTCAATAGGGACAGGGGAGATATGATGGATATTTTTGCTAGTCATGCACTTTTTTCGCAAGTCTTGAAGCGCAAGCGAAGTGGCTGTGTGTATGATATACAGCATGTTAATGTGTACACGTGCAGCCTCCTGCAATAATTAATTGGCTTATAAAGGTTTGAGTTTGTAATAGCTGGGTCAAGCCTGTGTAAGATAAATTCAAAACTTGTATATGTATAATATATATATATATATATATTTTACACTTTGTTTCCACTGCTGACGTATGTTTAAGAACGTTTATATATTATAGAGATTAGATTCCAGCTCTGTATGATAAGTGGTCTGAGATTATATTTTAATGATATGATATATGACTTGATGTTATATGAATAACCACAATTATTATTATTGATTTTTTTTTTGCAGTGGAGAAAATCATCAGAGGGAGGAGACCAGTGGACACTTTGAGTACCAGAGGAATGGGTTTCTATTTGTTTGACTGCATTCAATACAAGTTTTCACTGTTATATTCCTGATAACGTTTTTGTCCAGTGTGCCTTTTTTTCATTTAGGATGCCTCACGGGTAAAACCACTGGCTGTCCGTTGCTGCCAAGCAGAGGATGGAGGTTCGGTGTGACAGGCAGGAGCCTGTCATCTCTTTCTCCGGCAAACCCTCTGGTTTGTACTCAAACATTTTTTAATATCATTGAATGTTATACTTTAATTGTTAGGTGTTTTCTCACTATATTTGTACACCTGACTTAGTGGAAAGAGCTATGCTTATATAATTATTATAAATTATGAATGACATTTCTGACTGATTTTGTCTTTTTAACTAGCCCATGGAACTGGTCATCGCCATGCCGTGAGGAAGTGGCCAACTTCTGCTTGTACCGGCAGGAGCCACAAGTTGGTCATCCCACCAGATTCTCCAGACAAACAGGTAATGTTGTTTTGGAAGTCATTTGACAAATGATGTTTGATGTTGATCATAATCTTGTTTGCATGATAATAATTCTCCGTTGTGTTGTTCCAGTTTGTTCTTCTTGTTGGGGACTCCCACCTTCGCAGCATCGTGGATGGGCTTGTCACGATGCCGGAGGGATGCCTTTCCTTTGGTGCCATGGCGACGCCGGGGGCTTGCACCAGGGACCTGAGGATCGAGCTGGTGAGTGCTATTGTGCCACGTACACCAGATGTTGTCTGTGTTCTTGCCCCCAGCAACAACCTGACGGCCAGGAGGACGGTGGAGCAGGCAGGGGAGGACTTACGTGCGCTCATCGCCAGTGCCTGCAGTCGGTGTCGAAGGTGTTCGTCCTGGACTTTGTTCCTCGCCTGTCGGTCGACGTGGATGTCCAGGATCACTTCAGGAAGGAGTTTCGCCGCGTTGCAGCAGTCATGGGTAAGTTTTAAAAGGATTTTTGTGAAGTACATTTACATGTATGGTGTGTAATATGTTCTATAGCAGACTTTTAAAGTCACTATGCCATCTTTGTGTATTTATATTGTGCTTTTCAAGACACCCAAAGCACTGTTGTGTAACCTTTTTGCAAAGGTATACAAATATACAGTCCACAGTTACTAAAATTGTTTTCTTTTCATTAGACAGGTGCCTCTTCAAGAGAAATCGAGACAAGGGATCAAAAGTGGAGTGGAACACCACCAAAAACAACCTGCAGTCAGTCCACAAGTTTTCACGCTGATGACCAAAATGTCAGACTACAAGTGGAGGGAATAAGAAGTGCTCAGTTATGGAGTTATGGATGCCTTGGATAGAAATAATACTGTAAATTGGTAACTCAACTTTTTTTTTTTCATTTCCAATTCAGTTGATTTTTTTTTGTTTGTTTCAGAGTCATTATAATGTAATTGATTTTTGAATATTGCTGTAATAATGGTTACCTGTTACAGTTGAATAAAAATACTGAGAATGGGAAAATTGTAGCTGTTCTTGTTTCAATGTTAATTTACCATCTTTATGGGTAATTTCACTGTTTTAAAACCTAAAATGTTTGTAATTAAATGTTAAAAACAACATAAAATAACTAAATATACATTTGATGTGATCTAAAATTAATATTAAATTGTTGTAATTTTAAACCCAATATCTAGTTTTTCAACAGTTTTTTGACATGTTTTGAAAGATGAATCACATTATTTCATGTGTCATATACAGTTATATTACATCAAATATAAATTATTATACAACCTTTTTCTATAAAATAATGTTATAAAACCAACTAATAACAGCACATTTCTGTAAATTTAAGCATTATTATTTGTAATCCAATGTGTACTTACTATATTTCTAGGGAATTTAATTGTTTTAAAATGTGAAAATGGTTGTAATTAAACGTTAAACGCAACCTGAAAATAAGGGAAATCTTGTTAAAATTACAACTACAAACTGTATTTTTATTATGGAAAATAACTGTATTTTTATGAGAAAGTAATTTTCTGTTATTTCACAGTATTTTTCTGGCGCCCCAGCTGCCAGAAAATTACCGTTTTTTTAGGATTTTTTTTTTTACAGTGCAGGTTCTTGTCATTGTTCACCCATTTCTACAGCTCATCAGTGCAGACAGGGATTCAGCCTCTGACCCCGTCCTTTGTCTGCCTCTGAGCCTCTTTATCCCTGACACAACAACAACAAAAACATCATGTAGACACGGGAAGCCACTGCAAATGCCATCTGAACCCCCCGGCGTGACATGTTGAAAACGTGTTTTAGAAAGTTAGCTTCTAGCTCATCTATCCCTGCCTTTTACCACTCAGGAACCACCAGGAACGTTACCTAAATTCCAGAGATTACATTTAACCGGGGAAATGTTCAGGTATATAACGTTACCTGACATCTATCCAGGGTTCAGACCCAGACTTGGCAACCCATGAATTCCCTATTAATGGATGGACAAGAAGAGAGGTGTGGGAGAAAAAAAAGGTTTCCACTGTAGGGCCATTTTGGTCCTGTGGTTCCCCCCCGACTCTTGGAATGAGTTCAGATTCAGTGTACCAACTTGAAAGTGAGCTCTGTGAGACACAATAGTAAGTTTGTTCTTCAATCCAAGCTCTTGAGCCTTCTTGTGCCTTTACCGTAACAGTATAACAATGCAGTACAATTTAATTGCTTTTTCCATGTTGTGACATGGGCTGTGTAAATTCTGGAAAATGTATTTTTCCGTAGAATACTAATTAGAGTCATGAACTTTTTTTTGTTGTCTGAGTGAATCCCAAAGTTTATGTAAACAAGCGTTCAAGGCTGTAAAGGAGAAAAAAAAAGCCTTTACAAAACAAGATTTTGTGGGAATTAGTCCCCAAATCCTAAGCTGCATTGTTTCAGAATGGAAACGCAGAACTTTGAATCATTAAAGTACTGACACGTGTCACATCTTTCCCCTGTGATGGAATTTGTACTTTAGCTCTTAATCTAATCAAATTTGATGTGCAAATTTAAATGTATTTCCCTTAAGGAAACTTTCAAAGAATATTTTTTTTAAAAAGTCGGTGCATTGCTTCTAAAATTGAGATAGTTTCTTAGAAAAGATGTATTATGCAAATCCATTTGGAACAAGATTTGGGATTAAGGGTGTTATATTGGTCTTCATTTGGTTTTACTTTCCTAAAAAATACTGGTAGCATGTAAAAGTACACAGTTGAACTGCTTCAAATTAAGAAAAAGTAAAGGTTATGTCATATAACATTCACAGATGGCATTTGAAAACACCTGAAAATAAAGCTTATTATTGCCTTGTTTTTTACCACTTTGACTGCATCACAACTACTACAGAATCCAACAAATACAGCATTAGTTGACAGAGTTACAGCTGTTTAATATGTTGACAGTTTCATAAGAAATAATTAATTACAAGAGGAGGCAAAGAACAGTGTATTATTGTGCCTATGTCCATAACAGGTCAGTTAACGAGGGTCTATTTCACCAGTGAAGCAGGAGCCGTCACTACAGTTTAATATGTGGGAATTCACTTAGAATGAGTCCCATTACACCATTTAAATGGCCAACCAAAAGGAAACAAGTATTTACCCCGGCCGTGGTGGAGTCAGCAATTAGAAGAAGAAGCTTTGGATTTGGTTCTAGGACATCGACCAGTGTCGATGCCTGCCGGAGCCCAAGCCGCCCCTGTGATTGGTCTGTTCCCCCCCGCTGGAACGCCAGGTATCGAGATAAGCTTAACGATTTCAGGTACACGCGGAGCGGAGATGGGCGGGTGATACAAAGCCGTGTCAGCAGTTGGCAGTCGCCACTAACGCTAATTACGGCATCTGTCATGGGTGGAGAGGAGAGGAAGCCGTTCCAGATACAGCCATCCAAATGCCAAACCTGATTTTATCGCCGTTTTGTCAGACGACGAGCGAGGCTCACCCACCTGCTTCCCAACAAAACTCACTGTCGGGGACTAGATTGGAAAAAAAAGAAAATGTATTTGAGATTTCTGTTCCGTCGTTTACACCTAAATGTTTTGCGTTTGGCTTCCCACAAATCGGAACCCATTTGCATCGGCAAACATCTGAGCGAGTGTTCCTCGCCTCCGGACTGATGTGCTATTTGACCGCCGGTTATCTCAAACGGTGCGAGCCACAATGCCTGAGTTTTGCAGGAGAGCGCCAGCACATTTCATTCCCCCCTCTGTCACATAACATTCTCCATCTGACACCAACGCAATGAGAGGAGGGAGGATTGGGGGGGCGGAGAGCGCTCCGGCTTCTGTCACCAAGCCACACCAGGGGCATACTAATCTCAGCTCAGTCCAGCTGCTCTCCATGCTCCGATGGATCGGCTTGATTATGAAACATTACAGAGCCTCCCCGTCGGCCGAGACGAGCCACCGAAGGAAAGGTGAAACGACCACGATGGAGGGGGGGGGGTGACTGGCCAGAGTGGGAATCTGTCTCTTAGCTACTCGGCTTGCTTATTACTCTGCTGAGGACTGAAAGTTGGCTTGAGGTGCCTTTTGAGTGACATTTCAACTTTTTTTTTTTCTTTATTGGAGCAAATTTGACCGCCACACTGCCAAATTGTTCACAACACGCAGTGAAAGGACCGACTGTGCAGACATTAGTTCTAGCCAGTGTGTGTAGAGTCAGTCTGTGTTAATTTGGAATGACTTTTTCTTATTTCCCTCCAGGCCTCTCCCTTTTTACCATTTGTCTCCTGTCAAACAGCCTCAGGAAAGATTATTTATATATATACCAAAATTGAATTTTCAACATTTTAAATTTCTACCACCTAAGCTGTCTTGTTTGCATCCACTTGCATCCTTTTCTTGACTTTGCAAGGAGAAGCTGAGACTCTCAAATCTGATTCGTGTTCAGTCCAAACGCAACGAGTTCTACTACTGTAAACAAAAATAGGTAATTTAGATGCAGACATTCAATCAATTGTTAATATAGAAACTATTGATTCAAGGGAGCTTGCAGTGTTTGAACAAACAAACACTGCTGTCAGTCTTCTGGTGAGGACATTGCTGCTGGCAGCCTCAGGAATAACACTAATACCAGCACAGATATATCCTTGAGCTGTCAAGGTTTTTATGCTTTTGGAGTGACATTTTCATTGAGGGCCAAAGCACATGGAACGCACCAATCCGAGCGAAGACCTTGGCCGTGTCGTCATCCCTCAAATAGCGAGAGCCTGCTGTATATTTTCCTTTGGTCAGCGGGTCAAAGTGTTGCCGGGCTAACCTTTTCACAACTCTAATTATGAACACCGGGCAGGCAGATCATAAATACGCAGAATTGATGGATTTTCATAAGGTGGTGCGTGACAAAATGTCAAGGGTGTGCTTGTTTTGGTGTTTAGCTGGTAAGCAAGCATTCGCTGTGGGGAGGTCGCTGAAAGGCAGGGTTATTGCGGCGTCAACACCTTTTGGAAGATGGATGTATACTTTGAAAACAGAGTGAAATGGACCTAATCACCCCATTAAATTGCAGTGAACAAAAAGGTCAGTGATTGCGAGCTCGACGTGATCTAAGCAGTGCAACTGGAAACGAATTAAGGGAGTCTGAGGGAGAGAGTCTGGCGCTGGTTTAGACTGCTTGATTACAGCTGGATTAAATTGGGTTGAAAAGCTTTGTTAAGCATGTCACGTGGATATAGCGTTAGCATCGAAGCTACAGTAGATTTGGATTTGAATCATCCTCTATTAATTGATTTTGAAATAACAGTTGTACATCTGAAAAGATTTCCTCCAAGGTGTCTTTTAAATTCTACAGCAGAGTTAAGCATTGTGGGTAATCCATCCTTCTGCAAAGACTGGTGGATATTGTGTAATGGTCCTGGAGCATCACCAGGTCTAGCGTTGGGCCGTCAGAGCCGGTGAGTTGATTGGCCATCGGGCACGGAGATGTGGCCCGCTTTTTAATTCTGTGGCGCTCGCGTACCACGAAGTCTGGATGTGCCGCATCAGCAGGATGGCGGAGGACGCTCGAGGATCAAAGCTCGGCAGAATGTCTTTCCATCCCAGCTCTCGCACCTCCAGAATTCCAAGTTCAAAGACTTGCATCCGTCGATGTCTCCCGATCTGATTTTTTAAACGCGGAGACGTCAGACATACGATGTGAATGTGCACCAGTCTGACAATTACTGGCAACTTCCTCCGCGGCGACAGCCTTCAAATGGGAGGCCCGCACATTCACTCACATGTATAAGGAATGTCACACACTTTGTCATGTTTAGACAAACCGGGGAGGAGACCCAGTTGTCGTCCGCGTGTCAAGCACTCTTGTAATCATTTCTCCTCGGCGTGGGTGTCGCTTCCCACCGTGTGTCAAGAGGGAAAAAAATGGCTTTCTAACTTTTTTAATTAAAGCTCCACTCTGTCTGTCTGCTGCAGGATGTCACTGCTCATTTCACGTCCTACACGGATAGAAAACCAGAGACGTTTTACAACTCATTTGTAGGGATGAATAATATAATCTGCGATACCCTGTTAAACTGATGCAGCAATACACGTAGAGAAGTATTCTATCACAACTCATAATATGCAGTGAAGAAAAATGGCAAAGCATACAGTCAGCTGCCGGCTTATTAGGACGACCATAACGGAGCACAAAAAGCTTGTCGCAGCAAAAACTCAGCATTTCAAGCGGAGCAGTGTTTACCACACGACTCTGTGATCGTACAGGTGTTATTCATCTGGCCGTTCAGTCTAAAACCCACATTGCTGAAATTAATTGCAAGGCTGTGGAAACGGTGGAGCAACCGGGTCACAGATAATTTACCGTCAAAACACCAGATAGTCCACGGTCATTAATTCCACCGCACTTACAGTAGAAGACTCGGTCGGGAAAAAAAAATAATTTGACATCCCTCATTAGTAGTGAATTAGCTCGGACGACCAACGGGAATAACGTCACCGATTCATTTCACCTCGGCTTGATGACGCGAAGAGAACCCCGTTCACTCTCGGGCCAAGGGCGGCCCTTTTTTTTTAAACACGGTGTTGCACCATTAACACATTGAATGCACCAGCACCGCCTTAATGTACCTTTGATGGCCTCCGCCGTGAAAGGTGCTGAAAGAAACTGCTGAGGTCAGAAAGTGACATTTGCTGTTTGCCGAGCTCTGCAAAGTAGCGCTGCGTCAGACGAGAGTGCCACGGCGATGCTTCGTGTCATGATTGATCCTCTGTGACACTGAGAGCTTCCGTGGCAGCTTGCCCAACCTAAACTGCTAGTCTTGTCCCCGCAAGTCAGAGGCAAACCTGACCTACCCACACACCCATATTTTCTCTTCATTCACCATCTTGGATCTAAGCTATAATTTGTCCTTCACGTCTACCCTCCTCCCCCCTTTTTCTTCCCCTCTTCCCGGCAGGTGTCATGCAGTTTCTCCTTTTGTTCCGTTGAACCTGGAGGTGTCTGAATCCTCTCCCAGGACTTGCTGAATGTCAGCTCCATGTTTTAGGGCCTGTGACTTGAATTCCTGTGGGCACCATTACGGTCCTGTTTCCACTGGTCATTTTTTATTTTTTCCCCCCCGCCTCCGGCGGTGGAAGCCGAGAACCACATCACTCCTCCTCTTGCCCTCCTCCTCCTTCCCGCTGCCGCCTCCTCTTCAGCCTCAGACATGGACTCTGTAAACACTGAGGCTTTGTCTGCAGCTGCTGTGGTCAGTCTGCAGCGTAAAGCCCTCGCCGAGCATCAGTTTGTGACCGATTTAGTGACCTTCCGCTTCCGCTGACCCGTAGAGACGAGAGGACGGCGAAAAAGGCAAAGCCACTGTGAGCGGTGTCGTCTGCGGCTCGTATCCTCCAAATACCTCGAGTCTTCTCTTACGACAGATGGCCTCAGTGTCATCGCTGCCACATGCCACATAGATGGTATTTTGTATGAAGGGTTTGCAAAACAAGTTATGTTTTGTACACGGAGTAGAAAACGGCGTACAATGGTTCAATCAGACTGACAGTTGAAAGGGCAGAGCGAGACAAGCATCCCTCTGAGCGACAGCTTAATAAGAACTGAAGAAATCCCCAGTCATTGGTAAAAGAAATTGGAAGCTCGGCATCAAAATGAGTGCAGATTTACAAAGGACCAAGTTCCTGTGCACAAGACTGCGCGATAACAAGCTGGAATCAACAGTCGTGTTGCTTTAGCGAAGCTATTTTTCACCCTTCGGAATAGAAGTGGAAGGCTATTGGATCTAGGAATATCAGACGAACGTACTACAGAACGACAAATCACGGTTTAAATGTATTCAATCTTAGGACTAAATTGCAGAGAGCCTGAGCCCCAAAGTCAAACGGCTTCCCGAAATATGTAGGTTTATTTAGATTTCTGTTTCAGTAACGATCGAGGGTCGCTCGGTATTCTCTTGTCATGCAACACTGTGAGAACATCGATTAAACAGAGGTTTGAATCATTTTGTTCTTCTTCTGTTAGGGCCAAACTGTTTCAAATGTAAATAATACATTTGGTGTCTGAATTATACAGTTTTTTGAGATTATTGAAGGGTAGAAGAAAAGCATCGGAAAAATAGATTCCAAACTTTTGAACAGTAGTGTATAAGTCATACTATCTCATATTAAACATAGTATTTATATCTGATGGGAATACATGATAAATAAATTGTATTTTGTAAGATATTCAAGTAAAAAAAACAACAATCTAATGATAAAGAATGAATCATCAAATACAATATATGTATGACAGAGGATATGAATTATGGAGATTAAGAAATATAAGATAAGAAATAAGTGTATACTTCTTCCCACTCCTTTTTGGATGTCAAAAAATTTATAAAATAAATGTTATTCATATATCTATGCTATGCTGTAGTTGTGTAATATTTTATTTTCTGTGTGACACTTTCTGTATTTATTTTTGAAATATTTGAAATAAAAAATCTAAATCTAAAAAAATCCAACAGGTATAATGGTTACCAGCTTAGTTTAGCATGTTAGCATGCTATTATTTGCTAAAAGCAGTAGACCGGCTAATGATCCCGGTTTAATCCGTGTAGTAAGTTGACACTGGCTACTGCAACCCACTCACTCATAGCTTTGAGGCACTGCCATTCATTAACGCAAAGTATCTCTTCTTGGCATCTCTGCTGTCTTTCATTTCTCTTCAGGCCTTCCACACATGGTGATGAAGTTTGCTCACCTGCATTTGAAAATCAGTTAAATGAATCACTCCCCGGCACACACAGTCACCGCCCCGGGTCCTCGTTGTGAACCCTTCCTACCTCTGCTGTGGATCTTTCCTCCTTCATTACGGTGAAGAGGAGCTCCGGTAGTCCTTTGACTCTAATTATGTCTTTCCAATCAAAAACACAGACCGCGATGTTCCCGGCTGTGGATAATGAAATTAAATGAATTCGTAATCGAGTTTATTTTCTAATGGAAAGTGAAGAGCCGATGCCCAGAGATGTGAACAACAGGTAGATGAGTCATTCTCCGCTTGCGTATCGTAGGTTCACTGCCAGGCATTTTGCATTTAGTGCCACAGGGGCCAGAGATGGGCCCACAGAGTATGCAGTTCCCTGCATAATCACTACGGTTTCATACAGGCCTCTATGTAAATGAGATTCAATATATATGAATCTGTATGGGCACGTGCTAAGAATATACTTTAATTTCAAGTTAGGTGAGATTATTTCCGTTGTTTCCAATGTAGCTTCACAGACACTTGATACAATCAAATCTGTTGCAACAGGGGAAATAACACAATCTACCAGCATGCACTCTGCTTGTGTCGAGATAGTTGGGTAACAGGTGTAAGAAAACGTTGACACACTTGGGAGTATTGGGATTTTATCTTGCGTGATACTGTATCAATTCTCAAAAGCAGCATACATTTTTCATTAATAGTTTGCATGCAAAGATTCGTGGCAGATGGGAGTTGGTTTTGTTTACGCCCCAAACCGCTCGACAGCAGTGCTGTAATCTTTCTTCAGCTGTAGAGAGTAAATATGGGGAATACAATTTGTGATTTGTCTTTTCTAGTATGGTAGTTAAAATTCCAAATTCCTAAAATTTGATTTTTAAAAATCGCAATATTTGTGTAAAGGGGCAGTTGATTTGGACGTAATCCTGATTGGGGGGCTGGGATTTTGTTTACCCATGCTGATTTCTCCAAAGTTGCCTACCCCAGCTTTAAGTCATGAAGAGATTAGGAAAAGAAAACTTTTAACAGGGCTTTGGTGCATGGTGAGACTTCTACACCTCTTAACATGTCGTGTTTACCTATTTTTTAAAGATTCATAAGAACTGCAGACGTGTCTTCAATTCAGAAATAAATCAGATGAGGGTTTGACAAGTAAAAGCGATTAGTTGGGTGCCTCAGATCTGCAGGAGGACCACGTCCTTCTGAGGACCTTGCTGCACCTGATCAATATATATATATATCTCCCCACTGGTGTGAACTGAAAGAGGCACATGGAGGAAAAGAAAAATGATCAGTGCACATTACTCTTTCAGGATTATGTGTCATTTGCCCTTTAAGATGCACATGTATTTTATCAGTGCACTCAGATGTCATAAACTTAATGCAAAAGGCCCATTAATATGAGCACTGGCAGGCAAGCCCAACGTTTTTTCCCTGATTTATCCGTCGTGCTACAGGAAAAAATGAATCGCTTATCCTATTCCAGCACTGCATCAGTCATAATTCTCAAGCTGGTGCCTTATTCTCCTCCCATTTTAATGGATACAGAGGTTTCTAATTTATCCTCTTCTTAACTGCAACTTTACCTGAATTAAATTTCAGACACAGTACTTTGATTACATCCCTGCTAAGTACCGCGATCTTGATTTGTCCAGTATGTTGGGAATGAATACAAATGAATTGGCTGAGAGGGAGACAAAGGGGCAGCGGCAGAGAGAGGACATGGGGAGAGATAAGAAATGAACAGAAAGTCAGTGGGAGAGGTGGGGGGAAAATGAAGGAAAAGACAAAGTGGAGGAACAAAGAGTGGATCGAGAGTAGCCATCCGGTCTGGATGAGCCCCTCTTGACCTTCTCGGTCTGAGGAACTGTGGAAGAACACACACCAGTCTTTGAAGCCGGCCTTGCATCACATGCTCGAATGGACCGGGCGGGCGGGCGGTGGGGGGGAATCAAGTAGCTTTAAAGGAGCATCTTCAGGTTTGGCTCAGGCTGTCAAAGCCTGGACCGCTGTGTTCCCGGAGCCTGTGGCCTGTCACTCCCCTGCCAAAACTGGAGCTCATTTGTGGAATATATGCCTTCCTAGCGTGGCTGAGTGGGAAGCAGCTCTCTGCGGGCAGCAGTGTAGGATCAAAGGATGCACAGGACACGGGCGCGATGCTCGGTGTCTCCCCGTGATAACCCCCTCATTTCTCCTGCCAGGCCGGATTCCGATCATATTTCACGAGCAAGCTCTTGAGCCTCGCTCGTCTCGCTGCTCCGCTTCATATGAAGTGATAACCTGTCCTAAATACTAGACTCTGTGCACTTTCGCCCCTGAACTACAAGGTCCGCTTTGACAAGAGCCACTGATGAAACAGGGATCTGATCATTAGGCGGCGGCCTGAAGGTTAGAGAAGGTTAGAGCTTGTAACCAACATCTTCTTCATATGAAATATCTGCAATCTAAATTTCATGGTTTTAAATAAGCATCAATTGCAAAAGCACCAAATAAATATATTTCTTATTTATTTGCCTCACTCAAACTAGATAAAGGTCAAGTTTTATTCATAACGATTATGCTGGCAATGAAATACTCATCTCATAGCGCCTGTCAGATCTGTATTCTACCACTGCTGTTTGTGTTATTGCTGTGCAGAGAAATTATAAGCGCAGTCAGTGGTGCAGGATTTATGGTGCCTGAAGGTCAGCACTGGGGTCCAGAGAGCCTTCGACTGTCTCATTCAGCTGTACTGTTGCTTTCACGTGATCCACATCAGAGCAGCACGTCTTCTGGGAGTGTCAAATATGTCAAATCTGTCAGTGGAGGTCCCTGCTGATCTAGGGGATTGTGTGACAGCCCCACAAGATGCATCATCCAGGATGTGGCTTGACAGTTTAACAGCATGCTGGGACTATATACCTATTTGATTTGTCAGTATGTCTTGAAGTGTTTCTGCAGTGAATCCTGCATTTCTTCCAGCTATTTCAAGCTTTGTATTTAACACCTGCCTGATAAGTGTTCCTACACGCTACCTTCGAGTACCTGGCAATCTTGTTTCAGTGAAGGCACAGCACCATCTAGTGTTGCATCTGGCTCATTGCAAAAAAGGAGATCAAATGCATGACTTCAGAAGTATTTGACAGCGTGACACAAGAAATGATCGGTATGCTTTGCTGTTGGGTGAAAACAAGTTGACGTCAAAGCAGACAAATCATGTTTCTGCATCTGCAACATTTTTGCACGACTTACGTCAAAGCCCTTCAAATATGAGACAGTCTGGTGTGAAAAGACGTGTTCTTGGATGATTACATCTTTTTACGTCAATGTTCTGGATTTGTGGTATTCCAGGTTTTTAAATCAGCAAAGCATATTGTTTCACACAAACAGCAAGACAGGAAATGAGACTGCAATAATTTATTTGAAGATCAATGGAATTAACTGATTGGATCACGACTTTCGGTGATTGCATTTCAAAAGACTATATTTACATTGTTTTGTAACAGAGAAACATTCATCAGAAAGTTGGATGACAACAACATAGTACAGATAGAGATGATGGTCGTTTGAATTGGTAATTAAACTACCGTAGTTTTAAAAAGGGGGAGTCGGGTAAATCCATAAAGAAAAGAATTTGCACAAAATTCTTTGAGACATGGAATCTTCAACAATTCCATAAACATTCCAAGGCTTTTCAAAAATGCGTGGAAACCCTGCTCTTGGGTCCTCCATGTAACAAGACAAGATTAACATTAGCAGACAGCAGTAGTTTAGTAGAAATGTTCAACATATTACCGTTATAAACTATGTTAGCCTTATTTAAAACTACAGACAGGATTCAATTTGAGTTACTTTAAGCTTTCATAAAGTCGGTCACATCTTATTGTATCCCTCTGAGGAGAAAATGTAAATAAAGTTCCCTGGTGACACCACATATGCGTTTTAAGAAATAAAAGGTTTTATCAGGGAAAAAGCACCTTGATTATATTTGTTATGATGAGCCCAGATGAGGCACACACAAAAAAAATAATAAAATTGAAATGAAAACAGCTTCAAAATGCGCAAATAAATTTGAGCGATAGACTGTATCCTATGCCAACATTTAAAATAATCGCCCTGGCTTTGTTGAGCACCCCCGCTGCATTTTAGTTCCCGGGACAGTCCAATGACACCAACTCCCTCTGCATGCTTAAACTTTTTTTAAAAATTAACATAAAAAAAGCATTCCAATACTGATTTGGATGTTGATTACCATGGCAACAGTTGACTTTACGATGCATTCGGGTCAGCTGTAGAATTAACCATTGAACATTTAAACTAAAAACCTGTTTTCTGCCTGTGTAGCAGTCTAATCCAACCTTATCTTTATAGTATAGCAAAAGTGACAATAAAGCCTCATGGAAGCACACCCCACACATACTCTACGCTTCAGAGAACACTTATCATCATCACTTATGGTTTGAAGGTCATGTGTGCATTGTTCGATAGTTGGTTGAAGTTTAGAAGGACAAGATGGTTCTCTGGAGGATGTCCACGCATTCGAGCAGCTCGTGCTCTTTGATAATGAGGGGAGGAGCCAGGCGGATGATGTCACCGTGGGTGGGCTTGGCCAGCAGTCCGTTGTCACGAAGGCGTAAGCACACCTTCCAGGCGTCATAGTCTGTGGGAGTATAAGTCAGAGTAAGAGACTGCAAGGCACCAGCAGGGTTTGACTCTTCAAGCCCAAACTCCTAAATGCAATTAATTACATTTCTCAAAAAGTTTGACAGCTCACTTTTAATTAGTAAAATTTGACCCAGTCTGTCAAAAAGATGAAAAGGCCCACTATACTCCTAGAAAACTTTGTAGTCGATTCAGTGTAAATTCACCAATACTGCCTCCAATGGCCACATGACGTCATAGATTAAATTCTTGATGCTGATTTGCAGTACATTTGATACTACAGTATTTGTCTCAAGTCATTCAAAGACCACACATTCAAATTGTGTATTTAAAAAAGGACCAGAGTGTAGGATTTAGCGGGTAAACTATTGGCAGAAATGGGATATAATAATTATAACTAGGTTTCAATAGTATACAATCACCCGAAACTAAGAATTGTTGCATTTTGTTAGCTTAGATTCAGCCCTTCAAATCTACAAACCAAACACTTTCACATGTTTACGCTTCATGTACAAAACTGAAGCCTGTTAGCTGAGGTGTTGACCTTGGTTGCCAAGTAGTGAACGCCAGGCAGGGCTGCTGTTTAAGCGGTGGTTCGGTACGGTACCTTTAGTTTCTTTGATGACGACTGCGTTCAGGAGGCCTTTCCCTCTCACTGTGGTCACAATGTCCTTGGGCAGTTTATTCAGCTCGCTCCGCAGCAGCTCTCCCATCCTTTGAGCGTTCTCTGCCATCTTCTCCTCCTCGAGCACCTGCAAACAAGAACAGGAAGACTTAAAACAAATAGACATGAAGTGATTTTTATTCTGATGTTAAATTGTACTTGGAGGTGACTGTAGAATGCGTCATTATTATTATTAGTTTTTTTTATGTAGCATATTACAGTGGAAGTTCTCTCCATTTAACCAGTTAAAGCACAAATGAGGTGTAGCAAATGATTTGTGAAAGGGCAGACAGGCAAAGGAACACTGACCTGAAGTGCAGCCATGGCGACCTGACAGGCCACAGGGTTACCCCCATATGTGGACCCGTGCTCTCCAGGCTTGATGGTCAGCATCACCTCATCATCACACAGCACAGCAGATACCTGAGGTACAAAGGTGTAAGTCTACTATGAATCTACTATGATCTATACTCCTGGACTCCAAAAGTCCAAGAGTCTTATTTTTTCTTGCAAAAAGAATCTATTATATGATAAGATATGAAGTGTGACAGAACAACAACAAAAATGCTTACAGGGTAAACTCCTCCAGAAAGAGCTTTTCCCAGAACCACGATATCTGGACGGACTTCTTCGTGGTCCACAGCCAGGCGCCGGCCGGTTCTTCCCAAGCCCGTTTGTACCTCATCTGCAATCCACAACACCTGGACATAACACAGGAGGACAGTCATCACCACACCCCTAGTTTTCTTTGTGGCCTGGTGACTCATATGAAATCATGAAAGGCATCCTCGTGTTCAACTGGGAAATTAGTCCTCTGCTGACTAACTATCTTTTAGAGGCTGTGCCAGGCTCAGTTTTAAAGCCAGAGCGAACATTCTAGCTTGTCAAGAAGGAAGCTAAATAACACGCCGGCGAGATGAATGGAAATGGGTTTGATGGATACACACAAGCAATATGCAAACTTAATGCTAATACCATGCAGTTTGGGGCCAAAAACAATTCCATGTTTTGCATGCAGTATAAATTGCCAGGTTGACGGTGTAGCCAGAGGATATCCAGGCGAAGGCTTCCCTTTGTGCGCGCTGCATTTATAGTCCAATTAGCAACATGAGAGCCAAGACTTGAGTCACAACTGCGCCCTGATCATTCAACGAAAAGAAATATAATTCTTGCAAGAATGAGAAAGTCCAAAGTTTGATACCAAATCATAGCACAGCCCTTTTCTATTCTTGGTGTCTTAATGTGGTGTTTGGAGCGGCAGAAACAAAACAGACACATGTCTATGGTGGAGAGGGTGGAGGAGAAGAGGTTACATAACTTATGGCAACTTAAATATAACTTATGGTTGAGCTACGGAACAGAGTGAACCTGTCTAACGTCTGTGGCGCAATTTTACATTGCTGCTCTCCACTTAAACAACTTACACCCATTTGATGGTCATGTGGAGACACGCTGTACTCTTAACGGTTGGCTGCTGTTCTGTTTGTTTATGGGTAATGTTTTTACATAGCATTATGTACCATGTTTTACCCTGCGATCACGGGGAATACAACATGCACTGGATAAGAACAGCATGATTAAATAACTCCTAACTGTTGTTTCTAGATCCACATACCAGGCAGGAAGAAGGATTTTAAAACTGTAGCAGTGTTACCACCTGCTTGTCTGTGCGTTTGCCAACACTCACGTTGTATTTGGTGCAAAGTTCTCTGACTTTGGTCAGGTAGCCCGGGTCCGGCACCACCACGCCAGCCTCCCCCTGGATGGGCTCCACCATGAAAGCAGCAACATTTGGGTCTTTAAGAGCGTTCTGGAGAAAAGAAGGGAGGAAAAAAAGGACTTGTCAGATATTTTTCTGTGTCCCGAGATATCCCCATCAATAAATACATGCTACTTTAGTCAATCATTAGGTTCTGATGTTTACAGAGAAAAAGCAGCAGTTGCAAAGATAAGCCTTTCCAGCAGACATGCAACTGCAGTCACTAATTCTGCCCTTGTTTACATAGACACTCTGCAGTCACCAAGATCCTTATGTTCCCATAATCAATGAGGTTGTCAGTTCAGTTTAGTTTCGGAGAATATTATGACACAGTTCTTGAACATAAAGTGGACCGTGGACAGATCATGGAGTGGTATTGGAGTGGAATATGTATTACCAGCTACTTGGAAAACACCCCCCCAAACTGTTGCAAGCCAGGTTGCATAGTGAGTAATGGAGGTGCCAGGTTTTGACAGAAGGTTTTGGGGAAAAAAACAATCTCTCTGGTTCTGCTGCCCATTGTGAGTCTGACAATATTAATGGAGTGAAATGTTAAATCGGTGTAAGGCTATTTTAATGTCAAAATAAGATCCATCTTCAGCTACAAGCCTGGTTAAAGTGTCTGTGCCTGTAAATAAAATCCAAAGCTGGAGCCGCCATGACCTCTGATGTAACTTTTGTTGTTTTCCAGGTTAGTCTTGCCAGGAAAAACGGTGTGAGCAGTCCAGCAGGTTGGAACAGAGTCTAAAGCCAATGTTTCTCTACAAAGCCTATAAATAAAAGTGAAGCATGAATCTTGCTGATGCAATGTGCTTTTAGTGCATGCTAGTTAATCATGTTGTAAAGCCAAATTCATGTGTGCAGTGACTGAAACAGCATTTCAACAAACAAGATATATTGTTGTATATGTCATTAGGGCGGAGCCAAAAACCTGTACCTCCAGTGCAGCCGTGTCATTGTATGGGACGAGCTCAAAGCCTGGCATGAAGGGGCCGAAACCTTCGTAGCTACTGGGGTCGGTTGAGCTGGAGATGGCTGCCATGGTGCGGCCCCAGAAGTTTCCATCTAAACGAGAAGTGAAGTCAGATTAATGCCCTGACTAAGAAATATTTCCAAACACATCATATGAAGATGAATCCAAAAAGGCACTGTGGGTGTGGTGACACTTTGACAAAGTCTTTTGCAAGATGGTGACGTACCAGCAAAAATGATTTTGGCCTGGTTTTTGGGAACCCCCTTTACATTGTAAGCCCACTTGCGGGCAAGCTTGCAGGCCGTCTCACCACCTTCCACGCCTAATATGAAACAAAAGAGAAAACAAAAAATGTACTCATAATCATTTTAAGAAGATCTTTCACGCGATTAGGATTTGATGTTTCCTTACAGTACCTGTATTCATGGGTAAGACTTTGTCATAGCCAAACATGCCGGTGATGTACTCCTCATAGGCTCCCAGCACGTTGTTGTAGAAGGCTCTGGAAGTCAGGGCTAGTTTGGAGGCTTGGGCGTTGAGTGCAGCTATAATCTTTGGGTGACAGTGGCCTTGGTTGACTGCACTGTAGGCACTTAAGAAGTCGTAATACCGGTTTCCTTCCACATCCCATACATAGATGCCTAAAGATAAAACAGTGTTATAAAGTGTCTGCAATGATGCATAGTTTTCTAAAATGCTGATCACCAGAGAATGCAGAATGTTGTGCAATTTGTTAACCATACATCAGACTTTTATCTTTAGTAGTCATATGACTCACCCTCTCCCCTCTCCAAGGCCACAGGCAAAGGATGGTAGTTGTGCGCTCCATACTTGTCCTCGCGGGCGTAGATCTCCTCTGAATTGAGCGGACGATCAGAACTCAGTTTGGATGCGGCAGTGGAGGCGGGACGCGTGCCCGAGTGGACGCTGCGACTGAGGACGGGGGCAGCGCGTCTCAGGTTGCGGCCGAGCTGGAGAATCATTCCCTTCATGGTTGTATGCTGTATGAGAGAGCACATATCAATACACATGAACAACACAATTCAGTTCTTTGCTGATTTTTTGAAAAGGAAATAGTACAAATCTTACAACGACCATAATATCTTTCAGGTACTAGAGCTGCAATAAATAATTGATTAGTCAATATGATAATGGCTTAATCGTTGCAGTCATTTTCACGCAGAAATGCCAAACATTTGCTGGTTTCAGCTTCTCAAATGTGAGAATCTTAGTTATACATGATGGGAAACTGAGTTTCAAATAAAAATGAACAGTTTGAATACATCTCCGCGGGCTGTGGGAGATTATAACACGCAGCGTTTCCCTATTTCATTACATTTTATAGAAACGTTCAATCAGACTGATCAAGAAAGTTATCTGTAAATGAACAGTAATAAATGCCATTATAATAATAGTTCCTATCATTAGTCCCCGTGTCTCAACAGCACAAAGTGTCTGCCCATACGTTGCTATGTGACATTCCTTACAGCACAGAGGCTTTGCAGGTCTGCTGAACAACGCTTCTCTTTCACATTCAACACAATAGAGGAAACACACTTGATGGGCACGGCTAATCCCACGGCAGCACGGCAACTCCAATGTTCCAGACTTTTCTCCTGACCACAATCAAATGTAGCTGCAGGCAACTTTATCGCATTGCTACTTTATGCATATTTTCTTTAAATATGTATGCCTGAGGAAGTTTGCCTTCATTGTGTGGTGGCACTGAAGCATAACACACTATTGCACAACCCAAAACAAACATGGCTTTTGGGGCTTAAACCACAAAGGTTATTGCCGTCAGCTATTTAATTTTTTTTTTACCTCTACATTAACAAAAAATCCCAGCGAAAAATGACAACAACAAATAAATGGCTTTGTGAATGGAAACAGGTGAAGATGAGGCAACCAGTACTCAGCTCTAGACAACTAATAACCTTGAACAGGGAATAAATACACAGAGTAAACAGACAGCACCTGGAACGTTCCAGCGCGAGGGCACGTCAGTTAACGCTGCTCTTGAGATGATAGGTCTGCTCACGACACACCCACCAACATTAACGTTACAGCCAGCAGCTAAATAAAGACCACCGAGTATTAGTTACGGAATTATAAGTCTTGAAGCAGCTCTGCCAAACCACTCAAGTGTAGTAACACTCAAGTAAAAACGACTTTCTAGTCAACATACACAAATTAATATTTCTTCCCAACCAAAGAGTGTTAACGGTGTTAAGATCAAAGCTAACCAGACACGAGTGCTTCGCCTTCCTTTTTAGACACTACCCCGGTAGCTAGCTAGCTTACATCAGCCACCTTCCCGCTTGCTGCTTTACCGTTAAACCCATCACTACGTTATCAAACGAGCGTACGAACAGGAGACTTGATGGGAAAGTGAGACTGTACCAGAAAGGAGAGGGGGGGAAAAAACGTTCAAAACCCACTTGAATCGCGAGTGACGTCTGCCCAGTCCGATGGTTGAAGCTGAAGGTTTACTGTGCGGCTTATGATGTGCATATGTGAGTGAGGCGGGGGGGGGGTGTCGGCGTGCGTGGCTGCGTCATATGACGCGCCTCTGTTGCAACTTTTCCCAGGGATTGCGCGAACAATTTTAAGAATCTTCCTCCCCGAATTAATTATTACGATCATCACCGCTTAAAACCACGCAGTCATAAATACATAAATACATCATTTACTGCAGCGGTGTTACTGTATTGGCTTTTATTACGTGATAATGAATATGCAACGCTGCGCTCTTTCAACGGTAATGTATGTATCAACGGGAGCGCGCAGGCCAGGCATGCGCACTTTGATGCTACCGCTTCCGTCACCAGTCAATCACCAAACTGATCCGGGTGACTTGAGTCACTTGAATCACTTGAGTCAGTGACACCCAGAGTATATAAATCTATCTATCTATCCGTAAAACGCCATATAAATATACTATAATAAACTGAACAAGCCGTTGTGTTTGGGATAAATAACGATAACACTATAATTATTATAAATTATTTTAACTCTAATTGTATTCATAATGTATATTCATATTAGATTATATTTATTCTATTTTAAAAGGATGATTTATACTGTTTAAATCTAATCCACTCCTTAAATATCAGTGGTTTAAGTTTCGAGGAAGCAGATTCATGTCCGAAATGACTCCCTACTCCCTACATAGGGGAGTCCTACGGATCCATGCAGCGAGTCCGGCGCTGTTCCGAGTGACGGCGGAGTGATATACAGTAACAAAACCTCCGCTGCTTCGAGTAAGACCGTGTTAACTTTAAGCAGCCACGCCCACTTGTTAGGGTAAACTGATGGACTAAGTAATGTTGATGTTTTACAGGTCTTAAATGGAGTAGCGACTCTGAATTAGTATATTTTGACTGGCACTAGCAGCAAGTGACCCGGGTGACGGCAGACTCGACTCACTCGGATCAGTTAGAGGATCCCGGTGATACGAGTGGGTACATCTCCACTTCCGTCATGGCTGACATGGGCTGGCCGGGCTGCGCGAGGAGTTTGAAAGGTGTCATACTGGACATGTGTGGCGTTTTATATGACAGCGGGGAGGGCGACGGGGTTGCCATACCCGGTTCGGTTGAAGCCGTGAAAAAGTGAGTGAATAAGCAGCGAGTCGTTAAGAGACTGCGGTGGATGTTTAGCATGCATACCGGCGGGGCAACGTGCATGCTAATTTATGGACACTTGTCTTCTTTTTTTTTTTTTTAAAGGCTCAAGGCATCTGACCTGCAGGTGCGCTTCTGCACCAATGAGACCCAGGCCGCCAGAGAGACGTTCGTAGCCAAGCTCCAGAGACTGGGCTTTGACATCTCGGTGTCGGAGGTCTTCTCTCCTGCTCCTGCAGCCGTGGCTGTCCTCAAGGAGAGAGGTTTACGGCCACACCTGCTGGTGTACGATGGTAAAGGCTTGTTGCATTTTGGCAGTAACTCCTGGTCGTCCTCTAAAAAATATTCTCTTAAACCAGAGTTTCCAGGTCATTTGTTTTTTTGAGCATGTTCCAGGAATACACCTAGAGTGAATGGCTGCTAAAATTAAATGACTTATGTCCAAGAATAAGTAAGCTAGCCTTTTTGTTCATATGTATTTAAACATCTTCCAAAATTTGTGACTGAAAAAAACTGCATAAAATACTTTTCATTAATGTAAATTCCCCAGAATTGGTGTTGGGTTTTTCCCCCCAGCGCATTGTTTCTATTAAAGATCTAAATCATGAAAAACTACATAAACACATGGAATTTTATTTTAATAAGTAATGTTATGAGTGCAGGGTGTGTCTGTGTGTAATTGTCCTTTAAATCACTTTAACCCTTTGCTCTCCTGCAGGACTTCTGCCCGAGTTTGACAGTGTTGACAAGTCTGAGCCAAACTGTGTGATAATTGGAGACGCGGCTGAAAAATTCTCCTACCAGAACCTGAACGATGCATTCAGGGTCCTTATTGGCCTGGAGAAGCCAGTGCTGTTCTCTCTTGGCCAAGGGTAAGAGGATATCATGAGCCAGTACGCATTAATATATTGCTTACTCCAAGTAAAAAGCACAACATAAAACAAATGATTTTTCTCTTCATAGGAGGTATTACAAGGAGACAGATGGTTTGAAACTAGATGTCGGGGCTTACATGAAGGCTCTGGAGGTACAGTGCATCATTTGCATTGGTTATATTTATTAAGAACAGCAGTTCTGTTCATGCAAACAAAGGCTAATTATTGTAAACTTTTGGTTCCCTCCAGTACGCCTGTGATCTAAAGGCTGAAGTAGTTGGAAAGCCATCCACGACTTTCTTCCAGAGTGTTCTCAATGATATGGGACTTCAACCCCATGAGGTACGTCACAACTGAGGGAACTATAATAATGCAGACTTATTATTAGCTTGACAGATTGACTCATGCTGGAACCTGTCACAGAGTGAGGCCAAGAGTCGTCAGGTGTGTGAACATGTTTTTAATGCGGCTCCCCGGTATCACAAGTGTAAAGAATGTGCCACAATCTCTCTAAGCAATCTATTTTTGGACCTGGCTGTTAGCACTCTGAGAATGCTGGGTTCGTCTCAGCCTAAGCGTCACTCTTTTCTCTGGATTTCTTGTCTCCGACACACATTTATCCACTGCTATATCCATTATTCTTTCTAAAGCCATCCCCTGTTCAGCCATGCTTCCATGCAGATATGGTGAAATCAACCAGTATCTTTCAGAAGGAATAACCAAACGTTTGAGAATACTATTTCTAGTCAGAAGTTGTAGTTATGTCATAGAAAAACCTGCTGGACCTCAAAGAGGCTTCAATCTTATCTTTTTTACACTAATGGGCAACGGCACAAACTCATGCATGTACCAGATGTATCTGTTTCTTTGCATATTTTTGCTGCTTTTTTTTATTTTTATGTAAAGCACTCTGAACTGCTTTTGTGTGCTATGGACACATTTGAATTTAATGTATCCACTAAGTTAGGCTTAGACAGTGTTTGGCATTTTTTTAAGCCTGCAGTTAGGTAGTAAAGTCAGTTATTTTATTATATTTTTGTTACTTTTGTAACTACAAGCAACTTAAAAAAAAAAAAAAACTAAATTCAGTTTTTCTTCTACCTTCCTCTCCTGCAGGCACTGATGATTGGGGACGATCTGGTGAACGATGTGGGTGGGGCCCAACTCTGCGGGATGAAGGGCGTACAAGTCAGGACTGGCAAATACAGGTCAGTCCTTAAAACACGAATACTCTCAGAGTCCATTATCGCTTCCTCCACACAATCTACCAAACCTGAACATGACTTCTTATTGGCCAATGCTGGGCAACAAGTGTCCTCGTGGTGCAATGGGCCCTCGGATCCTCCTGGTGCAGGACAATGTTGGTAGGCTGTTCCTACAAAAAAAAAATCTTTACAACTATTTGCCAGGAGAGGGCGCCCTCACACCAGTATTGTGGAGCACAGTTTCCTCCATAACACACAGGCTTCCTGTCGGCCAACCACCCAGTTCTTGAGTCTTCCAGATGTGTTTATCTGATTGAGAATCCACCAAAAATAGCTTTATTCTCTCCACATGTTGAATGCTGTCTGCCCACAAGGTCGTAGTCACCCAAAGATTGATGATCCCAAATCTGGAGATTACTGGGGTGTCTTTCATATGGTGTAATTACAGAAACGTATGGCTGGTTATTGTAGAAGATATATGTGGTATTTATGGCTTGATGGAAGGAGAAAAGTGAGTGATGGAGCTACACATTATAGCACAATATGCTGTGCATTTTAATGTATCTTCAAAGTCATATACATTTATGGAAGGGGATTCCTAAGCATTTGCTATTTTTTGCACTTTCCTTATTTCAAAGTGATCAGCGGTGGAATAATTATTTGTCAAATAATGTTTGGAGAGAAGTTTTAGTTTTGTTTTAATCCTGAAACTTGGTGGAAAGTTGTCTCTTGGACCTAGAAAGAACCCATAAAACTTGGGGGGCGGATCCAAATCATGGGTTGTATAAACAAATTATTATATTAGCATTGCAAGGAAGGGCACGGCCTATAACGCGTCCTTCTAGTTCCCATTTTGTTTGGCCATAAACCAGCATCAGTCTGAATAACCCCATGCTTGATGACCTGCTCCACCGCTGCCTTCTGCCACGCAGGTTTCCAGTCACATGACCAGAGAAACGCTGAGTAATCTTGAGCGTTAGTCGGCTTTACTCGTCTCCTAAGACCACAGACGCTCACTGTGAAACCTGTCCTCTCTGTGCAGAGTTATTTTTGTGTCTATGGTAGTACGTGGGCTTGTGTTTCCATGTGCTTTTGTGTGTGTTGCTGGCATGTACACGCATGCGTAACCTACATGTCTGTGTCATCGAGTGCAGAGGCAAACAGAATGTCAGTCAAGTATGGGAGTTTTTTTTATAATGCAGATTGTTTCTCAGCCGGTCGGGCAGATTCCATGTGGTTTATGTGACTTTGCAATCTCCTCCCGGCAGCTCTGGTGTGCTGAACAGTGTCTGATTTACTCGACTAAATACAGGATGAACCAGATTAAATTCTATCACTGCTCATCCTGTGTTTCTGTTTTGTTTTTTTTCTTTCCTTTTTTGGAGCAGAGAGCAACTGGTTGAAATAAGTGGGCTGTTTCCCACTGAGGAACATATGTGGAATCTGTATTGTGTTACATGACGTGTTGCGTTTCAGCTGTGGCCCTGGAGATTTATGGACTGATTGGTGAATGGGGTTTTATGCGGTGAAGCACGTGCCCACACAGGCGTGCAGAAACTTATTAGATAGGTGGTTTACTAAGAGTACAGTGAAGTCACACACCCCGATGTTTTCATTTTTCATTTCTGCCTTCAAACCTCGGCTTACAGGAACCAAAAATGTGTGCATTCAATTAGAATTTGTGGCTCTAAAGTGAGCTATAATTTACTCCTTTTAACATTTGCACATCATAATATCCCAGATCCTTCACCAGACTTATGAGACGATACTGTATACATTCCCTGAGATGACGAGAGAGAAGAAGAGAAACAGTGACAGTAACGGTGTTTCCGTGGGCCTGTGAGCGAGGGCCAGACGTGAGATTTAACATTATTTAGCCAAGCAGGCCCGGTGAACCCAGGCTTGCTGGGAGCAGTTATAAACCCTCAGTCAGATCTGTGAAAACACAGCTGTTTCCAAGTCAACCAGATGCTGCGCAGGCCTCCAGTTCCCATCGGGCTCGGGGGGGGAGCTGCTTCAAATACCCAAGGCCCGGTGACAAGACGGGAAGGGAAAAAGATACAAATCTAATCATATCGGCTTATTTTAAAAAGCTATTGACTTGACATACTGTTATCCTCCGAGGACGACATGTATTCTTTAAGCCTAATTTAGATCTCTCAGATGTTGGAACCTTAAACTATCTGCTCTCTGTCTGCCGTCTTCACAGTAAACTCTTTTTTTTTAAACTGGATGATTAGTACAGATGGTGCATAATGTGTGTTCATCTTTTTATATAATCTTAAATCTCTTAGAAAAAAAAGTATTTTCAGATGTTGGGTTTAATTCTGCTTACTGCTCATGTGATTGCACATTACATGCATTCTCCGTGGCTCCTGCACATTCAAGAGCGTTCCGTGCCCGCCACTAATGGCTGTTGAGACTATAGGCGTAATATAGGGGTAATTGTAGTTGGGGAGTGTTCTGCTAGCAGTCAACTTTCCCTTGTTCTTAAATAATGAGCGAAAGTTAGCACACTTCCCTCTGGGGAGCCGGAGAGCCCTTTGCTCTTTAATGCAGAACAGGTTTGTGGAGAGGGGCCTCCACCAAAAAACCTGGTTTTGGAAATCGGGAGTGCGGGCGATTCCGACTGCTGATATTGATCAACTGCGTGGGAACAATCTGCCAACGATCCGGTCCAACTCAGCCCTTCCAGCTCCGCAGTTGTGTTACGTTTGGTAGTCGCAATGTTAAAGCTGCAAATCAAATCTCCGTACATTAATGGCTTATTTTGTCAGCACCACGGGGCATCTGAAACCATCACATCATCGAAAATCAGTACCAAATGCTTAATGCTCAAAGTAGCCTGCCTCGAGTGGCCGTTTGAAGAACTGCAGTTTTGTCACCTTGTGGCATTAGAACAAGCTGTAAACACACGGGTGACATGTTACCACATAAACACGATAGCAAACAGTTGCCTTGCACAACGAACTGTACTTGTTTGTTTTTGAACAAGCTGTTATGATTGTTATGAGTATGCTGTGCTGTGGCTCACACTTTTTAAAAGTCATCTCCTGTGGTCCGTGGCCTCGACCGGTCCCGTGTTCTTGTTTCTGTTCTCTTATCTTCAAGGAACTGTGCATCTGCACAAAACCGACTATCTTTGAAGCTTCGTTATAGCAGTATCGCATCACGCTTGTTTCATCTTGCACTATTCATAAACCAAAAATTAGTTTCTCAACCTTTTGGTCTTTGCTGTGATAATCAAAGGAGTTGGATTCAAGGCTTGATTAACATTGGCATTTGTGATTCTGCTGAGGAGGAACCGGTGTTGTGATGTTTCAGGTTATGACACATTTTAATAGGTATTTTGAACGAGGGCCAGTGAGTTAAAGTAAAGGAAGCCCTTATTAGGATTCCCTGTTGGAATCTGGCAGGGAGCGCTCGGCAAACATTTTCACAACGCAGCAACCATCCTCAACACGGTTTACATTGTAAACCTCTCCCTGTGGCCAATGCTCCGCTGCTAATGCGAGTGTCGGGGAAACTGTGTTTTTTTCCAAAGCGGGCCGAGCCAGATTAAACACATCTCCGGAGAGAACTTGTCCGCCGGTGGTGCAAACTATGAACCAGTTAGCTCGAAAACCGCACCCTGGTTCATGCCCTTTCTGTCTCCGGGCGTCACTGAGGGACGCGGCAGGAAGCGAGCGTAGTCGGGAGGCCTGGTCGCCGTGGAGATTAGTTTTCCTTCAGTGTTGTTTCTGTGCGGCACGTGCGTTAGCATGTTAGCTATCATGCCTAGTCACACCTTATAAACTGTGTTCATTAACAATTAATTAGCTGTATTGATCACATTGGTGTTAATATGTGGTTTTGTGCATATGGAACTGGCATTGATTGTGGATTTGCAGCCGTTTTGATGCTGGTTTGTTGATTTTTGAGATATCGTAGCTGTCAGGAATGCCTCATATTTCTACAAGGAGGTCTAAGGAGGGCCTAATGTAGTCATGGTCTGAACCAACCAATGGGAATGTGGCTTTGTGATGTTTGCCTTCATATGCTAGCGTGATGATCGTGTTAGCATTCAGCTTAAAAACAGCTACGCTTTGACGGAGTCAATACTGACTACACCTTATCACTGAAGTTGTTGTACTTGTACAACAACACGCGTATGTACACACTGCGTGACATCAGTTAAAACACACAGTTCTTGCCGGATGGTCCGTAGGCAAATATTCCTAGCTATCACTGTAACTGCTACTCCTGTAAACACATTCACCAGAACCGGCGGTTCATAATGAAGTCCTCTAATGTGACCTGTTAAGTCTTCTTTATAGACATCAGCCTGACTTACTGTTAAAAAAAACGGCATTGTTACAGTAACGAGGGTAGGTAATTGGTTGATTAAGTAACATCTTATGTCAGACTTCCTGGCATCAATGAACTGTACAAATTGTCCCCATCAATCCAGTTCAGGTCAGGTCTAGAGAAATCAGTCTCCGGTCAGTGTACAGCATGGGCACATAACCTGTGATTAGTGGGGCTAGCCAGAGCAGATTTCCACTGGTCCCCATAATGAAGTCATGCAAATTAAGCCATTATCGGCGCAGCGAATAGAGGGAGGGCACTGCTCATTAGGAGAGTAAACGGCCCGTCGGCATGAGCAGATTAGAAGGGCGAGTAACGGCTCAAAAAGGCTTTGCTATCAGCTTATAGTCAGGATTTGTGTAATAAATCTTTAATTATTAGCATATTATTGTTCCAACATGTTTCATTGTATTCTCACTTCTCAAGGTGCTACAAGCTCTAACTTCGTACCATTTTTATACTTCCTACCGATTCAGATGCCTGAACTTGCGTATCTGGCATACATATACCTGATACCCGTTCCAGCAGTTTAGGTGTACTGTGGGTCGTATCAGATGTTCCTTCAGTACTTGTTGCCATAACATAACTTCAACAGTACAAGAAATCAAATAAGGACACAAATTGAATCCTGTTCTGTGGGTTTTATTTATAAAAACGGAGCCAAAAGAGCCTTAAATGGTGATGTAACTGGAATGTGTTGTAGATATACCGCATTTAAATCTTTTTAATGCATGCTCTTCAAATGTATTTATTGCTGGTTCAATGTCTGTTTTTATCATCTATCCCACTTTCTGCATTGTGTTTTCTCGTTCTTGCAAACGAGATAAGAAGGCTAGCAGTATTTTGAAAGCATGTAATCCGTGTGTTTCTATTGTTCGGTGTACACAGGGCGCTCGTGCGAAAGCGAGCTAACACTTCTCCACCCTGAATAAATGCACAGGTTTGCACGGTTGGCCAGTGAAAGGGTCGATGCCGGCGAACAGAAAGGTGATGCTCACCCCCTCTGACATAAGCAGGCGTATCGGATGTCCGCTCCCCGTGAATCAAACCGACATTAGCCTGAACACAGCACGCCAGTGTTAGGTTTATGGACGGGCTTTGTCCCTTTTTTTGCAGATCTGTGACACTGAACCTTGGCAGGGTGAGCGTGCATGGCTGTGGTTGCAGCTTTAATCTCCCTTTATAAACTGAGCGCGGCCCCTGGGATGGCTCTCAGGTACATACTGTATTTCAGCCTAGCTTATCTTTCAGTCGTCTGCCGGTGTCCTATGGCCCTCTATGGCTACGGTAATGTACATGGTCTCGAGTGTGTGCCCGTCAGACAGGGAGTGATCGCCTGTAATGTATGTGACTTATCACATTTCAAGGGCCTTGTTTGTATGTGTCACCAAGACAACAATTATAACATCTCTTTTTAAAAAAAACTGTGGTAAAGCATTTAAAGTTGTGCAACTGGAGTTCTGAACTGTTCCTCTCTGTAAACGAGTGTGCAGGCATTTTATAGTCTAGCTCAGTCCCACACCCTGTCCTGTTAACCGCTGTTAGCACATTAGTTTTGTCTCTGTGGGAAGGAAGTGAAGTTATCTCATTTCACTCCTCTCCGCCGAGGGTGTGGGCTGTGAGCTTTAAAAGCTCGGCAGCTCGGCTCCCACAGCGTTTTCTGCATATGCACAGAGACCCTCAACTCCAGTTCCACTGTGTCATAATGTGTGCAGAATATGACCTTTGAACTGAAGTGGAATCCGCAGGGGGGCGGCCCTCTGTTGTGTCTGGGTCCCCCACCGGATCATCAGAGGAACTGAAGAGCACTGCGACCTGTTGGGGTTTTGTTTGTTCTGTGGCAAACGGGCAGAACAGTATTTGGTTTGTTGCTGTTTTTCTATTTAAAACACCGTCAGAGCAACAGAGGCAATATTAAGAATATATGGGATCGTCTATGTTTATGTATCCGTATTGTGTCATTTCAGTCCACTAATCTGAGCAGCATCGTCTTAGTCAGACAGCAGCAGGGCCTTGTAAGGATATTTGTCTGGTAAAATAGGAAAATACATGCATAAGGTTTCTATTGTCACTGATTGGTTTCCCTCTCTTTTAGCTGTTAACACATGGAAGTTGGGTTTTGTTGGTTGGCTGGTTGGCACCTTATCCGTCCTTGTCCCGAGTGGTGGGTGGCTTGACCTTCTCAGCACCTTTGCAGGGCTTTGGGAATCGCAGCTATTCCAATCTTCACAATGAATCAACTTGAGTGCATATGACTATAAAAATGAAGAGATTTAGTTCCCCACTTTTGTGTTTTAGGGCAGCGTTTACCACAATTCCACACAGAGCCGCTAAGTTGGTTAAAATCTAAGCTTTGTTTTCGTCCCGTTCCCGTGGATCGGAATCGGGAGCTTTGCGAGGAATGTAAACACAATCAATTCTGGGAACGATTTCCTCATTCAGACAGCACTCTGTTGTTGGCTTTGAGAGCCAACACGCCTTTGTCTTTCTTTTTTTTTCCTCTGCTTTGTCTCTCTGATCTGTGCGTTGACATTTATATTTCTAAGCTTAATAGAATATTCCTGTAAAACATGAGTTATCTAACCTTCACTGACTGTAGGCCTGCTGGCTCACGGAGGACTGCATCTGTAATCAACTTGGATTCCCAACAGTTGAAATTGATTCCAATGGTGAATGACAAAGACTCTTGGAAAGAGTCCAAAATGTCAGTAGAAACCTCTCAACTCCCCAAAGGCGGCACAATCTACTTCTCCTCTGCCTTTAGCGAAATATAAATACAGCCACACTCAGCCAAATATGGCTAAAAACAACTATATTTAACCAAAGTGCTGCTTTGTATACAGCAATATATTACCACTTGGTTTGTTTCTAGGCTGCTTGTTTAGCAGCAGTTATGTTTTTATCATTTGCACCAAATTATTGTGAATATATTTGCATGCAAAGATAAGCGGCTTTTAGCAATAACAGGACGTTTTTTTTACAATATTTTGTCAATATGACTGCTGGATTGATATCGATATACCTGGGATACAGATGTCCATACACTTAAAAAAAGCATATAATACAAGCAGTATATTTATGCCAAAATATGGCTAAACACACCTATATGTATGTCATGTTTGACCATTTCATTTAGCATCATTAGCCCTTAATGTTGATTTCAAACAGTAACTGTTAAAATAAAGATAAATAGCTTTTATTATGACACCCTTCAGGCCCACAGAAAGTTAGTATTTGATACTCAATATCTAGGTTTTTCAGAGTACTCGTGTCATCATGATCACACGTTACCGAGAGATAAATCCGAGCCGAGTACAACAAAGCCAACGTGAGAGAGAAAGGGTGAGGCGAGGGACGTCCCCGGCTAAATCTGCACATCTTGTTCTCTTTCATTCCAGCTGTGTTCTGAACGTTCCGTGTGGCTCAGGTAGACGTGAGGTGGGAACGGAACAGATTCAGGGCAGATTTGAGATGAACGCGGCCGTGGCTGCACAAAGAGCTGGATGAGACTCCGGTGGGTGCCCCCAGCCTGGCCTGCCATCCCTCACCACCCCTGGGTGACAGCTTCCCCCTGCCTGCAGGCTCCTCTAAAGCCTGCCGTGCGTTATAAGTCAATGAGATATTAATAATTAACCGGAGCCTTTTTTTTTTCACAGTGAGACTAGACTCCCACGGCGAGACAAAGGAGCCGGCCAGGCCTCAGCCCGTCGGCCCCTCAATGGTACTTTTCCACCCGTGAGAGAGAGAGAAAGACAGAAAAGGAGTGAGAGTGGGAGAGAATCGGAGAGCTAAAGCCCACAGATGGCAGGCTGAAACATAGCACTGCCTTTTAAATACATGAACCCTAGCCCTTAGTCGTTTCAAAGGGGATCCAATCCCTCTTGCAATTACCAAAAGACAGGCTGCTTGGCTGGGGGGACTTGGGCCCTTGCCCACTTTTCTTCTTTTTTTTTTTCCCTCCCCGTCCTCATAATGGTTCTTGTGTGTGAGTGTGGCTGCACATGTGTGTGTTGTGTACCAGAAGCAGGTGACTCAGCAGCCTGTCGCGGCGAGCAAAACACTCATACACAGTGAGCTATATACAAACACGCACAACAAACGGAGGCTCAGCAAGTCGTCGGCAGCGCCGCTAATAATAACACGCCGAGGAGGGGGAAGAAGTGTGTGGTTAGATCTGGGTCACATGAAGCGCTGAGAGGACAGCTGTGAAATGTTGAAGGAAGTTTACTTTTGTAAGAAACAAGACATTTTCTAATCAGGTGAAACTGTTTAAAACTCGCCGATGACTTTTTGAAAGTGAAATATTCACTTTTTTATTCTCTTTTGAGGCTGTCACGGGAGAAAATATAACATTGTGGGGGGAAATGATCAAAATAAGGCTGCAGAATCAGATGATATCGTCTTTTTTTCTTCTTTGTCTCTGCCGCCTGTATTTCCCACAATGCAACCCAGAAGCAAACAATCTTGCATGCATTACATGCAAGATTATTTGTGCATGCTCTTGCCACACCCTACGATAGACATCACAGTTGTGTCGTTTCAGGAACAGACCACATCTGACCACACCTAGATGCGATGCTGGATGTGGTCAAAGTTGCATCAGACCTTGCAACCTTCAGTAAAGAACCCCCCCCCCACAAAATGTGAAGTGACTCTTCAAAGAACCACACCAGTGATTTTTGCACGCCTTCGCATATTTCCTGCAAACTCCGTGTCCTTTACACAACAACCAACCATTTAAAAATCATTTCACTGTGTTTCCCATTGTTTAATGTGTTTTTAATACCTTCCATGCAGCCACTGGTATTCATTCCCTCCTTGTTTTGACATATCTGTTATCACCCTCTCGTAACTCGCCGGAGTTGTGTAACCCATCTCTCTGAATTTGCATTTATTTTTTCTCATTGAGTGACGAGTGGTTATGGTCACATGGTAATGCGTTGCAGACGGTTCAAATCTGTCTTTGCTTGCCCTGAATTACTACCAATAATAATGGAACTCAGACGAAAAAATATGACTTGGTTTGCACTGTGGTGATGTTGCATATCTGGAGTCCCCAACCAGGGGTACTTGCACCCCAGGGGGGGTACTAATACATATTCCCAGGGGTATGGGCAAAGCTCAAGTAATTAACTCAATCAAACAGAAAAGATATATCTACATATTGTTTTTTGTGATGCTGATCTTTAGTAGTTTACAGTAAAACTGCACAATTATGGCCAAAATAATCATTATCTTTGCAATTTCACATTTCCCCGAACGCTCATCCTCTGGTAGGCTGGTTGTTGGTTTTAAGAAGCACCTGATTTGAGCGTGCCAAAAACATGATCACGATCAATGTTCAGTCCAGTAAATGATCCATTCATGAGAACATAATTGGCGACCAAGAGGATCCTTCAAATCAAAGTATGAGCAAATACTTCAGAAAAACTAATACTCGGTCAGCAGCCATTTGAAACTGTGATCTATAAATTACCTTCAAAAACACTTCCGTAGTGCTTTTTGTGTCTCTGAGACAGAAAGTGAAAGAGTGGTGGTTCACGTCCTGTACGTTTAGCCCCAGATGTGCTCGTTGTTCGGAATGACAGAAAGTTTCCAGTGGGTTGTTTTGACACTTCAGGATACTTTCGCTCTCATTTCCAGGTTTATACTTTTCATTTATATTATAAATAAACATTTAAATGATTTCCTCATACAGGTCTGTCTGAATATACAGGTACTACTCGGAAAATTAGAATATCCTGAAAAAGTGCATGTATTTCTGTAACTCAACTTTAAAGGTGAAATTTACACATTATATAGACAAATACAATGCGAATCAATATATTTCAAGCTTTTATTTGTTTTGATTTCGCTGATTTGGACTTGCAGCTTCAGAAAACCTCAAATTCAAAAACTCAGAAAATTAGAATACTGCTTGAAATCAATTAAAAAAAAGGATTTTAAATACAAAAATGTCAGGCCTCTGAATGTAAATTCTTGCATCTGTACTTAGTACTTGGTTGGAGCCCCTTTTGCACGAATGACTGCCTTAATCCGGCGCGGCATGGATGCTACCATCTTGTGGCATATCTCAGGTGTTATGGAAGACCAACATGCTTCAATCGCGGCCTTGAGCTCTTCTTTATTGTTTGGTCTCTTCCCGTTCAGCTTTCTCTTGGCAATGCCCCACAGATTTTCTATGGGGTTCAGGTCAGGTGAGTTTGCGGGCCAGTCAAGCACTGTAATCCCATGGTTGTTGAACCAGGATTTTGTAGTTTTGGCAGTGTGGGCAGGTGCCAAGTCCTGCTGGAAGATGAAGTCCTCATCCCCATAAAGCTGGTCCACTGAAGCAAGCATGAAGTGCTCTAAAATTTCCTGGTAGACAGCTGCGTTTATGCTGGACTTGATAAAGCACAGAGGACCAACACCAGCAGCTGACATGGATCCCCAAGTCATCACAGACTGGGGAAACTTAACACTGGACTTCCTGCATCTTCCATTTTGCGCCTCTCCGGTCTTCCTCCAGACTCTGGGACCTTTGTTGCCAAATGAGATGCAAAACTTGCTCTCATCAGAAAAGAGGACTTTGGACCACTGGCCAACAGTCCAGTCTTTCTTCTCTCTAGCCCAGGTAAGGCGCCTCTGGCGTTGCTTGCTCGTGAGGAGCGGCTTGACAACAGGAATTCGACATTTGAAGCCCATGTCCAGCATCCGCCTGCGTGTCGTTTCCCTTGAAGCAGCAACTCCAGCCTGAGTCCAGTCCTTATGAAGTTCCCCCACATTTTTGAATGGCCCTTTCCTGACCATCTTCTCCAGGCTGCGGTCATCCCTCCAGCTTGTACACCGTTTTCTTCCACACTTCTGCCTTCCACTTAACTGTCCATTAATGTGCTTTGAGACTGCACTCTGAGAACACCCAGCTTCTTTTGCTATCACTTTTTGTGTCTTACCCACCTTGTGCAGGGAGTCAATGATGGTTTTCTGCACAACTGTGAGATCAGCAGTCTTCCCCATGATTGTGAATTCTTCTAAACCAAACAAGCAACCAAACAGACTTTTTAAAGGCTCAGGACCCTTTTGCAGGTGTTTTGGATTACTTACCTGATTAGTGTGTGACACTTTGAGCCTACATTACTGAAGCTTTTCACAGTATTCTAATTTAATGAGTTTTTGGTTTTGAGGTTTTAATAAACTGTAAATCATAATCAGCAAAATTACAACAAAGAAATGCTTGAGATATCTCACTTTCCATGTAATGAGTCTATAGAATGTATTGGTTTCATCTTTTATGTTGAATTGCCTGAATAAAACAACTTTTACACGATATTCTAATTTTCCGAGTAGTACCTGTATAGCTATCTGATACGCTACGTTTTAGCGCGCTACAACGGAATTGTGTTGCTAGGCAACAACTGTTTTGCCTCCTTTCAGCTGATGTCATTCACGCAACCGGAAATTAACAGGTTTAAACTGTGAAACGGTCTATACATTATATAGTTGTACGGAAATCCTGACAGCTCATTGAAAGGCACAGTTTCTGAATGGACTGTTTGTTTCACAGTATTTATACAGCACTTACTTTTATAGTAAATAAAAAAAGACGATGAAAATCTCCATTTTTAGAGAGTGGGACCGAACCAAGTCTGCACCCTCCTCCTTTGACCCGACTGGTCAAAATAACCCCACTATACAAAAGCTTCCGAAAACTCAAATTGGTGTATACACACAAACACAAACACACAAATAACACCAGTGGCCATCGGAGGATGACGGAAAACCACAGGATGGAGAAAGAAAAGGTCAAGTGGGTCTTAATTCCGCAAGCAGGGAAACCCCTCCGCCCCGCTCGATCGGAAAGAACCGTTGATCTGTGTAAAGTGTGAAAACCATACCGCAGCTGTTTGCTGATCATGACTCAACATTATACAGCCTTCGGTACAGTAAGGCGATAACGGCTGCTGCATGGTGGCAAACTCAGCAGGGGATGTAAAGGCTCCAGCTTAGCATCTGTCACGCCTGTTGCCATAACATGCACGTATCATGGTGGTTTCCCCCCACGTTCAGTTGAGCGGTTTTCTTCTTCTTTTTTTTTTTCTTCATAAGAGGTGGCAGCTGTATTATTTCTAGGGACTTATCTTGTGTCCTGTTGCTGTTCTGTAAATATCAGGTAATCGAGAAAGGAGAGAGGAAAAGCTGGATGATGATGATGATAAAACCAGGCTGGAACATCTCAACTGGCCGGAGATGTCATATTTTTCTCTTCCACTCCTTCTCGTACGCCATCAATATCTCTCCCGTGACCTTTTTTTATTTTATTTACAACAAGCTGCGATCACATTCTCACCCTCAAGACTCCTCAAGGCGAGGGAGCTCGGTCTTGTGTTCGTATCTGATGTCACCCACAAGGCTCGGCTGAAACATAAAGGCCATGCATCGGGAGGTCCTTCTGGTCATGACTCTATCATCTGCTTTAGTGAAAAGGCAGTGCTTTGGCTGATGGTACCTTCCCTAGTGTGGTATGAAAAACACTTGTACACAATGACCTGGCTTGAGTGTTTTTTTCCGTCTCTCGCTGGCAGGCCGACTCTTTTCCTATCAGCATTGTGGTAGCGCTCATAAATGAGATTCCTCGGTGTTTGTAACGCCAGGTGACATTACAAAACGCCCCCGAGTTGTACTTTTGGGTGTTACGGCTCATATTTATGTGGAGCAGAGGATTTAACACAGAGGAAATAACATCATGGAAACTTGCATTTTATCAGCATTGTAGCCGTGTGTCTGTGTTTTTCGATGGTGACATTCGACATTCAGTTTCCTTCTTACACATGAAATACTTTTGCTTTTATTTTTACCGATGCACCTGGAGTGGGATAGCCTTGCTTGAACTCCTGCTACGTGTCGTTTCCAGAGGTGGGAGGTAACAGAGCACTTTGTTTCTGTACTCACTTTCAGGTTTCTTTACTTGAGTATTTATTTTTCAGACAACTTTTTACATTTAAAAACAAATATCTGTACTTTCTCTTCCTTACATTTTGAAAACAAGCTCATCACTTTAGTTTAAATGCATTTGAGTGGAATTATAGATTTTTCTATTTTTTATTTTTAATATGACACGAGTTAGCCTTCCCAGAAAAAAAAACAGCAAGTAGAAATATCCTTCGTAGGGATAATTTATACTTTGTGTATTTCAGAGCCTGTTCTTCTGTACTACTGAATCAGAACTACTTTTCCCACATTCTTTATGAACACAAGCATATGTACTCTTACTTCTGACACCTCTGCTTGTTGCTTTAAAACCTCATGGCACTGATTGTTTGACCTTTTTCATCGCTAACCAATGGGAACATCAGTCTAACGGGAGCCAAACTGTTATTTCTGTGTGTTGAAATCCAGCTGCTGGGAATCAGACTGTTTCCTGTCAGGTTTCCCTTAAAAAAAAAAAAAAAAAAATTGGCTGTATTTGTCAACTGTCTTCGCTGTCGTGCACTCCGGGCTCAGTCTGAACTTTTCGTCTTTACCCGTGTATGCCTTATCTACTTTATCTGCACTGTGTCAAGCAAAAGGCATACTCAGCAAAGGTGAGGAGGTTGTGAGAGATGTGTGAATCGAAATCGTGTGTGTGTGTGTCGGTTTTGCTTCCTTCTGTGTGTGCTGGTGTGCTGGTGTGTTAAGTATTAACTGATGGGAAGGTTGCCGTGCCTTTCACCCTACGGTCAGCTACCTTGACAACGTAATGAAAAAGAAGCTGCCTTCTCTCCCCATTTCCTTTTTTTTATTTTGGTATCGTACCTCATCTCTCTGTTTGACAAACAGCTGACTTTCACACACCAGTACCTTCCCTGTACACTCATATCCACTTTCATTTCACGGGGGCACAGCCCTATAAAACAGATCCCCATGTTGTATATTTCGACCCATATGACACTCTAAGCGGCAATAAACATCCATTCCTCAACTGTTTAATCCGCTGTCATGTCATAGCTGTTGTAGAGGATCAAGTACAGTATGTCTGTTTTTTAAAAGCTCATGGAATAATGATTCACATTTCTTCCCAAGTTTAGGACTTTTTTTTTTTAATCTGTCATTTATTTGTTCAACAAATCGATTAATGTGTTTATAAAATGTGATCCAAACCACCAGCCTGAAACCCAGACGTTGCTTTTATTAACATTCTTGTGTGTTTTTTCCCATATTTCTCTCCGGTGGCAGCTGGGTTGAACTGAATTTTTGGCCGCCTCCCACCTCCTCCCTCACAGCTGACCTCACCCCTAGGTGACGGCCTGCGTAGCGTCCGCCATCTTTACACGTGCATCGATATTAACCTGAAGGACACGCAAGCTGCACATTACCTCATCTGTAACACTAGCCGCGTTGTTGCTGAATTTTGCATGGTCACATTGACCTGGTTACTCCTTCATTATTCATGGAGATGGGAGGAAAGCAGCAAAATGAATACACGCTCACATGCATGCGTATCTAAAAGGAGGCGGAGGCCACGAGAGATTTTAAAGGAGCATCAGGTTGGAGAGACGGTGTGGTCGATGTCATTGGCTTCACTGCTTGAAACCTAAGAGCCATGTGACTGACTTGTGCGTTCGTGCCTGTACGTGAGTGTGTGTGAACTCAATCAGTCCTTGGGCAAAAAAAAAAGGGGTGTGTGGGAGTAATCCAGCACAGGAGACATAACACCCGGACCATTAGTGGACCGGCTCACATAACCTTAGCGCTGGTGGCTGACAGACGTGCGTAAACACATGGCACCGTATTCACCGTGGCTTCAGTATTCACCACCTCTCCTCACAACCAACCCCCCCACGAGACTCTTCTTTCTGACGCTACACTTGGGAGGCTCACACATATTTGCCATGGTCCTCGGCGAGCTCTCAGAGGGCAGGATTAATGGCGGTGTGTGCCGCACACCCAGGGCCAGACAAAGCCGCCCCATCTGGAGCTCCAACCCGTGACTGGGGGGGGAACAGAGGCAGCACACAGAGCCCGGTCAAGGCAGCCCGGGTAGGAGGGGGGGGGATCTATAGGCACCACTTCATAAATGAGCAGGAGTCCTGGGCCGTCCCTGCACATGAATGAAGGGGGCGTGTCCTCCTTTTGATGTGATGGGGAGGAAAAAAGGGGTCCTGCATGCTGGCCTGGGTTTGGTGCTACGCCAAATGGATCGCATTTCCCCCTACCAGCTGATTAAACAGCCATATCTGCATCCATCACTGGGATCTTATTCAAACAATGGCAGCAGCCAGAGGGGATACAGGCATGGCCTCTTACTACCTATTTAAGGAACCAGATAGATTGAAATGAATCAGTAAAATTCAATAAAATACAACCTTTTTAGATTAACAGTATATTAAAACTGCATCCTTTTTGGGTCCCATCCCCAGGTCGGAAACCACTGGCCTAATTCCCCCCCAATTATTCTGTTGGTTTTATTTTAAGAAACTGGGGTATTTTTGGAATTGGCAGTTCTCATTAAAGTCCCCAGTTGGTCTGTTTTACTCGCCCGTAGATATATTGGCAACGTCTGGAACACTGTGTGCTGGTGATGGACAAAAAACATGCACTTCCCGGCAGGGGCTTTTGGCAAGCGGCTGCAGGGACACCTTCTCAAGCGGGGCGATGTCAAGACAGCAAAAAAATAACTGAACTTTTAATGCGTAGTAAGTGAGAGGGAGAAAACGGTGTTTATTACCAAAACACCCTCGAGCCCCTAGATGTTCTATTCAAGCTTTGACTTTACCAGTTCGCTGTTGTTGATGCGGCTGATAGCATCAAACTGCTAGTCCTTTTTTTGTGTGGAGGCTGTTTGTTGTTGTCGTTGCTTCCCCGTTGTTCGTGTCCTGAAGCGTGTGCTCTTTGCTTCTCCTCCCTCAGGCCCAGCGACGAGAGGCACTCCACTGTGACGGCCGACGCCACCGTGGACGACCTGGCTCAGGCCGTGGACTCCATCCTCCATCAAAGGCTTTGAGTACGAGGCTGGGGGGGCGATACAGGCTAGTGCCCGGTAGTCTTATAGCTCTTAAGTGTCGTTATCAGTAGGAAGGGTGTATTTCAAGTAACATATCAAAGACGAAAAATACCTCCCTAATACTGTGTATCTTGTAACTGTCAACTACGGGCAACACCCAGCCATCTGACGCTCCACGTAGTGTTAAACAAACTTTAGAATATGCAGAACTGTTACCCAAGTCTACAGGAGATAAGCTTTTCTTGTACATGTTGGGGCTGCACCGTGGCGTTTGTTAGTACATGATTGGAATAGATAAGATACCTCAAGTGGACACGTATGTGCCTGTAATCTGCTGCTGACTGACGGAAGGACGTTGACGTTTTGTGGAAATGCAGCTGTAGTGTGTGTTTTCACATTTCATCTGTTGATGTAAGGAGCCGATTGCATGAAGGTGACGGTGCTGTGGCTCACTCCCTTTACACAAAACATGCACAGTAATTATAGAAATAAAGCTATTTTTGTTTTGTAGCTGTTGAAAACATTTGTCTCCCTGAATTTGCCAATTTGTCTGAGTCAGAGATCTTGTTTTTAAAAAGAAAAAAAGAGAAACGGGTCTGCAGGTCTCCAGGCACTGGAAGAAAAACGTAGCCTTGACTCTGGTTTGAACTGGAATTTATATCGGAGCGGCTTTTGTTTTTGCAAAAAACAGATCCCTGGAAATGGGAAGTCAGCTGGTCTCGGAGATGATGAATGCAGAAACCAGGCGAGTGTGATGAATTACGCTGGTGCTTGAGCTCATGTTTCCCCCTCCTCCTCTGTAAACAATATGAAATGAGCTCTCCATCATCGGAGTAAAGCATCGCAAATTTACAACTGCTCTTCTTAATTAAGTTGACAGGAAGCCGCCTCTGCCCCGTCATTGTGACATCGTTAATTGCCGCTCATTAGACCCAGTATCTATCTAGCACCGATCCAGCTTTTTCAGACCTGATACCGATACCTGGGCTTTGGGTATCAGCCGATCTGATACCAGTGTTTAAATAGTAAGCTGTATGCCTTACTGTGTGGAAGTGACTGGGATTAGTCTTTTATGTTTGAGGCTTTAAATCAAAACTGTAACAAATAAACTGCTGTTTATTAAAATAACGCCATCCAACACTAGACCTGCATGTTGTCATGGATACCCGATGAGCTATTTGTGTGAGAACTGGACCAGATATCCAGTTTCTGGTTTCGGTATCGATGCATCTCTCGTCTACAGTGAGGTTAGATAAAATGACGAGGAGGGGAGGGGTGAAAAAAAAAAAAAAGAAAAAGTTGGGTTATTTGGCTTTTTTGTGTGCCAGCTGGATCGTCGAAGCCTCTGGAAGTGGGGCGTAAAACAAACGATCCTCCATCGCTGCCCCCGAGGTTTCTATGCACCAAATAGATTCAACAAGAACAAAAGCCCATTGCCAAGTGATTCATTGAGGCCTTTCTGGTTCACTTCACCATTCGCTGACACAAGCTTGAATGTTATTGGGCAATTAAAGGTAATGAAATGCTACGAAGTGTTATGAAACTGTGCCTGAGCTGGGTGTACCAAATATTAATGTACGCGGCAAAGTACTAGCAGCTGGTACCCCGGTTTTCCGAACAGCTGACACATTGTTTGACTTAGTGTTTTTGTCCATTATGGTACCGCCTATTGGCCTTGCGCGGAGCTATTAAACATATATTTGACTACTCTCGAATGAATTGGCTTTAACCGAGTGCCAGTTCATGGAAGTGCAGTAATTCCGAAGAATGCAGGCCACGGTTTTCCAGCTCCACCTCTTGGCAGGTTCGCCGCCACCAGTTGGTTGACAACCGCACCGGTTCTGCCCGAGGTCATCCACCCCGCTCGGCGCAAGTTTACAAATTAGCAGCAGTTTACCTCTGGAGTGCAGCTGCATTGATTCCCCCAGCTGTGACCACAGACTGTGAAGCAAGATTACCTTTTCATAGAGATGACCTGATTTCGGGAGACGTGTCTGGGCATGTTTGACCTCACCGCCACGGGACAGTATCGACAGGCAGAATGTGCTGTCAGAGCCTTGACTGACTGAAGCTACTGTTGTTGTATTTTTCCAGTTATTGGCACATGATGGTTTGTCATCTTTTTTTTTTTTCCATCAGTGTTGTTTTCTCACTTACTACACGGCCGCAGTTAACCTCACTGTTGACATGCATTAAGTGTACTTACTCACAAGTAAACAAGGTCAGTCCTGAAGCGATTATAGGCGCTTATTTGCTTCAGTCAGAAAATTTGCAGAACTTTTATTTACTTATTGTTTTAGCTGCAGAACCAATGTCCCATCAGCCTCAGTGTTTATAGCCTCACTATTTAGCAAATCTTAGCGTTCTAATATGCAAAACTAAGATGTTTGTCAGACGAATGAAGCAACTGAAGGACGACAAAAAACAAACATATTTTTCTTGCAAATCTACTGGATTCACGGCAAACTTGCAGCTCAGCGTTTATCGTAAAATATCGGATTCAGGCTAATGAGTGACTATGAATGCTAAATGTGTGGGTGTATCCCAGAGTAACCCCAGGGTCATTTAGTGCATGAGCTCATTTTATGTAACTGACACATGGGGGATGTGAAGCCCCTCAGCCTGTCTGTCAGGCAGAGACGAACATGTGCTACGCGAGGACGAGTGTGTTTAATGTGTCATTCCCGATCTCCGGCATCCAGCGTTAACCTTCACCTTCGGGGCCTCGTTTGCACAAAGTTTGGAACCAAATCTGATGAGATAATTGACTCCATTTAATACAAAAAACTAATTTGATAAATATTATCCTATATTTTTGGGGAACGAATTGTGAAAGAAATTTAAAATAAAGTCAAGACACTTTCAGAAATGAGGTGCACCTTGGGATCTTTGCAGCTGTGTGTGAGTGTGAGTGTGAATGTAAGTGTGTGTCTAAGCCAACGTTCATATACATCTTTATGTCATCTGTTTGGGTTTGGCTCCTCTTACGCGCCGCGCACACTGCCGCTCTTGTGGCGCACCTGCGTTTACCCACCTTAACGACTGCCAGCTGTGCGTTACCCTGAACTTTTCATCTCCATTCATTTGGCGCTTCCTGTTTGACAGGAAGCGGCAAGGTCAGCTGACCAGACAACGCCGCACACACACCTGCAAAGCCCCCAAAATGCACGGATATCTGTGGAAACATGCGCTTGTTTTGACAGCAGTCACTTATTTGCCTCCCCTCCCTTTCTGTGTGTGGGTCACGGCTCCATGCGTAGGCCTGTCGCTCTGCCTCGCCAAGCCACATGGTCCCCCCCCACACACATCTCATCACTCGCCTTCCCTCGTGGGCAGCCGTGCCAACAGCACTTGGTGGCGTGAGAGGGCTCTGAAACCTCAGAATGTCATCGGGTTTGGAGCGGAGGCCTGTTTTTTTTCCCCCTCCCTTCCTCCCCGAGTCTTCACAGGCGATCTGGGGAAGAGTCTCAGTTCATACACAAAGCGGTCTGTACTCCCGATGTGGTCCCCCCCCCCCCTCCCGTGACCCCTGCTTCACTGCATCAGAGGCCCCGCTCTCCCGACGCTAAGCACGACCCCTGTGATGTCATACCCGAGCGCGTGCGTATGTATAATCCAGGAGAAAGGGTGGTCGTATGTCACAGCGCAGTGTAAACTAACTGTCGTCGTCCACAAAAGGTCTTGAAGGCTTTACAGCTGACCTCCAGTTTAATGTCAGACTCCAGTCACCGTTTGTAAAAAAGCCAAAGCATTCAGCACTAAACAGTTGTCATCCTCCATTCCTCTTGCTGAAGTGAGAACTATTTCACTTGTGAAGACTTGTATGACCTTGAGACACCTCCTGACTACTGCTGTGCAGACATAACACTGACTGAACGGTTAAAAAGTGATTTTTTTTGCACCTCAGACACATGTTGTGGTTTGTTCGTGCGTTAAAGCGTGTGTGAGATTAAACACAATAACTACCTCCAGACACAAGAGTGTATTGATTCAATGCATACATGCAGAAGAAAATGTAGTGAGCTTAAGGTCAAGTTCCCAGTATTCAGCTCCTGTTATAAAAGCCTGAAACGACACTCACGCTGCAACTGGAAATGTTTTGTGGCCAGGTGCTGCTGCTTAAATGTCTTTCACCCCGACCACATTTGAGCTGCCAAGCAAAGGGAAGGCACCCGACCAAGAACCTAGAGCCAACGTTCAGTCTCATGTCAACATACGGTTTCTTTTTGTTTATTAGAAACGTTCCAATACTAGGAAAAAAATAACTAATTCTCCAAAAATTCAATTTGCTGAACGTGAGAAAACCGGAAACTTTTAAGCTGTTGACGTGGAGGGAAAAAAAAAAAACACATTCCAGTAAACTTGTCATTAAAGAGAAGCAGACAGATGTTTTATGCACCTGAAAGGTCAGACATAAACCTCCCCTGTGTTGCACTGTGGGACATTTTTTGTGTGTGATGTGAATCGGATAAGACGGTTCCAAGAGTGACCACCGACCTGTTGCGTCAGTGCTGGTGGGGGTTGTGTCTGGACAAGTGTAGTGCACTCTCTATCTCAGAACACAGCCTCCTTTCACTTCTGTCACTCCGCTGATTAAAGGCCGGGGCCCCTCGGTGCGTCCGTCTGCCCCACGGCACGTTTACAAGGGTGCTGTTTGCCCGTTTCCTTCTCCACTCATTGCACGAACGGGGCAGCGGCTAGCATGTTCCATACCGACCGTGTAAATATGACCTCACTATGCAAGTTCTCGTGCAAAAAGCTAAATGATCCAGTCCATCGTGAGACCGTGCATATGCCCCGTAGGTGAGTTTAATCCCAGTTAGAGTAAAGCATGTCAAGCAATAACAATATAGTCTAACGAGGTGACTTTTTCTTCCCTCGATGGCACCTTACGCTTTCAAAAGAATGACGTCGCCACATGCAGAAGTCGTATGGAGGGGTGAATCCACAAAGCAAACGACAGTGTAGTTGTGGAGGTTTGCACCAGATTCGGGGAGGGGAGGCAGACAAACGGCAGCAGCAGCAGCAGCAGCAGCAGCCCTGACACATGGCCCACATTCACAGCCACCTCCCACGTCACTGTGCTCCTCGGAGGAAAAAGCCCCTTTTGTTTCCCAGTGCGGGGAGGGAGGGAGGTCTCTGGGGTGAACTGCCGCTCAGCTCCACCACTCCACCCGCCATCAAAAAAAAAAAAAAAAAAAGAAAGCAAAAAGAAACGGGGACCGGACTTCCCACCCCTGCCTGGCGTCCTCCCCCGCTTCAGCACACAAACACAGGCCCATCAGTAGTAACACTACTACGCTTGTGATTGTCCTTTACTGCTACTTAATTGGGTCAGTCTGCATTGTTGTATTAAAGACGACTCCAACAATGACCTTGCTGTTAATGCATGTGCTTGGCTAATAGCAGTAGTGGAATGGTCTTTCAGACTTTTTTTTAAGTCCTGCAGATGCATTAACATGTGAGCACGTGTTTAGTAGTTCATTATAGTATATAGCACAGATTTGAGAGTGAAATAGAGTAGAGTGAAACAATATTTGTGTCTGGGATGCATTTAAAGTAACAAAAACTGAAGTCCAAGTAGAAATTTCTCATAAAAAAATGTGTTACAGTATCAAATTTAATGACTGCCTAATGCATGAATCCCATCCCTACCCTGTATGTCGAATGCAAAGCCTTAGTATTGTTTGGAATTTCCAAATTTGCATCCATTCAAGCCCGCTCGCTTCTTTTCTTTTTCACTTCACATTCCGTCTTGAACACGCCGGATTTGGTGAATAAAGACGCTGAAATAACGCCATTACAAATGACACATTTAAAACTGTGTTTATTTGTATAGAAATATGCTCATGTTTTACATAACTTTGTAGTTACAAATCGTAAAAAGAAAGGATATTAATGCTATTAGCATCAAAAGAAAAGTTTCTCACACAAAAACGGGAGATCTCGGGAGAGAAAGCCTGATCTGATGTTACTGTGTAAAAGGTTAAGCTCTTTAATATACTTTACAGGCCGTTACTCGGTAAGAGTGAAAGGAACTTTACTAAAAAAAAGTAGCTCTCGAAGTAGTCTTCATTGCTGTCCATCATGTACTCAAGTACTGTTGAAGAACGTCATAGGAACGGACACTCTTTCTAGTGCAGAGAATTTATACAAACCTGCTGTGAATTCTCTCCAAACGTAGTACAATGAAGGTAATCAGGGTTACAGACAAATGTAAGACCCCAGTCTCTGAGCCAACATTAATATATCACTTTTATATTTATCAGTTCTTTCATCTCCACACAAATCCGTCCTCCCCGACGTCCTGGTTCTCCTGAGACACAGTTGAGATAACGCACAGTGTGGGAGTAGCTTCTTCTACACAAAGCCTCTGAAACTGGGTGTTCAGCCCACAAAGCTCCTGCTCAAAAAAAAAAACACAAAAAAAAAACACAAGTGCTGGAAAGCATAAGCTCTCCGCTTGCTTTGTCCTTAAGACTATCAGTACTGTTTACTGTACCACCTGGCGATAAACTTTCAGTCCTCTAAATTAGCGTCCCCCTGAGAGGAAAACAGTCCAGCTCAGTTCCTCTCAATTTGCTCAATGTCGAGTTCGCCTCCGAGCTGATACACGTCCTTCCTCATGCTACACAGCCCCGCCCACAGAGGCTCGCTGTCCTTCCCGTGCGTCGTCCCCGGCATCCAGTCCACCTCCTCGATGGCGGGGTCCGACGGCGCGCTCCCGGTGATCTCACCCTCTTTGGTCGGAGGCTGAATGTCCTCCAGGCTGCGTTCGCTTGCCGACGAGTCGTCGTTGGTGGCGTCGCGCTGAGCGGCGCTCCTGAGAGTGGTGAGGGCCTGGCTCGACTCGCAGATGTCTTCGCCTGTGATTCCGGGGCAGCTAAGGCTGTGGAAGTTGCGAAGTTTCTGAGGAAGAACGGAAAGAAACTTTGTTTTATAAGCATAAAAGTAGAGGACTCTCCATTGTGATGAAAAACATTTCATCCTTCTTGGACCCATGTCTTAATTAAGGCACAAACGAAGCTGCAAAGGGCAAACAGCCGTCCTGTGAAAACAATCCCTCTACTGTACTCACTGTATGTGGGTGAGTCAGTGAGGTCAGAGCTGGACACTGAGCAACAACCAATGTTATATGAAAGAAAGTAAGAAGATTTGAAGGGTATAAATTTAGCCTGCGTTACATCCTGGAGCAACTGGTCGTCGGTTGAGTGAAGCCATGTGATCTGAGGTCCAACTGGAACCCCAGACACCCAGAGGGCAGACATCACTCATATCCGCCTTTTGACTCTTTATGTTCATTGTACAGTCCCTGTGAAAGGCCCGCATGCATCTGGCAAACCCAGAAGCCTCCCTAGGCAAATCCACATGTGCCAACTCTGCCGCAGGGCAAGTGCTGTGACAGCTGTGCGTGCTGGGAGTGGAAGGCTTTATGACACGGGCTTATCCAATCTGTACAGCTAATGTAGAGAGGGCAGGACAGCTGCCTCATGCCTGACCACTACGGTGTTCGGGCCAGGAGAATAGGGCCTCTGTGGAAACCCCCCCCCCCCCCTGTCACTTGTGTGCTTATGCAACACCTAACAAGCATGGGACTGTTGGGGATGCAGGTCGCAGCCAAGTGTATGAACCACGGCTACAAGTAATCGATCCTCCAGAGCACGGTTTATGATATGAGGAACTGGTGAAGTTATGATCTGTGCCTTCGACCCGACCGCGGTGAGAAAGGTCCTCGGCACCGCGGGGGTAGTAGATCAAACGCTGGGTGGGGGGGGCTGCTGTTTTTCTTGGCTCCACTCAAAGGGGTCCATTTGTCAGCACCGGGCCCAGTGTCACATTGCTGCTTTCTGCGTTAGCACTTCAGCCTCGGCAGTCAGATTTCTGGCCCGGGCCATGGGACCGAACTGATAAGGCCAAGAGCAGTCTGGATTATAGCGAAACAGTGGCGACACCATCGACTTCACCAACACTCCAGCTTAGAACGGAGGTGTTCTGCAGAGGGAGAGTGTCACACACACAACCCACTGCACCACCTTACAGTGCGGGTCATGAATAAGTGTTGCCGGTGTCCAGTTTCTCTGCTACTATCACCCCCCCCCCCCCCCCGCCCCGCCTCTCCCTCCCTCTTTAGCTCTCTGGATGAAATGGAGAAGAGAGCAGACTCCTCATCCATACTGACCTTGACTCTACGTCAATACAAGCTGATCAATAGCTCATGAGGCCCAGTTGTGGCAGCGATCCACGCACTGAGCTGAATTTACAGAAATCGATATCTCTTTTACCCCAGCACGCATCTCCCCTCCGCCACGATCTATAACCCCTGCCACGGTTGCTCTACTTCCTGACATTCATGGAGCCGCGGTGAGTCACGCAGAGGGTAGCGGTTTCTCCCTGGGTAAAACTACACCGTGTGGATGAGAGGACACTTTAGAGACACACTCAGCACTGTGGCCGATCTTTGAATAGTAAGGTGACTTTGAGTACCGATTATATGGTGACGTGTGAAACCCTTGAGAGTTGAGTGCCGAGCGAGTTTTGGATGAAGTAAACATCTTTTCCATTCCATATTAAGTGACTCGTTTTTCAACAAATCAGTCGATAATGAAGCAAATTATTTGTTGCGTCTATAAAATGGCAGAAAATTATGAAAACAGCCTGTCACAAGTTCCCAGGGCTCAAGATGACATCTTTGTAAGCAGCTTGTTATGTCTAACCAACAGTCCAAAACTAAAAAAAAAAATCCATTTACGATCATATAAATCACAGAAAAGAAGCAGATCCTCATATTTGAGAAACTGAAACTGCTAAATTACTAAAAGCAAAATTTTTGGGAGCTTTTTTTTTTTTTTAGATCGACTTATCAGCACTACCTCTTGGTTTAGTTGCACAACCGAACACAAATATGTGAAAGCCATTTTCTCCAGGGCTTGCCTGTAAACCAGACACACTTTAAAAACACGTCTTGCAACAAAAAAGAAAAACGATATGATGTAATTAAACACAACAGTCCCTTTTTGATAGAGGAACCGAGAACACAATGCACAAACAGCAGGAAAGATCCCAATGCTAACAATCTCAGCACCCTGACATTCCTCTGTGAAAATATTGTTGGTAACCTCGCCTAAGGCCGTTTTCTCCACGCTGACCTCGTCCCTGTTTGGAGCGCGCGCGTGTGTGGCGTCTGCTTGTCCTGTCACAGCAGCACCGTTGTTAAGACTCCGCTGAACTCTGGGTGACATTCTCAGAGGGGCCAAGTCCAGCTCTGTTTATGATCCAGTCGGCGTTGGTGTGAAACTTAACCGTGTGTGTCTGTGTGCTTGTGGGGCCAGGATGTGCTGAGATCGTCAACATGGTTGTGGTTTCATAAGATATTTTTTTTGTGTGTGAATACTAACTAATCTGATCATCTGACTGTCTTAATTCCTCAATTAAATCATCTTTATCCAGTAAAGGCAATTCTATTTCTGCAAATACACAACCACGTAATGGAATGTGACCCGACACAGGCCTGCATGACTGAACAATCGCCTTCATTTAACGACAATGCCTGCAGAAACACTTGTGAGGTGTGCTGAGGAAGAACAGACACAATGGCGTGACCTGCGTTGATAGTGTTGTTTTATCCAACATGGAAGTTGCAAGTTGCCACAGCATCATAACGAGCTAATGATGGACCAAGCGGAGCTTCAAGCTTGCAGCGGCGGCTCTTGTCTAATGTTTGACACCGACACTTTTGCAGAGCATGAGAGGGTCTGTGGCGAGTTCAGCCAATAAATAAATACCACATAAATGCCACTTGGAATTGCCTCTGATAGATTATATGCTCCGGGGCAACACTAAAAATACTGTTGTAGTGTATATCAGGCATGGAGTGACGTTAAACAGGATACATACTCCTTAGATTTTAAAACTGCATTAAATCAAGAGTATATTCAGTGTCCTGTGTGATATTTTTAAATACCAACCTGGGTCATCTTGGCCAGGTCCAAAGAAGGCCTCTGTTTGTGTGTGTCAGCTGGTCTTCTGCGCTTCACGCCGATCTTCTTGTCGTTGAGGACGCAAGGCTGTGAGCGGCTACGGGCGAGACCCCCTTGTCCGCCACGGCGCTCCAGCTCTGGCGTGGAGTCGGGGGAGCTGGGGGGCGAGGGTCCACGAGGCTCGGGGAGGCAGATCTGTTCGTGAGAGAGGTAGAGGGGCTGTGCTGAGGGCTCGGGGGACAGGATCATGGAGGAGGAGGGCGTCAGGCCGGTGAAGGCAGAGTGGAAGGGAGGCGCTGGGTGAAGCAGGGCATCTCCAAGGTGTTGGAGCGGGCGGGCAGGCTGAAGCTGGAGCTGCGCTGCATGGCCGGGAAGCCGAGCTGCGCGTTGCCCGCGGCGCCGCGCTGGACGCTGCCGCCGCTGTGGCACCTCCTCTTCTCCACCGTCGTCCACACGCGGGAGCTCTGAGGGCGCCAGGTGGAACGGCAGCCGCCCAGCTCGTCCGAGCAAGACAGGGACCGGCACTGCCGCTTGCTGGGGGGCGCGGTGGAGTGCGAGGACGCAGCCTCAGTCAGGCTGAGGTCGTGCAACAAGCTGGTGATTGTGGTTGAAGTGGAGCCAACATCCCAATCCCAGTGGGCAGGACTCTTGTGCACCTCAGGCAGGACGTCCCACAGGCTCTCCAGGCTGGTCCCAACTGGCCTCTGCTGTATAGCGCAGCTGTGACCCAACTCACGCCACCGGCTCGTCTCTGCAACAAAAGACCAGATTCATTTTCATGAAATAACCTTTTTAAAAGCTGACGAGGCAACTCTGTAATGCCACTAGTCACTGCTTTGCATAATTGGCCCTAAAAATAAATCACGTCCTCCAGGTTCTGCTTTAGTGTCACAGTGTGTAATCACAGCTAATTGGGAAAGGGAGCGGCGCTCAATGTCTAACCGGCTTCGATATCAAACTCTGCTGTGGCAGATAAAATGTCAATAACCCATCATAAACATTGACTAAAGCGTATCAGTTTTGATTTATTTTGAGACCGGCAAGGGATTCTATATCAGACCTGCCCTATCTGCCTTTTATCGATAGCACCGTCACCACCATGACACGAAAAGCACCTGCTATTCCCACAAAAGAGACTCTGACTGCCGAATGGTTCGGGCCAAATGAACTGCTCAGTCAGATACGAAACGTCATGCCCACTCCTCGGATGCAAAAGGCTTATTCTTCTCCACTGGAGATAAAATCCCAAAATACCACCTCCAGTACACGTGCAGGAGGGAGAACAAAGGCCAGTGTTAACAACACCTACTGGTCCTGTTGTGTTCTCTGCCAGTGGTTTACTCAATGCCAAGTTACAAGGACAGAATACCATTTAATCTTCCAGTACAAAGACTGTAAAAGCTCTTGGGCAGGGTAAACTAACTATATGGGCCTTGGTTGTTTTAAACAAATTTTCGACTTGGGGACAACATGTCCACAGCTTTAAAGCATGCAGGAGTGCCGTAAGATCCCAGCTAATGATGGGCCGCCAACATGTAGTTAGTAGCGCACGTTTATCTTGGCTGAGACACCTGTCAGACATGTTTCGTACAATGGGACTGTCGACCAGATGCAGCAGAGACTGGCTTGCTGCCTTCCTGCCAGTCATTTCTCAGAAATGTTACGACAATAACAACGATCTCTACTGTCACCTCGTTTTAAGTACATATTAACATGTCATGTTCAGTTTGTGATGGTATATAAGGCACTTACCAGCCCAAAAAAGAAGAAATATGGCTGGAATTGCGACATGATTTATACCAAATTAGCAATTCCTTTATTCCAATATTACATTTGCATTTATTTAATGAAGTATCTAATTTAGTTTGTTTCTCAAACATACATTTGCATATTTTATTTACTAACATATGAACATAATACTCTTACCCATGAGTCCACAAGAGAAAAGTGCCGTCCCCTGGCTCATGGTCTGCGTCTGGAACTGCAGAAATGCAAGAGAGAGAGTCAAATAAATAAGTTTGCATAAAATGAAAAGTAGGTTCTAGCATTGTCGAGTCGCTAAATCAACAAATACAAATCTATTTTAGGGTATAATTGCCGTAGCACATTTTTTGCTGCTGAGAGGTTAAGGCAAAGTGCGATCCATTGAGAGAGAGAGAGAGACTTCCACCATAAATGACTGACATTCAGACTCCTCGGAGCACGATGACTTCATTTCACGTGGCTGAGAGGGCAAACTCAGTCCACATTAGGAAGGGGATTTTCTCACTCTGTGCTGGCAGAAACGAGGTTTCTACTGCATGGATGCCGATTAGACAATGAGTCAGAGCCTTGTGAAACTAGAATACATTTAAAATGTAATTTGGAGTGAAGTATATGGAACACGGGGGGGTTAAAAATATGTGGCAAGCTAAACGCCCTGGGGAAAACAGGTGGCAGCTAGAATGATGCAATTATTATATAGTAACAAAAACATCCCTTACTACCAATTTTAAACAGCACTTCCTTACATTCAGTAGGGAAACACTTAGTCATCTACTTACAGATTTTATTCAGGGGAAGCTAAAAGTCTAATTTAAGCTCTGCTGTGTCGGCAACAATGTCACAATTTATATTTCATCTTCCCCTTTGACAAGTGCAGTTGAGGCCAAGGTTACGCACAAAGTCACGCAGGAAAAAATAAAAAATCCTCTCACCGGGCCCAAATCTGTACTTTTCGATGTTACATCATCGGCGCCCTTCTTTTCCAGTGTTTTCTTAAAAATGATCACCATGGCAACACACATCCTTGTCCCAGGCCGTTCCAGTGAGGGCAAGAAAAGCTGGTGGCCATCTTTACGGGCATGGTGTGAGCGGGCTGGTTTCTCATAAGCTTAAGACGGCGGGCCCTCTACTCCTGCAGGAATGTGCTTCACTCCTCGGCCCAATCCTTAGCAGACACACAAAGATGAGCACAGGATTAGAATTCAGTACATTTCTGACATTCTGTCCACCATATAAACAGGGAATAATCCCGCTGGATTGGGGAGAACAGATCCTCTGGGTGGAGGTTCTGAAACAGATGGCAATGGAGGGCGAACCCAATGCTCTCCTGCGGTTATAATCGACTAAAATACGTCTTTTCAATATCAAACCAGACCCTCAACATCACGTCACACATTCATACTGGAAACCTCCACACAGGCACTCCTGGAAACCTGCTCAAAGATGGAACGTGAAAATTCAAAAGGAGGTCATTGGTCCTTTTAATTCGCGAGTGACTTGCCGGGAAGCTCTCGCTCTGATTCGCAAGGTGGCGTGGCGTCTACGTCGCCATATGCGGTTGCCTGTAAATTTAAATTACTGCGTTCTCATCGCCTCAGTCTCTCTACGGTGCCACTAGAATTGGAACAGCATACCTTGTTTTGTTCTTGGCTGTTGATGTGGAGGCTTATTAGTCATCTGAGAGAGCGAGTTTCCTCAAAGTGTTCCACAGCACACAAAGAGGAATAGAGCAAAGTCAAAGTTGTGTAATTGAATCCTCAGGGGCTGGCTGGGAATAGCTGACCTTGCGGTTATCAAAACAACCCTCTTTGCGTTAGTGCTGCACTACGGTTACAGTACGTAGCTGATTAGCCATAGATGTAAATCTATATAATCATCAGGATCTGTTTTTCTTTTCCACCTCTAGATCAGTTGCATATAAGGAAATGTGAGGTAGGGGATTGAAACAAAGTGCTGGGGGACACAAGATGGTCGTACGATGCCTCCAAGGTCAGAGAGCGTCTGTTTGACCGACAGAACTGCAAACAGAAAAAAAAAAAAAAGAAGAAGTAGACGGTGTGTGTGACACAAAAGAGCACTCTGTGCAGAAGATGAGACACCGTGGGAAAACAAAAGTGGCGACATCAGAAGTGGGGTAGAGAGCAGCATCACAAGGCCCGAGGGAGCCGACATACTGGAGGAGGTGTTTGCATTCAGCATATGATTTCCATTACGAACACTTGTCCCCTTCAGGAAAACAACTTAAACACAACAAGGTTTGTTTGGCAGAGTTCTACGAGGAGATCAACACGGTTCAAGGAAGTCTGGCAGATTTAACTTGCGGCCTTGTGTGAATAGAAAAGAACCGATCAAAGCTCACGGTGTAGGTCGGGCCAGCTTATAGCGTGCGTGACCATTAACCACACAGATCTGTGCTTCACAGCAGAGATAACTAGGGACGTGCCGGAGCAGAGGAAACCGTTGTTTATATATTACCATTAATGGCTCGGTGAAGGACGCAGATGGCAATGACACAGAAAGGAAAAGAAAACCTCGCCCTAAAATAAATGAATTTGGCAAAACTCTTTTACAAGATGTTTACCCAAACAGAAAGGTCACCAAGTAAAAGAAAATCCGCCTGCAGAACTGGACTCTGAACAACATCCATTACTTTTAGTAAAAGAGAATCACAACAACGTATCATCTCATGCTCAGACCAACGTTTTTATGCCATAAATCTGAGCCGAGTGCCTTAAATGGGTGAGGTTTATAACGTAATTATAAACATTCCTCAGCTCCATGACATAAGTTGAGCACACACAATTATAAACGCCTAACCTAGCCCCACAGCCTTTGAAAACCATTCAAACTTGTGACAATTTATGAATAGAAAACATGTTGAGAAGTGCTGGCAAAGGGCTGTCTGCTTTTTCTTGCCGGGACAAAGCTTACCAGGGCATGATTTCCTTCGCGGATACACCCAATCCACTCACCTCATGCCCAGTGCACTTATGTGTTCAAAGATGCAGATGAAGCTATAATCTGTCCAAGGTATCTCAAATTTCTGCCCAAGGGGGTGTCGCTATGACGTCACAACCTGAACCCTCTCCATAAGCAGCGCCAACCATGACATGTGAGAAGTCTAATCTCCGAAAAGGGGAAGAACATTGCAGGACGTGCCCCTTAGACGAGGCTTTCCATCACACGCGAGCAGGTCTGCAGTGACAGCGGCCTTCCTAAATAACAACAATAATGTGACCTTGTGCAAGCTGATGGGACTCGACACTTCCTTTGTGGCCACCACAAGCCTCGCAACTTCGGCGTGTCAGGAAAAGAAAACGTGTCGCCTGGCCTAAATGAGCGATAGATAGGCGACCACAGAGCCGAGTATACAATGGAGGTCTGCTTTAGTCAGCTCAACTATCAAACATGCTCTATTTTCTATACAAAGAAGGATGCAAGTAATATTTTGTGGACTTTTTTTGGGGGGTTCAAGAAGACTATCAACCTTACAATAGACATTTAAACTGTAGTCACCCTTGAAAGCTCCATTCCCCCAATTAGAGCAGCCTCTCCATACATTATTCAGACTGTAATCCCACAGGTTAGGCCAACATTACATAAGGATTTGGCAGCTTTGTGTCTGACTGACAATTAGAGCTCATACTAATACCACATAGCACTTAGACAGCTGGTGGAAAACCACAGTGTTTAAAATCAATGCTGCATCTTGTATCGGTTCCTGATCAAGACTATTTTTAATAGAGTATTATTAAAGCATCCACATGTGTAAAATTGATGCAAAACTCCAAACATAACGGCTTAAATGTTCCTCCTTTGACATTCCTGCATGCATGGCAGTCAAATCTGTGTCCTGCTCACAACAATCCCAGGATTGTGGCCCTCTCAGTAATCCGAGCATCTGCTGAGCACCTGAGACGGCCCGACTTGAAACCCGACTGAGGGATTTGTGCTGGGCTTCATCACCACACCACTTGTGAAAGGAATGCTGGGTAAAAAAGTCTAGCTGTCCCCTTCCACTGAGAGATGTCCCTCAAAAAGCTCGTTACCCCCTTGAGCTTTTGGCTCCGGTGGCCTACTTCTTTGGGTTGCATATCTTGTCCAGGATCCATATTTGGACTCCGATTCGAGCAGTTCCTCATGCCATAATGGTGGGTGTGTTTACAGAGCATGCAATAAAAAAAAGCAGACGGACACGCAGGGCTCATGGAGACTGGGTAATTGAATGACAAATTGGCAGACGAGTTCTACTTTTTCTACAGCACGGTTAATCATTTTCACTGTGGAAAAATTCCAAGCTTTTTTTTCGAAACCCAAACCTTACTTTGTTGGAGTTTTCATTAATTAGGTGCCACAAAGGGCAGGTGCCACCGAGTTTTGCCACGGCTGACTGACTGAAAAGAAATTTATGGAACTCATTGTAAGGTGGAGGCTAGCCCACAGCTGCCCGCATGTTCACAGACATTAGGCTATGTCAAACAGGAGGCACACTCTACATTTAAAGCAGCGAGTGAATAGTCAGAAATGAGCATGGCTGGGAGGCTTCAATAGTAGTTATCAGGCTCAGTTGAGGGCCTGGGGTACAGCCAAGGTCTCACAAGCATGCAGCTGCCCACTTACCATAAACACAAAAGCTCAGCATGGCTATGCATGGCAGCCAAGGAGGCCTACGTTTTAAAGCAAGCCTGCTGTTTAATCATCTCATACATAATCACTCGCACTGTATACATTCGTCCAGAACAAGAGCTTTGTTGAGCTCTGTAATCGAGGCTTTCAACAAACCTGTCCAACTTGGACAGAGACGTTTGTCTACTTTGAATGCTGCGTCTAAAAAAAAAAGTCTCTTAATTACACAGGGTTTGGAGACACAACACTCTTTTTACTCGCACGGCAGAAGAACATTTAATAGATCCACATATGAATAAGTCACATGCAGTGGACACAGCCCTATTAATCAAAATTAAGAGTGGAGGAGAAAGAGCACTCTCGAGTTTTACATGAATGTTACCATCCCCCACAATGCATTTCCACTGGCCATACATACATGAAAGCCAGGGAACTCACTTTTTTTTCCCTAAGAGAAGTGTTTGAACATGTCATAACAGTGGCATTACCATTCAAAGGATCTTCGTTTTAAGGCTCTTCAAGTCTAAGTGTCTTAATATGTTCTTTTCATACTTATGCTTGAAATCCCTCAGCAGTTTTTTTTTTTTTTTTTTTGCCAGGCCTCCAGGTGGATGCATCCCAGTTTCAGAATAAAGGGCCCTGAAAACTGAGCTTGTCCAAGTGACCAGCACAAATAGTCCCTTAAAGCCCTTTTCCAAAATCCCTCATGAAAGGGAAATGAGTTTGGCAAAGAAATTAGTGTGACGGGAGCTCACAGAATGTTACACACGGGCTACAGAGCAAACAGGATTTTGAACTCAACAGAAAAGGCCAAACGCAACTGATGATAAAATATGAAATACACTGCCTTTTTTTTTATTAAATAGATCTGATCGGAGCACAATCAAGCCACTTTTAACAGTCATAATCATGGCTATGGGAAGGTTGGCTAGATAAAGATAAGAAGACAAAATTCCACTGTAACGGCACAAACAGGAACACACTAAAAAGCACCATATAACATACACCAGGTAGAAAAGTGTGCACCCGGGGGCTTATTTTAAAGAAGAATACGACTTATATAGTGTGTCTTATTATATGAGTGAAAACTGAGTTTGAGAAGCAAATTCACATGAAATGTTTCTTATCCGTCAAATGTAGTATCTGCTTGCAAACTTAGTGGCTTTGTCAATGAATCTGACTCAGTTTACACTTGTTGTCACAAGTCCAACAAGCTTGGCATACTTTCTGGGCTGACATCAAGGAGATGATACTGGTGGCATGAAAACTAATACTTGCCAGGGATCCTTTTTTGTTTGTTGTTTTTTAAAGGCGTATGTATGAAAAAGTCTTTGACACTTGTTTTATTAACCCAATAATGTTGCATCACATGTCTTAAATATACTATTGCATCTATTTAGGAGAAGAATCGACAGAAGAAGAAGAAAAAAAAGTACAAGCTGAATGTATGTAATGTCCCAGACAAGACAAAAGGGACATAGCTATGGCAGTGCATGAGGAAAAGTTAAGCTAAGCTAACTAATTGGACGTATAAGTTTACTTTACTCACTTCTGAATACATTATCCAGCATAAAGGGAAGACTTTTCATAACACAAGGTAGCATTACACGCATACTACTATTACTATAATAACAGCTCCAAAGTTAGCTAGCACAGAAACTTTTACTACGTGACCCAAAAAGAAGGGGAAAAAGTAGGACTCACGAGCATCACGGTGAGTCGTATCTCCCGACAAGACGACAGGGCAGCCGGTTAGTTTCTCTGGACCATGTCGAGGTTTTGTTCTAGCAGAGAACCCAGAACAAGGCGTCAAGACAGGAAGCGAGTTCTCTACTGCTCCAGGCAGCTCAGCTCCTGCGAACTACAACATTACCCGAGTGTACTACTGTCCAAGATCGCACGCTAATGAGCCTGTGACAACATACGCGGGCGATACCACTTTTAATAAAGGGAGAGGGGAGTCCGATTAGTTATCTGCGCCGCCGAATCTTTCAGTTTGTCGTTAATTATTTGCATAATTCGGATTGTTTGTCCTCCGTGTCCAATTCAGACGAATCGTTCGGTTGTAAAACATGAATCTGTTTGCTTTTTGTGTCGCCGCCACACCCCGCAGCTGTAACTAGTTGGTACGACCCGCCCTGCAGTAATGAAAAGTAATCACGGTTTTTGAGCTGTGCATATAGACAAGGCGCTTTTATAATATACAGTGGTGTAACATGATAACCCGTCAACTGTGTGTGACTTTAAGAGCCAGATGGAGGGAGAAAACTGAAGATATGTGATATATATATGTATATATAAACATTGCTCGTTCCCCCTCACAAAGTTGTTCCAGTGTAATAAGGGGGTTAGTCATGAATAGTTACATTTATCACAAACAGATATCCTCCTCTGGCTTCATTGCCTTTCATTGCAATACATTTATTTCAGAAAACAGGATGGTTAAATAAGCATATTGTATGATTAAGCCAGAGGGGAATATCTGTTTGCAAAAAAATGCATTTATATAGGACTGACCCTAAACCTTATTAAACAAGGTTAAGGCAAGCATGGATACAAACAGAAAAAAAAGAGAACAAGCTTTTTTATTTTCCTTCTTTTTTTTTTTTTTTACTGTCTGGGTGTATACACATATTGTGCAACAAGTGTACCTGCACATACTATTGGAATCAGGCCATTTCTACATTTAAATCATATACAATATCGCGCCAGTAGCTCTGTCCATGCGAACTTGGCTTCGGAACCAGAGGGTTCAATGCCCTCAGGTCAGGTTCAGGACCTAGTTTGCCCCATGGGCACTGCCAAGATGCCCTTGAGCAAAGCACAGGACCCCCAAACTGCTCTCCAGCTGCAGCTACGCACTGCTCCCGACACTGGGTGGGTTAAATTAAGAGGCTGTGCTGTGACACTTAATGTTTATTTATTTATTTTTATATACATATAACCTGTTCACATATAATAGCTGTGTATTCGTCTACTTTACTATTTGTTTATACCTGAAGAAACACTGTATTTTGACGTAAGCCAATTTTACTAAGTAAAGCAACTGGATATAATTATAAAGTTGCAAAAAGATGCACTTATTAATAAATCTATCCTATCAAATCACAGGCAGCAAGTTCATTTCTGTTGTGAGGGCTTGAAGTTAACACACTGGGCTTCGGCAGGGTGGGGAGCTGAAGCTCACCCCTGGCACACACCGTTGTTAATCAAGGAGTAACATCTGTTGTGTGCCACTAATCTCCCCCAGACTGTCAGACGGTCCTCCTCGGTTTTAGACTGTCTGCCTTTTGTGTTAAAGGGCACAGAGGATTTGTCTCCTCCACTGTAGGCTATAGTGTGGGGGGGGTGACAAGTTGTTTTTTTACAAAAAAAAACCTCCAGGAACCTAGAAAATGAGCAGCAAACAAATGTTGCATAGTCCTCAAATGCACAGATGACTCCTTAGGAAACAGATGATCCAAACAGCTCGTCGTAAGAAGGAGGGACTTGCAGTTCAACAAGTTTGGCAGCGTGTGTTGTGACTGTCAAAACCATAGGGGGCAGTATCCACCAATCAGAGTGCAACAAGACTGAACCAAAGTGTAATAGAGTCCTTATTTGAGAAGAGATAAGGTGCTTTTTCTTTGACGTAATGTAACTGTAGCAAGCATGATGTTGACTCTAAAAAAAGGAAGTGGGCTTCCAACTCCCAGCGCTGAGACCCCATGCAGAAAGCTGTATGCCATCTGGGATCCACACTGGCCTCAGACAGATGGCTGAAGCACTCCTGTAACAGGAACCATTCCTTCTCAACTTTAATTAACAGCTAATCGTCTCCACCCCTTTAAAAACTCCCCGTTTTATGATTTAGGTTCTCATTCAGCATTCTAAACAAATTCAGTGGGAACATACATAACTTTGGAGCTGAATTAGGAGTACACATATTATATATGCAGTACTTGAGCAAAAGAAAAACACTGACACTGTTTGTCGAAATGTGGAAGTACATGCATTTACAAGTTCACTTTGAGCAGCCGGTTTGTTGAAATGATTCTCTGATGTAACTCAGTGGGGGGAGACTGTAACTACAGTCAGAGCACAAAGAGAGCATATGGCTTTTATGGAACTTCATCTAAATTTTCACTGCCTCTCATCCATCCCACTAATCCTCGCCTATAATTTTTTATAGCCAAGTTAATTGAACTGGCATCTCTGTGGGTTTGGCGATCCCTTCTAAAGAGGCTGTGAAGCAGCGTTTTGGCCAAAGTGTGCACACGTTGCTCAAACCTCCACAGCGTCTCAACGAGGTGCATCTGCTCTTCAGTAACAGTTCATGGGTGACCGTTTGATTAAGGGGTTTTATTTCCAGTCATTCTGATATCAACATGATGAAATAAAGTAACTAATAATCCTAGACCAGCCTACCTTTACACGTTAAATACTGTAGGGGTAAAACTCTTATATTTGGTGAGGGGAAGAATTTAATAAAGTAGACGGTATTTCTCTTATGGACATGGACAGCAGTGGAAGAAGCAAACATGAAGTAAAAGTAACAGTACAACAGTAAATATACTATTACATAAACAGTCCTGCATTCAAAACAATATTTTGTATTACATGTTTTCTAGAATGTGATGTTTGAATATGTAGATGAAGCAATATAAGGTTAGTTTTTGGTGAATTTAGGAGGAATATAGACAAAAAACAAATCTTTCCAGTGGTCTGAAAGAAAAAAAGTTATGAAAGCAAAATAATATATATTTACTTTTAATTGATCAGCGCATGACGAAAAAATAAAAAAATATTTTTTGCTTGTTTGAGCTCTTATTCTGAAGTGTGGCCCACCCACATTGAAGAAACAGAGCCCATTTTGAGGACAGTAAGTGGTCTTCAGATTTATTGAGGAACAGTTGCTTTCACATAGTTAAAAAAAAGGCATTATTTTACTGTTACAGTGTATTTGTGTTGTTACTAAATATTATTTTATGTAACACTTTTTTCATAGTGCAGTTTTTTTACATGCACTAAATAAAGACATTAATACGATTTATACTTGTTATCAATAAATAACAATAAATATCACCATAAATGTATTAGGCTACAACCATTTACACATTACATTTTTATATGTATATATATATATATATAGGAGTGCTTTCCCCTTCAGCAAATAAAATAGTAAAATATGTAACTTCTACTGGGCAGTTTGCACAGTTTTTGGGGATCCTTCTCCTTCAGAATCCCCTCCCTGATTCTCCATGTGCGCCTGCACCGACCTCCACAGGGCTTTGATGTTCCCCTCCCCAAAACCCGTCGCCCCTCTTCGCTCGATCAGCTCCAGGAAGAAGGTGTCCTCTGCAAAGATGGGCTTGGTGAACACCTGGAGAAGGTATCTGAAAGCACATAATAACAAGGTAAATAGACCAACAAGTCGCTTTGACATCCAGACTAAAAGTAATTAGACGTGTGAGGCGGAGGCTATTCTAATAGGAGGTGCGAGACCTTCTGTTTTCCCTGGATGCCGTCTGTGATGACAGACCCCGGTGCAGGTCTGTGTCCAGGAGAATGCCATGCTGCGCCAGCATCTGGGGGTTGTGTCCTGCCTCCTCTATCTCCTGCTGTTTCCCCACCTGCCACAACACACAGGACAGGTAAAAGAAATGGCTAAATAATTCCATTTTTTGATTTTGTGAATTATTGTTTTGCTAAAAAATCTAAATGAAAAAAATGCGATATATATATATATATATTACAGAAAAATATTAAATTACTATTAAACCATGTCAAATTCATGCACCCATCTTTAAAAAATGATGAGCCATCACAACCTAATTCACAATAGGCCTCATCTATAAATAAGCAATAAGTAGGCTACATTTATTGGCATCAATACGTACATTCAGGCTCCCTCTTGTGGCTTAAGGGTGTACTGCATATGCATATAAATAAAAGGTAGAATTTCTGCAATTTTTTTCCTAAAATCTCCTGCAATCACCTGTGGGTCCCGACCCAGTCTTTAAGAATGGCTGCTCTAATGGACTGGTCTTCGCTGCCTCGTGATCCACCATCAATTTGACTTTCAAGTCTGCATTAGTCTAACTGCTAAAGCAAATAGGTTGTGAGTCAAACCTCGGTGTAGTAGGCTTGAGGAGGGGAGAAGAACTGCACTCCGGCATCAGCCATCGCCTGTGCAGCAGAAACAATGTTTTTTGTGTGCAGCCCGATGTGCTGGATCCCTGGGGCCCCGTGCTGCTGCAGGAAGGTGTCGATCTGGTTCCTGCCTGAAAGAGGTGCCAAGGTGAGGTGATGTCATTCATTGTGGCAGGAATTAAATACCGTTTTGATGATGTTGTTATCTTTACCTTGTCTTGGCAGCGATTCTGCAATGACAAACTTGCAGTCAGGCTCCTTTCGGTCCAGGGAGGGGAGGGTGATGCCTGCTCTGCTGCACTTCCAGTACTCCATGGCGGTGAGACGCAGGCCGATGCCCTCTTGGTCGATGACATACCCTTCCTCCAGGTCTTCATCACTACTTGGCAGAAGACACATTTAGGAGAAGAAGAAAAAAACACCACAAATACATGTGTTGAACTCTCACCTCTCAATGAAAAACCTCCGAAACCCAAAGAGCTTCTCGTACCACCTCGTGACCTCCCGGGTCGTTCTCCTGGGACAGGCGTAAGTGATGTGGTCGAAGTGTGTGATTGGACAAGACGCGTCCACTTCCGGAGAGCTTTCGCTGACGTCAAACCCGGGCAGGAAGCGTCCCCTGTAGTTTGACCTGTCTATCAACGTGTGACACACGTTCCCCACGATGGACTTCACGACGGAGTAAGTGACGTGACCGCCCTCGTCGCGCACCGTCGTGGGCGGCACCGCGAACACGCAGCCCATGTGGCGGAGAGCCCCGAACGACCTCTCCGCATCCTCCACCTCGAAGCACACGTTGTTGACGGTGTCCACCGGGTAGTGCGCGCCGGCATCGTACCTGTGTCGGAGGCGGAGGTCTCCATCCTCTCGGCTTCCGTCGCGTCTTTCGTTAACGATGAAGACGGCCGCTCCTTTCCTGACCGCCAGCTGCTTGGAGACGTCCGTCAGTCTGGTGGCAAACAAACTAAACTTGAATTTCGACACGAGTTCGCCGGCCACTGTCTCCGCGTTGGCAACGTTGAGAGAAATGTGGTGTAAGCGGGTCAATAAGGCGGCCATGTTGCGATGTGACGTTTGGAGTGGGCGTGTCTAATATGTTGCGTTCTCCAACACGGAGGTTAGAGCTTCTTCTGCTTCCCCTGTATTGCGAGCATTTATATATGTGAGTGGTGTACACCTACAAGGGCTGTAATTAAATAATTTGCATTTTATAACTTAAAAAAGGGCGTAGTTCTTAGGAATGCAGCGCGATGGGATGATGATCTAGAAGTTGCAGATAAATAAATGGTTTTATGTCATGATAGTATTGATTTATACTAGTTTACGTATGCATTTTTTTTACAGGAAGAACCGATGATTGGAATTTTTAGTTGCACAATATGACGCACACAATGTGCCCCAACTGGGATAAAGCGCATTATCATTTAATCTCAAAAAGCATTAGGAACGTAGAGGTCAATGAAGGTGATTAATCACAGACAAAAATATTTTCAGCATGCATTTGTGTTTTTCTGTTTCTATTCCGTTTGTTGCAATTCAAGTGTGTAAATGAGAAGGGCTTGTATATTAATGACATATTATACAGATTAAACTGGTTTGATTAATGAGACACATTAAATACACCATTTTGATGATGTTTAGTTTATTAAATAAACAACACAATTTCATCCCACAATCATAATCTCGCGAGGAGCGAACATTTCAGTATTTATTAAAGGGGTAAATATATTTTCAGTACCATTGTTATGAAATCCCCCAGTTCTTTTGAACCCATCATAAATGTCCGTAGAGTGGTTCGTGCATAGGGGGACTACAATATTCCCGATGGGTCCTGAAGGCAACACAGTACTTTTCTTTCATCCAATCGGATCGAGCGCTGGGCCAGATGATTGGTGACGTAGTCAAGCAAGCGTTTATTTTGGCTCTGCTACTCATTTGTCTCGCTGTCGCCGCCATTAAACAACACGGAGGAACGTAAACCATGGAGTGTCGCATATTTATAACATGATTCAGGGAGCAGCGAGGCTCTGCCAAGGCGTGGTTTATTCCGTGGGAGCTTAGTGTGTCTGTAAAGGTAAACATGTGAGACAACGAAGAGGTCGAAATAACTCGCATCGGGAAAGGTTTGATACAGCAGGAGGAGGGAGGGGAGAGGGGGGGGGGCTGTACAAGAAGGGTTTGTTGTGGTTTTTCAGCAGCACTTGAGAAACGGGCGCAGCCGAAACACGGTAAGAGTCTTAACGTGTTATTTCTTAAAAATATTCCGGGACGTGACGTGCTTTTGTTTGTTCTTACCAGGGAATGTTTAGTGTTAGCTGTTAAAATCCACCGTAACTATGTATGCTAGGTGGTTAGCTTGACAGCTAGCACGACTGAAACGTTACCACCGTTGCATGTTAGCACAATAAAGCCAGCCGTCGTCACGTGACTCAAACCCAGGCTCGTTAACCACGCTTCATAGTGGTACTGATGATAATTAGCTGGCTTGTGGTTTTATTTTTCAACTACTAATTAATCTGAGGTGTCATTGAAGATGCCCGATCAGATGCTATAGTTTACAATGTAGGGAAATCTCTTCATGTGTCTTAAAACACGATGCTAGTTTGTGCTATTTATTGACCCTCAAGATGTTTTACAAAGCTGTTGTTTTCTGTCTCACGTCTAACTCCATTTGTCACCACAGTCCGACCATCCAAAGTGATCCACCATGACGGAACAGAGGATAAAGTGGGCCTGCGACTACTGCACCTATGAAAACTGGCCGTCTGCAGTCAAGTGCACCATGTGCCGCGCGCAGAGGTCAAGGGGTCCCATCATCACAGAGGAGCCCTACAAGAACAGCACTGATCTGGATCCCGGTCTGGAGTGGAACCCCCCGAGAACTGAGAGCGGCAGCAACCTCCTCATCTGTCCCGACTCTAGCGCTCGGCCAAGAGTCAGGTCAGCCAGCATGGCGGAGATCGCCAGTAAGTGGTCCTGCCAGATGTGCACCTACCTGAACTGGCCCCGGGCACTCCGCTGCACGCAGTGCCTGTGCCAGCGCCCGAGGACCAGCAGTCCCACCGAGTCCCCCCAGACTTCGGGGTCCAACGCAGGCTGTCGTCCTGCGCTCCACTCCCCCGTCGACACCTGTGAGGAGTACAATGACAGAAACAGACTCAACACCCATCAGCAGCACTGGACATGCACAGGTTGCACTTACCAGAACTGGCCCACAACTACAAAGTGTGTGGTTTGTGACCACCCCACACCCAACAACCAGGAAGCCATAGTGCTGGCTGAGTCTGCAGAGCCGGCACCCTTGATCAATGAGCAGGACAGGGCTCGATGGAGGGGCAGTTGCAGTGGAAGCCAAAGGAGGTCCCCTCCTTTGCCCAAGAGAGAAGACAACGTCAAAATGGACTTCCAGAGGATAGAGCTGGCAGCTGGAGCCATGAGCAGCAAAGAGGAGCAGGAGGTCGACTTCAAGAAGCTAAAGCAGATTAGAAATCGAATGAGGAAAACGGACTGGCTGTTCCTCAACGCTTGTGCTGGTGAGTTTTCACAAATTATTACATGTCATTCTTGCAAGACCTGAAGTGAAAACCTGAAAAACACGCCATTTAAAGCATCACCTTGGGCTCTAGGAAAAGCCACACATTTTGACATGTCCAAGAATAAACTACTGATTAATGAACATAACCAATAGACGCAGCTTTAAGTCTTACATTTGCTTGTAGTCTCATGCGTTTCATAGTAATGATAATACTATTGCCCTCATTTTGCTGTGTGGCTCACCTGAATAGTTCTACTGGGACAAAGAATCCACATTCTTATCCCATTTTTCATTGTCACACCAGCTTTTTGTTTCCTTCCCCTGACGTCATGTTCAATGGTAACTGAGCGAGGTGCCAACCTTTTCATCCCAATGACAAAACATTGAGTTTCTGCCTGGTTCTGTTTTTATTACAGTACAGGTGGTGCCTCACCCTGCAAAGGCCAAGGTTGCATAGTAGTATGTTCCACTTTGTGTGTCAGAAATGAATGACATATCATTGTTTAGACCCTAAATATTGGAGTACAACAGGAATTATATAGATGTGTAACCTAATGGCTTGTGGGAATTTGGTACAAGTCATCACTAGCTGCCCTTGCTCTGCCACTGAGAGTGTCTTTGAGAAACTGAGAGGGTGTGAGTGCCTCCCAGCCGGTGGGGATGAATGGGCCGTCTGGGCAGCGCAGTGAGCCGGTGGACCAGAGACTCGTCTGGCTTGCAGTCAACCGACCCTGTAAACAGTGGTGCTTATGTGCTGAGCCGAGGCCCTAGGAGGCAAAAAATAGCCATGACAAGACATGAACACCAGTCAACAACAAAAAAAGCCACAAAGCATGGAGGCGGCACATGATCAGCGTCCCTCGACCTTTGCACTGATTGCACTCTCCAGTTTCTGGCTGTGGAATAGAAAACATTGCTCTTAGGTCACAATGAGACTGTGTTTTTCCCCACCGTTGTCATACATATACCTGGTATGGAAATTCCGAATACTGTACTCAAATTCATGTCAGCTGACTTTTGTTTTTTTAGTTCTCTTAAAAGTGTTTGTCAATTGAGGAAGTGCCTGAGTCAAGCAGCACTTTAGGGCCCAGCCAAGCACTTCCTCAGGCTGCACCACTTGATTTCACTCTGGTGTAATGCAAATAACAGCACAATATTAATGTCTGTCCAGATGGTCACCCCTAATGTTCCAGATGCCCCGTTTCTGGCACCATTTTGAGACTGATACTGTATATTCTGATCCCACCATAATGGGGTCAGACTTTTAAAACATGTCCCAGTTCCACAATATTTATTCATTTTTATTTATTTTGGAGTGGCATTGGGAATTTTGACCTCAAACGAGCATAATAAATGTGTATTATTTCCAAATTCCCTTTTATTCATACACCTGCAAAACCGGTCACCATACCTTTTACTTCCCCCCTCCATCATGGCACTAGCTGTGCTACAGCCAAAATCATTTGGCATCCTTGATGGATCTGTGTTTTCAAAGTATCACCCAGCACGTGTAAAAGGGACCAGACGCTCCAAACCAGGTTCTGTCAAGGTAACCGTTCTGTATCTGTGCCAGAGAGGACAACCACACCTCACATAAGGCAGCCTGTTAAAATTAGCCGGTGCCTCTGCGTTGGGTGTGCACTGGCTGCCGTTCATTTCCCTCGTAACAGATGTTTGAGAGTGCCGTGTTCAAAGGAGGGGGAGAAGGATAATCTGCACAGACCGTCCTCTGTCTGACACAGCCCTCTGATAGCTCTGTATTAGAAGTTACACTGCTCCGTCTGTTCTGCTACGTGGTAGCCTGATAGTGTGATAACTGCTCTCGCACTGGGTTAGCTAGTGGCTACATCTAGAGGTCATCTGTATTGACGTCAAGAGCGAGAGAGCTCCCTTCCACTATGACTTCTTTTAACATTTATCTCCCTTTTGAAGTGCAATTTGTCGTGGAGATTCCCAGATTTTAATACGATAGCTTGCGACTTAGAACAGTATTGTGTGTGTGTTAGCACAGTGTGATGGATTTGTCTGTAGCTCTTTCATTGAACACGGCAAGCCGTCTTTTACATCTTGCTTCTATTACAAGCGAGGGCAGGGGGTTGGACCTGCTCCAAAAGCCTAGTCTAATCCATTTATAAAGAATAGGCCTGTTTTAAAAGGATTCCCATGTAGTTTTCTTTGGAGATGTGTTTGAACTTGTACTTCACGTAGCAGATTCACTCACATCCCAATTTATTAAGCTTGTGATGTGCATGGTTTTGATTGATTATGGCTGTTGAGCGTGTGGTGTTTCTAATATTTAGTCTTCCTTTATTGATATAAATGATGTGTCTAATAAGCTGGCAGCTTGGTGTATAAATATGCCTTGTGATGACAGCAGGGGTTTGTGCGCAGGCTTGCAGTTGTGACAGCTGTTGAATGTGAATTGTTTTGCAGAACAGCGCTGGGCCTCCTTCCTCAAACATAGATTGTGAACAATGTAGATGCGTGTCGCCTCCATCGAACTTCAAAAGCCCGTGGACGTGAATTCCTGGAAAAAGCAAACCGCACCAGCATATTGAAGCACTGATCCTTTTCCACATCTCACCGCCAATGTTTGTCTCCTATTTTCTGACCTTCCTTCCTTTTTTTTTTCTTGCTTCAGGCGTGGTGGAAGGAGACCTGGCGGCAATAGAAGCCTACAAGTCGTCTGGCGGTGACATCGCACGGCAGCTCACTGCTGACGAGGTGCAGCTTCTCAACCGGTCCTCTGCGTTCGATATAGGGTTCACCCTGGTCCACCTGGCCATCCGCTTCCAGAGGCAGGACATGCTAGCCATCCTGCTCACGGAGGTAGGCATGCTTGTAGATTAAATGTAAAGGTATATATTAAACCCTCTCTACACATATATTAATGAAAACACGGCAGAATAAGTAGTGGAATCAGATTTAAAATGTTCCTCTCACGTTCCTATGAAGATTATAGATTCTTCTAAAAAAAGAGAATGTGTTACTACTTTTTATGGGAATGCATTAAACACGGTCGGCTCAGAAATAAAGCCAGAAGTGTTCCTGTCATTTTGACGCTGTCCTGTACTGCTCGCCGTCAACACACGTCCGTCTATAATTGTTCTGAGGCAGAGTAGACGATATATAACCGGGGCCTGTAATGCCTTTAATTACAGCAGAAGTGCACTTTAAGGATTAGGTGGAGGATTAGCCTGGCTGCAGTCCTGCCACTGGTTCCTAATGGACGTGATGCCACAGAGCTGATGTGGTTTTCAAAGAGGGCAAGCAACGATTAGGGAAGGCACCGAGGCTGGAAGAGAGAGACAGACTCTTCACTGTGTAGAGCAGAAATTGAGCTTCAATTAGACAAATGTGTATGTTTACAATATAGGTTTATAGCTAGTTGTATTTGAAAAAGATCCGTCCATGTTTCCCATCCTTAATAAATAAATGCATACATGGTTTTTGTCCTTTGTTTTTGAATTTGTCAAAAAACGTTATGATTTACTAGGATCCCAAATATCTGAACGTACCTATATCGCTGTGTTTACCTCATTAACTTCAATTAATATATGCCTTTTTAGGTGAACCAGCAGGCAGCAAAGTGCATCCCTTCCATGGTGTGTCCCGAGCTGACGGAGCAGATCCGCAGGGAGATCGCAGCGTCACTCCATCAACGCAAAGGAGACTTCGCCTGTTACTTCCTCACCGACCCGGTCACCTTCACCCTGCCTGCAGGTATTCACAATATCTTGATGATCACGACACTTCACTTAATAGACTTCCTTGCATATGTGCAATCTAAAAATATACATCCTAAATGGAGATGTTTGTATGTCAGTAAACACTTCAAATGAACATCCATAAATGAAGGTTGACATTGAATACTGAAGGCTACATTTAGGATTGTATTCATGCTTAAATTCCATGCACATCTGTAGACTTTCCCTCCAAACAGTGTGCAGCATTTGAGTGCGTGCGCTCCTCTTGTTTTCCCCCTCACTGGAGAATTGGAGGAATGATGGCTAGCCTTGTTGTGCAGCATTGCTGAGCGAAACAGCAGCTCAGTGTCCCGTCCTTGTGGCACTGAAAACGACATGCACCGTGCCTTCAGATCTACCTTCTTGTATTTAGATTCTGAGCTGCTAGTGCTGCCGGGAAGAAAGATTATGCAAGTTTCACTGATAGATTTGAATTTTGGTTTCTTCATGTTATGCCAAGTATTTCTTTGCAAACTGAATTTGGCCCGAGGCGAGCTGCAGGGCATTCTCCCTCTCTCTCTCTCTCTCTTTCAAATAAAGCCACTGCCATCCACTATTGAGCCAGAGAATAGCCACCAGTGTTCTGGCTTTGTGTGTGCACAGTTCAATACACACAGAAACACAACACGCTGTACAGAGCTTGTGTTTACAGCGTGCGATTGACAAAATGTCAGCCAGTGAATGGAGTTGCAAAGAACATCCCCTCTGTGTGTCATTAGCGAGCACTTCTGTTGCTCTCAGTGCAGTGCACCATTAGTGTCGAGCATTAAAAAACATAATATCTTTCTCATGCGTCCTTGCAGATATAGAGGACCTGCCGCCCGCTGTCCAAGAGAAGCTGTTTAATGAGGTATTGGATCGAGACGTGCAGAAAGGTACCAAAGATTTATTCATTTTCATCTGCATTTATTCAAGTACCAATCACGTGTGTTTGTTGGTTACCTGTGTTCCTTGATCTGCCCGTGCCCTAGAAAGGACTTTTGTCTAAAAAGCAGCATCTGCTCTCATGTACTTCAGTCCACAACCAGCTCACCACCTGCTCCATCTTATATCCCCTCACTAATTAGGTTAATTGAGCTCACTGGTTTCCCTCCCTCCCCGCGTATCCATTCACTGGACTTTGTGTGTGTGTAAGTGTGTGTGCATCCATGTGTGTTTAGGTGTTGTACTGACGGTATCAGCAGCATCTTGTGACCTATTTAAGCCTCCACAAACTGCTACTATTACAGCTACTGATGAGAGGTGCTCCTGGTTTTGCTTTTTACGTGGAACAATGACACACTGGGAGTAGGTCATTGGAGAAGAGCTCGCTTCAGCAACCGTTGTGTTGCTTCTGCAATGGAAACCCTGAGCAATCTGCCTCCGCTGACACTTTTGTGACCCGGGTTAATTGAATGGAAGTGTACGTGAACACGTTGTGAAAACACATTTATAAATATAGCTGAGTAATCAGTAAAGGTGTTGGTTGATGGATGGATGTAGGTAAATGTCATATTTTTGTTTTCCCGGAAGAATAATATAATAAATTGTGATATAATCGATGTGATGTAATAGCGTGAAAATGGCATTTTTCATTTCAGCTCAACTTCAGGAGAAAAGATAATTACTGAGAAGCAGGTTATGCGACACACACTTTGTTTCCATAACAACAAGCTTCAGCATCTATGCTCCCATGCTGAGTTTTTTGATGAAAGATTAAAGACTATCAGCTTTTCCTATCCTTCGATTAGAGCCTCACCCCGTTTCCCTCTCTCTCTCTGTGTGTATAGAGTTGGAAGAGGAATCTCCAGTCATCAACTGGTCTCTGGAGCTGGGCACACGTCTGGACAGTCGTCTGTACGCCTTGTGGAACCGCACGGCCGGAGACTGTCTGTTGGACTCCGTCCTACAAGCCACCTGGGGCATCTACGACAAGGACTCTGTTCTCCGCAAGACCCTGCACGACAGCCTGCATGACTGCTCCCATTGGTGAGACCCTCAACCATACACACCATATAATCCAAGACACGTTATATGATTTATACTGAAATGTATCATGCAAAAATGATTTATAATCTTACAACACTGGATGTCTGACTGAGTAATCTGAATGAATTGACTTCTGTCATTATAAAAATGTAACTTGAACTATGAATTTGGCACAAGCAAATCCCCACAAAACTTCCCCAGTCCTCATCCTCAAAAATCTGAGGCGCTAAATACCGTAGACTCAGGTGAAAATGGCTCGTCCTGAAATATTTGACACATTCAAAACAAATGTCTCACTCACATAGACGTTGCATTCTTGTAAAGGAAGAAATATCATGACGTTTTTACCATCAAAATAGTCAATAGTCTGAAATGTGCTGCCTCTCTGTCTCTGCTGAAGTTGTGTGCATGTCCTAAGTAGTGGTGCAAAAAGGATCCTGGTTGTCTGCAGCCAGTGGACTGCTAATGCAATCATGCCCTCCTGGCAGTTGAGTGGTTTTGATAATTTGGCTTGGAGGAGAAGCATTTCCTGTGTTTATTATCACAGTAGGTATGTGGATGGGTTTGTTCATGTATAACTAGGGTTGTTTTGACCTCTTTTATGTTCCTAAATTCAGCGTTTTATGTGGTTATTCTTTGCATAAACAGGGTTACATGAGTCTGAAATTGATTCCGTATACATATTTGTTTTAGGTTTTACACACGCTGGAAGGAGTGGGAGTCGTGGTACTCGCAGAGTTTCGGTTTGCACTTCTCCCTGAGAGAGGAGCAGTGGCAGGAGGATTGGGCGTTCATCCTGTCTTTGGCCAGCCAGGTAATTATGAAGTTCCTTCTGGTTTACTCACTTCCTTCCTCAAGTTCATGATCAATCAAAAGACAGAAAATGGCCCAGTCTGGCGTGGTCGGCGTGTCAAGGGAGCGTGTGAGCGTCTCTTTAACATGTTGTGAGGGCATACAAGTTGTGAGAAAACAAACACAGAATGATTTGGGCCTGAGAAATATGCTGAATGCATTCCTTCCCATGAAATCCTTTATACAGCCGTTTGTTTTTGGACTTCTCTTTTCCCTTTTGTAAATTGCTTTCACATTTGCATTACTGTGTGTATCAGCATTGAGTGTTCATTAAATTTCATGCAGTGAAGTGAATGTGATGGGGGACACCGTTGCTGGGCGGATCTTGTGTGAATGACAAGAAGGGACGCATGTAATTATTATCGATCCCCTAAGATGGAGTTGTTGACTGACTGACTGACTGACGGCTCATCTGCTTGGCTGGCACGCCTGCTGAAGCAGCACTCCTTCCCAACATGTGACCTTGGGATTATAGGCATTCAGCGCAGAGAGCCACTCCAAAAAGCCACCATGCGATAACCTCGCATCGACGGTGATGGAGTGATGAAATCCAAAGGATAAGACCAGCCTTTCTATCTCCATAATAGATGGATGCCTTTGAAGCACCCTTTCAACAAGACGTGTCATTGCAGCCGGGCTATATTTACAGCTACGTATGCTGTCTGCTTTCTGCTTATTCAGTACTGAGGGATGAGAAGGAGAGGGGGCGGCGTGTGGATGTACTCGGTGTGCAGAGCACTCTGTGTTGCAATATGACTCCAGAACTCAATACTCCATTATTTTTCGGTGGTATTAATGTTGAGTTTCAGGGACGTCTATATGCTCCCAGCTACTGTATGATGTTTTTGTTTCTCTCTTTCTTCCTCTCAGCCCGGGGCCAGCCTGGAGCAGACCCACATTTTTGTTCTGGCGCACATTCTTCGCAGACCGATCATCGTCTACGGAGTGAAATACTACAAAAGTTTCCGTGGGGAAACGTTAGGATACACTCGTTTTCAAGGTGAGGCAATATTTGGATAATCATGTGAGATATTAATCGTAATTTGTTAAAGGCCTCTGCTAAGATTTAACCTTTTTGAGGAGTTCTTCTAGGTTTTAATGTTTTATTTGCTGTGCACAAGCTGTTTTTACTTTGGAACTTATATAGCGACCTGTAGTGGAGCCAAAATTCTCCAAAATAGATAAAATGATTACCACGTTGCCATTGGCAACCATTTTTAAATATTGGCAACTTATATACTTGGCCTTGTTTATTCGACTAACCTGTTACCATCACGATCGCTGAACCAGTTGAACCTGAACAAAAAACAATAAAGGAGTTTTTTGATGACGTGAAGTATCCCGGCATGTTTGAGCCGGAAAATTATACTGTAGTTTTAGTTCAAACATTATTAAACTGGCGTATAACCCATGACATACTAAACAGTGACTTTTATTACATACTTTTGTTGTTTATGACATACTCTACTATGACATACTATATATTTTCTACTATTAAAGACATATGATGACTTTTTTATGGAATGCTATACTGTTACTATTGAGATTAAATTATTTTACTTTTTAATAACATTATTATGACACTGGCATTTTATACTGTGGATTTATGACATGTTTATGACTTTATACGATTGCTTTTAAAGACATTTTTATGGCACACCATACTTTTTATCAAAATGTTTAATGATATATGATATGACTTTTTCTATAATTGGATGACATTCTATACCTTTTATGACATATGGCGTTCTATACCATGATTTTTTTTAAATTAAATGCTGTATTTATTGACTTTTTAATGACCTTTTGTATGACATACTTTTATGTAAATGCTGTACTATGACTTAACCACATTTTTATGACATCATATATGAGTATTCTTCATGACATACTAATGACTTTTTAATTGTATACCACACTGCAGAGCCGGAGGGCCGAGTCGCTACAGAAAGTATTTCAGTCGGTGTGTTGTACTGCCTGTAATAAGTAGAACAACCTGTGATGAATGAGTACAAATACACTTGAATTATTGCTTAGTCTGGCGGCTCATAATAACTGGGTTAGATGTAGAACTGGAACCATAGCTTTGGTCTACATTTTATGCGTCTGTTAGATGTCTGGTGCAGGAACTAGACTGGCAGAAGCCGAGTGCACACCACCGATCACCAGAGTGGTGAATGAGTGTGTACTCCTGCAGAAGCGGGGCACCGGGCTGCACCACAGAGCTGTTCTCTGCTCACAATGGGCCAGTTGTTTTTGAAGCGCAGCTACTTCTGATGTCGGCCGCGATTTGAGGCCTCATTTGACATTCGCCCAAACACGCACGTAATCTAAGAGTACCGCCGCAGAGCCTGTTTCTCTGTTGTGACTTGGAGTAGCTCCCAGCTGGTCTGACTTGCTCTGTGTGTTTTAGGTGTGTACCTGCCTCTGTTGTGGGAGCAGAGTTTCTGCTGGAAGAGCCCCATCGCCCTGGGTTACACGCGGGGCCACTTCTCAGCCCTGGTGGCCATGGAGAACGACGGCTACGACAATCGCGGTGCGGGCGCCAACCTCAATACTGACGACGACGTCACGGTCACTTTCTTGCCACTGGTGGACAGCGAGAGGAAGCTGCTGCACATTCACTTCCTGTCTGCACAAGAGGTGGGGGACTGATGCTACAAAATATGAGCGCTAGCTCTGCACTGTTGTTAAAAGTTGGTGATTTTTTCTATGTAAGGATAAAAAAGCTCAGATTTTTTTAACGTGTCTCCTTAAAGGAACTCATAATTAACAGCTCATGTCCATTTTTCTTTTATATTTATTAAATAAAATATGTATTTTCTGAGCTAGTAGTCTTACATGCAGCACCTTGTTTACTGTAAATTACACACCGTCTTCATGTAGGAGAAAAAACGTGCTTCTTTTACAGAAATTATGGTAAATTAGAGAAAATTTACAACAAAAGATGAGCATTAAATACATCTTATGGTACAAGGTTTCCACAAATTGCTTTCAGCGTGGAAGTGGATGTTTAGGTTTGTGCTCCATGACTGTGGTCCACATGTGAAACATGTCATAACGACTAACTGCATGTTTGTCTGGGCTCAGATGGGCAACGAGGAGCAGCAGGAGAAGCTGCTGAGGGAATGGCTGGACTGCTGCGTGACAGAAGGAGGCATGCTGGCAGCCATGCAGAAGAGCTCCCGCCGCCGTAACCACCCCCTGGTCACTCAGATGGTGGAGAAGTGGTTGGACAGATACCGCCAGATCCGCCCCTGTGCCTCTCTGTCTGACGGCGAGGAAGAGGAGGACGAGGACGAGTGAGTGAGAGGGAGGTAGAGAAGGAAGAAGGAGCTCTGAGAGAGACTGGACATTATAGGCTCTGGGAGAGCACCTTACTATCTACATTTCGTTTGTTTTCTTTCTCCAAAATGTAAATCATTAACTTGTGATAATGCATGTGTTGTGTGAGCTCCGTGATAGAAAAAAAAAAAAGATACCAGCACCAACAAACAGAATCCAGATTACTGCTCCTATGAAAGCACATCAAGTCCACTTAATTTGCCTTCCGATACTCATTTCTCCTTATTTCTTATCAAAGTAATTATCTTGACCTGATGGAAAAACTAGGACATATAGGAAAAATATTCTGTATTTAAGAAAATCCCGAAGCTGCACTAGATGAGAAATTTAATTTACAGGATTGCCTGAGAGAGATGTTGTTAAAAAGTGAGAGGATGCTGATTTTTGTGTGTGTATGTTAAGGTTTAAAGCCCGTTTTTCTTTTTTTTCTGGTTGCTGATCCCTCTGCAAACCCCTTTCTGATGTTTGGATTTATTTATTTGTTTAGATTTAGCGCAGAGGCGATACCTTTTGTTCTGCCCTATTTTATCTGCGTTCTGTTTGCTCCGTTCAGTCTTGAAGTATTTTATTTTGCACAGATGATACCTACATTCTGTGAGGGGAAGGGGGGGGGAAGGACATACAAGTTTACTGACATTTTTATGTGTGATTTAGTAGCTCATTGTCATGTTAGAGTGGGTGGTGGTGACGCTGGTGGGGAAAAGAAAACCAAACACTCTGCCTCTTTCCATAGAGTGCATTAATATTAAATTTGACTCACTTGCATCCTCTTTGTTGCCGTTTGTTTTTAAGTATCACTTTTTTTCTTGCTATAGCTGAAATGACTGTTTAAATACAGATCGGGTAATGTTGGATGGGGATGTTTTTAAAATATGATGTGTCCCCTCTGAAATGCGACATGGAAACCTGTGTGAAAAGAGCGACAAGTAGTGTTTCTGGAAGAAATCAAACACTCTCTTGGAAACATCCAGTGTTTAAAACCTCAACACAGGATTGAAGTCTCCATTGTAACTAATTGCAAAAGCATGAGATGAAAAAAACCCAGAAATTTCACATGTAAATCTTTTTCTTTGAGAGAAAACAAAATGTTTTACTGTCAACAATGACTGGAACCACATTGAACTTATTCAACAGATCGAAGTTAAATAATTGACAGCCTATTAGGATAACCTTTGACCCATGAGATCCAAGAATTTTTAGATGAATGTGAATTATTTTAAGGTTATCGTCAAATTTGCTGCCTTTAATTCCGTTATCAGGACTTGTGCTTTGGCGCCCCCCCTGTGGCAAACAATAAAACTACAAGGATGACACATCACAAAAGAAGTTCCCAGGAACTCCTCACAAAGCGCTCTTCTCGTGAAACCTACGGGACAGTAAGTGTTAAAAATCATGCTGGTACAGACCGCTGGTTCTCAGAATCGTATCTTTTATTTGAACTGCACTGAATGCTAAATGTTCACCTTGTACAAGAAACAAATACAAATACTCACACTAAAAACAAAAACATACTGCTGGCTGCCTCTTCTGCTGTTGTTGGGACACTAAGTAGGAGTTTCTGCTATTGCTCTTACAGAGTACAGGATGCCCCAAAGAACCTGGCCTTCAATAGAACAAAGAAAATATAGGGAGAGAAGAGAGGGTGGATCACATAGGACTATGGTTATAGGAACATTTAACTAGGCAATACAAATCTAACAGGACTCTTCAAAACTCTTTAACACCAAAAACATGGGATGCGCCTTGTATATAAAAATACCACAATGAAGAGGACGAGGGAGGAGAGAAAATATCCAGACTAACCAGATTAGTCTTATCTTTTTTTTTTCTTTTTTTTTTTCCTTTTTCAAAGACAAAATTCTGGGAATAAACAATATCTGCAAAAAAGTGTTTTCCTGAGTCATTAATGAAATGAAGTTTGCTTTAACCCTTTCCTGTCTTCAGTGTGAAATGTGCTCAAAGAAGGGAGGGCGACCACAACCCGTGCACTGCTGCCACCAAGTTGATATTGATTTTGCATTAGCTGTCTTTAGAAACGTCCGTTTTATCACCAGAAGACTCACACTTAGTCACCCCAAACTTAATTTCTATGGTTGTAAAAAAAAATGTTTTCTTCGTCACAGCTCACAGTCACACTGACACATCCCTATTTAACTCTTACTTAAAGAGAAAAGTGAAATACTTAGCTGGCAGCTCCCTCCAAATCCACTTAATGTCAGCTACAATCAAATGTATGTATAAAGTGAATGATTGTTTAGTGTTTACAGCTTAAAAAATGATCACAAACCACATTAATGGTCTCCACAGGTGCAGAGGAAATTCCTCACACTGCAACAGTGCCCTCAGGTGGTGAAACCCTATAACGGCAACTGTTTCAGCTGTATGTATTATTGCCAGGAAAGGGTTAAAACCCACTCTAGATTACTATAACTGATGAGCAATCTTTTCCTTTTTGTTTGACGAATGATAAATATATATAGTCAATAATCCTTTTTTTTTGTCATTCACGCTGGAGACTGAAAGAAAATAATAATTCTGTTCTGAGGCATAATGAGGGGGCTAAACAACACACATTAGTTACATAAGGAGGGAGGGTTGCTGGGTGGAGAGGCGGTGGGGATCAGGAGGGAGGCGGAAAGGGAGGAAGGGGGGGATAAGGTCCAGTAGCACATGATGCCAAAGTTTTTTCTCTTGTTCGCCCATTGATGTGTTGAGATGTGGGCCTACGTTTTCCATGAGCTCTGAGGTGTACGAGGCGGGACAGAGTCTCATCGGGTAATCCCGGAGCGCTAAAAACACTGGACTCTGTGTCCACAATCATAGGCATGTCCCGAAGAAAAAAACAAAACAAAAAACAAAAAAAAACCTCATCATTAAAGAGTAAAGTCGGTACTGAACCCAAAGAGACAGAGAGTAGAAACTAAAACGTTAAAAGTACAAATTCCCCGGAACACTTCCTTGTGTTGTTTCACTGTCTCTTGGTCCCAGTTGGTCGGTTTGCTTTGTGATCGGTTGGTTCTGAGGGTCGGACGCCATGTTTGCCGTTTCTATCCCTTCTGCTGCTATTGCTCGGTGAGGTGCTCTCTGGTCTCGCCGTGTTTGGAGGGCTGGTTGGGCGACGGGGCCTGGGAGGGGTGTGTACCAGAGGGCAGGGTGTGGGCGATGGGTACCCCACCTGGCACCATGCCCTCTAAAGCCCCCGGGATTCCACCTGGAGCCACTCCAACTACACCCGGCGGGTATCTAGGGGGGGAAAGGGAAGGTCAAAGGTTAGATTCACAGGCGGTGTGACTCCCAGAGTGGATGTAGTCTACTCAAGTTGACTTGCCCCCACATTCCCAACACCGTGAAGTCTCTCAACGGACCGAACGTCTGCTGATACTTCTGGCTCTTTTCCACCACAGGACACATTTTACGATCTCTGGAACTGCATTTCAAACGATACTTCGTGTAGTTCAGATTTTTGTACTAGATGTAGCTGGAACTACTTTCAGTCCCCAAATTAATTCCTGGGACTATATGGTGAGAAAGAGCCGTTATATTACAATATTCGGGTGAAAATCTGGGAGGAAGATCACAATAATATGGAGATTTTTTTTCGGAACTACTTTGACGTGACCTTACAATGCATGTTGCATTCTCTCTATCCAGTGAGTTCGGCTGAGCTGTTTTCAGTCAGGTCATGACATAGTGAGTCATAAAGAGTCATGAAAAAATCATAGTATAGTATGTCGAAGAAAATGTCAAAACTATACTATGACTATGATTTTCATGACTTTTTTCAACATGCTATACTATTCATTTTTTCATTACTTTTTTCGACATACAATTTTGACTTTTTCATGATTTTTTTTCCACATACTATGACTTTTTTTCAATATACTATATTATTTTTTTCAGGATTTTTTTCAAGATGCTATATTATGACTTCTTCAGGATTTTTTTCCACATACTATGACTTTTTTTCAACATACTATATGAATTTTTTCATGATTTTTTTCCCACATACTACGACTTTTTTCCAACAAACTATATGATTTTTTTCATGTTTTTTCCCCCACATACTATGACTTTTTTTCAACAAACTATATGAATTTTTTCACGTTTTTTTCCCCACATACTATGACTTTTTTCAACATACTATATCAATTTTTTCACGTTTTTTCCCTACATACTATGACTTTTTTTCAACAAACTATATGAATTTTTTCACGTTTTTTTCCCCACATACTATGACTTTTTTCAACATACTATATCAATTTTTTCACGTTTTTTCCCTACATACTATGACTTTTTTTCAACATACTATATGAATTTTTTCATGATTTTTTTCCACATACTATGACTTTTTTTCAACATACTATGTTAATTTTTTCATGTTTTTTTCCGGCTGCACGGTGGTGTAGTGGTTAGCACTCTCGCCTCACAGCAAGAGGGTCCCGGGTTCGATCCCCGGGTCGGCCCGGGTTCCTTCTGTGTGGAGTTTGCATGTTCTCCCCGTGTAAGCGTGGGTTCTCTCCGGGTTCCTCAGCTTCCTCCCACAGTCCAAAGACATGCAAGATGGGGATAGGTTAATTGGTGACTCTAAATTGCCCGTAGGTGTGAATGTGAGCGTGAATGGTTGTCTGTCTCTACATGTCGGCCCTGTGATAGACTGGCATCCTGTCCAGGGTGTACCCTGCCTTCGCCCAATGACAGCTGGGATCGGCTCCAGCCCCCCCGCGACCCTAAAATACAGGATAAGCGGTAGAAAATGGATGGATGGATGGATGTTTTTTTCCCCCACATACTATGACTTTTTTTCAACAAACTACATGACATTTTTCATGATTTTTTTCCCACATACTATGACTTTTTTTCAACAAACTATATGAATTTTTTCATGTTTTTTCCCCACATACTATGACTTTTTTTCAACAAACTATGTGAATTTTTTCATGATTTTTCCCCCCCACATACTATGACATTTTTTCAACAAACTATATGAATTTTTTCACGTTTTTTTCCCCACATACTATGACTTTTTTTCAACATACTATATTAATTTTTTCATGTTTTTTTCCCCACATACTATGACTTTTTTCAACATACTATATCAATTTTTTCACGTTTTTTCCCCACATACTATGACTTTTTTTCCAACATACTATATGAATTTTTTCATGATTTTTTTCCCACATACTATGACTTTTTTTCAACAAACTATATGAATGTTTTCATGTTTTTTCCCCCACATACTATGACTTTTTTTCAACATACTATAAGAAGTTTTTCATGTTTTTTTTCCCCACATACTATGACTTTTTTTCAACAAACTATATGAATTTTTTCATGATTTTTTTCCACATACTATACTATGACTTTTTTCAACATACTACATGATTTTTTTTTTCAGGATTTTTTTCAAGATGCTATATTATGACTTTTTCAGGATTTTTTTACATACTATACTATGACTTTTGTCATACATTTTCACACATTTTTTTTACACTGTCAGTTTAGATAAATGATTATTTAATGATATTCATAGTAGAGCACGTCGAAAAAAAGTCATAGTAGTATGTTGAAACAAATCATGAAAAAAGTCATAGTAGTATGTTGACACAAATCATGAAAAAAGTCATAGTAGTATGTTGACACAAATCATGAAAAAAGTCAGTTTAGTGTGTTGAGAAAAATCATGAAAAAGTTAGAATTGTATGTCGAAAAAAGTAATGAAAAAAGTAATAATATAGTATGTCGATAAAAAGTAATGACAAGTCATAGTATAGTATGTAAAAGAAATCCTGAAAAAGTCATAATATAATATGTAAAAAAAAAATCCTGAAAAAAATCATAAAGTATGTTGAAAAAAATCACAAAAAAAGTCATAATATAGCATCTTGAAAAAAATCATGAAAAAATTAATATAGTATGTTGAAAAAAAGTTATAGTATAGTATGTCGAAAAAAAAACATGAAAAAGTTAAAATTGTATGTCGAAAAAAGTTATGAAAAAAAGTCATAATATAGTATGTCTATAAAAATTTATGACAAAAGTCATAGTATAGTAAGTAAAAAAAATCCTGAAAAAGTCATAATATAGCATCTTGAAAAAAATCCTGAAAAAAAAAATCATGTAGTATGTTGAAAAAAGTCATAGTATAGTATGTGGAAAAAAATCATGAAAAATTCATATAGTTTGTTGAAAAAAAGTCATAGTATGTGGAAAAAAAACATGAAAAAATTCATATAGTATGTTGAAAAAAAGTCATAGTATGTGGGGAAAAAAAGATGAAAAAATTCATATAGTTTGTTGAAAAAAAAGTCATGGTATGTGGAAAAAAATCATGAAAAATTTCATATAGTTTGTTGAAAAAAAGTCATAGTATGTGGAAAAAAAACATGAAAAAATTCATATAGTATGTTGAAAAAAAGTCATAGTATGTGGAAAAAAATCATGAAAAAATTCATATAGTATGTTGAAAAAAAGGCATAGTATGTGGGAAAATAACATGAAAAAATTCATATAGTATGTTGAAAAAAGTCATAGTATGTGGAAAAAAAAACATGAAAAATTCATATAGTATGTTGAAAAAAGTCATAGTATGTGGGGAAAAAAACATGAAAAAATTGATATAGTATGTTGAAAAAAAAGTCATAGTATGTGGGAAAAAAACGTGAAAAAATTCATATAGTATGTTGAAAAAAAGTCATAGTATGTGGATACAAATCATGAAAAAATTCATATAGTATGTTGAAAAAAAGTCATAGTATGTGGAAAAAAAAAACATGAAAAAATTCATATAGTATAATTGAAAAAAAGTCATAGTATGTGAAAAAGAAATCCTGAAGAAGTCATAATATAGCATCTTGAAAAAAATCATGAAAAAAATTAATATAGTATATTGAAAAAAAGTCATAGTATGTGAGCATCACAATGACGGTTCCTATGGACCAGAGAGAATGCAAAACGTTTTGTAATTAATGTGTAAAAGTAGTTCAGAACAAATATCCCACCGTGGCCCCTCAGGGGCTCCACACAATAACACCATTCAACCAAAGAGGAGAGGAAACGGACAATACAGTTCAGAGACACTGAATCCTGCAGAACTCGCCCATAAACCCAGAAGAAGGAATTCACAAAGCATGACTCTGCACCTGAATGGCTTTAAGTCATGCTTATTAAGAAACTGAAAACCCACATTCGCTGCCATCCATCTCTACTCTGAGTTCAGTCAAACAGGTTAGGGCTGGGGGGATCATAGAGGGGACACACATCATGTGAGTTCAGGTGAGAGGGTCTTATCCGGGACCTCCAGACAAGAAGCTGTTGTCCCGGATGGTTGTATTTACCTGCTCCTGATCTAGGCAATAATTTTGTCTTGGGGGACACCGGCTGTTATGCCCTGAAGGTTCACTTGGCTGCGTGAAAGAAGCACATGGAGGCGGACATGCTGAGATCAAGAAGAGCCCACGGGTGGGCAAAGAAATACCTTTCTACAACTACAGAGGACAGTTAGTACGGGGACTAGGATCTACAGCAGGGTAGTTCAAATGTGAGAAAATAGATTCAAAAACTGTCAATTACAGGGGAATAAACATAGCATTTTTAGGAATTCATCACCAACAAAACAACATGGAAAAGTCGGGCCAGTAATAGTTATTTGTTTTTTTACCCAAGAAATAGAAAAATATATTGGCATATTAAAAACTGAATGTGCATGTTCAGCCCCTACCTGTAGGCAGCGCCGTTGAGCTCAGGGTGAACGCCCGGTTGATCCATAACAGCCCACGGTGCCGTGGTGACGAAGAACTCCTTGTTGACGCAGTTTCTTAGGCTGTCGGGGATGCGGCCTGTCATAAGAGCACAAACGGGCGGCTTTTAGAAGCACGCCGGAGGAAATCACACGCCGGAGGAAATCACACGCCGTAGCGAGGGGCCACGACTTCTCACGGGAGACGAGCGACCGGACAAACGGCAAAGTGTTAACGAGTTCAGACCGACTAACACATCAGGCTTGGATACACAAATGCAAATTAAGATCATTTAACAATCTGGATGTTTTATGCCAGGCCGAGCCCCTGGGCTCCTCGCTGCTCTGCTCTGCGTCCGGGGAGCTAATGATGACATCAATTAAGAGGTCCAGATTTAATAAAAGCTGCCCAGGGCCTATTGAAGTGGAAATGTGACATCTGGGAAAGGAAGACGTGCAACAGGTCACATAGAATCTGATCACGAAGCGACGGAAGAGGGGGAAAAAAAAAGGGATTTCATGTTGCGTTTTTGTCAGATATGGAGAATGAGAAGAAGAGATTTTAAAATGTGGTTCATGTGAGCGCGTACCCGTGATGGCTCTCCGGATCTCGGTGGCGGCTGCCTCCCTCATCTCCAGGGAGGCCTGCTCGCTGTACCAGGCTGTGTGCGGCGTGCAGATCAGGTTAGGGGCGTCTTTCAGTGGGCCCTGAGCGAAACTACAACACACACAGAGGGAAACACACACACAGAGGGAAAGAGAAGGACAAGTGATAAGAAAGCATTTCATTTAAAAAAAAAAAAGAAGAGCAAGGGTGTTTTTATCTTTGTGAATTATGATGAACGAAATAAAAAGATGTACTTTTTGTCCGATGATCATAAAAAAAAAAGCTCCCTCCATTAAATGTTTTTTGCTGATTATTATATCATTTGGATGTTCGACCTTCACTGAAAAGAATTTGACACTAGAGGTTCATTTTCACATTCATCTGCTTAAATTTTGGGCTTAAAAACCCAAAGAATAGACTTCCAATAAAAGAAAGAGAGACACATATCCTGGTAGTAAAATAAATCAAATGAATAATATTAGCACACTTCTTTTAGTAATTGAAATAATTTGTAATTCCTTTTTTTGTAACTAATTTATTTGTATATTTGTGTGCAAACAAACTACCAGACATTATTACCGTCTGAAATCATTAGTTGCATCAGAACTGGAGAGTATTATTCATTAAAAGAGCAAAAAAAACGACACTGAAAGCTTTTTCTTCATAGAAAAACATGTTTTCGCAAGTATTGTTTTGAGAGTGCTTGCCCTTTTTTTCCCAAACCGTTTCCAACGTGGGCTCCTCAGATGGTTCTGTGTAACGAACCATCTGGCGGGTCACGTCGAGTGCAAGTCGCTACATTAAAATATTGCCTTGCGCGTTCTCTTTGTTTCGCCTTGTGTGAGAGTATCATCATAATTGGCACAATCAGAAGGTCCATTCATGTGCATCCACTCATTTCATATTCTAAGAATGTGTAAATGTTTGTGAACCGTTTGCATGCGATTGTCTGGGAACATGGCTGACGGGAGAAACATGTCAGATCCTGTTATTCACACAGTTTTCTTCCTCCTTTCCCCAAAACTCATCTCTGCCAGCTCCCTCTCCTCCTCTTCCTCCATCCTCGTAACACATTCGCCTGGTTATGTGTGTGTGTGTGTGTGTCAGCGGTGCCCTGAATCAGTGTCGTGTGGCGTGGGATGGAGGGCCAAAGTTATGAAACGCTCCCCTGTTGACATCTTAGGTCAGCGGAGCATGAGTTTCAGCTTCATCTGGCTGCGTTTCAGCCGTCTCCGGCAGCCAGTCAGCTGAGCAGCCGGCCAGAAACCAGCAAACCTCCAAACTCCTTAACCGTCCCTGAAGCGTGAACGACAATCAACAGCGGTCTCCCCCTGAGACGGTAGGGGGAACATGCTTCTTAGAAAAGGTGGAAACCAGTCGAGCAGTTTGGCCTTTTAGCGAGCGGGAGTGGAAAAAGAAATGGATCTCGAAGCGATGCTCGATACAAAACAATGAGGACACACTCTTCGTTCCAGCAGCACCTTCAGCTGGATTTCGTTTTCTCTGATAGGAATAAAGGGAGCTCTCTTCAAATCCTTAATTCTATTAGCTCCGGGGCCCTGAAGGAGCCTTTTAAAAGAGTACGAGGTGTCTTTAACTAGTACTACTACAATATGTCTGCAGCTGCTTAAGCTTCTCCGTCTCCTCGACTGTGTTATTTGTTGCTTTCTTTCCATTCCTGCACACCCATATATTTCCTATCTGTCTCTTTAAGTGAAGCATTCATCTGTGTGTGTGTTTACTTACGTGAAGGGCTCCGTCTCGTGGACGTCCAAGGCGGCTCCACGTATCCTGCCCTCCTTCAACGCCTGGGCCAGCGCCTTCTCGTCCACCAGGCCTCCCCGCGCGGTGTTGACCAGGAACGCACCCTGACGCATCTGAAACACACAAATACGCCACCGATCAATACGGAGAGTTTGAAATATGTCTTCTGGGATCTTCAAAACACGACCCAGAAGGATGTAATCTTCTAATCTTCTATCCCAATGCAGCAACGGCAGCAATATTTGGTATCGCAGATAATAAACATCCTACAATAAAACATAAAAATATCATTTATTTTACGACGTACAGTAGAAGAACCCCATGCAGCTCATATATCTAGAAGATTAAAATACTCAGGTTGGCTTTGACTTATTTAGGAGAACTTCAAACTAAGCCCCAAGCAGTTTCTCCTTCCTTCGGTTATTAGGACACTTCATCATGTAGACAACAGCATACAGTAAATACCGGTAGTTTAACTATTCCCTCCTGAGATGGATGATGTGAGGTCACGGTGACCTTGACCTGGACATTTATCCCTAATATTTATATTTATATTTCAAGAAAGGCACTCCTGAGCTATCGTCTAACCCCGGTGGAGCCGTCGAAAACACAGTTATTTCCACACAAATGACCAGATGTGGTTGTTTTCTGTGCGTCTGTCAAATTAATCTGTTTGATCTAACACAGCGCATCAATCTGGATTGGATGTCTGCATTTGAGGGGCCTTAAAACACATTACACAGGGCAGAAATGGAGAGGCAGAAAACATCTCGGGAGCCCCTTTGTTGTGCCTGACACCTGATGGATCCGGGAGACACCTGGGAGAAAATACTGTCAGATGTGGGATAAAGAACATCTTTATCCAAAAGCGAGAGATGAAATGAAGGATGAGGGGTAAAGCTGAGAAATGAGGCAGTGCCACCACCCCTCGCTGCTTGTGTGTGTGTGTGTGTGTGTGTGTTGCACAACAAAAAGTATAAGAGGGAGGAAGAAAAAAAAAATCAAATGAATATGCTCAGAAGAAAGTAATCCCTTAATCTTGACAAAAGCTGAAATCCAGGGGCATGAAAAGCCTTTACGCTGGCAGGCAGTCTTTTATTAGGCCTTAGTGGTTTTGACACACACAGAAACACACAAACATGAGCGCACACGTTTCCCCCTTTAGAAGCCGAGAGCGACTGCCAAGATTTTTTTTTTTCGGTGAGGAAAAGAGAGGAAAGTGTTCTTTCATTGCAGCACTTACGAGGCAGCTGAGAATATTAAGCCTGGGAAAAGACGCGGCGTTAACTAGGTTAGGCTATTACCCAGCAACCACTTGTGTTCATCTGCTCGCGCACTTTAACTCACGAATCACAGGGAAGAGGAGGGAACGTCCCGAGAGGTGAGACACGGAGGGAAACGCTGAGTGGCAGCGTGGGGAGAGATCGACTGGAGGGGGGGAGATGCTTCTTCCAGCCGGCGTAGTTCCCCGGCTCCCCTGCAGGTGTCACCACAGGCGGCGCCTGGGAGGGTTATCGACTGGCAGAGCAGCACTTTCCCCTCGCACTGCTCTCGGCCCCCCTGCTGCGCCGCCTAGTCGATATATTTGCTGTAGCCGTGGGCTGGCGCTAATTGCATTTGACAGGGCAAAGGAATGAATTTGTGTCCAGCTTCGGCGGAGCTTAAGATAAAGAGCAGGGAATGTGAGAGGCAGGGAAGCTTCTGCAGTCTTTTATTTCTCTACCGCTCTCCGACTCCAACGCTTTTTAGGATCCCAGCTGCTGGTCACGTACCTGTTTGATGGTGAAGTCGTTGATGAGGTGGTGGTTGTGTTCGTTCAGGTTGCAGTGCAGGGAGACGCAGTCGCTCTGGTAGAGCAGGTCCTGCAGGGTGTAGACGCGCTGGACGCCCAGCGAGCGCTCCAGGCCGTCCTGCAGGTAAGGGTCGTAGAAGATGACGTTGAAGCCGAAGACCTTGGCCCGCACGGCCACCGCCTGACCCGAACGACCTGAGGAACACGGAGAAGTGGAGGTTCAGTTACTTGTAGTAAAACATATTTATGATACATCGACATCTCGGGTGTTTGGTTGATGTTAATATCTAGGATATGGATGCTCAACCTTTTTGGAAGAGCAACTAATGACACAAACTGAAAAAGAAAAGAAAAGAAAAGAAAAGTAAGACACATTATTTCAGTCTCTTAGGAAGGAAAAAGGCCGTTTTGATGTCTATAGGAGGTGCTTCTGAAAAAGGAGAGATTTTGTTTTTAGAAAGAAACTGATTCATGATGTAGAAACTCTGAATATGAGTCTCTCCAAGTCATTTGTTGTGTGTTGGTCTTCAGCTGCAGAGGCTGAAGGGGATCGATAAAGTTCTTTACACTCTCCAAGTTCTCTCTTTGTGATGGAGCGTTACAGTGCGTTGAAGTCGAGGAGAATTTGTCCTTTTTTTCCCCCCCCTCTTTCAATATCAGCCAATAGGCCTGAGCAGCACAAAGACCCCTTATAGTACTTAAGCAATCACTCAGACCATCCTTCTCCATCATGATGGAGTACAATCACACGTTTGATTACTGTAAAAGTAAAAAATCTATTTCGGTGAATTCACTTTCCCTCAACCAGCCAACCGTGTTCTTACTTTATTCCCATATTTTCACAGAATATCGCTCGACAGGCATGAACTTGTTGCTTCCAGCTGCTGGTTTACACGTGCAGATTGAAAGACGTCTGTGTGGCGACTTCCTGCCTGTTGGACAATTTGTACAAAGACGGAGGAGAAGAAGAAGAAGCATCCGTTTGGTTTTGAGGAATTTACAATAAAATCTAGTGTTTAGAAATGTTTTCTGTATCGGCAAATATGTACGATGTCTGCTTTCATGCGGAGATACCAGAGAATCCAAAACAGTTTGTGTATGACCGAGCCTCCCACACCAATCATTGCCACTAACGGGAGCGAATGCACCGTCACCCGAGGGTCCGCCGTGGCAGACTTGACGCTTTGTGTTGCTCATTTATCCACCGCCTAAAAGGACGAGGACGACACTCCGCACTGACAACGTGCGAGGCCACGGCACAAACGTTTTCATGAAATCACCCGGTTGGTGTGCGGCAGATGTGGCGGCGCTTTGGTCAAGGTCAACGTGATGGAAAGATTGCAGCTTTTGTACAACAGCCCATTCAGAGTCAATGTGCGCAGCTGGCAGTCAAAAAAAAAAAAAAAAGGGTTGGTTGGCGTTTTGTGGATTATGTTCCTAAATACGCACCTACTAGAGCTTGGCGGCAGGGTGGGAATCAGTGACACCATATTAAGTATGATATATCCATCAAACTGATGTCCAATATCTTTGCAGTATCCTAAACATAACTATGACAACAAAACAGAAGTGGTTCTCTTCATTTGTTACACCTTACACATATTATATATATCGATCCCTGCTTTAAGCTGACCATTAAAGACAGCAAAGGTGGCTTACCCCAGATAAAAGTTAATTCTATAATCATTTAGACAAATCCAACACACTTATTTCTAAGTGGTGATCTCACTGAAAGCATAAAACTAATCGGGGGGAATAAAAGCCGATCAATAAACGAGTTCTCAAGGAGCCCAACTGTTATTGTAAAAGTGTAAAAAGGCCTAAAATATCGGCGTGGCTGGTACTTGAAGTACTCCCTCCTCCCCCCCCCTCCTCCCTCCCTTGACTGTGCAGCTGGCTGTATGTGCAGAGTCCTAAAAACAAACACCAGGAGGCCTTCGCTCTCTCCAGCCTCCCGCTGACAATGGACATTGTTTTGGAGACGGCCTGAGCCAGAAAGACCAGGAGAGGAGGCTGGAGGTGGGAGGGTGTGCTGAGAAAGAGATAGATTAGGGGGGGAGGGGGGGTACATTCTCCCTGCCAGGACCTGCTGTTTGGGCACAGTAAGTCTAAGGCTGCCTCGGACCTGTAGGGGGGAGGAGTTGTGTGTTGTGTGTTTGTGTGTGTGTGTGGACAGAGAGATAAGGTGGCACTCTGGAAAGGCTTTTGAGAAGACAAAGCATCTGTCAGCCTCCTAATGTTGAGACAGGCTCGAACGATGCACAAACACACACAATCTGCGTAGGAACAGGTGCAGAGAGGGAACGCACACTGTAACAAACACACAGAACCCATGAGGGGCCCCGATTATGGCAGCGAGAGGCGTCGAACGTGGCGGCGGCGGCGGCGACAGAGGGAGGGGAGAGTCGGAGAAACAGAAGGAGAGAGAATAATGGAGATATAATGGCGAGCATTAGGGCAGCGGGATGAGAGTGTGGCAGGAGGAGAGGAAGCCAGCCCGGAGGGAAGCGAAACAGACAACCTTGAGATAATCTGTGGGACGGGCAGAGGCAGAAAAATAACCTTATCAGGGCAGGAAAACAGCTGAGCGGCGAGAGGATATGAAAACAGAACGGGAGGCGGAGAGGGGGAAAAACAGAAATAAGAGGAAAGGTAAAAAAAGTTATTCTGACCGAAGCCGATGAGGCCGAGGGTTTCGCCGCGGATTCGGGCGGCACCGGACGCCACCTCGCGGATCTGCTCCACGCTCTGGACCCGCGTGCCCTCCCGGAGAGCCTGGTAGAGCCAGGTGTTCCGCCGGTAGAGGTTGAGGATGTGGCACAAGGTGGAGTCGGCCGTCTCCTCCACGGCTGCCGAGGGAATGTTACACACAGCGATGCCTGAAGGGACGACAGAAGAGAGGAAAAATTAGCAATAAAAAAAAAACAAAAACCCAATTAAGGCCTGTAAGAAAGAAAAAAAAAAAAAAAATCTATTTGATCTATTCTGTTTTTGTCTGGCTCTATATCTAACTGTATAATCACATGGCAAATATAAGCAAAACTATATATATCCTGTTGTTTCCTATTTAATCACATCAGTAATCATGTTTGACCAGGTGTAATGATTACATTATGTGACCTAATTACCCAGGTGAAATTTATTTGTATGGCGCTTTAAAAGACAAGACATTTGCAAATGATTCCAACTTCATGGGCGACATATATATATATATACACACACACTGTAAAATCCTCGATATCACCTGCGTGGAACTAAAGAGCTGCACTTCTATTCTAAACCCGCGTGCACAATGAAGCGAGTTGCACACACATCCTCCTGCAGAATGCTCCTCATTTTGTTACCTTCAGAGTCTTTGGAACCTCTGACCTTGTGCTATTACCTCGCCTACCCTCCGACAACACGGAGATTTCCATTATCGCCACTTAAGCACTCCTGCCTGCCCTTGCTCTCCTCTAATGTCCTCATCCCACTCTGTATCTCCGAGTAACAGCACAGCCGTCTCTGGACAGCAAAAAAAATAAATAAATAAATAAAACACCCAGAGCCTCCTCAATCAATGGCCCCTTTTCTTCTCCCCGAGAACAGCCGCCGTATCAGCGCCCGCCTTCGCCAGGCACACGATAGCTTTTGACTCCCGCGCTGCGAGGCGGAGCGCCTTCGGTGAGTGGGTGGTAGTTAGACACGGTATCTCGCGTTTGCAGGGAAAATGGCAGCTTTGTCAACATGCGAGGGCTGTTTGAGCCACCAGCCTGCTGAGGTATAAGCATGGCGGTTCGGAGAGGGAGACTCTACCTCCCTCGTCCCCCCGTTTGTCTCTCTGGAAGTTACGTGTCCGACAATCATCTGACCCTTTAATTCAGCCTTTGATACCGTTCTGCACGGTAAAGAAAAGATGGAATCAACAACCTATGTCAGCTTGTTTTCATCTCACTTTTTTTATCTGCACTCAGCATCCCACACTGCAGCGGCATGATGGAAAAATCCTCTCAAACCATCAAAATCCACATGAACTAAATAAATACATGGGAATACAGATATTATTCTTATGTGACTCTCTGATCATTCTGACTATATTGGGGCAGAGGTTTTTCAGGCCCACGGCTTATTACATTCCCCTATTACATATCATAGAAACATGATGTATGTGTACATCATATTATACATCTATAATGCTAAGCCATTAAAATAATACATGTTGACGGATTCATATATTAAAACACCGGTATTTTAATTCTATATTGGCATTTTTACATCACAATTTCACTCCATAACAGGAATATTTATATTTTCGGTAACACTTTAGATTAGGGAACACATATTAACCTTTCTTATTAGCTTATTCTTATTAAGTGGTTTACAACAACTCCCTAACTCACTATCAATAAGCAGTGATTAGGAAAACTCTCACAGTAGTTAACGGCCAAGTAGTTGCAGAATACGATGCAGAATAAGCCATTAGTAAGATTTATAATGGCTTAAAAACCGCCAATATGCTGCTAATATGCATGCTAATAAGAAACTAGTTCATGGTTCCCTAATCTAAAGTGTTACCATATTTTCTTACTATAGGTTCTATTCATGTAAATGTGTATTTTTGGACATATTTTAATCTCCGTTCATACATAAAACAACAGGAAACACTAAATCTGACTTTAAAGGAGGTTCTCCTCGTACCCAGCTCTCCGGCGGCCTTGATGTCGATGTTGTCGTAGCCGCTGCCGATGCGGATGATGATGCGTAGGGCTTTGAACTTCTCCAGGTCCTCCCTGGTGAGGGTGATCGTGTGGTACATCATGGCTCCCACCGCCTCGTTGAGCACCTGCAGACACACGTTCACAAAAACTTCACACCACAACCAAATTAAATGAAAAGTTTGACGATTGCCTTCCTTTTGCTGATCATTCTGCATTCATTCATGCAGCCCCCCCCCCCCCCCCCCCCCCCCCCCCCACACACACACACACACACACACACACACACACACCACATGGCTATTAGTCCATCAGAGTTCATAAGACCCAATGACAATCACAAGACCACATTCCTGACGAGAGGAGCCATGAAACCCCACGTCTGCCATGAATCCGGACACTTAAGGAAACGTTTAACATTTCACGGCGAGGGGGGAACTACAGCCGTCACATGGTCACCAGCAGCACTGACACACTGTCCTTCTTACAGACCTGCGACCAAGTGGAACAAGTCATTATATTGTCTCCGAAAAGGGGGGGGGGGTCTGCTGTTCCGCGTGGTCATCGCAATTGCACTCAGACCCCGAGGGTGTTTAAGGACAAAGGACCCGGCCGATTGTCTGGACGGAGAGGTCGAGGAAAACCTTTAGCGATGATGGCATGTGATAGACCATCTCAGAAGAATGCAGTCCCAGATTGTGATATATTGCATGGATTGTAAAAAGACAAACGTGCAATTATGGGCTGTATAAATAAATCCGACTTGTATTACGAGTGCGAGTTGGCAAAGCGAGAATATGAAGTGTTTTTCCAGGCCAAACGTGGAATCTAAACACTCCCTCAATAGTGCCACTAACCATAAACCAGGCAGAAATGGACTGTTCCGTTCATCCTAAATCAAAGTTCTTATATTTGATATGCCACAGTTCCAGTTCATCAGCTCCTCTGCTACTTGACATGGATGACCTAACCCCCCCCCCCTCCCATATCAGCACCTAAATAACAGCTCTGCATTAAACCTGCAGCCAAACTGCATTAGCTTTCCTCTGATTAGCAGATTAGCTCTGCATTTCCATACTGACGTTATTCAAGCAGCGTTCCGGACAGATAGCAGTTCAAGGTGAAAACGACACACACACACACACACACACACACACACACACACACACAACACTCTTCTTCACTATTTATTTTAGGTTGAGCAATGGAGGGTTTTTTTAAAAGGGAAAATCCACTCTGGATGTAGTTTTACTTTAATGGAAACTCTGACCAACTTCTCTCCACAGTAACCAAAGTGGGATTGCTTTTAATGTCTATCATTTCTGATGATGCCTGGGCTTTTATGACTCCCCCCTTTTTGGCCATGAGGGTGAGCACGAGAGACAAATGTATTCTGTTGCAAAAGCACAGTTTGTGCGTGTGGTTTACCGTGGCGTACTGGGGAGGGATTTTATGGCCATGAAGTCATTCCACTTGTGAGCGGTGTGGATGTAGTGGTGGATGGGAAGTGGTTGTAACTCTGAGAACAGACTTTCTCCACCTGGCAGGAGAAGACGCGCTGCTCAAAATGTTGTTGTTGTTTTTTTTTTTAAGCTTTTGGCACTTCTTTAAAAAGGGTGAAAGGGCCACGATAACAGCGTTAAAAAAAAAAAAAAAAGAAAGCGGTGCAGAAAAACATCACGGAACGATGTGGAGTATGTGATGAAGAGAAAGCTGTGATCTTTTATTGAATGCACCTTTTAAATCCACTTCAGCAGCGAAGCAGAGATGTGAGGGAGAGGACAGTTTAAACACACACACACACACACACACACACACACACACACACACACACACACACACACACACACACACACTGCTATGCATAAGTTGACTAAAAAGAGGAATAAAAATCATCTTTTGGGAATTCATCTTAATGCTTTAATTAAAAAAATTTAGAAAAATCATACGTTTTAGGACACAAATTTTTTTGTGAATGAATAATGTAATAACTGGCCTTTAAGAATACAAATCTGCCTACCTCTATGGGAGTTTAACATAGGGGTGCCCATACTTATGCACCCTGTATTTTAATAAAGAACATTTATTTCTTTACGATACATTATTCATTCACAAAGAAAATTGGTGTCCTAAAAAGGTATGATTTTTCCTAATTTTTTAATTAAGGCATTAAGATCAATTCCAAAAAGGTGATTTTTTATTCCTCTTTAGCATAATTTAACAAGCAACTAAAAGATTTCTCCACATTGTATCGACGAAACACATTTAAATATCTAATTCTTTGCTCACGTAGCCAGTCATTAGTCTCATCCCTAAATCTTAACGCCACAATTGGATGAGCAGGCAGGCAGCGTACGATGTGATAGGCCCCTGCTGACTGTAAGCCACATGTGACTGACCTGCCATAGTCGGAGCTCAGGTGTCGGTCTCACACCAAAGTGCTATCGTACTCCATCTCTGTGTTTTTTCCACCATAACCTGAGAAACATGGGATTACTGGGTAGCGGATGTGACATAACCTGGGGGCCACTTTCATATTCCACCCTTGACAAGTCTGTCCCGCGAGTATTCTGGTGTGGATGGAGGAGTGTGTGGCAGCTGGTGTCTGGCCTGAAAACATCATACCGAAAGTCCCTGAATTATCAACACTGCATCTCCGCATTCCCTGCCGCTGAAAGACGAGATTGGACATTTTCAATCTACACCGCCCCTCTGGGTATCTAGACTGCAAGTTATTACTGTGAACTGCTGAATATGCTGGCGAGGTGAACATAACAATCATGTTTTTCCTGATAAGGCAGTGTTAAAACAAACAAAAAAGCTCCCCGCTCCCCCTTCCCCAACCTTCTCCTCACCGCCCAAGGTCTTTGATTGAATTGATCTCTATGCAAATGCTTCGTTTTTAATATGTCCCATTTTCATAAAAACAGCGAGAGGAAAAGATGTAGCGGCTCTCACTCTGTCTGCAGATGGAGAGATAGCAGCCCGCCGATACCTATCTCCATGGCCATATATTGTTTTGCAGCCACGGCGCTGCATAAAAAGCAATAAAGAGCCTCTACAAGCCAATGTAATTACACTGCATCCCGCCATACAAGACTCTCTATTAAAAAAAAAAGAATGGCACTGATGTAGGCATCATGCGCCGTGCCACAAAGTGACATAAAATCATAATGAAGCCACTATATTTTAACTGGCAAGTGCGTATGGGGCCAATATAAAGCACTTCACATATCAGAGCTGGAAAAGAAAGAGGCAGACGTGAGAGAGCGACAGGCTCCCGTCTCTCCATCAACTGTCTGCTGCTCTGAAATGCAGTGTGTGTGTGTGTGTGTGTTGTACCTTCTCGTGGATCTCCTGTGTGGACTGAGCGTCACAGAAGGCAACGGTCGCCAGGTCTTTCAGGATGGGCATCTCCACGGTGCAGTCGCGCCCGTCCAGCAGCGCCACCAGGGGGCGCGGATGCATTGGCCCGTTCATGATTTGGGGCCGAATACCTGGAAATGGACAGAGACGGGGATGTTATTATAATAATGAAATGGTCTCCAAAAAAAAGACACTAGTGTGAAATGTTCGTTGTTTTCGGGAGGTTATCCAAAATCAACGGATGCCACTAGGTTTGTGCGATAAATTCTATTCTTGTTGTATGATTTTGGGTAATTCAGGACAGATAATCACGATGATGATACAAAATAAAGTAATTATGAACACAAATGGGCGAGCACACACAAGCTCCACCAGGAGAAAACCCACTGTGCAAACGCAAATCACTCGATTAAATTCACCAACTGACACTGTCCTGACAGCTGGAGTCAACCGCCTTCATCACTGTAACCTCCTCGTGTGTGTGTGAGTGTGTGTGCACATGTGCTGATTAGGATACAGCAGGAAGCCGGGCTTCTCCGAACTACCAAGTGTTCAATAAATCAATGCGTCTACTCAAGACTGGATTAGACCACAGCCTCGCTTACAGGAATCCTCCCGGTCTCATGGCCCCAAAACACTTTGATCACATGCAGAAACATGCATGTTCACACACACAAACACACACACACACACACTATTATACCGAGGGGAACATATTCCCTTGTGTGTACATATGACAACAGCGCACTGACACGCACACACTTTGTTCTCATTTCTCAGTTCAAGGGAGAGGAGCCGACATTTGCCTCGTTGCGAGTGAAACCAGCGACTGCGGGATCGAAGATGATGGGGAGGGGAAAAAAAAAAGAGACACACCGTTGGAAATGAGCTTCACTGCAAAAGAGCCATGTATCATCGGAATAAGAGGGGGGGGGGGGGGGGGGGGGAGAAACGCTACGAGCATGAAAAGAAAAACCCACAGCCAACTGGCATCTGCACTTCAGCACACGCGTCTCATTCTCCTTCATCCCTCCCGCCATTTTTTCCCCGTCACTTCAAAAGTGTGAGAGCCGAGAAGAGCCCGACCTTCTCACACGTCAGTCCCCCCCCCAACCAGAGAAGACGTGTCACGCCGAGAAAGCAGACAATTACGAGCTCTGCTTCATACAATGTTAACAGGAGAAGAGCATCAATATTCATGCTGCCTTCCGAGCGATGTGCGGCTCCGAAGCCAGCGGACGGATCCGAGGAGGAGAGCGACTGCTCCCCGCTGAATACCAGCGCCCTAACACCACACGGGTCATGATCTCCACTATCAGTCAGCAGCGATGGATGTGTCCAAGCTGACACAACATGTCACCCCGGGGGAGAGACCTAAACCAGCGAGACCCCCCCACCCCCCCCGGGATGTTTCTGTCTCTGTGTGATTCCATGACATCACTTTCTTATCTTGTGTTTTCCCTGCTCTCCGCTTGTCTGCCGCTACGATCAGCATCTGGATACTTAAGTGTGACCTCACTCCGCACTCAAACTTATCCCGAGGATGACGTCAGACTCCGGGGGAGGAGATAAGGGGATGGAGGGGTGGAGGGAGGACTCGTTAGGGACGTGCTCTGTGGGATTACTGCAGCAGAGGAGGCTGATTAGGGCAGATAAAGGTGAGATTAGGGGAGATTTGGAGATTGAGGGGAAAAGGGTGGGCATGTGTGGCAGGTGAGGAGGGGAGGGGGAGGGGGGAAGAGCCAATGAAGAGCCTCAGACAGAGGAAGAGTGAAATGAAAGTGGGAAACGAGCGTGCATAAAAATATACTAAACACTCGCCTGTTAGTCTAAAGAGCTCCCGGGAGACGAATCAGAGGGGAAGAGGAGGAAGAAGAGGAGGATGAAAGGAGAGGGAGGGAGAGAGGGACGCAGAGAAAAGAGGAGGAGGAGGAGGATCACAGTGGAGGTGTCGTCTCCTCAAGCCTCCCTCCCATATCGTCATGGTGATCACCGCACGGGCTTCGGCTGCCAGTTTTAGTGTACTTTTATTTTCGGCACTGCTGGCAAGAGTTTAGGTCGGTGGTGCAAACGCCCGTAACCCCCCCCCCCACACACACACACACACACACAGATGGCAGAGGAGATGTTTTCTATCCTGACAGACAGACAGCCTCCTCCGCCGTCCTCCTCCTCTTCCTCACCCGCCACCGACCGCCAACACAGCTCCCACGCCTACTCATCACACTCGGCGTTGGAGACAGGTGACGCGAAGAGCGGGGGGGAAAAGGTGAGGTGCGGCGACTCGGCTGTCTGTGCCACATCTGTAACTGACAGGACGTTTGAATATTAATGGGGGGGGGCGGCGGCTGGGCGATGAAGAGCGATTCCATCACACCAAAACTGGAGGTGAAGGCGCGAAGGAGCGTGCCGGAGCATTTAGTGCCTGAACGCATCACACGACACGGTGCACTCCAGCGTAGAAATGATTAAAATGAAGTCGAACTACAATTCTGATTAATTATTTACTTTCTGTTCCATACAATTGTAAATGTCTTTGGGTTTTTTGTGGACTAATTATCAAAAAATGTAAGACTAAACAATGAATCCAATTGTAATACACTGACTGATCAATAAGGGAAAACAATCTTTAGCTCCGGCGCCACATGATGTCATCTCGACACATTGGATTTGCATAAAATGACACTCGACACAAAGCAGAGCTGACAGATGTGCACTAAATTTGTTTATGACTGACGTGTGAACGGGGGGAAAAAAAGTCACGGACCGACATTAGCATTTATATGGAATGCCAAAAATGCTTCAGACCACCTGATATTCACTTTCCTCCAACCTCTATTTTGGTCTCCTCCAGTCTCTCATCAGCTCATTCACATCACATTGGATCCAAGACATTTTTTCGTTAAGGCACGTTTGCAGAATGCTCAGAAACATCTGTAACCTCCTCCCTGCTTCATGTAAGTCAGTACTACCGGCTGCCTTACATTACAATTCCTGGCTTGTATGGATTAGAGACAGCCGTGGGTGTGCAGGTGAGAGGAGCTGTGGGTGAGGCGGTACAGCGGGGGGGGAGAAGTGGCTGGCAGGCTGCGTCGAAGCCCTCAGGCAGAAGTTAGACGGGCTGAACTCCATGAATCATCCGCTGACCTTTCAGTCTCCTACTCTTTCAATCTCCCTTCCACCGTATCGTCAACCTCGCATCTCTCCCCGTACGATAGCATCTCCCGACAGCTCCTCCTGTCTGCCGACGTCTACCTCTCCATACATCCTGCATGTAATCACCCTCGTTTCTCCATCATCCCTTCACCTCAACTGTCACTCCTCCTTCTCGGTTTCCTTCCTTCCTCCCTTCCCGCCTCGCTCCGTCTTTTTCCGAGGAGCCCGGAGTGTGTGTTTGTGTGTGTCCTCCCCAGTGTGACAGATTGATTCTCACTCTGCTGATTTTGATGGAGAGGAGATGATGTATTCAAGCTAAAAAAGAAAAAAAAAAGAAAAGGGAAGCGGCGAGGTGACAGGCAACACTCCCCCTGTGGTGCGCTGACAGCATGTACATCAAACCGGTCTTAACCAGAACCGGAGAGTTTGTGAGCAGCACAATACGCCGCTTCAGATAAGTGATGCTTCTGACGGCGCGTATTAAAACGATCTAGAATATCGTTTTGTGCGTTTTGTACGTGTCGTAAACTTCACCCGCCTGGAGAAAATACAATAGATCGGGACCTTTCGCTCATTTACCGGTCAAAAAAACCTCATCAGTCATGTAATAATTGTTTTAGCAACTATATATATTTATCAATATGATGCATAGAGCGATCCAAATGTCAAAAACAAACACTGAGGGAGGGGAGCTGTGGAGAGTCGGGGGTCATATGGGAACAGCAGGAGGCAGAGTGCTCTTAATTTCACTCTGCCATTAATTAATCCCCCTCATTTCCTTTCCTCTGTGTTCTTGCTTCCTCTGCTTGTTGCTAAACTGTTGCCAGGCTGCAAATGTGTGTGTGTGTGTGTGTGTGTGTGAGACGAGTACATTTTCACCAAGAGAGGCAGCTGTTGTCGAGGGTTTACCTGCCAAAGGAATAAATGCATGTAACACACACACACACACACACACACACACACCGCTCTGTCACATCTAGGGCTGCAACCAATTTGCTTCAATTGTGAATCATCTCTCTATTCAATTAATTGCATGCATTCGAAAAAAAAAAAATCAACCCTTCAACTAACAACGGTCAGAAGTAACGAGATTTCAAAGCGATGTTTGCTTAAATACTGACAGATAATCCAAAATTAATACATTTCCAGCCACTTTCCACTGATATTTCTGCACATTTTGATACATTTCAACAATTCACACCAGACACAAACAATAAGCATGAGCTCAACTCATACTGTCATGGAATAAAAGTACCACATGATTTCCTCTGTATTTCCTAAAAGCTCAGAAAGATTTATCGTGCGGATTGCAAGATGCTCGATACTATTTTACTCAAATAAACAGAAATAAGGCGGTGAGCTCAGCTAGCAGTCTAAAAACAGACCATTTTTCTCAATTAGATCACACAACATTCACACACAAAAAAATCGAGAACTGGGTCACAATGAAAACTATTTTGGAAATCTAGGTCTTCAGTGAAGCACGCTTTAAAACCACTTGATTACTAACATTTTACGAGATCAGATTTTTATTTTTTTGCCGCGTCTCTATTTTAATTCTAATCATTCCTGTAGACAAATACTTGTGGAACCCAAACCCAGCCCGGGCTGGAGGCTGCGGTTCCTGAGCCAGCAACACTTAGTCAGAGTCTGGCAGCGGAACGCAGCAGAGCGGCGCAACGGGAGATGAGGCCAGAGTTTCCATTATGTGGGGAAGGGAAGCTTGGAGTTTCTTCCTACCACTGGCCTCTGCTGCTGGTGTTATGTTGCCTCTGTGAGGGGAACCAGAAGGGACCAGAAGGGACCAGAAGGGACCAGAGACACGCTAGTTGTGTCGCGGTCGGGAAAAGGGGCGGCGGGAGAAAATACAGAGAGGAGAGAAAAGCTGCCACAAAGTGACTTCAGTGCTAATGGGAGACCAATCAAGCCCTCCGCCACACTATCGTCGTCATCCACCGGTTACCTGGCAACCCCAAGCTGCTGTTTTGCAGGTTGCTCCTTCTTGACAACAAAGCCGGGGTGGGGGCGGCTGCTGCCGCTGACCGCCGACGGTTACAGGTATTTACTGTGGCACCCTGAGAAGCGGCAGTGTGTGTGTGTGTGTGTGTGTGTGTGTGGGTGAGCGGGGTCAGAATACGGACATGTGGCCTGTGTGTTGTGGCTCAGGTTTGGTTCTGATGCCCAGTTCCAGGTTGGCAAACCGCTGACAGCATCCATTGAAACGTGAATTTAGAAAACAATTTATTATTCATATATATATATATATATATATATATATATATATGGGCTGCAGTGAATTATTATGAATCATTTTCCCAAGGAACTTGCCCCAAAGGCCAAAACGCTGTGATTTACAATCTGTGTTAAGTCAAAGATAATTTGTAAAATAAAAAAGCACTTCGACATCACTCTCCTCTATGAACCCGTGTGGTTTTGCAGTTCAGCGAGACCAACAGTGTGGTGAGTTCTCTCTCTAGAGACGATCTCGTTGATAGCATCCTTTCACTTCCAGTAGTTCAACTTTTCATGCATACATCCAACATTTATATTAAAGTGTATCCACTCCAGAACTATGACGCCCCACAAAAAGATGTGCAAAAACAAAGAATGCTAGACTAACTTTTTGATCCGATGACAAGATTTCCACATACATTCACATCCGACAAAAGGCCATCGACCTCGGCCCCTAATCGCAATGTGTGCAATCATGTGGAGGCACAAGTTGGCGACGTGAAGCCTGCGTGGAAACACGGACGCAAACAGGAATGCACTGGCATTGGCTGTGGCAGCAAATGAATAGGGAACCCACACACACACACACACACACACGAGTTTGGCCGGCCGCCAGCAGCTGCCGAGGACCGCGGCGTAGCGGAGAAGTTTGGACGCACAGATGTGCCGTCGGGTCAAACAACACTTTGTTTTCATTGCTGGAGTTTCCTCCCTTTTTCAGATGGCACCCGGCCAGAGTCTGTACTTCTGGTTGGCTGGGGCTCAATTACTCATTTACTACTTTCCACACACACACACACACACAACCTGCCATAAACACACACAACCCCTTCATCTGCCCGTGACAGCGCGAGGTCACTGCATGAGTTGTAGTGGTTGAAGAGAGGGGGTAAAGAGGGTGAGGGACAGGGGGGGGGGGGGGTATAAGCACCCTTTGTTGGCAGCCTCCTCCCATGCCCTTCCCTCCCTTCACTTCCCCAAAAGTAGCACACAAAGGCCACTTGTCCTGCACTGCCAGTGCCCCACCCCTGTCACCACCCGGCTGCCCGCCACACCAACCCGTCCCCTGCCAAGAAAATGAGCGCACGCCTGTTTTTAAATGGTACCCTCTGTGTCCATGGGCGGACCGGGCCCACACTCCCGGCGCGGGACAAAAGCGGGGTGTCAACAGCATCCACGGCACAGCCACGCCGGACCTTCTCACCACCCCCCACCCCCCCCCTCTGTTTTTCCCGCTCTTTTATTCTCCGGTGTTGCCCCGAGCTACGGAGCGCAGAGACCGGCGAGCCAAAAGACACGGAGGGTAAGTGCAGCGGCACAGGACCTTGAAACGACTACATGCTGGACTCCCCGACCACACACACACACACACACACACACACTTCTCTTATCCCCCCCTACATCTCCCCGTCCACCTACCTCCCTCCCACCTCCCACATGCCAGACTTTATTAGACATCCAGAAAAGAAAACAGGAAACGTGCTGCTTGCCTGGAAAATGTTGTCTCCACATTCTTCGTCTTAAAAACTACACATCGCAGCAAAAACAGAAAATGATTGAGTCAAGTGGAGAGAGAGGGGGGGGGGGGGGAGCAAAAAAAAAGAGGAATGGAAGACCCTCTGCAATAATCCAAGGAGGGTGCCCCCCCTCCGTCACTCTCTCTCTCTTCTCCACCTCCTCTTCCTCTCCTTCAGCTCCCCCCCCCTCCCCCTCCCCGGAGTTGCTCCTCTTGGTCTGGTTGGTGAGGGGAAGGTTTTTTTTTTTTTTTTTTTTTGTGGAGCGATCTCTCACTAAGCCCCCGGCTGCATCATCTTCAGTCCCTGCCTTTGAGGGCTGAGAGGAAAGCACCATACACCGGCGGCGTGCAGGCTGGTGATCGGATGGTAGCGGGGCTGGAGAAGGTGGGGGGGTGAGGTGGGGGGGGAGGAGGTGGAAAAAGACGCTTTTGTCCTTTTTTTTTTCTCTCTCTTAATCTCCCAGGAAGAAAAGGCAGCGGTCGGAGAGCGCGATGGCTGGAAACTCTCTCTGCCGCTTCCTCTTGCTGTCAGCTGCGCAACATCTATTCACTGTGGGTCTCTCTCTCTCTCTTCTCTCTCTCTCTCTAGGTCTCTTTAGCTTTTTTTTCTCCTGCCTTTGTCTTTGCTGATAATAAACCAGGAGGTGCAGTAAAAAGATCTTGTGGGAGAAAAAAAAAAAAAGAAATATTCGGTCTAAATCAAAAGTGCCAGCTCGAACATGCAGAGCGGAGCTCTCTGGGCTCGCACAATTTACTCCCCGGCTGCGTTCACTTCATAGGATCCGCACACATAACACACACTCCAGCACAATCCCTCCTCCCATTTCCCCTCCTCCTCCTCCTCCTCCTCCTCCTTCTCCCCGTTTTTATGTTTTATTTCTGATCTGGACTCCAGTGTTTTAAGAATGACTGCCCCCTTCCCTCTCGCTCTCTCTCGCTCTCACACACACACACACACACACACACACACGCACACACACGCACACACACACACACTCTCACGCACACACACACAGCCTCACCTCCCTCACCCTCTCGATTATTTTGTTTCCTCTTCTGCTTTTCCACTTTCATCTAGACCTCAACAACACACCTCACACACACACACACATACACACACACACACACACACACACACACACACACGCACACACACGCACACACACACACGCACACACACACCACACACACACACACAGCCTCACCTCCCTCACCCTCTCGATTATTTTGTTTCCTCTTCTGCTTTTCCACTTTCATCTAGACCTCAACAACACACCTCAAACACCACACACACACACACACACGCACACAGTAAAAACACAACTTCACCCCACCCCAACATTTTGTGGGTTACCGGGAAGAGATTGAAATGGTGACATACACACTAACTCTCCCCTTCCTTACTGTGAATATGCAGTACACACACCGAAACACACACACACAAACACACACACACACACCGAAACACACACACACACACACACAAACACACACACACACACACCGAAACACACACACACACTTTAAAACCAGAGGAACAATGCAACATTCAAGCCACTCCAGCAATAACATTACAGCTGTAGAGTTGGCTGTTTTTTGCACCATCAGGGAAATCATCAGAGCCGAGTGTGTTAAGTTCACAGTTCGGTCTCCGGAGGGATGAGGAAGGAGGGAGCGAGCTGACGGATCGCTCTGCCCAACGACTGCGAGGAGGACGAGCGGCTGAAAAACACCCCTGTTTAGAATAACAATGTAACCGGAGCCTCCCTGCAATTCTGCAGCGCGGCCACATAAACACACACACACACACACACACACCTCACCGGCTGCATGACAGGCGCGACCATTAGACAAAGAGCCCGGCGCGGTCACACGCCAGAACCGATTATCACTGACAGTAAAGTGGAAAGGTGGAACGGCCTAAGCGGGGGTTTTTTTTGGAGGGGGGACTCAGTGCCCACCCTGGTGTGAAGACACTTTTCTTGTTTTTTGCAGAATAATTGTGCGCATCCACTTGAGGTGCGTTTTTTTTTTATGCTCCTTGAGTTTAGGGTGTCTATCAGGCTGTCGTTTCTCGGCGGCGAGCGGAGACGCAGCATGTCGGCCGAGACGCCGTCTGCAGCAATGACACATCTGAGGGAGTGTGACCATCAAAGGCAGCAGCAGCCCCCCACTTCCTGCCAGCCGGCCAGACACACACACACACACACACACACTCTTGATGGAGTGTGGGGATATGGCTGCCCCTCTGATCTTTCTCTCTTCAATAACATTAGAGGATGTGCAGCAGAATAGGGGGGGGTCTGACTGACAGCAATATTTTAATACGGGATGTGGCAGATCACAGCGACTCAAAACACAGAGCCTTTCTGGGAGGTTGGCAATGTTTTTAAGAAGACGATGGAGGGAGGGCGGACATATCAAAGAATCCGGAGGTTCTGTGAATGGTTTACTGATAACGGACTACTCCGTGGGTCAAGAGGTCAAATAGAATTGAGCGCCGATGTAAGCAGTTAAAGATTATATCTGACCACCGGTGTTCAGGTCACAGGTATTGTTGAGGTTCGGTTCCTACAGGATCTGAGTTTTTTGGTTGATTACACGGCCCAGAATGGCCGCATTCCAACAGTTTTTATACATTTTTTTCTATAAATTAGCAAATTATTTAAAAAAAAAAATTTAATTATTTATTTTGGGTATTAAGAGAGTTTTTGTAACTTTTTGCCTTTTATTTTCTCATTATTAACCATTGAAAGTGGTTCTGGACTGGATTTTTTGGGGGGCATGAATTGCAGCATCCCCTGAGAATAAAATTCAAAATCTTTCAAAATATCAAAAAGGACTGGTTTGAATTTGAGTCCTTATGATCACAAGTTCACAAATTCCTAAGGGACTTTTCTCCGATCTCTCCAGCAGGTGCCGTGGCAGCCAATCGGAAGCTGATCAGCCCAGGAGGATTCAGGTCTCGGTGGGAGAAGGTATCTGGACAGGGTGTGTTAACAAACAGCTATATGATTCTGACTCCAGCATGTTGTCACATGTTTGGAGGGGGGCGAGTAAACACTAATGAGAACAGATTGGCACAGCAGGTCCCCCCCCCCCCCGACACACACAAACACATATTTCCTCTTTCAGATGTGGAGCAGCCAGACCCGGGTCTAAACTAGTCCTGAAGGCTACATCTGTTTGCCCCACAGCCCCTGTTGCCATAAAGCCAAGCCACAACCGCACCTTTGAGCTTCATTAATTACACACAACCAAGTCACTACCACACAACGTTAGACTAATCAATACTTAAAGCTTTTTATCTATTTATTGTTCTGAGTTCTTATTTTTCTCCCCAAAAAACTGAAATAATCGGTTTGTATGAATATTTTAAATAAACTGTGAAAAACTGATTTTAGTGTCATTTTTTATTTATATCCTGCTCATTTGTGTTTGTATCTCTAAATAATTTTCTATTAACATTGGCTTAGGGTGTGAGCAAGAATTTAAAATCCAATGTGAAGCCTTTTAGAAGAATCTGGGTCATTTGCTTTCGATTTTCTTATAATATATCAGAGCTCAAGAATCGAGAGCTCAGAGTCTCCCATCTGTTGCGTGACTTCTTAAAGCCCTGACCTTTAGCACAGTGAGACCAAGAGCCACGGTCACGTCTGGGGAGACCCGACAAATGGCCCGAGCCTCCTTACGGTTCCGTGTGGATTTACCGCCGAGAGGGAGCCCTCTTCTTTGACCGGGCCTAATTAGGCTGTAAGCGCCCTTTTCCTGTAAGTGCTGGAAGTTGGCCGCTGAGAGGACTCTGGATGTAGAGGCCTGTTAAATCCCCCTAAAGCACTTAAAGGGATTGTAAGAAAAAGGGAATGGTAGAAGGGGCCAACCTGCTGCTTGGGAGATGAGGCTTCAGCTGACCACATTACAAGCAGAGGCACAGGGGTCCGGTTCAGATGCTGGACTCGGGGTCAGCAGGGGGGGTCTACAAAGAAGCAGCTGTACCCTAGAGAATACCCCCATGCTAGCTTTTAGAGTCTTTTTTCCATCCCTGGCTTAACTGGTCTTATATGCTAATATTCTCATAATAAAGTTGTTGTTGCACACAAATTACAAAACACACGTGTTCTCATTTATCTCTAGTGGTATCTATATATATTTTAAGATAACCAAACGTTCACAGACCTCACTGGCAACCGTTTTCATTGGTTCTGTGGATCGCCGCAAAAGCAAACGACACCACAACTATTTGCATTGCTACATGAGAAAATGTAAAACTTTAAGTTAAGTTTAAGTATATTGATAAAAAAAAAAGACATTTAGGGGATTTTTCAAACATGAGCAATAGCACTCGGCCCCAAAGCAGCGAGCCCTTTAAGGGAAAAGCCGTCTCTGTGATGTGACCCTGATCTGACCCGACAACTCTGAGCTACGAGGGGGAAAACGCAGCCAGTTTAGAGACTCATCCGCTTGATTCGGAGCCCAGCAAAGTGATAACTTTACCCGCTCCACACCTCACGAGCGGAGGGATGAATAATGCAGCATCGTCTTTTGTACCGTATTTGTTCGTCCAACAACTTAAGAGCTAAAACCTCGGAGGAAATGAGCTGCTTTCTACACATGAAGACGCTGCCACGCAAATATATATTCTGATAACTGATTTATCATTTTACTCCATTAAAATAAACACCCAAAAGTCCTCTGAAATGTTCCTAAGCGACACTTCTTTCTGGCATTTGCGAGTTAAGATGGCTGATCTTCAGCCGACTGCACATTCTTGGAGCCAGAGAGCAGTTGTAGTCGTTTCTGGTGACGCAAGTCTAATTTCCCCACAGTGGATATTTATTTAAGAGGCCCAGGTTTACCCACTGGGAAGGCACCTGCCGTGGCAGCAGCAGCCAGGGTAAATAACCCCCCCCCCCAGGCATGTATGTAGACACACATACATGCACACAAGAGCAGAGCAGCGGTCCAGATAACAACCCTGAGTCAACACTGCCACTCTGCTTTTGTTTTCTCTGCCTCCCCTCCTCTCTTCCCCTCCCACGTTGCGATCCCCGCGGAGTTGCGAGGACCGGGGCCTGAAGAGATGTAGGGATGAGGGACAGTGAGATAGTGGAAGTGAACGAGAGAGCGAGGAAGAAACAGAGAGAGAGAGAGAGAGAGAGAGAGACAGGGAGGGAGGGAGGCTAAATTACAGCATGGGAATGCAAATGAGTGCATTTTATTTGGGGGGAGCCAAGGAGGGCAGGCAGGCTTTATTTTTCCAGGCAGAAACGGCCCCCCTGTGGCCTCTGGATCAGTTGCAGGGAACGGGCGAAGGAAAGAAAAACGAACACTCTCACTCTGCCTCTCTTTACTCGGGGAGGAATAAAAGAAGAAATATAAGGAATACAAAACCCACAACTCTCGGAGGCTGCTGCAGTCATAAACTAAAATGATACTTTGCTATGCTTTCACGCTGCCGCCGCCACCGTGACCACCACCTCCTCCCATCGCTCCCTTCCTCCTCCCCCCGCAGAGACACACTAAAGTTGCTGAAATATGGGCACAAACCCATGTTGCTGCCACCCCCCCCATCTGGAAAAACACAGTGAGAAAGTGAGCCAAGAGGGGGGAAAAGGGACGAGGACCGGAGGAAGCAGGGTGAGCCAGCTGCAGGTGGTCTCCAGATGTGGTGGCTCTGGGGACGGGCCACTCTGGCGCTGTTAAGGGCGACTCCAGTGCTCCCTCCTTCCCCCCCCTTTTCCTTCCCTCGCTCCTCCTCCTCCTCCTCCTCTCTCGGTGACAGGAGCCATCTGGCCTGGCAGTGAGAGAGAGAGAGAGAGAGTGGCGATGCAGTAGAGAGTCCCACCCTCCCAAGTGTGGCCCCTGCATGTTATTCAGCCGAGTGCACGAGTAAATAAAATGCATGCATGCACACACTCCCTCTTCTCACCCTACCTCCCCCCCCCCCCCCACCTCGCCCCAAAAAGCTGTCACATGGCTATTAACCCATCGAAGCTGCAGCCCAGCTGTGCTCCATTACAATAAATACAGCGGGGTCGCGGGGGTCTTGTCAACCAGGAGTCGGCCATCAGATACTGTGCGGTGTCCACTTACAGCCTTTTTAAAGCTCACTTTGCTCAAAGAGTTACAGCCGTTTTCATCATCGCGACCCCGCCGCTCACTTCATCTCCCGCGCCCTCTGGAACAGAAAGTCCCCACCCACCTCCCTCCATTCACCTCACCTCCACCATGGCGGATGATATTTCACACTTCCTCTCTAGCGGAGCAGAGCCCCTTCCCCCTCCCGCCGCCGCCCACCATATTGCCCGAAAAAAAAACCCAGCTGTAACTGGAGTGTCGCGCCCCCGGATCACACGATACGACACCTGGAACACCTGACACCTCCGAGCCGGGCCGGCGCCGCCCCGCTTCCTGTATGTATATCACTAAGGCCGAAGTAATTACCTGCAAGTGACAGGATGTTCTCGAAATAAGCGAAAAAAAAAAAACATTTCCTGGAAGACAAACTGCTATATTTCCAAGGAAAATAAAATAGCGTTCCCCCCTCCCTCTCCAATTGACAGTCATTACAACTCCGTTAAGAATACTTTTGGAAAAGGTTAGCCAGTTAAAGCCCCGGCTGCTTGCTCTTTGTACGGCTCAGGAATACTCTTAAAAGGATTCCTGAGTAATTGTTTACACTGCAGTAGAAATCAGGAATGAACGGTAATAACTGAAAGGGTCGTAGCGACATGATGTCCAATGCATTTGTGTTCATCCATTATCTCTCCCATAAAGGAGGCTTCATATGAAGCAAAAAGGTGGACGCAGAGATGTTATAATTTGACTAAAAATGAGCTGTAAAAAAACAACATTTTGAGATACAAGCTCGAAGGATTCATCCACACGCGCTCACATGGGAGATGTTGTGAAGGTCCATGCTGCAGAGCTGAATGAATGGCAACCAGCGGCATTGATTTGCAGCGCCGGGCCACAGATCAAACCACAGGACAAAAGAGCAGGCAGGAGGACAATAAAGGAGCACAGCGGGCCACATGGGAAACTAATGACAACCGGTCGATGGGGACGACCACAGCCGACCACAGCGCACTTGTTTCCAGGAGAGCTTTGGGAACCAGTACAGCTCTGCAACGGAGGGGGAACACAGATGTACCTTTTTATTCTATCCTCTTTTTCTCGATGTGTTTCGTCCCGTTTTCCCAACCCCTCCTCGTTGGCCACAGACCGTGAAGAAAGTAAATATGTGCACGCGGTAAGGCAACCGGTTAACCTTTGAAGTACCCCCGCAATGAGATCCGCCGCTCTTTACTCCTTTCAGTTGCAAAAAAAAAAAAAAAAAAAAAAGAAGGGGAAAAAAAACACAAGGTTGGCCACCACTTCAGAGGGGATATTCAATATCCATGAGCTTTTTCATTTCACACTGATGAATAATTCAGGGTGACCTGCCCACCACTGACTGAGAGAAAAGAGGGGGAGGGAGATAAAAAAAAAAACGAAGGACTGGGGAGGTGTGCAGAGGTAGTTGTCTGTTTTTAGTGGATGCAGCTGTTGCCGTTCGACACGCACAGAAAACCCATCTCCTCCCCAGCTGTGGCGGAGAGAGGGATAATATACGGCAGAATTGACGACAGATAATTGGGGAGATTATATCAAAGTGCTGCCATTCTTACAGCAGGAGCATCGACGCTACCCTGTAAACAAAACAGCACAATAAACGTGACCATAGCCCAAAAATAGAAGGAAGATTGTTCTCACCAATCATAACATGTGGTGATGAGAGCACACACACACACACACACAGCAGGGACCTTTAAGCACGCAGTTCAATGTCCAATCAGCTGGCCTCCAATCATCGCTATGCAACATGAAATATGTGCATCAAAAAAAGTGAAAGACATCTTCCTTCAGTTTGAATTCTTGACTTTTCTGTATTAAATATATATATATATTTTACCATTTCAAATGAAATGTAGGACCCATTTAATCTTAAAATAAACATGTGGAATGCAAGCTGCACAGTTGAAAAGTGCACTTCCAAAATAAATTTAAATAACTCCATAACCATCATTAATCCAGCATCAAGTAAATTATTCACTAATGTATATTTTTTTTATTGTCCATCACCAACTGTAAAGTTTTCCCCGACATAGCTCACTAGCTTAAAAAACTCTCACACACTCTCTCTCACACACACACACACACACACACACACACACACACACACACACACACAAACTCACGATGCAAACTCATTCATAGCAATAAACTAGATGATGAAATGAAAAGGCTTCAGACCCAGTTGTGGACCAGGGGACGTCACTTCTGACCCGGCGGCGGCGGTCAGCGCCTACGATCACACACACACACACACACTCGAGCTGTCACAAGCAGAGGGAAACCAGCTGTTCCTCATTCGTACGAAGGCTCCGTTCCCTCCACGGGTTGGCTGGCTTCGCAGAAACCATTAATCCCTCTGTGAACGCAACTGATGGTTTGGAAAGATCAACCATGAGAAAACGGTGAGGGAGGGGTAGGGGGGGGAGATTGGGATGGGGCTCGATAACACTTTTTTTTTTTCTTTCACTTGTTTTTTTTTTCCTGAAAGGAAAAACTACTGCAGTGGAAAAATAGATTTTTCCTGGCCATATTTCCCCGGGGACACAAACAATACGGAGGCCGAGTGGAGATGGAGCAGCAGATAGTTCATGTAACATTTACCAGGTTCTCAGGAAACTGGAGACACATGACAGAAGGACGGCGTGCGGATAAGCGTTCAAGAACCTCGAGGTGAACGGCCGCCTTTAACGGCGTAGTCACAACAGGAGCATACGGAGCGGTGGGAAAATGGAAAAAAGTCGCTAGATTTGAAATCAAGCTGTGATTATGAGGTTTCAGTGCTGATTGCTGAAGATCAGGTTGAAGGCAAAAAGTAAAAGAAATACATTACATTTCGGTTAACTTTGTCTGATTGGTTTCTGAACCTTTAAAGAAGGAAGCGATGAATTTCGTAACACATGATTGGTTGAGGTCAGGTCATTCTTACGATCACTGCCCGGCTGCATCTAACTAAAATGGAATGAGAGTCTTCGTCTGTCTGTTCGATTTTCCTTGACAACAGTTCATCCAATCGACTACACACACTGCGGGCGTATTGCTGAGGACCCGATGAAGTGCCGTGCCGAGTGCACGCTATTGAACCGTGCAGTGTATTGAAAGGGAACCTGTCTTAACTGTTACACGGCCAACCGGCATACGGCTCGCTCTCTCCGCTGCTTACTACAACAGGGCTGGAAATTGGTACCTGCCACCAGGCAAATGTGGGTCAATTTGGCCAGTGACGGGTGAATTTGATCAGCCTACCAGCCATGGTGGCGGGTAAACAAGGGACTGACTGAATCATTCCCTGAAAAAATAATAAAAAAACAACCGTCAGGCACCCTAGAGGAGCGGAGAGTCACTTCTGGGTCGCTTTGGAAACACGAGCGTTGACTGGCCACGATCACCTCCGCCACCTACTGTATCGGAGTCTGATAGTTAGAGTGTGTGTGTGCCTGTGTGTGTGTGTGTCAGGGAGAGAAAATTAAAAATCGAAATGTGTTTTTACTACAATATGAACTGTTACGCCACCAAACTTCATGCTCGGTACAGCTCCCTCTCCATCAATGATCGTGAGTGAATCGGCCCGTTCCAAATCAGCACATTTCGAAGCCATTCAATTCCAAATCCAATGTGCTAACGTAACGTCCAAAAATAAAATATCCTGTCCTCGTGCTTTCCGACTGCACTGTATACACACACACAGCGAACCGTTTGAGTCAAAGGAAGAAAGAGACAGATAGAGGAAGCCTAAGGTCTTGTCCTAATGTCCTGCTGTCACTCCCAACGGGGCCCAGATGAAGACAAACACTTCCTGCTGCTGAGAGAGGGACATCTGTGCTCTGTGTGTATGTGTGCTAGGAAACCAGGGGACAGCAGCATTGTGTGTCTGCACACACACACACATCCATACATACATCAGGACAAATAATTTGGAGTTGTACATTTGAGGCAACAAAAGCATGAAACCAAAGCGGGAAGACAGAAAGTACCTTGCAACAGTGAAATCAATGTCAGACACCTAAACAAAGAAGTTTGGCCAAGGACAGTGGAGCGAATTAGGCATGCATCCTCTTGGATGTCCTTCCAAATACAGGCAGGGAAATTAAAATCACATTCAGGGCCCCCATGGGAGCACTGGATGGTTGCATAACTGTCAGCCGCACCTGATGGCTTTCTGTCAAAAAGAAAATCTGCCATGTTTCCTCCCAGGAAGGAGCAGACACGGACCTGGCTACAGTGACATCAAGAGAACAGCCTTATACAGGTGAACACACGTCAACTCGACACATCCCCATATGGCCACGAAAGGCCGTTGCCAAGTATCTCCGGTCGCTCCCTTCCTGTAAGCTACAAGCCCAGCCCCCACCCATACACACCATCGCCTCCTAATTCTCCAGCCCAGAAAAGCACAGCTGAAGATCTCCTGTGGATTATCTCCACAAGGAGACCACGTGCCGGTATTTGAGGACAACATGCGAGGGTCCACCTTCCGGTAATCTGCTGAGCACGCACACAAAAACGCAGGCCAGCAGGCCAAGCGCGCCTCCAACCAGCGGGTTGGCTATTCCTGCATCACGTGACATCAAAGTCAGGTTTACCCACCTGTGCCGCTCTGTGGGACGCTACTGACAGACAACTCCATGGCCAATGCGAGAGCTGCAAGGCGACTCTCCCTACTTTGGGTGGAAGGGAAATGTCGCGGCTTAGCTCGACCCAACAGTTTAATGCCATTATTAACACCACTTATGGCTTTAGCCAACCAAGACAGCGCCCAGCTGAGAGGAGTAAACAGGCAGGGCCCTCCCACCTGCACCTCCACACATGAATGTTTAAAGGCGGCGACTGATTCCACGGCGGCTCCTTTTCAAAACTCCTCGCTCGGAGAATAAATAAGAATATGACAATATGGAAATGCAGACGCCTCTATGCCGCTATGTGTAAATTTACGCTTTGATGCGAGATGATAACGAGTAGACTGGTTGGTATTGGAAGAACAACCAATTTATTCAGTAGATGCAAAAGGAATAATGTGTCAACTTTTCATCAATATGCATGTTTGAACATAAAACACCATGCGTGTAATAAGAGAGGCTCTTCACTGGTGTGCTAAAGCCTTTGCACGGAAATGAGAGGCAATCTCTCGCGATGTGTTCAGATGGCGAGAGAGAGAGAGAGAGAGAGGGGGCAAAAGAAAGTAGAGAGAATTGTTTTCATTAAGTGCCCCGCAACATCTTATTATATTCACTCAATTTTCTCCTGCTCCAAACTGCACATGGCTTCTCGAGTAACAAGTGCACAAAATAAATGTGCAATGCTGCATGTGGGGCTTCAATTTTACCCTTTCACTTAAATGTGAAGATTATCTATCTCTGATTACCGCCGAAAAAACCCAGGTTGCCTAGCAACACACAATTAAGAAGTATGCTTTCCGATCGGCGGCAAGGGCTTCCCATTATCAGATGAAGTTACTGAAGCAACAAATGTCAGCTACATGCAAATGAGTTTGTTGTGCTAAAAGTGTAAGGGGGGGGATGCGGTTCCCACCTCAAGGAATTGAAGAACACCTCGCCTACATACTTCACAAAGTCATTACTTTATAACAAGTGCAGCAGCACAAAGAACCATTAGAGAGGCAGGCGACGTACGGGGTAACATGGCATAAAAGCAAGGTCAAAAGATTGGATTCTTCCCTCAGCTTTCATCAGCAGGGAAATATAAATTTGTTAAAAAGAAGGGAAAAAATTCTGTGCCTTTATGTATATTTATATATATAAAAAGTAAGCTCAGATGATGGCTTGCTGGTGAATTTACTCTCACAGTAAACCAAGCACAAAAAGCTGCCAGGCTATTTGTATTAACCTTGTATGAGACAAACAAGTTCCACAAAATACATCTGCCTAATTATGTGTTCTATAAGGCCACGGAGGAGGCAATCACTAACATATTCACAGCAATATGCGGTTCAAAAGAATACACTATTGTAGACAACAAACAAGAAGATAAATATAGTCTTCCACACATGCAGCAGCTCCTTCAGAAGGAAAACATCTCTTTCATTATTACGGTGACAAAATGTAAAGCTTTTCTTAAGAATTCTTGAAAACAGCACAGAGCTGAAGAAATTTACTTCCAAATAACTTTCAGTTCCAGCAGAGAACAAATGTTACTGTCTGCCTTAAGAATGATTGAGTTAGTTTAGCAAACAAAGAAATGACAAAACAAAGCAACCAGAGTTTCTAACAGACAACAGGGAGTCTATAAAAAAAACAGCTACCCATTATAGGCTACACAACTATACATCCAATTAGGGTAATTGGATTCAAAGCAGTTAAGCTCCTGATTATGTGAAAGTACAGTGTAAAATGGAGTGACAGCAACTCTGCATAAAGGATATAAACTTTTATAGACATTTACTAAGACTGTCTTGTAAAAATGAGGTTTGGGAGGATATTAACAGAACAGCTAGTAAACATCCTGTATTTAGTTGTACAAGAAACCTTAAAATAGCAAACGGTGGAGCTATAAAACAACCCCCAAAGCACATTGTTGCATCAAAAAATGATTCTGACCAATATAAACCAAGTGAAAGAAAATGGCAGAAAAAAAAAAAAAAAAAGAAGACGATGACCTCAAAAACTGGAGTGCTGCTCATAAAAAAAATGTTTTAACTACGTGATGAGACAGGATCCCCTCCGGCAAATGACACAACCCCATTGCAATACGTGTATAAATAGTTGCGTAATTTTAAAAAAGACCTCTCCGAGCAAAGCTGCTTAACTTGTCAGATGCATCTTACATGCTACTCCCCCGTTGAAAGAGGACTGTCAGTTAGATTTCTGTTGAAGTATGCCAAAAATCTATCTATCATATACAGAATTAATTCTAACTGGGCATCTGATTTTGGACAAAAATATAATTATTTCCCAAAACTTACAGAAAAAAAATCTAAATAAGCAACAAGGACAGGGGAGAGAGGGTTTGAAGAAATGAGTGAGAAAGGTGAGGTTTGACATTACTTGTGTCGGGTGTGGTGGCCATGGTTGAGACTATGACAGGTGGACCAGTGCGACGTCCTACCATCTTGGTGTTGTTAAGGTTTTGAACTTGGAGAGTGGAGGAAGCGGTAACAGGAGCATTGGTACTTTCAGAGGCAGCAGTGATCCCTTTCCGAAGAAGTTGGGGGCTGTGAAGGGGGCTTGGCGCTGCTACTGGCGATGCCAGGGGAAGGTTGGGGGCTCTCTTCATCAGCTCCATGGGGGAATAGGAGCCAGAGAAGGTTTTGGGCGCTGCTCCCGGCGTGCCCGGAGCTGGCGGAGGCTGCTGTCCAAGAGCAGACATGGCAAGGCCCGTATGGGCATTATACATGGAGAAGGGTCTTCCTTGAGTAACGGCACTACTATATCCTCCAGGGCTGACTGGGAAAGCTGCGGTTGTCAGGGGCCGTGCCACTGGGTAGGTGGTTGTCTCCAGGAGGTGTTGGGAGGGCGCGCTGCTGGGTCTTCTACCAAGAAACTCTCCCATCCTGGGAGACACAGTCTGGATGGTGGTGAGAGGTTGCTGCATCAGGTTGGGGTCCATGGTCAAGCCTTGGGGCTGCATGTAGAGGTCGGTGCGATTGCTGAAGCTGTTGGACCGGGCACGCATAGTCGACCCACCCGTCTTGCAACCAAGCGCCACACGGGACAGAACACGTGCCTGGGCCAAGTTAGGCGCCACGGAGCGGACATCGTGGTCCTCCATCATTCCCAGCATGCCAGTGGAATCAAAGCCATGTTGCAGCAGGAGAGTGATGGTGCTCTCAACCAAGCCTTCAGCTCGCAGGAAAGCCAAGAAGGAAGGGTCCACCATCTTCTTGGGGTCTGCAGCACTGGGATGTTGATGTTGCATGCCGGAGGCCATTCCAGCTGTGGCAGCCACCATGACCGAGTTGGGGTCATAGTTTGGATCATAAGGCAGCCGTTGGGAGGCTACAGCTCCATAACCCCGGGGGAGAGCTCCGTCCATTCCCTGAGAAGCTGGGTCCACCAATGAACCGGCGGAGGCTGGCTGGCGAGGATCCAGGGACAAGCTGTTGAAATTGTTATAAGCTTGGCAGGCAGAGAAAGACGGTGGCTCAGCAGCGTAAACAGGAAGAGGGGGGTGAACCCCGTAGACCGCAGGAGAGGAATAGTTGCCACCAATACGGTGGATGTCTGTGATCATCTTAGATCCTAGACTTTCCCTGTACAACCGGCTCAGCTCATGAACGGGAGGGGGAGGAGGTGGCGGAGGAGGCGGGGGAGGTGGTGGAGGGGGAGGAGGCACGGGGGTAGGTGTTGAAGCAGAGGGCAGAACGGAAGGTGTGGCCCTCGCCTGTCCTTGATCCCAGGTAGGCCTCACCCCCCCGGAGCTGGGCCCATAATGCGAGGCTGATCTGGTGAGCAGGTGCTGGTTATCCCTATAAAACGCAGCCTCTTCAGGTAGCTGACCAGACAAGGGAGCATCAGCCAAGTAGTAATCCTGAGGCGGTGCAGAGGCCCGGCCTGCCATCACTTGCCTGAGGTAGAGGCTATTGCTTAGATCGGGTGCAGAGTTCTTCCTCTGTGGCTGCTGCCCATGCCGGTCCTGTGGGATCTTCAGGGAGGGCTGCAGGTCTAGATCCGCTTTCTCACCTGGATCTAGGTGACGGTGAAACCACATCCCACAGTCCCCCCCACCCAGTGGCAAAGAATTCTTACGACCCGCGATGGTGCCACAGTAGCGACAGCGACCTGCCGCCCCGTCGTTCTGACCTTCAGACCATTCAGGACCACGCTGGCCCAGGGAGCCACCGAAATGCGACTGCTCACTTGAGTTAGGCATCAGTGAAGACAATAAAGCAGGCGGCTATAAAGGCGTTAAATAGAGCCGGGTATTGTGTTTCAACTCTCTGGTTACACTCAAAAAGGGAGGAGCAGAGAAGAGAAAAGGTGAAGCATGAGGTACCTTTTTATCTGATCTGCAGCTGTACACCCCCCCTCACTCTTAAGTCTGTGCTATCATGTAGCTCCCTGCTGGCAGCCACTCTAAATAATTCAGCCCTGGAAACATTAGAAATCCATGAGGAGAGAGGCACAACATGACACACAAAGAATACACACACACACAAACAGGAGAAAAAAAACACACACCTTTAGGGCGAGCCTCTACTCCATTCTACAGCAGTGATCATGCTTGCACTGGGCGCCACGCTTACATTCAAAACTAAGGCCAGGGGTAAAGAAATTGGGGTAAAAAGCACATGCTGGACAATGCCAACAGAATGGAGGAGGGGACGGGACGCGCTAATCCAGTGGGGTTGACGCACGCTATTGGCAGGGACAGTCCTCGCGTCCACGGCATTCGCTACAAGGGGATTAGCGTCGAACTAAAACCGCCTTAAATCCACTGCCCCCTCTGACATCACTTGAACCAGATAGTGTATACACAGCGAGCACGCGGCCGAGGCCCCTGGATGTGTTCACAGAGTGCAAAGCTATCGTGTTTACAGTGCTTAGTGGTTACTGCTAACCCCTCCGTTGGCAGCCGGCATCCCCCCTGGGCGTGAATGGATCTTCCCCGAGGGACTGGGGAGGTCGGGGACTGACATGCTCGCTGTAGTGTGTCCCTGGAGAGAGAGGGGGGAGCAAGAAGGGGGCGGCTGTAAAGGCTTGAACCACAAGTACTACCGAGGGTCAGATTTTAATCCGGTGGCTTCTAGAAGGAGGCCGGGAGATGCTCCACTCACACCATGGAGAATACACAGCCTCCTCTACTGGGCAACTACAGAGTCACATATATGAAAACACATACAAATACCCATACAGGCAAAAGGCTGCATACTAGGGCTGGAACAAATGATTTGGGGAAAAAAACTATTGTTTACAAGCATTGTAAAATAGAAAAAAGCAATATGAAGATGTCATTTTGAGCTCAGGGACATTTTTTGATCAAAAAATGTTAATTTACAATGATATAAAGCAGAAAATGAGCAGCAACACTGAGAATAAGCATGATTCTGGAGTTACAAAAAAAGAGTATCCATATCTCCACAAAGCTGGCTCCTGAAAACGTTGCCCCACAAACCACATCAGCACGAAATGCTGCACTTCTACCAGTCGGGTCGGATTTCCACCATCGCCGAGCTCGCACTCTGCCGCTACACACACACACCAGATGTACAACGGAGCAGATGTGGCTTATCTGAGATGTTGCCATCTGAGAGATAACTACCGGTGTTTACTTGCCGTGACAAGAGCAATGTAAACAAAAAAAGGGTGGCAGGAGGAGAAGAAAAGGGAGCTTTGATAAGTGTGTGATGGGAAAAAAGCTGATAAGACTGCCAGCTTTGACTTCACCTCTAAAGGCAGACAGTGTGGGATAGGACGGGGGGGGGGGGGGGGGGGGGGTATGATTGGACTGCACTGGACTGTGACATCTAGATGGCTACCAGCCTGCTTCAATTCTGCGCTTTATTTTTGTTGGAAATAGGGAACCGGGGAGGTTGAAGGAAGAGCCTGCAGGGTCCTGAGTCTGAGACATAGCATGACTGAGATGGGCTCTTTTTACTGTTTAGGCATGACATATATTTTGGTGTCCCACTACCTGTCAACAGAGCTTAAATGATGCAATTATGACATAACATTAAAAAAAAAGACCCAGATTGCTTCATTACGGAACATCTGAATGGGAGAACATTAAGTAGGTCAAAACAAAAATAAATCTGACGCTTTCATTCTCGCTTTCTTTTTTAGCCGTCCGGTATGATGCCTATCTGAAGGCTTTCTTTCATTAGAGGTGGAGCATACCTCGCAATTTCCTCATAGTGATTTCTCACCGCCGTCCTCCCCGAGTCTGAGTCTCCCTGTGCTTTTTTTTTGTCAGCTGTAAAACACACCATTAATCACCGCGTTGCATCTCTCCACAGCTTCGGCCGACAATAACTTCTTTTAATAAGCCCCTTCCAGGGCCGCGTGTCACTCAGTCACCCTTCTTCCTGACAAAATATTAATAACAATAATAAACATCTCATGTGTGGTCAGGCCGGCGTTGCTAAAAACCGGAACGTGGATGCGGCGTATCATATCTCCACGCCATGCAAATTGCTGCATTTCCCCCACTATTCATGAGCAGGAGAAGTAAATATATTCATCTTGTCTGCATTCTCTGAAATGCCTCTCACGAGAGCTGCTCCATAATTAAGTGAACGTGTTATACCACACTCATCAAGCAACAGGGACCCTGCGCTCGCTTTGCGCGGATATCACGACAGAAGAAAACTCCAAAGTTCCACAGTGATATATTTGGTGAAGCGGCATCAGAGTCGGTGCCAGCACCCGGTTCGGTAGCTCTCGGCCAATCGGGGCGGCTCTGTGAAAGACCTCTAGGTGCACAATGTGTTGAACAGACGTCCCGCAACAGCCAATGCCTTTGGAGCAATCTGGCCATCTTTCTAGGGCACAGGACGCTAACGGCGGGACTTGGCAGGCGGCGCGGGGCCGAGATAGCTGCGGAATGATTTAGATAGCCGCGACTCTACAACTGCTGATCCATTAAACTTTCATGGGGACTTCATAAATTAAAGCCATGACTGGAAGAACTTGAAAATTCTACTCAATTACTGTGATTGTACAGTATATTAAAGTTTTAACGAGCCCCTGGGCCTTTTTCTCGCTCTAACACAAGTGCTGGGAGGAAGGAGGGGGGGGTGATGAGGAAGGGGAAAAACACATGGTACCAATTCTGGTCCGATGGCTTCTGGAGGGGTTCACATCTGCTGCATTAGCAAGACCGTCCTCCGCCCTCTCCACCGCCAAGCACGTCGTGCGGGTGGGAGGAACGCCGCCGCTGCAAACCTTCGATCAGCAAGGCGAGACCGTCCGCTAGACTCGGCCGAGGCTCCCGATTAGAGTTTTGTCTTCCATTTTAGCAGGTTGGTTTGTTTCCCTCTTTGCCTCGTGCTCCGCCCGCCTATCATTATCAAGCCAGTGGCCCATACTGCATCACAGATGGGGCAGACAGAAGGGAGAGGCGACAGCCCGCTTGCTTTTTGGAGAGAGACGAGGAGGAGTGTGCAGCTGAGTGAGAGGAGAGGGAGCGAGAGGGAGAAGAAAGGATTGAACGGAAAATGTAATTTGAAGAAAGAAGATATAGATTGATTGCGTGGTTTACGTGGTGACGTTAAAGCCTGGTTTACCAAACAGTGAAACCAATGTATAGTCTCCTTTTCCTTTTCAATGTATAGTCTCTTTTTTTTGGCGGTTTGATATTTCCACACGCAGTATTAAACCACCAGGTACAAAAACAAACCCACCACTGGAGATCCTGTTGCTATCCTAATCTCTAAATCCACGCACGTCTCAGGGTAAACTTTAAATAATTCATCCATATATTGTCGAAAAACAAATATAATCATCACTTTGTGTGCGTTTTTTTTTCCCAGCAACTAATATGGATAAATTATATTCCCAATTATGCCAACACAAAGTGTCATCGTGTAACGCCGCATGAATAAAAACGCAGATGTTGATTAAAACATTATCTGACTAGATTAGAGCGGCTCTAATCTAACCCAGAGGGGGAGAACGGCATCGCGGCCTACAAGCAAAACAACAATCTCAGCGGAGGAAAAAGAAGGAGAAGAGGAAGAAGAAGAAGCTCCCTCCCAGCCTCTCGGCCCCGGTTGCTGAATGATAAACATTGGTTCAGCTCAAATTAAGCTGAGAACATGAAAGGACCTGAGGCTGGGAGGAACATGGGCCACGGCAGATCACTCCTCATCTCTTCAGATGACAGAAATGAATCTCCTCACCCCTGAGAGAGAGAGAGAGAGAGAGAGAGAGAGAGAGAGAGAGAAAGCTCCCCTCTATTCCTCATAACGCTGAATTAAAGCTGATGCTTCCCAGCAGCTGCTTTGATTGAGCTAACTAGCAGCTTTTGATAAAAAACAGTCACAAGCAGCTCCCTGCCTCCTTATTTGCAGACAGGCCAGATTATGCTAAATACATATCAAGGACTTTAATGGCTTAATCAGGCTTGTCATCTAGCCACCGGGTTTCCTTAGATATTGCGTTTCTGATTCCCGCTGCCATAAAAGCTGATGTTAAAGAGCAAGGATGAGCAATTCCAACAATATATATACAAAAAAAAAAGTACATTTGACACCTAACATGGTGTTGGACAACTTTTTTTTTTTTAGTGTGGAGAAAACAATAGCTACAAAAGGCTACTGTGCAGAGAGAGTGCGTTCTTAGCAGATGTTTTTTCGAAAGAGAGCGGTCCAGATTTTTTTCCTGCTCCAAAGCGATTGAGGAGAGAAAACCGCACGAATCACGGCTTCATCTGGTCTGTATCCCGGTGCCAAGCGCCTGCTCCGGTTGAAGTGTGAACCTGGATTAACATGAGTTAGTCCCGACAGTTGCCAAATAAGCCCCTGTGAGGATTTTACCTGCGTGTGAAACACACACAAAAAAAAAGAAGAAGAAGAAGAAGAAGCTTCATGTGCTGTTTTTCTGCTTTGCGTGGCGACAATCGCCATGGCAGCCTTATCACGCCGCTACATGCAATCAGCGGGACAACTTTGCCTGGTCATTGGCTCGTGAACAAATCACAAATCACAAGCTGTTTTGTTTTTTTTCCCCCCTTCTTTCTTTACGCCCTCACAATGGCCGCCAGAGGACTGAATCACTGATCCTGTATGACGGCCATCTGGAGAGTTAGAGTAAGAGCGAGTGTGAGAGAGAAGCAACGTCGGCAGGTAACGCTCGCCACGAAAGTAGCTCCGCATGCATCACAGCAACACCTGTTACCGTCTCTCTGTGGGCTTTGAGCTCGCCGCCCAGCAGAGCAGACTAACCGTCGCTCCCCCAGGAACGACTAACTACCTCAGCTGTCTGACTCGCATGAACGCAACAGCTGGATGCGGACGGCGACTCTAAATCGGGAAGGATTTCCGCCAACGGGCGATCCACCTGCGATATGAGATACGACTGCTTTTTTACGATTCCGGTCATGAACCGGCAGTTACTCAACGTTATCCTTTATGGACTTTAAGTGGACGGCCATCGCCCCGTGATTATAATTTCGGACGCTTAATTGTTTTGACTGAATTCTGCCGTGAATATGACTTTTTTGTAATCATAAACTGATGAAAAGTTTATTGCGTTTTATGAGAAGATACATTCCACTAATGTCTGTACACTTAGTGTGAAGCTAACTTAGCTTAGCATAAAGGCTGGAAACAAGGGGAAACAGCTAGTCTGGCTCTACCAGCCCCTCTAAAGCTCACTAATAAACATTAAATAAACCTCTAATGTATTTAATCTGTCCAAAAGTAAAGCAGTGTTTTTCAGGGGGTTATGTAGTTCATTATTTCTGGGCCAGGACCAGTAACTTCCTGAAGTCTCCAGTGGTTGCCTGGCAACTGGCACCTGGCTGATCTTGGGACAGAGGCTAGCCCTGTCCAAAGCTAAGCTAAACTAAACAGCTATTTCTTTAAGGAACAATCACAAAAATACTCTTCATTTGGCCTTTCACTTAAAGAATTGTAAATGTTTGGATAAATCATTATGAAATGAATTCAGTATTCTACATTTACATACCTGGGACTGAAGACAAAGAGCTTGAATAGAATTTAAACCACCATGTAAGGAGATATTACTTGTGGAAGATATGACTGAAACCTTTAAATGAAAATGTGGGGTATTTAAAGTCAAAATGTATTTTTGGACTATTCTAAAATCCTGGCTACAGCCCTGATCACCTTTAAGAATATTAAAGTGTTACATCCTCTTTCTCTTTACCCACTGTTGTACTGTAATGTATGCATTTTCAAATGCTACAAGCTACTACTTTGGATATAAATTCAACATTATTTTTCTACTGCAGTGGCAGAGACCGAAGAACGAGGATTTTCTTGGGCCAAATGGGCTTTTTTTTTTTACAGGATGTGCGGCATATGTCCTTCATTCCGTGTGCACAACGCCGAGGTGCTTACATCATGCTGCAAAACAAATACGCCGGCACTGGGGGTAATGGTGCGTCTTGCTTCATTTTCCAGAGCTGCAGTCATGTCTGCCTCTCCCTGCGCTGGCTCCAGGAGGGCCCAGCAGCTTAACAAGCCTCTCGGGGACCCAGACAGCAGAGAGGAGATGATTTTACCTCAGGACACACACACACACACACACACACACACACACACACACATACACACATACATACAAACACATCCGCACACACGCTGGGCAAAGTCAAACAAGTGGGTTTAAAAATGCACATCCACAAGGCTTCAGACACAGTTTATACACCCACACAAAGACTCATCTTCCCTGTTGCCTGGGCCGACTTTGTAGCTATGCACTCGGCAGGGGGGCTCCCATTCTACGCCGAGACCCTCCAATAAAACGCCGCTCTCTAATCCACAACCTTAAGCCTAATAATCACCGCGGCTCATGGTGTAAAAAAAATAAAAATAAATGGTGTGCTTCCAAAACGCCCGTGACAGGATAGAAAGCATTCGATCCCCCGCGGTGATGTAACTTGAGATCTGATGTTCAGAGGTTCTACCGGAACCATAAGTCATATAATAGACACTCCTACACACACACACACACACACACACACACACACACACACACGGGCCAGAGGAAAGCAATCATCTCATTTACATCCACCAGATGACTTGTTTGCAGTGCAGGTCAACATTTATACACTGCTCACTGTAGTATCGGACATGTGCTGTGTGCCAGGAGGAACTTATTGATGATCAATACTCATTGATTGCCATGAGAGTCTTAAGGGCTTTGCTTCACAATGGTTGCAAGTACAGTGAGGAGTTCTTTTGTGAAATAACACTCAATGTAAGCGATTAAGTGATTTGCAGGTGAAGATAAATGTAGAAATGTCACGTTATATTAATCATGTAATACATATTAAATAAAATAGACATTGAAAAGCTGCTGAAACAATAGTTATATGTACTGTAGAGGTCTTAAATGTCACGATTCACCCAAACGTGGCTGAGTTTAAACCTGATTAATATGCGTATTTGCTTCACATCACCAATTAACGCTTCCATTGATGATAATAATAGTCCTACGTGAGATCATTTAGCAGTGAAGACAGCAGTTGACTTGATGCACAGGGGTGCTAAACCACATCGCACCCCCGGGGCCAGATCAGGTTTAACCAACTATGAAGGCTAAAAACGTGATTTTACATATGATGCGAGACATTTTCAGCGTGAGCTCAGCAAAGTGCAGAAGAAAAACAAAGTGCGAGGATTGATTGAAAGAGTTAAGGACGGGCACATACTCATGAGTTTACCTTCGCAGATCCGATCTAGCCTCTGCCTCTTCACTTTGTGTTTGTCAGTCAGGGACATGGCGTCAAACACAGGCACGGGACGGGACGGCACGGCACGGCTCGGCACGGCTCGGCACCTCTCCTCCTCCTCGGGCCGCAAACACTGGCAAGGTTCAGACTCCTAGTGCACTGTCAGCACTATTCCCCGGGGCATACCGCCTTGGCACATACACCTGCGAGGAAAGGCACAGACACAGAAAAACCTGGTTAAACACAATACCGACACACACACACACACACACGGCGTATACACACACACACACACACACACACATTATTGATGTACAAGCACAAAAAACTCGGGGAGGCATTAAAGGGTCCTTGACTACAAACACACTCAGCCTCTTTCTCACAAAGAGCCTGGGAAGCTGCAGGCGATAGATACACAGAAGAAAATCAGTGAATCACACACACACACACACACACACACACACACACACACACACACACTCAGATACTGTTGGTGACAAAGTGCCCCATTTGCTCTAAAAAAGTGGCAAAGCTTCCGCACTCTAAAAGCAACACTTTTCTCCTGTTTGAAGTGCGTTTTTTCTTTCAGCGACAAACACTCATCTCCAGCTTGTCACTCGTCACATTCCTTATTGATCGCCGTGACATTTGAGGCGTTTCGACTCTGATGGCAAACAGCAATCTACTTTTTTCTTCCTTTTTTTTTCTCCCCCACCCTCCTTTTCCTTTTTGCCCCTCAGATCTGTTCAAAACAAAGCAAACAAGAGGGAAATGTGTGTATTCATCCAGACAGAACGTTGATGCAAATGAGCATCGTGGGAGAGATTTGGCGTCTGACAAAACGAAAGCTCTCGAGTTGATGGGCTGCACCTGAAGGTTGACAGATTGTCGTGTAATGACACATTCACACCAATAGAGGGTAGTTAAAATCTACTCAGAGAGGGGCACACCATCTCACTTACACCTCTACCGTGTAGCGCTGGATCAATACACCCCGATTTCTCCTTGGAGCTCACAAAAATACACATTTTTGACAAGGAAAAATAGTATTTTATCTGGACTTGGACCAGCAACTGTAGTCATAGGTTTTCCAGATTACAGCCGGCTGATAATGTTACTCAACAAAGCCTTCAATTCAGTATCACTGACAGACGTGCAGGTAAATATATGTACAAATGCATTGTTAGAGAGAGAGAAAACGTTTTTTCCTTTTTTCCCTTCCCTGGCAGCACATAAAGAGCACAGCGAGGATCAGCACCTCAGTGAGGTATGGCAAACTGATTGCAACACAACAGGGATTAACAGGGAATTTTTTTTTTTTTGCACTGAAAACTCAAACTCAAACATCTTTCTCGTCCAGGACGGGAGCCAGAAGCGCCTCTCCTCCCTCAGAAAGTGCTGACAAGGTGAAAACATCTCTTTCTGCCAGAAAGCATCGGGGCAAAAAGTTATAACTTCAGAAAAAAAAGAACGGAGGGGAAGGAAGACGAGAGGGTTACGAGTTCAATGGGAAACAAAACAACAGCCTCCGTCGTTATCTGTGAGGAATCAGGGTGCGGATGTGAGTCTGCCCTCCCTGCAGTCGGCGGTCTGATTTCTTTTTTTTAGTATTGGCTGGCGAGGTCTGGAGCTCAGGGCTGGTGTTGGGGTTTGACTTTATCAGGTCACGTCTATATGGGAACAGACGAAAGATGCAGCGATACCATACTGATGTCAGCTACACATAACGGGATAGGGTATCAGTGACAATACATGGGTATATAGGCATATTTAAAGCTAGCATCGGATCGGTACTCATCGGCCAATACCTGAAGGCTAGGTATCGTTATCGTGACTGAAAAAGCCGGATTGTGACACCGAAATCCCGACATTCAGGCTCTCACTTTTAGAAATAATCCCACGTACAATACAACATTAGGGATTTGTCGTTAAGACATTAATTTGGACTCAAACTGAAAATGTATGTATTTGTCGCCAACTGTCCTGCAGGCACAGTAGGGGGCGATAAAGGGCAAAGAAATGCAACAAAAGGCAGTGAAGCAGAAAAGCGAAAGCTAGCAAACGTGCGCTAAATAATTTTAGAGCTGCAAGAGTTAGTTTTCTGACCTTGATCGATACCTAATCAATGAATCATTGTTTCATGGAAGGTTCCAACTCATCAAAAGGAGAGTTCGTGCGACAGAACAAGACGTTTGATGACATCACCACAGGTTTTAGGGGAAATATGATGCATTCTTTTGTTTTATAGCCCAAATAACAACACAATAAGTATTGCCACATTAATCAATCCTGGGAGTAATCATTAGTCATAGCCGTCAACAATTTCAAATATATAAAAAAAATCGCTTTTGCAAATGTTTTCCGAGAAAGGAAAGGCATTCCGTTCGTCGGACCTCGAGGATAAACACGTGTTTTAGTGAGAAACACCGGATGGAAAGAAAACCACAGAATTCCTTTTTCATGAGAAATCTCTCTTTTCAGACGTCAGGGGGGGGGGGGGAGGGGGAGCAGATTTTGACGTGAGGAAGCTACACATGCACGGGTCACGTCCATGGTGTCCCTCCAACGAGGCGGCACTCCGGCATCCAGCGTGTTAACGGGCTGCTGGACGGCCTCACGTCCCGTTACTTGATTCATTTCAGTTCTTCTCTCTGGCCCTCCTCCTTCCTTTTCATGTGTCCATCTCTCTGTAGTGCTGCTGCCTCTGAGGTCTCTCACACAGTCATCAATCACAGGCCGCTCTTCCTCCTGTGTGTGTGTGTGTCACATAAAGAGTGAGAGTGACAGAGAGGCAGGGAAGTAGAGAAAAAGAGCTCTCACAGAGGCTAACAAGACCCATACAGAGGCCAAACCTTCCCCATTTCTTCCCCACTCATTTTCTATCCCTCCATTTTCTGCACTGCAGAAAAAAGGTGGTCCAGAAACTTAAAAAAAAACTTTGAAACCACAGCCAAACATGACCCCTGAGCTTTAAATAAAACCGGGATCCGTGGCTCCATAATTCAAAAAGACAAGCTGAAACAAAGCCAGCAGGGTCTGAGAGGGTATTTAAGCGCGGGGACTTTGCACTTCCGATCCGACACACAAAAGGTCACATACATGAATCTTAATATGTAAGAGGCATTAAAAGTCAGATGATCGATAAAAGTCCCCGCCCGCGGACGCCACAGCTCATTGAAAGAGCAACATTTGTGCGTGCGAGGGGCCCCCAGACGCTAAATGTAGGAATCCATATCTATGATGGCCGGCTTTGTCTACCCAAGGACGCTGTGAGCACAATCACAGGCCACAAACTCAAGCTCAATGTCAGCAACACAGAGATCACTGTCTGAGGAGGGGGGAGGGGCAGTTTAATGCAGCACAATACACACACAAGGTCAAAGTCACTTCGGAGTTTCCGTTGATTTCCCTAATTCACAATATCTATAATGGATTAATCACGTGTGATTTAATTAGTTTTATATTTAAATAGGGAGAAGAGCTGAACTTCTGATGCATTTTACTTTATATATTTCTAACTAATCAGTTCCTCCATTCACAAGATAAATAATCTACTGATTCATCAACACAGAAAATACTCATTATTTGCAGTCTCCGCCCCCAAACATTATGACTTTAAACCAGGGAGAATGTGAAAAAAAAAGAAGCGGGATCAAATTGAATCAATTTGCGACAGCATCAGCATGTAATGCGATGAACTTTAATGACGACATCGCCGCCATCCCTCTTTCTTGCTGAGAGACAAACGCTAACAGAATTGCCCCCCCCCCCCCCCCCCCCCCCCCGCGTGATTAATTGACGACGCCAAAATAAGAAAAATAATTTGGTTTGGTAAACAGATAACAGACAACGAGCGCCGCCCCTGACGAGACTCTCATTAGAAAGCGGGGTGATTACTTACTTTATTTGACACTTGTGGAGGGGAGGGGGGGAAATCTCACACAGTCAAAAGAGTCATTAGAGTTACGGCGTTACATCATGGTGTCGGAGCGATCAAGGTGATTGGGAAGAGCGGTGGGTTTTTCCTCTGGTTTGAGATTAACAGAAATGTGTTTGGACAGGAAGAGGAGATTGTTAAAAAGCCTGGAGACGGAGTGAGAGGCGGCTGAGAGAGAAAGCGAAACACAGTGGCTGAGTTTGAGGGATTGAATAATTAAAAAGGTCAGGCTACCTGCCTGCTGTGTGTCAGGCTAACACACACGCACACACACAGTTCAGAGCCAGGCACAATGCACACCGGGGCAAAGACCGAAGAGACGAGGCACTTGGGGGGGAACGATCATTTTCCCTGGAACACAGTGTAGTTTGTGAACTAATTGGGTGGATCCATAATTAATTTGCTGACATTAAGCCTTCGGGTCTGCTCCACTAAGACTCCACTTTCTAAGCATGTGATGAAGTGCTGGTGAAGCCTGAGGGGCACGCCGTCGATGGGGAGACTCTTGTTCTGATGCTTTAAAGTGCAGGTTCTGACATTTAGGAATGGGGGATCTAACAGCACTTCACTTCCACAGGTGTCAGTTAACTCCCCAGTGATGTGGGAGATTAGATGAATGTAGGCCTGCATTCTCTTAAATGAAACATTTAAATGATGGATAAATCCAGAAAATCCATGCTCGACATGTTTTCAATTCCCACCCAAAAACCCAGCCGTTCTGCCATCCTCAGGGGGAAGGAAAAACATCGTCAATGCAGGGAGATATTAATATTATATTATTTTTTTGACTTATTAAGGCAGAGTGACAGCGTGTGCAGACATTCGCAGCTGAAGCTGTAGGTTCAACCATAACTGACTAACAATTTAATTAAAAAAACAACAGATAATCATGTTTAAAGGGTCATTAATGAAGCTTTGACACACGTGCAATTCAATTAATAGCACCACTTTTTATATGCTTTATATATTTCCTTGGTTTGGTGCAACTAGTGATTCGTTCTGCACACATATCCATGATGGGGGCTTTGTTTGGTCAAGAATTACCAATTATTTTGAAATTACTTTGATTATCATGATTGATTATTATTATTTTTGATGCAAATCCACCTTTTCTATTAAAATAACTACATATAGAGGATAGTTTTTTCGGCTCTGAGCACTTTCTAGTACCCGAATTGAACATTTTGCCAACTTATGATGAAAAACCAGCTAGAAAAAAAAAACAGCTGCTGTGTTTCTTTTTTAAACATCTCACATTAATAATACAGCTCAAAAGTCCAAAGATTAAAAATGAGGTAGGATTAGGTGGAAATAGTCTTTTCATTTAGATCTGTCTGAATTGCTTATGCAACCATAAATCCGAACACTGTACAACAATATTTTCACAGCCAATCCAACCACATTTTCAGCGTGTGGCCGAAACGCCGAAACCACAGTGACACCGCGGGGAGTTATAATCACCGTCAGATGGAATGAACCGGAAAAGTATTTGGATGGCGTTGCATTATTTTGGAAAGAACTGTGCTTATACAGGCAGGATTTTTTTTTTTTTTTATTCTGCATTGAATGGACAGTTAAAAAGATTAAGATTATCTAACTGGTTATTTTTAGTACGCAGACAAATCTCATTCAGGGAAAGCTTTAGATGAAATCTTTCAATGAGTCTTCAAAAGCGCCGCGGCTATGAAGTTATTCATTTTTCCGCAGCTGAAGCTACAACCTCTCTGAATTTCGATTCGCAAAAAAAACAAAAAAAAAAAACAAGAAAAGCGATCGCTTTAAGATAGAGTCGGATAACTTCGGCAGTTACTTTCCCCCTGACTTAATTTCCCAGCGGAGTTTGGCAAAGAGAATCGTGAGGAGGAGAGACAACTGTTAAAAGTTATCTGACAAGGAAGACGTACAGCGGTATCCATCCCTCCGAACAGCTGATTCCTATCAGAGAACCTCCGGAGTAAAACTTCTGAGACTTTAAGAGGCAACTAAAACACCTCTAAATGTCCTTCAGCAATAACAAACATGTCTCAGTGACAAAGTTGATATTGCAATCCGTTATCCCCCCCTTGTTATTTAAAAAAAAAAAGAAAACAGCCCCTGTTTTCTTTCCACTAGAGCCCTATTTGAACAATGGGGGCCATTTTCCCTTTCAGATGCTGGAGTTCCTCCAGAGGTAAATCTGTCAGCGCCGGGGCCAAAACAAAGAAAGAGAAAACAGGAAGGTGTGGACACCCTGCGGCACCAGCCCGGCTCTACTATTAATATCAACTTACATGCCCAGATCCTCAACACCTCAGACGGGGAGGGAGAGCGTGATTTCCATGAACTAAACGAGGCCTGTGACGGCGTAGGCAGGTGACAGCTTGACACGCTTATATTTAGCTCGACGAAGCAGAAACTGGATGTCTTCAAAACCCGCGGAATCGGTAAAGAAAATTTACTCTAAAGCAAGCGTAGCCCACCTCGTGCTATTTACATCCGATCAATAAACTCTTGTTTCTCGAAGTTCCAGGGGCCGAGGTTATCGGTGGAGCCGCAGCCAAGAGCTGAAAAACACTTCCCAGCACAGGGAGAGAAAAGAAAACAACCCAAAAGAAAAAGAAAAAAAGAAACGCCTGCAGCGTGCCAACCTGGTGAGCAGAGGGAGGGGCGTGGCCTGCTCCCCACGTAAGAACCGGCGCTCGCCACCAGCTCGGTGTCAGCGAGAGGCCAGGCTCCCGCTCAGACAGCCTGCCCGAGTCCAGCCGGCTCGGCCCGGCTCCCTCTGGGTCCTTCCAGGAAAAACCAGCGTGATTCAAAGCTTCCTGGTCCAGCAGAACGAGGTGCCTCCACTCCCCCCAGAATGTGCCCACACACACACACACACACACACACACACACACACACACACACACACACACACACACACACACACACACACACACACACACACACACACACACAGCTCAGCCCACTCCCAGCGGACGGTGAGACAGCCAACTCCGTGCTGTACTTGGGCTTACATTGGGAGGAGGCCAAGTCAAACAATGTGTTGATAAAGTCCAGAGCAGAACGGTGAGAGGAACGCGGGGAAGGAGCACGAGGTCCAGAGACGTGGGTTTCACACAGGCATGAAGCACTTAAATGTAATCATTTCAGTTTGTCTCGTTTCCGTAGCGTTCGGCCATCCATCCCCATCACCAACAATAACATCGCACTCGCCGAGTTAATTGCGGCAATCTGGAAACATGACAACATCGCGTACAAAAAACAGGAAAAAAAACGGGGCGGAACACGCGTGCGATCACATGGTACGCTAATTCAGAAAGAAAAGACGGCAAGTTCACATATCGTTGACCTTTGACCTGTCGGACTTTTGGTTTCCTAAACATATGAAGTAGGTTTGTTTACAACCTGCATGGTCATGTGACCCATTGTGTGTCTACCATCGGACCTTGTTTTTGTGATGGATGTTCCATGAGTTAACATTTATAGCCAAAAGTAAAAAATAAAAAATGAACAGGGCTGCCTTCTCTTACTAACTTATTTCCAAGAAACATCTTAAAAAGGTTTTTACGAGAGTCCGTAAGACCGAGTTTCCGGTTTTTATAGATGAGTCGACACAAATCCTACGCTCGTTAGTCCAATAAGAATTTCCCGACCCATAACCAGAATCTTACATTAAACGAAAGCCCGCGCTGTGGGGTTCGTCTTCTCCCCGAGCTCCGTGTTTCGGAGAGCGCCGACTCCCGACTCTACAGGAGAGCTTTTTATCCGAGCCCCTTCTGATGGGCTCGCAACATAGGGTCGGCCTCTCTCTCTCTCAACCACATCCTATCATCTCAGGCTCTACTAATGCACCATGCTTCCAGGGACTAGAACTCTCACACACACACACACACACACACACACATATATATATATATATATACACACACACATAGCTCAGTCAATTAGTCCTGGCCAAACCTTGCAGCTGAGAGATAAATGGTGTGGAGTCTCAGCAGGCTTTTTGCGCGAAGCTGTGCTCCTTGTCCGCCGTATGTAGAACAGCTCTCTGGAGGAATGCTAGCCCCTCCACCGCGAAGAGACGTGGCGAGAGCGAGGCTGAGGAGGGGCTCAGAGTGCTCAGGATTGTATTAAAATATGACCCCCCTCTACAACTCCCTAATCACAGCTCGTGTGAGGAGGAGAAAGAGGAGGAGGTGTAAAAGCATGCGTACGAAATTTCAGGTCATCTCACTTACGCTTCATTAGTTTGTTTGCGCGTTTCGAGCTGGAACACGTCTGACATGTAACATGAAAGAGATCCAACACGGATGTTTCCTGGGGGGAAAGAAATGTGTCCACGCTAACCCAACTGATTCTGGAAATGCTCTTAAGTATGTGCTACTGGCTTCTTTTGGGGGGGGGGGGAGTTGGCTTCGTCCATCACACTTGAACAACAGAGAAAATTGCGAGAAATTTCAGCCAGCGAACGCAATCACGCCATCGCAAGCGAATGTTTTGGCAGAGAGTGGCGCTCTGTATCACTCCCTGAATCACAATCACTATTTTATGATAGTTAAAGCTGCAACTCAAGGTTGGTGTTTAGAAACGTATCCACAAAAAAAGGTCAATTTCTGGGTGTGAGAAAAAAAAAAAGCCAATTTACAGCGCAGACGGAAAAGAAAAACGTAGAGAAAAATCTGAGTTTTCACATTTAACCAGTTCAGTGCCGGCGTGGTTTCTCCAGCAGGGGGACGTCACCTTTATAGGTGCAGTAAATCAAGTGGGTAGGCTGCGTTATCTGCAACAACATGACATCCTTTTAACACCTGACACACCCTGGTAACAAGCGTCTATCCCCGCCGGGGGTCCCGTTGATATATCACATAAAGGCTCCCACTCCTCACTTTCCACAAGATGTCAATCCTATCACACACACACACACACACACCTTTAAATCAGCCCTCCGACGCCTGGCAGGGCGGGCGGATGAGGGTGTTTGTGTTTATATGGAGAGCAAATACACACACACACAAACCCACAGCGAAAGGGTGAAAAATTACAGCGAGGGTCTGGCGGATTAACTGCGGAATAAAAGTGCTGATGGGCAACAAAAGGGAGAAAAAACAGCCATTCATCACCCTGGCACAGGATCAAACTCACACACTTCTCAAATGCCCTCCTTGAGTTATTGTGCGGCGCGGCTCCGGTGGCAGCTCCACTGATAATGCCGTCCTACCTGAATTGATTAGAGCAGGGGCACATCCTCCCCCTCCCCCCAATGCTGAAGTGTATTTAACAAAATTCCCCCTCTTTGTGAGTGTGTTGTGTTTTTTGTGGAGTTCATCAAGCATGCAGCCGGGGTAATTTTCTCAAACAAATGCGATTGCAGTTCCTTTTTTTCGTTTTTTGCTGTTGCTGCATTTCTGTGAACCTGGGGGAAACAAATTGGGGGCATCTGTGTGCAACTTAAATCACTTTTTTACTCCATTAGCTCCACACGCCGCTATTCCAACACACATTTCCTTTTATGAACGTTATTTATGCAACAGCGGCAAATACAGACATGGGTGACGAATAATATGTTCTTCATTCATCATCTCAATGCCATTAACGGAATCATCATAACTTGGAACCTTTTATTGACCCGGTGCAGATGGAGACAATGTCTTCCTGCATTCAAAGGAGAGAGACTTCGATGTTTTCATCTAACCATCATGATCCAAACTGATTAATTTGACCTAGTCGGCAACTTTATACATACCGCAGAGCATGAAACGTCACAAATTGCTTACATTTATTGTGCAGTTATGCAAGCATCTACATTGGTGTTGTTTGTCCACTAATGTAATTAGGTTTTTAAACATTTTGTCACCAGTTTGTGTCAAATGGTTCTCCTACATGGCATTGTGCGGCAGCAGAGGGTATTTTTAGGGTACCATTTTTCAGACATACCTATTAAATCATTTAATTAATGTCAAATATAGTCAAAACAGCACATCGCAACTTCCCAGACAACTAATTAGTCCTAAGGGTCCAAAAACTAAAAGAAATCTATCCATCCGCCGATTAGCCATAACTGTTTATTCTATTCAGGGTCGCGGGGAGCCGATCCCAGGTGACCAATCAGGCCAATTAGGGTTCACCATGGACAGGTCGCCAGGTCGCCAGGTCGCCACGTCGCCGCGGGAGAAGGACAACCAAAAGATACCAGATTCACAATAAAGGAAAACAAAGACAAACATTTGAGAAGCACCCATCAAGCAAATGTTGGCTTAACGAGTGACGAACAATTAATCCATTACCAATCAAGTTAATTAACTAATGCGTTCCGAATGGAAGCGGTGCAATCTTTGCTCTGCAAGCGGCCATCGGTTACAGTTTGGCGTCGTCTCTCAAAGACCAATCAAAGCGCCATTTTATCAACAATCTGCACATCAAAGGGGCCTAATAAAAACCATTAATATGAATATAATGTCATCAGCTTGATCTTCCAACGGCTGTAAGTGTTGTATAATACCAGCGGTCTGCTAGATAGGCCATTTAAATGCATGAAGTCCACGCTCTTGTGTGAACAGGGTACATAAAGATGTGTGTGTGTGTGTGTGTGTGTGTGTGTGTGTGTGTGTGTGTGTGTGTGTGTGTGTGTGTGTAGAGGCCACTCAATGGGAGCTCCTCCCTGACAGTACATAGCCCCACACAACGGGGGAGGAAATGCCATGAAAAAAGATGAATCATGGGATTGTATTCACACTGAAGAGACACTGACCGCCTCGGGGTTTAGGTCAGTCGTGTTGTCTGAGCGGCGGCAACTGACACACAAATGTACACAAACAGTTTCTAAAAGAAAAAAAAAATCAGATACCCTCCTCTGTTTTTGTTTTCATTCATGAAAACGGTCGCTGTCAGAGGCTTCGCCCCCACCTCCCCCCTCAATCAGGGCATGAGAATCGTGCGGTGGCCTCCATTTCAACTCGGCGGGTCACGGGGGTCGCCGCGCCTTTTAAAGAAGAGAAAAGCCCCTGTCACAGCGCTAGGTTTCTCTCCTGCCGGGGCCACAAAATGTCTCCTGACACAAAGCCCTCGTACTCGTATCAGCGCACTCCCACAGCATTGCCAACAAATGTGACCTCCTTTTTTCTCCCACTGCTACAAAAAAAAAGAAGAAAAACTTAGCTCACCTCTACCTTGCCAACTGGAATAAAATACTGCAACTCCAGACCACAAACAGAAGTTGTATCTTTATTTTCCTCCCTCTCTAACTTCTGCTCGATATACTTTCCATGTTCCAGTTAAGGTGACGGCTCCAACTTTATGCTTGTTGTGTTCAAGGCCTGGGGGAAAATGCGATTCACTGTTTATCTTTGGCTGGCTGGTCGGAGCCAAGGTCTCTGAAACGCTGCAGAAAAAGCTGCTCAAAACCTGCTGGAAAAGAAAAAATAGCAGGGCTTGCAAAAGCGATACCGTGTCTTTAAACGCCAAGTTACAAATGTGAAATAAGAGGGTTATTGTACAAATTTGAGGTTAATCAGAACCTTTCAGCTGGAGCTACATTCCTAATTCTAGATGACTTGATTGGATTGTCAGAGCCGAGTGTCTGTAACTACAGTTTGTTGTCAGTTTTCTTTATAGGCTCATAATCAAATCACTTCGGCGGCTCTTAATTATCCGCTTCATTGTTTTAGTCATTTACCGAGCAAAAAAAGGCTAAACATCAATTGACTCCAGCTTCTGCTTTTCTTTGTTTGACATCACGGCAGATTGGATATCCTTGGATTTTTTTGGTTCGACAAAAAACATGCAAGTTTAAAGATATCAGCTTGAAGTATGCAAACTTGTTTGACATTTACAGACTGAATCTATCCGACAATAACAGATGGCGACGGAGATAAAATGTTGTGTACGCCGCGTGGTACGATATATGCTAACAGAACTCATAATGTCTTCTGAGGTGTGACCCCACATCCATCTGCTCCCGCAAGCATACAACACACACACATAAACCACCCCCACTCGCCACACACAGAGGTCCGCATGGAATAAATGAAGTGCGTGGAGAGCGGGGGCCCCATTACCCTGCAGACGCCACTTCACCGGTTGCTTTACTAACCAAGCACCAGGCTTAAGTCAGCGGTCAGCGGGGAGGTCGGTGGGGGTCGGCCCCTCGTGGGGATGACCTTAGCGAACTTGGGGATTGTAGGGGGGGGGAGGGCATGACGTGACCAAAAGGCCACGAGGTGAAAGTCCAGCTCGGGGGGGGAAGATGAAGGTCCTGTGTGCAGATTTGGGCGGTCGTGGTGGCAACAAGCAAGTCTTGTTTTTCTTTTAAAGAGCAGAAGAAACCTGATGCTGCAGGAAATACTGCAGGGGGTGGGACTCTTTTAGCCAAATTAACTTCCCAAAGTAATGGGAAAAAAATACAAGAGGGTGGAGGAGAGCGAGGAGGAGGAGGGGAAAGAGGGATGGGGGTGGGGACAGTGTGTCGAGTAGGTGACAAGCAGAGGTGTGTGTGTGTGTGTGTGTGTGTGGAGGGAGGCTGCAATCTCGTTGCAGAAAATTAGCAATTCCACCCCGCCGCGCTGAGTCTGCACGACATTGAATGCATGTGATGCATGAATTATTGCGTGGCCGGGGCTGAATTAACTCTATATATCAAGCGGAGTCCAAATAGTTCAGGGGTGAGGGGTTGTGTGCCTCAGCTGATGGCGGGGGAGGGGGGGGGGATGCATGCGTGAGCGTGGGGAGGAAGAGGGAAAAATAAAGTAACTCAACATTACTATCTCCTCCCATTAAAGTTAACCACTTCTCTCTCCACAGAGCCATAAAGCTGTCAAACTGACCTCTGATTTATTCTGCCCTTGCCTAGGCTCCTGTCCTCACTGTCGCATGCCTCCAATTAATTTTTTTTTTTGTGTGTTGCTCTCCATCCCTTCCCCTGTAAATGTAATGAGATTGCAGCGCCCCCGAAAACTGCTGACTCCCATTAATGCACCATTCCTTAATAATGCCGAAAGCCGGAGACGACGCTCGCTCGCACGCACCCAATAATGGCGTTTTAAAAAGCGCCCGGTTTGGATGGAGATGTTTAATTAACATTATTCGGCGCAACATTTCTTTTTCTTACAAGCACACACACACACCGACTGAAGCCCGAAGCTGACACCTGGCTTAAGTAATTCTCTTCTCTTCTCTAAAGACTCTTTGCACTGCAATCATCGGCTTTGATCGCCCGCTGCATCCATTTGTCCACCTACTCGTCACCCACTCAGCCCTTCCTTTCAGCAGAAGTTGTTTTGAGAAAAGGAGTGAGAGGGGAGGAAGTCCAGGAGAAGCACTACTTTTTTTTCAGGATTTCCAACAGCAAGCGGGCGATCTGACGAGAGAAATGGCTGCAGTTCAACACACTCAGCTGCAAACGAGGTCAACAGCGGGCTAATTAAGTAGAGCTTTTAATTAGCCCGATCAGAACGTTCAAAACCATCCAGGAGACGATGCCGTCCATCCGCGTCGCCGGCGGTTACGGGCGGGCTGCAGGTGCACAGCGGGAGGTATTAAATGGACTGTTTTGGTCAAAGCCGGAGCGCAGCTGGCAGGTGTTGGTGCGGAGGGACTTTATTACCCTATAAACTATCCGAGACAATTCACTCACACCGTCTTCTGTGTGCAGCAAAGGCCCCGATTCAATTACTGCCCAAACTCGACGCGGAGAGCCCCTAGGAGACCGGCACCGGCTCCACTCATTGTTCTTCGTGTCACCTTTTCCCGAGCAGAGACCACAGCCGGACCAATCTCCTCGCACCGCCGGAGTGAAAATGAAAAGGAAAACTCTGCCTGTTGGTGGACGCAACCCGATCCACGCCGCGTAATACCCAGTAATCTGAACAGAGATATGTTCTCATGGGCGGCTAAATGCTCTTTTGTCAGTCGGGGGGGAAAAAAGCCGCAGTGATTGATTGACATGTTTGGGACAATTAGAAGCCGGAGGAAGCGAGTGTTTTCCTGCGTGTTTTGTTTGTCCTTTGTTTGTGTACTCGGAGAAGATTCATTAGGCCTCTGCATGGAGGATTTGAGGTCTGCGGAGCGAGAGGGACCCAGCCCAAGTGAAGCATGTCAAATTAGGAGAAAGGAAAAAAAAAAAAGAAGAAAAAAAAAAAACAAACCGCTGCTACTGGGACTCATTAGAACCTCAACAAACACAGTTTTGTTGTGTATGTGTGCGTCTGCCTCCGAGTGCGTGTGCTAATAAAACAGAGGAGTAGCGCCGGTTTGTGTGGTTTTTAGTTATTTTCATCATAGCAGTTCGTTTTATGAGGCAGCGAAGCTGAGAGCCTCTCCAAACAACTTTAATGAAAGTGAGGATCCAGCGGCCTCATGGGAACAAAAAAAAAAAAGTGCTAAGCCAATGCTCCGGCAGAATAACCGACATGTTGCTAAATTAAAAGTATCAGGTGGCTTTGGTAAAGTACCCAAGTTTCCCAGCTTCCAGACACAACAAGGACGCCCCGCGCCATCGATGCAAAGCACCTGTTTGTGCATCTGATGAGCAGGATTTGACTAATAAATATCCCCCGATGATGAAGTAAAAGTGGTTTAAAAACTGCTGGTTCATTCCTTCTCTTGGAGATTGATCCATCCATCGTCTACCCATTATCCTGTATTCAGGGTCTGGGGCTGGAGCCCTGTGGGAGGAAGCCAGAGAACCCAGAGAGAATCGATGTATAACACATTTTTACCCATATTTAGCAAATTAACAATTAACACAGGAGCACAGGATTATTATTATTGTTCTTTGGTCCTTGACGATGCGTCAAACTTTAATTTGAAAGACTACAATAGTCGGTAAGAGTACTTCGAGTGGAGTCTAAATCACTGCGGCTCCACGAACGCTGCATTAACAAAGATTTTAATTTCCCCCGTCGCAGCACGACACACTCAAGGTTATCCTTTCAGTGGACGGGCGGCTAATGGAACATGCATCTGTGCTATTGTTTGTCAGGAACGTCCTTGCTGCTGGTGAATGCAGTCCGCAGCCTGCTAAACATCGCGTTTCAGCGAGCCGAGTATTGTGTAAAAAAAAACACACGGATGTGATAAAACCTCTAAAACACAGTAGATATCTGAAGGTTTAATTCCACAGCTGTGAAAGTGGAGAAAACCGAACGGCTGCCAGGAGGAGAAAAACACCAGAATACGCAGAGTACGCCTCAGCCTCAACATGCTCTTTACGGGGGCCGTCGAGCATGGCAGAACCAGCAAGAGATGAGGTTCCAGTAGCACTTCACCCCTCCTGCAACCAGAAAGGGAAGTCCGATGTGTTATTGGAGTGGGGTAGAGATATCTGCCCCCCCCCGCTGATCTTCCGGGGTTAAGGGGAAGCTAATCTATCCCCAGGCATATCCACGCCGAGGCCTCCGAAACAGCTCACTTTACCACACAGCCGCGGCACAACAACTCCCAGCACCTCGGCTATCATCCATCCACAGGCTTAACTGTGCAAAATCCCCCTCCCCCCTTCGCCTCCCCTCCCTGCGTCTATACCTGTGATGTCTCCCCTTTAACAGGCAGGGATGTGTGGCATTTCCTGTCCCCGTCTGTCTCACTTCCCCTCTTCCCCTCCCTCTTTCTCTCTCTCCCATTCCTCAGATCATTTCAAAGGGCCCCCAGAGATCAAAGCCGGTCCTTCAAAATGGACAGGAATGGGGGGAAGGGGGGTTGTATTTAGTTAATCATTTATTTTGAATTTTCTTTTCTCCCAAAAAAGACCCCACCCCTACACTCCAGTTCTCCTATTCCCGCTTTTTTCCCCCCGCCTGCTGGTTTTAAATATGCGGAGGAAATAAGCCGGTCGTCCCTCTTCATGGCGTTGGATGGATGGGAGAGTCCTAGGGAATGTAGTTCATCTACACAGGGTTCTGATGGATTAACCCCTCCTACACATGAGATATGAAGCGACGCCTGAACATCACCTGCGTAGCACGGATACCTCGTTAAGAGTGCGGCGGGTTTGGTGAGCGCTGCTCGAAAAAAGGGTATGCAAACAAACAAATCCATCTTCTTAATCTGCACGTTGTCTGTGAGCAACAACGCAGCTCACGCGCCGTGCTAAATCACGATTAGCGCCCAAATGCATCATCAGAGTTGGAGTCCGACGCTCACACATGGGTACGGACGCACACCTATTCAGCCGAGCGGCCTCCAGCAGGAGAGGGTGACCCTGTGAAAAGGCTCCGTCACACTCCCTGCCCAGCAAATGGACTGAGGCTGGAGGCAGCTAATGGCATAATGAGCCCGGAGTGACATTTCTGGCCATGGAAGCAGGGAAGGCCCTGGACAGAGGCAAAAACACACACACACACACACATCATTCTGACACAGTCTCCTAGTTACCCAGTGATGTGTGTGAGCAGGTCTGTGAGCTGCCTGCTAATGCCATTTCCAAGCACTTTATTTTTAATACCCTGGTTTTGGCCATAATAACAAAACTTTAACTTTTTCCATAACTTTGTATAACGTATATAAAATGCTTCCCTATTAAACAATGCATTTGCTTTAAACAGATATATGGCCTTAAAGGAATAGTTCAACATTTCACCAACGACAGATGGTCCACAGGCATGACCACTTAGCTTAGCTTAGCTTAGCTTAGCACAAAGTCTGGACTGCACGTTTCCAGTCCATATATCAAGCTAAGCTAACCACCGACTCCAGCCTCGTACTGAACTAGACAAATATGGTGCTCATCCATTTCTTGCAGGGTTGAAAGAAATAGATCCGCACACCAAACAGCTGTTTGTGTTGGAAGAATTTTAATGCTGTGCAACATTTATACCGAGCGCCAGGCTCCCCCTGTGCGGATCTATTTGTTTCAACGCTGCTAACTGACATTTGTATGATCCAGCGCCCATTAGGCACTGGGATGTGCATGTCTTTTCTTAGTGGTCATTTATTTCCTGCCAAGAAGGCAAATAAGCTAATTTCCTAAAATAAATGACTTTTCCTTTCACACAAAAATACATTATATACATACAATACAGTACCAAAATAATAATATGCACTGTGATAAAAAAAAGTGATAAATGTCAGGACTGAATTTGATACCCAGCCTAACCAATCATCCCCAAAACGCCTGACATGCAGTCTTGCAAATCCCCCCCAAAAATGTTGCTCTACTCAATATGATCTGACAAGGCTCCACATGCATTTACTTGGGACGTGCTTCACTCTCAACTCTGCTGTACAACAACCGATTGACAAGTACTTCTGCTTCGCTGCGTCGTTGACGTGAACCCTGCCTGCACCTGATTGGACGAACACACCTCTCGCTGAGCTGTCACTGCCGAAACCCTCACACCTGTCAAACCCTAAAATGAGAGTTTTCTGAATAAATGTGAGGCAAGACGTACCGTCGATGACGCAATCCTGGAGGACATTTGTTAACAAAACTACTGGATGGACAGTTAGAAACCAGCTGGTGAACATACTGGATTGGCATTTCCCAGGTGACCAGAACCACGTCACCCAACAAAATGTTGCCACGTAATTGCTTCATGTGAAAAAAAGATGTTTATCTACCCGGCTCGGGCCGGAGACCAGAGCCTGTAAGGTTCAGGCTGGCCTCACCGGCTACCTGACGTTTGACAGCATGTATTTCTCGACAGCGAGTCCGCCGCTATCTCCGGTCCATCTTTGGCAGTATCTCAGATCGCTGTCAAAAAAAACCCCGGGGCTGGCAGGTTTGACAGCCTTCCTACGTGTCAAGCTTAATGTATCTGTGACTGGGCTTTAGATATAGATGAGCGGGGAGACCGTAGTGTTTAAGCGCCGGTCTCAGAGCCCCCCGCGGCCTGCGAAAACAGAGCTGCCATGATGTGGGCTAAAGGTTCTTCCTTCCCTCTTCGCTCTATGACCTACGTGTGTGTGTGTGTGTGTGTGTGTGTGTGTGTGTGTGTCCAATGCGAGTGAACGTGCGTTGGGTGGTCCTGTCCGATTCGTCAGCCGGAGGAAGGTATTCAGCCAATACCTTCTCACCTGGGATGCGCTACGTCTTCGCAAGCTTTGTTAGTTCTGTTCTGGCTGTCGAGGAGAGACATGAGAACCGGACCCCACACGGGGGGGGGAGAGAGAGAGAGAGAGAGAGAGCACAAATTAAACACAAAGAGACGAGAGGGAAGAGCCCAGATGAGCCGTGGAGTCTAGTCGGTCAGGCAGAAGTAGGCCAAGCTGGTGTTGCACTCAGGAGATGACACACATACAGGCTACTCCAACTGACTGGAGACGAGCCTCGCAGTCACACACACACACACACATACACACACACACACACACAAAACAGAGCCAGAGTCCCCTGGGTCTTGGTTCTCCAATGCTGCATGCTGAGGTTGTGAAAAATACGGCTAAAACATCAAGCTGACTAAACAAGAAGAAGACGGCGTAATTTGGGGTGAGATGAGAGGAGGTGTGTTGGGGGGCAAACCATTAAATAACATGCCCTTACCTGACGAAAGCCCGACTTTTGTTTCCACCTCAAGTTCAAAGCGGTGAAGTAAACTTTAGATTTAGAGCCACTAGTACGGCCGCAACTGAAGAATACGGGATATAAGATTCAAAGATACTCAATCTACAAAAACCCTGCTGTCCTTTCCATCCACGTCTCATGGGTTTGTTAATCTGCCAGCCGTTAAAGTGGAGGAAACGTGTGAGGTAATGTGGTCAGTCAGCTGCGGGTCACGGGAGCCAGAGGACAATGGCGGCCTCTTAGGCACAGGTTAATGAAGCCTTCCAGAGTGCAGCCGTTTTGGGCCTCGGCAGGTTAATTACAGAGCAACATGCTGACGGGCAGCCAAGTTGATTTTATGTGAAGCGGACATGTTGGGGAAACTTGTGCTTGCGAGTACGGTTGTTATCTTCCACACTTCTAAACTGAAGCCACACTCGAAAAACTGTCTCTCTCCTTATTGATACTGGAGGACACACATCTGACATTTATCCATTTTTTATGAACAGAGGCATGCAAAAAAAATAAAATAAATTGCATTTCCCAATGGTACATTTCTGAGAAGAAACAATAACAACCTCCGAGACAGATACCTGTAGCAACACAAGGAGATAAATTGCAGACACGCTGCAGAGATCCACGTCCGTTGAACGCCTTAAATATGAATGCCTTACCGCTCCCTGGTTGAGGGGAAAACTCAGATTGCATTTCTGCTCTGGTGAGATAAACTTATCTCCCTCATCTTAAGTCCACTTCACACTCCAGAACCCTTCAAAAGCTGCTGAAGTTTTGGCCACAGTGGGACGCAAAAGGGGGTCACACGATGGCTTGAAATTATATTTTACTAAAAAAAACATATCTTTCAAATATCTAACACTCACCCCCTGTGGACATGAAGTGGCTCTAAGAAGTTTGTGGCTCGCTCAAGGCGCTTACAGTGGATTCAGCAGCATAATCCACCACTCCATCCATTTTCTCAGAATATCGCAATAACATCTTGACGTACAACCCTCTAAAGCTCATGCACAATCACATGCATTGGTTCGTATCTGCTTTTCCATTGGTAAGGAGAGTCGTTTTGTCATCACTCATCACGTGCTGATGCACATCCGTTGAGCAAAAATGGAAAATTGGAAGCAGTATATAAGATGCTGCTTAGATTGTTTAACAGTTAAAATGACTGCTATCAAGCAGTTGTTCAACTGTGATGTCACAACAACAAGGCACCGTGGCTACATTCCTAGTCATCAGACGCTCCGAGCAATCCCCGGGGATCAACTCCTGGGAAGTGGAGCCAGGGATTCGGCTATTCGGTTCTCCAACGGCACTGGGCCCCTAATGGAACCCACTGATCACATTTCACAACAGGGCCAACGCAACTAGCGGAGCAGAACAAGGCAGAGCTGGTGGCCCGGGGCCCAGAGGCCCACTATAACGACCGCAGCACGCTGTGCTGTTGGCAGCCTGGAGAGCGGGGAGGAACCTTCATTACACAAACCTCTTTCAGACTCCAAGTATCTGGTGAAGTAAGAGCTTTTTGGGGGCAAATGCAAGTCTCAAAGACAGAAATGCTCTGCTTAAAACTTGCATTATTTTGGCATCAGGGGTGCAAGAAACGGGAATCATTTTCGCCAGAACTAGTGTAGGATTCATACTGTAGGAAGTTGGCAGGACGGAATGTTACATGTTAAGGGAGGGGCGACTGAAGGTCTGGTGATTCATGTGGTTTTCAATGGGGTTTTTTTTATTCCCTGAGCTGCAATAGCAGAATAAAATCAATGAAAATACTTTTTATAGACTCATCTGACATGAGAAGAATCTCCTGAACAGATTAAATGGCTCATAATAATTACTGGTTGATTGAACTGATTGTGGATAAGGTAAATTTACCACAGTGCTCATTCAATATCACTCTGACTATAATTAACTTTGTGGATGCTGGATTTTTGCCTTTAGACTGCCACCAAGTTGGACTTTTTTCATGAAAATAAAGCCAAAATACATGCTTACATCAAAAAGTCAAAAGGGCAGCGCACAAGGAACACACACTGAGAAAAAAGCAAAAATCAACAGATGTTTGGACGGACTCGTACGTTGTACAGTTCATGAACCAACAACAGTCATCATAAAAACTCACAACGTTCCCCCTCATTGCTGAGCGGAGTAATAAACGGCGATCGCCGGATCTACCTGGAGACGAGACTCGCTTTTCCACCGCCGCGCCCTTTTTACTGCTTTATTTGAAACTAAACAAATATTTCACTTTTAACTTGTAGAAATAATTCCCCAATAAAAAATACCGCCAGGATTCATTTACTAGCTTTAAACGCTGCAGATCTTTCCTTTCACCGGGCAGCACACGGCTCTCAAAGCAGACAAACATTTTCAGCATGTTACCTTGAGAAAGCGTTGAAGAGTTCACGGCATGGAAAGGAACACAATTTTCTTGAGATAAGCAGATAAGTGCCCTCAGCTGGAAGTTAGTGAGTCCGTCTGCCTTGTTTACCTACGAAAACGGACCCACACGCTGAACTTCAAATGAACCACATCTGATGCAGACACATCTGCCGCAAGCTCAAAGCCGACTCTGTGGGCTGAAAGGGAACGGATGTCAATCATCACAGCCGAATAGAACCGGTGCATATTATGGACTGTCGGACCTTATTGTTGCACCCGGAGCCGCCTCAAGTATAAAAAGATATTCTGTAATGTGAATACATAACGCCGTGTATATAATACACTTAGGAGGGAAAAAAGAATCTCCTGAGAAACCCATTTATTCTTGTATGTGCAACTAGGGCAGGGAGCCAACATTTTGTAAACACAAGCCCAATTAAAACTTGTTTTTGCAATTAAGTCTCGCTCTCCAGAGATGGCGTATAAACATTCATGAATTCACAGTGGATTCGTGTTTTTAGCAGCGTTACATCAAAACTAGACAAAACTGCGATGTGACTCCATCAAAAATTCGGAGGCGTCAACGTGTCCTCGGCAACCGCCATCTGCCTGCACAGGAAGAGGATTGCACCTGGGTTTGATCCCCAATCAAGATGTGGCTGATCAATGAGGGTGGGGGGTAATAATATTGATGATAATATATATTGTGTCGTGATTCCCACACAAAAGATTCAACTATTTGTGACTTTTTGTCCCCCCATTCAGAAGATATGGCAATCCAAAAATCCACATACAAGACTTTCAATTGTGATGATTTTGACCAAATTTGGGAGGATCACCATCATGTGACCTCTTCCCAGGACGCTGGCCCTCGATTGGCGCATTTCCTCTAGGTCGGCTTGGAAACGCCCCATTTGTTGACCACGCTTTGTCACCACCGTTCATTTCCATACAAGCCAATGTGTTTATGATTCAACAGACAAGGATCCAACCTCTTAAAATAAAAGTGACTGTGGGGTCACCATTGGATGATCCGACTCATCAACGCTTCGAGGGGGCAGCCCTCAGAAAGACTGTACAACAAGAAGAGCGGATATAAGTATAATAATACTCCCTCTTTAATCTCCCGCATCATTGTTCGTACACGCATATAAATGACAGGGAAGGCTATAAAACCCAAGAGAACTGCAGGATGCATCCACATATCATGAGCGTCCGTGGCTGTGCATGACAGTATAATGGGGAAATACTTGGCAGGCTTCGACGAAGCAAAGTCACGGAAGCTGTCTGACTGGCTGTTGAATCTGGGATCTAGTGTGGGGTTTTACCTTCCACATATTGTTTTCCTCTTCCACAAACACGTTTCTTGAGGTTGGTTTTGGTGTGTCAGGTGAAGAGGAGGCTTTAGAAAATACTTTCTCAGCCAAAAGCAATAACCATTATGCTAAATCTGATATGACACACACACAGTCTTCCTCCCGTATGGGATTTTCAAGCACATCTCATCACCGGATCGAGACAATGATACGGTAGATGACAGCAAAGTGGAGGACTTGTCAGAGAGGGATTTTCATTTTCTTACTAAAAAGCGGGTTGTTCTGACAAAAGATTGTATATTTTGAGATAATTGGCAGTATCTGATGGTGCCAATAATCCCAAGTGATGGGGAAAAAAACTGTTAGACAGATGCAATTACTTCAACATTTAAATAACGAGAGCACAGCTTGAAGTTCAGGTGTCTTAGGGTGCTAAAAAAATGTAATATTTAAGGAGGCAGGTGTCTTTTTTCGCTTATAATCAACAGAATTCCACCTGCACACGGAGCGTTGTATGCACTTTAAAGAGGAGTGTTTAACCTGAGTGAGTCATTTAGATGTACTTACAAGATCCTTTCAAATATACATAGGCATGTACTACAAGAATCTTCTTTTTTTGCACAATCTGTAGAATAATATTAGTTGCCAAGTTAGTTCTTGAAAGAAGAATTAACACATTCGTCTCCTTACAAATGGAAATTCATCAGCAATACATTGCCTGGCCAGTAGCTTCCAGTGGCTAATGTTAGTAAACTGACTATTAATGTAATTGCCACTTGTGTTTAGATCAATTTACACGCTTTAAAAAGACACATTTTGGCATTCAAGCATACAACACCGAGCTTAATACAGTATCAGCTGGCGCTAAGCAAATCAAAAATCACATTAATTAAGTCCCGCTGTTTACTCCAAAATAAGAAAAATCATATCCAACAATGTTCAGAAGACGGGAGCTATTTCTAGGCGTCTGCTGCACAACATGTCCGGGAACATCCCGGCAAACATGTAAACAAGAAATTATGGCTTAAGTGACAGTTTTGGCCAACGGGATGATAGCTTTCTTGTTTCTTCTCATTTGCATACCTCATCCCGCCATAAAGAACACTCATTCAGACGTGTACAGCCTTGAGTATTTCATAGCAGGAGATCCTCAAACCTACAACATCCACTTTGAGTGGGAACAGTAGGAGGCGTTCTTTCTACAACAGGAAGCAATGACCCGTGCTGGTGGAACAGCCACTCTCTCCGTAGGAAGTCGCATATTTATTTTTCTCCCTCCTCTTTAGCCGTACCTCCTAGTGATTAGACGAACATCTGCAAACACAGACAGCTCCTCTCCGCTCTTCATATTCCTACACAAGCAAACTCCGGGAATCATTACCCCAACGTGAGCTCATCATTAGCACATCCATAATTCAGTGTAATGGATTATGTAATTGCTCCATTAATCAGGGCAGCCACCCCAGCATATTCTCCTATGCATTAGTTTAATTATGGGAAATGCCTCTGTTAAAATAGATGCCCTGTTTGCAGGAGTTTTTGAAAAGTCCACATTTGGCACCGTGGGAACGGAAGTTTCGAGAAGCGGCGCGGCGACGCGTAGCCCTCCCGAGTCCTTCTGGTTGCGCTCGCAGTCGAGACAGCTCCTCAATAAAAATGTGTCACGGCAGCGAGGGGCAAAATGAAAAAGTAGGCTAAAGGGCAAATGCCTTTTGAGGAAAGCGGTTGTCAAGCTCAGGCGTCACTTAAGTCCCCATAATTTATTGACATTTGCGGGCGGCGTTTTGAGTGATGAATATTCCAGTTATATATATGAAGCTGGAAGCGTCTGAAACAGATTAAGACACATAGAAATGGAGGTACTTGTCATCTGATTCCAGCAGCTGGCGTGACTTGTGAGGGCTTAATCCAAAAGGTGTCATCAGCTATTTGTCAAGGGGGGGAAAAAGAGATAGAGGGCTCGACGCCTCCGCCTCTTTACTACTGAAGGAAGCTCAGTACGAGTGTCTGGCTTCGCTGCGTTCCTCTATTTTGAGTGACATTTGACTATCATCACCGAGGGATACTCGGTGTATTTTGGTCTTTTCTTCCTTGTTGAGGAAAAAAAAGCTAATTGAATGGAAGAGTCCCCTTTGCACTCATAAGTGCTGACAAGAACAGCCTTTGTTGAAAAAGCCACATATAGAGAAATTGTCTGCTTTCCTCCCCCAGATTCTACTTCAAGCGATTCTTGCCAAAAAAAAAAAAAAAATTAATATATTCATTTCATACTCCTGCATACAAAGTCCAGAATAAACCTCAAAAACCAGATTGGTCCTTCAGTTAGTACCTACACAAAAACACAAACAACTAAATGGTTTGTGGTTACTGTCAAGATGTTGGCGAAGCTTCACACGGCTTAAAGCCGGCTGCCAATAACGCAGCCCGAGCCAAACGGAGAGACACGCACGGAATCAAATATGGAAAGAAATGGTTTTTTTTTTCTTTCTTCCCCCCATTGTGAGAAATGCCCATATAATACTTGAAAAAAGAAACGCTTCACCTCGTAAAAAGTGACATTTAAATAAGCAGGAGTGGTTTTCCCTCCATCCCTCCCCTGACTCCCGTTTCCCTCTGCCGCTGTAATTCGAAGCCGTCGCAAACAAATCCTCCCGACGGACCCTTTTTTTCCCCCAAAATGTCAGATTCCTTCAAGCGCGATGACGGCCTCCAAAAATCAAGCCTTTGGTAACTTTTGGGAGTTTGAGCCCACGTGCATATCTAATGGGCCGTCACCATTCTAGCTATTCCTCAATGTTGTATTTACTTTTAGTTGGAGCGATCGGCCCCTTTCATCTCATAGAAATCAGCTTCATCGTCTACCAAATATTGCCTGAACACGCCACATACTCAAACCAGTTCTGCCACCAATTTCAGAGCGTGTGGCTCCTAATCGTATTATCTGGCAACAATGCCAACAATGTAGAAACTTTATGACACGTTGCCCAACCAGTTACTAGAATAATCGCTTCCTACTTCTGTTTATTGTAACTAAATGACAAAAACAGGTAAAACCAGAAAAATCGACACTGAAAAATCAATCGAATAAATCAGACTCATTAAAGCAAAAAGGTCCCATTGTTTATATTGTACACTACTACTACAATATAGAACCAGACAGAATGGGGATGCCGGATAAACGCCATAAAGTCCAGTTTGTTCAGGGTCAAAAACATTTAGAGGAAGACAACAAAGTCCTTCGCCATCGGCAGACGCTGCTCAGACACGAGAATTCAGCCACGTTCAATAACCTCTGGCACAAATAAAGTTAACAAGTTAACAAGAAACTGTTAGCAGAGTGTTCCATCTCCAGTGTGAGGGTATTAGATGAGGGAGAGCGAGGGGAGCTAATCAACTTTTACTCGTCGGCGGCGTTCCATGCAGTGTCTGCCGCTCGCCTCGGCGTGCACAAAGGGCACCGAGCATCAATAAGTCAACACGCCGCTCAAGCGGGGAGCGGATCCAGACTCCTCAGCCATGAAAAGAGAGACGCAACTTTATAGGCAAAATGAATTTTGCAGATGAACCCGCTCGAGGCTTACGGAGTTAACTTAAGTTAGCGCGGTAAGCGCGAGGGAAAGTTTAATACAAACCAGACCTGGTATGGATTGAGCTGCTGGATTTGCATTTCTTAAGACACAAAAAAAAAAAAAAAAATCTGTCCTCTCGCTGCACCTCGTGTAAGATGCTGAGCCAGGAGAGGCGGTGGGCGGGGGAGAGGGAGGCAGAGAGGTGAGAGGAGAAAGAGAGAGTGAGGGGGGGGGAAAAAAGCCTTTTCATTTTGAAGAACTTTGCGCTGCCATCTTCTAATCTGTGCCATCGCAGCTGCACACTGTGTCGCCATGTCCAGAAGGCCACGCTGGTTTTGAGCTCCCCCGCCCCCCCCCCACCACCACCACCACCCCCTCGTCTCTCTTCCTCGTTGCCTTGCATCAGACACGGGATCTGAGGCTTTAATATGGCTGCCAGTGAGGCAACAGCCATTTAATAACAATGCAATAGTTCCTCACAGCAGTGGTCCAGTGTCGCTAACACACCCCGCCGCGTGCAGATGGTACTTTGTCTGTGGCTTTCCGAAAACATTCTCCTTTCCGAGGTTTTCCCCCCTTTTCTCCCCCACAAAACACACACACACACACACACACAAACACACACACTTAACTCCCTTCTTGATAGAAACATACAAATGATCTGCAGTCTTATTTCTGGTATAATTGCTCTTATTTCGTAACAGGTCAGCTGAAGTCCCCCCCCCCCCCCCAGAGGTGATCTTGTGTGTTTATGTGTGTATATGTGTGTGTGTGTGTGTGTGTGTGTGTGTGTGTGTGTGTGTGTGTTGTTGGCGGTAAGCCGCCTGCATGTGCCTCACAGCCTCCCGCAGTGGGGGACATCTGGAGGAGGCGTTACCGTGTACACAGAGAAAAGAAGAAGAGTTCAGGCCTGAAATATCATCCTCCAAGGACATAACTGGCTTTCATTAACACACACACACACAAGAGGAGGAAATATGGTGTTGGGAGATTTATTCAAATCAACATGGCTAATGTTGCCATAAGGCAGTCACCTTGCCAACTTACCCTAAAAAACTCATTCTCTCTCCATCCGCGGCTCTTTCCCCCCTCCGACTCGCCGCCGAGAGCAATTAGTGCACATTCTGATGAAAATGACCGGTAATTCGGGCGCGAGGAGGAAAAAAAAAAAAAAAAAAACGAGGCTTCAGAACAACCATTTCACAGGGAAGATGTTCATTATGTGCCAGCAGGGAAGAGCCTCCTCTTAATAGAGTGCCAGCCATAAACATCCCTCATCATCACAGAGCTCGCCATTTGATCTCACCTCTGGGGGTTCTGGGCCCGGGCAACTTCATTCATTTCTTCCGCCTTTTCACTGTCTGTTTACTCCGTAATGGACTCTGCCCAGAGAGTTGTTAAGGTGGGGGGAAAATCGGCGCGAAAGTGCCCGACAATCTGCCGTGGCGGTGATTAACGACGGAATTAGAAAGCAACTCCAGGGTCACCTTTTTTAACATCGTGATGGATGAGCCGTTGCGGGAATCTGATAGCCCTTCTTATAGGCGAGCAACAACCTGGATCAAGGGAGGGGGGGGGGGGAGTTTCTCATAAACACAATGCTGTAATTAACGGCCAGAATAACAATGTGGCGACAACCAAACTGCGATGAGATAATAAGCGTCTCGCTGATGAGTGTGCACGCGACTGTGTCCACCGCTGCCTGTAACGCCTTCGTTAGCGTCGCCCCGGTTCAGCTGCGGTATGCGCCCGTCTCTCCCGTCCCTGGCAGTTTACAAGAGCGGGAACGAGGTTCGCCATCTGTCCCACCTCTATGGGGCGCACAGAGGGACATTTTGCACAGTTTTGGCATGCCTGACTTCCCCTAATGCTGCACAAATGTTTAGACGCATTACATAAGCAATGGGGATGGAGGGAGGGGACATGCAGGAAGGAGAGTGAGGATGAGAGATTAGAAAGTGTGATGGAGCAGACCTTCATCACATTCAGGCACAACAACAGCACCGCGGGGCCTGTTGTTGGTGTCGCTGTCAGGTACCAAGAAGAAGATTAAATACTAACCAAGACGTCGAGAATCAGGGGGTTGTATTACTTGTAGTTTTTGCGGCTGCAATCATTTTCTCTCACATCTAAATTCTGGACAGCTAAATCCAATGCTGCAGGATACCTAGTGAGGGCTTGCTTACAACGCAGTGTGTTGTTGGATGTTGTGGCAACGCACTGCCACAAAAAGCAGCCAGGACCAACCTTTTTTTTTTTTCTTTTTTTGCCACAGCACAGTTGTTTGTCTAAATATGTCTTAACAATCACTCCAAAGTGGGAAGTTCAGACTTCACTCACTGCAAGGAACGGTGATACCGCATTGCTTTACAGGAGGCAACTTCATGCACGGAGCGACGACTGACACCACAGTAAAAAAAAAGGAAAGATATGTATTGTGTGTGCGCGCACGTACAAAAAAAACAAACAAAAAAAAAAGTGGGAGGGTCATACCTGTGCAGAGTACACAATGAACGTCCTGGGAGAGGTTTTTAAAATACTGAGACGTGTTGCAACGCACACCTGAATCCAGCATTTGTGTGCGAGATGAGATCTCACTGGAAAACCCGACGCAGCCGCCGTGAAACACAGATGTGGAACAAACGAGCCAAATTCTGTTACTACACACATTCACCGCTCTGACACAACAGTAACACATGAGGCAAAAGTGGAAAAACCAATTTCCGAGCATGCATAGGTTTGCCTACATTTACCCGACAAACAGCGCAGCCCCGGTACACGGCCCACTGGGCCTGTCACACTGTGTGAATCTTAACAAGTTGTTGTTTTTTTCCTTACCTAATACACTGTTGAGGAAAAGCTGCTAACAACCCAAGAATGAAAAGAAGAATGGAGAAAACAACCGAGTGACTTCTTCAGTACATTTCTGAAAGACCTGGTTTTTTCGTAATTTCGGCCACTTAAAGCCGCCTCTAAGTGGGAGCTCGCCACCCCGTCCCTCCGTCACGTGACCACCTCGGTCGCCCCTTCATCTCTCAGTGCTCTTTTGTCCGCCGTGCTGGTGTCAGGGTCGAGTTATCCCTTTCCACTCCCAGCCGCTAATTACTTCTATCAATACCGGAGCCGATCGTGAATAGCGAGAAGCGATTGGGAATGTTTTTTGTACGAAATTAAAATCGGGATTTTTCGGGTTAATGAGTTGGGGTTCAGCACCAGACGGTGTGTTTTCTTTAGGTAGAGACGAAATCCTTATTCGGTGGGCAAGTTGTTCTTTCGCTCTAAAAGGTGATTTTAAAGGTGATTCGCTCATCGTCTTGCGGACGGACCTTACAGACCATCATTTCCAGTAAAATGCCAGTTTGTCCAGTGGGGGAGGAAATGCTAAGAATGATGCTAACCCCCCCAGAAAAGACGCCGCTCACTCACTACCTTCGCTAAGAAGCCCAATTGCTGATTTCATCGCTTCCTCATATTGCACACTACTCTGAGGTTTCCTCGCGTTTCTTCAAATCCATCCACGTTAACAACGTCGTACAAAACATGCGGGTATCTATGAAGACATGTGTACGACACAGACTTCATTAAGCGCGGCTGATATGCAGATAGGCGAAGGATAAGCTGCAGATACTGTCGAGTACAGGAGGCTTCTTAGGCCGGGGGATCTTGCTGCCGTTACCACGGTGGTCCTCCCTCCCTCCCACCCTCTCTCAGAGCCTACCCTGCAATTAATGATGCACAGTGATTTTCCTGGAACCGCCGCGCCCCTTCCCTCCATCCTGTGTTTGGGGCGTTTGTATGCATTTATGTATGCGACCGTGTTTGCACGTGCTCGTGTGTATGAGAGGAAAAGCTCATTTTCTCGACGGCGCGGGAGGAATTTGTATTCGGTAATGAGACGGGGGTCTGCTGGTGAATTTGTAAGCATGCATCATCTCCCCGTAATTCCATTTAGGAGTTCTGTAAACACTTATGAATGCAGGCGGTAGTTACGGCAGCCCCTCCCTGCCCCCCCGCCTCTCATCAGGCTAGTACATCTCGAAAGAAACCAAGGGCAGGAGGAGATATTGCAAATCACATTATGGGACATGAAATTAATCCACCCTCCCCAAACATTTGGCCTTCACACAGTTTAACCTTCAAACTGCTTTTGACTCCCTTGCACAATGACTTTATAACCCCCTCTCCACCCCCATATCCCATCCCAGTCTGACATTACAACAATGGCTCCGGCGACGTAATTATTCAATAGGATCCTTCACCGGGGCCGATGATATGTTGTAATTTCATTTCACTTACGTCTGTTTCATAATGTAATACACAATTGAGCAGGGGCACTTTGCGTCCCAAAAGACCACTTCCTCCTTAAGATAATAAAAGGCTTTTGTGCTTGCCTTTGAGAAATCCTTGGTGGATTATGCGAGCGTGGGGTTCGGGAGCACATCAATTAATATGCATTAAATGAAAGAGTATTAAGTTGTAAGGAAAAAATAATTAATAACTAATTGCTGTGCTGCTTCTGCGCCCGACGCCATCATACCTTCACGCTAACGGGACCGCCGTTGACATTGGCAACGGGGGGCCTAACGTACAAGAGTTGCTTGACCTTTTTACACGACTCAAAGACGATGCACTTCCACTTTATTACATGGCCACCTCGCTCCCCCCCCATACTAATGGAGAGTGGTGGAAGATAAAAGCACAGAGTGACTGCTGCGTCCAATCCAATAACTGCAGGGGAAAATTCCTATCTGCTAGCTGCCGAAACCACACGAGGGTTCAGCTCTACCAGTCAGGATAAATACATCTGTTTGTGTCAGAGAATACTGTAGATCTTTTATGCGAGCGCTATCGCTGGATCTCGTCCCCTTTTGTGCGCCGGAGAATAGCGGCTGGCGCAGGGTTCCACTTTCACCCCCTGTTACTGTGAAAAAGACGTTCATGGCTCCAATTATACTTTACCCCTGTGGAGCTCCAGAAAACACAATCGGTGCTACTGTCAAAGAAAACCTGATAGCCTTCCCCAACAAACATACATGCACACTCTTCAAAATGCTGGAAAAAAAAGAAAGAGTGCCTCGGGAGAACAGAGGGGCAAAAGGAACGGGAATGACAAGTAAAATGTTTCTTTGAGATATCTTTTCAATATACCATTTCTAAAAGGTTAGGGGAGTTTTTGAAGCCATGAGAGAGCAGCTCCGGCTGAGTGATGACGCCTTTGGTTTGCTGCGAGTAGCACTCGGCTTTAAACTTATTCCTTTCGACCAAGAGCGATCCGCTGCGAGATTTACTGTCTTGATCAGTTTACAGTTCTACCTCCATGTTTTTTTTCCCTTCTTCTTCTTCTTCTTCTTTCCCTCCCTTCATAAATTACCCCAGCTTTCAGCTAAATCAATCTTGCCTTTGGTTGGAGATAATGAGCGTGTTTCACCCGGGCTTCAAATGAACGCCGCTGCTCCCGGGCTCCTCAGCTCAACATAGTCACATCACACAGACACTTTTGAGGGAAGGCAGAAAAGAGAAGTTTTATACCCTTCGGAGACCAATTAAAAACACATATTCGTATTGACCTAAAAGGGGGGGCGGGGGAGCCACGGTAAAAGATTCAATGCGGCGGACATCCTGATCATCGCAATTGTTTTCCAAGTCCGACAAAACAAACAAACAATCTCATCCGAGTGAAAAAGAAGAAGAAGAAGAAGAAGAAGAAGAATCCATCTCTCCAGGATCAAAGACGATATCAAGAGGTAGCGCAGATGTACTAATACAGACGCTCACGCTCATTCAAAAGGACGTAGAGGCAGGATTTACCAGCTCAGTAGCACAGCCTGCATACATTAGATGATCCTTATTAAAAGAGCGTGGTGAATATTAGATCATTATCGCTTCTATCTTTGTTGTGGGAAAGAAAAACTGCACCGCAGATAGAGAGGTATTTGCTTTATATGTTGCCATTATAATGCTGTAAGTATGTAGATGTCTGTTTTCTACATGTTTTGACAGAACAAACTACTCATTTATCAATTGTTTAGCCAAGAATATCAAAAACAAACACCATAACTTCCCAAAGCTCAACATTTTACATTTTAACTGCTTTCGTTGTCCAACCAACAGTCGAAAAAACTCCTCCCAAAAAAAGGATTCAATTAACAACGATACGCACGAGAGAAAAGCAGCTCACATTTACGAGGCTGGAACGAGCAAACGTTCGCCATTTTGGTTTGACAAATGACTTGCAGAGTTAATCAATTAGCAGAATTGCAGATTCATTTTCTGCCAGTCAAGTCATTTGAGCACTAAAGCCTATTAGGAAGACAAACTAGGGAGAAAAAAAAAAAAAAAGAAAAGAAAAGAAACGAGAGAAGAGAAGTTCAGGCAGCTCTCTTGAACCAGATAGGATTTTTTACCCATGACATATTTGAGACCGCAGCCCAACGGGTATGAAGGGACTCCGAAACACGCTTCGTCTCGCTTCCGCAGCACTTCCAGGGGAACTGCCTCCATAAATTCCTTCTAATGGTCGCTGGCGAGGGAACTTTTTAACACAGAACTTAGCAGCCGCTGTTATTCACCCGTGCAGCGAGAGTCTCGGGATGATGGATGGTAATAAATATTGCACGGGGCTAACAGAGGTCCCCTCAGAGACGTTCAATTGCCTTGAGTGATAGGGTGCTGCTCGGCAACACGGGGAGAGGATGGCAGAGGGCAGGCTCTTCACGGGGTCGACTAACTGAGTCTGTTCAATTTCCTCTCTCTGCAAATGCGACAGCCCCCTCCGTCCTTAACAATAACACCGTCTCAGCTTGGGGAGGGGGGGGGAAGCAGATCGACTTATGTATGCCAACTTTTGTTGGCTGTGAATGAAGAATTGGTGGTAATGAGTGTGAATGTACCTGGCATGTGGAGGGGGGAAAGGGAAACACTACTCTGCGTTGTGGCCACTTCCCTGCTACACTTGTGACCGGAGCAGTTTTTTTTTTGTTTTTTTGGACGGAGGCCTTTTTTTACGGACAAGAGGAACCCTGTTGTGCCGAGCTGCCCACCATCTTAACCCGCTTCCTTGACAATGGGGAAGACAACGGAGCAGATGTCCACGCTGCACACATCTGTAGTGTCCTTATATTCCTTCAGACACACACACACACACAGACAAAGAGCCGCTTCACCAAGGTCAACTCCTATTCAACTTGCAGGCATAATAATAAAAAACAAACTCAAATCTGACTGTTAACTTTGCTATATCGTGACTCGCAATCCTTTGATGCAGATTTTTTTAAAAGGTCGCTCCAGGATCGGATCATCTTTTGCCGACTGATGCCAAACGAAGATAACCCCACTCCTTCATTAATCCGACACTTGTCCTTGTTGTCATATTTTCAGAGCAATCAGTTTAATTAATTAGCCCAATGATGTGTAAGAATACTTTAGCGTGTGTAATTAACAAGTTAACACGAAGCAATTAGCGGCTTCAGTTCGTACACTGTCGAAACAAACCAACAGCGGCTGTAAACACAGGATGCACTTTCCAGACTGCTTTTTTTTTTTTTTACAGACAGCTATGGTGCTAAATCTTCACTGCAAACATCAGCTCTCAGCAGCTCTAAAACAAGATAAATTTGCTTGAGTAAAATGCAGCAAAGCATCCGAGAGTGGGAACTACACACACACACACACACACACACACACACACACACACACACACACACACACACACACACACACACACACACACACACACACACACACAAAATCAGTCCATTATTCTCCTCCAGTGGTTTTCAAAGTCACATGCTGGAGCCTCCGGGGAGAAACATGAGGCTGGGTTTCACTCACTTAACAACAAGAGACTGCAACAAAAAAAAGAGAAGAATGACCAAGTTCCCACATCCACACTTTTTCTTTGCCAACATCTGCAACTCTCTGCATAACACCGCAAAAAAAAAAATCCTTTTCAGGTGGGATTGCTCCAGGCGAAAAAATGTCATCAAATGAATGTGTTTGATCCAATGCTTTAATCACTTGTATGTCCCTAGGATGGAAAAAAAAAAAGTTTAGGAAGCCTCTTCCCCTCTGTAATGATGTGTGTGCAGCTTCAAAAAGATGCAAATAGGAGGGCTGAGTGACGCTGTGGTGCAGCTTGGACAGCAGATGTGCTTCATGGTCATTTGAGTTTTTTAAAAAGAAGAAGAAGAAGAAAAAGGATGCCCAGGCTAAAGCAGCAAGCAAGCGCGGAGGATTACACAGGATGACGTCTTTCACAACACTATTCCGCCGACAAAAACTCCCGTCAGCCGGGTCAAGTGTGAGGTATTATGAGGAAATATGAGCAAATGGACCCGACTGGGAAGCATGCACGCGCACACACACACACACAACTCCACGAGCATTGAACACACTTCCTATTTTCTTTACACACACACACACCGTGCGGGGTCTCAGCAAAAACACACAGCCTCGGCGTCTCACCGAATACCGCTGCATTGTGAGGGGAGGGGGAGAAAAACGCGGGCTGTTCCGTGTCAACATTTTTGACAGAGTCGTTTCTACGTGGTCAGAGATAATGTCCGCGTGTTTGTGTGCGCGTGCAGGCTTACAACACCCCCCCTCCTCCCTCCTTCATGGCGCAGTAAGGTGGACACACATGGTCAAGAGCTTGTATGCGGACCCGGAAAAAAAAAAAAAAACAAGACACGTAAACTGCGTTAAAACGCGTGGAAAAAACAGCGTCTTACCTGGACGAATGGCGTCTAATGGCAAGTTGAGAAGCCGACTTTTTCTTTTTTTTTTTTTTTTTTTTTTAGGCACACGTCGTCGGCGGCGGCAGCATCATCCGCTCCGGGGAGAAATGTTTCATGTGAAGATTTGGAGTAAAAAAAAAAAATTTATAAAAAAAAAAATCAGATTCCGGTTTATTAATCCTCCGCGAGCCAACGGTCGGACGGAGAGGAGTGATCACCTCACAGAGGAGGAGGTGGTGGAGGGACACACAAACGTGTTATAGCGTCCTTGTTTATTAAAATACGGCCGTGAACGCGGAGTCTGTCTAACTGTTTCACTCCTTTATCTCTCTCCCTCCCTCCCTCTCTCTCCCTGTAGTCACACTAACTGTCTTTTTTTTTTTGTATCAAGGCGGGGTCTTGGGTCGTTTAAACCAATGACATAAACCAAGAAGAAGAAATAGCCTCCTCCTCCTCCAGCAACACCAACACACCTTCTGCTCACATGGTTAGCAAAAAATGATGTGGTCAAAATTAGAAAATCTTCTTTTAATCACTTTTTTTTTTAAACTCCAAAGAAAGGGTCACCCAAATCATAAATCATATATCTCATGATATAGATTCCATGCACTTTAAATAGCAATCCAATCTGTCTGCTATAGCAACACAATAATGAATGAATGGATTTAAATAAATAAATAAAAACATCCTATTACTGTGAGTAATCCACAAATCTCCCTGTTTAATTTGGAACTGTTTTTTTAAGCAAATAGTCCCGATAAAAAAAAAATGTTTTTAAAAAAGTGGACGGTCAAGTCTGGATTGTTGCTGGAAATACTTTTTGTTGATGTTTTTGTGTTTTATGTTTTGTAAAACTTAAAATCTGCACTAATGTACGATGTGTCCTTCTGCGATCATCTTACAACTTTCGGTTTTATTTTTTTTTTTTTTAATTTTTTTGAATAGTTCACGGCAGAAATGGAGACATGTGATAGAGAGATCGGGGGTAAGATACTTTACACTATCTGCCCAGTGCCAAACCACAAAGTTGAGCTCCGTCGAGTATCAAAACAGCAATCAATGCAGCTTTAAGCAGCACAAACGTGCCATTTAATTGATCTCCATTGGGCTCGGAGGCATCACAAATCTCAGAAACCTTTTTTTTCACAACTTGGGGACATAAAACTACAACTGTCTTCATGGATAAAACTCTCGCAGGGGGATAGTGTATAATACGCCATTTGGTAGTTTGGGCAAAATGACCAATCTTTGACTTCCAACGGACCTCCATTGTTTTGGTTGGTGGTGGAAGTTTAAGTGATGCACGAATAAAGAGTGAAAATCTGTTGCGTTTAATCCAGACACGTTAATAGGCTTATAATGTCCCTACAAGGAATTATGTATGCGCTGACTCCATAATTAATGACGTGCCTTCAACATAACACTCAGATGTTATAGGGGCCTCTCTGTCTGTTTCACCCTTTTTAGACTCCACACATAATTAATGGTTCTCCCTTTGAGTTGATCACAGTGGGACGCTGCCGAACCAAGGCTCATCAAATAATACAGACGAGGAAAAGCCAGGTTCGTTGGAAGCGGAGATGTAATGTGTTTTTTTGTTTGGGGGAGTTCGGAGTTCATTTGATTTCTGCGCGGGGATTATTCCGTGAGTGGCGGAGGCTAAATATAGTTTGACCGTGTTGTACATGCCGGACTAACCCATGCTCGATTGATTTGACTGTATGGCCGGAGCACGTGACCCTCCGGTGCTTTTGTGAATGCACGGGGTCACGGATGGCATCACGTGATTGATATTTGCTACCCTTTTTTTCCTGGAACGTTCGCATCCACGATACGTTCAGTCCCGCCCTGCTACAGATTCATAGCAGCAGCGGTTGGCTTTTCAAAACATTTGATTTTCTGCCTCATTTCTGCACTTTGAGCAGTCGCTCCAAGGTCAAGCAAAATGGCAGCAGGATTGTGTGGAGTGCCAGTCAGGGTGCTCGGCCAGTTCAATTATCTGTATCCCATTTACCACTTTTCATTTCTATATTCTGCCTGGCCTCCACATGCTCCAATATTGATCCGTCCATCAACGATTGTCCACCTCTCGTCACAGAGAGGGGGGGGCGGGGGGCACAAAACAGACAAACTCTCAGCGGGATAATTATGCCAGGAATGGACGTGGCGAAATTGTGGTCTCGAATCTTGCAGCAGTGATTTTTATTGACGTTTCGGGTTTGATTGTATATTGTTTATAAAAAAAAAGTCATACACTCACGTTATGAATCAATGCCAGAGATAGCCGTGATGTGAGGTTAACAACGTATAGATTACCTTTAAGGCACTCTCTTTCCTATGCATTGTGATGATGGTGCACATGGTGAAAACACACACAAAAAAGCAGCTAATTTAATCTGTGTGAAGAAAAAAAAATCGCCCACTGCTCATATGCCCTCTGAGAATAATCTGTTTTCTTAACTCAGATCTGGAGTAAAATCAAAAGCAGCAATTATACTTTATCAATTCTCTTATCATTCTGAGCGAAAAAAAAAAATCAACCCTTTCACCTGTTGTACTTTAAGCCAGACGTCTTGGAATTAATGAGCGCATTTGAAACAACATTTTCTAGAATGTTTGAAAATGTTAAAGCGCTCGAATGTACGACAAATTTTCTTTTTTTACACACAAAACCAGAGCTGCATGCGCCTTGCAGCCCACATTCAATCTGCCCGCCACATCAACATAAAACATCTCCGTGGAGACGGAGAGAAGGCTCTCGAGTATCGAGATTTTGCGCCATCAAACCAGGCGAGGAGGTATGGGTCCAGTGTGGTGGCGTACCCCGGGCCTTCTCATGTTGACCCCTGACCCCGATCTCCATACTCACAAATTCACAGGCGGAGTTCACAGCGATTCTCTGCGGAGAGCCGAGGCAATACACTATCCCGTCTGCGGGCCTCTGGAGACGCACATCTATCAATCTCCAGATGAATTATTGAAAGCACCATCACCCCCACCATGTTTCTTACATGGGCTGGAATTAGTGGCTGTTCCGGAGTCGCATTAGAATTCAAGGGGCGATTTTGTCCAAATGTTTATGTTTTTCCTCATGCTGTGTGTTTGTGTGTGTCTGTTACTTTCCCTTGCCACTCTTCTCCCACCCTGAAGACTCTTATCTAAAGGATTTTCCACCTCACACCCTGCTCAGGCACTATTATGATGCACCACCTCACAGCTACACTTCCCATTTCTTGGTTTATTACAGCAATTTACATTTCTCAAGTTTCTGGTCAAAGTATCGTAACTCAGCATAAAATACTACGACATTATACGGTAACATTTTTTTCTTATTTCGGAATAACAATCGGCATCAGTCATCCCTCCCCCCCCCCCCACAATGTTGCAGCATTTCAGCTTGTTGCAGAGGTCAGTGTGCCACAATGACTTGATCCTCCCTGCTCAGAGGCTTGAAATGCCTTACATGCATGATGGCTGCACACACACACACTCTACACCCTTTTTTTTTTTTTGCTAATGAGGTGGCGGGGGCCTCACCAAGAGGGGGGCTGAACGGCTCAGACCCCCAATTGGTCTGCTTGAACTTGTGAAATAGGATTGACATCACACTCAAAATGAGCTCCCGCCATGTAAGAACAGCAGACTGAAGCCCCCCAGGAGGCTAAGTTGAATCAATTCTCCTAATGATGTTTGTAATTTAGGAGGCTAATGACATGCACTATGAACTAGAAGATTAAGTCTAGGAGATGCCTCTCAGAGTCAAGTGTGAGAATAAATGGGAAGAAAGAGAATCAAATGGGAGCAAATATTAAAAGCATAAAAGCAAAGATGTACAGTGTTGGGACATTAATGCAAAGCTCCCTCTTTGACCCTCAAAGGTCACAGAAGGCAACACCGTCTGTCAATGACATGTTGTGCAGTGCCATTTTAAAATCTGACATTTTATTAGCTGGCATTTTTAGGAGAATAGCATTTAATTTAACGTTATGAGGAGTAAATACTGTCGGATGCGATACCCCCTCCACCAGATCCGGCCCAGTGTACTCTGGAGCTGCTAATTTTGTCTTTACCCCTTGGGTGTACTGAAGCCTGCTTCCTGTGGGATGAGGTCTCTTATTGTACAACATGCAAAGAGCTGTGTGTGTGTGTGTGTGTGTGTGTGTGGAAAAAAACAATACCAAACATTTTGCAGGAGCAACCGGCACAGGGAGGCATGGCGACGGTATACGCAGCGTGATATGCATACGCAACATGTTGATATGATTACTCCACACGCAGCTCACTGTGTTTTCGGCTGGTCATTGACAACCTATTTGAAGACTTTGTCAATAGGTGCCAAGACAACAAGAAGCAACATCGCCCCCACCATGCTCTCCCCCCCCGCCCAACACTCGCCTTTCTTTTCTCTCATTAATATGGAAATGAGTCACTCATTGTTGTTAGTGGGGAAGAAAGCTGTCATGTCTTTGGTGACAAGCTCAATGGATGTGTTTGGATTGCAGGACTTGCTGTTTTTTTTTTTCCGAGAGCATGTCTTATCTTTGTTTAGGCAGCGAATCAAAAATGTAAACATCACTTCATTAGCATATGTCAGGAAGCTTAACGGTATGATTTTTAATACACGGCTAAACCCTCTGAATAGGCAAGCAGGCCTCGTTATTCTGTCTCTTCTTTTATCTCCACTTTGTGTTGTAGTTAATTTCTCAAAGGGAAACTTACTTAATCCTCTGTTTTTTTTTGGTTTTTTTTTTGCTGGTGAAAGCCATGTTGTGTAGCTGTCTCTCTCCCTCTCCCTCTCTCTCTCTGTCTCTCTACCAGAGTCACTTTATTGTACTTTCCCTGCTGCTTTGGTGGTCACTTTACTTTTTTCTCATTTGCAGACCAAAGAAATAAGATTATTTCTTCAGTCAGGGTAAGGGGGATAAAAGTCATATGAATGAATAAAACATAAATTACATGCACTATTTTTAACCTTTAAGAAGAGATCAAAGAAGACTTGTGTTCTAGCCAATCACCGCCGGTATCAGGATCGCACTTCACCCACTTCATCAAGGCGTTCTCCACACCCAACATTTACTTCAAGTACACCTGCACATTGTGGAGTGTTATTATAAGTCGTATTTTTCTATCTCTCAAAAGGATCCGAGCCCCTCGCGGGCCCTGTGGGCGTCATCAGTGGGCTGTTTTTACAGCTGCGATCTCCTTGTGATGCACACAGGGAAATTACATCTTGCTGCAACTTTTTTGCTCTTTGCACGGTTTTTATTTTCCATAACTGATCTGCAAGAGAATTCTGTCCGATATAACTGATAAATTAGTCCCATCAATCAAACGACTAAGTCTGCTTGTCGCCGGGCGCAACTTGTAAATGAGCGAGGAAAAACAACAAAGAGGCTATAAATATAGAGCGCTGCAGGGAAAACATATTTTTGGAGGCCAACACCAGAAGTTAGCATCACATTAGTTCCCTGAACAAAAAGCCAATGGGATTTTCTTCTAGTGGATTTCAGATTATTACAGTTATGACACTTACGTGTTTTGTTCGGCAAGATAACTTTCACAAATTAACGCCACTTTAGTGAAAAAGCTAGCATGAGGCTATAAACAAACTTCACCACAGTCTTATGGGCTGTAAAGGCGACATGATGATGTTTTGTAGTCTCATTTTAGTCGCTTGTTAGCAGCCGCCTTTTTTGCGACTTGTGAAAGCTTCCCAATGGATGACTGGCTAGCAAGCTAGCTTAGTTAAGCTAGCTCAGTTAAGGTAGCGGTGGAGAGTGAGCGACCGGCTGTTCGGCTCTTTTTCTGTAACCAACGTAGCATTCAAGGAAGTTAGCCCGCTACACTACACATAAAAATGGCCGCCGTTCTCACTATCCTGCTATGTTGCTTTGTATGGAAATTCTGCTCCTTTTCTATTTCTATGATAATGACTTGCTTCAAATGTTCACATAATAAAGGTAGTTATTTGGGAAAACAACCTTTAACGGACACCATTTCCCATAAGTCCTGGATATTTGCGAGTATTTTGAATCATCCTCCATATGAAATTGCAGGAAGGAAAACATGATTTCGTATTTATATATAAATAATCCAGAACACCGTTTGGTCTTGATGATCATTTAGGAAGAAAATACCTTTCTTTCCGACCTCTGTCTCGTTACACCGTTTTAACCGCCAGCTGCCAGCTAATCAGGAATCTGCGGCGAAGGTAAAAAAAAAAGGGGATTGATTGTAGGTGTTTTTAATTGTGTCGCGGTAATCAGAAATCCATGGCTTTGTCACACTTTAGCAAAGAATCGATGGCCTGGTCCACATTGATTAGCTGCGGTGACCATCCTGTGAAAAGAATGAAACTCAGATGTAATTATGTACGAGAGTCCTCAGATGGATTTTTCTCGGCTTTTAAATCACTTCAGACTTTTTGTTGCGCTCCTAATTGTCTACTCAGAAGTTGTTCCAATTGCTGAAGTGCGTTTATGTGAAGCGAAGGAGAGGTGGAGGTGAGGGGATGAATGTGCGTGTAATGTTTTTGCATTTGTATTCCTCTATCCATCTCCCTTTTTGTCAGAACAGTTTCATTTCCATGTCAGTGATTTATGTAGGGAGATAGGAGAGAGCCTGTTAATGGGATATTTCTTTTGCTCTCCTCATGAACAACAACATGTCAAAAAAAGAGATAAAAAGCACATTCGAATGCTTGCTGGGGGAACAAATTAGGTCTTGTGGCAATATTGCAAAAAAAAAAAAAAAAAGAAGAAGAATGAAAAACACCCCCTCCTCCCCCCAGCTTTTCCATCATGCCACTCTAAACTCATAAACATCCAAGCATCTTGGATTTGATGTGCGTCTTCTCATTTAAAAACACTTGGCTGTAATTGAAACTTATGCCTTTATAAACCGGAATATTTCACCTTGGAAACACACCATTCCTGCTCAAGATGAAACGGCGAACCATAATGGAATACAAAGCTATTTTATGTAATTGTCAACAACTAAATGGCCATGCAAAATACTAAATATTTTTGTCCTGCAAAGAACAGCAGCAACATTTATATCTTCCTTAACAACAAGGTGAAGATTCTTTAGGTTATAGGGTTTTGACTTTTTAAATCAGTTTTAATCTCTCTATGAATTTCACATATTCTATGAATACTAGACCTCCAAAGACAGTGATACATATTTTTTGGGTGGTGTGAGTTTATTTTGGATGAAGGATAAGAGATCAGCCACTGCTTCCCCCGGTCTGACTGTCTGTGAGGTTGTTTTTACCGGAAGATGGAGTGGAGTGCCCTCGGGTGATTGCGGGTGGTTGGTGCCGACAGAATCTGAAGTGGGTCGACCACTACCCCTCAGCCCCCTGGAGTATGCGGTGGGTCCGGGGCCAGAGCGTTAAAAAAAAAGAGGGGAGCGCCGTCTTGCTGAGACGCAAAGTCTGGAGGTAATGGGCAGAAGGAGGGGGAAGAAGAGCCTTGGCTTGTGGCATGGCACAAAAATGAATTACTGCCATCTTTCTGCTCCTCTGCCTCACAGTGAGGAGCAGAGTCTGGAGGACCAGATAACAAGGGCACGGAACCACAAACTCCAGCAAAATGGAGAACTTAAAAAGCTGTCTGGCTGAGTTAATATCGTGTCATTTATGGTGATTTGGCCGAACGTATGATGAGGTCATTCTCATTTCGGTGTTAATGCCCAGACAGTGGAGCAGGGTGGTGACAGCGACTGGAACATTCGCTTTTATTTCTCAGCTCCCACTCTTCTCATTTAGGCTGATGAGACATGGTAGGAGTCTTTTTTTTTTTTTTTTTTTCCCAGTGGTGTGTTACAACACTCTTGGACCGGAGTGATAACGCTGTCATGGGCTGAAATTGCTGCACAAAGCAGACAGAGCTGCCTGATAGCATTTCATACACCATTCCTGTCTAGCTGTGGTATTAGAACGGGCCCTAGTGCACGCTGTAATGATGGCTACTGACCCTGTTAGGTTTAAAAGGCACGACTGCTCGGATGTGTGTGTTTTGGACCTAACTTACTGTATACTCTTGTCCAATGAGAATTGACATTACCCAGCAATCATCATTTAATTACATGTTTTATGTTTATTTACAGTTTTTACAGTGTATGTAGAAGAAGCCTATATTTTGCTACTGACTATTATAAAAAAACATGATGAAGATGGGTTTGCACTTTCAAAGGCAGATGTAGCAAATGGCACTACACCAGAAAAAAAAAAGATCCCACGCAAAAGCCGGCTCTCTCCTCAGCCCCCCTCCCCCCAACCCACCCAGCCCGGTACTGCCCAGTCTATATTTACGCCCCTGCTGTTTAGATGTAACATAAGTGAAATCTGTATTTTTTTTTCTCTCATGCAAAGATCTTCGGTTCGGGAAAAATCCTTCGTCTGCAGAAAAACAAAGAATAAATCAGTGATCTCTACAACAACCTGTCACTGGTACTTTACAGATCAGATTTGATCTCTTTCCACCATGCAGCTGTTCCTCTAGCTAGGCATCCACAAGTTAAGTCCTTTCCTATAAATGTAAATTTCTTCAGTGATCAATACTCCACCATCATGAGTCCTGGCCTCCGTATGGCTTGTTTGGTGCTCACGGGTGTAGCCTCCTGCCCACCGGGGTTTTCATGTTGTGGTTACCGCGGTCAGGATGAGGATGTAAGACGATATGTCCAACCTTAAGCGCATCCTGAACAGAAAGCACTCACTAATAATAATAACCGATCAATAACTGGAAAAAGTTCAGCTGGAGCTCGGCTCATGGAAGAAAATTTCCCTCTTGCAGATGTTTTATTACACAATAAATCCTCCGGTAAAATTCGACTGAAGTCAGCGAAACTACAGAGAAGCAGTGAATCAGCAGAGACGTTTTTTTTTCTCCATCAAAACCAATCTTGAAAATGTTTGAATGGGATACGACTAGCTGGCGTGGGGAGAAAAAAAGGAGGCAGAAGAATGGGTGCATAATTAGGTCAAATTATTAGGAAACTGTTGAGTTGCATTTTGATTCATCTCACCTTTCAACGTTTGAACATGTCACCTGCATGCAAATGATTCGCTTTCTTGTCTACCCGGGAGAGAAGGGGGGGGAACTACTTGAATTCATTGATGCCATTGTCTGGTATTAGATACAATCAATCTGGTGAGTGGGTGGGGAAGCAGGATGAGGGGCCCGCAGAGATTAAACACAAGCCTGCACCGTGGTTGTTCCAAAAACAAAATAAATCCATTCATCCAATTAGGGAACAGCGAAATATTCCCCCCTCCAAAAAAAAAAACAACAAACCCCTGAGTTGGATGAGAGCTTCTCTGCTAATTTACACTCCGCTTCGATCTGAATATCCTAATAGACTGGAAGAGATTACAGGCCACATCAAAGTCTGCAGGACTTAAAAACAAATAAGCCAGAGTGACTGGGTGGCACAGCATAATTAAAGCAAGACGGAAATATGCAAAAAAATAAAGCAGTGCTTGCATAATGAATTCTCACAACTCCAACCACAGTTCATGTCAGAAAACGGGTAGAATGTTCCTATAATTATCCGTTTGCTCACATCTTTGGGTAATTTCCTGTGCGATGTGATGTTTGCAAAATTTTCTATTCAGATTTTTTGTGGAAGATGCTGCACGATTCCTCCCCTCCAGCCGACTTTTCTTTCTCCTTTTGGAATAAAAATAAGTTTAGCATCCAACTTTGATGCCGCATCCCGCAGAGCAGCTCCCCCCTGTTTGTGTCCCTGCTCCACCGGTATGTGATGCACGACAGAACTCACCCTCAGAATGCAGCTTCGTGGCCGGTAGCCTACCAATGTGATGCATGTAGGAAAGGAAAGGTAGCACTGTAACACACACACGATATTAGACTCTCCACTCTGAGCCACTTGATTTTATTTCACCACAACGGTTGGCTTATCTGCTCCTACTGCGGTTAATGGAAAGTGCTTTAGGATAAACATTGTTTATACAGGAAATGCTATCGAGACCTCTTACTCATTAACTCACAATAGCTTCATGTTCGAGTTATTTTTTCTTTTTAATCAGACAAACTGAAGTGAAATTGTAAATCATCTTTGTGGAAAAATAAGACAATTGTAAAAATCCATCCATCCATTACCTTCTGTTTATCCGGGGGGCCGGGTCACAGGCTCTGTAGGGGAATCCAGACATCCCTCCCCCCCCGGCAACGTGTTGTCAGCTCTCCAACATGCTCCGGGTCCAACCCAGGGCCCTCTTACCAGTTGGACGTGCCCGGAAAACCTCTACAAGGGGAGGCGTCCGGAAGGCATCCAGATCAGATGCCAGAATCATCTCAGCTGTGCCCTCCAGATGTCTGAGCTCCTCGCTGGATCTCATAGTCCGGTTGCTTGTATCCCTGATCTCATGGACTCATGAACGAGACCTCCAAGATACCTGAGCTCCTCAGCTTGGGGGAGTGACTCACTCCAAGCCCAGATGACATCATGGCCTCATGACCTGGAGGGACTCTCATCCCAAAATGGAAACACCAAGAACCAATCACACACAAGGTGAAATGAAACTGTTTGTTGGAACTTTTTATCCAAGAAACAACAACAAGAATGTAATTCATACAGAGTATAATAATGAGACTGTCCTTCCACCCCGGAGAGCTGACTAGTGGTGTGTGTGTGTGTGTGTGTGTGTGAGGAGGGGGTCCGGCTGCACAATGAGCCTTCTGATGTCATGCTGCTGGTGATTTGTTCGGAAACAAGAGGGGGAATATTGCTGCGTTGTCACTGCAGTGTCAAGCCTCACACTGCAGGACACATTTCGCTGACGCGTCGGATCCTCTGGAAATAATTCGGTGCTATTCGGGGAGCTCGGACGCGCCCCGAGGAACACACTTACCGTACATCCGGGGCAGCAGTCGCCGACTTCACCGCTCTGACGCCACCAGGACGACAACAAAGGCAATAAAGCAATTAGAATAAGCTGCGTCTGGTTCTCCAGCGACGATGCAAACCTCCCCTCATCCCCTGTAAAGGAGCCAAACAGAGCCACCATCCAGAAATCAATGAAGCGCTCCTCATAAAGGGGATTGTCAAATTCAAGTCTGTGCAATTTGTTTTGTGATAACTCCACAGGCTCATGCATGTAATCAATATGAGAGGCCTCTGGCGGAAAAAAAAGAAGAAGAGAGGATTGGGGGTTGAATGTGTATTGATTGGTACTCAGAAGCATTAAAAAAAAAACACAGAATTAGGAAGTGGCAACCTTCGATTGTTGGTGTATCTATATCTGTTTATCTCACACTGAAGTGGATTTATTCTCCACAAGACAATAAGAGGAAATGTCTGTAAGTAGGGTGCTTTGAATACGCCATCCACTCAGTTACCCCGCCAGCTTGACCTTCTCAGACAACCAACCCTGCTGCTTTTTTTTAAACGCATAAATCACACAACAGACCGGGACGATTCGGCCGGTAATTGTAATTAAAAAGCACGAGCTGCCAAAAGCTGGAAAGTTAACGCAAAAAAAAAAACTTCCCAGGCAGGAGGTCATCGTCTGAAATCTCTCGCTGAACTCACTTCTCCTGCTTCGTCTTCGGTTTTACAACCCGTTCGACTGCTCGCATCCATCTGCTTAAATGTTACAAGTCATAAATAAACTCCCAGATAAGAGAATAAAGGTTGCGATTACATTATTTATGCACTATCAACATCCCCCCCCTCCCCCCATTGCTGTTGCATACAAGCTGCCTTTTGTGTTAATCACTAATATGAAATTCTTGGTCCCACATTCAACGTTTTTTTGGGTCAGTTGTAGAAGATACAAGTCAATTAAATCCAAAGGGGCAGCTGCTTTTTCGCCACCTCGTCACTCCATTTAAAACAACAACCTTGCAGTGAGAAATAGCAGACAGCCCTCCCTTTTGCGTGGAAAATCATTACACAATCGGAGAGAGAATAGAATATTCTGTGCCCAGGCTTGCCTCCTGTTATTGCACCATTAATAACTTTTGCTGCTGCCAACGAGACAACACCAAGCTTGGTTGGAGGGGAGCCCACTAATGCAGTCAGTAAATTAAAAACCATCGCCGTTCGTTTTCATGAGACAGACCGATCCCTGTTGTCAAGAGGTTGGGGCTTTTTTTTTTCTCCTCTCATCCTCCCACCCAGCATACCTATTTGTGTTTGGCTTTTTGTTAAAGAAAGAATTATCGCATTTATCATTTCCCACGGAACAAACAAACCCTTAAAAACGCATCAAAGTGGCCGACACGCTAACCCGACAAGCTTTCAGGAGTGAATTTACAAGATTGACACATAAACACATAAAAATGCATCTTTTTTAAAATTATTTTTTATTAATTAACATTCACATTCCTGTCATTTACATTGAGAATGGCAAACACGAGCCTCATGACAGTTAATCTTGCCAATCATCTCCACACGCTCATTAACTGCCGTTTCCCAGCTTGATCAAAGAACCTTTTGCAGAAGTTTAACTTTGTAATTAAAAGCAAATGCCACATAAGGTCTATATCCCATTAGCTCAGTATGTTCATATGTGCAATTTAATTATGTAGCGAGTCTCCGGCTTCATTATGATGTATGGTTGTTATAGAAACTACACTCGCTGTAGCGGGTTCTTTTGAATGGTATGAGGCCGTTTTATTGGAAATATAAGCACATTTCTGCACAGATAGCAGGAAGGTTAGATTTAAAAGAATATATGTTATATATAGATGCTCCCAGTTATACGCTTGTATGCGATATGCTTCTTCTTCATGTCGTTGTGTGCAATACAAATTAATAAGAGACACCAGGAGTATAGCGAAATTTCGCAGAGAGACCACAACTCCTAATCTGTGAAATTGGATGAATTTAAGTTGCCTACTAAATGGGATTAAATTGTATTGGCTGCAGTTTGCAGAGGGAGGGGGGGAGGGGGGGGGTGCATGTGTGAAAGGGATGGATACGGATGTTATAGTATTAAAGAGGCCCCCATATATTCTTCGCCCAGGAAACACAGTGGTGAGGATCCAGTGGGAGTCAATGGGCTCGGGGAGGCTGAAGTGCCGGCTCTAGAGAGAAGGCTTAACAAAGGCTGTGTGGGAGGGCTTCTGTACACCGTGTGCTCGTGAAGTGGAGCATTGTCTCAAGTTTTCCCCCTCTAACCGCCAACCCACACGTGTAGCGTCACAAACCTACCACTCTCCAGATACACCTTATCGCCGCCCCCCCCCTCCTGCAACATCAGTAGACTGTCAGTTTTCCACATAGACAGCGAAGATAATGTGAACTTAACCTCGCCGAGTGCAAGAGGGCTCGAACTGAAGCACTTTAAACGTACTTTTAAAGTGTTAATATATTCCAGGTTCTCCCAACACCTTGGTGCGTATGCAATCTACACATTAAAGTCCCAGTAGGCAACATTTTTTGGTTCATTCACTGAAGACACTAGAACAACATAAATCATCCGGTTTTAGGAAAAAAAGTGTACCTGTTGTTTGTTTTGCAAAGATCGACAGCGCCCGGATCATCCTGTCCAATCAGCATGAAGGGCTGTGTTCATGCACACACAGAGCCCCTCCCCCCTCGGGTCGTACCACTATCACAGGGGGGAGGCGGAGGGAAGTAGCAACAAGCTTCCAATTCCTCGGTTAAAAACCGAAACGAGGAGGTCCAAAACAACCAAGGAAAAGAAAACACCGGTGGAAAAGAAGGAAACAAAGAAAGATGGCGACGGTGCCCGTGATAAAACCAGAGTTAACATCGGACAAGGGGGAGGAGCTCGGTGGTGGTGGGGGAGGAGCGTGAGAGTTGTAAACATTCAAAATCTGACAGAGTGCCCTCGATCCGCCGGACTTGCCGACTGGGACTTTTAATGGGGGTTGTAGACCTTGATTTTGTGTTGTTCGTCATTTCTCTCTGATTTGTTGGCTGATGGGTGAGATCAGAGAGACTCGACCTTTGGAAACAGTTGCATAATGTGTTCTGCGACGCTGCAGGAGTCTCACAGAATAAAGGTTATCTCAGGTTTGGGCTTGGGAATATATTCAAACGGAAAGTCTGTGTAACAAACTGGGGACGTGGAATTTCAAGGTTGTGGGCTTTTATCAGGCAGGGAGGGTCAAACAAAAAATGAGTTACATTATAGGAAGATTAGACATTTTTGGAGCTTGACTCACTTCGTGGACTAAATATCTCGGGCTCTGCTGCAACACTTTTGCTCCCTCGTTTCAAAAACCTGTCTCTCTTGTGAGCCTCCAACATTTATTAAAGTGCCAAACCGCTGCGATTTTAACAGTTCAGTTAAAACAAATTATAAAACAATATGTTTTATAACTCGACCTCAGTGGTGTCTGGCTTTGCAAATTGTTTTGATTTAATAGTCCCAGGTTTTTGAGCCAAAGACTATTTCATTTGTGCTGCTAAAATTACATTTGAGAAACTCTGCAGCACTCCGTCTAACTCATTTGTTCATCCTGAATCCTTTTAGTTTAGTTTCCTGATACAGATGATAGGAAATGTATTCGCATCTTTCCAACAAAAAAAGCACTCTGCCTTATTTTCTTGGCTTTCACCGAATGTCGAAGTGTTTACATTTTTACTTTTTTACTACTTGAGCCCGATGGACCCGAAAAAGTTGTCATGGAAGATGATATTTATGAAGATATGCACGTATTTAAATGATAAGGTGTACAAATACAGATTGGTGAATATAAGAGCAAGTTGTGTTCAAGAGATCTGGGATGATTTTATTTTCTTCCACGCTTTCTAAAGCACCTAAATGCACCATGACTCAAAAGACAGTTTAATTTTCCTGTTATTTTCCCCAGAAATGGTAGGTTTGAGTTACTTATAGAGGCTCGGGTCCGATGGGAAGTTGCAGTGGGCTTCGGAGAGGAGTCAGCAGCCATCTTAGTCAAGGTAGGCTGACTTGGGCTGTTCAGGCCAACTGGTGGCTCTATGGGAGCATTAACACCACCAAGCCTTCAGATAAGATAAGATAATCCTTTATTAGTCCCACAGTGGGGGAATTTACAGGGTTACAGCAGCAAAAGAGGAGTGTGCAAATAACAAAAGCATCAATATCAGATGCAAAATACAAAACACATTAATAGACAATACACCGTAACAGTTAATAACAACTAAAAAAGGTAAAGTGACAGTCGAGGTGATGGTAACGTCGTTCTATTCAGCTTGTTGAGACAAATCTGAAGCTCTTCATCCATATATGAGTATTTGTTTATTACTGTGTCAATGCGTTGGGGAGAGATTACTGTTATTCATAACATCTGTATATGGAAGTGAATGTGGTTTTGAAGTAACGTGGCCAAAATATGGATGTATCATAAATGGGGTATTTCCATTCAAATGTGCAGTCGTAAAGAGTCGGAGCGTTGCATAATGATCTGTGAGATCGTGGCTTTAATGGTGATATTACCTTTACAATTCAGAATAGATGCAAAAAAATCCAACTTATTTCCTTCTCCTATTGCATCTTTTAATCTGGAATAGAAATAGAAATAGGTTTACTTACACATAATTCACATTCCTTAGCTTCTTACCTTTCAAAGGACAGAAATAGAAGCTTTATGGTTGAGGAGCTATTGCTGATTCATTTTGAGCTTTTCCTGCATTCTCTGGGAAGGCGTTGGGGCTTATAAACCCTGAGTAGTGCCTGCAGATATTCCTTATAGATATTCCAACGACCTTCACCTATTTGGGGCAGCTTTTGGGTCACCTGTGGCTGTCGCTTCTCCTTTTAAGTGTATTACTTCGAGTGCAGGATAATATAATAGATTTTCAATATTTGGGTGAACCTATTAATCAATGAACTGACCAAATATAAGCAGCATATATGAAATGTTCTCTCTTTAAAAGCCCATTCATTTCTAAATGATTCAGGCTTTCATTCTGGCGAGTAAGCAGCGGCTAATCCCAGCATCATAATTTGTAACACTCCATGCTTATTAGGTGGTATCTCAGGCATTATGGGCTGAAGTAATTAACTCAAGCCACCCAAGGGTAAAGGTGTTCATGGTACATATGAGGGCTAAGCCAGTCAAACTGGGGCTAATAATGAAATCAGATACAGTCCCTGTGGTGGGTCACGTGCCGTGCAGCCTGGTCATGCCCCCTGCTGTCAATTAAAAAAAAAAAAAAAAAACGCTGCATCAAGTAACATCCAGAAAATAACCCACCGGTAATTACTTCCTGCTCTTTAATGACACGCACGGCTCAGGATCATGAAAATGTAATCAAATAAAAATATAGATATGTGTGATATTAAGAGATTCAAATCTGTTCTTCTTGTGTTTTGTCAAAAAAGAGACCCAGCATGAGCATTGACTCCTGAAAATAATGAGTTTCTTTCCTGACTTGATAATTGAAGATATTATGAGAGAGAGACGACAAGTGTGTGTGTGTGAGAGAGAGTGCCCCATATTTTTGGTTATAGCCCTGAGGGCTGGGTACATACACCCCCAGCTTTGCAACCTACTTTTCATACCCCTCCCTGGGAAAAAAAAAAAAAAAGGCCCAAATTGTCCTGAGCCCAAATCCAATCTGTTCCTTGTGACACCGCTGTCATTTCCAGCCCCGCCACTTCCCTAAACGTGCTGGCGTCGCTCGTCTCCGTGCTCTAATGTTGACTGTGAGTACATAAATTACCGCTAAGTAAACATGTAGACATGAAGCGAAAAGGCAGATAAACAAATCATGAAACAAGGGGGCAGCTTAGTCATACATTAGATGCATGTGGAATGTCCTTATCTTTGAGCAGCAATAATTATTTTATGCCCCCCACACATGCATTCTTTACTAATACACAGTTTTTTTTTTTGTTTAATATAAATGTTTTATCAGCTCCATTCATACGAGGGAACATATAACAGAAGAATTACAGTGCTTGGTTTTTTTCTCTGCCTTCCCTTTCTTGGGGATTAACCCCCCCCACCCCCTCCCCGTCACACTTATCGCTTCTGTATCTGCATTGTAAATTAAACTGAACAAGGGCACGGCATTAGGATGCAAATTGAAGACCTTCAAAAAAAAAAAAAAAAAAAAAGAAGGCATTCAAATAATGATAGGGAGTAGAAAACCAAGGGGGCGTTCAGAAAAGTATTGAAGTTTTGCTCGGCTGCCTTTATGAGGCCCTCGTAAAAACCACATTGGAGGACTTCTGTCAACATGTTGATAGAATGTATTAGTCTCATTTACAAATGTTGTCCTCTGAGGAGAAAGTGCTGTTTCCAAAGCAAATATTGACTCATTGGAAATAATTGTTTGTGCCACGAAATGCTAAATTTAATCCACCGGCACACATCAACTCCTCCTGCAGCTGATGATTTTCTCTCGTTTTTTTTTTTTCTTCATCTCTTCCACACAAGATGACATTTTCAACGGTTGGATGTCCTACATTGTTCATTTCAGACACAATCTAAAAGCATATATATCATCTTTCATTACGGCTGATGTTTCTCATTTCTCCAAATGACGGTGCATCTGCCCACGTCTCCGTTTGATTTCCTCCCTGACAAAGTGTTCCTCCAGCCGAGATGTACAGATGGATATCTACATCAAAGTGTGATGAAGATATATCCGTTTTTATGGATTGTTCGCAGGTGTAATCTCTGCATATTTTTTAATTGTGTTTGCGCTCGGAAAGCTATTACATATCACTTTGAGCTTTGCACAAATATTGAGATGCTGCAACTTTAAATATTAGCTTTTGCAGAGCTGCGATAATAGGTTTGATGATGTATAATGCTGATATGTAATTAAACATCCCAGGATAAATATGAACCCGGAGCTCTTTAGAAACAATTAAGCACCGTCGATGAACAGTTACGGAGATTCCTAACCTTCATTTATATCTAAATGGCTCTTTATGGCAGGAATTGATACATCGGGTTGTGAAGGATATGGTCCAGGAGGTGTGATTTATTGTTTTAAAAAACCCATTCCATGCCCTTCTCTCTGCCTACACGCAGCACATATTGTTTACCGCGGCTATCATGTCTGTGTCAATCACGGCGAAGCCATGTTACTTTCAGGGAAACACAACGAGCTGGGGGAAAGACAGAGAGACTAAACATCTCTCTTCTTTCATCTGTTTTTCCCGTCTCCATTCATACCTCTCGGCGTGACAGTAATTGCTGCCAGCAGGTAACACATTCAATTAAACACCTTATTCTGGGATACAAGCAAAACATGTTCATTGCTTGATGGTTGAGATGGAATCCGGCTGCATTTGAATGTTCTGAAAGGTGGCATCCTGCATGTCGTTTGAACCGGCGTGAGAGCATTCAGATAAAAAAAAAAACATGCAATCCTTTTTCCTGCAGCAGCAGCAGCAGCAGCAGCAGCGGCAGCCTGCACTGCTTTAACAGTCAAAAGAAGCAATTAAAAGCTGGCAGAGGGTTAACTTACACCCAGTGGAGCAAAATCGATGAGCGGCATCCTGCTCGAACTAATCACAGTACTGAGGGTGAAGCCAGCCAGCAGACATGGAAAGTACAGGAAGCAATGACAGGGCTAATGGTTTGGAAAATGCCGCTGATGAATGAGGAGAGAAGGTTGCGACTGTCTTTACCCTCTTTTATTTACCTTGCTTCTGGGCTTTTCTTTTCGGGTTAACATGGGCCCTTATGAATGTCAGATACTCCACACTCATATTCCATCAACAGCCGGCGCCAGGTGAACAAACATGGCTTTTTATCCAATGTTTTTTGTTGCACACATTAAGCCACCGACTGTCATTTAGACAAAATAGTCCCGTACCATTTTCTTTAATCTCTTCTGTGTAAATTGCTACTTACAGCCTGTGAATTACTTTTTTTTCTCTCCACCCACCCCGCAGAGTGGCATCAGCTAGGCTATCATTTTGGGGAGCAACGAGCAAGCTAATGAAAGCTCTCAGCATTAACAAATAGGACCACTGAAGAATGTTCTATTTGCATCAGGTCATTGTTTGATCCATAAAAGAAAAGGAGGAGAAGGGGGGGGGTTAGGGGAAAAAAAAGATGAAGGCGCAGGAAAGGAAAAAAATAAGTCTCCGTTTCCTATTGAAGACAGCACTCTTGGCAAAAGAGTAAACAATGCGGGCTCCTGCATACAGCTCGGAGACTTTGTGGAGCCATCGCCATGGCAACCCCATTTTCTAGTCATATCTTTAATGAAAAGGTAATGAGAGAAACATAACAGTCCCAACTTCATTACCGGAGTAAGATTCAGCAATAAAAACTAAATCAGAGCGTCTGTCATTTGAAGGAGCAGCAGCAGCAGCAGCAGCAGGTCTGCTGCCGTATACAACTGTTATTAAAACAGACTGCAGTCATTGAGCACAAGTAGACATATGGCTGGTCAGCTGCTGATCACATGACAGGTGGCTCACTTGAGAGTTCATCGTGCTCCCCTTCGCTCCCCTTAAAAAAAAAATCCCTCAAATCTCAAGCTTTTCAAAGATTTAATATTCGGTATATTCTGCATTTTATTTCCTTCTCATAAAAATGCAAATAGATGATACCAGAGGTGGGAATGGATTTTTTTTTCTTCTTTTTCTTTTTATGTTACTCATCCACTATGTTTCAGGAGGAAATGCACTTTTTTATTCCACTCCATTTATCCGACAGCTACAGTTACTTGTGTCTGCCGATTCAGATTTCATGTAGAAACCAAGATCAAATATGATGCAGTCTTTTAGATATACAACGGCTCCACCCAGCCAACATTAAAATGCTGCAAACACGTAAACTACTCAGCTTCTCGGAAACTCGATGCTGTGTCCAGAATCATCAGTAGGTGTATTGTTGTTCGACGTACATTTATGTGAATAAACAGTATGAATCGTTCTGCACTATAATTACCAAGTCACATCCTGAGAGCCTCCTTAACATGTTGGAGACACGTAACCATGGTAACCCATTCCAACCTCATGTGACCAATTCATTTGTGAGCAGAACTGATTACAAAAAAAAAAAATATATATATATATATATATATATACATTATGTCCAGCAATATGCAATGCAAGTGTTACACGTACACATTACATCGAGGAAATATGGGCGTTACAGATTTCTCAGTCATCTTCCCTTATCACTAATATGCAGAATATATATGCAGAACAACATAAGCGTTGATTTTGAGTCGTGTTTTTTGCCAACCTGAAGAATGTCCTTTAATTATAAACTCTCTTTTTTTTTTTGTAGCTCCTCTTTGTTCTCCACCAACTGCTGAAGGCAATATCTGGCTCATTAGCCACTGAATGCTCCACTACTAATGTTCACTAGCTAGTCATGTGTCTACTCCTGCGGTAAAACGAGGTAAACAAAGCAATAAAGTTCCCTGAAAAAACAAAACAATGAGTCTTGTGACGACTGCCTGTCTCTCTGAACTCCACAAGCATGTCCTTTCACATCACACACACACACATATAGGCACCTGACCACATTAACAAGCATTCATTGATGCAGCTTGAAGTAAAGGATCCGAATTATATCTGATATATGTATCAATAAGCCTGTAATTTTGAATAAAATGGATTGCAGAAACATGATGGTACAGTCTTTAAGTCTAATAGTCAAATTCAGTGTTCATCAAGCGCATGGCTGCCATGCAACAGCTAAATATATGCTTTTTCTCTGGTGGTAGCTCCTTCACCATCCCATTACATACATATTTGACAAAGATAATATATGTGAGTCGGGGGGAGGCGTGGGGGGGGGATTTCAAATTATCCTCGCTCTTTGCATTTTTTACACCAGGCTGGGGATTGCCTCTTTGCATTTTACACATGGAAGAGAATCTTACATTCCATTCCTTCGTTTGTTTAATTGGATATGACCTCTGGAAAGGGGGTCACCCTCTGGAATATGAAATGCCCCCCCCCCTCCACCCTCTTTTAGCCCTGCAAGGTAAATATGCGTCACATTTGAATCTGCGTCTCCCTGCTGCAGTTTACCTTGTCGTCCTCTCCTCATTATCACAGTAACCTTGTGATCTGGCCAATTTGCCACTCGTAATGATGCATGATATTCCAAAAGTAATTTTAATCTGGGACGTGGAGATCCAGCTGCCAGGTATCAAAGTAGACTTTGGCCGCCTTCAGCGGTGCACTCAAGCCACACAGAGTCCTCCACTAGCCAGCCTTCTCTCACCTCCTCCCCCCACCAGCCCTCAGACATTTTCCATGCATAATTAGGAAGAGTCCACAGAGAATAGATGTTTTTAAGATGAGGATTTTTTTTAAAGGAGCACGGCTTAATGTTGTGTTATTATTTCCACGATAAAGGTTGTAGCCGGTCACCGAGAGATCCCTGACGGATCGCTAATTTCATCCAGCGGGTCATGAGATTTATTATTGTCTGCAGTTTAATCCTAACAATCTCTCGTTGAGTACAAGCACACAAGGTGAAAGGCTGCGATATCAGAGTCATTTGAACGATAAGGCAGGGCCAAAAAAAAGAAAAAGAAAAGGTAAGAATGGACGCCACGGGGCTGCATCCCGGATCACCAACACGTCGGAGGATAATTGTCCGTGTGAGCGACAAAAAAAGCGCATTAATGCCAAAGCCAAGACAGTCCTGGAAGGGAGAGAATGTACAGAGAGCGGTGCGGAGTGGTCCGTCTGTATGAATACATTCTTTTCCCTCATTGTCCTCGCAGACAGGAGGATCATTACCGGCTGGACACATGCTCTGGCAGCACCGGCCTTCATTACTATGCAGCAGTCGACACAGGTTTAACAAAGAGAAATTTGTCAAGCATTTGTTTATCTGGAAGAGCAGAGTCTGGCACGGCGTCGCTGGCAGCAGCGCTGGGCCAAGGTGGAGAGACAGTCAAGTAAGTTGGCGGTCGCTCACCACTCCCACCACCACCACCATCTCCCTCCCCCGCCTCCCCCTCCACCAGCATCACCCTCTCATGCTCCCCACAGGTGCACTGCCTTTTCTACCTCGCACATCAAAGAGACGGCAGCAGAGTGAGAGACTGAAGAGCAAGGTGGCACATAGTTTCATCTTCAATTGTATCCCGTATTGAAAAGAAGACACTGTTTTATTCATTGCTACTATATTTGAATTATTTCTTTTTCTTTCATTTCAAAGGCCAGAACCAAATCCAGATTGCATCGAAATCAAAAGAAGAAAATCCATCTTAATTCATCGTTACTTCATGACCTGAACAAACGTGTTATTCAATGATCTTTTTTAGTGAAAGAATTCTACGATGATCTACAAGGTAGTGACATATTAGAGTTTCTCCACTAAGGAGTGGGTGTGGCGGCTCTGAGTTATTGACAGTTTGCTTTTTTCCGACCCTCGCAAGCTTTGTTGCACGAAGAGGGAGGGGCCTTTTGGATCGTCCTTGACCTTCCTGTGAACCGAATCCATCAGGAGTCTGTTGCCGAGGAGATTAACATCACGCAACAATGGGACGTCGCAGGGGCAAAAACAAAAAAACACACACAAAAAAAAAAGGCCAGAGTTTCCTAAATACATGCAACGCCCATCAAAAGCGGTGGTTTGATCTTACGTAAGATGCAGAATATTCCTCCGTTCGGTTTCCTGTCAGGGCAACAAAGAGGGTCAGTGTTGAGTCAGACCCTTTGGAGGATTTAAGAGATAAGAGGTGTGTGTGTGTGCGTGTGTGTGTGTGTGTGTGTGTGTGTCTTCGAGGCATCATCGCAATCAACCGCGCCGTCCCATCACACTTCCAGGGAGCGCTGTGAGTGCTGCACCCTCGTCTTATTACAGACAGCAGGTGCAGATGGTTAAAGGCAGGTGCTTGACGCAAAAAAAAAGGAAAAGAAGAAGAAGAAGAAGAAGAAGAAGAAGAAGAAGAGGAAGAGAAGGGAAAAAAAGAACAAGCACCTGGTCCCTCTGTTGTAGCAGTCTGGGACTGCTCACGCTATGATTAGCTTTGTTTCTCCAACAGAGCGAGACGAGAAACAAGACCTACAACTTCATTATGGGGGCGGGGGGGGGGGGACCGGCACTTCTTTTTTGCTTTTGTCCTACACTTGACTGCACTAAGTTAAAGGAGGACGGGGCGTCTGTGGAGATCAGGGCCTTTTTTTCATTAGGAGCTCTGTCACTGGAGTGGCGCCTCGCCGCGAGAGAAAAGAGCTATAATCTGATGCATGCTAGCTCCACCAAGTCACGATGCAAGCAGCAGGGAGGGGGGAAAAAAGAAGAAAAAAAAAAAGAAAGAAGAAATGGCCTGATTTCACAAAGACCTCTGCAGAAAGTGAGAGAAAAGAACCTTCCGGAGCTGACCCGACAAGCAAGCAGTAAGTTCACTCCTGCAAGGGATTGGCTGGGATTCAGCGCGACATTCTCAACTCCCCCCCTCCCCTTTCTAACTTTGTTGTTCGAGCTTGAACGCGCAGGTAGCGAAAGTGTTTGAGCCCCGCCGTATAATCACCAAACCCCCATGCTCGCGGCGCCCCATTTTCCCGGACGCTGCGATGTATCTTCAAGGACGAGCAGAGGAAATGAGTGCTAATAGTGTGTTTGTATTGTCAGAGCTCATATGCCCACAGATTTGCTTTATTCATGGCCTCACTTCATCTGCCAGCCAACCATTGAATAATTGAAGGAATTATCAGGCTAGAGGATCCAAAGCCCCTCAGAAATGTGTCATGCCCCTGAGCAAAGCCTGCAGAAAAAGGGGGGGAAAAAAGGAAAAAGAGGGGCCTCCTAATTCAGAGCCGCGTGCACACGGACGCACAACACAAACCCTGTTTTCCACCTACATACAAAGACACACATGGAAAGTTAAAAACACAGGAGGTTGATGATGCCACAAATGGCAAGCTTTGACTGGCAGAATATCAATAGCTCCATAACAGCGGGTGCCCATGCATGTCAGATAAATTTATGATTCTCTCCAAAACGCCGCTCTCTTATTTTTCTCCCCTCTGCATCAGAACGGGTGTTCATTTTATGGAGAAGCTCGATTTCACCAAATGCGGGTTTTGGCTACTGTCCCTCGCACAAAGAATGTGACTGACGCAACATTAATCTCCAAACAAAGAGACTGGCAACAACTACTCCGCGCAATTTCAGGGGCGATGAGGTGGCGACGTCAGTCTCGATTTCTCACCACTCCTTCACGAACGCTGCTCCACTTTTTTCTCCAAATTCTCATTTAGATCAAACAAAACCCTCCAGAACAGGGAGGTGAAACGGTGGCGTTTTAAAAACCGTGACACACACACACACACACACACACACACACACACACACACTTGGGGGCTTCTCATTTTTCTAAACAGAGAGTCATGGCGAGAACTTTTAAATTCGCCATAATAAGGTGTGACCTACATGGGAGGGAGCCAAAGCTCAAACTCCCAGCTCCCAGCTAGATTCCTGCCTATTGAGTGTTCTGAAATGTAATGCATGAACATTAAGGAGCCCCCCCCCCCTCCTTCTCTAAAAGACATAATTCTCTCACTTCCTGGAGCAGAGGTTAGAATACATGCCACATCCTTCAAGGTGAAAAGCATGCAATATTTATTTTACTGATGCACTGTTTGGCACATCGGAGAGAGAGAAAAAGAAAAAAAAAAAAACAGCCAGAGGTTGTAACATAATATAATCTCTCCGACGCTGACATATGAAATACATCCCGTAGCTGACATTCATGAATAATGGCAGCTGTTTGGAGAAGAACAACTCTTGAGGTCTATTTTCAAATATGGTTTTTCAGCCGCGGCGCCACAAAAACAACTATCCCGCTGTTTGTGTTGAGCGGAGACAGATGCATCTTTCATGAACACGGGATACGGCAACATGTATATTTAAGAAAAAAAAACACACACACACACACACACACACACACACACACTACGGGGAGGAGATTATGATTTGACTGCACACTTACTGACAAATGGGGAAATGGATACTTCGCGTTGCAGCATGTTTCGTCACACATCACCGGATTGGAAACGTTTTTTTTTTTATTGCAGAGCGAATGTGTCAAAGTTTTCTACGGCTTCCGGTCAGATTAGACTCTGGAGGTGAGAGCTGCAGTCATTAACTGTGTCTGGTGTCAGTGGGGAAGAGGAGCCTATTCTCTGTGTTGGTGGGGGGGCTTTGTAAGGATGGGAGGGGGTCAGAAGCCCTCAAGTCCAAGTGAGGACAACCAGCAATTACATGACTGTAAGGCCATCGTTTTTTATCACTTATTGTTCCCTCCAAGCTAACTGCAGTGATCTGGGAACACCGCAACATCATCGCTACGGCGACAAGACAAGAAACGTCACAATGATGTAAGGTTTGGTGGTTTTGGAACAAAAAATGACTAGAAGATCACGGGTTAGGGGTCAAAATGAGGAGGGAGATTGCTACTCTATCAAGGTTAGGGGACCTTTGTTGTCATGGTTACGATAATAACCACCATAGCGGCAGTGGTTAAAAGAAAATGAAGATGATTGTTGGTAGAAAAACAAGAAACAAACCCCGCCAGAAGCTGCACAAAATGAACATTTTTGCACGTCTAGGAAGTAAATCAAACGTTAAAAAGACAGTAAATGAGACAAGAAAACCTCATCACTCTGTTTTTTTACTCTTGATGACTGCATTCAAAAATCACGAGAGTAATTCATTATTTTGCTGAACAAAACCTGCACGTATCAGAAATGTTTGTTTGCCTAAGAGCTTTATTTTTTCCTGCAATAATTCAAAGCCAATGGGAAAGTCCCACAGGCTTCTCACAGGCAACCACCGCAATTCCAACGTCCGGCCCGGCCTACAAAAATACATCATCCCTGCAGCACTCCACAACAATGTCACACCACTTCCTTCTCCGCTCCCTGGTATGGACACGACTCATTGTTAAAACTCCAGCTGCCCTGAGGGCGAGAACGAAAGAGCTGAAACCCAAAAGCGCATATAAGCACTCACGGCTGCAGTGTGGCACTTTGAAGCCACAGCAGGGGGTCGTATATGTGTGATAGCCGTCTCTATGGGGCCACCGCCTGCACCTAGAGCCCTGTGTCTTACAACAAAAATAAAACTCCAGTCGCAATAAAGCAGAATTATTAGGTGACGTCTAGACTGAGGGACTCCTACGTAAGGTTTGGGCACAAAGACTCTCAGATGTACGCTGGAACGACGGCATGGGGTAAAAAAAAAGTATGTTTTCTGAATTAATTATAAATTGATTTCTTTGTAATAGCAGGATATTACTATTCACATACATTTTTTATTTTCTGTTCATGTGCTAAAGAGACAAATCATGAAAAAGTATGTTCCTTAAGTCCAAAAAAAATGTCTCCCAGCCCAAATTAAGACTGAAAGTGAAACCTGGACACAGACTGGCATGTAACACAAAGTGTGACACCCTTCCCCCCAGTTAAGTAAGGGACCGCTCCCCCCCTTGAGTTAAACTCCATCTGTTCCTCTGGTAGAAAAGGGAGGGTGGAGGAGAAAGACGGGTGGGGGGGGCGTCGAGGTGAGGAGAAAATCAGGGTGGGATCTGGAGACAGCCGTAGGAGGAGGTGGAGGGGAGCAGGGCTTGATGGCGGCGGTGCTGGGTGAGGAACTGAGGCGAGGAGGGAGGAGGGGGGAGGAGGGGGGAGGAGGGGGGAGGAGGGAGGAGGAGGAAGAGCCTCAGTGCCTCGGCCACTTGACAAATTCCTTGTTTGGGTGCTCCTGAATGTACAAGTGGTCTCATGGGCAGGTGTGCTCCTGTGGAGGAGGAGAAAGGGGCTCATCAGATGAAGGCCATTTTGTCGACGGGTGGGAACAGTGCCGCATAAAGTTGGGACTCCAGATCAAGACAAAAACAAACAAAATGAAACGGCACGTACGTTTCCTGTCACTTTCTCCAAACGGGAGGCGGAGGCCGGGGGTCACTTCTGTGTGGCCATGCGTGGGACAGCCTCCCTCCCTCCCCCCTTTGACCCGCAGCTGCCACTCAGACTGACATCACCAGAAAAGCCCCTTGTTTTGTCTTTCAAACTCCTCCTCAGCCAAAGGTCAAGGTTCAGTCGGTTGGCGGACGGGGAGAGATTCCTCACCACACATGGAGGCAAATTAGCCGCCTGTGTTCACTGGGCCGGATTCGTCTCGTGGCGGGACAAACGTCCCCTTTCACACCCACGCTATTTGTTTATCAGGTATTAAACCGATGCCACGTAAATGCTGCATTATGCATGAGGCCACATACTTAATTACACCCGCATGATTCGGATGGTTTATTCTCGAGAGGAGACGCGTAATCGCTGTACTATTTCCATTCGGCGTAGTGACTCCTGCTCACACGTGGAACCGAGCAGAGATAGACAGTCAAAGACACTTTTCACTGCAGACTTCTTCTTCATGGTGTAATGACGGCATGAAAGCTGCGGGGTTTGTGAATCCCAAATCCTATTTACCTCTCCTCGACATTAAAGATCCTTAGCGAGGAGCACTTTCGCTTGAAACTATTTGATGATAAAAGCTCTGATTTGAATGTGAAATTGAGAGGCAGCTGTGAAGGTAACAGTCGGGTGAGGTTTTTTTTTCTTTCGCTTTTTAATTCAAACTTCTTTCTACGAGGGCAAGAAGAGAAGCAGAAAGAGGAGGGGGGGGACATGTGAGGGAACATTGGTGTGTGTGTGAGAGCGCACATGTTTATGCATTGGCGCAATCTGGGCGTGTGTGTGTGTGTGTGTGTGTGTGTGTGTGTATTCCCGTGTGCATGTTTTTTCTGAGTGAGGTGAGTGCCTGCTTGATTTTTTAACCACTGTAAACAAGCCGGAGCCATGTTAACGATGCCACTCATAGTTAACATGCAAAAAAAAAAAAAAAAATACTTTCAACTAAAAATCTCCTTTTCAGGAAAAAGAAAAATGACTGCAGAATAAATGCTGATCCACACTCGGTGTGGTGGAGGAAGCTTTGGCAGCAGCTACAAATTCCCTTCAAAACACGGAGGAAACACATAGCACACGGTGAGTGAACACCCAGGTAAATGTATTTCCATAACCTGTCATTTCAGGATAAACACACACACACACACACACACACACACACACACACACATCAGAACCTCCACAGTAGACCTCTGACAACAGGGGACGCATACAGAATCCAGAGAGGATCCTCCGCTTTTCTTATTCTGCTCTAAAAATACATATTAATGCGATGCAAACCGCAGAGATGCCAACCCAACAACCTATAACAACCCAATAGACTTTGATTAGATACATAAGCATTGGTCCAAAATCACATACAGTATTAATCATTCAAAAATAATTAACTAACACATCGTTTTGATCCCTGATGCATCTCCGATCAATCCGGAAATGTCAAATACATTTCCTGATTAATGTAAAAAAAAAAAAAAAAAAAAAAAAATCCTATAAATGTGGAAAAAAATCAATATGTGGGAAAATGAGTTCCTATATGCCACAGAAAAGAGACACAACAGTCATCAGGACTAGTTGGACCACTTCTATGTGCTGAGGTTGCCCTCTACTGGTCCATCTTCTTGTGGCATAAAAGATGGGTTTACCTGCTGGAAGGCGTAATATCATGTATTCCTACATTTACATTTTAATACGGTAGTTACACCAGACTTCACAGTGGGTATAATGCGAATCTATAACCTGTCAAAGTGCTTGTGTGTTTAAATTTATACTGTATTTGGATATGTAGGCTACTTGGAAGGGTGTATACGGAAATGGATCTAAAGGATCTACAGAAAATTAAAGGGATCAGTTTATTTGAGTACTACTCAGCCTGTGACATGATGAGTAATCGGAGATTTATAATTGAGGTATTCACCCTATTCTTTGCCTAAACTTAGGTGCTTCTGCATTGCGTTATTTTATAATCTTTACTTCTGTTTTAGATCGCAAGTTTTTTTTAAGATGAAAAAAAACCTGTGAGTTTTTAATCATTTTTTTCCAGGCGAGAATGTAGCCTTTTACATTCCCAATATGTCAAATTATGTCAGTTTATCCGAATAACGCTTGCGACTGGAAATTCCTGCCAACATTTTTGGAGCTGTAAAAGAGCTGCCTGGTCATCAACAGTGTTATTGTAATTACTCTTACTGCTAGAAGGATTAGACAGGTCTGCATTGTATCCGAAACCATGTGCCTTAAACTTGCATTCTCTCTACTGGCCATCAGGGGGCGACTCCTCTGGAAAAGATTGTATTGATGTCTATAAGAAAATGACCCTACTTCTCATTAGATTTATAATCTTAGTCAACACAAGTTTAAAGTCTTTAATACAGAAAAAGTAGAGTAAAATAGATGATACAGCAGGGTATGCTGTCCAAATATGGTCACTTCCTTTCACTGGTTGCAAAAAGATGTTGATGGCCAAAATGATGAAATCGAGGCCAAAATGACGAACTCGAGGCCAAAATGATGAACTCGAGACTTCATAACCGGAGTCCAGATCTACGATTTAACCTTGGTTTTCTTAAAAAATAAAATAAAAATCAATTAAATTAAATCAAGAACCACCAATCTGAAGATAGCTAGTCAGCTAGCAGCGAGCTAATTAGCTACTAGCTAGCAGAGTTCGATAAAAATGCTTTGTCTCACCTTCTGACAGTGAGAGTAATTACAAAAAACTGTCGCCAAGTTCGATGGACAGGTGTACTTCTATGGTATTTTGCAAAGCATTTACACCAAAAGACACTAAAAAGTCATTTTCAGCCAGGATTTCAGGCCATTTTCATGCCTCATGCTCCCGGTCACTGATGTGGTGCTGCAGAAGCATCCGCTCGCTGCAGAGTATCTGCTGAACGTCCCAAATAGCGTTCACAGAAGAAAGTAGAAGGAATACAAATGCATTTGAGTGGAAGTGAAAAAATGAGTCGGGCAGCAGAAAGATCAATAAGCCCGGCTTAGAAATGGGGGCATGGAGTTTTGAGAGATGTGGGCTATTATCAAGCTGGGACGGTCGAACCAAAACAGACGAGTTGCATCATGGGAGGAGTTTTTTGGGAACTCGACTGACATCAGGGAGTAAAAGTACCGTCGTTTTTTTGGATTAGTCTCCTAAAAAGTCCGCAGACTTCATTGAAGTGCATCTAAATCACCGGAATGCCCCTTTAAATCGATGAACTGTTGGTCAACCACCTGTTCATCATGAAATATGTTATCAGACGACGATGATTCAAGGTCAAACAAGTCACGATGTAGTTGTAGAAGTCGAGATTCATCGGGCTGCTTTGTAATGCAACTCATAATTGTGTTTGGACCCTTTTTGACGAGGAGACGCCCGAGAGACAAATGGGTTTGAATTTCAGCCGGTGGGTCATAATGGATGAGGGATGAGGAAATATCAGTGGGGCAGGGGAACGGGATGCTCTCCATGGCTACTGATCAATACTCTTGAAGTAATGGAATTGTTTATTCCCTTTTTCCTGATGAGGTTACCACTTCACTCTGCTTCTACAAGGGCAGGCAGGGCATTGAAGATCTCAACGGTGGATATCATCATGCACATAAAGACACATTACAGTGGGGAACTCAAATCATATTTTAGTTCAGTTTTTATTCCTGTTTTTCACACTGGTTTGAGAGAAAAATGGCAGAGTTTGGGAGGATTTTTTGTCCCATTCTCCTGTTTTCTCCGAGTGCCTCCCATGTGGATTCCTGGTCCATGACACAGGGGTTTTTTTGTTTTGTTTTGTATTTCTGTGAAGCTCCATCGGCATGACTGATCTCATTTATCTCAGTCGCATCCAAAGAGGCCCCGGGTGCAGGCGAGGGAGCTGCGACGGCAGTAGGAAAGGGAAAAAAAGCCCCGATCACTGAGCTGTGCAGCGTGGCAGCCGGGGCTCACATGTGTGTGTGAATAACAGTGTTGTATTTAGGATTTCTGTGTGTGTGTGTGTGTGTGTGTGTGTGTGGGGGGAACTCCAGGGTGGCGGGAGATGTATGACACTTCATAACGGGATAAACAAACGCATCATCTCACGTGCTGGATTCAATATTAGTGCATCAATAATTCCCACTGAGACGCCGAGCGAGGCAGCGGTGTAGCGGAGCGACAGACATATGGCGTATTACCCTCAAACAAATGTGACTTCACGGCGGATTACATGATGTTTATTGGTTCTCTCTGAGGGGTAATGTGCCTGTAAATATTGTAATAATAAAAAAAAAAAAAGAAAAATCCATACGTTTTTAAGTGGACTTGAACTGAGAAGCCGGTTACTATTTAGTCCCTCAAATGATGTGGAATATTATCTGAAGAAGTGAAGAAAAAACAACAGGTATGCTGCTCTTTAATGCCTTCACAGGAAAAAACAATCCTCATTCCGCACGTGTGTGAGCAGCCTCCACTTACCGTGACATTTTGTTCCTCTGCTTGTAATTGATTTCTACTTCAATTTATTAATATAGCCTATGGAGCGCCCTGAGCACAACGCTACTTATCTGGGGCCCACCAGGAGCTTAATCTCCTCAGATGAGCGGAATTAATAAGAGTGTTCAACATATTGATTACAGAATCGATGTTGGTTTCTTCGCACCGTGTCCAAATGATAACTGTAAAATGGATCAGCGTTAAAGGTATAAATCCAGTTTTTTTTCCCCCCACAATCATCATTTTTGCTTCAATCTAAACTCCAAGATGCTTTTTTTTATTGATATTGTTAACCATAACAAGCAGGAATTCAATGGAAGCATGTTTTTCTTTCCACCAGCTCCAGGTTTTTATTGTTAAAGCTCATATTGTTTTCTTCCAGGTCATAGCAGAAGCAGCACTGAAGAGATTTTAGTAACAGGAAAACATTTTCCAGCCCCTCGAGGCAAATTTGTGATTTGATGTTGGGCTCTATAAATAAAAATGGACCTGACTTGATATTTTTTCATGCTCGCAGGCAGCTATAGATTCATGTTTCTGCAGCTGATTTAGAGGGAAGTGTGAGTTTTATACATCCGATATGCAACGACAAGAAATCTAAGGAATCTGGATTCATTATCATTATATAACATTTATTTTAAATATTTTTTAAACATAGATTTCAATCTGTAAGATTACCCAGAAGACACACTCCCAGTCTTCTGAGTACATTTCCATTAGACAGTGCAGATTTGACCTTTGACTTTGACTTATTTCAAATTCTTTTGCATAAACATCTTCTTTTCTTTGCTTTCCCCACAGTTTTCTATGTAAAAAATATGTAAATATTCCATAAATAAGTATTTTCACCCTAATGTAATGATATATAAGTATTTATAAATAACACACCTCATCGTCTAATGAACTAAAAGTGGAGAATGCACGTCCACACACATGACACCATGTTTACATACCACAACAGGTGAGTCCACATGAGTCTCTGCTTCAGCGGGTGAGCCTGAGTGCCGTGGGATGAACGTTGCAGATGTCGAACCACTGCTGCTCCACCTCCTTGTGCGGCAGCAGGCCGTTCCGCGGCAGGAAGGGCCGGCGCCGGCGGTGGCGGCTGCCCACCACCTGCCAGAAGCGGGTGCCCTTGAGGAGAAAGACGGCGTTGTGGGTGTAGGAGAAGTACGCGGCGTCGACGCTGCCATCTGGATGGTCTCCGCTCACCACTGGAGGGAAAACATCTCGGATGTTTTTGGGGAAGCCTCGTGCCAAGCTGTTGGCTTCCACGCTGAACGCGTACACCTGTTTGAACAGATAAATTGTTCTCCTTATAAAGAAATCAGTTCAATTACAACAGGCAAACAAATCACAGAGGAAGTGCAGCGGGTTTGATTGTGTTCACACATTATGCTGAGAAACAATGAATTAGCTCGGGCTCCGGCTGCCAAGTCCTCACTTATGTCTATACATATTTAATACTCGGTGCATTATGTTTGTACCTCGTTGCCTCTTGGTTTCCGTCGAGTTCAGAGTTCAGAGCTCAGAGCTCAGAGCAGACTATGCATGGCAGCTTGATAATATGCTCAGAAATGTGTCAATTACTTCGATTAGCACCACTTTTGGAAATACTAACAGGACTGGATTTAGACAGAGGCTCCCTCTACAAGACCACAAAACGATCAATACTAAGATAATAATAATTAATGTAATCATCAATGATGAATGATCCAATATAATCAATGCGAAGTGTAAACAATCAAGAGATATAATCATCTTTAAGATGCGCCTTTATTTTGAAATTACCCATTTTACAATCCCTTAAACGTCTTCAAAGTTTTACAAGCCAAGCACCCCTTGGTGACCCCCATATTACATATTGTATAAAATTGTGTTGCTTATTAAAGCGGGCCAATAATGATGTGTAGTCCTTATAGTGCTATAACAGTAATTTATAATGATGAATATATACAATGCTAAGCCATTATAATAATAATTGTTGACAGATTCATATTTTATTTCTATATTGGCATTTCTCCATCGCAAATTCACAACATAATATTAAACAAACATGAAGATTTATATTTGCTTATTATATTCATGTTAAGGTGTATTTTTGGACAAAGGGCTAAAACATGCAGTACTTCTTGGACCTCCTGGGGTCCCAGTTTTCAGTATAAAAGAGATGAAGATCAGGGTTGTGTGTTCTTACGAGTGTGTTTTTGAAGAAGTAGATGTGCGAGTCCCTCCTGTCGTAGAAGGCCGTGTCGATGGGCCCGAACACCCCTGGGAAACCTTCAGAGATCAACCTCGGGTAGCAGTGACCTTCGGGGTCCTGTCTGAACACCTGGTCCTTCTCACCGTCATACCTCCAGAACTGAGCACCTGCACACAAAAAACACCATTCACCAAAAAAGAATGACCCTACTGGCAAACTACAGCACCTGTGTGTTGGTATCTTTATACCTTTAAAGAAGTAGACAGCATCTCTTTTCCTGGACCACACGTGCACGTACGCGTCCACGCCGTCCGTGGGAACTCCACGCCAGCCGGCCTGCAGTGCCACCGGATCTCCAAAGCGTGTTCGGTTCTTGCGGTTCTCATACAGCCAGTACCAGCCGTCTCTCATGAAGTAGGTGTTAAAGCGGATGACCGTCTCCCCGTAGGGCGTCTTCTCCTTTCGGATCCAATCAAACGCCGTGTTGAATCGACCATTGCAGCCCCCTGGGGTTCGAACCAGTGACGAAAACAGGTTGTTTTATTGTCAATCCAATGCAAGTATGTAAATGTACCTGCATTTCTGTGTGTGTCCACTAGATGGCGGTGTAGCCATGTACCATAGAGGTGCTGTATAGCCTTCCTGTCCATCCAGTCCACCTCGAAGCCGGCCTCCTGGGGCAGATAGCTGGGCTGCATGATGGAGCCGGCTCTGTAGATGTGGGGGAGGCCCAGCACGTGGCCGATCTCATGAACCGCCACCTAATAGATAGGAAGTTACAATTTAGATTATTCTCTCCATGGCATCTCAAGGAATGCTTTGATCAACGCTCACTTTGAGAAGACTGATTCCGCTGCCAGCATTGGGAGCGGTGAAATGTTCGTCATCGTCGAAGTGTATATCTCCCAGGAACCAGGCGTGGGCAAACTCCTGACCGGTGCCATCAAACCTCTGGTTGCAGCCCAGATGCCTTCCTGTGTGGAATACAGCGGCGCAGGATAAAGAGAGGAGAGAAGGGAAGAGGGAACTTTATTAAACAGAAGAATAAGAAAAAAACAATAGAATAAAACATATACAAACAATAATAAATAATTATAAAGTAACAACACCAGTGCAAAATGGAATAGCAATAACATAAAATACAAAACTTTTTTCAATATTACTACAATAAGATAAATAGATAGAGTATTGGCTATGAATTTTAAAAAAGTAATGCAAAGTTATATTTCACATATTAAGATGTAATAAAACAACAAAAAAGAGGGGCAGGTGAAAAAATTAAACATACTAAGCTTTATGTACCAAATGAATGCATTCTTCCTCTATGAAACAATGATTATGGACATCACAGCTGAAATATGTTGTTTCTTAGCATCAAAACTTTTTTTTAATATAAAATTGTGTATTTTCTGAAAATATCTGACCAAGTGGGTGAGAAACCTCTCTCCTGTGATGATTTAAAAAGTAAATATGTTGTAATGAGTGTCAGGTGTCCCGGGTCGGACCTACCTGTGCCGAAGCCCAGCCTGATGTCCACGTCCTCCAGCGGGGACCGCGTGTCCTCCACAAACTCCAGCGGAGACACCTCGCTCCACATCCTGAAGGCCAGTCTGAAGATGTGCCTCTGGTCTTCGATGGACAGCTGGCTGCTGTATCCTTCTCCGATCAGCCTCCACTTCAACACGCTCTTAGAAAAGGCCATGTAACCCGTTTCACTCAGATCTCTCTTGTGCCTGCTTTTGGACACGAGAGTGGCCAGGTGGCGTTTCCTGCGTCGCGCTGCTTCGCCCTTCACCGTCTGACCCTCCGTGTTCATCACATAGGAGCCGTTTAGAGATGTGCCGTTTGTGATGTCATCAAATAAGTTGCTGTCTTCTGTGTGATTCGTGCTGGTGTCATTGGAAAAGACTGCGAGAACACTTTCTGTGTCATTACCATTGAATGCATCGTCTTCCAAGGAGTCAGCAGGATGGATCAGATCACCGTCTGTCTCGTTTAAAGCATCCGAGGAGCTTCTGTTCTCAGGTGCCACGGGGTCATCCAGGTTGACCTCCTTGTCGGGGACACCACACCTGGGCTTGTTCATCGCCACCTTGGTGGCCTCATCAAACACACCTGTGGCAGGCAGGCCGGAGACCCTCTGGAACTCTTTAAGTGCCGAAATAAACACTTGGTTCTCGGTTGGACCACCGTGGTTGCCCCAGTCGCCGTCGCCGTCCCTCGAGTGAATGCGCGGTTCCTTCCTGAATCGTGTCTTGCAGGTCGTCCAGGAAGTCTTCATTAAAAGACGCGTCTGAATCTTCAAACTGGATCTCCTCCCAGTTCACCGGCTTTATGAATCCATATCTGGAGAGAAATACCTGAAACAAGACACTGCTTTACATTATATGATGACCAACATGTCTGGTCTAATAGATGCTGAATGGGAAGGCGTTTACCTCTGCTGTGTACTTGTTGGTTATAACCTCGGCTTGGTGAGAATTAAGGCTCTGCACGTCTAGAATGATCCCGATTGTGGAAAAGTTTCTCCGCGTCAGCTGAGCTAACGCTCGTCCAAAAAAGCAAAGTCATCAGCTGGATAAAAGTCAGCATCGTGGCGTTGGTTTGTTCCTGTCACTACATACAGGTTAGAAGCCGCGGTGCTTTATAGGCACAACCCGGGTTACTCCCCACCCATCGAAAAGGTGCGACTCTCTGTAGGTTTCCCACTTTCCTCAGCTTTGTGTGAAAAGTAAACCTGCCTTTGTCTTTGTCTCCGACGGCTCAATTTGACTGGAATTGCATGGATGTGTTAAACACGCTCCGCTGGGTTTAAATGGATTGTTGTTGACCTCTGGAATGAAGGGAAAACCTTCACTTTCATGTAGACAATAACAGTTTAATACAGTCATGACTTCAGCAGCCACCTGTTCTCACACACACACACACACACACACACACACACACACACACACACACACACACACACACACACACACACACACACACACACACACACACACACACACACACACACACACACACACACACACACACACACACACACACTTTTCCAATAAGTAACCACTGAACACACTCTCCATATCATCTCACTGACAAACATTTATTTTCAAAAACAACAGGCTAGATTGACATTCTTGAGCAAGCCTAACATAAATTAATTATATATTTTTTTGCTTTTATGGCACAAAAAGCAACTTTTTCCTCTGTGCAAATTAGCAGATGTACATCCAAAACAGGTAGCAAAGTAAAACAAGACAAATGCGAATGCATATAAATAAAACACAAAGCGGATGGATCGAAGGGCTGTGGCTGGTTACTGGAGGGCTTTGGCTATCGCTGCTGCCAGGTGTTCGGCTGTTGGCTTTTCTGCAGTGCAGCTGACACACAGGCCTTCTGCTGCCATAGCATCTTGTGTGGTCGGCCCGATGGCTGCAAACTGGAAACAAACAAGTTCACAGGACTGTCAGAGCCACTGGAGATCTGCTCAGCCATTCAGATCCATGCATTATCATGAGTCTGCACCTTTATTTGAGTCAGCTGTTCACCCGACAGCCTCCGTACCACTTCGAGGCAGAACTTCACCCCGGATGGACTGAAGAAAGCAACGCTGGCTGGGCCGCCCTGTAAACGCACACATAATGTAACCCTACATTTAGAAGAGCGTCCTCTAAACTGCCTGGAGGTGCGTGGGGTTTACCTGCTCTGTGAAATAGTTCTTGAGGTTTTTCTCCAGATCTGGATGCTCAGCTGTTTGATAGACAGTCAGAGTCTCGAGGGGCACTCCTGGAAACAAAAGACACAGATACCCATCGTGATAAAAAGGTAGAGCAATTATGATTTTATAATTAGTGCAGCCCCAGTGGGACTTTTATCACCTTCAGTCTTAATCGCGAGGCACAATAGGGGAGAATGCTCACCGTTTTCCCGTAAAGCCGTGGGCAAGACTTCTCTTTTGATTGAGCCACAGGGGAAAAAAAGGGGTGGGATATTTGTGTCCTCTCCTATGATGAGAATTAAGTATAAGGTCACATTAGTTATCAGAAACACTTGTAAATGTCCCATTAAACTGAAGTGTGAAGAATGTGGGAGTACAAAGTCATATCGTACGTTCAATGATAAGACGTGATAGGACATCTGCTGTCCCCGTGTCCTCGCCCAACGGGTTCAGACCCAGATTCTGGACTGTGCAGGAAAATAAACACAGAAGGGAGAGTTGATATCAGCGACATGTAACCGAACATCTACAACAAACGGATGATTTAGTCAAATTCATTCCAGCTGCTTCGATTACTAAAATACACAACAAAGACATCAAATGTCACTGAAGAAAGAAGGTAAAAGGTCACGTCAGGAAGGTGCTGCACCTTGCAGCAAACTGTCACTTGTGCACGACCTATTTCCAAATGACCGAGGGCAGGAACATCACCTCACACACTTCTGTCAACACCAGGTGCCCGACACACTCTCCTACAATTAGCAGCAACTTAGCAAGGCCTCATAAAACGAACAATTCTTTAAAAAAAAAAAAAAAGAGGGAGAGGAGTTTTTATATGTGACAATAACTCACCTAATGCAGCAGTTGCCTTCCCAACCACATAGATGGACTTGCTGTTCCATTTGTCTTTCACAGAGCTGATCCATTCTGAAGTATAAATGAAGAAAAGGATATCATTAAATCGAGGACATTTGAGCAAACAGGTGCTTTGGGAGGATTTATCAATGAGCTACAGGGTGCAACTATTTATTTATCCTCTCACCTTCCCTTCTTTCTTCTGCTTCTAAGCACATCTTCACAGCCTCCACTGCTCTTGGGCTGGTAAATATAAGACCTCCATGTTTTTCTGGTTGGAAAAGCTGAAAAATAGCAAAAGACATCTCAAACAGCAGATACATGATTAAAAAAAGAAGCAATAAATGTGAACACGAATGACAAATGATTTACCTTATCTGACAGGGTGTTTAATGAGACAAATTTAAAAGACAGCACAGGGATTAGGGTTGCTTTGTGTCCGTATGATGCCAGCTGCTGTGGAAGCGAAACAAGAAAAAATCCTGTCAGAATTTTCTGTGAAATGCAAGGCATTAAAAATGACTTACTGTAAAACAAGTGAATCTACCTTAATATAAGGATCAGGTCCAGACTCTCTGGGCTCTTTGAGAAGCAGTACATGCATCTTATCAACGACCTTAACACGCAATAAAATAACAAACCAGGGTGAAATATGAATGCAGCCAAAACCAGATATTCCAAACTGCAAAAACAACCCTGAGGACAGTGGGTGTGAAGCTACAGCCAGCTAAGCTACACCCTTAAACTGAACTGGCATATGCATCCTGCTGATAACAATACTGTTGCGTAACACGTTTTAACTGCACATAAGGAGAACATTAAAAGCATTTCTGTCAAAACGTCATCGTCGAATACATGCATTGTGTATGTGGCATTAGCTAAAACCTGGCTTCCTGTGTTGTTGTTTACATTAGCAAGACATGCATCATGTCGGTGAAGATAGCAAATAAACGTCGCTTTAATAGAACATGTGCGTAATGCCGAATGATACTTAGTCAAGTTATCTTGCGTGTAAGGTAACGTTATAATTATGTGAACAACGGATACCCCAAAAATACAAAATATTACAGGAAATGAATGTACCTTGAGCTGTCGCTACCGCTGAGTACATGACGACTTTCAGCCATGCTCAAGAAGGGGGAGACATTACATAGAATATTTTACTTACTTAAAAAAGCAAGTAAATACGGAACATTATTATTTATTCTGATAATTATAAAATTGATAATCAACCTATACACCGCAAATACCTATTCGTAACGGAACTGTAGTAGTTGAGGCAAACTTAAAATAATCGCTAACCACCTTTTCCAAGATGGCTTCTTCCATTTTCGTGACGCGCAACATGCCAACATTGGGGCTCCGGCAAGTGGCAAATCGTATAAATGTGGAGCCGTAATGGCGGCTACGGCCCTTCAGTTTCCTACCTTCTCTGCGAACGTCAACGGTAGCCCCGCCCACCCCGTTGACACGCGTGTTGCCTGTTTTGCAAGCATGGCGTCTTCTGCTAAGAGGCGAGCGGTAGGTTTGGGCGAAAATCCCGAGGAAAGTGAAAACAGCTCCGATGAGATGCCGGAGGACGACGACGATTCCGGAGATGAGGGCAGCGAGGGATCGGAGGAGGAGATCAATGAGGTGAAACTATCAATTATTTGGAATATGGATTCTATGCACGGCCTCGCAGGCAAGCTAGCTAGCCACTTAAGCTAACTCAGCTGTCGGCTAACGGCAACATTTAGACACGTTAGCATTGTTTACTGTTGCTCTCAGCCAGGAAAATAATAACTTAGATTAACTGTAATGTCATATTTAAGTAGTAATGTTACTTAACGTTAGTGTGACATGCTAACGTATTTTATAATGCTCGTCAATAACCTACTTGAGGAAAATTAAGTTACTCATTCAACTAAAAAGAATATGTATTAGCTACACGGCTAATGTAACACAAGTGTAAATGCTTACACACACGTTTCTGTTGTTAACTGCTCTCTGCTTTGTTGTTGTTCCTCTTCCAGGAGGTCATGGTTGACTTCGAAGCCCACACCATTTCAGCCAACGACTTCAATGGCGTCAAGAAACTCCTACAACAGGTGCGAGACCACGTTTATGCGTCGCATGTGTATGATATCTGTTCCGAGCTCACCCCTGTCCCGTTGTACAGCTCTTCCTGAAGGCTCACGTGAATACGTCAGAGATGACCGACCTCATCGTTCAACAGAATCACATCGGAAGTGTCATCAAGGTGAGTATCATCTCGGATTTCGCAGTAGACTTTTCACTTCCGCCTGCAACGTGTATCCACTTCATCCCTTTTTTTCCACTCTTCTCCAGCAAGCTGACGTGCCCGAGGACAGCGATGACGAAGACCCGGATGAAGTGTTCGGCTTCATCACTATGCTCAACCTCACAGAGAGAAAGGTAACACTCCACCACCCACCTTACAGACTAACTGGGTGTTAGGGGGCTCTGATGACGTAGTAAATGTACACATTTTGCAGGGTGTGCAGTGTGTGGAGGAGGTGAAGGAGCTGATCGTGGATCAGTGCGAGAAGAGCTCTACCCACAGTGTGACGGAACAGCTGGAGCAGATCCTCAATGACACCAGCAAGCCCGTGGGGCTGCTGCTGAGTGAGCGCTTCATCAACGTGCCCCCACAGATCGCCCTGCCTCTGCACAAACAGCTCCAGTGAGTTCTACTATCTAGTCTTAAATGGATCCTGGTTTGCGGTTGAATAAAACGATACCAACCATCCTTCAAAAATCAAAAATAAACTGAATGTCCGTTCCGTTCTCCAGGGAAGAAATAGCTGAAGCTCAGCGGACGAATAAGCCCAGTGGGAAGTGTCACTACTGTCTGATGATCAGCAAGACCTGCAAAGAGGCGAGCAAGACTATTCCAGCCAGAGGAGGTGCTCCGAAAGAGGAGTATCTGTTCGTCAATGCAGAGGAGGAATTCTTCTTTGAGGTAACTCGGATTCAAGCAGCGTCAGATGCTAATGTCATTTTGTCTGCATGTCTAGATAAACAGATTTAAACGTTGTCCGTATTCTCGTTACAGCAAGCAGTCATGAAGTTCCACTACTCGGTCCAAGAGGAGACGGACTCCTGTCTGAGTGGCAGGTGGTCATTCGACGACGTACCCATGAAACCTTTCAGGACAGTGATGCTGATACCAGCAGACAGGATGCCGGCGATTATGGACAAACTCAAAGAATACCTAACTGTGTGAACCTCGCAATAAACCAAGACACACTGAAGACCCCTGGGCTCATAAACGTGGTTCAATATATTCTTAAAGGTGCAGTGTGTGAGGATTAGTGGCATCTAGTGGTGAAGTTGCAGATTGAATCCAATATATTACCCCCTCTGTTCACCCCTCCCTTTCCAAGTGTGTCTTTTGGGTGATAATATGCTAATGAAAACATAGTTATGAACATAAATGCCAATAAATCCTACACACTGTTCCTTTTAGACTGTAGGAAAAAAAGGTTTTGGTACCGTCAACTCCAGTAGTGCCAGTATTTAAAACCTGGCATTAAGTGCAGGTTGCACAGTTTTTTTTTTAAAGCAATTTTATAGATTCCGGGTTCATTTTCATTTGTATTTATACTGCAGAAATATACAACGGTTATATCATGTGAATACAAATATGAACACAGCACCAAGTTGTTTTTAAATACTTGTTTAACAAGATCATGACAAATATGAAAAATCATGTGTTCGCCCTTAGAGTTTGATCTGATGTCATTTGCAAATGTGTCACATTACTGAATGGTAAAACTATAAATATGTAGATTCAGATTACCGATCAATAACTATCAGACTGATGTGGATTGTTGACATGAAATGGAAACGGGATACATTTTTCATTTTTGAAAACTGGAGCAGAATCTTGTGAGTTTATTTACCATCTTCTACTGAAGACTTTCTAAATATTCTTCTGGCCACAGATTAATAAATGCTTTTGACAATTTCTTAATCTGGCATCACTGACACTCGTGGGGGGTGGGGTCGACAACAAACGTTGTATTGGACCACATTGATTAAATATGTTACACCATGCCTGCTTATTTACATGTGACCATCAAAAATGTCGTAAAATATCACAACCCCCTGGTTTGCAACGACTAAACATCTCAACATTTAATGGAAAGTATCACAGCCCGGGTTTCTCACATTGGAGTCGGCATCATTGAATCACACATCTGTCGTAAGTCTGCGGCGCCTCAGAACAGCCGCTGTCGTCGGCTTTCTGTTTCCCATCGTCACATTTTCCGGATCCGCCCGGGTCCAACATGTCTTGCAGTATGTCTTTACTTTCACTAGGGGGCAGGTTGTAGAAGAAGTACACGGGGGCCATTTGAATGTACCTAAAGTGATAAGAATATGGTTAAAGCCTTGAATACTTGTTTTTTTTACAACTACTATGTAGAGGATTAAAATCAGTTCTACAACAACAATCAAAACATGTTTGTCTCCAACGAGGCGCTTGAGAACATAATCCACGAGAACTCAATCCTAATCTGTTTGCTCGTATCTGAGACCTGAGCTGAAAACAAGATCCGCTTACAATTGAGGGGAAATTTCAGAGACTATCCTCATGCAGTTGTTCTCCGAAAGGGTGTACTCGTGGAAGACCACCCACTCCGGCAGGCCCAGCTTGTGGGACTGAGCCCCGTAGCTGGAGAGCGGATGCACCTGGGCCACGTGCTTGTGTGTCAGGATGAAGTAGTTCCCCGATCCGTCCACGTCTCGAGCGATCTACGGGAAAAAAGGGGTATAAGACGCCGCAAAACCTCAATACAGTTGAATTCCTTAATGCTGATATTTAGTTTTCCATGTACCTGCATGAAGAAACCGGCCAGCAGAGCTCTTTTGATGTTGAGGGTGTTGGACTTTGTTCCAAAGGAGGCCTCGGAAACAGGAAGCTCGATCCGGTTCAGGGTGTCGGTCAGCTCCGATCTAATGGCCTCGGCGGTCTTCAGGGCGGAATGGTCCAGGAAATAGTCCTTGCACCACTTTTCAACAGTGAAGTCTAGAATAACGTAACATGGAATGGTCAAAGTCAGCCACAGTATAGAATTATTATTATTATTTTTTATTATTTTTATTGTTTATTATTTTGATATCAGGCCTTCCTCCAATTGTATTTATTCATACATTTTCTATTTCTAATGTATTTGAATAATTTCTAAAAACATTTCTTTGGATTCCTCCGTAAAAAGACATGTAAAACACTTTCAAAGTACCTCAGTGTATACATTATAAATAAGTTTGCCTTGCCATGACGACACAAAGTAAAAAAACGCTGCATTATATATTATAATATACGTCTCATTATACTGAGAGTAGATGGATTTGGTGTCTTACATTGTTCCCTCTGGCTCTGCTTGAAGGCGTTGTAGATGTTTATGAGGGTGAAGTGATCGCCTTCAGGGTGCCGGAACTTCCTGTGACACTGGACCGCCTCGTGGCTCATGCCAGCAGGCGGCTCCAGGAAGCAGCTTGACGCTAAAAGACGAGGACACAACAAGGTCAACGTCAGCGAGGACCGGCCACTCCGACCAAAAGACCATCTGGCGTCCGAGAGAAACTGCAGCATTGTAAATCTGCAGATGAGCTGCTGCTGCGATGTCCATCTGGAGAGTCTACCAACCAAACGAAGGGAGCTTCACTCCTACCTGACAGCATCGCCGCCATCGTCAGCATCTCGCTGACGCAGTCGAACTCGCAGGACGCCAGCAGCGCTTTGGCCATCTGAGGGTCCAGTGGGATCTCGGACATTATGATGCCGATCTCGGACAAGTTGCCGTCGTCGTCTAAAGCGGCGAGGTAATCCAGCTCCTCCAGCGCCTGCATGAGACCCTCGGGATCTGCAACGAGGAGCCAAACGGAGTTGGATGCATGAATTCCATCAATCAAAAGGAGCGCAATTAGAAGGGTCACAAAAGTGTCTCATCTCTGGAACAAAATATGATCTTTTTGTTTCTCGCTCAATGGAATCGTGACCCTCTCAAAAATTACATTATGCTAAATGCTAAAAACAACAGGCTTTATAAGAACACGAGAGAAGTAGCTTAGTACTACCAGACACTGAAATAGGTGTTTTTATGGTTAAAATTAACTTTTATGAACTGAAAACAAACTGTGAAAGGGTTAAACCTCAAAGAAAAAAACAGGGACACCTACCAATCACAAGGTAAAGCATCCCCCTGCTTTCTGGTCTATTTTACACCAAATGGGATCATCATTTACCGCTGTATTGAAGAAGACTTTAAACTTGTGATTGAGCCCATAAAGTCATGATTACAGACTTCTATACAATCGGACTTCTTCTTCAAGAATTTTAAAGTTGCTCTAAATCACATAAAGAACACATTTTGTATCTTTCAGCTTCCCAAAATGACATATGCACACACGAAGGTGGAGAATACGGAGATATTACAGTGCATTTGGCCCGTGCTTCCTCGTCATTGTACTCGTCTGGTCCGGCCCTAACGAGACGTGTTGTATAACCGTTAATGAGCTGGCCTCTTTTAGCCCGCTCTGTTCACGTTAGCAGCAGACAATAGTTAGTCGCAGGGACCCGTCAGCTCAGCTAAATCATGGCTGACTGGGCCCAAACAGCTACACAGAGCAAATTCATCTGTGCTTCCTCGAGCCAGGAAAAAAAAAAAAAAAAAAAACTCCCACATACACCTCACTGGTGTGGGAGAGAGATGCCGTCTGTGGGAACCTCAGGATTAAAAACGTGTTACGTCACCTGGCCTGTCGATGAAATCACACTGTCCCAGGCCGGCTATCTCCATCCTCTTCAGGAACAGGACTGTGGGTGTGATGTCGGACTCCAGGATCTGTGGGGGGTTCTCTGCAGAAAGCGGGCTGTCTTCTTGATATAGGCAGAAACATTTACCTGGGAAATAAACAGTCGTCTCTTTAACTGCAGCAGAGTTTTTGCAATGTCGGAGTCTCACAAAGAAACATCTCTACACACCTGTTGGTCCAGAGAGCCGCTTACGTATGTCTGCCTGACATTGGCTGATGGGTTGAAGAACCTCCGAGTTAGCTCTAATTCTTGGATTGTACACCTACAACAAAAACCACGGCATTAATGCAGTGTATTATATGTATTTTAATGGATAAAAACAACCCCGTACCATCTTTTTCTGGACTCCGGTGTCGATGACGAAGTTGACGGCGTCTGAGGCCCACCACATGTCCTCCCCCTGTGTGGTGGAGAGGAACACCCTCCTGGAGCCCGGTGGCTCAGCGAGGGCCGGCAGCAGCCCTCCCTGGTGTGGACACAGGACCACGGGCACCATCTGCCCAGCTCGGCCCCCAGCCTGGTGCCTTCTCTCTGGAGGATGCTGTGGGCGCAGTGGACCTCCTGCACATATAACAAGCTGAATAAATGGCCAATTAAATCACTGACAACTAAAAATAAAAAAGGAAAGCAACAATTACCTCAGCCGAGGCAAAAAACACCACGACATCTCCGTCCTCTTTGGTTCGATGGATCTCCAGCACCAGCCGGAGCGCTGAGAAGAAGTAGTCTTTGCCGCCGCGGTGGCTGTGGACCGTCTCGGCGGGAGGCGAGGCGTCCAGGCCGACGAGCGGGACGCCGTCGTAGTGGCTCAGGAGCTTGGCGGTCACGGGCGGGACGGCGAGGACGACCACCCGGAGGTCGGGCCTCTGCAGCAGGATGTCCTTGAGGAGACCCAGCAGGATGTCCGTGCTCACCGTCCTCTCGTGGGCCTGGTCGATGACGATGACCCCGTAGTGCTCCAGGAAAGGGTCCGACATCATCTCTCTGAGCAGCATGTCGTCGGTGCAGTACCTGAGGGACGGAGGGAACCACATTAGAGCGACTAGAAAGCAAGACGTAGCAACTATAAGGGGGCAAGATGTCAGAACCGTTACCTCAGAACTGTTTCGGAGGAGCAGCAGGTCTCCAGGGGGATGGTGTAGCCCACCTCGTGGCCTATGTTGACATCCATCTCATCGGCCACGCGCAGGGCCAGGTCGACAGCCTGCTGCCTGCTGGTCTGCGTGCACACCACCATGCCGTGTTGGTACCGGGCCGCCAGACAGAACTCTGCACACCACTGAGGGATCTGGAAGAGAATCATTGCTCAGGTTTCTCCAAAATCCCAATTCTGCACCCAAACATCATCTATTCCCACGGACTCCAGCATCCTTCTAGGTGTTTAAGCCCACAAGCCAAACAAAGTGACAGGACATATCCTACGGTATTATCGCTAATAATGCAAAATTGCTTTGGCAGCATGAGGCGGCTCCAGTGGATCAGGGCTTAGCAGCAGGAGGTCCCCCCACTAACACCCCGCTGGGAGCCTTTGTGAAGCGTGGCTGTCATGGGGGCTGGAAGCTTGGACAGCCATGACAGTGACACAACAGCATCTGCTGAGCTGGGCAGCCTCAGAATGGGACGCTTTTTTTTTCTTTACACATACAGGGGGGAAATAGACAGGAAGCAAAGCCAAAGAGGAGGAGTGGATGGGCAGCAGATAAACACAGGGGAGGCTGTAAACAACTTTTAAATCTAATTTATGACTGAGCACGTGGCAGGTCATGCATATTGAGTTATGGTTTTGGGATCAGAGTCCAGAATAAACTTAAAATCTATTTTTCTTCTCCATCCTTATTTCTAGAATAAAACACGCACACATGATGGACCACACACCGGCCTCACCTGTGTGCTCCTCCCGGTCTTCGCCGCCCCGGACACAATGACCAGCTGCTCTTTGACCAGAGCATCTTCAAACTGGCCCCGGACCTTCCACACCGGCAGAGTCCTCCTCTCCTCCAGGAGTTTGTAGTAACGCGAGGAAAACGGCAGCCCGTCGAACTGGTTCAACTCCAGGTCGTCTCCGAAGCCGAACGAAACTTCCGCGGGACTCTCCTCACCTTCGGGGGGGCAAACGTCCGGCTCCGCTGGGTCCCTCTCATCCGACATGTGGATTTGTCACGAAATGTTCCAACCAAACTACAGGTTCAATCCGTTCATCATCCTATCATCGCGATATTGGACGGAGCGCGTGAGGAAACTCTTCTTCTTGATGATTAAACTGAAATCACCACGCGGTTAAAAGTTCGCCGTGTGTTTTTTTTTTTAGGTCGGAGCTGGTTTGACGCGCGGCGCGCAACCTGGCGCGTGAGTTCTCCCCAGCGTGGCTGCGCACGTGTTTTCATTTGCGTGGGGCTTCACGGTCATGTCATAATCACCCGATTACCCAAAACAATCACGTGGGACGGAGCGAGGGCTGTGGTGGTGACCATCCCAAAATATCTCATTGAAAATATCCTCCTCGTCTCATGGATTTTTATATTTAAGAAAGTTAATTATTATTATTTAAATGAATTAATGCACCTTATAATCTCAGGTGTAGCCGGCTGTTTGTATGGAAGCTAATTTCTGCCACTTAGAAATACATAAATAAAGTTTCCCCCTCCTCACGAAATCACCAAATACTACATTCTTGTAAATAAATCTCAAAATCACAAGATAAAGTCATAATAATGAGTGAAAACTGAGGTGATTTTTGTTGCCTTTTATAAAAGTACTATTTTAATTGATGACTTTTTTTTAATTAGATGTGAAACGCCTCCTGTTCACCCATTCACCTCCAGCAGGCTGCAGCTTCTCCACCAGGGGGAGCCCTTTAATCATTCTCAGTCTTAAGCTGATGTGAATTCATTGAATTCATTGAATTACACAGGCCTAAAAGCCCTTTCTTTAAAGATGTTAACAATGTCACACTCAGGTGTCAAATATTAAGCATTAAACACAGAATCTAAACAACCTGCATATTTGTTCCAAATGATTTGATGACCTTCCCCTCTTCCCTTTTTTTGTTGACAGTTACAATCTGACAGCAGCTACGACCTTGTTGATGATAATGGAGCTTCTCATCAGTCACACTGTGTCCTTGTTATCTGGTGGACCTGCTTCGATTTCTCATTAGCACATTTTTTCTCTCCTTTTAATCACACTCACACTCTTGACTCAGCAGCAGCAGCAGCGAATCACCACACACAGCAGTGAACACACAACTCTCCAAGGCGGATTTGTGTTTCTTATAAACCTCAGAACATTTGTTTTAGGGCAGACGAAAAGCAAATGTTAAAAGACTGCTGTAAAATGTTAAAATTACACTTGTATTCTGTCTTCTGGTTGCAGTTTGTCTCAGACTTTAAAAGAAACGCCAGAGGCCTCCGACAACAATGTTCTTCTTGTAGATACATATTGCGGTTTTAAAATTTGACACAGTATGGAGTCTGTCTTTCTTATAAACATCACATGATGCCAGTCTGACTGAAAACATGCATGCAGAACCACAAAGATCAACAACGAAGATGTTCTCAAGTGTTTGCAAAACTGTTTTACTAATACGGCATGAGTGTTAAAAAATACCATGACCAGACACAGACACTGATTTTGTTTTTTTTTTTTTTGTTTTTTTTTACACATGATGTATCAAACAATCATTATATTTATATTTTTAAAAAAAGCATTCTTCGTGGATATGTGTTCACCTGTAACACAACATATGAGGAAACATAATGGACAGTCAGGTGACTCCAACGCCGTCTATTAGTACACGGGGGAAAAAAAAGCAAAGTAAACAAAGCACTGAATGTAAAACTAGTGCATTATAAAAAAAAAAGATATCAAAAAGTAACAAAAGTCAGTTTTCAGCCTACATATTTGTGAACAGAAGCTGTGCTTAAAGGAAAAGTTGCTCAGTGTGAATGGATAAATGCTGCATAAAAACATACGTGTTCATGTGCCGAATCAGGAAAAGGTACGAACAATAAGTGCCACGTGGTTGATCTAAAAACGTGACTCCGCCCACAAAAACAGGCTTTAATAAAAGTCCTTGAGTGATTCATTCACGGAGTTTCACACAGAGTCCTTGGTGTGGACAGGCACACAAGGAAAACGCTAAAAAACCACACACATGACCTTTAGAGGAGCCGGATTTCAGAGATGTTTACCCTCCTCTGAGGAATGAACGCTTCCTTGATCTCGGGCTCATTATGGATCAATGTTCAGTTCATACCTCGCAAACCTGGATCCCTCAAGTGAGCCTCTCAGGTCTTGTTAATGAAATGGAAATGGCAAAATCATTGACATTTCCCCGAATTAACTTCTCAGAAATATAAACGCTGTAAAAAAAGGAGCGGGCCTTCTTCCCCAAATGCAGAACTGTTTTTCTTTTAGTTGTTTCAAGCCTCATCAGATTGGCTCAAAAAGGATCTACGGATCACCCTTCATAAATCCACCACTTAGTGTTCTCATCTGTCATTGCACAACTCTTACAGAACAAAAAACCATCACGTAACAGGGTTCCCTTCATTAAAAACACATTTCATAAAAGCAGTCCCCAATTTCCCAATTTTTTGACAAAGACCTGTTGATAATGGTGGAACTGACGCAAAACAACAAATTAAAAAAAAAAAAAAAAATCTGTAAAAGTGTCTGGCACAGTGCACTGCGTGGCAATAAATACAGAATATAAATACTTTACATGTACCTGAGCACAGACTCGTAGCACCATTCAGGGACAGAGCACCAAAGCGACACGGCGGATCTCATTCAAAACTCAGAGACGCCGCCGTCTTTTTTTTCTTCTTTTTTTTTTAAAAAAGGTTTTCAGAGTTTTCATAGTGCAAAATTCTTTAGTGTCTCATCAGGACATTGTCCCCGTTCCCCGGGCTGAGAGCCTCAGCTGCTGTATTTGACGTTGATGCGAGGCTTGGGCAGTGTGGGAGGCTGCTTGGTACTCGGTCTGGAGGAGGGACACATAATCAGTCAGCGAGTGACGCCAGCTTCAAGTGCTTTTATGTGAATATGGTGAACTCACCTTTTGGGGTGTGGGACAGGGCGCACGGGTCGCGGCATACTCGGTATCGGCGCGGGGCCACAAACGGCCGAGGGCCCGTTGACTGCAGAGGGACTTCGGACCAGACGAGAGCTCCTTGGATCGGCGGGAAGGGGTTTCTGAGGAGGACTGGGCTTCTCCAACTCCTGACAACACATGAAAAACAACATTTACTGAGAATCTCCACCAGGTGGCAGTCACGGCTCGGGGCCTGTCATCCCCTCTTCCTTTCAGGCATCAGGGCAGCCCTGCCCATGCATGGAGGGGAAGAGTCATGTGGTTTTAATCTTCTCCAGGAGACTGAGATCATGATAAAAGCCTTCTACCTAGCCCTCATCTGGTCTCCATTCACCCTCCTCCTCCTCCTCCTCCTCCTCCTCCTCCTCCTCAAACATCAGACTAAAAAGGAGCCAAACACGGAATCAGAACACCATTCCTTTTGCTGAAGCCAGATTTTGCAACCTAATTTAATGCTTTCATTAAAAACCGCACGTCTCGAACCTACGAGTATCCCAAACATAATAGCATATAACAGTAAAGAGAAAATGCGAGGCGATCAGGTCTGAAAACCCTCCATCAGGTGAAGCCCCTCCCATTGGATGACGCCCCCCCCCCCCCCCCCAGCAGAGAGCTTCCACGGCGGGAGGAAATGAAAGGCTTTGTCAATGCCTTGGGTGCTGCCAAACAGCTGCTGAAAGATACAGTCGGTGAAAGTGTGTCTGCCAACAGGCGTCACTTTCAGTTTCACGCTTTGACATTAAATGGGAGCAGCTGAGAAGAAGAAGAAGAAGAAGAAGAAGAGGGGAAAGTCTACTTCCTGGAAAATGGAAACGGTGCAAAGAGCTGCTGCTGGGCTTCACCTGTTACAGGTTACCTCTGTGGGACTAAATGGAGTTATTTCTTTACATTTCTGTGTATATTATAATTCGAAACATATTGTATAGTTTTCTTTTTAAGTGTTGACTAAACAGCAATAGAACATCTGTCAGTGAACATTGAAGGAGTGGATCCATCCATCATCATCTTTATAAGAGAAAGTAAACAGCTATGTTATTATAATTGTCTTCTTTTATCACCTTCTTTGCTGTTTTTGGACTCTCAAGTGGATTTCCCCGGTGTGGGATCGATAACATCCTCCGTCACACCATGTAGCATCTCCTGAGTGGTGTTGTGGTTTAAAAGCCGGACCTCTTCTGTGACCCCTCCATTAATCCTGACAAGACCGGATCGTCATGATCTGTTAAGCAGCCCTGGAATTAGCCCGACCCCGCGGTGTCGCTTTGACCTCAGCTCCCCCCCGCGCCGTGGCACCATTTTCATCCGTATTCCTTTCTTTTTAAGGCTGCGCATAATATTTTGTCATTAGTGACGACTTCTCCCATTTTTTATTCCTTTGATTCATCTATAAAAATGTCTGAAAATGTAAAAGATTGAAGAAAATCCCGGGTGACATATTCAGATTTGCTCCAAAACTAAAAAGGTATTCATTTTACAAACATGATATGAAACACACACACATTCCCGTGGGACCAGCCGACGCTGTCTGTCTGAAGAAAGACTTCAAAATGCATTGATTATCTTTGATTAATTGATCTCCCCTCCCCTCCTTTGTTGTTCTGTCTGTTGGATCCTCTCTCTGTCTGCCTCCCTTGCCCACAGGGTACAAGTCAAACCGGATTAAAAGCAAATAAAAGTCTTTGAGAATCACTGAGTGTGAGGGATTTAACACCAGGAACCTCTGGCTTTCTCTTCCCCCTCAACTCTGACAGCCTGCGACGCCATAACTAAACTCCATGGAATATCAGTGACAGCAAATTTACCACCCTGTGATATTTGGACATACTTGCTCAACCCCAGTTGCTGTTTCATCTTCTCTGCCCCCCCACCTCACCACCACCACCACCTCCCCATCCCCATCCCCATCCCCATCCCCATCCTCTGCTCTCCTGCCTCCATTTTCATTATTTATGTGCTGGTTTGTATTGTAGAATTGGAGTCTCTCGCTTCGGCGCCGCCCGCTCCCCCCGGTTAACCTCCTTATTTTATGAGACCGCGCATAACTGTCAACATGCATATACTTTTATGGGACACAAAACAACCATGAAAACTGTCGACGTGGTGACACCCGTCTGTAGGTGCGGGGAACAGCATCATTTCCCCCCCGTTTAGGGCATTATGGGCCGTAGCGGTGAGTGAAAACTCTCAAATCCAGAAATTACAGGCGGCGGCGACGTCGTAAAACAAAATGTTTTCCAAATGAGGGAACAACTCACTCACCGTGACCGTCCTGCAGGAGTTATGGCGCGGCGCGCTGCGAAACGACGCCCCCCTCGGCGCCACGTGGACGTGAGGCGGGGGCAGCGGGGGCCTGGGCAGCCCAGGGCCCGGGGACAATGACAGGGTGAGGGACAGCGGGATGGGGTGGCTGACGTGAACCGGAGGGCACTGGGGCAGTCGGCGCAGGCTGTGGGTGGGGTAGGGGCCCGCTGGGAGAACCGCCGCCGCGGGCCTCTGATGCGTCTGCAGAGAGATGAGAAACAGAAGAGTTGTGAGAGAGTGTGTGCTTCATCTAAAGAAGAAGACGAGGAACCGTCTGCTTCCCATCAGAAACAGTCGTGTTAACCTCTTCCTCTTCTGTGGAAGACGTATAAATCCAATGATCCCGCCCGCCTGCTCTCTCTTCCCCGACTCCTCATCAGGCTCGCCCATCAAAGGGAAAAACTGGGCCGTAAGCACCCACTTGGCCTCCTTCAAAAAGGTGGACGCAGCTCAAGAAAGAGCACACACACACTCCCATCGAGGCAGACGTAGAATAGAGCCAAAATATGAGCCGGCCCAGCCTTTAGACCGGGCCAGATGTGGCACAATGTAACACGGCGGCGGTTTAAACACATCGCTCTCCCTGACAAACTGGAAAAATGACCTCACCTGCACCGGGCTCACATCAAACAGCCTCACATCCTTTCTCCTCTTACCGTTCAACCCCCCCCCCCAAATCAAAACCACATGCTCCTAACTGAAGGCACCAATCTCACGGTAATGCACAGCAGCTCGCCACCAACACGTCAGCCCCCCCCATCCCCCAACTCAATCGATCGCAGGTCTCTTCCCATTACAGAGCGTGTCGGGGCAGTAATGGAGTAGTTAAAGCACACCGCCATGTCGACACACACGTTATATCTCCAGTGTGCCGCCGCGTCAACATTCCTCATATGACAGGCAGATACATCCATCTCTCTTTTAACAGGTTGATGACAGGAAATGCATGGCGAACGCGCCGCTCGCTACAGAGGGAGGGTTTAAAGTCCGTCCGCAGTGAGATGTCAACCCGTGTGTTTGTCAGGCGAATGACGTGTGATGCAGTGACCTTGAAGGCAGCGGCGCTGTGTGGCAGTGGCGGGGCCGGCCGCGACGGGGACGCCATGCTCAGCGACGGGGGCTGGTTGGATGCGATTGGTCCGCTGATGGCAGCGCTCACTGATCTGGAGTTTAAAAGAGGAAAACGATCTCTTATTACACACTTTTAGCATATATAAACTACATTTTTAAATACTAATTACTTCATTGATGTTTTGTGTAAAAAAAAGCACCTGAACTTCTCAATGGGGTTCTTTTTACTGGTGAAGACCAGTCCCAGTAGAGTTTTCCTCTTGATGCAGACGATCACACCGGCTCCCAGCACGATGAGCAGAGCCACCAGGATTCCCACAGTCAGACTCCCACTCTCTGCTCGGGAACACACATGGAAATGAAAAAAAAGTCTCATAACAAGACCTGTAAAACATCATCTATCAAGTACATGTGATGCATACTTGCTAGTCTCATGGGGCCGCTGTCCGCGCTGCCTCCGAAGCCGGCCTTGTCGCAGAAGGGGGGCGCCCAGTGAGCCTCGCAGTGGCAGTTCTTGTTGTTGTTGCACACCTGCAGTGAGAGAGAACCGCATCTTCACCATCAGCTCAAGGATCCTCGGTGACTCACACTTTATCAAAACACCGTTTATGATGCAGATGGTAGGCAGAGAGTCGAACCCCGGCCAGCACAACTGGGCGCCACATGGCAAAGATTAACAACCAAAGCAGACATTTCGCCTTGTACCACATCTTTTTTTTTATCTCTCTTGTCTTCCTGCCCTGCAGAGTGGAGGAACGGTTCCCTCTAAGAGGATTCCCCAGCTGGGTAATACGGAGCAGGTGAGGGCCGCTTTCCAAGGCAACATCTTGATCTGATCTGTACGTGAAGGGGTGTCCTTGTCTCCTAGAGGAGCAACATCCTTTTCATTTCTGTGGGTAAAACCTTGGGGCTTCTAACTAAACAAATAGGACCGTTTAGTATCTGGAGATGTTTCGTTTTACGGTAAAAGTAGTTTTTCCTCGGTAGCTTCGATGGGACTTTAACAGTCGCAGTGGAAGCCTCTGGGACGTACCAGTGGATTTAAAAGTAATACCACAAAGCCGTATATTTCATCTCAAACAGGACCTCCCATTGACTTCTGATGGGTGGCATTTTAGAAAAAAAAAAATCCAATATCCATGCTCCCCAGCTCAAAGTCAAACTGCGTGTCATTGCTCCCAGCGTCGGGCCAAATAAAAGCCTGGCCTTCAGATTTCAGCACAATTTTTTGGGGACAAGGACGAGTGCCTGGGAGTATGATGAATGGCACTTAAACCCGAGCAAAAATGAAGCCATTAGATCTAATTGATTGAACCTTTCAGCATCCAGAGTGATTGATTGCGAGGCATTATAATGGCTCCCCTACCCACCGTATACTGGGCATTTTTGGGCATATTTTTAAAAAAATACATCACGGCCAAATTGAGCGTCTGTGTGAAGGAAGATCTTAAGAAAACAACACATCTGGGTGGTTTGAAAGAGAGACTTCTATCGCATCGCTGGAACAGGATGAAAGTCGCCGTACTCACCCCTCGGCCGCTGCACTTGGCCGAGCATTCGTGCACGCCGAAGACGCTGACGTTCTGGCACTGACGATTCAGGCACATCTACGGCAGACAAAGACATTAAAAAATGAGACAGTGTGAGAGCACATCCAGTTATATCCTCAACCCTTTTATCTTCTAAAAGGAAAAGAGCGACAGATCTTTCTGTTTTTCTATAACAAACCACTTCAGAATTAAGAAAACACTGGGAAGCAGCTCTCATATGTGGACTTTGGGATATTAAAAAAAAGGCGCCACACCCAGAAATATCACCCGGCTGAATGCGAGGGTGAACCTTGGCAGCGCTGGGTACGGAGAGTGATGCCAGGAACCCTTGACGGATGAGGGCAGAGGCTGGATCCTCTTTCGGGGTGGAGGCTCACAGAGAAGTATATTAGACTAAATGGAGACACTGTATCATTGAAGTGACCAGATGTCGGGAATTGATGACCATTTGAAGATGCCAGATAGACTGAATAATGGTGCGTCAATTAAGTGTCTGAGGTTGTGTGAGTTCAAAATGACAAGATGGACACACCCCGAAGAACCTCCTAGAAAGCCTTAGTCACGGCTGCACAGCTTTCCACTCTTATTTCCCACCGTTCAGGCAACATAGGTCTACATTCTGTTCTCACACAGATTCAATTCGTTCAAATACTTTATTTAAAAGGTCATAACTTCCTAGTTCAGAGGTGTTCAAATCCTTTATTTAAAGGTCATAACTTTGTAGTTCAGAGGGGTTCAAATACTTTATTTAAAGGTCATAACTTCCTAGTTCAGAGGTGTGCGAATACTTTATTTAAAGGGCATAACCTCCTAGTTCAGAGGTGTTCAAATACTTTATTTAAAGGTCATAACTTCCTGGTTCAGAGGTGTTCAAATACTTTATTTAAAGGTCATAACTTTGTAGTTCAGAGGGGTTCAAATACTTTATTTAAAGGTCATAACTTCGTAGTTCAGAGGTGTGCGAATACTTTATTTAAAAGGTCATAACTTCCTAGTTCAGAGGGGTTCAAATACTTTATTTAAAAGGTCATAACTTCCTAGTTCAGAGGGGTTCAAATACTTTATTTAAAGGTCATAACTTCCTAGTTCAGAGGTGTGCGAATACTTTATTTAAAGGGCATAACTTCCTAGTTCAGAGGTGTGCGAATACTTTATTTAAAGGGCATAACCTCCTAGTTCAGAGGTGTTCAAATACTTTATTTAAAGGTCATAACTTCCTGGTTCAGAGGTGTTCAAATACTTTATTTAAAGGTCATAACTTTGTAGTTCAGAGGGGTTCAAATACTTTATTTAAAGGTCATAACTTCCTAGTTCAGAGGTGTGCGAATACTTTATTTAAAGGGCATAACCTCCTAGTTCAGAGGTGTTCAAATACTTTATTTAAAGGTCATAACTTTGTAGTTCAGAGGGGTTCAAATACTTTATTTAAAGGTCATAACTTCCTTGTTCAGAGGTGTGCGAATACTTTATTTAAAGGTCATAACTTCCTAGTTCAGAGGTGTTCAAATACTTTATTTAAAGGTCATAACTTCCTGGTTCAGAGGTGTTCAAATACTTTATTTAAAGGACATAACATCCTAGTTCAGAGGTGTTCGAATACTTTATTTAAAGGTCATAACTTCCTAGTTCAGAGGTGTTCGAATACTTTATTTAAAGGTCATAACTTCCTAGTTCAGAGGTGTTCAAATACTTTATTTAAAAGGTCATAACTTCGTAGTTCAGAGGTGTTCAAATACTTTATTTAAAAGGTCATAACTTCGTAGTTCAGAGGTGTGCGAATACTTTATTTAAAAGGTCATAACTTCCTAGTTCAGAGGTGTTCAATACTTTATTTAAAGGTCATAACTTCCTAGTTCAGAGGTGTTCAATACTTTGTTTAAAGGTCATAACTTCATAGTTCAGAGGTGTTCAAATACTTTATTTAAAAGGTCATAACTTCCTAGTTCAGAGGTGTTCAATACTTTATTTAAAGGTCATAACTTCCTAGTTCAGAGGTGTTCAATACTTTGTTTAAAGGTCATAACTTCATAGTTCAGAGGTGTTCAAATACTTTATTTAAAAGGTCATAACTTCCTAGTTCAGAGGTGTTCAAATATTTTATTTAAAGGCCATAACTTCGTAGTTCAGAGGTGTTCAAATACTTTATTTAAAGGTCATAACTTCCTAGTTCAGAGGTGTTCAAATACTTTATTTAAAGGTCATAACTTCCTAGTTCAGAGGTGTTCAAATACTTTATTTAAAGGGCATAACTTCCTAGTTCAGAGGTGTTCAAATACTTTATTTAAAGGTCATAACTTTGTAGTTCAGAGGGGTTCAAATACTTTATTTAAAGGTCATAACTTCCTAGTTTAGAGGTGTGCGAATACTTTATTTAAAGGTCATAACTTCCTAGTTCAGAGGTGTTCAAATACTTTATTTAAAGGTCATAACTTTGTAGTTCAGAGGGGTTCAAATACTTTATTTAAAGGTCATAACTTCCTAGTTCAGAGGTGTGCGAATACTTTATTTAAAGGTCATAACTTCCTAGTTCAGAGGTGTTCGAATACTTTATTTAAAGGGCATAACTTCCTAGTTCAGAGGTGTGCGAATACTTTATTTAAAGGTCATAACTTCCTAGTTCAGAGGTGTTCGAATACTTTATTTAAAGGGCATAACTTCCTAGTTCAGAGGTGTGCGAATACTTTATTTAAAGGTCATAACTTCCTAGTTCAGAGGTGTTCGAATACTTTATTTAAAGGGCATAACTTCCTAGTTCAGAGGTGTGCGAATACTTTATTTAAAGGTCATAACTTCCTAGTTCAGAGGTGTTCAAATAGTTTATTTAAAGGACATAACTTCATAGTTCAGAGGTGTTCAAATACTTTGTTTAAAGGTCATAACTTCCTAGTTCAGAGGTGTTCAAATCCTTTATTTAAAGGTCATAACTTCCTAGTTCAGAGGTGTTCAAATAGTTTATTTAAAGGACATAACTTCATAGTTCAGAAGTGTTCAAATACTTTGTTTAAAGGTCATAACTTCCTAGTTCAGAGGTGTTCAAATACTTTGTTTAAAGGTCATAACTTCCTAGTTCAGAGGTGTTCAAATACTTTGTTTAAAGGTCATAACTTGCTAGTTCAGAGGTGTTCAATACTTTGTTTAAAGGTCATAACTTCATAGTTCAGAGGTGTTTGAATACTTTATTTAAAGGTCATAACTTCCTAGTTCAGAGGTGTACAGTAGTTTAATGGTGTGCACACATATTCAAAAAGTATTTAGTCGACATCTGTAGTGTTTAAAGACGTGCAATCCATTGCGACTTATTGGAAATATGATCAAACCATATTTTTGTTCTTTATTTCACCCCAGATGTAGAACAGCCCCTTTGATGCAATCTTGCTTGTTTCTTTTAGCTTGATCTATTTATTCATATCCATTCCTGCACTGTGTGTGTATTCTACCCCCAGATCGAATATGAAGGCCTCATGTCTCACCAGTCCGTCTCCACACTTGGTCCCCGTCAGGACGAGGCCGGGGTCGGGCATGTCGTCACCCAGGTAGACGTGGGTGCCTCGGCACAGTATCCTCCTCCCTTCCTGCACGGGGATGTTCGTCTCTATGGAAACAGCGTTGGTACCAATTACTGGGCGGTTAGCTCCTCCTTGACACTGGATTTTGCCACATTTAGCATCTCTGTAAAGACAACGAACAACAGGGAGAATAACAATGTGATAATTGAATAACATGTCACTGTTTTTTCTGCAAATGTGAATGTATGCAATTATTTTTTCCCCCAATTTCTATCCCTCTCTCTCACTCTTGCTGTCCAATTAGGGAAGTTGCTGCAGAGGCAGCCGGTTTGTGCTGTTTTCAGACGTCAACCTGAGAGATTTGTCTGCATTTCACCGAGTAACTTCATAAACCTTCAATTAGGGCTGAGACTAATGAGCGTCGCCATAGTGTAACATTGGTTTTTTGATTACTTTTTTTAAAATGTCATTTTAAATGCAGAAAATTATTTCATTGTTAGAGGCTGGAACCAATTTGGCTTTTTTTGTTGTTGTTTTTTTACTTTTTATTTCAGTTTCAGCAACTTATTCAGTCATATTTACAATCCTGCCTATTTATTTATTTCTAAATGTGTTTGGTTTATTGATAATCTGACAAACTTAATTAAAATACAAATACAATAAATAAATAAAATCACAGTAGAACAGAGGCACAAATTAGACATTTTTGGTAATTGTTTTGCTTTTTAAATAATTCTAAAATGCATTGAATCAACTTTTTTTTATACCTTTATTTAAAGTCAGATCTTACCGTGCTTCACATTTGGCAAAGGAGCCTTTGGAGTCCTTGCCACAGTTGCCATAGGGGTCTCCCGCCGAGTTGACCCTTTGAAAGCAGATGCCCGGAGCCGGCTTTGCTCCTACAAAAACAAGACAAAATGAAAAAGGCGACCGACAACACTGTGAGCCAAACAAGGAGGGCCCCTCCGCGTACATACCTTGGCCCCACAGTGTGATGCACTGCTGCTCGTGCGTCTGGCAGATGCCGTTGTAACAGTAGCCGTCCACGTTGTGGCAGGCGTGGCCGTCGTGCAGGTAGACGTTGGAGGGGCATTGGGGGCTGGTGCCGGTGCAGAACTCGGGAGGTCGCAGGAGTTGCCGGATTCGCGGCATGGAGTGCCCGCCGGCTTCAGCTGCACTCAAACGTCGACAGCGAGCGAACAGTTAAGGGAGACGTTTTATGCTAATCTGCAGGTACATACATGTTTATATGCTTTAATGGGTTAAAAAAAAAACATTATTATTCTCATGCGATGGTTCCTCCAGTCTGCTCTAATTGGCTTTGGAGAAAAACACGATGCACCTTTGCAAAAGGTGATTCTCAAGGCGTAGGTGGAGAAAGTAAGTCACACTCTATAGACTCTAATGAAAATGCATAATAAGGGGAGCCAAATCTGAATCAGGTTTTCTGGCACCCAAATATATGAGTTTTTAGTGATATATCCACTTTAAGACAAAGAATGTGATATGTGGTGATCTTCATGAACCTACCTGACAGTCCTGGCAGCACTGCCCGTGTGCACAAACAGCATCCCCCTTCAGAGTGCAGGTAGTAGCGTTGCAGCAGGGATTCATACATTCCTTCAGATGGAGAAATAATGGAAAAAAGAAGGCATGCATTGAAACGGGGATGCTCGTCAGCCGAGTCAATTTACTCAGCACAAAGAGGTCATATTTCACCTCGGAGCAAACGCTCAGACTTTGCTATCAGAGAGGATGCAGCCCTAGCAGGACTGGAGTCCGTGGCGACTAAGAAACCTGGCAGAAGATAGGAAACAGCAGTTTCTAGTTCGCTAAGAATGTTTCCATCTGACAGGACTTACAAGCTCATTTATACGGCTGGAACCTGGAGCTGGACGGCAAGGGGGATCGTAAAATCAGGAGGAGAGGAGAGAAAAGAAGGACGCCAAAAAAAAAAAACTTCTACAAACAAGCTTGATATCGTGTAATCTAGATAAATTGGCTAAACAAATAGTAATGGGGGTAGGCAAAATACGTTTTAGATATCAAACCTTTACATCAGACACTATCTGATGGTAAAACTAGCATAAAATATTTTTTAACATTTACATGCTGGACTGGAGATTACTGATATCTGCAACATCTATTTGCTTTGCCTGTAATTCAAGATATCTATTAGAGAGAATTATAGAAGAGAATTATAAATGTAGTATGAAATTATATTTTGACAACTCAAACTACTTTTTCCATTCATGTATAGTCCAACCAGCGAGAGTTAGACATGCATTTATCTGTGCCATCTAGTATCACGTCACCACGGAGACGAGCCGTGGCCTGCACAAATCAGCAGCCTCTGCATGTATGCTGGTCCATGTATGCTGGTCCATGTATGCTGGTCCATGTATGCTGGTGCATGTATGCTGGTTGCATGTATGCTGGTTGCATGTATGCTGGTTGCATGTATACTGGTCCATGTATGCTGGTGCACGTATGCTGCTCCATGTATGCTGGTGCATGTATGCTGGTTGCATGTATACTGGTCCATGTATGCTGGTTGCATGTATACTGGTTGCATGTATACTGGTCCATGTATGCTGGTCCATGTATGCTGGTTGCATGTATGCTGGTTGCATGTATACTGGTCCATGTATGCTGGTCCATGTATGCTGGTCCATGTATGCTGGTCAATGTATGCTGGTCCATGTATGCTGGTGCATGAATGCTGGTCCATGTATGCTGGTTGCATGTATGCTGGTCCATGTATGATGGTGCATGTATGCTGGTTGCATGCATGCTGGTGCATGTATACTGGTCCATGTATGCTGGTCCATGTATGCTGGTTGCATGTATGCTGGTCCATGTATGCTGGTCCATGTATGCTGGTTGCATGTATACTGGTCCATGTATGCTGGTCCATGTATGCTGGTTGCATGTATGCTGGTCCATGTATGCTGGTCCATGTATGCTGGTTGCATGTATACTGGTCCATGTATGCTGGTGCATGTATGCTGGTCCATGTGTGCTGGTGCATGTATGCTGGTCCATGTATGCTGGTTGCATGTATGCTGGTCCATGTATGCTGGTGCATGTATGCTGGTGCATGTATGCTGGTCCATGTATGCTGGTGCATGTATGCTGGTGCATGTATGCTGGTCCATGTATGCTGGTCCATGTATGCTGGTGCATGTATGCTGGTGCATGTATGCTGGTCCATGTATGCTGGTGCATGTATGCTGGTCCATGTATGCTGGTTGCATGTATGCTGGTCCATGTATGCTGGTCCATGTATGCTGGTCTATGTATGCTGGTTGCATGTATGCTGGTCCACGTATGCTGGTGCACGTGTGCTGGTCCACGTATGCTGGTCCACGTATGCTGGTCCATGTATGCTGGTCCATGTATGCTGGTCCACATATGCTGGTGCACGTATGCTGGTGCACGTATGCTGGTGCAAGTATGCTGGTGCACGTATGCTGGTGAACGTATGACCTCACACAGGGGCCCGGTGGACCGGAGAGTCTGCTTTCTTGCCAATAAGTCTGAACATACTGTACAGTGCAGCGAGAGCCAGGAGGACGTAGATGGACAGAGCTGGCGAGAGACACGGCTGACATGATGGGCCTTCCAGAACTCAGTCTGAAACCCGTTAAGGGGCCTTTTCCCATGGTCCCCGGGGCCAAACAAGGCGGAGGAGGAGTCACGCTGAAAAGAACTTGTGGGGGGAACGGGAACCCAGGCTTTTTAATGAGGCTTTTTCTTTTTTTAATGGCGTAGAGAGGTGCAGTCTGATCTGGCCCAGTTTGGCATGACGGCGCTCAGATCTGTGCAGAGCTTTATTATCACTGCTGGCTCCGGCCTGCGCCGCTCATGTCACTTCATTGTTTTGAAGGACAAGACCTTTTTCAGCCCCGACCCCCCTGACCGAAGACCCGAACAGCTCACAAAGCCGGGCACAAAGGTGCAAACAACATAAGGCATTCAGGCCATTATGTAACTCCAGATCATAATAGACGTCTCCTTCATATTTCATAACTGGGTTTTTGTCAGCCTGCCTCTGCTGATTGTCAGCGGCGTCGTGATTAACGGTCTTAGCGTGCCACAGCCGCAGCAGTTAGCGAACGTGCCGCCGCCGCCGCCATCACGTATGTGCATGCCAACGCGGATTCCTTTAAATAATTCACCAGCTGACAGGGCGAGCTGTCAGCCATGTTTCTCTCGGTGAATTGTGCCACGATCAGACGAACCACTCCTCCCACGGCTCCTCTTCATCGCACGGGATGAATAAATTCACACTCTGAGCTCATTGAAGACTGCGGTTTTGCTTTGAAAGCGGGTGAGCTATTTGTTTTTTGGGGGGAAATATGTTGCTTCTGTCAGCGTGTCATGCATATTTAATACGTCAACCGTGGGCGACGTAATTAACGGTGATTTACGGCAATCGGGGCAGAGATTTCAATTTCCACAGAAAGGTAAAAAAAGAATGCTGACAAACTGCAGGTCTCACCTCCAGCTCTCCACAGTCGCACTCCTCCCCCTCCTCCACGTAGCCGTTGCCACATTTCTGCCCGCCGTAGAGCACTTTGACCTCGGGCATGTTGAACAGGCACATCCCCACGCCTTTCTCAAAGCTGGCCGTGAGGTCCTTCTTGCTGCAGCTGCTGAACACCGTAGGAAACGGATACCTGCGAGGCAAAGACATGTTTCGTGAGTGATCCATCCGAATCAATTTGAGCGCTGCGATGTCTCCGAAGCTCTATTAGCACGCGACTGGCGCGGAGGCCCCGGTGACGTGGCCCTCCGCGGAGAGCTGGAGATCTCGATAAAGGCAGATTTTATGAGACAACTCGAACCCCCCTCTCCCAAAAAGCTCTTCCTTACTAAGACTTGCAACACCTATAAATTTGGGAGAAACTGGGAATGGTGTGTTTTTAATATTGATTTTGGAGCAGACAGAGAGGGTGGTCTGCTCCGTGGGGAGAGCTCACAGCCCAGAGCTCCGTCTGCCAAAAGCTCTGTTACAGACCTCATGTGGCTTTATGTGTGTGTGTGTGCAGACTGTATCTTGTCCTGTGTGTTTCTGCTGTTAAAAACTCCATCTGAACCATAAAACAGCAGTCTAACGAGGCCATAACGGGCGATTCCTTAAGTAACTTTCTCCCTTATATCCGCGCTTGCCATGTGGGAGATCCGGTTCCCTTTCAACCCCGGCACAATACCATCAACAGCTGGAAGCCAGGAGAGGTCGCAGTCAAACCGCACGTTTGCTTGTAAACCTTTGGAGGCTTTTTCATTTAAACTGGTTTTTTCATAGAAAATGTGTCCATTTCAGAGTTGTTTACTATTCTGAGCAGCAAAGGGAAAACGTCTAGATAAGCAGACTGAGCACAGAATTAATCAAACACATGCCAGTGACAGCAAGGGGAATTTGTATTTAGCTCATTAAGCGCTTCTGGTCTAGAAAGTGACAGCGCTGAAAGGACGGCAAACATGTCGCGGTCGGACCACGACGCCTTGCACGTCTTCCAATAAAGCATTTTAAGAGGATGCTCGTGCACGAGGCAGATTCATACGCGGCCCTGAGCTGCTTTGGCATCACAGGGGCAAAAACGGGGCGAAGTCGTCCAACGGCCCTCGGCGGTGCGAAGGCTGCAGCTCACTGACGTGTTTACACCAGTTTAAATGTGGTGTTGGAGCAGTCAATTTGTTTCCAGCTACAAGTCAGAGCCACTGGCTGTATTGATGCAAAAGCTGTAAAAGAACCACTTTTTTTCTCGTTCATTTTAAGGAGGCTCTGTGGCACAAAGCCGACAAGCCAGCTTGTTTTTTCTCCGATTGTCCTGCGAATGTTTTGACCTCATTCCTGGCTCGCCTTTGATTTCTGACACGTGTGGAGGCGGCTGACATCAGCGGCTGACCTCCTCCCCGAAACACTCGCCGCTCTAACGCCGCTACTATCCAGAGGTTGTGTAAGGTGAGATTCGGGTACCTCAGCACCTCAGGGGATGTTGCTATGATGAACATTTGTCAAGGCTGCAGTTCAACAGGGCGGACCACTTCCCTAGCAACTGCTGTTGTTGATTTCCTCTTTGCCCCCCCCTCCTTCTTACCCCCAGCCTAAATTGCTTGCTCGAGTTGCACCCCCGTGTTTTTCCGCATTTCGCTCAATTTCCATGAAGTCAGCCCCGCTCTACATTTACCGGCCCCGTCCGATCCATGACAAACATCCACATCCCGGAGATCCACGAGCGGCTCAGGATCCAGCTGTTCTTTATGAGAGGCAATGCAGGAATAATTGGTCTACCCTGCGACGGCTTGGGGGTGGGGGGGGAGGAGTAATGGCTGTGGAAAAAAAAAAAAAAAAAAAAGCAGAGGCACCGATGAATTACAGCGGATGGCATTCAGCAGCTGTGGGGGGGGGAGCAGTGCCAGGGCCGGTCGCGGTGGGCAACATCTGGGAACTAACGACGCTCATCCCACGAGAGTCTGGGCCACCTCAAAAGAAAGAAAGACCCAGACTGACTCCGCGACCTCGGGCTTGTTTCTCATCCTGTTCTCAAGGATGAGTCGCGCTCACCTCTGCCCGGTCGCTATGACTACTCTTTGTTCCCTCTCATACTGCTGCATTGTTTGCCATCTGGTCCTGCTGCATTATGGGATCTCTGCTCTCTGTGTTCCCTTTGTTCCTCTCTAACCTATAGTCAGTGTGTGACAGTGCCTTAAGCTGCAGAGGTGCTGCAGCTGATGGTTGATGGACTGTGGAAAGCGTCCACCGCGACCAGGCGACACTTAAATGGATCCGTGGGAGGGCTGGTGATAAGGACTCGTTCCGAGATCCATTACAGGCCTCCATGATGGGCCCCACACTGTGATAATGCTAGCGCCGAGGGCTTTTGAACATCTCTCAGCCCCGTTGCTCGGACAACAGTAACCCACATTTTGTGTAGAGCTAAGAGAAGAAAAAATCATTGGTAAAGACGTAGAAAATGGATGAAATGGAGGCAGTTCACAACCAAAACTACTGATCTACCCCGTACTTCACATAACCTGCTGTCCATCCGTCGGCCTCATTCAAAGGTAAACCTAAAGAAAAAAATTCAATCAAGACAGACATTTTTTTTGCTAGAGATGGAGAAAAGCAAAATGTGTGACCTTTAAACCTTCCTGCATTGTGTTGATGACCCTTCAGTACAACTATGTAGCTCATTAACAAGGTTCAGTGTTGAGCATTCATACCCCAAAAAAAAAAAAAATGAATATTGAAAGCAGAAATGAAGTAAAGGGTGAGACTACAAGGTTGCTCTTGTAAATTAAATATATTGGGAGCTGTACAGTCAGACTTCAGGGATGAAGTACATGACACATTTCTTGTTAAAGGGCCAGTTCGTAGGATTTTGCAGATTTTAAATGTTGCTTTCCAACACACGGAGGACAGGTTTTTGTTCACTTCTGCTGCAGACTATGATCATAAATCCAAGCCTTTTTCACCAGAGATAAGAATACTCTAAAGTCAAGGTCTGCTCCGTCTGTCCTCGTGGTTCAGATCACACGAAGCACCAGAAAGCCCATCCAGCACTTCCAGTCACATCTCAGCCACATAACACCGATCACTGCTGGGAACCAGATCCCTTCCAGTGACATATCTGCCAAAACATTCTTCTCCATCCTTGAGAAAAAATGTTTAAGGGAAAATACAAAAAAAATCGCTCAAACGCCTGCCCGTGACTCTATCTACATTCTGCTATCACCGTTTTTATTACATTTTTGGAAGGCCTCAATCTTCTGGCAGGAATCAAAGTTAATTCAAACCCGACTGTGACAACTGTAACTATGACAAATATTTGATGCTCGCTCAAGTAATTCAAAACCCTGATTGCTCCACTATGCGTTTAATATTAATTTTACGGTGTTCCTTTGAGCACGCTGAGCCATGAGCTCTGGGGGGCGATGACATTAGGTGATATGATCTGTTGTGGCCCTTCGGTGCCTGGCAGTCTGGCCCACGTTTGTAGATACTGAAGTGCATTTTTTTTCCCTGCATTGATTTCCCCGTGGACCTAATTAAACGAGGCATACGAGAGAGTTCCTGCTCTTCGACGCGGGTCACATTTCCATGGCGTGACCGTGGACTCCGAGACACTTGCTGTGATTCCTGATTATATTTTATGACAAGGGAAGTGCATCAATCTCACAGCCGTCGTTTTCCTCGGGGTTCGACCCGTGAGTGAATTAAACCCCGTCGTCTCGGAGTCTGTCCGTCCGTCAGCATCTTAGTTTGGGCGACCGACTTAAACAAGAGGCTAAGCAAAAAGAAGTGGGCTGAGCACAGAACCCTGTGGACCTCCCGTTTATAAGATGCAGTATATTGACCCCATGTGTATGTCCCTCTGTCCATGTGTGTTCCTGTGTTTAATCTCAAAGGATGGGGACAAAAGCTTGTTCTCATTTAGACCTAATGGGGGGTGGGGGGGGGATGTGGGTGGGATGGATGGAGAGGGGCCACGCGACAATTGGCCGTGACCAATGTAAGCAGGAAACAAGCAGCGCTCTGTGCAGATGTACAGCTGGCACTGGGACAGCTAGTAGTTTTCCTGCCCCCCACCACTAACCCACCACCCCCCCGGGTATAATCATCAACTGGATCCCATTATCTCCAGCAGCGAGGCCAGAGGAGCTTGATGGGTATCTGTCTTTGCATATCAGCGACAACTTACTGCACTCTGTTTGATTAAAATGAAAGTTCAATCAAAACAGCAAATACAAAAAAACCTCAAGGTACTCATCGCTGAGTTTTAGCCGGCGGGAGGCCTGACTGGAAACACAACGCTATAAGAAAATGCAGCACGCCGTGTGATTGCGACGAAGCCCCGTGTGTGGCCACATGGCATTTTTTAAAGTGGGGGACTAGGCAGGGCTGGAGCTGGACTCATGGGAGATGTAGTAGCCCTGCAGGCAGAGAGTGAACGGTGACCTGGAATTAACAGAGGAAGAAGAATGAAGCAGAGTTCCTAAACATCCTTATTTAAACGTATCGCTTCCTAAATCCTGAATTAAACAGCCGAGCAGCAATATGGGTCAATAAGGAGGTGTAGAGGGGGTTCTCTTCTTTCTTTTGCCAGATGGAGAGTAGAACAAAAATGTAATTTGGTAGAAACGACATTCTTTCACATAAAGAGGTTCCTTGCAGCTACATATGACTTAAAGGATATATTCAAAAGGAGAGGTGCGTTTTCCTTTGATGAAAAGCTGTTTAATCCACCGTTTTCAGGGGTTTTTAACTATTTATTAGGACCTGCAGACAGATTTTCCAACATAAAAGATGCATGTATGTCAAAGAATAGCATCACTCAAACTTGAATAGGGAAGAAAATGAGTGAGACAGGAGAAGAAACCTGGAAGTATTTTTTGCTCTTTTTTTTTTTTAAACACGCTCCTCTTTTTGCCAATTTTAGAATAAAGTCCTTGACCGGGGTTACCCTCAATCAGGGTTAAATATAAATCTACATCTTACCGCTGTGTTGTTTTATGAGGCTATAATCAAGAATAGTGTTACCCTGCTTTTCATGGGACGGGGCCAAACCAAATACAAAGGGATGTTTCCAGCATAAACACCGATCCGAGGCTCCCACAGACGGCTGAGGCCTTGAGCTGGAACTGATACCCCCATGTTTCCACTCAGAGCATCCATAGCGCTCTGCTTGGTCTACTGCAAGACGTCATGAGCCACTATATAAGAACTCTGTCTGGATGCACGCTAAAGACGATGAACCGTTTGCTTCTCTTTAGTCTTTTGCATCAGGATGAAGTAAAACTGCATTGTTTTGGCCACTGAACCAATGGGGATGAGTCATATGACCTCGGGGCATTAGCACAGCTGTTGAATCTGCCATAAACCCAACGGCCCGTTGGTTCAACTGCATTATTTGCTCACGCTCGATAGACAATAAATTACAAATGGAGAGTGGAATAATGTTTACATATGATCACATTCTGGGCTCTGATGAGCAACTGAATTAATGCAAACTTAATGATGGCTTGACGTCATGGTGATGCATTTATTGAGGGTATTTGTGAACCAGAGAGCGGCCTCATTGGAGTTCACTGAAGCGGTGAATGAGTGTCCGAAGGCCAACTAGCTGGAATAAAACCATATTGGAGTCAGCTATCTTAAAGACTCACCCGGTGGAGGGAGTCATGATGCAGCCTCCCCGATCCACGGTCACCCTGCAGCCGCACCCCCGCTCCGGGGTGTCGTGGTTCATTCCAAAGTTGTGCCCGAGCTCGTGGGCCAGAGTGACTGCAGCACCCAGGGGGTTGTCCGAATGGTCCTAGGAAGAAAGAAGAAGGATCAATCATGCACCAATACTTCATCTCATACCTCTTTACTTGATTCTGATTCATCGTGTATATTTCCAGGCTAGACATGACGCTCCGAGCAACGTCTCAAAAGATAAAAAATGCATTCAGCTCTCTTGTAGCTAATTAAAAACAGACGTTTCTGATTGCATACTCTGAGGAAAACAACAAATAATAAAACATTTTGTTATGCTAGCCAAATTGTTGTTCCCCACAGGACCCAGCTGGAGAAAACATTACTCAAAAACAAGTGAGTGTAAATTGCATATTGCCAAGATTAAGCAAAAAAAAAAAAAAATCAATGCTGTTGGATCTGTGCTTATCAGAGCGTTTCCTCCGCTCGACGTCGCGGAACTCCAATGAGAAATGAAAAAAAAAAAAAAACCCGGCTAACTGGCGGGGATGTCACCTTCAGCTCGCTCGGCAAAAAAACTTCCTGACGCAGCCAGATGTGCAAAAAAAAATAAAAAATGTTGAAAGACACAGAGGAGAGCTTGGAAAGCTCATCACATTAATAACATACATTGCTTGACGATACACTGTAGAAGGTGGAGCCTCTGTGAAAACTTTGTTTGCTGAGGCGCCGCCACTTCCTGCAAGGTGTGTAAAAACACAAACGCGTGAAGAGGCCCGATAAATAATGGAGCGGTGCGTCGCTGCACCTCGCCTCTGGAGGCTTCCGTCACCGTGCATTATTCAGTACCGCCGTGCGAGTCCAGCCCTGACTGATGGAGCGCCCTGCTGGTGGGGCTTTTTGAGGAGTAACGGTCATCGACGTTGTCCACACTCCTCGTATATCGCTCTGCCAGATGGGTTGGAGGATGGATGTTTAAGGTTTAACTGCAGAGGAAAATAACAATGGGACCCATATGGGGGGGAAGTTGGCGGAGCTCAAAAGGTACTTTCAGGGTTGTGATCCGCCCAGCAGAAAGATGCATTTACATCCGTGACCTGATGTATGCACGTTTGTAGAACCCCCCACCCCTGTACCATCTGGAAGGACGAGAGTGGGGACTGGAGCTCAGCACCAGCCGGGCCACGTTCACAAGACAAACGGCCACAGAGCTAAAATAATGGCACGACTCAAGCTGATGCAACGCGACTCGAGCAGATAATACAGGGTTGCAGTTGCACGACCCCCCCTTTACGTTTTCCCACCCTTGAATCCACTCATTTGTTGCACCTCATTAGGAAGCGACGGTTTCTACTCGTGTAATCGATACTCTGATTTATCAGCGCTAAGTGGAGGGCGCTGCGCATACCAACTTGGCTTTTCCTGGACAAAGGCTGGATGATGCATGTGTGTGTGTGTGTGTGTGCCCTGAAGTTAAGATGAGTTAATATCAACTCTGGAATCCTTAGCTCAACCCTTACACAAGAGACCCGGGGGAGAAATATGAGAGTATTATGTCAGACGGGGGAAGAGGGGGAAAAAAACAACACAAGTCTGGTCTCCTTTCTGAAAGTCAGAGACACACCAAACACTTCCTTTGTACTCCGTTTGCTTCAGGGTGGATTACTATATCTTGTTTGTATTTGTATTGAACTTTGTAGAAAAGTAAACTTCGCCGTTCACGTACCATGACGATTCCTCCCGACTGCTCCGCGGTGCACATGCTCATGATGGGCGCCATGCCGATGGTGGTGCCCTGGAAGTAGACCCCGCTAAGAGGGAGGAAAACAGAGGTCATGGCGTCATTAGTCTCCACCCTGACCTATCCCCACCGAGCTCCGTCAGCACTCATGAAAGGTCTGCACACATTATTATTCCAGTATAGGGGGTGGCTTGTTTGTATTTCTTCATACCGAACCGTCTTGGGTGGCGCTTTGCAGCGTCGGCGTCCTCGCAAACACAGATAACGGACAAGGCGTGCATGACAAATCACCTTCAGCTTAATGCTTCAAACTTAAAAAAAAAACCTCTCGCCTCCTCCTGTTCCACATGCAACTGTACATGAAAAAGGTTGACGCTCTTCTGAGTTTTTCTGTCCACATTCACTCAAATCTACATCTGCACTTGATCATAATTCAGACGCGTGAATCATTTCCACCAAGATATCATTGGAGAAGGACGTGTCTGCGGTTTTTGTTAGCACCTCATGCGGCGTTCGCAGCATGCAAATGACGAAGACGCTTTCAGGGAAAGGGTTTCGCAAATGTTTTATGAGGTTTGAATATATTTTGTGTGTAGATTATGAGGAATCCATGCTGCAGGGCCCCCTTGAGGTGAACTCAAAACAAGAACTCTACTACACCAAATACTACAAAACATATTCAACTCATCTCGGAGCAAAGAAAACCCCCAAATCTCCTATTTTCTCACCTGATCAGCTGGGCGTTGTCGTGAGGCTTCTGGGGCAGCAGCTTGACCTTCCTCCAGTCTAGGAACTCGTGCAAGGTGGTGAAGGGGTCCTGGGTGATGGGGCACTTGTCCACATCGCTCCAGACCTCCAGGCCCACCAGGGCCACACGGATATTCAGGGCTCTGTAGAACTTTAAATGCACAGGAGGATCGCTTTTTCAGGTGTCTCCCCTTACATCTCTTCACTGTACATTCCTCATTAAAACGCAAACGCCGCTTAAAAAAACAAATCCTTAAACATGAATCAATGTATGACTTCCCCGCATGAATAAATCATGCTGCTTCTGTTTTATTAAACAGCCACCCACGGCACGTTTTATATCCTGGCGGCCTCTTCACAACATTTCTCAGCCCCAGTTAAGGAATTGATCATCCATTCATAATCCAATCAGCACCCTTCGCTCTCGACTCGGTTAATTCTCAGCAGGCTCGCCGTGACCTCTAATAAATCACACGCCTACGCCCCCCACCCCCCCCACACTCCCTGATTTGATTGTTACCTTGTCCACGTAATTGGCGATCTCCGCCAGTCGCTGCTTGACCTTCTCCATGTCCTTGCCTTGCTTCTGAAACTGAACGACGCAGGCAGGAAGGCGGGCGGGGAAGAAAGAAAAGGATAAAAAAAAAAAAAGAGAGGTGAGAAAACCTCTTGAATGTTTATTTTTCATCAAAAGGCATTACGGTGGGACGCGTCGACACACAAACATCGTTTTCACGTCGTGTTAATTCCACTTGCATTCGTCAAAGAGCTCCTCAGCTAAAGAGATTACTTCAACCACCTTGTCTCACATCCAGCATTTATTCACTCTCTGTAGGCTGTAAGGCGTTTAACATCGACCTATATGTCTCACATCAGCAGGAAAATACTGCCTCTCATCCCCCTTTTTAAGAGCTTAAATCGGAGATAATTCGGGGAGGTGGGCTCATCTTATCTACGTCTCAGGGAGGGGAGGGGGTCGTGACCTCTGCTTACCTCTCTGTTGTCGGCCACGATGATCAGCTCCACGTACTTGGTCGTCGTCTGGACGTGGCGTTTGTGCTGCAGAAGGGGGACGGAGAGGGATGAGGTGGTGACGAGGGAGGAGGGAGCGACAAAGTGATAAAACAGGAGTTGAAGAGAGATGAGGAGGAGGAGAGCGAGGAGGACATCAAGAGGACACACTTAACCGCAGATTTCTGGAAAAGGGCAGCCTAAATTTAGCAGGTGGCCACTCGATGGCTTTTTCACCTGAGCCCCACTCTGCAGCGTCAGCACAAAGCAATCAGCCACACTTGGTGTCGGACCCAATAAGAGTCGCTAAGGTCACACAATCCTCCGATAACGCTCTTAAAGGGAGCCGCTTATTAACTTAGAAATCAACTTTCTGGACAAAACTTCCAGAACAAAGTGTAAAACTCATACCCTCTGCTTTTCTTTCTCTTTCTTTCTTTCTATTCTTTTTTTTCACCATCTTAGTTTAGTGTGTTAGGAGACTCACATTTGCTAAACAGCACAAAGTAGAGCTTAAGGACGATGGCGACGTCATTCGTTTCGCAGGTATAAGGTCATTGACCTTTTCAACCTCGGAGTGTCAACAAATATTCATCCTCTGGGGACCACGAATGTCTGAACAAACCCAAAAAATGGAGGAAAATTGCAATTGAGCTATGCTAATAGCATAACTAAAATAATAATAATAATAATAATAAAGTGAATAAATAATCAAAAAATAGTTTTAAAAAAATGGAAATAATCACAAAATTGTTTTAAAAAAATGGAAATAATTGGAAATTGTTTGGGGCTTTTCCAAACCTCGACACATACAAGCCCTGACCATGAACACACACACACACACACACACACACACACACCCACACCCTGCTGGCTAAGTGTTCTGCCTTCCCACTGTGGCCCACTTTCAACCTGAGCTTCTTTATCCGTGCTGGCCTGGCAGCAGCCGGGATCCTCTCCACTCTTATCTGCCTCCTCCATAGATAAGCCAGGACGGGGAAGTGTGCTCTCAATGCACCCGGTGGTGATTACCGGGTCTCTGGGGGACCGAGGAGACACGACGCGTGGGCTCCATGTTCAATCACCTCGGCAAAGACGAGCATTCCTCATCTCGTATAGAGTTAAAGGTGTAAGACCTTTTTCACAATGTGTTCCTCTTTTTCTCTTTAAAACTGAAACTAGCTCTGGAAAATGAAAAATATTGGTTTCTGCATCCAATTCAGTTGCTGTGGATTAAACTTAAAATCTATTAATATATCTTTAAATGATTTGAAAAGTTTCACCTTCACACAAATGTTCCTGTTTTACACACAAAGACGCACTAGCCAGAGCTTTCAAGCACCCCGCCCCACTGCCTTCATCTAGCAAATGGATGCTGACTCAGGTGAGGACGAGGATGGGAAACTGCATAATGGGAGTTTTGCGATTAGATTATCTTCGCCGTCCAACAGTTTGGCATGCGGCCGCTCGCTGTCCTTTCCATCCGCAAATAATATTAAAGTTTCAGACTCGTTCCGCGTTGTGTTCAGGTCCGACGTCTCGGAAAGAGACTCATGTTGTCGTTGTGCAGTTCCTGTCAGCCGGCCATCATATCTCACTCCTCTCTTCTACCCCATCTGCCTCTCATCACCCCGGGGCAGTCTGCCAACGCGCCTCTTTATCTCCAGACCCTTGAGCAGGGCACATCGGGGGCTTATCAAAGCGGCGGCAGAGCACCTCGGTGAGCAAACCACACTTTATAGTCTCACTTTTTTTTTTGGTGAGGCTAAGACCTTTCTCTTCTCTGGTTCCAATCGACACTTTTTTGAAAATATCATGTTTTCATGAAATCACCTGCGGCATTACGGCGTACGACCTCCTTCCTTAGATTCACTTAGTGGAGCTCTCGCTGCATTAGGAGGGGGCGGAGTATTTCAAACCAACCAAAGGGGATGTTGGGATCAGATAAAACATATTAAAACACACTGAAATAAGAATCAAACCATATTATTCACACATAAATTATAGGTATGAGCCTTCTTTTGTTATATTCTCCCCTCCGAGTTGGAAACTTCTGCTCTTGTCAGGATTACTCCACTTTGCAGCCCTCGAAGACAAAGATACGTTTTTAAGCCAGCAAAGCCATATGTTTGGCTTCGTCCTGAAAACACACTCAATCTCAATATACCGCCTTAATGAAATGATTATACAATTGCTACAATAAAAATAAAAAAAAATCTGTTTTATAGGAAAGTCCCTCACATTTATGCCGCATCACAAATATGGCGTGTTTATCCTCCTCCTATCTCTCTCGTTGGCATCGACCTGATAAATCAGCCTCGCTCGTCCACCACATCCTTCACCAGTCGGATGGAGATCACCGGGGTCTGTGTTTCCCACTTATCGGCGCTCGTCATCTTTAAAGCCCTATTCCCGGTGAAGACGGAGGCTCGCCGTGACCGTGGTGCTGGTGATTTATCCCCCTTGAAGCGAGGAGCTGAGTGCAGGGCGTGGGACGAGGTGGGGCTTCTAAAAAGCAATCCGTTTCATTCTGGACCGACGGGTTCTCCCGCTTAAAGGCGTGATGCACAAGCCCGCGGCCCCACCTCGGCTCTCGGACGCAAATGGTGTCACTAATCAGCCGATGCACTTTCCCGCGGGCGTTTATCAACCGCCACCTCCAAACGCCACATCGCTAATGGACGCCGCCGGATCAGACGGAAGGAAAACGAGTGATTCATTCAACAAGTAGTAACTTCTCGGCCACTTAACAATATCTACATTGCAAATTATCTTTTTAAAGAGGGTTAAGGTGGGCAATATGTCATTTTCTGCACAGTCGGGAATCTGAATAGGAGCTAGGATAACAAAGGGCGGTTTTCACCGGCTGTGAGAGGAAAAGTGGAAAAACACAAAGAGGAGCCGAATCAAAGGGCTCCATTAGTGTGAAAATGCTCTGCAGACTAAAAAAAGAAGGTAATTGGAGAAACTAAATTGGAGGAGAGAAGGCATGTAAGAGTCCTTTAAGTTTAAAAACGTTGACTTTACAGGGTCGAAATAATTAGAACAAACCTGGTTCGCTAGCTAGATAATCCAAGTACAAGATAATGACATCACAACGGGAGAGGATGCATGTGGATTCAAAATTGCTGTAATTTGACAGCGCTATCCACTGTACCACCTACCTTCATTTCTAGGGCGTTTAACAGGCTATGATTCAACATATTGCAATATATTGCAATGCTGTAAGCGAGGCAATATTAGTAAAAGAACATACCGGCACATATCTGAATAAGATCACATTTGCATGCATCACAGACCGTGCACGTCCAACATCATAGCACTACTTTTTAGTATCATGATACTGCAGTGTATCAAAGTTTCCTCACACCACCATACCATAATATTTAATATTACTTCATTGAATATATGCAGGGTTTAGGAATAGAGGGGTTTATCTTATATTTTTGACTACAGTAGACCAGGTTTGATCCTTTTTATCTGTTCAAAAGTGTTTTAAAATATCGTTTTTTCTCTCTTTGTTCTACCTGAAGTACCTTCCTAGAAGCAAACTTTGATGAGCAGCATGTCATTCCCCATCTCTCCCGCTCCTTGTCATCCCTTTTTACGCTCAACTTCATCATGAAAGCAAAAGAAATGCCAACGAACAACTTCAAAAAGAGGAGAAAGATGGAAGAAGCTTTGTAAAGACAGTTTACGTGTAGGAGCTTGATTTAAATCCTCCTCACCCGTGCGCTGAAAGCCCTGAACGGACCGCCGTCTGCACGCTCCACGGGGGGGAAGGATGCGTTGACATCATGGCCACAGGTGCCAGGTGCAAAATTGAGGTGTTCGGCTGTGTAGATCCAGTGAGTCCCATCAGAGTGATCGGCAGATGGTTCCAGAACGTAGGATTTGCCTTCCAGAGTTATGAAACCCCTGCAGAGAGAGAGAGGAAATCTCTGAAAGGTCAGATGAGGTGGCTCTTCTGTTCATTTTAGTTCAAGTTAGTCTGACCTGACTCATGTGTGAGCAGAAAAGATGACGCTTAATCATGAAGTCAAATGTTTTCTCTTTCTGAAATGTTCTCACGTTTTCATATTTTTCAAACTGAATTTCTCACAAACCTTGCACAATATTCACAAACACATGAACTCACATGAGCAAAAAAAACCCTGAGCCAACTCAAACCTAGAACAAACTGTACTCGGTGAGCCAGGCGACGGGTAGCTCTCTGTCAAAAAAAACAAAAAAAAAAAAAGTTGTGTGCATCTTGTCGGGGGGAAAAAACCCCGGAAATAAATAACGACGACGTTTGGCCAGTGTGTGAAAACATTCCTGATGCCGTCCAATGATATCGCTGCGATCATTAGTTTGGTTTGACGTCTGCGTTTCCAACGTGAAAATCCCACACTTGTCGAAAAAAGCCTCGCCATAAGTCAAGTTTACTGCTTTTCACCAGTATATACAGGGTGTCATCCCAACATATTAATGTTGCAGAATTCATAACTTACAGAGTCCGTTGACACGCCGTTCCTCACAGTCGTACACTTGAGACTTATGACTTGGCCTCAAGTCTGACTACGAGGAGGGAATTATCTGCTTTTTTTCCCATCTATTACAACCCTGGATCTGATTTTCATGGCTTTGATGGTCGTTTTTAATGGTTTTGCTGACAACGTGCTCACGAAACTAATTGATCGGAGAGGTTGTAAAGCAGCCAACGGTTTCTTCACATGACTTTATTTGGTTAATAATCGTGAAAAGTCTGACACTTACTTGACACCAGCACAGGTACTGAGGCTGACGTCCGAGTCGACGTGACCTTCCACCTCACCGTGGTAGTAGCAGTTTGCCTGAGGGGGCAGACCAAATATTTAACATTCAAGACGGGCGGGGTCGGATCTGTTTGACACGAAACATGCATTCAGGATCACAGTTCAAACAACAGCCGTGAAATATGAGCAAATCAACCCTCTCTTTTGGAGAGCTGGCAGCAGCCATTCACGCTGGTCGTCGAGGAATCTGTTGCCGTGGTACTGCTTTCACAGACCACCTGTCCAGCTGCAGCCAGGAGGAACCAAAGTGAATTAAAGCCCATGTTTATTGAACCGGGCCTGGAGGCGAGAGGGCACAGGGGGGGAGGAAACGTCTGGTTTAGAGTGAAAACAGCTAGACTGCCTCGCTCAGGTGAGGTCTAACCCACGGCCCTCCTGCCAGCTTGTTCTGGAAAACACGGAAATGTGCCTTTCCCACCCCTCTAAATACAGAGCAGGCCTCCTCCAAGGTGGGCTCTCCTCGAGAGGATGGAGTTTCTAAATAGGTTTCTGGGGATAAAAGGGGGTCCTTGCTTAATCTTGCATCGCAGCAATGAAACGATGATAATCTAATTAACGTTTTCTCCCTTCTGACACGTCGATGAACGGTGTCTAAGAGGGAGGTCGGAGGTCAATGGCGTTTAAATCCACTAATTGAATCCTTTAGAAATCCCTCAACAAATCAGTGATTTAACTTTAACTTTTTGGCTTTGAAGTTTTAAACAATTTAGTATTTAAAGCTGCACCAATTAGTATTTCAACAAACAATAGAACGACACTATGCAATTATAATGAAAAGCCCAGTCAGAACTCAAAAAACAAAACAAAAAACAACAAAAAGTGGTGAACATAGGAGTATTTAGACCTAAACAGAGCTTAAAGCAACACTAATGGCTGCTAGATGTGAAATTAATTGTTTGCTAATACATTAGCTGTAATAACTTTAGACGGTGATATAACCAAAGGTCTAAAAAAATTAATAACTTGAACAAAAAGAAAAGTTTGAAGAACTAAAATGAGTGTTGTTTGACATATGACATCTATATTTAGCCTAATAAACATCTGGCTTTTAGTTGGGTTCTGTTTGTAGATTACTAATATCTGATGAGGGATTTGTTTGGACATTTTTTACCAAACCCGTCTGTTAACATAATCCATGCAGCGCTTATTTCATCATTTGGCAAAACGGTTGCCTAGCAGATAAATATAATTCTTAGCAGACAGGGTTGAGAAATGGATTTGGCCATCGGAACCCAAACCTGCTGCCCAAAAAACAACATCTTATTCAGAGGACGTTCAGGAAGTCGATAGAAAGCCTGCGTCTGTTTGGCCGCTGTCCATATCTGCACCGAGGAGGTGCACTGGAAGGAGAACCATCCATTATAGCGAGGTAAAAAAAAAAAAAGGTGCAAAGAAAGGACAGCCCATTACATGAAATATGAAATTTTAGTGTAGCAGGGAGGAGCAGGGCTGGATTTAGTGCGCCGAGTTAATGCTACCACCTCATGTTTCTTTGATGAGATCATGACTGTGATGCATCGATATGTGGGATATGAATAGACTTTCTGGTTCCTAAGGTTTCTGTGAGGAAGAAACGAGAGAGGAAAGTGCCTTCAATACGAAAGATTAATAATAATAGTAATAATAAGACCCCGATTATTGTGCGAGGCAACCCAGGGTGCGCAAACGACATTGTTTATGCGTTTGTTATTCCAAGTTGACTTTTGAAAATCCACGCGAGTGACTCATATTCCCCGGAGGTGGCTTTTGTTTCAGCACATGGCACTCATTTATTGTACTGTATGTGGACTTTAGCGAGGAGGACGTAAAACAGACCGAGGGGAACCGAGGGAGGGCTGAAGTCACTCCCGGCAGCACCTTGCCTTTGACACACGAGTGAACCCCTCCAGATCCCCCTGCCCAGATCACTATATCAGTCTCCTCCCTGCCGGCAGGACAAATAAATTAACTGGGGATCAGCCTGGAAAAGATCCTTTCCAGTAACAAGGACCCTCCCATGAAGAACTGGTCATGAGAGAGGAATGAGAGGAGGGATGGAGGCTAACCCTAACCCGGGCTGGTGAGACGCCGAGCAGGTACCAACAGATTACTCCATCGAAGATTGCATTAATTATATTATCTGTCAAAACTAAACCCAATTAGTGTGTCTAAGTGCCATATTACATACTTATATTCTGGGTTTCAAGGCTCCAGACCACCATGAGTTCAGTGTAAACCTTCAACTATTCTAAATGTTATTTATTGCCTTGTAATTGTCAGCTACAGTGGTTATTATACAATAAAAACACAGTTCTAATTATTAGGGAATAAGTATGTTTAATTAAATATGTTTGGATTAAAACACATCTTGGCATTTGTAGGTTTTAATGATGTATTATAAGCTGCTTCGGGCTGATGTGAGGAAGTTCACCAGGTCATAATTCACTCACATATACAGTATATATTACTGTGAAAACATCTCATTTACATGTACAAGAATACATTAGAAAATGTTGTAATATTGTTATGATTTACGCCTCATTTTAACCGAATGCTTTAAGCATCATAATGCAACGTTATTTCGCGTTGACTTCCTTTTCTCCTGGCGATTTCAATCCCGGCGAGTCCGTGTGGACGCCAGCAATCGACTTGCATTCCAGCCCTAACGAGCAAATCATCAACGAGGTCAGAATGCGAGGATTTGCTTTGCCTTTCATTTGAATATTTTGGGCTCAAAACAAATCAAGAAACATGAAGGCGTCGTCTTCTCTCTGGGAAATTGTGTGTTTTTCCATCATCTTCAAATATTCTAAAGACTTAACGATGAATCATTTCATCTTTATAATGAAAAGAACCAGTTGCAGAAGCCCCAAACCCATCAACCCACCCAGCTGAACCGTCCATTCACAGCCGGGCCTCGGAGTCCGACTTCCTGCATTGTCTTTACCCTTCAGGATGGCAGCGATTCAGATGAGCTGGCGGAGTCCGAGTCTGTCTCAACAGCCGTCTCAAGTGGAAAATATTGTTCATTTCCCTGCGTGGGCCGGCCATTATTGAATAATATTAATCTCCTCTATTGTGGATTTGGGCAGAAGTAGGCCAGGCTGTTTTGTACACAGACCTCACAGGACGTCTATTATGATGCTCTCCGGGTATGTGAACATAAATTAGACGTTTAATTGCTTTCCAAACAGCAGATGATCCAAAATCCTTGGAGTTGGGCGAAGCAGGTGGAAGCTTCGAGGCGTTAAGAAGCGTTTTCCAACGCTGAGCGGCGACATCATTCACAGTAAACTGTACATGTACTTTCCTAACCGTCTTGTTGTTTCTGGCTCGGCATGAGAAACCCTTGAATGGAGGCGTATTTATGGATCCGTGGAGGATGTTTAAAAAAAAACGGAGCTTAAAGAAAAATGTATCACAACACTGAATTCACAAGTTGACCAAAAACCCCAACCTTGAATGGCGGGAGAACTCAAGACGTGTCATTTATGAAGTAATTAAAAATAACTGCCACTGCATCCTGTTGTAGCTGTGGTCAAAATGAGTCATTTAAGAGACCTGACAGATGTATTTTGGATAGAAGTGCAATTTAACAAGTACACGGCTCATAAATGTGATGACAGCCGCTGAATATTTCAGTCAGTGTGACATTTGGAGTGCACTCATATTTTTCTTTGCAGACTTGAAGCGGTTCTCCTGCGACGGTTTGAAGCTTATCCATTATAAAAGCGAGCATGTTCTCCGACCTCTGTCCGCTTTTTTTCCCCCTCATCAAATATGAATTCGCTGGCAGAGAACAAAAACGGTGCCCTGCTCACCTGTAACGGCTTATTTATGCACAAGAATACCCAATTCCAAGTGTTTTTATAAAAGTGGATCCAACAGCGACATCAATCTTTCTCCACCGTCTTTGACCCCGAAAAAAGAAGAGCACGACGAAGCAGAACCCGGCGAGAAGACGGGGTTCCACAGGAGCCCGACTGGTGAAGAATGTGGAAGCCTTAACAGCAAAATAAATACAAATATAAAAAAAATGAAAGGTTGTTAACATACCGTGAAGTTGTGAGAGCCCGTGACCGCAATCCCATCTTCCAGGTAATGGGTTTCTGTGTAGTTACTCCCAAACAGCCCCCTAGAAATCATAAACAAAGACAACACAAAACGCTCAGAAGTGACCCCAAGGGGATTCATCCTGAGAAAAAAATCAATCAATCACAATGACTTAAGCCAGGCTTGTATGGAAGATAAACAGTGTGATGCGATTTTAAACCGACGCTTCTGCTGGAGGCATCGAGACGGAAAACTTACAAAAAAAAGAGGCTACTGCTCTTTTCTATTACTTTCACACCACACGCCTGGACCACGAAGACGCATTCAATACCGATCCATAACTCATTCCATGTGATGCAGCAGGGAAGGTAATTAGCATAAATATAACAGGCAGTGGCGAGCAATAAGCAGATGGGCATAATGGTGTGACGGGGGAGACGACGTTGACAGGAAAACAGAGGAGAAATCTCTTCTTTTTTCCCCCGGAATCGATAAAACTATGAAGCGACTCCGAGGTTACCGAGCGATCCGTTTACAGTTCATATCCACAACCAATAAACGAACGGAGCGCATCTTTGCTGCAGCTTTGCTTCTTTTCACAGAATCTGTAAGAGTTGATGAAATTCAGGATTCCTGGTAAAATCACCAATTAAAGTGTCACCCTCTACCTGCTCATTTATCCCCCATCATAGCAAACTGTAAGGAGGATACAGAAAATGTCATGTATGATTATTGCTACCCTGTTCCATAGAAAGACACATTTAAATCCCTTTCATATTTAAAGACTTTGCCACGACACGGGACCAGACATCTGGCTGCTTTATTCCAAAGGAGCGATGAACACACGCTGGCCCTATTAGAGTTATGCTGAGTATGGACCGCTGCTAAGTTATCACGCAGATGGCTGCTCTGCACGGTCAAGAATGAACTTTCAATATTTTGCCCACTAAAGGAAAATGTGTCCCCATTTATGGCGTTCATGAAAATCCAGCATAAGAGTGAATTATTATCCTACAAGGTTTGGGAGACGTTCCATCCATTGCGATGGTTTTATAACCAAGCTGCCGTCCTCCAAGAAGCAGCATGCAACTTTTCAACCCTGCAGGAGGGCGAGGGATCAACAGCAGAATTCGATCAATACATGAGATGAGATCCCCCCCCTCAAAGAAAGGCTATGTGAACCCCTTGTAGAAGAAAATGTGTTACCTTCCAATTTGTTTTGTTTAAATATTACTTCCTCTCGGGAACCTCAAATGTCTTGCTGAGCTGCATTCGTTGTATGTAAGCCTTGTCATGTTAATGATGAGACCCTCTGATCTGTCCCCCTTCCTGGACCGTCTCCGAAACACCTTCGTCCCACATACTTGATCGGGGCCTTCATGAATGGCCCCTGTTGTGACACTATCTAGCAAGAACCCAGCTGTTCCGAGGAAGTCACACCTTTGTGTTGTCTCGGGACGTCTCTTCCCCAGAGTGAGACGCGTATTGAGTCTATGTGGATCCACTGTTTGGACCTGCCCCTTTGGTTCTGTATGGCGTTGTCGGCATCTCGCTAACCCTGGGCTAGAGGACGTCTGGACTGGAGCCAGTGATTTTGAATATTAGCAATCGGCGCCAAATTCAAAGGGTAAAGGAAGCCTCTTGTAAAATTCCTAACTTTTGCTGATATTCACAATGCCCTGTCTCAGGTCCGGATCTTCCATAGACCCAGGTAACGCGATTTAAATTTTCAAATAGCAGCAGTTGACTGCAGGCTGTTCTGGTGAGTTTTAAGAAAAACAAAGGCCTTATGTAGTATAATAACAGATTGCATAGTGGAATTCTCTATCACCTTATGGGTTTGAGTTTTTCTCGGTGTAACAGATTATTATATGAGGTGGATGGTATTGTTATGGAGTAACCAGGCTTCCATACATATTGTCATAATTCCTATTGGTAGCATAATGACAGTTTGCATGATGGAATACTCCCTGACCTTATGGGTCTGAGTGTTTTTTTATGTGAGAGATTGTTATGTGAGGTAGACAATTTTAGTGGAGTGAATCAGTCTGACACTATATTGTCATAATTCCTAAACTTGGTAGCATAATGACAGTTTGCATTGTGAAATTCTCCCTGACCTCAGGGGTCTGAGAGTTTCTCAATGTGAGAGATTGTTATGTGAGGTCAACGATATTTCAGTGGGGTAGCCAGTCCGCCACTCATATTGTTTTAAATCCTATTGGTAGCATAATGACAGTTTGCATTGTGAAATTCTCCCTGACCTTATGGGTCTGAGTGTTTCTCTATGTGAGAGATTGTTATGTGAGGTCAACGATATTTCAGTGGGGTAGCCAGTCCGCCACTCATATTGTTTTAAATCCTATTGGTAGCATAATGACAGTTTGCATTGTGAAATTCTCCCTGACCTTATGGGTCTGAGTGTTTCTCTATGTGAGAGATTGTTATGTGAGGTTGACGATATTTCAGTGGGGTAGCCAGTCCGCCACTCATATTGTTTTAAATCCTATTGGTAGCATAATGACAGTTTGCATTGTGAAATTGTCCCTGACCTTATGGGTCTGAGTGTCTCTCTATGTGAGAGATTGTTATGTGAGGTTGACGATATCTAAGTGGGGTAGCCAGTCCGCCACTCATGTCATCGTAATTCCTACTTGGAAATGTAATGACGATTTGCATGGTGAAACTCTCTGTAATCTTATGGATTTCAGTGGTTCTCTTGGTAAAAGATTGTTATATTGAATGAATGACATGTGTTTAACCGGTTTAAAAGTTGTATGAGCTCATTGTAACATCTTGTTTTTTTCAATGTTGTGTGTTTGTGTTTTGCTGTGATTTAAGGCCCGCTGCGGCCATAAATATGTTGTTTTCTTACTATAAGAAAGTATTGCTAGAATTAAGTAGTTGTTCAGGAGGTTACAATCGAACACAACATTCCAGCTCTAGTGCTGTGTCTGTTTTGATTCATTTTTCCCAACCTACTTTAGTTTTCTTTTAAATACATTATATTCTATTTTTTCTTTCTTTTATTTTCTTGTTACTAAAGACTGTTAGTAACTTGCCCTTTATCCCTTCTCTAGCTAGTTGGGTTGTCCCTCTGTTTTAATTAGTTTCCCCCTCCCTGCCTTTTGTTATTTACTTTTTTGTTCCTTACTGTAGTTAAACTGTTTAGCCTGTTGGTTTGTTTATTTTATTTTATTTTATTTTATTTTAATTTACTTCACCCTACCTACCTTTTATCATTTGTAAATATTTTTTGTTTATCAAAATAAAGAAATTTCTAGCAGCCCCCTGCCCCTGACCCCCGCTGTGTCTAAAATCAGCGAGTAATCCACTAGCTGCTCACTTTTCAGACATGCTGGACGATGCGTTGTTCCCGTTGATTACACAACGTTTAACACCTTCCCCCCCCCCGCCCCCATTTCCCTTTTCTTTCAGCTTAGATATGGTAACAAACTCTTATAATGTTCGAGAAAACATTGACATTTTGACAAATTCCACGAAATTCCACGTTTTACAGGTATTCTTGTCAGATTCTGCGTTTTAGTCTATGTGCATTGTGGGAATCGGAGAGCCCTACACTTGACTCAGGTTATGCAATTGGTCCCCTATTTGAGATCCTAGAATCTCACCCACCCCCCATGCTCAGCCCCACAAGCTGAGTTCTTTGCTTTAACGTGGCTACGTTACAAGCTGCCCCCGACACCTCTGAGCGCTCTGCCTGGTTGTGTTGTTTTACGAATTGTGGAGCTCCTGCGACGGCCGCGCATTAGCCACACATTTCCTGCTTCCTCAACTTGTTTGTGTGACACATGGTGGGACTCACAGGAGCAAATGGGGAATGGTTGCTGTAATAAGCAGATTTACGTTGCTCCTGTTACGTCCCTAAATTCAAACAATTTTGTCGACACAAACCAAGAAGAGCATTCCCCCCGTGAGGACTCTTTTGTAAATATGCTGATTGACTTTGTACAAAGTCATATGTTCACATGTTATTGTTATTGTTTTGTTATTTTTAATCATATGTTTTCAACATAGACTGAAGTTTTTGCAAACAGGAAAGCAGACACCACAACAGTGACTACTCTGCTCCTCAGAGACATTGTCTGCCTGTTTGGGATCCCACGCTGCATTAACAGCGACGACGGCACCCATTTCAACAACTCTATCACACGAGAACTCTGCAAGGAACTGTGTTCTTCTGTCTAAGCTCTGCACTAACAGGTGATCGCAGCCCACACGCCTCCCACTGACGGGAACTATCACAACCTTCAGCCTGGTGATTTCAACCCTGAAGCAGTTCAAGCAAAGGAACACTCTCCAGCCCAGGTGGACCGGCCCATCTCAAATACTGCTGACCAACAACACTGTCATGAAGTGTGTGACACCCCACATGGATCCACTCTTCACACCAGTGAAGATCAACAGCCCAGCAGGATGCCAACATGGACCAGTGAAGATCAACAGCCCAGCAGGAGAACAACCTGGAACGTTGCTGTTCTGACCAGATGCTGATGACTGACGCCAATGTTGCTGCTCGTGACCGGATTATTGTTCCTGTGGCTCCTTGACATTGCCAGTATGAACCTAGGGGGACAGCAGGTTGCTTTGGAACATCCCCCTCTTAATACTGCAGCTACGGAGCCACCAGAAAGAAGCATACCAGGGACAGCTCATCCCTCCTCAACTGCAGTCTCCAGCCACCGTCAGAAACGGGAAACTGGACCAAATGCAGTCTCCACACACGACCAAATGATTTCCACAAACACCTATATCAACCTGACTAGGATGGTAGCTTATCACAGCTCAAATTCTACCAATTGTTACGTATGTGGTTTCATCCCACATAGCACAAATGAAGGCCTCCCCCTGATGGCTCTGCCCATTTCTGACTGTGACACGTGCCATTTACTTCACCTAAATACACAGACATCTTACACCCATGAACTGTGCCCAGTTACACCTGAACTGAGACCTTTACCTTGCAAAACATCCACAAGCAAGTGTCAGACATGCACTGATGTCCCTGCTGCCATCCCTCTTAGGGTAGTTCCACGACCATTAAAGTGGTGCATTAAAGGTACCGGAGTTGGTCATGACATGGGACATTCGAACTGTGACTCGCTGTTTTATCCAATACCAAGAAGTTCTCCCAGAAAATGGACTTCGGACTACAGCCCTTCACCTACAGCTTGTTCGACACTTGACATTAACTTTTCTAGGTTAGCCACAGCGGCTTCTTTTTGTTCCGTCCCAGCTGGAAAAGGGATGTACTGGATATGTGGACAAAAAGCATATGAATATCTTCCTACGGGTTGGAGCGGAGTATGTGGCCTGGGCTACGTAGTCCCAGCAATGCGAGTTGTGAATAAATTGCCTACAATTCCCTCAGGATTAAGGTCAACAAGATCCAAGCGAGATGTGTTAATCACTCATTCACAGACATATTGGAGCCGTCTATTCGGCATGCTTATTCCAAGTTATGGTGTATTGTCTTCCCTGAATCAGATAAGAGATCTTTCCAAACGTATAGAGGATTTAGCTAATACCACTTCCCTAGGTTTGTCTCTCTTATCAAAAGAGCTGGCTGCAACCCGTCTAGTTGCCTTACAGAATAGAGCAGCTTTAGACTATCTTTTAGCATCCCAGGGTGGTACTTGTGCAGTGATTGGTGTTGAATGTTGTACTTATGTGCCAGATTATAATGCTAGCCTTTCTGATGTCATTGCACATGTTAAACACATTGCTGATGAAGTGCACACCAGCGATATTAGTAGCCCTTTTGAATGGTTGGAAACACTCATTGGCCGTTGGGGTACAAATATAGTTCAATATGTTTTTGTTGGTTTAATCTGTTTTATATTTTTTGTTGTTATTTTTTCTTGTATCAGAGTAATGTGTAAAATTATTACAGCTAAGGTGACTACTAAAATGATGATTCAACGAACTACTCACAACGTACCTAAAGAATTATTTCCTGATGTTTTCGATGAATTGTGTAGAATTGATGTATTGTAATTTTCTTACTTCACTTGATTACATTTTCTTGTGTATTTACTGTTGTCCTATAGGACAAAATGGGGAATTGTAGAAGAAAATGTGTTACCTTCCAATTTGTTTTGTTTAAATATTACTTCCTCTCGGGAACCTCAAATGTCTTGCTGAGCTGCATTCGTTGTATGTAAGCCTTGTCATGTTAATGATGAGACCCTCTGATCTGTCCCCCTTCCTGGACCGTCTCCGAAACACCTTCGTCCCACATACTTGATCGGGGCCTTCATGAATGGCCCCTGTTGTGACACTATCTAGCAAGAACCCAGCTGTTCCGAGGAAGTCACACCTTTGTGTTGTCTCGGGACGTCTCTTCCCCAGAGTGAGACGCGTATTGAGTCTATGTGGATCCACTGTTTGGACCTGCCCCTTTGGTTCTGTATAAGTTGTCTCTTGCCTCACATCAGGGCAGATTGGGCTGTGTGGCAACCGCGACATTGTCTTTTCTCCACTGTCAGTGATTAAACCTCATTTGAACCAGCCACTGAATTGGACCTGAAGAGTTTCTTCAACACCCTCCTGGGTGGATTATTGCAGCAAGAGTGTGTCGTGCACGTAGTCTACAGGACAACAGCTGATCCACAGTAGAGGAACAAACCTCAGCAGGCAGCTGGATTCCCTTACTGACCTCACCGCTGACAACCCAGCTGGGAGTGTCAGCTGTAACAACCTGGGGAGGGAGGAGGAGGTGGGGGGGGGAGGTTATTTTGTTTGGGAGCTGTCAGCATGAGACACAATGCTTCCCCGCCCTCCACTCCTCCGCACGGCCAGAGGGCTGGTAATAATCATCGGATCAAAGTGAGGCCAAAGAGTTGAGAGAGCCAAATAAAATGATGTGTTTCTTCAGTCTTAATTAGGTCTGTGCTCTCGGACGGACACACAACCTCCACATCTGCCCACGACAGACAACCCCAGTGTGTGTTTGTGTGTGTAACAATCTGGGAGAGTGTGGTAAAGAACCCATGTTGCAACACGGAACCAAGAAACTGTACCTCAGTTTAGCCTTAGCATTTGTTAAAAGGATGAGAATTTATATTCCTTTACTTCTTTGCTAATTTCCTGCAAACGGACCAGGTGGCAACTTCCGTCGCTGAGAAATGAAGCCAATGTCAAAGTGCCAAAGTTCTTCAAATGGCCACTTGAGGCTGTAGCTCCTAAAGCCCATCCATCCTCATCGACCCTGATGTTCTCATAAAACCACACTGCACTCTCAATGAGGACTCCGGGGAAGGCTGTTTTTGACGGACTTAATGGTCACAGTTTTAAACAAATAATAAAAAAACACCGCAAAAATACATTTCGGCCACAAAATAACTTGGTTTAGTTTGGTAAAAAAAAAAAAAACATCATGGTTTGGCTTAAAATAAAATGAAAAGAAAACAAAAATGCAACAAAAGTACTTCTATTTATTTCACAATGCTGCTTCATCGTGTGGGACACCAGGCTGTTCCCACAGACCCCCCCTGTGAAAATGCCTAACTTTACAGCAGAATTAAACATGTTTACAGCCGAGGCTTCGTCCTGCAGGGGGTGAACTATCAAACCTCACCCATTCAACGCTTAATGATGGTTTATGTCCGCGTCAAACAGATGGTGGATCTAGTCACCGATGGACCGATCGGTGCTTCTGACTACGTGACCGTTCGTCGGTTGGAAGCAACCACTGGAATCACAACCGACTTGGCTCGCCGTCAGCATTCCTCGGCTACGAGCTCAGATGGTTAGTAGCTTCACAGCAAAGGTCACAATGGGTGCCAAGATTAGAGTGTTTTCTTGGCAACGGCAGTTAACCCCCGTGCATAAAGAGGACCCACCCCCCATCATTTACAATGAAAGCAGATTAGGAAGGAACAGAATGGAAAACCTGTACCGATGTGCAGATGGGCACCTGGATATTGTTTAAAAGAAAATTGTGGCCTCGAATAATGACGAAACTGCAAATCAGAGTTGCAATCTGCACTATACACACACACACACACACACACACACACACAATGAACGGACATAAAAAGGAGCCCCGGTTCCATCCGAGTCAGCAAAGTGCAGAAACACAGATGCAAACTTTTCCCCGATGCGAGACACGTCACCGCGGCGACGACACCTGTCGCTTCATCCCATCCCACGGTGAACCCGCGCCTCTAATTCCACAAGCTGTCCGCCCCCCAGCAGCTCACCGTTTATCAATCAGCGGGGCGTTAATGAGGCGTTAAGGAAGGGAGGAGGGAGGGGGGGTCGCGCCCTGCATTTAAAATGCATTACCCACGGGACGGGACTCCAGCGCCGCTCCGCCTGACTGACAGGGAGTTGGCATCAGGTGGAGAATCAACAAGACGACGCCACGTTAGGGCTATTAACGCTAGAGGAGCTCGACACCCAAAAACACACACAAAACACCCTTCATGGCTGCCGGCGTGACACAACAGGAGACGGATGTGACAGCCTTTTGTGCCGCCGCCGCTTCAAACTCTGTCAGAGGAATATTTGCTAACTTCACCACATCTGTCAGACGAGCACAATACCTATAATTACAGTTGTGTTTATGTCCCGTCACGCTGTCTCCGGGGCTGGAAAGGACATGTATTCATAAAAAGGACGTATATTCGTTGGGGGAGGGGGGAGTCAGTCGATTTGACAGCCGACAGAGAGACAATACACTCACTTGAATCCAATCCTGAACGCCAGCTACTAAACACTGTTCATCCTGCATTAAATGATGGTATTGTTTCCGGTTGTATCTGCGCTCGACATTGTCGGTCTGTCCCGTCTGTCTTTGTGTGAGGATGCAACGCCGACGTTTACGCAACGTCTTATCTAAATGGAATACATCCCGCATATGGAAATAAAATGTTTGAACGTCCTAATTGGGAAAATACAACCGCGGCCGACCTCCGAGCGAATGAATTCCATTATTCTTTGTACATGGGGTCTTGATTGCCAGTGTTTGCTCTGCTTCCGTGTGAGTCGGGGAAATGTTGCGGGTGGGTGAGATACATTAATTGCAACGGGCTTGATGGATTGGAGGGGAAAGCGGATCGATCAGCAGCAGCACGCGGGAGGTCTGAATGGGAGGCGAGCGCCGTGTTCAACGAAGAAAAAAGTCCTCTTCCGGCATGCGGACACCTTTCCGTGTGCAAATGCGAGGTTTTTCTATTGATGATGATGCATTGTCTTTATTTTCTCATAGCGAAAGCTTGCGATGCGTTTATCACAATAAAACACACCCACGCTGACACATGCTGAGTCATGCACAGGCCGTAAAAAAAAAACCCATTCTCAGTGGGGAGGGCGTTTATTGAGCTCGGGACACTTTTGAACAAATGTTGTGGGAACAACAAAACACTGAATTGATTATGTGAAAGTGAAGAAGAGAAAGAAAAAAACGTATTGTGAGAAAGACGTTTTTTTTCTGCCCATGCCGTAGACATCGGATTCTATTTGCTATATATATATATATATATACACATTTTTCAGTCAGTAGTCACAAATGGGTTTTCAACTTCACGCTCTGCAGGACTCTCCCATTTCTCTTGATAAGGTATCCAACCAGGCTGCGAGTATAATTGAGCGCAGGAAAAAGGTTAGCGCTTACACCGTTCTGTGTACTTAAAAAGTACATTAACTTCCCTTTTTTTTGGAGCGCATAAAGTGAATATCCTTAATTGACTCCCTGTAACCGCCGCCTCGACAGGCGCCGCCTTTCGTGTCCGTTGTTGGAGTAGAAGCCGGATCAATGCGTGGTGACCCCCCCCTCCCTCTACCGATATGTCTCATTAAACACAGACAACCTAATCAGGAGACTAAATCCTACAGTTAACTATGATGAATGAGAAAGCGAGGGCATTCGGCCTCGGGAGGGGCGAGGAGCTCTCCGGTAACCAACAGATGTAGATATAAACATTTAGAGGCGATGAAATCATCATCAAAGACATGTCTAATCTAGGAGCTCCAATTAGTCCGTTACGTCTTTACGGAAGAACCCCTTGAAGGCAATGTGGTAGTAATAACGTCCCCTTTGGCTTTTATGTGGCGAGGGCCCAGCTCCGTGTGGAAAAAGCAGGAGCATGTGCATGACAACGTACAATAGCGCAAAAAAAAAAAAAAAAGCCCAACCCCCGACCCAAAAAAACCTTGTCTCAGCCTGGGTAACATTCTTTTTCCAGGCGCGAGGGAAGAGGGCCAGTCTCCCTGGCTGCGATCTGTCTGACATCAGGCGGTGTTGCAGGCCGGTGCCAAGTAGAGCAGAGAAGCAGAATTCCCCCTGCTTACCCCGAGCTCAATGCGAGTCCCAGTCTTCACGAAGCATGTCATGAACAGAGCCGTTAGAGCATGCCAGGCAATGATTTCTGCTCCGCGAGGAGGGAGGGAGAAAGAGTCAAGGCAGATGGTTTTGACTTTATACATATTCCAGCAGAGAGCTCGGTCAGACCGGCACGACACGGCAAAACTAAAAAAAAAAACCACCACAAATGTGAACCAAATGGATTGAAAATGCAACAAAACCTTCACAAAGAGAAACCTTTACTTCCTCACACCTGCGCGGCTGGTTAATTGGTCAAAGATGGTCAAAACGCCACGTAATTATTGCTGGTGACCGTCACCTAGAGATTGATGCGGTTTAGCCCAGGCATGCCCGGTGGGAAAATCAATAAAGTGTCATCTCTGCACGACGTGGGCCGTGATGGATGACTACCACGGGATCGCAATTACAGAGACGGGATGATGAATACCGCCACCGACAATGGGGGGAAATAATTGGAATTAGGGCCAAAAGTGGAACGACTTTGATTTAGTGTGAAGATGAGGGTTCAGAATGTCTTGCACAGGTGTGTTCCTTTATTAAAAGTACAAAAAGGACCACTAACTAAGAGATATATGGTTAAGGATCTTTCCAATGGATCATCCCTACTACAAATGCTCCAAGAATACAGATCCCAAGTCTGTCCTGGGTAGAAAAATACCAACAGCATCGGGTGTTTGTTCTTAGAAAGGCCCATGTTTATCCCGACATGCACTTCTTTGAGGTTTTGCGAGAATAATGACCTTTTTTCAGTAAAAGCGTTGGAAGTGGCGTGATATTGTTATGCCGCCACAAAAGCTCTTAGTCAGAGTGGATCGGTGGAGAACCACAACCGCGGCGTGTTCAGCTGCTTTAACTTAATGCCACCAGCCGTAATGGTGGCGGACGGGGGAGGAAACACGAACAAACCTTTTTTTTTTTTTTTTTCCTGAAGGACAAACGTGTCATTTCAGGGTATGTGGACTTGTTTTCTTTCTGCGTTTTGCATCCCGGGTCATACGCCGCTGCCTCACCGCATCATGGGAACATTTTGTCTTGCCAATTCGCTACGGAGTGACACATTCCAGTCGCTGACAAACACAATGCAAATGTAACTTCAATGGGCAAATAAACATTTAAAGAGCCACGTTTGTTTAACTTCTCGCTCGTCGTCTGCTTGTCATTACGAACGGGGCGTAGCATGTGACTGCAAACACTCTCATATAGGAGATTTGGGGGGGAAATCACATCAGTCACATCTGGCTCTCGTGTGTTTTTACAGCCAAACGCGACAAATCGTGTCCAAATCATCACCTGCTCACTCGGGGCAAGTGTCTTTCACCACTTCTAAAAAAAAAAAAAAAAAACGCTTGTGATGATGATCTCGAGGGGAACGTACTCACATGTGACTTATCAAAGGCAGATGATCGGCACACCCTTTAGGTCTAATGGAATACAATTACATCTGAAATGTAGGAAAACTACAAGAGTGGGTGATTATTCTTCCATTCTGTGTGGTTTTTTTGTTTCGTGGTCTAGGCCAGCCACTTTGTTATCTGAAACTAATTACGCCGGGTGCCAAAGCAGCAGTCTCTCCAATGGTCTTTGTTGCTGTGGATCACTGGAGGGGAGATCCTTCATCCTGCTTCTCTGCTCCTATCTGCCCTCCGGGGCTCCTGCTCTTCTCCTCTCCTGCTCTGCCTCTCCACCTCCCTCAGGACGACCTCGGGTTATGTGTGCGAGGGCGTAGCGAGAGTGTGTGTGTTGGTGTGTACGCATGCGGGCATCGCTGCACTCCCACAACGAGGATTGTGTTTGCTCCACACGTACCGGGCTCACGGCTTATAGATCACGCAACACATTCTTTACCTTCAACGCTCCCCGCCCGGCTCTACTTGTTAACCCTACATCCTGAATATGGAAAATCAGGAAGGCGTTATAGAACTTCCATTCTCTCCCCATCGCGAGGATTTTTGCAGAAATCTCAAACAAAAAAACCTTCCGTTCATCCAAATTACAAATAATTAACAATTTAACTACATTCCACCAAAAAAACATGACACGTTTTTTAGAAAGAGATGTGGAATTTTAATACATCAACCTTCAATAAACCCGGCTGGAGGCAGAAATCCCAGAGATAGATATCTCATATTGATATTCATGTTTTCAAGCCAGTAGCAAAAATCAGGAGATATTGAAAGCCTGCACACGAAAATGACTTCATATTCCCTCCTGTTGACGTCTTTGGAGGGAAAACAATAAGCTTTACATGCAGCCTCAGCACCATTAATTGCATCATATTGTATCTGTCTGTTTTCTTCTATCATTATGTGGGTGAAGGCCGAGGAGCGACAGCGGGTGAATGCAAAGTCATTTCCAGGACGGGTCATGCCAACACAACAGCTCTGAGCTTTTCCCATTAATTCAAATGGTTTGCAAAAAAAAAGAAAAAGAGAGAAGAACTGCCCCGAGCCCTGAGGCCCGTGCATCTATATTCATTGCAACCTCCTGCTTGAACTAACGAGCAGCGAGGGAACTTCAAACAATCAAGCCTATCATTCTTTTCACGAGGTAACTGCACATGCGAAAAAAAAACAAAAAAAAACGCAGCAATTCAATTAATTAAATCTGTCTGTACTCCAACGCCCTCCCCGCCCTGTTTCTCCTGCCCTCAGGGAAATCAAACAATTAAGGGCTGAATACTAATTTACTCTCCCTCCCTTCATGCCTCTCACTCCTGTGATTGTCAGTCGGGGGAGACGTCCTCCCTCTTTCTGGGGAGAAAAAGTATTGTTTTTGTAGAAGGTGATGGTGATGGTGATGCACCCTGACCCCGTCTTCTTTCACGACATGATGAACGGGAAAAGGAAGCTACAAAAACCCCCAAAAATCAGAGGTCAAAGGTCAGAATCCTCATGCTTTTCCAACAGGTGTGACCTGCACTAAAGACAAGCTCAACCAGCATTTTCAGCACTGACAGAAAGATTCTGCTGTGTCATGCTTTCTTTAAATCAGCACTCGACATTTTTTTCTGAAGTTGGCGATTGATTTTCCCCAATAAAAAGGAGCCCATCGGTCAGCCGCGCTCCATTGATCCCTGCAAGGAATAAAGCTCTCGTCGTTCACCCAGGAAGTGGAACGTTATTGGCGTTCTCTAAGAGACTCTTTGTAGGCGTCATCACATCGTACATCAGAGCGGGGCAGATGGCGCACACAGCTGGAGCTCGTTTTTACGCCGCCGATGACCCGTCATGTGGAAAAGGTGAGCGTCCACCCGCCTCCTTTTATTCATTTTCATCTGGATGTTAAAAGGAAGCCAGCCTCGAGCTGCAGGGTTGTTGGAATTCTGAGGCCAAACCACTCGAGAGCACGCAGTTTTAAAATGATTTGCCTTTGTCCATATTTGAACCAATCGGTTAGCTACTTGTATTCTGTGTGAAGTTTCATCTCCAAACATGAAGGTCTGGATGCTGTGAGCCCTTCTGCACGCTGCTCCTCAGGGACCAAACTGAAATCCACTGAATCATTTATTTCGTTATTAATTTACCGCCTCATTTTAATACATCGGGTCTAAAAACGGTGGAATCGGCCGATCAAACACACACCTAGAGACATTTACGACGGTATGTTAAAGAAACGGGGCGATCGATACCATTCTCTAGAATAAATATGTGTAACCACTCAACTCTTGTCAACTTAAACCCCCAAATTTGCAGTAAAGAAACACAGAGGACGTGTCCTCGGGGGACACATCTCCTGTCAACTCAATATACGCCCTGATTTTCTCAAGAAGGACGACCTCTCGCTTTCCTCTCACCCAACGCAGTTTCCTCCTTAACCCTCCGTGAATTTACAGCCCCGCCCGTGACCCCAATTCGCTCGGAAACTCTGATGATTTTCAAGGCATCTGTGTCATGGACTGAGGAGTCCTCTGGGGTCCCCGCACCCCCCGAAGCACTCCTCAGCCTCTTCATCAAACCCCTGGCAGCTCCTATTGTTGTTGGCGACTCACAGCCGTCACCCCTGTGCTGGAGGGATGAGGTGCGAATGAGTGGGGAGGAATACGTGGGTCGAGACCCCGCCGTGTCCCGCGCCTCGACGAGGGGAGTTCGTGGAAGTTGCTGACGGCAAGAAAACGCACATGGAGGCAGGTAGACGGAGGAGGAGGAGGGCCGTCTTCACACCTCATCTGACAAAGAGAAAACACCAGAAACCTCCCTTCCAGTCGCCGTGCATCCCCCCCTCCCCTCCTCCATCTACTCCCTGTGTGTCCATCTCTCAACACCGCTGGGCCTCAGACACGCAAAAAAAACATAATGATGAGTGGGATGGGAAACCAAAAGCATCTGCTTTCCGCATGACATGGAGACGGCGGGGAAGGCTGCTCCAGGTCCCCGACTTTTCTCCGCACCATTGCCGTATATCACCGACGCTAAATTTAGTGATGAAAGACCATCCGAACTCCTACATCGGTTCCCCCATCAGGTTTTTAAATGGGTCAAAAGCAGGAACACAAAAGGAAAGGAATGATTCATCAGTAGAGATGCTACCTTTTAAGGGGGAAAAAAAGCTTTTTTTTGTTGTTTTTTTTTCCTGTGCTAGTCGACTGGAACGGATGCTTTTTTTGCTTTCCATCCAGCATTCATTTTTCACAAGGACACCGCTCTGCGTGAGCATGTGTACAGCAGGAGGGAGGGCGAAAAAAAAGCTCCTAGATCAGTTAAAAAAGAGACGGGGCTTCCTTTAGCTTGTATCTGACCGTCTGATGACCAAGCGTGGCCTCTCCGCTCAGTCAGTGACCCCCCAACACGCAGGGAGGGCCGGTCACAGGAAGGTCAGCGGACTGTGAGAACGCACCGAAACAGGATGGAGAACGAGCACAGCGAGCGTTCCCTCCCGGCTTAACTCAACCCCGTAACTCCGGCTGGATCTATTTGTCCGTCTGTCAGACGGGAGGATGGAAGCCAGGACTGCGAGGCCCGGGACTGATTATCTTTATGGTCAGCAGCCACCAAGGTCAAAGACTTTGGCTGCTTTTGTTTATTCCCTTTGGCACCCACGGAGCCTTGAGAAAAATGAGACTCCTCTACAATTTATGGAGAAAGTTAATAGGTGAAAGGGAGAGATCGCGAGCCAGAGAACAAGACAGAAAGACAAACAATCCCATGGAAAGGTAGGCGAAGACGGAGGGCCTTGGCTGACGGACGCTTAAACTAACTTTTGCACTCAGAAATCCTCAAAAACCTCCACCGAAGCCACATTTTCTGGCAATTCTCAGCCAATGTTGAAATAATTTGTCTTGTATTTCTGCTACTGCTTACTGAGGATAAAAATAAATAAAAATCAATGCATTTTGGGCACAAGGAGAACAAATAAAAGCAGTTTTATCACAAAACATTAACAAGGATACCAGTAAAGTTCAGATTTTAACAAAACAAAGCCAAATTAAAAAGGGTGTTCCACAGTTTAGGGCCATAAAAACAGGTTTTTTTAAAAATGTTATTTCATTTTGCCTGCTTACTTCCCTCATGACAGCATACAACAGCTATGACGTTATTGCAGGCGTTCTGGGAAGACAGCAACATTACAGTTTCTCTCCAAGTTGGATTATTGCTGCCATATATTAACAGTTGAAAATCCACAGCACATTAAAAAAAAACGCAGAATTTTAGATGATTTGTTTTTTAAGCTAAAACCTTAATGGTTGCAAACAAAGCCATGAACAAGAGGCAGCGTTATCTTTGCTATGTGTCGGATGGAAATGGTTTGATTAAAAAAGACAAATCTTCTAAGTGTCTCTGTGAATATTGAGGAATATCTCAATTACATTTTTTATTGTCATATCATAGCACAGTTTTCCTTAAGAAAAACCCTTCATTTAGCGGCAGCAGGTCTGGTTCCCCCTTCCAAGCCCAGCAGGACAGCCTACAGGCCTCCAGTGGTATTGCATCTGATTTTGCAGGAATCTGACCCAGTGCATGAGAATTAAATTAAAGTTTTATAACCTGTGAAAAGGTCCTTGTAGTAACTTTAATGTTACCGCAACTAGCCAACAAGTGCTTTGAATTGTCGCATAACAGCTGGCCAATATTCTGTATTCATATTGATAAAAAAAATGGGTGGCGAGAGAAACTATTTGTTGTTCTTGTATGCAATCTAAAGAGTCTGATAGCGGCATCAAGAGCAGACAGGGATGAAACATGAGGTCGTGCTCTTATACAAGGAACATTTCTAAATGCATTCACGAGATGGATGGAGCGTTGGAAATAAAGGGAATAATACGCGCTTAAACTTGATCAGCCGCCTGGAACACGTCGAAAAGTCGTGCAATAAATGTTCTCGCAGATAAAGCCTCGCATCACGCTCAATTTAATGTTACAAAGCTACATAAAAAATGGGTGAAAATGAAACACGCGGCCTCGTCTACTTTCAAAAAATCCCCCGTGTGCATAACTTTTAATGTAATCTTATCTGGAAAGGCGCGTGGTATTTACTGGTAATATAAAACGGGTTGTTGTTGTTCTGCCTTTGAATTGTTGCTTTACAAGCCAGATCTCACACGCCGGCTTCATAATAAAGGCTCTTTAAAGATGACTTGTATAAAAGATGAAAAACAACAGGGAGGGCTGTCTGGTTGTCTCGGTTTGCCGCTGTGCCTTCCATGAACCAAAAACACTAGTTTCTGCAAACATGAAAGAGGTACGTTTTTGGTTTTTGCATTGTCATTGAAAATTGATAATATTCCATCTTTTATGTTGATTTATGTTTTTACAACGTTTCATACACTGTTAATCTTGTGATTCTTTTTGGCAATTGTGATATTCATACTGTGAGACGGCACAAAATAACGAAACAAAAGTCTAAAACACAACCTCGCCCACACCGGTTCATCATTTACCTACAGAAAATGCTTCTTTATTAAAAAGAAAAATAGATATGTTTATAACTGCACACCTAATCTATACAGCATAAAGACAGGGAGCACAGGAAGGAGGGAAATTATCTCCAGAAATAAGGTAGATTCGGGCTCTAGCACCCATAACCCTTGACCTGTTTTTTTTTTTTTGGTGTTGTCATGAATATTTGCCGTTTTGTGTGTGAATGATTTGGAGATTCATTTCCACCTTTACTGTTTGTACCATCCTCAACTTCTTCTCCCCAACTTGGTTTTGTACTGTGATCAATTCAATAAATAAACAAAAAAGAATCAAAGCTGTGGAAACAAAGCCCACTCCAACTTCCTCATCACCTTTCATCATCATTAGAATGATTTAATGTTTGTATGTTTGTATTGAACAGACATCACACATTTTAAAATGCTTTGTTTTCATCTTAAATGGACATTAGACGTCAACTAAATTGAGCCTCAAAAAGCAAAAAGAGGGCATCTTTCCCTGCAGGACCCTCGATCAGCGCTCTGCTGAAGGTAAGTGATGGGACGGCTCGTCCCCCGGGAGAAACCGCTGCTTACAGCAGGTTTCATTCGGCTGTTCCATGTGGTGACGGGAGGGAGGCTGAGGAATAGATCCACCAGCTGGAGGCCTGAGACCCCCGTGGTCCGTCTGGTAAACGGCTCAGGGCGGAGAGGGGAAGACCCTATCAATGCACAAAATGTCTTTTTTTTAACAAGCTTCCTTTTCTTCAGTATGATACTTAAAGTTCCCTTTCTATTTAATACTTTACTTGTGTTCACGTTATCAGCTGATGATGACGATGACTTCAGTCAAGTAGGAGAACTCTTATGTCCAGATGTTAAACTGAGAGAATATTTACATATTTTATGTCTTCAAGTCTGTGTTTTAGTTCAAATACTATAAAGTATAATACTTCATTTATACCATATAAGAATGAAGGGGCTTTTTGAAAGCTCAACAAAGAGAAAGTAACATTACTTGAGTTGTTTGTTGGCTTTCAAGAAACCTTGAAGCTTCTGGTTCAATAAAAAACAAATTTACACACAAAACAGAACGTTAAAAAGGACGGGCGAATGAAGGGACGGGCCGTTCCAACAGCGTTCCAGTGTTACGGGGTGTCTCCTAATTAATTAGGAACACCGAGTGGCGAGTCCACCTTATTAATTACTGCTCTAAGCTTGGAAATAATTGGAGCTTCTGAGGAGGCAACTCAAAAGAGAGAGGCTCCTTCCAAAAAAAAAAAAAAGAAATTCCCTTTTGAAGGAAGTAGTTAAAAGGCTCAGGACAGAGACAAGCTCATTTCCAAGGCTTGTCTTTGAAACTAATGAATCACAGTATATCATGGCCTTGCAGCCGCAAGCATAGCAAGACAGGTACAAAGGCACCAGTTAACCTCGGTGCATCCATCGGAGAGTGAACGTTTGTCTGGGGAGAGAGGAAATAAATGAGCGTTGGTAAGGATGCAGTATATCCAAGTCACATGGGCGTATATCTGCTCATGACTCCAATTACTTTCACTTTAATCAATCAGGCGTTTTGGAGCCTTGAGTTCGCATTTTTTGCAACCCGAAGTGACACGAGAGAGTGGAGTTAAGTCCAACCAAAAGCTGAATAAGCAAGCGGTAACCTCCAGTGCTGAAATATGAAGCCAACGTGGAAGTGCCAAAAAACTGCAGTTCTTCCAAATGGCCACTTCAGGCTTGCGCCGAAAGTGAGTCAATCTCCAATATATCCAAATGTCCAAGCACAAATCAACATGCTTACAACCTGGTTCCTCATCCCGCTGGGTTTTTAATAAAAGTCACCCGTTTAAAATAATATAAAAGCTTAAATTTAGGAATATTTGGGTATGTGGCTCCTTTACTAGCCATTAGTCACCTGGGCCAATCTAAGCGTTAGCATACCCCTGCTTTATCGACTCTAAATGGAACCGTAATTTACTAAATGGAGACTTGAAACGTGTGATTAAGACCATAATCACAGGTTTACTATGTTCACTGAGGTAATAAATCAAGTGACAATTAGGGTAATTTCTCAAAGACTTCTAGACAATTTGATTTCTTTTTCCAACCAGAGGAGTCGCCCCCTACTGGCGTGTAGAGAGGATGTGAGTTTAATGCTCTCAGCTGCATTGGTTTGACCTTTTCAGACCCAGAGGTCGCTGCCTGTGTACAGCACACACCTGCCAATGACTTATGGGGGCTAGCCTCGGCTAGCCATGTCGCCATGGGAACAAAATGGGATCATAACGAGATGAGGATTTCTATTCTTATCCAGTAAATCGTCAGCTGATTGGAGACTAGTGTTGCTCAAGAAATCACATTCAAGATTCATAAGAAAGTTTAAAGTCTATTATGCTTTGGCATTTTTAAAAAAAAAATTTGTCATAATGGTATGAAGCTTTTGGGTTTAAGAAATATCTCAAAACCATTCAGATCAATAGAAAAGTTGACCTTTAAGGAACAAGTGTGAAGTTAAGAGCTTGTCGAAGCAGTTATTGCAGACATTACAGCCTCGAGGAAGGATTCGACACGCTCCTTGTCTTCTTCCTGGCTCGATGACAAGAGGAAGGATTCGATAAACATGCGTCACGCATCAGGTTCGACGTTCCTTAAACAATCTGTGTGTGGCTCAGCAGCCGAGGACAATAACTCTACAAAAAGGAGGTCACAAGAGATGTCTTTTCTCTTTTTTTCCTCCCCAGAAAGGAGCTGGTTATTTGTGTGGCGTCTTCAGCCTTCTGTTTGTCCAGCTCCCCAGGAGAGGTTGTTTCCTGCTCGTGTTCTCAGTCAGACATGACAATGTCTTCTTTGAGAGAAGCAACAGGTCACACACCAGCAGCAGTCCAGCCTGAGATATGGAGTTAAATAACAAAAAACAAAAAAAACTGGGACAAATTGCAGTCTGGATTCTGTCCAGAGTGGAATTGTTCTTCCAAAAACACCAGAGAGATAGAAGAAGTTTGCAGCCAGGGCCTTTCAGGAAACATCCTCGCCCTGCCCTCCATCCGGGAGGAAAAGGCCGGATTAAAACGTGTCCGTTTGTCTCGCGGCACAACCGATTCCAAAAAGACGGATAGCCAAACCTCCAGGCCCCTTATGCTGACGGCTAAACAACATGATGAGCAACCCGAGAACATCCTCCACCCAGCTGACGAGCCCCAGGCCTCCTTTTCGGCGAGTCCGTTAGCAAAGGGAAACACATAAGGAGAGCATGCTGCCTGCTTCGCTTGGAAATCATCGAGACTGTGCTTCATGGTTTCTCTCATGGGTTCAGAGCCTTGGAATAAAAGGACCTCAGCCTTCAGGTCATGAAGAGCAAACGTCCGTCATCTATTTTTCCTTTCAGGAAAACTTTGAGAATTTGAAGCTTTATTTGTGTCATCCTGGGTGAAAATAGGACGTTTATAAGAGACACCTGTGGTTTTGTGACACCTTCTTTAAATAACTACATCCTGAAATCCCTGACAACGTCTCCCAACACCACGTTTTAGGATTTTAATGTTTGGCATTGAACATCGGCAGCCAAGCTCATTAAAGACGTGCTGTAACGCCTCAGGGCTTCATTCACTGTTGGCTTGTTTTCTTGCACGGATGCATATCTGACTCCGATGACGATCAACAAAACGCAGCTCACAGAAACACTGGCAGCTAAAACCAATACTATCTGTAGAGCACATGCTCGGTGTTTGTGGGTAATATGTTTCCCCACGAGGCACCGAATGATGATGATAACAGTGAACATTATGTTTGAATCTCCTTCGGGCACACGGAGTCGGAATATTGTTTGATATTGATGATTTAAAAAAGGTACAGGAACACATGGATGGGAATAGCAGACCACTCAAGGGGGAGGGGGGTCTTGATCTTTCAGGCTCCGGAACCATCATTTGGAGCAGCCTGAGGCGGCGTGCGCCCTTTCTGTCCCGACAACAGGCTGCTTTCAAAAACGCCGTCCGGAAATGTCGGAATATATGACGCCCATGTTTCCTGCTTCCGCAGCCGTTAATGCCCAACAGTGACCCGATGCTCCATATTGGCTACGCAAACACAAGCTTTTATATATAGAGAATACTTTTCATCATGTTCCGGGCTTTTCTAAATGTCATCGGTGCCACAGCTCACTGCCAGAGCACATTTTACCAGATATCGAATGGAAATAGTAGCAGTTACAACAAATATAAGGGGAGGCTGAAGTATGACAACGTGTCATTCATGTGGAGGAATTCTGAAAGTATCAAGTCAATAGTTCATTTCAAAACTATCCGTCTCTCTCCAAGTGGCTGATTTATTATAAATGGACTGATGGCATGTGACAGCTCAGCATGTCACTCCTGTCAGATGGATTTTGAAGATGAGAATATCGGATTTCTTTGTAGGGCTATGAATACGACAGGCTGATGTTTCAGTTTCATACATCATACATATAAAAAAGTCAGAGACTGTGTTATAAAACTTTTTATTCAAATGTGTAGTTCGGGCGAGGACGGATTTTATTCCCTCCAGCTGTTGACTGGGCTTTCTAAGAAGAAGATTCTAAGTTCTGTGATGCATTATAAAAGACTTATGATGTGTTATAAGCTGCTTATAACACTATGTAATTGTAGTTTTAAGCACTCACACATGATTTTTGACGTTTTGTTGCAAGGGTTATAGTGTATTATTATTCCCATAGCTGTAATCAATTACAATCTTTTCATAGTTCATTATAAAATAATAATGCATTATTAACATTTGTGAGCGCTTTTAACTATGATTATACACTGCTATAAGCGGATTATAATGCATTAGAAATAGGTATTTTATGCGTTATAGACATATAATGCAACTGTTACAACTGAGGCTGAAGGTTAAAACGTAAAACTATCAAATGTTAAAACATATTCCACCTAAGAAGCATTTTAAATAGTTAGACTGACCTTTTCTATTGTTTTCTGGCCTTTCGTTCAGCCAATTAATACGTGAGTTGAATTAGGAAGACTTAAGTTTTGCAACAAATAAGCAGAAACAAGGAAGAATATAATCATTCCAAGCAGTTTGCAATAAACTTTTCGAGCGGCCGATCTTCCCGAGGCGACCTCCGCTAACTCTCTGTAACACTGACGGGGTGATTTGAGTTCAGGGCGCCCGCCGAGCACGTTCACCTCTCGATGCAACGGAGATGATCACGTTCAGCTGTGCAGCACACCTCGTTCCTGTTTGCTTGCCAGTGCTATTTATTAACAAGGACCTGAGAAAACAAATATAAATCCGGGGGATTAAACTCAATCATTTCATTCTGGACCGCAATGTCTTTTTTTTTTTTCCTCTCTCCTCTCCCTCCGCCTCTCCACTGATGCCGGCTGTGTTTGAACAACTGGATTTCATCAGCGGCATGCAGCCAAATCTGCCAGCAGCCTCAGACACACACAAAAAACCCTAAATGTCAGCGCAGCAGGTTCTGGTTCTGGCGCGTCGATCCTGCAGAGCAAACTCCGCTCTACCTCCCGTCCTGGTCGGGATTCCTCTCATCAAACATGCATGGCAGGAAGTAGCTTGGGAGGTGTGTGAGAATCCGCAGATGACACGAAGAAAAAAGAATAATGCAGCCCTCGCCAGTAATTAAACCTTGTTATCCCGACTTGCTAAGGTTCAAGAGTAAATTCTGACAGATTGGTATTTGGACAGCACGGAGGTTTGTTTGAATAGAGTCTTTCCATCACGCTCGAGCTCATTAGAATGATCTAGATTGCACCTCTCCGCCGTCTGTTTGTTCCTCTTGGCCTGAGGTTCGAGGCTCCACTGTGGACTTTACGTTTTAATGCTATTGGACAACGATGACAGCCCCTCCACACATGAGGACAATGTGGGGGGATGCATGGGAATGCCACTTTTTTTCCCCCCCTCCTACTGGAAAGTTTGGTTCCCATGTTTTCACTGTCAGGGAAACGTAATTCCACCGCTATAAAAAGGGGAGAAAATCTGACAACGTGCAAGTCAGCTTTTGCACACCACCTGTGCAGAGCGGGAATGTTATTCGACAGACTGTGGTTTCCCCATCCAGATATTTTTTCAAAGCAGGTAAGCCATAAAATGTGCGGTCGCGGGGCGCTGAAAAGCTCCCTCCCACAGTCTGCAGGTGGAATTTACATATATTAAGTCTGGGAAAACAAGTGAGATTAATGGCCGACGCCAACATAAAAACCCATCCGCTCCCTCTCTGTCTCTCTTCCTCTTCCTCTCTATCACGCAGGACAGCTCCTGCTCATGTGTGGCAGAGGAGCTGGATGGGAGAACATATTGCTCCATCAATCACGGTCGTCTCAATTCGACTCGGAGGGTTCGTCTCGAGTCGCAAAAAACGCAAAGATGACAAATATTCCTCTGAACAGATGCGGCTGCTCTGTCAGACTGTACCTATTCACAACAACCTGATCTCTTTCAAATGATGCCCTCCCCCTCCCCCTCCCCCGCTTGCCGGTCCCTTGACTTGACACCGTGTTGACAGTATCTTAATGCGCAGAGCGAGGAGCGTGCGTTCAAACGAAGCCTCCTTTCTCCCCCGTGTCATCCCAGCAGATCAAATGAACAGAGGAGGAAGATGTCGGTTCGCATCAGCGTCTGGCTGATGTATTCAAGAATCCCCGACTTTCAAGTCTTTTTGTTTTTCGGCACACAGATGAAGACTCGGAGAGCAAACCGTGCCCGTTCTAGCGGTGCGATAGAGAACGAGTCCCTCCTTCTACCCTGCTGTTTGAGTGCGACACGCGTGCTTGGCTACCAGCCGCAGCCCCCGGGCGGTGCACGTGTCGCCCATTTTGGGGTTTCCGAGCGGAAGGCCGAGTGTGAACGGAGGGAGCACTTACTCGTTTTTCTCCAGGGCCAAGAGCAGCTGCTCACCTTCCGCCTCGATCAGGAGCTGCAGTGACGCCGGGTGACTCTGAGGAGGAGACGGGAGGAGGGGGTGAGGAGATTCGGTCAGACAGCGTGTTTTGATTTGAGAAAAGATGGTTGTATTTAGTGAAATTAAAAGGGTACTTATGTGTGGTAATAAAACCAAAAAAAAAACATCAAATTCTTCGAAAAGCTTAATTACAATCCCAATGAAACTTTGACTGAACCACTCGGCGCAGCGAGGGGGAAAAAAGAAACATCACGGCTGTTTTCAATTGAGTGTTCGGAAATCCTTATGAGGCGACTTTGCATCTTAAAACAAGAGCTGAGAGGATTAGCTTTATGTTTATATTCCATTTGACATTAATCCTGCAGAAAAAAACACGAGTCCCCGCAGCGTTATGACACGGCGAGAGACCGCGGCGTGTCCGTTAGAATCCGATGAAGTGGCACCCGAGTCGTACATCACTCGCTGTCTCACACACACACACACACACACACACACACACACACACACACACACACACACACACACACACACACACACACACACACACACACACACACACACACACACACACACACACACACACACACACACACACACCTCCACATGTCGACACTTAACCGCCCTCCGCTCGTGTGCTGCCTGCACTCTCACCCAGACGGACAAAAATCCTCTGTGTCATATTCTCCATCGCTTGGCAACCACACACACACACACACACACACACACACACACACCCACACACACACACACACACAGATGTAGTTCAATCTGGGTCAACTGTGGCAGAGAGCGCTGCTCTGGGTTAAGTCCCCCCCATGAAGAAGAAGGTTTCACGAGTCATGTTGTGTTCAATGTTCTCCATGCATTCCTCCACCTCCATCCTGCTGTGTAATGTTTACTTTCTGACTTTGGGGAGAACACAGATACGCTGCCTGTTTGGAGGTGTTGTTAAGGGAGCTCTATCTTCAACTCAGCACTTTATTTCACCTTCATTACGAGTTTTCTTTCAGACGCAGATCTGAGGTTTTTTCGGGTAACGACGTCCCAAAGAAACCTCGTGGCGCCAACTGTTCGTTTAAGCCAGAACAAATTAATTCACTAATGAATTACAAATAACACAACCTGGGAAAAAAATATATCAGCCTGGAAGCCGTGTATTCTGGTTTTACAAAGTCTGGAATTAGAACACCAAACAGGCCCACGGATTATCCAGATTTCACATCTAAGATGCCGATATGGTGCCTGTTCTTGAAATCTACTCGCATTTTATTTCAGAAAACATTTCATCTGGATTTCACGCTCGAGTCAAGCATTCGGTCAATCAGTAGGTCATTGGAATAAAAACGGATGACCCCCTCGGGAACATGAATCCGTCTACGTGGCTGTCGGATTATGAAATAAAGTGTTAGGTGTGCAAAGTTTGGTCGTGAAGGAAGCTTTGAGTGTCATAAAAACGTGAAAAGCCAACCAAAATCATTAGGAGACATCTTCAGGGGACCGTGAATATCTAGGATAGACCACTAGAAGAGCTAATTTTCTTCACCTGGAGTCGGAGCTGGCTGACGGGTTTCCAGTCTCGTCCGACGCGCTGCAGAGGAACCGTAGTCCCATAGTGTTCCTGCTTTGCTGTCGGTCTGTGTCGGACAAGTTTCCCTGGAAAAGAAGAACACAAACCGCCATATGAGAAACTTCAAAGCTCACGCTTTATTCTCAATTCCATCAGCATCTGTAAAAACCAGACCGTGTCTGTCTTCAAACTTCTCAACTGATTCTCTACAAACAAAATGATGAATATTAAAAAAAAGCCCTGATGTTTATTTAGCACCGCAGGACAGCTGCCTCGTTAAATTAAGTGCCACTAAAAACTAAAATCATTTGATGGATGAATGTTTTTATTTCTAGTAATGATTATCCACGCTGACACAACGTCCTCGCCCATCCCGAACACGTGTTCCCGCCTTATTCTCTCAGCCGAATGGAACGGTGCTAATCGAGAGCCGTGTGTTGAAACCGGGGTCGCCCTTCTGCCGCCTCCAGGTGCCATCGGGATAAAGTCCAGGATGCATTGTGGGGGATTAGACGGAGCTTTTAGGGGCATTGTTCTCGCCGTGTGTTGCCAGTCATTTAAGACTTGATTGACCGAGGTCCCCAAACGTGTCACCAGGGGAGGAAGTGTTAGAAAAGCAGCCATCAGAGGAAAGCTGCCTACCAAGAAGAGACAGGAGCTGCAATCGTCTCTAAAAACGACGCACAGAAAAGCATCAGGAGGACATCGCTGATAGGGTTCAAGCTGTAATCGGTTCCTCGTGGCGGGAGGGGGGGCTATACCGTTACAACAGGGGTCTTTAGCCCCGTTTGTTTGAGCGCAAACATCCTAAATCTCTATTTTTGTTTGTTTTCCTCCACTGATGCTCGCTCTCTCTCTCCGATTTGGATTTCAGGGTTTACATCAGCGTGAAGTCAAGTGTGCGTGTGGTCCGAGCGTAATTTATGGCGCGTTTTGAACTTTGTTGCTTTCTTCTTCATTTTCAAACACACACACACACACACACACACACACACACACACACACAAACAAAAAAGCACACTCTAGGGGACGGAGATTATTATTTCCAGCAGATTCAAGGTTCTTCCTTCGAGGTTCACATCACTCCTGTCTCTCTTACGCATGACTCACCCGGTTTAAATTGCTGAGTCTGCTTATTATCTGGCATTAATAACCCAGTTCAGGCGGAGCCCCCCCCCCCAACCCCCGCCTCCCACCCCCAGCTGAGCTTTGTTCTGGTTCTCCTCTGAGGAAACCACCACTCTGGAGTTCATCACAGAGCCGCTCCAGCTGATAGCCGAGAGCCCGAGGTGACCAGCTCAGCAGTCCTCACCCAGCTCCGGCACGGTGATGAGAAGCAGGCTACGGCCAGGGGGGGAACACACACACACACAGACACACACACAGACACACACACACACAGCCGGAGAAGCATCCTACCCTCATTAGTCTTAGTACAGCACGCCCCCCCCGGAGGAGGTGGGCATGCTGAGTAAGGAAACGCATGACAACCTGTGAAAAAGCAACGGACGGATAAACAGATGACGGGAAAACAATGAAAGGTTGACGGGGAAAGGTCAAGTCCACATCGGGGTTAGTCCATTTATAGGGAAACACACACACACACACACACACTTTGAAGGCGAGGTTCACAACCATACAGCAACTTTAAAAAGGACACAACTGAATGACCATTTTGTTAACGCAGTGCTGCTATGGGATTTCATCTTATAAACGACGTTATATTAGTGGAAACAGTCCGAGAGGCTCACTTTGTTTAGTTTTTTTATACTTTTTCGGCACTTGGGAGACACATTTGGTGAAAGTTGGCGAGGCCGTGGTGTGTGTGTGTGTGTGTGTGTGTGGAGGGTGTAGCTGGCTATAAGAGCCACCAGAGGCATCGAGGGAGTGGTAAAAACAAAAAGCGGCACCAGAACCCCAAAGCCTTATTTATACGTTCAATAAAGGAGAGTGTAAACAGAGGTCTTAATAAAGCCCTGGCCGTGATGGGCTCCCTATATGCTCCGGCGTACACAAGGGGAGTTTGTGCCATTTATACTGCTCCAATAAAGCCAAACGTTAGGTGGAAGTGTGACTGCGTGTTTGTTCTTGTGCGACTGAGAATGTGATGCAGACTTATGACAGGATAAAGCAATTAAATCAGCTGTTCCCCCCCAGCAGGGCGATTAAGAATGAAATACATCTATTATGGACTCCATATGTGCGGCCGTTGTTTGGTTGTTTTAGTGGTTTGTCTGACTGGGACCGGGAACTCCCAGTTGGAGGTAAATCTGGGTCGTCACGTGACGATTAACAAGATATAAAGAAAAATGAACTCAGTAAACATTGTAAACGTGAGTTTAAGGTCTCGATCGCTCACTTCTTCTACATGGTGTACATTAAGTAAATAATGGTCTCATTTAGAATGAATTACACGATTGTAAATCTAGTTTTATCGGCACACAGTGAGATTTACCCTCTGAATTTAACCCTTCCCAGTATGAGGAGCTACTATACAGCTCACCATGGAGCAGTTCTCTGTGATTGGCTTTTTAGTTTATGATCATTTTTAGAGGCGAAATACCAAATTCTCACCTGTTCTAACCTCGATATCCCGCCATGTAGCTAAATCGATGCTAGCTGGGGGAGTTAAAAGTTCCTGATGGGGAATCTTTTCCTACTTTTATCCCAAATTAAAGCCTATATGAGCAGCTAGTCCAATAGGAACACATGAACATCCTCCATTCTCTCAAGTTTTCCTTTATTACTGCCCTTTCACAAATCCACCCCCCTCCCTCCCTCAGCAAAACAAATCATCCAGCTTTATAAAACCAGAGCCTGCTTTCTCACAACCAACCGCACCTCACTTCCTTGACAGGTAGCCACGAAATGATATATTCATAGCAATCTTTGCTTTTCCCCGACGCAAATGGCACGCCGTTCTTTTCATCTGAGCACACGATGAGGCGGCTTCACATACCTTCAACACATCAGTAAAGCCCCCACCCCCTCGTCAAAGTCACCCTGGCGCAGGAAAACGCACACAAGGGCACACACACACACACACACACACACACACACACACACACACACCGTTGAGATCAGTTGTATCCAATCCGGAGGATACGTCGGATTGGAAATGAAAAACAAACCCAGCTCGGATGACAACCTTTTGACGTGAAAAAGTCCCCCGAATGTTACAAAAACAAGCGCGGCGGAGACACACTTGAGACGATTCCAGCATCGCTTGACACGGATGGACATAGTTTAGAGACTAGTCAAGCCTTGAAAAAGGAAATAAGAGCATGTGGGACTAATTAGGGCAAAGTGGTGAGTTTAAATTGGCCTGGTGCGAGCCGAGCTATGACACAACAAAGACAGAAAAAAAAGGTATAAAGAAAAATGTCTCTTTGTTTCCATATGGCAATGTGTTCTTGATAAAGCAAATCTAATAACATGATCACTTTTTCAGCCATTTTTTTCTCTTTAATCAGAGCACTGACTGGATTGGGGACGCGATCCAGAAACGTTTGTGAGCCAACAGTTGGTTCAGACATCAGAGGGGAAACTTGGTGAAAGTTTATGGCTGTTGTTCATTTAATAATGGGTGATTGGCAGGTATGCCACGACTCAATTTATCCCCAATCATTAGGCAAATTATGCTAATTCAAACTGAGTGGTGATTGGGAATAAAGGATGAATGATACATCGGGGGGAGCAGATGCTCTTTCATAAATGACCTTGGAGACAAAAGCAATGAACTCCGCTGCCTTTCGTCATCTTCTAGGCCTGCAACGAATCGTCATTGCCATTTTTGACTGATGTTAATCCTTTTTGATGAATCCTTTGTTCAAGAAATTGCCAAAATGTTTGGAAAAAAAGCCCATCCCGGTCCAAAAATGTGTTCCAAAGTCCCAAACATATTACATTTCTATTTGCAGCAACAAGTAGCCAACTAAAAATAAATTGGGGTTAGTTGACTCATAAAGAACTCATTATGAACATGACAAAATGTCTTTTTTTTATTACATTCTTAAAAGTGTATCCTGGGGACAGTGGATCACACAAAACATGCTATTTCAGGACGTCACCTTGGGCTCGGAGAACTTCAGTTTCCGTCTCAAAATAGATGAAAATATGACGTAAAAACGGAGAAAAGCAGCAGATTATTAGGTATTTGGGTTCCCTAAATCGCCTAGTTCAGACACAAATTTTTTTTTAAATGTGTCCAAAAATACATCTTAAAATGAATACAACCTATAATAATCAAATATAAAATGTCATCTTTGTTTAATATTATGTTGTGGAATTGAAATGCCAATATATATAATTTAAAATCTGAATCTGTCAATTTTTATTTTAACGGCTTAGCATCGTTACAAAGTGCTGTTATAGATGGCACTATAAGCACCACACATTATTATTGGCCCGGTTTAATAAGCAACACAGTTTTATACAATATGTAATATGGGGGTCTTGAAGACCTCTGGCCTAGTTGACTAATCGTCACCTCGCTCCCATGTCATCGTGGGGGGATCGTGGGGGGATTACGGAGTTAAAGGTGAAAAGTGCCTGGTAATCTTGGCCCGACTCCACGGTAAGCATCTGACCCATTTGTGTAGGGACATTATGTCAACACCCCGAGGGTTGCAGTAGGAAACATGGAGACCTGTTGGTGACATCATGGCAACAGGAATCCGAGAGAGAGAGAGAGAGAGAGAGAGAGAGAGAGAGAGAGAGAGAGAGAGAGAGAGAGAGAGAGAGAGGAGGGGGTATCCTTAAATCAAATCTAATAAGGTAGCACCGTGTCAAAAGTCACAGCTAGGAGAGTTGTTAACGGCTCGATTTATAGGTGGATTTTTATTTTATTTTTTAGAGCACATTCAGGGTCATAATCAAGCTGTTTAACACGGAGCTCCCTCTACTGGTGAATAGCTCTTTTGTGTGTTCTCTCTCACTTCCTGTCCCCTCCTCGTACACTGAACTCATTTACTGTCACGCCAGCATGATGCCAGCATAATCACTCTATGGAAAATGGATGATCCTGCAGAAACACCCCCCCCCCCCCCCCCCCCACTGGCTCAGCAGGAGGTTAATGTTGTCCGAGAAAGCAGTGGCGTTTAACGCCGCCGGCGGGCGACACCGTTACGCTTCCCCCTGCTGCGAGGGGGCTGCACTCGCTGCCCGGTGTGTGTGTGTGTGTGTGTGTGTGTGTGTGTGTGTGTGTGTGTGTGTGTGTGTGTGTGTGTGTGTGTGCGTGTGTGTGTGTGTGTGCGTGTGTGTGTGTGTGTGTGTGTGTGTGTGTGTGTGTGTGTGTGTGTGTGCGTGTGTGTGTGTGTGTGCACCTTAGCAACAAAAAAAGGTCAGAGTCGGAGAGCTTCTGGAGCAGAGCTGTGTGAAAGCTTGTTAATACGGTCCCTATGATGGATTTCATTTACAGCGCCCTGGAACTCCTCTCGGACATGGGAAGCAGATGCCTGGAGCTCATTCAAAGCACTAGAAAACGTTTAGGAAAAAAAAAAAAAAAAAACTAAACCTCAAGCCACAGCAGACAGACAGAAAGAGAAAGGGGGGAGGCTGCTATGTCACCATAGATCACCAAGTGATTGGTCAGCATCCATTAGACATCAGATTACACTCCATTAACGTTCGTTTGTCACTCATCAACAACATATAATTGTTAATTGCATCCCTTTAAGACATGAGCTTGATAATCTGGGTATTATAATATGAATCAAGGACTATTTTCACCGGGTATTGGATTTTTTTAACAATCTCAGACTGATCACGTTCCTTGCAGCTCCTCTGTGTTCCACTTTTACTGTCCACCCATCAGACGAAGCAAGCAGAACTTTTTTTTCGGGGCCAATTTGTTCCAAGCCGACCCAGGTAGGAGGTAACCTGTCTCGTCCCCGGCTTGTCCCCTTCTCGCTGAAGGATCCGGGAGGTGAAACCTGGGCGGATGCTGCGTGCCAGGCTGGAAGATGGATGATGTAAAAAAAGACATCTCAGCGGAAGACGATGACCGGACGTTAATATGGGATCCAGTCAAAGCAGGTGAAGCTGAGTTATTCTTGTATGATAGCATACGTGATTCATTATGTTACACCTTTAAAAAAAGGGCTGCAAAACAGAACACAAGGACTGACCAGAACAGGCTTCTAAACTGTCGTTTTTTTGGAGGGGTGGAACTTGAACTAACCCAGATAGATTTAACACCGACAAGAGATATCCGAGCCAACTGGGCCGTCCCTCTGACCAGACGAGAGAGGAGAGGCCCGGGGAGAGAGCTCCACCTCTGACCTGACTGGGTGTGAAAGTCCAATGAGAAAGTCCAGATCCGGCGTCGGGTTTCGGGGCTCGTGCGTCGAGCGTTTCGTCTGAGAGGGTCAAACGAGTACAAAGTATAGCTCTAAAAGAAATTCATGCAACACATGTAAGGGTCGGGCCACATGAGCACACTCCAGCTATTTCCCCCCTCTTCTATATAAATATCCCCAGTGCGGAGCAGCAACTGCTTGATCGATCTGCACTTAATGCACGACCAGACATCGGCCAACTCACCGTGGCCTCGTGGGTCTCAAACAATCCTGAACAACTCATCTGGAAGATCTGGTTGCTGGAAAAGGACACTGAATGCGTCTGCCTCGAGGTGGGCCACATCGCGGCGATAATGTCTCTCCTGGGGACGACACCGTTTCACTGAAGGAATGTTTTACTACGGCTCCAAAAATATATTCTCAGTTCAACTTTCATTCGTCTGAGCGTGCAAGCCTGCTGGAGGCAGACGGAGTCATGTCGGCGGAGGCGGTGGGCTTCGGCGGGGGCTAGTAAATAGCGGCTGACACTAAGTGTGTCAACCATCGGAGGAAATCATTCACGAACGGAACAGGAGCACGCACAAGACAGACGGGGGCGAGCTGACGAGGAGGCGCAAGGGGGGCGGCGTCATGAAATATGTATGCAAACATGATGTTGCGTGGGGCTCCATCTTTCCTTAGCAGCCTTGAATTCCTGACAGTCTGCAGACAGAGAGACCCATAAAAAAAAAAGGGGAGCGCTAATGATTCAGACTCATTGTGGTTCAAATGAGCTGCGACTCGTTATTTTTCATTAATCCAACAGTAAATTTGTCTTTAAATGGTTCAGAAAATGTGAAATGTGGAAGGAATTCCACTGGAGGCCCATGGTAACGTCTTCAAAGCGCTTGTTTTGTCTGACCCAAACATATTCGGTTTGAAATGATATCAGACAGCATGAAGCGGCACATTTGGGTCGATTTAGCAACATAAATGATTCTAAAAATAAAAATCAACCGACGGTTTCATCCATTACACAAATGGAGCCTCCCGTGGACTCGCACCGCTCCCTCCGTCCATTCATCTCCATCAGCACAAATTACCCATGAGCAGGTAAACATCCCGTCAACACAGATCTGCTCAGACTTCCCCTGTCCAACACACACACACACACACACACACACACACACACACACACACTTCCACACTCTTCCCCAAGTTTTTTTGTTTTACACATTTGCCCTCACTAGTAATTAATTCCCAGGATTCAACAGTGTGGGTCGTGACTGGCAGCAACCCCCCCACCCACACCCACACACACACCCACACCCACCCACACACACACCACACACACACACACACACACACACACACACACACACACACACACACACACACACACACACACACACCAGACGTTGCCTCATACTGTGTAAAGTGTCCTTGTTGAATCTCACCTCGGGGGAATGGAGCTCTGGCGGCTGCATCATAAGCCACGGCCCAAAGGGTTGCAACAAGTGAGACACACACACACACACACACCACACACACACACACACACACACACACACACACACTGTTGCAGTTATTTGTCATGTGGTTCCGGCTTGTTGCATGAACGTAATGAAAAGAAGAAAAGAAAAAAAGCTACTCGACTTGTGACTTTTCTGATTTTATGTTCCCGACAAAAATAACTTTGGATTTCATCCATAATGAAGAAAAACTGAAGAATGTTTGAAGTGCCTCAAAAAAACTAAAGTGTGCTTCAAGCGAAGGCAGAAATGCCTCCAGTGTTACCACTGATTACCAAAGAGAGTTCCCAGCATCATCAATTATACAGCAGTGCTCTGAGGTGGACTGGATGGACTACATACACACACACACACACACACACACACACACACACACACACACACTACTAGGAGAGAAAGCTGTGAATTGGGACAGCTCGTTGTTTACATTGGAGATGATGCATTTTTTTATGAATACATGATGCAGCAAAAACATGAATGGAATAGACACGCACAGGCAAAATGCACAATCAATATACACACCGCAGCTTTTTTTCTTCATGTTTCCAAAGGTTGCATATCAAGTCATAAAATAATACTACTTTTATGCATGCAGTCTTACCTGCAGCAGATGATGAGATCACCGAGACGGAGACGCAGAAAGCCTGAAGAGCTGTCAAAATCACAAACTTCAGACTCCGGCTCCCGAGGTTCATGATGCCCGGCTGGAAGCGTGGACGAGGACTGGCTTCACTGCAGCGCGACCATCATACGATCCAGCGGCAGCTGATGCGCGAGGACCCCGCGCACACACGCGCGCGCGCGCACACACCCCCAAAGATAGAAGGACTTCCTGAAATATGATCAAGTATGTGAGGAGCGGAGCTGTTCGGAAATCCCGAGGACAGCTGATCCAACTCCATCCACTTCGTGTCCCCCGTTCACAGACACGGTCCGAACGCGCCTCGCCGACAACAACTACAAAGAAAAGTGAGGTAAATGAAGAGCGACCGGGGAAAACGCGAACAAGGAGCCGACAGAAGCCGCTGCTGTTCGGTCGCAAACTGGAATGACATCGATTCCTGGGTAATTACTGGCGAGAAGTGTTGTCTTATGAGAGGGGACCATGTGCTTCAATGAAACGCTCCGCGAGGTCCTAGCGCCGCCCTCGCCCAGCAACGAGAAAGCTGCCGGAAACAAGAAAAGCGCCACTTCCCTTCCCAGATTTCAAAATAAACTACCCCAGTGTCAATCATAATACACTTTTGCAATAATGTACATTAAAATAAATAATGTATATGTTATACGTTTAGGCTAAAATAACTTTAATTAGATGAGTTTAAATCTTGTCTTTGGAAACAAAAGTTTGATAAAATAACATTGACTCAAATGTTTACTGGGCTTTCCCGGTGAAATGCAATTGGAAGCTCACAAAAAAAAGCTACAGTTAGGTAGACCTTTTTTAGTCATTTGATTATTAAAAAAAAAAAAAAAAACTTTCTATTTCTGTTTTCTTCAAATTTCAAGATTTGCTGCTTAAATTTGTTTTGTATCATTGCAAATGGAGTATTTGGACACAGTATGTTTTGTAATGTTCGTCAGAAAAACAGGCAATATGAAGCTTGTGCTGTCAGAACTTGTTAGTGGCCATACGGGGAAAAGCTAGTACTCCTTAAACACTCTGGAAGGTGCAGGGGACAAAAACTAGCCTTTTATTCTGAAGGTAAACCACCTAATTTCCGGCCTCTCTCTTGGTATCCGTTGCTTAACTTGACCTAATGGGTTGTGTTGGCTGCACACACAGTGGCAGCCCACAGCACTGAGTGTAAATTTGAATAATTTAGCAGCCTACACAACCCTCAGATGTTATTATGCATACATTTATATATATTAAATTGGTGATTTCTTAACATTTACATTTAGAGATATCTGAACCAAATGAGTTTCATAACCAGCTATACTCAACCTGTCATCAAGGCTCTGATGAAATACACTAATGGATTCATGGTCCAACACGTGGACACGACCCATTCAAACACTATGTTGTGCGCTCTCTGCACTGCACCACATGCTCCACTTCAGGAGGGGATGCAGGCAGAGAACAGGCAGGTGTCCACATGCAGGCTGTGGGGTCCCTGAAAGCTTTCCCAACCCCCCCGACAGGAGAAAATGAGAGTGCCGGATACTCCCAGCATGGAGACTTCAGCTAAAGTCCCAGCACGTTGCCTTATCCCACTTGAAATAGGGAACAATAGGGCGCAGCCTCGTGTCACGATGCTCAGAAACCTCAATTTTCTCAAAAGTCTTTCTTACGGGATCAAATATGAAAAGGAATAAAAAGGCTGCTGTGGAGTATTTCTTTGCATGCTGATTCGACTGGAGCTCAACATTCAGCCACGGGATGTTACAAAGAGCTGATCTTTGGCTCTTTTTAAGAACCAGGAAGCTTGAAGAAAGATAAGGTGCAAGAGAGGGGCAGGCAGTTAAAATAGGACTTTCTGTTTGTGTGTGCTGCGACAGATAACACTCAAAAATAAATCCCAACTTCGGAGGGGGGAATTATTCCATCTAACCTCTCTGATTACGTCGATGCAGCTGGGAGGAAAAAGCAGAGCTTGGAGGCGAACCCTTTAGTGACATGTGGAGGAAAATGAAACAACATATCTGAACTCAAATACATGGTATTACATTCAAATATAAAAGGGCAAGAGTTTACAGAATGACATTGACAGGGAAACCCCCTCACACATGCAGTAAATAACATTTTTCAGCAGCAGTTGGTCCAAAGTCTAGTTTGTGGTCCAACATTACTCATTTTTGAAAGACAGGAACAATAACAAGCCATTATTGATGCTCTCACACCCAAAGGTGACAGTCATCCGTCTCCTCCAAGACATCCCTGCAAATGTAGATGGATGAAACAGCCGGACTATAAAAAATAACAATTAAGAACTACGGAGAGCTTCTGCTTAGTGGTGTGTTATTTTGAAAAACAAATAATTCACACACATCACTTTTGATTTGTGCTCAGCTTCATCATGTTGTGGAGCAGCACTCTCACTGAAGATCACACAAATACGCAAATGGCGGGGCCCCCAGTCCATCATGAGACAAAGACAGGGGACAAAAGCTCCATTCAAAATCAGCACTGTCCATTAACGGGGCGTTTTTTTTTTTTTTCAGTGAGGAGAGGTCACATTCCTCCATTTTACAGCTAATAGCTGGCGCTGAATGATGGCAGAGCCCACTTCTGGCTCCGTTCTGCTCATTGGTTGTATAATGAGGAAGAGGAGGGTCGACGGGTGTCCTGGGAGGGGACCGTGAAGCACGGAGGGACCGATTCTGTCTCATATCACTGCTTCGCATCACATGAGATCATGTGAACGTGGCTGTGCGAGGACACGAGCGCGTTCATCGTTTGCACGTGTATTCTGGTAAGAAAGGCAATTAGCAATCAAGGGAAAACAAGAGATACACACAGAACGCATTACGGGTTCATATCTTACATCAAAACCATATCAGGAGGGATTTCATACATTCATTTTGACCATCTTCCATTTTCCAATTGCATAGGACAAGGGCAGGAGATAAGCATCTGTTTTTCTCAAAAGACCTTTCTATGGCAATCTTTCAACAACAAAAAAAAACAAAGAAAAACCCCAGAAGGTCATTCAACAACACTTTCTTTCTCCCCAAGTGCTTCAAATATACTCTTTTGTTCATCTATGTCCTGCTAATCTTTTCCTTCATCCATCAAATATGGACATAACACAATACATACAATTGAATGGGACAGTTTTATAATCTTCTAACCTTTAAATGTATTTTGTTGGATTTCTTTTATTATTTTGCAACACAATATTTTATTTAATAATACGTTTTAATACGTTTTTGAAGGTTCTGGATAAAACTGTGATGTTAAATGACCTTCTGGGTTTATTAAAGATGACCATGGATTTTCTTTCAAAAAAAAAACAGATGATAACTTGAATAACAACAAACTGCAATACATGAGAGAAACAAACAGGGGGGCGGCTACAGGACAGCTTGTTATGTCGTGACCTTCACTGATAGTTTAACGCATATTCAGCACGGTCAGAGGTCAAAGTTCACGTCCACAGTCTGTTATGCAATGCTGCAGGCGTGTGTCGTCATCCTCGTCCGTTGTGCGGTCAGCTGTTGTTCCTATGAAGAAGCTGATCCAACAGTCTCTGCAAGGAGAAGACAAAACACTTCATCACCATGTTTAGTCCCCAAAAACACAAAACCCAACTGGAGGCGGGGATGTCAGCCCTGCAGACACAGGAGTAAAAACCTGGTCCCTGATGTCCTCTCATCCACACGTTCAGGTTTCCCTCTGCCCAGGATCCTGCTTGATCCCTGGCATCGGCCCCTCTTCCCTGTTATCTGCCACAGCGGCGGTGCAGCTGTCTGTGTGTGTGTGTGTGTGTGTGTGTCTGCAAACTCGGCTGAATGGTGGCACTGCACTGTAGCGACCTCGGCCACTGAAGGGCCTTTTGTTTCACGGGGAACACAGGCCTCACACACACTCGCCCACAATGAGACTGTTCACACTTTCTCTCCATAACGAGAGCGCAGCGGGAACGAGAATTCCTCCAGCGAATCAGGATCCGTCCTGGGTGATAGTTATTGATCGTGCTTTTAAAAAACCTAATAATTACGACCTTTTTACATGCAGAGCAATCTGAAGTTTTTAGGAGGAGCTTTTCTAATCAAACTCCTTGGAGAAGTGAATGAAAATGGCAAAAGTTTGGAAGCAGCGACCTCTGGTGGTAGAATAAGCTCATTGTAAGCTCAGGAAACCCTTCAAAAGCTCACATGATCAATGTAATGGGAGTCATTTTACAAATTACATCTTTTTTTTCCAGCTTTATCATTTTTTTTGTTTCTTTTTTCCCAGAGTTATATAGAATCATTAGAGCAAACCAAATAAAATATCACCCCTCTAAAAAGTTACTAAAATATTAACGATACAGTCATTTTTATCACATCTTGAAGAAATTAACTAAAAAGGAGAAAAGTGAACAGATACTCAACAAAAAATGTGAATTCCTACTTCAATTACTCCATCAGAAATATCCAGACATATGCTTTGCATCCCATCTACCCCCTTGTTTTTTTCTTTCTAAGGTTTCATATAGCTATCCGTTGCCCTCACAAGTCTTTTCAGTTCACCGCGATGGCCTTGCAAGGCGATTTAAAGACATTATATCCAGCAGCCACTCTGCTCCGGACAAGAGAAAGGCCATTATGAATGTTTCTCCTTGTGCAAGGTTTAATTGAGCTTGTAAGGGACAGGTGTGTTATTACGTGCTTAACTGCCTGTGGGTCAGATATGCAAATCATGGTCTAGTCAGTGTCTCAGGCAAGTTGTAAGCACTGTGGTGAGCCGTTTTCAGGTCATTTGCTTGGTTCCTTATTTCCAGGGATTTGGTGACTCAGCGATCAAGTCTGCATGGGTATATATTTATAATGACTTCAGGGAGATCGTGCTGCTTAAATGTTTATAATAAGAAAATAATTTCTTTGCACGGTTGCAAGTTAATGTATTTCTCCCTTATGTATGTGGGAAAACCATCTTATTCCATAGTCAATGTCATGTGTTTATTATTTAACAGCATGCTGCAGATCTTCACTCCATCAAATGGAAATATTCCTCAAAATGTCTTTTTCACAACAATTTAAAATAACAACATGTGGGTTTGAATGTTTGACTGTAGCTGAGGGAAGTTTAATGGGCTTTTTATTTATCTGTGTTTTCACAACAAGATATGGAGATTACCTTTTTGAAAAGTTCAACCCGCTGTCTGTTGCTCAAACACACCTCCCTCTTCTTCACCTCCTCTTTTTTGTTCTTCACCTCTGTGTGCGTTCTGTAACAAAACCATCATGTATCTATTATCCAAAAAACAAAGCCCCATTATTATTCATTTGTAGTGGTGAGGCGTTCACTTTCCATGCACGAGTACTCATAACAACTACATGCAGCACTACATTGTGTATAAAGCCACAGGCTAACGCCTGAGTTTAATCAATAGATGGACGTGCAAAGAAGCAAAATATACAAGCTGGGCAGGGAGGAGGGGGAAAAAACACACATAATTAGAGCAAAAAGTCTCCATTCAACAAAGTTTGTATAGAGATGTCATTAATGCAGACTCTGTCTGAACACGTGGAAGCAGCACAGGAGATAAGGATGCTTCTGCATACAAAGGAGAAGCGTCTGACGGGGCGCCGAGGCGGAGATTGAGATGGAAACTCACCGCTTAGATCTCGGCTGCGTCTCTTTCCCGGTAATGGCTCTATCTCTGGGTTTGAAAAGGTTATCTGGAAACACGAGCATAGGCACACACACACACACACACACACACACACACACACAATGCTGATTGGCTCAAAAGCACGGCAGTACATCACTCTGGCTTTTCCCTGTGGTTGAAGGGACTGAAAGTTTACAGAAGAAAAAGGAATTATATTGCAATCTTCCAAAGGACATGAATTCTACCTTCTCTGCCCGCTTCTCAAGACATTTTATGAAGTGCAGTTTCACCACCACGCAACAACTATGACTCCCACAAACATTTATACATGCACACTGAAATTCAAGTCTCACTTTCCCAGCTGATGTGCGTTTCATTTCTGTACCGGCCAGTAGAGGGCAGAGAGAGCTGCACGTTTACCGGCTCAAATCTTACAGATTCTTTATTGTTTACTCTAAAGTCTGCTGCTCTGAATGGAAATGTCCCACCAGACGGAACACTGCTTCGAGAGTTTAATGACATCTGAAGGTCACCGGTATATTCTTTTTGTTGTTGCTGAAATTCGAAGCTGGCAATCATTCTGGCACGTCCTGGCTTCAAATAATTATGTCGTAAAAACCTTGTAAATCAATAGAGGAGCACTTGCATATATTAGTTTCTTCAAGTGGCTTTTATTGTATTTAGTCACAGCTTAGCCCTAATGCTCTCTCTCTCTGTCTCTTACAGTTAAATATAGTTTAGATGATATATCTGGCTAAAAAGGTCTATTTATTAGATTTTGACCTTGGCCAGTTCACCTCCAAAGTGCCCTTGAGCAAGGCACCAGTCCCTCCAAAATGCTCCAACAGTTTGCTTACATCTTATTTGTGTTTTATTTATTCATTTAGCTGTATTAGGCTGTAAATGAATAGTACAGAATCTTAATGCGGTGTTTCTGCGGTGGATCATCTACTGCCAATTCAGTATTTATTTTTTCATTTCAGCAGATTTTGTGGATTTAGCAATCCTTCAAGCCATAAATAAATGAATATTATGTATAATTGAGTAAAAATGTAACCGATGAGCAGCTTAAATCCCCCAAGTATTGGCCCAAGCCTTGAAAACCAACACATAAGGGCTTAAAACTCCCCCGTTGCTCTTTGTCTCGCGGCCTTTTCTGTGTGTGATTATGATGTGGCAAACAGCCACTGCAGCTGCAGCAGGACAATGGGGCGGTGCGAGGGAGGTTCGGGTCGCTGCTGGCACAGTACCGTTCACAGAGGTGCACCGGCCGCCGTGGGCTCTCCTGTGGCGGACGGCGGCGTTGGACCGGGGGTGCACCTGAGCAGCGGCCACTTCCCTCCTCTCCTGCGCCCGCCGCTCCAGCTCTCGCAGCCTGCCCTGGGAACGGCTGATGAAGTCTGGTCTGGACCTCTGCAGCGCGTCCTGCCAGAAAAGCCAGAAACATATTGCTCTTCTTGACAAAACATTTAAGCCCAACTTCCCATCCCCTCCCCCCCCCCCCTGCTCTAGAATATAGCCCTGGGGCACCCCGTGGTGGAAAAGTACAAAGCCAGCAGAAATGTGTCATTCCCTGTCGCTGACATTGTTGTGCACTTCAGCGGTTGTACAGACAAACCTCAGGGGTCAGATCAACAGCAACATAGGGATTTAAAAAGAATTTCTGCCACAACAAAACAATGTGTTTCCAAGATAGGAACGCTGCTCTTTGGTTAAACGGGTTGCAACAAAAACAAGACGCATTTTTTCACATTTCATTTTGGGGGAATGAAATCCCAAACACTTTGTTTTCGTTGTTATATTGGCTTTAAAGAGAAACCTCTGAACTCACCTGGAGAGAAATAGTTTGAGGTGACCTTTCACCTTCAAATGCAGCAGGATGCTGGTTGTGCTGCTGGACTGTTCTTTGATCCGGATGAGGCTTCGTACGTTCATCTGTCACTACCAAGGCAGAGGAATAGCCACAGTATGTGATAGTGGAGACATCTTTATTGATTCAGAGGTATTTCTAATAAGGATCATTGTTTCAAATTGTGTATATTTGGGGGAGAGAGAAATAATGATACCCATGTTTCCTTGGGGCGACGCGGCGGAGTCCTTCTCCGATCTGCCATTTGGCGTTTTCTTCTTGCTAAGTTGCCTTTGGAGTTTGATATTTGCGATGATGGCAGCTGCATTGAGGGCGAGCACTTCCTCTTGGGACTGATGGGAGTCGGGATCTGAAACGCGAGAGGGGCTTTGATGTGAGTGAAGAGCGAGCGAAAAACAGTGACACCGGCTGTGATGCAGTCAGATTTGTACGTTATTTCATAACTTGCCGTCTCATTCGGGGGGGGTCGACTCTATAGCAAGCGTTGAATTTAAATGATGTCGCCTCGGGCCATTTTAAATGAAGTGATGACACGGTTAATGAACGTGATTAAGGAATAATTAATCATTTCACACACAGAAAAAAAAGAAGAAAAACACACACAGAAGACTCCCTCCTCATATTACAGATTCACTTGGAGATTCTGCGTCCCTTTTTCTGCCATTTTTACATCATCAATGGTGTTTGAAACTTTGACTTGAGTCAGGGTGAAGTCACATGACTGCAGAGCTTAAAGCAAAAATTACATTCAAGTGACATCACTCGGACGAGAGGAGAAAACAGCTCCACATGCATTTCATCGAGGCTAAACTTAGCCTAGCATACAGATTGGAAGCAGCTAGCCTGGCTCGCCATATTAACGTGTTTGATTTTTACGTTGCCAGGCAACCAGCGTGCAATAACAGCATGATTACCCAACTCAAGAAAACGCACCCAAATATAACACCTCATTTGATCTGTTAAAAAGTGATTCTAACACACCCTAGCAGCCTGTGATTCCCCTTCCTCCCCTGTGCTGTCAGCGAAGAAGGGGAAGAAGGGGGAGGACTAGAATAGATCATGAGATGCGTGGGAAAAAAATGGAAGGAGGTGAAAATGAGAAAGCGTCTTTGGGAGCCTCTGCGTCTGGGCGATGCTATCTGACTTTGGCGCGGGACAGGCACGAGTGGAAATAACCTGAATACGATGTAAGAATCAATAAGACGTCATGGTTGGATGGTATCGAACCTGTGAGTTTGGCCCCCTGAACGCTGCAGTGTCATAACGTCAATCTGTTACACGCCAACGCCACCGCGGATGTGTATATTTAGACATTGGCCCGTCCTTTGAAAGTGGAGACCAGAGACAAAGGGGGCCTTTGTGTGCTGACAGGAAGCTGTCAGAGCGGGACGGAGGAACCTACCCGGGGCCTTGATGAGAGTGAGACAGGGGGACGCTCTCCTCGTGGCGTTCTCTGGCGGCAGGCTTCCTCGCCTGCCTCCGTCCGCCACGAGCCGACCTGCTTCTCCCGCTGATGTTTGACGGCTGATGAAACTGGAGTTCCCCTGGTTGACGTTGGCCCCCTGTGGGACCCCGAAGCTCCATTTCCTGGCAGCCGGTTGCGTGACCATCTCGTCGCTCGGCGCCGTGTGTCCGTAGATGTTGCCGTAGCAGCTCTGAGGTCTGCCCGGCCTGTTCGGCGTCGGCCCGACCGCCTTCGGAGGGCCCTCTCGGGGAGTGGGTGCTGCTATGGCGGGGGGGCTGCTCATGATAAGACTCAGCGTGGATCTGTGGAGCGCTCCATCTTTTTTCTCCACATCCGAAGCGTTGGGCGCCACAGCGGAGGTCGTCCTCTTCGTGGCGTCGAGGCGGTGATGGGAAGGCGTCGCACCTTGTTGGGATAGGTTCCCCTGACTCCACATGCTGTTTTGCTTGTACACCCCCTCCGAGTAGCTGTGTCTGTACTCGGGGTGAGTCCCGGTCCCGGACCCGGCCTTGGCTGGACTGTAGCTCTCCCTGTGCTCCGTCACCTTGATGATGGTCGCCTTTCTTCTGTGGACCACCGTGTCCATAGCGTGGCTAGCGGGCGGCGTCCCCGCGCCCTTCCTGCCGGGGACAGGGCTGGACACCGTCCTCTGCTCCGTCACTTTGACTATGGTGGCCTTCCTCTGCATGGTGACCTGCCTGGACTTCGGGTCCATCGGTTGGTCGGCTTGGGGCGGAGACGGGGAGTCCCAGCTGTCGGAGCCGGGCAGACTGGCCGATCTGCTCACTTTCCTGGAGGAGATGGTGATGGAGGAGATGCCGGCTTTGTTCTGAGGGATGAGTGTGGTCACGGCGGAGTTCGTCTGTATGTGTGAAGGGTGTGAGCTACTGTTTGTCCCACACAGCGGGACCGTCGCCCTTAGAGGCTGGACGCTGCCCGTCCTGTACGGAGGCGTGTACGACTTGTCTGTCCTTGGTTGTGTGTTGGGATCGGAGTAAGTTGCTCGATGCAGAGGCGCTTCCTTGAAGGGGTCAACCCCGGTCGTTCTCATCGGGGAGGACTTCCTGTTGGCGACTGATACGGACCCTGTGGGGAGCTCGTTGGACTGAGCTGACACCCTGTTGGTCGTCCAGCCTCTCCTCAGGGCTTGCCAGGCTGATGGTCTGTCCCCTTCGTGAGCCGGGAAGCTCCTTTGTTCCGGCACCTACGGGATAAAAGAGATTCTACGTGATAAAGATCCTCAATTATGCATCGGAAAGCCCATTCCGCCCTCCCGCCATCACTAACGTCTCCCGCTAGATGTCTCGTCATTAATCAACACAACACACGCTGCCAGTTCCAGCTCCTGTTTATCAAGTGGCGAACACAGCGTATCCCAAACATATTGACAATATGACATCTCTCTAACACTTCCTTTCCACAGCAGGTCCGCTGTTTCGGTCTGTCTCCGGGGCTCTGCTGTTTGTTCTCCAGTCAGATGACTCTCCCCATGCTCGACACAGTGAATGCCCCACTAGCAGTGGAGGCAGCGGCAGGAAAAAGCCAGCACACAGCGTGACTTATCCCCCGACAGAATCACAATGAGACTCTATCTTCAGTAGAACCTGAGAGTAAAAATAAAAAAAGGAAGCAGAGATGCTGCTTCTTTGGCCCTAGAGGAGTCTGCCGGTGTCTTATGGAGCATGGAGAAACACTGATTTGTCCCCGTCGTTGCCAGCGGGTCTGTGATGTGACACACCGACCTGGTCCCGCGTTTGTTATTGTTGCAAAGCATGTGATTTGGGCTGTGTGTCGTTCTGGCATTATGATCAAATATACATCCAATGAATTAAGATTGTGGTATGGTTGTACGGTGGGAAGTAAGGTTGCAGACCAGTTTGCCCTTAACCACATTTAAGGACTGAAATCAGACAGTTTGTCATCTGTGCAAAAATGTCTAATTGGCATTGCTGTGGATAAATGCTGCAGCACGCAGACACTGACATCTGTGCTGATAATGCTCCATAAAGCAAAGAAGTCATCAGCCAGCTGCTGTTGATCATGACTCATTTCTTTCTTCTTTTCTTTTTTTTTTTGTCTGCATTCCGATGAAACCCAGAAGCTTCAACCTGTTTTATTTTTCACTCGGATTTGTTGAGCTGCTCTTTCAAGTTCCAGAATAAATATGAAAGGTTTTTTTTTTTCTTCTTATCTTATCTTATAAAGGGATGACTTGCAGTATTATTTACTAGCATTTTTTTCATGTGAGTGAGGCTCTCTGGTCACATAAATCGGGGGTCAGAATGTGTCCAGGTGTTTTCCAAACTCAGGCCCTTTGTTTGTCCAACGTTATGTGTCCCACAGAGTCAACACCCCATTTATAATGGTTAGAAATAGGAGACTGGCCTAAACATCATAATGTGACATAAGCATAACACCAGGGCTTAATGTCACATCAGTATCCACACACACACACACACACACACACACACTGATAACCATCATCTCCTGAGCTCAATTTCTTTAAAAAAAAGTGAAAAACAATCCTCCCTGAGGTGCCGTCAGTTACCTGTTTAACACTGGGAGAGTCTTGATCAGCTGTCCTCCACGTCTTCACAGCGGAAGCATTCAGACTGGTGTGACTTCTTTCCACGTCTCCATCTATGCATGAAGGCAAAACAAATGATCCACTGTCACATGCTCCCTCTCTTTCTCTCTTACACACACACACACACACACACACACACAGACGGCTGTGTGGCCATGTTGACACTGTCAATAATTGACGTTGGCACAGTAAAGTGAATCTAGCACCACTTCTCTGCTTCCTCAGGAGACGCAGCAACTCCACTGGTCTGCCTCTCAGCCCCTGACTGATACTCTATTGCCGCCCTGACTGCCTGCCTGCCTGGCTGCATTTCCACCTGCTGCTGTTACCATGGCGACTGGCTCTCACTTTGGGATAACCCCTGAATGCTCTGAGGATAATCAGTGTTGTTTTTTTTTTTTTTTTTACCCCTCCACTTTAAGGGAGTAAACAAGAGACGAGGTGAAAATTGCACCACTTTGCAAACATGATTGCACCTTAAAAAAGAACATTCTGTGTCTTTAAATGTGCCATAAAGGAGTCAGGTGTTTTTGACACCTGCTGAGATCACATAGACTGTATATATGTCTAAAATGAACCCTCGTGAATTGAAAAGAAAAACAGACAATTTCCAGACCAACGCCGTAGCGACCTATTTTTATTTTCTATTTGATTCTAAATGGGACTCATAATTTACTAAATGAACATCAAGACTTGAAACTAGCACTTGAGACCTTAAACTCAAAGCAAAGTGAGAAGTAGGGTCTTTTTTTTATAGACTTCTATACAATCGGACTTCTTTTTGCAACAAGAGGAGTCACCCCCTCATGGCTATTAGAAAGAATGCAAGTTTAAGGCTTCATTTTTCAGACCAGGAGAAAGACCTTCTCTTATTACCTCCACTCAGCTCAAATGACCATTTTGTTCTGAATCAACAGCGGATGAATATCCTGGAGGTTAATGAAGAAGCAAGGCCATATGGCAAATACCCTTCTGGAGCCCCCGCCATCCCCATTCCTCCCTTATAGGTTTGACTAGAACAGTACAGGTGGAAAGTGAAGTTTGTTTAAAGGTGAGAGGCCATTAGGTGTCTGGAAGAAGACAACCAGAAAGAGAGAGAAGAAGGAGGAAGGATAACCAGCCAAAGTGAAGCCGAGTCGGGTCTTGTTTGAATAATTGCAGATGGAGTTTCTAATAGCTTGATTTGGTTTTCGCACCGACAGCTGAGCAAGAAATATTTTTGGATGCGGTCCTGCATAAAGATTCCTGTTTCTTGTTGAACATCTTTCTTCAACACGTCGCTGGGAATCCAGTCGTGGCCAATTTGTTTTTTCACCGTGCACCTGCACAGAATTATTATTCACTGTGAAGTCACTGGAAAATATAAATATTTATAGCCGATTTGATTGACTTTTAACCCTATTCATAATTGATCTGAGAGCATCACTTGGAAATAGTGCACGTCAAAAGAAAAGCTGTTCATTCTCTAATTGTTCTTCATGGCCGAACACAAATCATCATGCTTTTACGACATATGCCGCAGGATATGGACCATATGCAGATTTATTATAGTCTGACATGATTATACTCTTCTTTTAGTCAACACAGCTTGTTAATCAGGTTTATGGTACTTAAAACAGCAGGACGTTCCATCAGAGCTCCTCGCTGCCACGGATGGATCGCTTTGATTTCCCGAGCCTTGCCGGGATAATCTATGTACAAACAAGGACGGGGCTGAAAGATCAAACCTGGGATCAAACCCGGTGAGTGTCAGGCTGCCATGTTGGAAGATTAACAGGGCTGCTTCCTCCAGATCAGTCTGCATCTCTGCTCACCCTCCTGCCTCTCCCTCTCTTTTCATCACCTTTTTGAAGCCTAATAGCGCCTATTTCTTTTTACCTGCAATCCTGCCAGGACCAACAGCCAGGACCGGTACTTGAGATTGACTTTGTGTTTTTTGGGGGGTTCGTACAGTCTGGAAGAGGGTCAGGGTCCAGCACTGCTGTGAGGATCTGATAGAGGCAGGGAAACTGTGCGGCAACTCAGCCCTGAAATAAGCTTTTGTTCCCTCTCTGTGCCCTGCAGTCGCCATGTTTGGGAACTAAATATCAATTGAAAAGGAACCTTTGTGTGTTTCAGGGAATTTGAGTGACTTCATGTTTTTGAAATCCTTTCTTTTTTTTTTTTACATATCGCTTAAAGGTCCAACCCTGACGTAACGATCACTTAATAAAGAAGTATATTTGTGTACGATACTCAAAGAAAACCTCAAACAAGTGACTGTTAACTGAGAGAGCAAACTGCATCTCAGACTTTGATGGTTCAAACAAACACAGGTCTTTCAACCAGGAGACGGGTGTTACTGATGTTTATGACTTGTGTTCTGTGGTTATTTTGAGCCCAACCAAGATGTTGGTTTTCCTGAACCTCATAAAGCGGGTTTGTTGCCTCAACATAAGCGTAAGTGTTTTTGTTTGGATTCACAACGCTTACCAAGTATATGTGACGATTGCGATCGCCTACTTACCATGGTGTGCGTTGGCTGACGCTCGATTCTTCAGAAACGTTGGAGTAATGGCTTGTTTCAACTTCACCTGTCAAAAAAAAAGGTGTATTTGCATCAGTACAATCCTGACATCTGATACGATTACAAGAATAGTTTCATATTTGGGGGGAAACACGTGTTAGCTTTCTTGCTGATGAGATGTCACTTTCATGTTTGTGTGGTAAATAGAAAAGCTAATGCTACCGCCTGTAGCCAGTTAGCTTAGCCTTAAGGGGAGACACTTCAGGTGAACAGAGAAACAAACAAACTAATGTATATCACTTGCATTAAGACTTTTTGTACTTTGTATTATTTCATTATGTATTTTTATTTTGCAATATGAAAATCAGGCATCATATTATCATATGGGCAAATGTGCATACATTCTCCAGAAGAGAAAGAAATATTGTATAATGCCAGGTTCAAGTTTTTCCATTTCAGTTTATTTTATTGACATTCAAGGTTTTAACAGAGGGAATTTTGAATGTTTTTTTATTAAATACTCTCACCAGCCATAAAAATACAGCCACTTTTAAAGGAATTACATATTATATAGATGAGACTATGAAGGATATACGAACAAAGCCCTCTGTAAAAGAAATCTTCAGAATATAGATTTGAGTGCTACTTAAGTGGAGATTTCTGACTGAAAAACCTAATTTTGAGAATACTACCTTAAAAGATATGTATTGTTAAAAAATTTAAGAGAAGGCTGCAAACGCAAATAAACAAAGTGTATAAAATGAAACATCTAAATTTGTATTTTGGAATGTTGCTTTCCACCATAGTGTAAAAGAAATCATATCATGGAAGAAAATGAGTGCAAAATCTCTAAAGCCTTTATGAAAACTAGCTTACTAGCCATCCTCCTCGTTTTCAGTGTTTGTGCTAAGCTAACCCACCGTATAGCCATGAGTGGTATCTAATATCTACCCCTCAGCAATTTCTTATTATTTCTCCAGAATTTCAAGCTACGCCTTCAAACATAATCTCTCGGAAACTAGGGCTCATAAGTATTAGCCAAACATTGTTACTGGAGTGAAAATCCCCCCCCCAAGAAACCTTGACACTGGCTCCACATAATATTCTGTCTCAAGTCTCTGGTACGGCAACTTATCGATTTTGAAGTCATATTATCCGTCCAGCGGTTAATACGCCCATTGAAGGTTCTCTGTACATTGACTTGCATCCTCTCGGGGCACAAAGCTCAATCTCTGCCGCCACAGCTCTGAATGAGTCATAAACCTTTTGGAGAAATGTGTGGAGTTCCTGCAGAGTAAGCTGTTTTCAAAGGATGGCGGAGCTGAGCCTTCTCCCTTGGTAACTGAGACTTGAAAACGACCCTCTGTGGCACTCAGTATTTCAGTCTGCCTTGCCCTGCCTGGCACTACACACACACACACACATTCACACACACCGTCACCTCCATTACACAGCACTTTAGCTTCAGATTGCAGAGCTCACACTCTCTCTCTAACATGTAAGAACCCACGACCTGAGAGGATGTCGGCGCCAAATCCGGGGCAAATCATTCCGTCGCCTTTGCAAAGGCCCATCATAAAAAGGTTGATACCCTAAAGTGCAGACACAAGCGATGCTCCGCGAGGTTTGCTCTGGGAAAAGAACTCTCGCTGCTCCAAAATAAATCTCCCATAAGATTGGCCCGGTCTGCCAGAATGAACTGGGTTGCTTTGTTTCAGAAGGTAACTGTAGCCTCTATCCCTCTAAATCCTTCTGGCTCGTCTAAATGTGGAGAATTTCTGAAATGTCATTTTATTGGGGTTGGGGTTGGGGTTAGGTTTGGGGTTACTGTTGGGGTAAGGGTTACCTATCAAATGCTGCTATGCTGCTGACACCCCATTGCTCTGTTGAAAACCTTCTGAAAGTGTGACGTGTGTTACCTGGCCGGCGGAGTGGTCCAAAGAACGGTTTTGGCTACAGGCGTCGCCCACCATCATCACTCTTCTTTGGATTGGCAGCCACCCAAGTTTTACCGGAGCGAGGTTGCTGAGGTGGGCCTGCTCCTTCCTCGGGGCCTGCGTCACATGAGCCCTCTCCCAGCTCCCTCTGCGCTCCGAAGGTGAGAACCCCCCGGTTTGGAGGGACTCCTGGCTGCCCAGAGAACTCTCACACAGGCTGTGGCTCCCACATGAAGACGAACCCCTGCTGTAGGAGGGGACCCCCGACTGCCTCCAGCCACGTCCGCTTCGGCTCTTTGTCGAGAGCAGGCTTGGACGGCGTCCATCCGCTGAAGGCCGGGGCCTGATCATGAACCTGGTCCCTGAGAAGCTCGCTCTCTATCCTCTGCAGGTGCTCCAGCCACCCGTCCAGCTGGCGTCCTCCTTCAATGGCGCTCTGGGGACGAGGTGTACGTGGGGGGCGAGCGACGTGGGGGAACACCTCGCCCTCTGGTACCAAGCTCTCCCAGTGGGACTCATCTCCCGATCTCCTCCAGCTCGGAGCGCTTCGTAGGTGGGCAGCTGGCCTGCGGAGACTCATCGCCGCTGGAGCTCAGGTAACCAGTCACAGCTCTCGAGTTTCAAGCCCACAATAAAAAGCCCCTTTACAGTGGATGTATTAATGAGACTCCCCCCCCCCTGGCTCAGCTGGACTCCTCACCATGAGGCACGCCAGAAATGCACTGCGAGGAATTAGTAGCTACAAGAATGCTGGAGGTCATCTTTGTCACGGATCTGTTATGGGGAGGTGTCAGAATGCAGACAAGAATGAGAAAGAGGCGCAAATAATTATAGATCATAAGCATAAAACGACACTTTCCCCGCTTTCATTATACCTCACTGTACTTACCAAATCAACCCCTTTCCCCTCGCTTCCAACTCCTCAGTCAGTGGTGTTCAGGAAGTAAACACTCTCTTGTGTTGATATAAACTAGGTGCTAGTGAGTACTGTCTCCAGTAAGGCACGTAGCAATGTGAGGGATGCTTCACCGAACAAAAGAGTTACTGAGCAAAAAGGGCTGAGCATCCAACCCAGAGAGGGAGATGGAAAAGAGACAGAGGGGGGTGGGCGGGCTGAAAGAAAAAAAAAAAGAAGCCAAACACTTGTTGATGCAATGCTTAATGTGACAATATCTCCATTTAAATAAACATTAACATTCAAGCGGTTTAATAATCAAACTGCCTGATTTTGAGTCTATTCAAGTCAGACACAACAATGTTAAGAGCGAGTCAAACTTCCTGACTTTCAGGCGTCCTTACAAATGACAGAGCATCACTAATGAGCCGATTATCTACGTTATTCCACGAGTCACTTACTGCTTGAGAAATCCTCTTTGGTGAATCCACCCCCCCACCGTTTCTGCTCTTCCCCTGTGATCTCGTGGTCTGCTGATGATGATGAGGCGCCGCTAGCCTCAAGCCTCCAAACCAAGCCATGTGACATTTGCAAAGACCGTCTTGAAAATGGGCCAGTGTCCTCTTGGATAAGTAAGCGTGACCCACGTGATGTCCCACAATGAGCGAAGGGTATTTACAAGACTGATTTCATTTTTATGTAGAAGAAGTGAAAAACACAGATCGTCAAAGATGCAACTTCTTATGAAAAAATAATTCAAAAGAATTGGTAGTTGCTTGGATGTTTAATTAAAAATACCCAGATGTCCTTCAATTTCAGTCCCTCTAGTTGGAATAACATTTTCCAAAACTGGCAGAGACGTGGCAGAGATATTTTGAATATTGCTGAGGCCCGTTTTATAACATCTTTTCAAGTTGAGAAGTTACACACAGGACTACAGAATGGTGTGTAGATTTTTGTTGTCTGATAATATTAAAACTAAACTAAACTAAAGAAAAACTCAATTGAGTGAGGACAGATTCAAACAAGGTTCAAAAGAGGGTACTTTGAGAATAAGTTTGAAAGCAGCAGCAGCGCCCTCTGCTGGCAAGGTTTCAACAAGACAAGTGGAGAAAGTGAGCAAAGAAGGACACGGGGGTAGTTGAGACTTCTCCAAAAAATGGGATGCGGCCATGGGAAGGATGTAACATTTGTCAGCACCAAGGAATCAACGCTGATTAGCTCAGAATGACAGGCACACTTTGGCTCCTGTAGATTCACCATTGCATGAATTCTAATTCTAATCAGAGGAGCAATCTGTGTGTATTTATCACCATGTCAGAGATCACCGTTGGGAATATGTCTATTTACAGGAATACTGTAATGAGTTTTTTTAAATGATAGGATTAAAATAAGTTGAAACTGTATATGTGTGTTATTACTTACTAGATATTTATTCATTTCAAGCTGACTAAAACATGGAATTTATATTAATCACAGCAGTTTCATACCCCCAGCAGTTCTGTTATACCTGTAATGAAAATAAAAAGCAATTTTGTCCAACTTATTACAAATTGTAGACCTACTTGATGCAATTGTTTTGTTAAACTCATTTTACTTATTCATATATTGTCTCTTTCTTTCCACTGTGTGTGTTCACCACTGCTACAAGGTTTATCTTGCTGTTTTCTCTTTTAATTATCATGTATTAATACCACACTTACTTGAATCTGTGTTATTTATTTCTGCCATCTTGTGTGTCTCTTTGCAAGTATAGCATGGCAGAATAAAAATCATATCCTAAATGTTTTAGTAGGGTTACTACTGGAAGAGGATTAGGGCCACATGTCAAGACATTTCACACCAGACTTTGAATACAGAATTTAAAAAAAAATTCACATGTGTCCCTAAACCTCTGCTGTGGAAGCCCATTTCGCCACTGTCCAAAAAAACAGAAACTTTCTCAAAACAATGACTTAGCATCTCGAAATATTTACCTAATATCTCGAAACAATAAGAAACATTCTCAAAATAATTACTTGGTATATCAGAATGACATACTACACAAAGATATTGAGATAATAAGAATTTTATGATAATAAGTCAATATTTTTACATACTAGGGCAATATTTTGGAATACTATGTCATTATGTTGATATAGCAAGTCATTATTTTTGAGAAAGTTTGTTATTATTTTGCAACACTTAATCATTACTTTGAGATACTCAGTCACTATTTTGAGATACTAATTAAATATTTTGCTAACTTTTCTTTCTTTTTTTCTGACAGTGGCGGAAATGGGCTTCCATAAAATCAAAGCAAAAAATACATAAAAAAAAAAAAAAAAAAAAAATCATACCCTTAATGTTTTAGTAGGTTTACTACGGGAGAGGAAATGAGCTTCCATAAAAATCAAAGCAAAAAATACATACATAAAAAAATAAATAAAAATAATTTAATAAGTTTACTACGGGAGAGGATTTTTTTGCTCTCAATTCAAAGTGGTTTAAACAATTTCAGAATACAGAAAAAAAAATCACTTGTGGCCTTTTAAAAACAAAAAACAGCAACAACAGAGTAATATACAACTAAAAAATAATAATAAACATATTTTCCACCAGTTATGTGATATGTTAACAACACGCTCGCGCAGACCAACAGCTAATCCTCCATGGAACACTTTTCCCCGGTCATGTCGCAGTTTCCGGTCCACCAGAAACAGCAGTGAAAGTTGAGCGGGGACTCCTGCCCGTATGAACGAACGCCCTCCCGGTGAAAAAAGTTGTGTTCCCTTCCTCCCCCTTGCGGAGCGTCCCGTCACTGGTGGAAAATGGCTGCTCGGAGCGGCTCCCTAAAGCCTAGAGAAAACTGAAAAAAAACCAAAACAAAAAAAAAAAAGTCTACGTGACCAACAAGAGGTCACATCTGGACTTTTTCTTCTTCTTCTTCTCCCCGAAGAAGCTACACGACAACTCGGGGGAAGCCTCGACACCGAGAATGTCTCGCTGGGTGCCCACCAAAAAGGAAAAGTACGGTGTTGGTACGTAAGGAAAAAACTTGCATGCTCCATCGTTAGCTCGTCCTAGCTCTCTGCGCTCAGATTGCACAAGTTTCCTTTGGTGGCCGATTGTGATTTCGATAAGCGACCACGGCTCTGTTGTTTTGTGTACGCGTGATTTATGTCCCCCTTTTTGTGTGGTGTGGTTGTGTGAATGCAAATCTCATGTGTCGGTAAATTTGCTTGCTGTTTTTTTTTGTTTTTTTTGCATGAAACGCTAAACAAGGAATGTCTGTCTATTGTGAGGAAGAGGACTGTGTGTGTGTGAGAGAGAACTGGGAATTGTTAGGAGGCGCGCCTAGTTGTAGCGCTGTTTCCTGTGTTACGGGGCCTCCGCTGCTAGCTAGTAACCGGCTACTACCACTGCTACGTAACTCTTTAACCGTTAAGTTTGGTCGGTTTTGTGTGTTTAGCTCCACGCGCTGAAAGCCGTTTGTTTCTTTCTTGGGGGGGGGGGTCCATTTATTTTTGACCACTTCCTCAACCGCATTGCAACCCGGGAAAACCGATAACACCGTCCCCCGTTTAGCTCAACAAATTCATACAATCACAGAAAGTAGCTCCTATCGCTGACGTTATAGTGGCCCATGACGTCATGTTGAAAGGCAATACAACACTCCGCAGTGACACTGTAAAATCAAGACATGGTTGTGGATATTTTTCTGTAATTTTGTTTTATTTCAAGGGCTTGGTGTAAATTGACATCAAACCACAGGGTTTCATTTTATTTTAAATTTAAATGTTTGGCCCCGGGGACCGCAAACACTGGTTTAATACACCTTGGCACCTTGGATGTCACTTTTTAATACATTAGACATGTAAAGAATCTGGAAACAAGATAACTAGAAAAAATACCTTAAAACATGGTAGATAAGAGAAGAGGTGTGTGATTTGTGCGACTTGTAAACAGGTCGTGTGAAATATGAGTGCGATGTGGTTAAACAGGCTCGAATGCCTGGAATAATAGTGGGATGGAACTAATCCAGATTTTTCTGGGGATCCCCCTAGTCAGTTCAGTCAGCACTTTAGCAAATCACATTTTGTCCCTCTCTCTCTTCCCCCAGAATTTTTTAAATGTTTGTAACATGCATGCTGAGTCCCCCCCCTCCTTATTTTAGTGTTGTCCATTAGTGTAACTGAGGGCTTGCAGCTGCGTGAGGGATGCTGATGCTGACTGATGGATGAGTTCAGCGCGTGGCACTAAAACTACCATCGCCATCTCCAAGCGAGCGCCGTTTTTTTCCGCGGTCTGGCCCACGCTACCTGTTGTCACGGATACGGTTGGGCTTTATGAGGGGGTATACTTTGTCATTCTGATGCCAATGATCGCCTGGGCATTTTTAACGCAAATATCCATGAGATTATAGAAAGCGGAAGGCCTTCAGAAATTCTTGGGAATGCAAGAATGGATGAGTCATTAGTAGAAAGGGAAGCAGCTGCCACATCACTGCTGCAGAGGTTTGTTGGGGTGCACAGCCATTGCACTTTTAATGCTGTTTGTGTTGACCGAGTAGCACTAATGAGACCTCTCATGCTCACTGTGGACCCATTCCTGTTTCAGCAAAACTTTTTTTTTTGTCATAGCATTTACTGCTCTCATAATGGCTCCATGGCTTTTGTTAGTGTACGCAAGATAACACTTTTCCCTTTTGTCTTTTCACAGCAGTGTTAATAATAAATGCTGCCATCTTCTTATAGCAGCGATAATAAAGGACACTGTTATCATACCTGCATTGCAGTGGTTGATTATGGAAGGCTTAGCAGAGCAGCGCTAGCTCCAACAACCGCTGCTGGAAATTGAACCTTATTAGATGTGTGTCACAGTAAAAGCACCCATGAAATATTCATGGTTTTGGTTTGCCTCTTCATTTTTCTTTGCTGCGTTGCGCATGTTTCCACTAGTTGTTATGATCGCTTGTGTGGCAAGATCAGATCACGTAATATATTAGTTTTCTATCAGGGTTGAGACAAAAGACTAGATATCTTTGGTTTCATTGGTTCACTATTCTTTAACAAGGCGATTTTCTCAGTTATTTTATTAGTTGTTCAGTTGAAAATAGTGACAACGAAACACACATTTTATACTATTAATATTGTTCAAAATTCGATCATGTTTCAGCACTTATGTAACTGAAGTCTGTGATTTCCCGGTCTTAAAAGCTCTATTATACTGTAGTTGTTTGGCACAGTGTTAAAGCTCGTCTATCTGAGGTGATCATTCTCTTTAAAGGCGTTTCATTCAAAATTAAGATCATCAATATAGCAGCTGCCAGCACTGTTAGCTGCTCACTGCTGGCACGTGTTGAGAGCCAGAGGGAGGCCGTAAATATGCTTTGAATATCATATTGAGCACCTTTTTTAAGTGATGTATTTATCACTCAAATCTTAACAAATCACATTCATTGATGGCAGAATCCAAGATGTAATCATGATGAGTTTTATTAATACTCCCACGCCCTGGCTGTGAGTAATGAGGAAAGACAACCTGCAGACTCTGCCCCTCCCTGTTTTAAGTACACAGCTGGAGTGGAATGTAACTTAGTACATTTATCTAAGTGTTGTTCTGTTGGTGTTCTATGACTTGTCCTCGTTTGGTATGTGAGCCAGCGCCTTGGCTTGATTTGGGGAAACTCATGTTCCTAATGCATCTAGAATCCTCTTTATCCTACCAGAGGCAACAAACTTTTATTGCTTTTTACATTGTTTCCCAGGATAATTGTTCCCCGCAAGGCTCCGGCTCCACTTCCTTCTCCAAACAATGTCTTCGTTTCCACTGGCATGTTCAGAATGCTGCCCATCAGCCCGGATTCCACTCGGCTGATCTGGCGACTTGACAGAATTCGTTGGCATTCATGGCGCACAGAAAGAATTATTGAGTGGCTTCAAATAGAAGTTGATGTTTTTTGGGTTCAGGGCCTAACTTCATTCTTTGTCCTGTTTTCATCGTACGCATAAAACCGTAGTAAGAGAAATATTAAAACCATATCTCTGTTGACCATGAGCTAATTTCATTACACAGTTCCTTTTTTGTGCCTTTTTTGAAGCCCAGTTATTCTTGTGGCATCCCAAACATGATTTAACAGGGCCTGTGGGAAATGTTTTTTTTTCTTTTTCTTTTTTGCCATCTCTCGGTTCAGTGATGAATTACCCAGAAATACTTTTTTGATGCAAGTTTCAAGTGTTGTCTCATTAATTCTGTTTCATGAGGATGTTGCTGTTCCTTAAGAGAGACTTCGGAGTGTTGTGGGTCTAGAGAGAAAACCAGGGAACACTCGGCAACAGGACTATTTACTCTTATCTACACATCGCTGTTGAGACTTTAAATGACACTTGTGAGCATGTGCCGTCATTTTCCCCACCTCTCAATGCGCTTCTCTTTGTAATTTAGCCTCAAGATCTTACATATAAATAGAAAATACATATGGATGTTCTGTTCACTCCCCCCCTGGCTGGCAGTTGCCAGTTTGGACCGTAAGGAAATGCAGCTTCCTGTAGGTCAGATCACAGACAGGCAGCTTATCTAAGAAGACCCTGGACACACACGTATACACGCTAAAAGTTCCATGTGGCTATGATTCATATTTTTAAACTGGTTATGCGGCAGGCCAACAGGGCTGGCAACCCCAGACGGCGCTCATTTGGAGCAGGTTAGCGGTGAGTGACACATTGGGGGCAGAAAATAGTCACTTGACTATTATGTCGTTTGTGAAGCCCCCACCCTACACCCATGAAAACCATCTCCCACCCATAAGTGCAGTAAGTTAACGAATATGGTTGCAATTAAAATGCCGTCTCGGGTTTACTGTTTTTTTAAACTCCCTGCCTTGTATTTTCCACATCTCAAAGCATCGCCTGAAGTAATTTAGTGTAAAATATGTGTGAAATTTGTGTCATTCCTTTTTTTTTTTTTATCCGTTTACTCCTGGGTTATATGTGCCTGGTTATTTCCATTCCATTTTATTCAAAAACACGTCTTGTTAATATGAGAAGTGGGAGAAAGTGTGGCTCTTGTCGCCGCAGCGCTCCCCGCCAGATATTGCAGCTATTAATTCTGACATAACAAAGCATTCGACAACATTAACTACACAGTTGCATTTTAAGAAAAGGCACCTGAGTTCTCTCTCCCTACATTTAAACATCGTCTGGGGGGGGAAAAACAGTGCTGACAAAATTGTTTTTTTGTTTTTACCCACGTGAAATACAGAAGCTGATTAATAGGAAGGAGCCAAGACAATGAAGGGGATGCTTTGGAGACAATCAAATGAGGAAGATGTTTTTCTTTCATCTTTGTTTGGTCTCTCTCTCTACAGCCAGGTGGTGTTTATGATCAGCCACCTTTTGCTCATAAATAAAACTGCAGAAACAGAAATTGCTTGTCTTTTGCAGCAGAGGGAGGGGATCAAATCAAAGGATGCACAGTGTGGTGTTTCTTCTGTCACGCATCCTTCCGTTGGTATGGTGACCAGGATGTGTAGTGTGTGGTTATGTCTGGTGACAATATAGTGTTTGTGTTAAGACTGTGAGAGTGCAACTCTCTTGAGCAGTCCGAAAGCGAAGCTAACACCATTCATTCCCAATGTAATGAGTTTGTGCATGGCGGCGTCGGATTATTTGTTTTTGCGTACGCCCTCCACCTGGGATTCCCCCCCCGCCCCATTTAATACAACTGTTCTGCAGTTTATTGAGCTGGTCTGCAAACAAAAAAATTTTCCTCTTATGTACACTGTTACATGTCTGGCGCCTGTTAAATCACAAATTGAGCTCATGACTCATACTTGCACTCAGTATTTCCTCTCATGGGTTACTTTTGGTATTTGATATGATGCGAGTATGACTACTAAGTTGTCTCATTCGTAGCCAAAACGCCTCTTCTTCCTTTGAAAGTCGGTATGACTTTGCCATTATTCATTCTGAAAGGGAATCCTGTATTAACTATGGGCCACGTTGCTCGGTGAGGCATTGCTAATAGTACGGCTCCCAATGGTTTGCTGTGATGGTGGAAGACAAATGACAGCTGGCCTAATTAATCAATGCATAGCTTAGTGGTTCCACCCAATTTTTTGGCTCGCAACTCCAAAGCTGGATCACTTCTCCGTCTTGTTTTTAAGTGTCATCGGAAAGGTTGAAGGGAGAGCGAACGAGTTAGCATTCAAATTCAAGTCTGATTCGTCTCTCGGCTGCTTATTCTGAATGCATTCAATCAGTATTTTTTTTTTTTAACAAAGCTTAAAAGTGTAACCTTCTGACAACAAAATGTACAACTGCTTCAGGGACAAATAACAAGTAAATCTGGAAAGCACTAAAAGTGCAGTGTCATGAATTAGGAATGAGTCAACATCCTGTGTTACATTATGCGTACCCTTTTAGCAAGGACCTTCTTGTCGTCAGCTGCTTTTGGTTTTACTGTAACTCCTGGAGAGACCCGGTTGGACGAACACATTTTATCAAGTCGGTGCTCTACATCATAGAAATACGTTGTTAAATAGAATGGAGCTTTGTTTCTCTGCCAATGGGACCGAACTCGGGCTGCAATTTCTCCTAATTCCCTGGAGCCTGAATCGGGTTAGGTCCAGGCACCAGTTTCCTGTTTTGATTGTTTGTTTTAATGCAGATTATATGACAAGTCTGTGCTGAACATTTGGTCAGAGAAGGCGAAGGCGCATGTTTCACAAATGAGTATAGTAGTTCACTTGAGTATGTAATATTTTACAGTGTAAATTAAGTTTTTTTTAATGAGTTTCTGGCCCAAAAGTGCTGTTGTGGTTTGGGCTCTTTTTGGGTTTGGACAGAAACTCTGCGGGTTTGTGTAAGCTCTCCTTGCTTTCAGTAAATATATACCCTCTCATTGAGATGATACCATGGATACTGATTTCAATAAGCTATTAAAAGTCTCATAGTTGCTCAGTAACATGATTGGTTCCCTTCAGTGGCAGTGGCACAGTTTGACTTTGGAGTAAAAGATGACACGTCCTCCGTCACAATTAAAAGGGATCGTGGTGGTCCTCGGCGGGCAGCGTGTCATGAAGAGGAAGGGCACACAAATCAAAAATGCACATGGGTCGGTCGTGTATGATGACCGTGTTTGGGTGATTGGCTGACTAAACCCGCAGGCGGTCTCCGGTACCCCGAGTATTGATTGTGGACAGCTTGTGTATTGTCTGAAAGGAGTCCCGCTGTGCTGCTCCAGCTAGCTTGACAGATGGCTAATCGGGTGTAACACTTCAATGTGAAACAAAGGTCACTGACTGTTACATAATTTTGATTCAGCGGGATGAAATGAATATATAGAAAACTGCCATATTTTATCCGACAGGCACTTAACATGGTTGTATACGAAGCCGTCATGAACTTAGTTTTACATCTGAACCAGTAATGCACTGTGGATTATTAAGACAAGGCACTTTTTCTCCATGGAAAAAAAAATGATTACGTTGGCATAGCAACCATGGCATATTTAGCAGCACAGTAATTTGAGCAGCTTAATTAGAATCTCATCGAAAGAAGGAAGTGGAGTGATCAGTCACTCAGGGTCAAGTGTGAAAGGAATTAACCAGAAAACAAAACATGGCAGGGAAGCCATCGTTATGATCGTTATATGTCTCAGGGTCAGTTTAATTATCAGATGACCAGTAGCCATGCAAACAAATATTTTTTAATGTGTCATGGATTACTATGGAGGTTTTATTTGTCCCTTTGCTTACAAGATATAAATATAATATATACTAATAAAGCCAAACATCATTATGTATTCATTTTATTTGTTATTATTTTATTTATTAATTTCAAACATATTAAATATGTAAATGGTAAATGGACCTGCATTTGTATAGTGCTTTTCTAGCTAGCTATTCAAGGCACACTACATTTAGTCACTTTTACCATTCACTCACACATTCATACACTAAACACAAATAAACAGAATGAACTGAAAACATATAGCGACTCTTTATATACAAATTTTCATAAACAATATGAAATAAACATCATCAATAGATATTACCCATCATTCATTTGTTTTTATTTGATTTTCCGTCACTGGAGACAACATCTCAGGAAATTATAAGCGGTAATGGAAACAAAGTTTAAAGTCTTGGCAGAAGACGTAGAGGGAAAGAATTGGCAGCGAGCACAAGGCTGTAAACTCAGCCGGTATTTAGTATTCTTACCAACATCTAGCTGACCACTCTGGACTGAAGCTTTATCCCACCAGAGTGATGAGCTTGCAGCTGAGTTGAGGCCGTGCCAGGCTGCCGGTGGGTGAGCTGACACCGGACGACCTGTCTGTCTCCGGAGGTCAAGCACGGGCTAAAAGGACCGGCTCCCTGGGAAAACTCACTTCCCAAGTACCTCCGAAGACCGAGTCTAGCTGACTCCGGGTGTAAGCTTTGGCTTAAAGATGAGCGCTGACGGCATCAACATGCAAGCTGTTATTAAAGTCTCATAAGCTGGAAGACATTCTCCACTGAATATGTTTATTTTGCCTAAGTAAACTTCCCCAGAGTTGTTTTCCAGGCATTACACAGTATTGGTTTTGAGTCTTCTAATCCCACATGCTGAGATTGCAATTCTCAGCAAATCATAGGACCCAACAACGGGGGTTATTCAGGTTATAAAAAATGTCATCTTTAATATCAGCTGCAGCTCATATTAATGTTGCGTTTGTCACCTTTTTTTTTTAAATGTCCCGTGGGTTGTTTTGGGGGACTCGTAATGGAGATGTCAGTCATTGATTGTGGTCTCAGACGGGCCCGGGATTGCCACGTGCAGCAACAGACGGCCTTTCAGCGCGGCTGGCATTTGATGAAATGGCCTTTTGTGTGTCTGTGTGTGTGTGTGCGCGCGCCTCGCTAAATACTTGATAAAGTCAGAGCGATGCAGCTCAGATGTTGGTGGGCCCCCGGAGGCGTTTTTTTAGATTTTAGTGAGTGGCAGCTCTACTCAACCTTTAGGGATTTAGATGAAGTCGTCCCACTGCGGTAGCTGACACCTCCATCTGCCTTTTTTTGTTTGAAAAACGAAGACGGACTGCGGGAACATGAAATGAATTTCCGTCTGGCCGTCACATTGTCTCCCTGAACCTCCAAACTGGAGCTTTCTTCTGTTTTTGCTTGTGTATGCTGATACAACCAGGACAATTAAAGCGATACACCCACCCAGCTACGTTTTATTATGATTATTGATGAGTCTGATGATTCATTTGGATTAAACTAATAGCTTCAGTTTTCTGAACTGGCATAGATATTCGACATGCATCACCAGCTTGTGCACATAGAAACTTTCTTTTCACATTTTCCCATACAGCCCAGCTGATGAAGACCAATTAGGGTTTGTCACAATAATGATAATATTTGTCATGCAGATTTACTTTCAACGTAATGTGTAGTGATAGTGACAGCTACGTAAGGCCCCTCGAGTGTACGCAGAGTCAGATTTGACGTGCTCTCAAAGCGTGTTTAATGCGGCGCTGCCTGCCATGGTTGGTGCAAACGGAGTGTATCTGTCAGAATGGATAGGTCATCACTGTAATTGAGCCAGAAATCCTGACGGTTGAAATCCATCACAGCGAAAGAGCAGTTGTCCCAAAATAATTGTCAGTAACTTGACTCTGAAAACTACTTGAAATGCTATATTTTGGTGTAGCTAATGTTTTTTTTTACTGTATATGTGCCATGCAGCACGGCCCAGATGTATGATAATTTACGTTTTTATTCTTTTTTGCTTTTGCATGGCACAGAAGTGATAATTAAAAACATCCCCCCCTGTGATTGAGGCGTCCAGGGCTCAACAATCATTTGTTAAACCACAAGTGCAACCTTGCCTTTTAACCTATGAGGAAAATAAACAAATATCTCTGCTAACGCGCCACCAGAAAAACCTAGCCTATAAATAGCTCATTGGGTGCATACTGTTTGGTTTCCTGCAGGCTGCAAATTGTTTTTGAGAGCACTTGTCTGGCCGGCGCTCCTCCAATTAAGTTAGGCTATTAAATAAAACAATTGATGGCACGGTGAATTTGTATTTTAAATTTTAATTTATTTCTACAAACAGCATTTTGTCCCTTTTTGTGTTTGCGCAGGTAGTATAGTAATGCCGTCTGATTAGACTGTTGCTCATGGTCCATTTGCAGTTGTTGTTGTCTGGCCATTCAGCCGGCATTAATTCAGAAAGGGTTCACACGTATTTCTATATCTGTCTTCAAAAAGTGTTAAAACAAAAAAAAAAGTGAATTGCCGGAAACCCTGAGTACATCATGTACTTTATGAAAAGTACTTCTTTGCAACCACAGGCAGAGCAGAGGGGTGATTTCAACAGATCCGGATTTTAAGACCAAATTAATTGTCGGATCTTTTTGTTTTCTCTGGTCGGTTAAACCTAGTGGCTGCAGGTGGCCACAAGGTTCAGTGGATTATACTGGAAGTTAATTACCATCATCGGTTCTGGCACTTTAACAGAGGGGTGCGTGATCTGAAGCAGAATAGCTAGGCTAATATTAACAAATATTTTCTTTAGCTTAATTGGCGGCGTAGTCTCTGCCGTATCTGCTGGGCCGTCTTTTGAACGTCGCTCGCTGTGCAGGAACGGCCGTCCGGCTTTTAAGACGGTTTGACAGTTTGATGTGACCGCGGGCAACCTTTTCCAACATTACTACTGATCTTCCCGACCTCCTCCTTCTTCTTTTCTTGAGGACATTTTCAAAGTTTTGATGCCGCGCCGCCCTCTCATCACTGCCAGCGTGACGCCTGCATCAGAAGAACAGCAGCGTCAGCCACACGACTATTAATAACGGCACGGAGAACAGGTCCCAGGCACTTCCTGTTGCATACGCGTGTTTGTGCTCCACTTTATCTGATGAAGGTCACGCTGTATCACATGCTTGTCAGTCAGAGACGTATCAAAGTAAACTTGCTGAGTCAATTGCAGAGTTTCTGCAAATATCTGAAGGTAATTATGCGCTCATTAGCATGCGTATCGCAAGAGATGTAACACAGGGCAGGAAATAATTAGCTACTCCTTGCTGTGCAAAAGGCTAATCTGTGTGGATTCTGCCAATTTACGTAGTATAAGGAATAAACACAATCCTGTGATCTTTTCTCATTGTTTCACGAAAGATGCATTTGCTACGGTTGAAGAATATGCCATGAATATCATTTACAAGATGATTTTTAAACGCTTTGCATGTGTAATCGGTGTCAGCAGTGTTTTTTAAAAATCTGTTTTATTAATCCGAAAGCTCGTGAGGTGTTTTGTGCAAAGTGGAGATATGTTTTTTTTTTGCCTTCCGGTGCAGATAACCACGTACCACAACAAATAACACCAGAGACCACTGTGTGAGATACTCTGCTCAGTGCCCTGTAATGAGCTCCGCTCGGCTCTTTCTCCCCGTTGTATTGGGAAGATGATTTTCAATTAAAGGCTCTGCAGAGGCAAGGGAAGCGGAGTTATCGGCCTGCGTTAGATTGCACCCCAAGGCCTGCGTCGGAGCGAGGCGCATGGCGGGAAGTTCTGCCAAAAGGTATTAACGCTGCTGGCATCCTGATCTGGCGCTGTTTTCTCCACCTGCTCCTCCCTTCACCTTACTTCTCTCTCCATGCACCGAACCCAATAGCTGTACGCTATTAGATCTGTACAGTATTGTGTTTCACTGTTTACCTTTTCTTTTTTTTTTTAAATGAGGTATTGTTACTCTTCCTGTAGCCATAAAAAACAAAAAGCATCAGCGTTTCCTTCAGGCCAACTGGAAAAGCCCCATCTATTGTGACACAGTGGCAATCTCAAGTGGCATTTCCTGCTTGTTTCCAGTTAGGACTAGAAAACTGGTCGTCCCAGTGAACAAGTGTGAGAGAGAGAGACCTGGGGCTTTGCTCTCTCCCAGCTCAGCTGCTGTCGTATTAATTTCAGGTTAATTACAATAGCATTATCTCCATGTTCCAACTGGAGATAAAGCTAAAAGGCTGTTGTATATAATTGGTTTAAAAGGAAATGTGGTGATTTTGTTAGTATTTCAACAATGCCGGGTTCACTGTCTGCATTTGCCTCCAAATTAGAAGCGTCGGGCTTCCGTCTGAATGCCTAAACCTCTTATTAAACCCTATTGGAGGGGGACTTGAAATTAATTATCATGTTTTCCCTGCCTCGTACGTCACAGAGAAAGCTCTTTCTCCATCCGAGTATTCCAAACGTGCAGCGTCGCCGGCAGAGAATGTAATGCAATATCTCAGCCAAACCCTGGCAGACCGCTGTGCATTTTAATAACATACTTAAAGGCTTTCATTTCTTTTACTGTGTTTGAAATGATCTCCCTAAGAGTAGAAAATAATTAAGGGGAATGTTTTTTTTTTTTGTAATTTCCCTGTTCTTCAAATATCCCTTTTTAAAAAAAACCCCATCCGACTCTTATGAGTTCTGAATTATAATCTATCCGAGTGCTCTGCTCCCAGCATTATTACTATATTGCAGGTACTTGTGTATTCACCTTTTATCTTGTCAGCTGTTGTGCTCCCGGGGACACCTGAGTGTTATTTTGAATTTGATTATCTCCTCTGCTTGAGCTTTATTCACATTTATTTAAGACGATGAATTCAAGTTCAAGTATCTCAGGACTCCAAATTATTTCTTTGAGGAGTCGATTATGTCAACGACCACCTTTTTTTTAAGTGATTTTTCTGAACATCATTTATTAAACTTCCAATTACTGCAACAATTAATTTACCCCAAATACATATCAAAACATGTCTGCTTAACACTTCAATATTTTACTCAATCTGAAGTTTCAGATGATTGATGTCATAGCAACCCTTTCACTCAACTGGCGGATCAATATTTTTACTCAGGTGCTTGACATAAAACTTAAACTGCTTAAGTCACGGATTGATTTTATGACCGGAGTAATATGCAGGTGATTTGACCAAATGTATGGAGCCGATCCGGCTGGCACTGGGCGAAGGCAGGGAACGCCCTTGACAGGTCGCCAGGCAACCATTCACCATCACATTCACACCTACGGGCATTGTAGAGTCATCAATGAACCTGAGACGGGGTAAACATTTAAACGCCCCCCACTTTCCCTCTTTTGTTAAGACTAAGTACAAAACGCTAAGGCAGGCATTCAGCTGAATATAGTGCGTGGCTCTTATATATTTAAGGTACCATGTGGAGTTTTTTGACCTTGCGGCTGACAGGATACACAGTGCTTTCACATTATTCCACTGAAGGTCCTGGTAATGTGCCAACAAATGCAGAGGTGAAGGAGGAAGATTGGTGGTGGTAAACATGGACGTAAACAGTGCGTTTTGAAACGGCGTTGCAAATGTTTTATGTGGAAGGAAAATGCACTGGACGCGCTTCGTCAGACGTCAAGGATGCACACGATGAGTTTCTGTAGCAAGCATCATCGTCGGGGGGGTCGGCATCTCCACCATCGCAGCTCCAGGCCCCAAAAGACGTATTTATGTGTCGTTAAATTAGGCCAGACATTAAAAATTGAGTCTTAAATAAAGCGCCGTCTGGATATTACCGCCTTCCCTCGAGAAAGTTGAATTGAATCTACGGTGCACTGCGGGGAGATGAGGCTTTAAAATGAAAACGACCTCTATGTTGGAATCCATTAACGGAGGTGCATCGGATTTATATGGTCAGATGTGTAATATAGTCATGTAGCGACTTGCGGTAAGGTAGTTAGGAAGTATATCATTTTACATCTCTTTAGTCAGTCATTTACTGTCAGATACAACCCATAGAGAATACAGAGAAGTGTGTGTGTGTGTGTGTGTGTGTGTGTGTGTGTGTGACCCCTCTCTGCTGACTCCTCTGTCTCGCCTCGGAGACCCACAGTGCAGCTGGAGAGTAATAATCATCCTCTATTCCACCCCGCTGCCAGGAAAAAGGGCGTTCTCTGTCCGCTGTGTGCTTATTGAACTCCTCCTCATTGACGTTAAGCACTGTATTAGATTCATGTTTGTGTATTATACTTTCTCACAGCCCACAAATATTTTGTCTCATACGTGATCGTGGCTGTTTTGTCCACACAGCCTTTGTTTGCTCTTCTTAAAAACACGGTGAAGCCAAGAGGCATGATTGAAACGATAAAAGATCTTTATTAGGCGTGTCATATATAATTGACACATCAGGTGGCATATCATGTATGTTTCACTTCCATGAACGCACAACGGATTCAAGAATTGAAACGTCACAGGATCAACGAAACAGTTTTCACTTCTGCTCACAGGATAGGTTGTTTTACGTTGAGCAGAGATGGGACGATGGATGATTCATGTCATGATTATCCTGGACCAAAATTATTTCATTTCACGATATTATCACGATAATTATCAAAATATGCTTAAAACTCATATTTTTATTGTGTCACAGATAAGACGCACATACATTTCTTAGCGAACATCGTCTTTTTAAAGTGGAAAACTAATCTTGAATGAGATGATCATACATCATAAGGCCTCTTTGCGTAAATAAAGGCTCTATTTTTCACTTATCTAGAATGATGGCAAATCTTATATCATCCTATCCCTAATGTATAGTTTATGTTTCCTCTATTAGTTAATTGTTTGTCCATAAAAATAATGAAAACATCTTAAAATCCCGAACAAAAATGTGGCGGCAAAACTCATTGAGTGAAAGGAAAGTGCTATGCTTCTATTTAATATCAATTCAGTTTCCTTTTAAAATGCCAATTCTACTCTTCTATGGTGCAGGACAAATGAATCCACAAATAAGGAATCTTGGAGAATATTCGTGTTTGACTTTGTGTCTCTGGGGGGTCACGATGCGGTCATTTATCAATTCTTAATTGCAGCTTGCCAAAACTTCCCTCAGGGGTCATTGACACGCAGCTGGTCATTACAGCCAGACTGAGTCACTGCAGAGATGTGATGTCGTAGCTAGATGCGGCCCTTCGAGTTCGCATGGCGCCGCCTTGACAATGCAGTGTTTTGGCCCTTCAAAAGGCCCCACCACGCTGAGAGTTGCCTTATGCTCCACTCCGCCTTCTTCCTCCTGGAGAATCCTCTTGTCTGGGATTTCCTGTCTTGGCTCTCTCTCTCCCTGCGGGCTCCGAGCCCACGGGTACTTTATACAAAAACATCAAGAGGCTCAGTCTCTTTCCAGCGAGCGTTTTTTCCCCCTCTTCCCTCCCTATTCCCACCCCTCCCTCATCAGCACCGTATTCTCCTCGCAGCATAATGACATGTTATACTCTGCGTGGATTAGCGCAGGTTATTAGCGAGCACAAAGTGTAGAATTACAATCAGTCCCGTGTTTATATGAGTCTGCTTATAATTGTGGAGAGGGCGTGGACGTGCGCCGGCTGAGCGGAGGGGTCCGTCATCTGATTCCTCACTCGTGTCCTCTGATGATGATGTTCTCAGTGTGCACGGCCTCATGTATGGTAATGAGCTCCCGCCGAACAATGCCGCTGTCACGTTTCAAGAAAAAGAAAATCATTTGCACGTCGTACTCCGGGGACAATACGGTCCACTTCCTCATCCTCTTTTGTCTTCTTTCTCCCCCCATGATGGATTTTTCCTCGTCCTCACTGCTTCCAAATTGACAAAAGTTTACTCTCGGGTATGCAAATACAGGTTTATGAGTAATCAGAGCTGCCATTCAACCCCCACGCAACAAGAATCACTTTGGCGCCCGCGTATTAAAATGCACCGTCGTCGCCTCGCGTGTCAGGATTTTTTTTTTGTTTGATGGTTGTCATTTACTCAGCATCTTCCCAGGGTGTAATTTGTGTTCACGTTCACGCCCAGTTCTCCCAGCTCCCCCAGCTCCCCCAGTCTCATTTGCTCTGATCACGGGGGCAGTTTTTCATTTTTCCGACGAAAACGTGATGCTTTCTGTCTCTGTGAGTAGCTGTTTTGTCCGGGCTGCTCCCTCTCAGCACCTGCCGTTCAGATAACATGCTGCATCAGCTGGACCCGTGACCCAGTTCCAAACAAACACATGCAGCGGTTGACGGCTTTACAGGCTTTTCTGGCCACTCTTAAATGGTGGTTTAATTGAGCGCACCCCAGCTCCACAGTGACCAGGCCGCTCTCTGATGGCTGCTCACAGATTAATCCCACCTCCCTTTTGATTGTTTTGTTGCTTTTCTCCCCCCCCGAGGTACCTTTTTTTTGTGTGTCCCTGCGTGGTTCCACTGAATTCATTTCCTGGGGTCTTTGTTCTATTGTCAGCCTATGGCTCATGTTCTGCTGGATCCGCTGGGCTCGCTGGATTGTTCTGGGGATCGCAGGCTGCATTGTGGACAAGCGAGTGTATATGTATGCCCATCCACTTTGATGACAAAACAATACGGCCAGGACGGAACATAACCGGCCACACGTGCCGTTTCATGTCCTCTGCTAAACCGCAAAGTGGCTTGGCTGTGGGATTGCTGATGTAAATGTAAACTTATATAACTGCACTGTAGGGTAGGGATGCAGGGTGCAGATACGATACATGGGCTTTGGGTTCTCATCCGATACCAGTGTTTAACTAAAAAGTTGTATGCCTCACTGTCTGTAAGTGGCTGGGATCATTCACTCACTGCTTTCTTAATTTGCAAAACAAATTGGAAGAAACAAATACATAGATATAAATAATTTATCATTAAAATAGGACTGAACCATCATCATCCTTTCAAAAGTTTTGACCACTGACCAGTTTTCCTCTATTCCAAATACCTTGGACTTCCCAAAAAGATTGTCATCGCTTACTAATTCTGACAAGAACAAAACAAAACTTTGAATTTTGAAAAAAAACCCTTTTGACGTCACTTAGTTTCAGATGATCTGTTACATGAAAGACTCAGCAGAAGTGACCAAAGCAGAACAGCTTCGTCCTAGATAAACATCCACCATAACAACGGCAAACAGCCAAAAGTCGACCACACGAAAAAAAACATTAAAAGAAAAAACCCTGTCCCAAGTGGCACCCATCTGATATGATAATGACATATAATCAACTCGTCTTGACGGCAGGGGATTGTGGGAGAAGACGGTCGATTCACTTGATGCACCATTAGCAAGCTGGGAAGGCTCCAGTGCCTGCAGGGAGGGTCTTTTTTAATTAAGTCGTCATTCACCTCTGGAAACCTGCTGTAGAAGTGGCTCAGCATGCAAACACACACACACACACACACACACACACACACTTGTGTCATTACTCCCTCCAGGTTACCTTTCAAAATGAACACAGCCTCCCACCATGCTATCAGTGTATAGGTTCTGTGTATTTGTGAGTGTGTGTTGTAGGATTTGTCAAAGACGGGTATCCGTCACAGCCGGTTTGATAGGCGACATGTTGTTCACCACCCGTCAGGATTCTACTCTCGTTACACGACCTTGACATGAAGACGGAGTTCTAACGGTAGATCCATCGATAGATCTACAAGAAGTTAACTCGTGTTTTTCACAGAGGCCTTGCAAAAGAAATATTATTTGTGTTGTTGTACAGTTTGTTAGCAGGATATCCTTATTTGTGTATTTGGCAGTTAAGCCCAAGGAATGAGGGATTTGTTTCTGGACCAGATCCAGAAGTGTAAAAGATAGGTTTTGTTTTTTTTAAAGCATTTTTCTCTTGTAAATATGCAAAAATATGCAACCAATGTGTCACATTTATCCCCAGGTATCCACATTTCCCCTCCTATATTATGGACTATATATCCATTAATCCTTTTAGACGAAGCTCTTTCTTTAAGTCAAAAGCAGTTGGTTTCTAGCGACTACATTCTATTCAATCATAACACTTAAATTAATTGTTATTCTGTAGATGTCAACGCTCGTTTCCTTTTGGCTACTTCATTTAACCCACCAGAGCATGTTGGAGATTTAGCAAGTCATTTTGGGAGCAGCCTGTAATACGCTCTATTGATTCCTGTTCATTTAGCCAACAAAACGATGCAGACAAAAACACGCTTCTGTGGTTTTGACTTGGGCAGCATTTCCTAAACTTTCTTTCTGGGGACCCGCTTTTGAAAAATGGCGCACCATCTTGGCATGTTGGCAGTCAACGGGCTCTGTTTTTTTCCTGTATAAAACAAATACTGCCCTTCCATATTCAAGTCTACGTTAAAAGTAGGCTAACATTATCAGAACTATCCGAACCTTCAGGCTCCCTCATGTGGCTCAAAGGTGTACTGCAGATATAAATGCCAACTAAGTGACAACTAGGGGTGAATATTGGCAAGAACCTCACGATACGATACGTATCAGGATACTTTGGTCACAATACGATACGTATCAGGATACTTTGGTCACGATACGATACATATCACGATATTGCGATATAAATAAAGATGAAAACACTCACAAACTTTGACACTTTGACAAACTGAGTCAAAACTATTTAATTCAAAACAGCCTCTCCATTTTATTAATTCCCATGAAATTCACTGGAATAAATATTGAAAATAAAGTACTGCATTCACAACAAATCGATCTTTGGAGTTGAAAAATCGATATTGTATTGGGTGGCAAAGTATCGCGATATATTGCCATATCGTTATTTTTACCCACCCCTAATGGTAACGCAAGAAATTCTGCAAATTTAAAAATCTCCCACCGGTGGGTCCCGACCCAGTATTTGGAAAAGACGGGTCTAGAGAACCAAAACGGCATCTTCATGCCACCCGTCTGTTTTTGTCTGTGAACACCTACGAACATCAGGAACACTGTGTTATTATCTCTTCGTCTCGGCCCTGTGATCCTGTGCAAATGGGTTTTCCACCGGTGTTATTGTTGTTTTGGTATTCTCCGTTCATTATTGGTTTCTTCGGAGTGGGCGGATGCAGCGTGTTGATATTACAGCATTGATGGTGCCGGGCCCAACGACCACTGTGTCAGACCGCGTGGGTGGACATCCTGTGGATGTGTGATGCCTCTACTACACATTGCAATGGCACACAATTAGCGCCACAAGGGAGCCAAACGCTTTATTGCCTTTTTTCCCACCCCCCTCCTGTAACATCCCTTCCTCCTTATATCGCCTTCTCCCTCCTTTTTTTCTCCAGCAATCTATAACTACGATGCCCGGGGCGAGGAGGAGCTGTCACTGCAGATCGGAGACACAGTGCACATACTTGAGACACACGAAGGTGAGAACAGGCTGATCAGAGCTGACGTCAGTTTCCTCTCTTCACTAGCACCTCTTCTGTTTTGTCACTTTTTTTCCCCTACATGTGTTAAAGGAGAATATATATAACAAGAATGATTCTGATGGCGAGTTCCTGTAAATGAAAGCAGCAGCAACCGCCAAACATTCATTGTGTTATATCCTCTTTTACGTTCAACTTTAACGCCATTCTTTATTGTGAATTGATTTAATAAAAGCCAACTTTGGTATTGACTTGTGTACCGCAGGTGGAAAAAGCAGCTTACAACATAATTCTGTTTTTCCATTAGACTGGTACAGAGGGCATAGGCTGAGGAGGAGATCCAAAAAGGTGAGTGGCCGGTGCACGAAGGTTTCACACGCTCGTATCCATTACTCGTTAGAGATTTACAGCCGTTCAACTTCTGTCTCTACTTTAATGCTGTTATGATCTCTTCCTCTTCTAGGGCACATTTCCTGCTTGCTATATACACCTGAAAGAGGCCACCGTCGAGGGCAGTGGGTTAGTACAACTCCACTTCCACTTTTCAATGACGTGGTTTGATTTTTCACAAGCAAGGTCGCGTCTACTTTTGTTGCATTTGTTATAAATAAGCTATACTTGGCGGTATGGCTGAAACTTCCATCACGGTATATAAAATTTTGTATTTATATATATTAAGTTTTCTGCAAATGCAATTAAGACATTGCATAATCCGTCACCCCATGTGATTACTTCTTCTTTTCTCTTTTATTTGGAACTTACATAAAAACAATCACATGAGACAACACTCACTAAAAAACAAAATGCTCAAAATAGTATCACTTCAATTCTTTCAAAATGAAAGCCTCAAGGATCCCGAGAAAAATGAGTTCAAGAGTTTTAGGTTTAAACCTTAACTTATATGTAATTAAATACCTGTGTGTTTTGTGAGTATAACAAAAGATTAAAAAAAAAAACAAAGGACTTGTTCATCTTTCATTTTAAAAAGCTGACTCAACACTGTCATGTCTGATAAACATGTAACCAGAGTCCTGTATACCGTCATATCGCACAAACCTGTGTGTAAGGAATAATATTGGGGTTGTAATTATTCTGGTGAAAGATGTATTGAGCTGGAAACGGCAATAAAAATCAAGTAGGTTGATAAAAATGCAGACAGAGTCATTTCAGTAAGACTTCTGCGTTTGATAAGATGTGACACGTGCATTTCTTGATGCACAACTTGTGGCACTGTTATTGTTCTGATCCGTCTTCTTTGATTTCACCTGTAAAATCCAAAAAAGAAGATTTAAAACGAACAAACGTCAAAGCCCTCGAATTCAGCGGAGAGCCTCAAACAGATATTCCCTCTCACACAATTTCCACTTAAGGATGCGAGCAAACCGACATAAATCGGATTACTTGGACAACAGGCAACATGTTTAATAGTGACAGTGTCTCCGTGTGGAGAGGAAAGGACACAGAGGCACACCATGAAATGTGTTCACTGTCACTGCAGGCAAAAGGAGACCGTCATCCCCACTGAGCTGCCCCTGGTTCAGGAGGTTACCACCACACTGCGGGAGTGGGCTACAATATGGAGGGACTTATATGTGGTAAGCAGGGCTGACACACACACACACACACACACACACACCATCATGTCGGATATAAAAAGGCAACTTATGGATGTTAGAGGGCAAAGAAACGTATTCAGTATATAAGCCGATTACAGATATATCACAATAAGCTGATTTGCTATCTATATTTTACCCTTTTTGTTTTATAAAGTGATGCTTGTGTTAACTTTGCAGCATTAAAAATGAGTGCATAATTGTTTTCTTTCATATTAAAGTTGAAAGAATGAGCTTTTAATCATTGCAGGTCAGGCAAAGTATTTTTGTTGAATTTGATTCTGCAGGCTCGTGATAATTAAGATGACTAATTAAGAGACGTCCTGACCAATCAACAGTCCAGACACCACAAGAGTACTCGGATGTTGAGCCCTATACACATGTTCATGCGTCTGTTTTCCGTTGTCAGGGCGACAAGCGGGAGATGTTCAACTCTGTCCGGGACATGATCTACGACCTCATCGAATGGCGTTCCCAGATCCTGTCCGGCACGCTCCCGCAAGACGAGCTCACCGAGCTCAAGCAGAAAGTCACCTCCAAGATAGACTACGGCAACAAGTGAGGATTCCAGTCTTTAGAGGCTCGTAGCCTTGTCCTCCCCGCCCGGCGGCTTACAGCCCTTTATCCTCATATCTATCCGGAAAAATGACTCTTGTTGGAATAGGTCAGCAGCGTGAGTCAATAGAAAATGACAGGTCATCACTTAGTTTGAAGACAAACTGGAGGGATTTAGCTCCAGCTAACCGTGCTGTATTCCATCATGATATGACAGTCGGTGCTGTGTCTGCAGCGGAGCCTTGAAACAAATCTGTGGGAAATGAAAATGGTGAAGCCCCGTTCTCCTCCTGTGATGAAACTTTAAACTTTCGGCCAGGTAGAGAAATGGCGCTGTCTCTGCAGAAGCAGGAAGTGAAAAGTTGATGAAAAATATTGACTGGCTGTTGGCAGCGTTTGGCTTTCTGCCTCCCTAGAAACGTGAAAACCTAGGGGAGGGGAACATTTTGTATGAGGGGTAAATGAGCGTCTTATGCTTTTCTACTGAATGAGTTCTGGCGCTCATTAACTCTCTTTTTTAATGCAAGGTACTTGGATCTGGATCTGGTGGTCAGAGACAAAGATGGGAACATCCTGGACCCGGAGATCACCAGCACCGTCAGCCTGTTCAGAGCACACGAGGCGGCCTCCAAACAGATCGAGGACCGGATCCAGGAGGAGAAGGTAAAGATGGTGAAGACCCTTTTTTTTTTTTATTGGCCTCATACATCATACTAAATTTGGTTCAATTCCAATGTGTCCAATACTTTTGAAATGAGTAAATACATCCAAAACTGACACATTAGCTGCACATTTTAATATTTCATTTGGGGAACAGAGGGAATAGAGAGAGGACAGCTTATGGCCCTGAGTCAGGCTTGAAGTGGGCCGCTGCATTATTTATACGATTGCACGAACTGTCAGTGGATCATTGTGCTATTTTTTGCTCTCTTATACCGATATCAAATAAATGGACAAAGTAAGACACGTTTCCAGTAATTTGCAGTAAAAAGAACGGAGTTTTAATCATTTGCAGAACAGCTTCACTGCTTTGTCAGAAAGTGAAGGGAACTCAGCCAGATTCCCTGTCTATTTAACCCGGAGTACCAGTGGCACCCCTCGCCCGGATGTCAGGCGGCAGTATGTAGAAGTGTCAGACGCCGTGCGCCCTGCAGTAATGTGGTCTCATCTTACGTGACCTTCTCATCCAGAGGTCTTTGTTGCATATGCATGGGCAACAAGAAAGTGTCCAGGTCAACGTGATAAATATTAATGATGTGGCCTCGGCTTATTTTTGAAGGACTTCCAAGGAATCGCGCCACGGGACCACTTTTTTTTTTAATATACTGCTGACGCAGTTTTGGAGATCAAGCGGCTGTTTCATTAGGACAGAATACATTAGTATGTATAGTATGAATACATTCATTAGTATGTATTCTGATGGACACTGTGAGACAATGTTGTCCTTGTCCCATTGTTTAAATGAGACAGAAATCCACAGAACGCCCTGACATCAAATGCAATACCTCTTGTTTCCCCGTCCTGTAGTCTCAGAAGCAGAATATTGATCTGACCAGGCAAGCGAAGTTCGCCTCCACACCGGCGTTCGCCCTCTTCGTGACTCTGAAGAATGTGGTGTGTAAGATCGGCGAGGACGCCGAGGTGCTCATGTCACTCTACGACCCAGTGGATTCCAAGTTCATCAGGTAATCCCATGGCTGCTTATTCACCTCTTACTCACTCTCACTTTTTTTCCCTCCTCTTTCATTCATTCTTTACTCTTGTTCACGTTCACACACCCAGTTCTGATTAAGCATTCCTGACTTCTTGTGCTGCTTCCTGTGTTATGTATCTGACTAGCTCGCATGGTTATGCAATATGGCTGGTATTTCTAAATAGAATGGTGATGAGTCTATATCCCCTTGATGTAGACCAGACTGAAACTAATGCCCTATGTGGACCAGATAATAAAGGCTTTTGAGGTTTGACACTTCCTCCTACGTCCCAGAACCACCAACTAGTATCAGCAAGTACAAACTTCTATATGTGTGTCGTCATATTTTGTGATGCCACCACAATAAAAATAATAATATAATATGTACTGAAGCAGAATATTTCGTTGGATAACGACATGCTATTGGAAATATTTTTGAATTGCACAAGTTAAAAAACCTGAACAGCCATCACTGGAATGTGATTCTAGTGTAATACTAATGTTAGTGTAGTCTGATCTCTATCTGCGAACATGCCGGAAAAAGGAAAAAGAAGCAGCACACACACACACACACACACACACACACACACACACACACACACACACACATGCAAGAAAGTGCAGCCTGCTTCCCAGGGATTTGCAATAGTTTTCGGATTGTGACAGTGAATGATCACAAGTAGAGCAGCTCGACTGTGGAATGTTTCTGCGTCTGGATTAACATTCAATACTTCTGCAGCTTTGAAGGAAATTATAGTTACTGCAAAACCCACCGGATTTCTTTAATTCACCGTGTCGTAGATTATAATACATTTCTTTTCACGTCATCTCCCCCTCGCAGTGAAAACTACCTGGTGAAATGGTCAAGTTCCGGCCTGGTGAAAGACATAGACCAGCTTCATAACCTGCGAGCCGTCTTCACGGTGAGTGTGTTTTGATCGTATGTGTGTTTGTGTGCGAGCGTGCCCGTGGGTAGTCTGCCGCTGTTTATTCAGCCATGCTACGAGGCACGCGGGAGCCTGTTTGCAGAGCCAGTATTTGTTAAGCTCTCTCAGAAAAGAGCTCTGCTCGCTGTATGTATTTGCCAAGGCGGTCACCTCTATCTAATGGAAGCCCAAGGGCGGGACGGTCAGCGTGCACCACTGGGAGCACTCCGCTAGCTTTTTTTTGGGAGGGTATAGCCTACAGGAAATGAATCTGAGGACACAGTCACAAATGCTGCTGAAGCAATTTGTGATGAAAAGTTTGCTCTGATACAAACTCATCTTCACCCAAGAAGGTGCTTTGAATCGATCAGTTTTTGTTGCTGTAGCCAGAGAAGAAGTCTGATGCATTTTCCAGGGGCATATATAGAACCTGACTAGTTTTGGTTTTGTCTGCCAAAAATATAATCTAAAAAAATATATATATAAAATATGTTTTTATTGTCCCTGAGGCAACAACATCAGCAGTTTTTTTTTTGGGTATAACTTTTCTTTGTTTGCCCTCGCCAGGACTTGGGCAGTGAAGATCTGAAGAGAGAGAAGATCAGCTTTGTGTGTCAGATTGTCAGAGTCGGGCGCATGGAGCTGCGAGACAACAACACCAAGAAGCTGACGTCGGGACTGAGACGACCCTTTGGAGTTGCAGGTGAAGCCGACTACACAGAGACAGGCTGTTATTAAAGAAAAAAAGAAAAAAAGAAAAGAGCCCCGAGACACGAATTGTTGCCTTTAAAAACACTGATTATCTCCAAACTTCACAGCCCTGGCTTTGCAGAAATATCGCTTCGTTTGCATGAGATGGGATCAGAGAGATCTTACACTCTTAACGCTTCAAACTAAGTATTGTTCCAAGTCCCAGATGCGCAAAAAAAATATTTGGCTCAAATTCAAAGATACCCGGCTAAAGTGGAAAGAAGAATAAGAGTTTGATTTATCTCCTGCTGGCAAGCGGCCAGGCGTAAACTAATTAGATTGGCGTTTTGCCCACAGTTCTCCAACAGAGAAAATGATACCCCCTCTCTCTGTGTCTTTTTCCCCCCACTAACACTTGAAGAGAAGGTAAATGACAGCCTGATTTATGACAGCTTATGTTTAGACATCATCATCATTGCCTCAGTACATAGCATGATGGAGAGCCTGTTTTTTTTTTAGACTTCCCCCCTTTTTTTAGAGATGTCATTATAACCGGCATTGTTTGGTTGACATCTGCCTTGTAGGGCGATGGAGTGGGCGATGGAGTCACTGTGAATATTTACTTCAGTTGGAGCCAATTCAAGAATGCGTTTCCTGTTTTCAGTGTCCGGCTCCACGAGTCAAAGGCCGAATCTGACCTATGAATTTGCCCGATTATTAACAATGCATTCCGTTTGTACGTTAACCTACAATATGAATTCTTACTGATTAGTAAATACATGAACGATGCAGTTAAAGATGGGTTGATAAGGGTTTGCTGTCGGTCAGGAATGAAATTCTAGGATCCCTACTTAATAACTGAAGAAAAAGACACGTTTTGCTGCCCTCTCTGGTCTAAAGCTTCTGGATGGGCCCATTAAGTCCCAGCCAGAAGGGGAAACACACCCAACAACAATGATGTCACAGGGTCCTGGACTACATTTGTGGCTTTATGCAGCAAGGTGACAAGTTAAACCACCAGGAGGTTTAGCAGCAAGTTACACTGTTTTCCCACATAAAATGTGTCTCTAAAGTCAGATCAGATATTTGTTTAACAGACCCCATCTTCCATCAGCTTTCTGTGACCACAGCCCTCAGAAATGAGGACACATTTTTCCACGGTAGCCCTGCATCTGCCTTAATTAGTGCTCATTGACGAAGAGCCACCATTGGCTGCTTTCACCACCTAATGCGTCCTTGCCATGCAGTTATCCGTAGGTATTTTACAGCCAGGCTGCACGCTGCAGGCCGTAAGAACGTTTTAACCCTCTCCCTTGTTTCCCCCACAGTAATGGATGTCACCGACATCATAACGGGCAAAATGGACGACGAGGACAAGCAACACTTTATCCCATTCCAGCCGTAAGTGGATTGTTCAGCGGCACAAAATAAATTGCATTCACACACAGAGTTCCCGTTAAGCTTGGGATAATGTTGCATAAAATAGCAACGCTGATGTAGTCCGGCTTTTACACTTCTATCCATTATTTTGAGTATGTACAGTACGTTCGAGACAGTGGTGGTATTTCATTTAATTTTCTTTTTTTAAACACCTCGACACCTGATTAGTTGTGGTTTTAAAGACGGTGAGCGCTCCCCTATTCCCTGCTGACTCAATTAAGGCAATCTCATTAACTGCTGCCATTCTCGCAGGACTGCGTACGGAGCGAGAGTGACCTTTTTCCTTAACGTGATTTCCTGCATAATTGGAAAGGCTTCAGATTCAGGCAGTTTAGCTGGAAGATCACCTCACTTAACGCTTTTTTATCTGTGAGCATAAATCATGGAAATTAGGGCCTTCCAGTGCGAAGAGAAGAGCGGGTTCTACAAGGCCAAGTCCAAGTGTGAACACTTGCCACGGGATTTTGACTGATGAAGCTTTGAGATAGCAGCTCCACCATCCGTTACCGTGTGTGTGTGTGTGTGTGAGTGTTTTCAAGGCCAACAGAGGCAGGAAGTGAAGGGGCCATTTAGGGCTGGTTTGACACAGTGCTTTAATTTGGACGGACTCCTGGCATCCAATCAGAAAATGGAAAATGGCTTTCAGGAACGGACCAGATAGATAGATCTTGCTGAAATAGTGTGTGTGTGTGTGTGTTCTTGTTTGTCCCAGACACTCCTTCATTACAAGTCTTGGACTCGAGGTGAGCTAATCTCTGGCGCTGGACTCGAACCAACTCGCATCTTAGATAATGCGTTTGCAGCAAAAGTTCACATTGTGCTGAAAATAGCCGATTCCTTGATGGACAGATAATTAATAGACACGAATTGATTAATAATCATTTAAGCCATTTTGTGCCAAGCACTGCCTGATTGCAGCTTCTGAAATATGAGGATTTTTTTTTCTCCTTGTCTTTGCTTCATATCAAAGCAGCATTTTGAAGACCTCACCTTGGACTCTGGGGAGATCTTATACACATTTTTTATTCATTAATCTTCAAAATAAACATCACCATTGATAAAGATCAGAAAACCAGATTCCTACTTCCACCATCGCCTTAATATCTTTTCAATGCCCTAACTCTTTTGTGCCAGAAAAACATTTAAAAGTGTATTTATGTATATATGAGGGAGAACCTGCATCTTCCTGTTCTCCCATGTATTTTGACCAGTTAAAGTACAAACGTCTCCGGTCCCTTTATTCTGTCTCTTTCCTCGGGTCGGTTTTGGAGATCCTTTACTGCTTCCTTCATGCTGACATCACCACTGTCTTCTCCTCCATGTTCTCCTTCTTCTGCCTGTTTAGAGTCCTCTATACTGCAGATGGCATCCCCGCCCACACACACACATTTCCTCTCACAGCTGCCACACATGTGATCACATCTGCTGCGTTCTTATGCTCAATCACACGATGTTATACTTTACAGGATGAGAATGTTAGTTTTGGATCGGGGTAAGGCTATAGTCTGGAGGAAACACTTCAAGGTCGAGCTTCCTACTTCTTCAGTGGCGCTGAAAAACGCTGACTGGGCATCACTTCCTAAACGATGATTTCTCTGTGTTTCTTTCATTACCCATCCTGCCTCACTGCTAACTGCTAACAAGCGGCTTTGTGTCCGTCACGGCATTCGCTTCGGTGTGTCTCTTCCTGTCTTTCCGTCTCCTTCCCGTCCCTCCCTCATCCTGACAACCATCACTTTGTGGCTCCTCCTCCTCCTCTGTCTCCTCTCCATCTCTTCCTCCCTGTGGCGTTTTTTGCCTGTCGTGTGCATACTGCAGGCTAGCGTTGGATGACGCCATTCGCCACAAGCAGCTGAACATCTCCCGTTTTTCACCCAGGGTGGCAGGAGAGAATGACTTCCTGCAGACGGTCATCAACAAAGTCATCACCGCCAAAGAGGTCAATCACAAGGGCCAAGGTACAGTGTTTAGATACAGGAAACGGGGACGAGGACACCACTATCGCACTTTTATCAATAAAATGTGTCAAGTAGATTACATTTCGGACCCGATAAGGTTGCCAAATATCCCACAGTACTTAATTGAAGGCCATTTGGCTCAATGTTGGCTGTAACTTATTAACTATTTTTTATATAACAGTTTTTGTGACTAATGGGGAGAACAGGCAGCTTCTGAATGATCTGCAATGTAATCCCTTGGGATTCACCTTCAATATGTCCACCAGAAGTGTTTTTGCCACCGCCATGCTCAGATTGTCCTTACAAGTGTCCAACAACATTATGGAAAGGACCCTCCTGAGAAATAAAACCTCTATATTGGATATCGGTCCGATACTGACTCCAGCAACACGTCACATAACACATAACAAGCCGACCAGATCAAGCGAAAAATTAAGAAAAACATTTAATTTATCTGCAGTGTTCCTTCCACAATCTTGGCAGGCACTTATATTTACAATCTGAACCTGAAAGTTGGGAACAACAAGTGTTTGAAGTGGACGTTGAGGAATCGCCCCGAGCGATTACATTGCGGCCTGTCAGTACTGGACCGATTTCCAACTGTTGTACCCATTGGGCTCAGGTTGGAAAATACTGAAGTTACTCATAAAGTTGATGCAATCGTTTTTAATTCAATAAATCTGAGTTTAAGCACTTATCGCCTTTTACAGGAAAAGGACTGTAATACCTGCCAAAAATCCAAAACAAGTTCGTAGTTGTGAGTTTGCACTTTCCTCCAGTTTTCTTTGGTTACGAACGACATTGAATTTTCATAGAACCGTCTTGTTATCCATGTAGAAAAAGTTCCGTCAAAGCCTTACAAGCAAGGATTGTAATTAAAGTTAGAGGTTAATACAACATTTAACCTTTACCGTTCTTTACTAAATTGCGGTCATTATCTTTTACTTTCTACATTTCCGATTTGTTCCTACATAGACCATTACCCTCCGATATACTGGCATGTAGTTGAATCTCTTCATCTTGCTAATAAGAACATCATTCTTTGTTGAGCTCTCACACTATAAATCACTGCTCATACTATAAATAGTTGCCCTCATCACCATGACAACAGGATGTAAGTAATCCAGCTGTTAATTAAGCCGGTGAGTTCTTTTTTTTTTGCGAAGGCTGGATCTTATCAGCGATTTCTGACATCTGCGGTTAGAAGAACATTAACCATCTGAGGGGATTGGTGGTGGAAACGACAGCCTCTATGGTATCGCCGTGCCCTATGAAGACGTAGTTGGATAAATGTCAGGTCTGCGCCGACCCCACACTGGGGAAGAACAGCGGAGCAGCTGTTTCGGTCACGCTCGCATATCAAAAGGCTTGCGGCTCCGACAGCGAGAGACGTGTCACTCATAACAATACGGAGCCTGTAAAGTGAAAGTGAATGAACCTCCGGGTCCACAGGCTCATTTTGGAGGCCTGTGAAGGGTCACCCAAGGGGACGACTGCTTTAATTGGACCACCTCCGCCCTGCGGAGAAGACGCTTTTCTCCCAACCAGGAGGGCAGCTGCCGGTGTTAAACTGTGAGGAACTATGACCCATGAAAGCAACCTGAAGGCCCTTTTTGTTTCTAATTATTCCGTTTCCTCTCTAGCGTCGCACTCTCAGGCTTTTTCCAACACCAATTATGCAAGTCTGAGCACAATTTAAATATTCTACCATAATTGTCACTTATTCTCATATTCAAATAAAAAAAAAAAATGCCAGGAGAAGAAGTCGGAGGCATTGCGAACATTATCACGAATTTGCCCGTGGAAAAATGAAAAATAATATTAATTTAGCAATTTTGCATTCAGGGCAGCGAGTTGTCTGTTTGTTATGGAAAAAAACATTTAGCTCTTTAACATTTATCTCTAAAAGTAGCACTTTTGTTTGAGCCGAGGTCTGTGCGACTTTATTTGCTACTGCAGTAAAACTATATCATAATTATGCAGGAAGGAATGATGCACTCACATACAGGTAGTGTGGTAGATGTCAAACCGTCTGGTTCTTCTTTGATTCCTTTTACATAACTCTTTAATGCCACCAGATATAGATTTTGTAGTTCTAGTCATGTTTTCCCTAATTACGTCCCTGAGGGCAAAATTCTATTTACTATCTCGCCCTCCAGCCGTTACATGTCAACTCTGACAACCGATGAAAAGCACGAGAAGAAATCTCTTTTTTTAGTATTTCCCCGGGGTTTGCTCTCTCCCCCCCTGACGTTATCTCGGCCTCTCTCTCCTCTTTTTGCCTTGAATTCATCACCAGGCCTGTGGGTGACCATGAAGCTGCTTCCTGGGGACATCCATCAGATAAGGAAGGACTTCCCTCACCTGGTGGACCGATCCACAGCTGTGGCTCGCAAGATGGGCTTTCCCGAGATCATCATGCCAGGTTGAGTGTTTTTTTTTTTTTATAAAGCATTACCATGGCTTCCTGTCTCCGAGTGTCTTGGTGTTTTTCCTTTAATTGGCTTGAACTTATTATTAATTCAGAAAATGAATTTGAATAAAGACCTATTTTCAGGGTTCTTACGTTCGTACGTGAAAACACTTGAATTTTAGTGGTTTGAAAAGTGTTATAATAAAGTGATTGAAACTGCTTGAGTTTTATGTTATGTGATATATATGATAAAACAAAGAAGATCTCCATAATTTTGCATAAAAAAATGACTTTTGATGATTAACAGATAATCAAAATAGTTGGTGATTATATTTCTGTGGAATTAGTTTTCCTTTAATTTGTGGTCCCGTAAAAAGCTGTCAGGTTGGTTGTTTATAGGACAATAACATCTAATTTAATGTGATGAACAAGTGCAATAATGAGAAGACTGAATACTGAATGTTGTATTGTATGCAAATATGTAGTTTACCACAGCTGTGCTGGAAAAAGCATCAAAATGCACCTTGAAATGCTTGAAAAGTGCTTGAATTTGAGTTTGGAAAAGGTGTAGGAATCCTGTATTTTACAAAATGTGAGTGATGAACTTACTATACTGAACCAAACTTACTTCTACACTATTAAGTTTGATGATATTAGTTATTTAATGGACTGAAGTCACCCATGGTGCACTTATGTTACTTTTGCAGTTCTATTCATATAAACTGAGAAGGATTTCCTCTCCGTCTGACCCGCTCCTCTCCGTTTCCTACAGGTGACGTGCGAAACGACATCTACGTCACTCTGGTCCTGGGCGACTTTGACAAGGGGAGCAAGACCGCGTACAAAAACGTGGAGGTGACCATGTCCGTTTACGACGAGGACGGCAAGAAGCTGGAGGTACGGCGGCGGAATGTTAACTCACTTATTTGATATTTCACCTGGGTTCTGCTCGTCCTCAGCATTCGGGACACAAGCGCTATAGCCCATCGCTTTCTCAGACAGTCTGTGATTTAACAGGCTTTCTTTAATCTCACACAGCTCAGCACGCTGCTTAACTGACCAGGACTCCTATAAAGCAGTGTGATACACAGGCCAGGCTCTACGCCTCTGCCACCCCGTCTGAAAAATGACAGAATGCAATATTGGTGCATTGTGGTTGATTGACTGGCCTTAAATACGGCTCACCACCGCTGGAATCAACCTTTATCATTGTCAGAGTCGCTTACAGCCCCAAAGCACGTAGACAGGCGATATGGGCAGCGTGGTTTTTAAAGTTGAAAGCCGTGAGCGATGTGAAATCAACATTTCTCTTCTGGCATTAATATAATTACCTTTTTTCTTAATGAAGTTGGAAGGAAATTCCCCTCCCCCCCCTCGCCTATTTGTTTGCAAAATGTTCCATATTTATTTATTCACATAGCACATTCAGCCTTTGGCGCAAAACATATGACTTATTTATATTTTGTTGGCAATTTAATTCCAATCATACCTACGTTATTGGTGGGGAAAGTCTGAGTTTCAGCTGAGTTTCAGCTTAACATCATTAATGACATTGAAGTTCTCTTGAAATTCAACATCCGAACGTGAATCATTATGGAGGCAATTTGCAAGTCGGAGCGTGCTTTCTTTGTTTGAGCCGACCGATCAGTGTCTTAATGTCCTAATAAGGCGTTTGCTTCATCTTGAGTCTTGAGCCAGTGACCCCTTTCATTGACGGTTAATCGTTGTCATCCCTTGCTTGACCTTACCTCGTGTTCTGCAGCGTGAGAGCTTTAGAGGAGTTGGACAGGAGGATTATGTAGGAAGAACCGAGGAATGTTGAGTTTTCAATTGTGAGACTTTTGATTTAACTCTAGTACGATTTGAGGGGACACCGTTTGTCGTGATTTTTCATATTAAGTTACGACAAGGAACTTTTTAACTGGTCTTGAAACGAGTCTGTTTAATACAGGAGTGTCAAACTCGGTCACAGGTCACATCAGTGTTATGGTCACAGGGCCGGTTGTAACTGTAAGACTATATAAAGGCATCTACTCTGTTATTACACAATTGTGTCCGCATTCGATGATTATTGGTTTTCATTATAACCTGTTTGTGGTCAGGCCACACCTGCTCACACACCTTCAGCATGGACTGCTTGTAAAAGGCGCCTCATGAAAAACACTTTGAAGATCGGGCACAATAAACTGGCTTTTCACTGCTTTGGTGCAACTTTTATGAACATATCTTTATGCTATAAAATGGGAGGTTTCCTGAAGGGAAACACTACCAGGTTTGTCCACAGGGAGCACCAAAATCAACACAAAGTGAAAGTACCTTGTTGATGCTGTCAGGCTTATATTTTCTTGCAAGGCTTTCGACAGGTATTAATGTCCACAATCAGTATGCCTGTGTGTACATGGAGTGGAAATCACGAGGTTTGATGATGGAGGATGGATTTGAGATGACACATCCGTGGTCACGGGGAGGCCTCTTACAAACAGCCATCAGTAGAGTGCTATTATCTGGAGCTGCCTCCATTATACACATTAGTCTTAGATTGAGGGACGTTCTCAGTGATTTGTCCCAGCAGGCAGAGGAAATGTATGAGGATCAGTGGTGATTATACTGTAAATGCTGTTGGGGAGCAGCAGAAAGCAGTGATGATCTTTACTTCTATCTGATGGCACAGTAATAGACAATGTTGTGAGACAAATATGGATTATTTTTGTGTGTTTAGGTAATAGTATAACTCTATTTAAACAGTGCACTTCTGTTTTGTTCTATTTGTTTGTTATTTCTATACAATTTGCATTTGATGCTCTAATTGTGTGACTTATGATACCCGGGTTTTGGGGAGTGTAAGGTTCAATGCAAAGCTCTTCTCAGTCGGCGTCAGTTGAACATTTAACTGTGTGTGTAAGGTGTACGCAAAGGTGACAGCCGTCGACAGCGATCACATCTACGGGTGTCATGGCCGCGGCTTCTTTGTACATCTCCTCTCGCAGGTTTTCACAGAAACGCTCCGTCTCGTTTGTTTGCTTCTCCAGGGATCCGGACTAATTGCTTTAATTTATCCCTCTTCCTTCCTGGATTTTTAATTGTCAGGAAGGAAATTCTCTCTCTGAGACGAGCAACACACTCACTTTAAAGTCTGAAGTCGTTTCTGTATGATCTTTGATTATAGAAGCTTTCTCTCTTTCATTCACCAGTTGGTTTCCATCCAACCCTTTATGTTATATAATAAAGAGAACTTTTATAAGAGGTATTACTTTGTGTTGCATCGTATCTCCTCCATTCCTCTCTGGTCTTCTTTTGCCTTGAGAAGGATTTCTGATAGCGTGTAATGAGTGGCTGGAGAGTGACACATCACCCTTACATATAAGCACACCCCCACAAAACCCTCTTTGAGACAAGACCTCGGCCACTTTTCCTCTCTTCGTCTCACCGAAATCTGAAGCTGTCACGAATCCTGGCCTTTCACTGAAGGGGGAAGAGTTGCTAGAGCCAGCACCTGCCTCCCCCAGATCTGCCCAGCGTGGCTGGGGGAGACGGGGCCTGTTATTCCTCATAATTGCTGGTTGTCAGAAGCCATTAGTGTTGGAGCATTTTAGCAGCAGCAGGCCAGCGAGTCAGCTGGAGGAGTGGGAGGAAAGAGGTAGGCTGGGCGAGCACATATTGATAGAAAACAAGGCATGCATGCTATCCGACCGTCACTCAAGCCCTTGTGCCAAATCCCCCAGGGGGGGCGCGTAGTATTTTACATACGCACCATGACCTGTTGTAGAAACTCGGGGGACCCACTAGGAAGACCGATTTACACTGGCTGGGTCCGTCAACACCAGCTGGTCCGCTTCCCCGGCGCCTGGCTTCCCTCCACGTCTCGCTGCATGGGAGCCACAGCAGCGCCTTAAATAATTAATTTCTCATTTATTTCTTATTTCCACCATGCTGTTATGTGATTGGCAGCCAACAGGCAGGTGCACATCCAGATTTTTTTAAGGTCATCCTACTAGATATGCTTTGTGCCCCGGGGGACTACATGATGAAATAAGTGCGAGCATGCTAATGTTTTGACACGCGATAATAGCCCCGCCATCATCATTTTGCCACTTTTTCAGAGCTGTATGTCCATCCAGATAACCAGTTTGATACTCGGCCTGTGTTTTTTTTTTTTTCCGTATCTAGAGCGTGATCTTCCCTGGAGCTGGAGACGAGGGGATCAATGAGTACAAGTCTGTCATCTACTACCAAGTGAAGCAGCCACGCTGGTTTGAAACAATAAAGGTGTGTCTCTCCCTCTCCTCATCTCTGCCTCCGCACCGTTTCTCCTTTTGTCATCATAAGTCATATTTTAGTCATTATTTTCCAGGTCCCCATCACCAGGAGTATGTAGAGTGAACGCTGTGGTGTCACCGGTGGAGTTATGAAACACAGAGCGGCGCTGGTTAATATTAATCCATGCAATAAGGCAGATAGATTAAATAGTTAATGTGCTGGAAGCTGAAAACGAATAGAAATGCAACGTTATTCATTCATGACACTTGTAGCGCAAGACTAGGGTTTTCAGCTCATTTACTTCAAATCACATATTCTATTAAATCACAACTGAGCTTGATGCAAAGTGACTATAAACCATTCTAAAATCAACATGTTTGTTTTTACTTAATTACCATCTATATCTGTTTAGTTGTTTGTTGCATAATAATTAACTTATAATATCAAAACTTTAAATAAAATATTGTATTAACAAGACAAGGTTTTAGTTGAAAAGTAACAGAATGTACCTGTATATCTAGAATTTGCGCCTTATTCTCCCTAAGAATCTGTTTGTGAGTGTGCACAAGTCTCACACGTCCCCCTGTCTGTCCTCAGGTCGCCATCCCCATCGAGGACGTGAACCGGAGCCACTTGCGGTTCACCTTTCGCCACCGCTCATCGCAGGACTGTGAGTACAAATGTCAGCGTGTGAATAATCCGTTTCGCCCGATGACCAGCTGCACAATTGGCTGCTAATCTATCCGCAGCAAAAAGAAGAAAAAAAAATAATGGAGGGCATCCAGAGCGAGCAGATGTGCTGCACGGTGATAAATACTTTGAAGCTCACCCTTTGTCACATTAATCAGAGGTATCAGTCCTGGCCTCGGCACAAAGCAGCATCATGAAGTGGCTTGTCAGAGTCTACAGCTGGGACCTGAAAAATGCCTGAGGGGACCGTTTGTTTGTTGGGACCCAGTGCTGGCCGAATGAGGCCAGTGTTGTATGTCCTTCTGTTTTTTAACATCCTCTCTAATTCCGGGGGTGTTGAGTGCAGGGGAAGCCCGGTACTGGCAGCCTCGCCCGCCCCCATCTGCCCGCCACATGGCGAGGCCATCCCTCCAGCAGCAGTGAGGGGTGCAAGGGGAACGGATTTCAGTGGGGGTGATGGAAGCCACGACAGGTGTATATTTATTAAACGGTCAATTCGCATGGCACAGAAGGCAAAGCAGAAATTGGGAGGATGTCAGGACAGGAAAGTCTAACTTTAGTGAAGTGATACGAAGCCGCCGTCATCCTCAAGTTCAGCTCCGCTCGCTTCCCACCTGCGTGCCAGTGGTTTGGGGGGGAAATGGCCAGGTCTCGGAGCTCGGCGCTGGCTTCTAATCCACTCCAAGAGACTTCTTGTCATGCTTGGCACCTTGCTTCAGCGGGAACTAATACTGTTACAAGGCATGCCTTTGAAACCCTGTGACTTGCTGTTATCCTGCTGTAACGGTTGCTTTAGAAACTGGCTCACCTCAAGTGACTCTGGGACTGGAGGGGCGCGCCGCCGCTGCCAAACGTTAACTTGTCGCTGACAATTGACAAACGGGAGAGAGATGTTGAAAACGTCTATTGGCTCAGTTTGTGTCGGTCTTGTATTTCATTCAGTCGTAGTCCTCCCAAGTTTGTGATATTCTGTATCTGCGGAGACGTCAAGCCACTTTGTTCTTTCTGCACTGAGTTTGCTTTTGGGGCTTCTGGCTGCCTGGAGAATCTGTAGCGTTTTCCACTCCGCTTGATTTAGCTTCTCCACGCGATGACAAGTAATGGAAGACAACTGCTGCAACAGGGAGATGTTAATTTCTCCACATGAGAGGAATTTCTTTTTGGAGAAAAGGACAGCGACGGTTTGTCAGATGGACTCCTTTCTTCCTTCCTCCACTGCTGCCAGCCAGAACTGAACTTCTTAGTCTAAACACAGAGTGACAGTATCAGCATCTCAGTATCTCTCAGCCTCCCGGTTCTGAATCAAGCCGGCTCTTAGACCGAGCCTCAGACTACCACTCTAGTATTGTCAGGCCTCATCAGACTGATGACTGCTATCATGGTTTCACTACTGTCTTTGTGCTACTACCTGGTGAGTGGTGTGGAGGGTAGGCTGTTAAAATCTGGCACAGTATGCTCAACGTTGATTTGAAGTGACAGCCCAGCTTAGAGGTGGAAGTTTGCAGGACTTGCAAACTTAACTTTGAATGGCTGGGAACAGTAGCTCTGTGCTGGTCACGACCACCCCTCCCTCCCACGTACAAATACAGAGTTTTAACACACATTTTTCCTCAACTGGGTGGCATGCGTACGGTGTTTTTTCTCTCCACTGGTTAAGCCCAGCAATGATTCACCGGCGAGGCCGCAGGCAGCAAACCTATGAGGGAATTTATGCAGATAGAATGCACGAGATACTTCGATGAATCACGTCTCCCTGCGCGTAAATTTCCGCTTGTTGATCCACGAAGATGAAATACGCTGCCTCGTCCAAGCGCTTGGTTACAGGACAAAGTCATAACTCTCGTGCTTGTTTATGCAGCGTTTCACGTGTGTGTGTGTGTGTGTGTGTGCATGTACGCACAAGTAAAAAGCATCTTTCCTCCACCCTAGCGGGATTACACAACCAGTTTGCAGCTGCAGCCCTGAGATCAAATACGTGTTTATTCAGATGCAAACAGGAAGTGGACACATGGGATATCTTAATCCAAACCTTGTTGCCTCAGTTTGCATAAACTTTGGAGTTATTCCTTTCTTTTTAAAGCGAATATGATTTGTGACCAACGCTCAGGTGCCGCATGCTGCTTGTAATTGAATAATTTCACTTGCTCTATGAACAATCCATCCGCACCGATTGTATAATTGGTCCTAATGCAGTCCGTAATAGACAAACAAGTCATGAGGAGATACAGTCACAGCTTTAATGGAGACATCAGAAGGGAGCAGTAGATTTCTTCTGCCAACTCGGGAGCTGACTCATCGCCTGAAGTGCTGAGATTTACATTTGGGATTATCTGTTTCATTTGTCTGCGAGATCGTTAACGACGTGTTGTTAAGCTAGCCTCGCAGCGGGGTTTACTGCGATAGAGCCGGCCTCTAACAGCTCACACGTCGTCTTCCGTTCCCCGAAGATTCACACGATGATATTGTTGCAAACATAGTTTGCAAATATACACAGAAAAAAAGCAAAAAGTCCACTTTTGTACAAACACAGAAATGTCTCGTCCCATCTGGCTGTTTTCTGTCGGCCTCATGCGTTTCTTTTCTTCGTCCCAAAGCCAAAGACAAATCCGAGAAGATCTTCGCCTTGTCTTTCGTGAAGCTGATGAGGTATGATGGGACGACCCTGAGGGACGGCGAGCACGACCTCATCGTGTACAAGGTAAATGTGTTTTATTATCAGCCCGACAACAACTAGCAGAAACAATTAGCGTTAAGAAAAACGGCATCTTGAAAGAAAGTCATCGAACATAACAAATCTTGCCTTTTGTCTTGAAAAACCAGGCAGAAGCAAAGAAGCTGGAGGACTCGTCTCTGTACCTGAACCTTCCTGCAACAAAGCTGGAGCTGGAGGAGAAGGGCTACTCCACCACGGGGAAAAACACCCAGAGTCTGGGCAACTGCATCATCAGCAAGGACTCCTTCCAGATCGCCACCCTGGTCTGCTCCACCAAGCTCACACAGAACGGTAAAAACTATCACTATCTACGTAGTGGACATGCATCCCCAATCTGTAGAAGTAGAGAAGAAGCACACAGCCGTAAAATAACCACAGCCTCCAACATTGAAAGACAGATTATTCATGCACACTAACCATATATCACTTAAAGTAGAGCGTTGGGACCTCAGCTGTCCATCGCTCCATCCACCTGAACTTCACGTGTCCATGCTGTCCTCCATCCTTCTCCTTCTAACCTACTTTCCCTTCCTCCACTCCCGTCTATCACTCATAGTCAGTCCATTTCAGTCCATCTCGACTGTTTACTGCTGTCAGTCTTGCTGAGTAATTCAAAGATCTCTGTTTATTAAGCGAAGGAAATCCCCATCTCGGGCCTTGTGGCTCAGGGATAAAGGATTTCGTCTTTTTTTGTTCCCCCCCAGCTTTAATACGTGTTTATAAATCCCAACAGACATCATTGTAAACCCTCTTGGATGTGTTAGTTTTCCAGACTGTGTTAACATTGTGTAGATTGTGTGAAAAGCCGTGTGTGTGTGTGTGTGTGTGTGTGTGCAGTCGAATGCTCCTAGCTCTGATTTCACAGTCACTCTAAACAGAAGCGTCCTAAATGCCTGCTTTGCTTTCCTCTGCGCTTGTTGCATTGTGGCTCTTTTGTTGGGTTTTTTGTTTTTTTTTTGTATGCAGGACTGAGTCACCATTTTAATTACTTCCTAAATGAAAGCTTCCTCATTCCTCTCAGTGTGGTCACAGCCTGAAAGAGAGAGAATGAAGAAGGGGACAGATTCACTGCGGGCTGATTTTGACTGGAATTGAAATTAATTGTTTCTGCCTGCCCAAAGCAACGAACCTGTTTGAATGTGGAGTACGTCGGGGCCTTATGTTTTTATTCATGGTAACACAAAGGTAATTTAAAATAGTTGGACAAGGGCAAGCGAGCAAGGAAACGCTCGGAGTGAACTGTTTAAGCAAATTGATGTTTCGTGTGGTCGAGCACTTGGCAGTCTTTTCAGCGCTCGCTGAATAATCCGTGTATATTCTTGTGAAAAGGAAGCACTACGAACCTGTTTTTAAGCTTATTAAGGTGCAAAATATGATATAATCCTTTTGAATATTTAAATCCCCCTTTCAGGAAGACGTAGGCTTGGATTTCAACGTGAATTAAGGCTAGAGAAGATCTGCAACTTGTGGTTCTCTCCAAATATATGCACTTTAGTACGACTGGGATCGATTATGATGACATCACTCACCAAATTGTCTCTTCTGATCCAGGATCTCTTTTGACATATTGCCAGATTATCCAAACCACTTAACCTGAAAGCGAGCTCACCCAAAATGTTGGCCATAAAGACCTGCATAGCCGTGCATGCATCACCACGGAACACGTGGAACCAGTTTAATCCGTAAACGTTGATGGATGCTCCGAGATAAATCTGGCAGACTCGCAGGTTTGTTGAGCAACTCCGTGATCGTGTGACAACTCGCGTCTCTCGCTGCCTCTAACTTTTTTGTTTTTGCAACGTTGCTGCATTCCTGCAGCGCAGCAATTAACTTTACAAGTGAGTGTATCAGTAAACAGAGGTGCTGCATTGTTAGCCCGCTAATGTGAATATGGCAGACGCAGCAGCTGAGGTTCTATCTCCAGATAATGTGTCTTCAGCGTCTCTGCTGGACTGCCGGGATTAACAAAAGTTGTATGCCTCTTGCACTTCTCAGCACCTCTTGTGTGATTATTCTGGAAACATGGGATTTTCTCTCGGCGGTGGCTTTGAGGAAGAGAAACAGATGTCTGCATCACTCTTCCTCAGTAGAAATCTTCTCTCTGCCAGCCACATACTAATGTGGAGGCCCGGTGTGACCTTGTGGTAAATCTCTGCTGTCAAACGGAGACCTGCACAGGAGAAAAAGTAGATTTTTCTGGGGGGTTTTTGCTCTCCTAGATGTGGAAGATAACATGCACATGAAGACAGAGTAATGAGGTCACGGCAGACCCCAGATCAGGCCTAGATCCGGACAAGGGGAGAATTTTGCTAGTGCATAATGTGTGAAAGATGGCGGCGTTGCATGATGTAACAGTAATGTTCCCTTTGAGGGTTATTAAGTTTAGTCCGCGGTATAAATTGTCATTTAAATGGTCATGTGTGCCCCCCCTGCTCGGCTCAGCGGGTGCTGATGTCAGCAGCTACCTTCTCTGATTACAGTAGATGGGGATGTTAAGACAGTAGCTCAAACCCCTCGCCCTAACTGTAGGTGTACAATATGTAACATGTACAAAAGAATCAACCTGCAGCTTTTTCTCTCCCTATTTGTACGCCTCGCTTTGTTTCCCCCCTTTATTTTTCTGTCTGAGTGAGAGAGAGAGAGAGAGAGGCAGGAGTGTGTGTCCTGGTGGGGAGATTCAGTCCGGTAGAGCAGCTCCACTGCTGATATTTACCTGCTACTTTGTGCTGCTAATTTGCAAGGCACCAATCGGTGCTCGAGGATCAGGCCGCCTCGTCGTCACTGCACACTGAGTTTGATTAAACAGAGGCGTGTGTGTGTGTGTGTGTGTGTGTGTGTGTGCATGCATGCGTGTGTGTGTGTGTGTGTGTCCCACGGGATGTCATCCCACGCCAAAGCTCTAGGAAAAGGTTTGAGTTCTTTTAATAAATCAATGCAGAGTCAATCTCTCTCTCTGACCGGGTCTGCCTGCTTTATTAAAACCTGGAGGCTCTTTAAAACTCCCACCCAAACTCTCTCTCTCTCTCTCTGTCTCTCTCTATGTCTCTCTCTCTCTCGCTCTCGCTCTCATCCACTATGATTTGGATTGTGATGGTAAAGATAAGATAATCATTTTCAGATCTTTTTTTATATTTAAACATTTCAAATAAAGTGTTCACACTCTTTAATAAATGGTAATTCTAGTAAATTGAACTATTGTTTGCAAAAGGCTTCATGGTTCTAGTATTCCAAAGCTCAGTCAGATGTTAAGCGATGCCGCAATCATTGGTAAGCACAGTCTGACAATATGAAAATAAAAACGATCACCCAGACTTGTTGTGTAATTGATGGGCAACAATTATAAAACCGATAAATCGTGATCAACATCTATATTCTTATTCCATTTTTGGAACGTGAAGATGTGCTTCTTTTCTCTGTGATCGGTCATTAGAAATGAGACAAGTGTGTGCCGAGTCCGACGAGACGATGGTAAATAGTAAACAGGCTGAATTTATGCCGCGCTCTCATCCAAAGCGCTGCCCGGCTGTTGAGACCATCGCGGTTCAGTGTCTCGCCCAAGGCATCCTGCTATTAGTGTGACAAACCCTCTCTACCTCCTGATCCGCCGCCGCCCCAAAACACAATTTACAGATGTCACAGGTTTTATTTATTTATTTTTCTTGTCTCCCGAAGACTTACTCAGGCAAAGGGGGGGGGGGAAACGGGACTTTGAATGCCCTTTGCAGCAAACTGCTTGCATTACATGACGCCTCATCCTCCCGATCCCCACATCTGAGATGAAACAGTCTTTTTTCTTAATTAAGCTAGATTTATGCATGCGGGCTCCCAGCGCAGTGTGCTTCACTAAACGGAGACTGGAGGTAGAAGCAGAGATCTGCTGCCTACTGAGTGGACCATGAACCATCCTGTTCCTACCTTAGCTGGAAGGACAGTGATGTATTAAAATAGTTCAGAGAAGTAATGTCACTGTGTGAACAATGACCACACACACAAGGCTGTTTCTATTAAAGAAAAATGAACAAGCTCTCGACGACACAGCGGCTGCGTTTGCTTGTCAAACTGAGCCAGAAATGCCTCTCGTTTGGCAAGTTGTACCGCAAACAAACATTCTAATGGTAATGTGATGTTGTGGGGCGACAGTGTGAATGAATTATTCCACCTCTCCGTCTGCCAGTTTTGAAGCTTTGTAAATTTAGCTGCCTCCAGCTAGTTATTGTTTGTCGAAGGCACTCCCATGCAAAGGAGATCTCCCACACACACCCTGCCTCACCGTCCATATACTCCAGCAGTTTGGCCTCTAACAGCAGGTGATGATTCATTCTCATTTCATTACATTTGTCTGTTCTCCGACTATTTTTATATGTGTCTCACCTTCGGGAGGGGGGGATCCCTCGTCGTTTATTTGGGGTCTTGTGGCTGAACTAGGTTGTCACGTTTGATAGGCAGATGATAGGCATACATCACTGACTCTCCCACAGCCAATCAGGCATGGTGAGCAGAGAGAGGTGAGGGTGCCTTTTCCATGCAGAATCGGCTAATAAGACATCCTGAATCTGCTATAGAAGAAGTTTCTCTTTCTTTTGGGCTGAACTTTATCCCTGAGGCGACTTAATCGATTATTAATCAAACCTCTTTTAACTTTAAAAAAAAAATCTTTGACAGGCGTACATAATTCCTTAATAAAATGGACATTTAAAGCTCCTACTTTGATAATCCGACAAAGGTGGTCTGAACAAGCGCTCCGCTGAGCGTTATAAATCACATTGTGACACATCCTTGTGTGCCTAAATGAATTTGCCATGATTAAAGTGAGAGGTTCTAACAGAGTGACTGAACAGAACGCCTCGTTTAGGGAAGTTACTTACTGACTCGTGTGAAAGGAGGAAACATCTTAAAACAAATGACCACACAACACTCATTAACTTCAGAACGTTCACCCTTAATTGTCATTTCCTTGCTGCCTATCCATCTCTCCCCACGCTGCGTTACTATTGGCAGGATGAACTTCACGCTGTGCTTTTGTGGTAATGAGTTTTTGTTTCTTCTTGTCTGCTTGTTTTGTTGGCCTCAGTGGATTTGCTCGGCCTGCTGAAGTGGCGCTCCAACACCAGCCTGCTGCAGCAGAACCTCCGTCAGCTGATGAAGGTGGAGGGCGGCGAGGTCGTCAAGGTCAGAGGGCGAATTTCATCCCGCAATTGCGCTGACTACACACTGTATTTTTAGATGACGCAACTCATTCATAGCCGGACAAAAACAACTCACTTTGTCTTTTAATGGTTGTATCCTTGAACATGTTTCTGCCAGAACACGGATTAACAGAAGAAATATTTCTCAACAGCTGGCGACGTAAACAATGCGGTCGCAATCCTCGGCGTTCCTGAAGGTTTCAGCTTCTTGGCAGCAGTTTTGCAAATTATTTTACTGCCTGTCGGAGAGAGCAGGTTGCTACTTTACAGCGAGGACGGAGCACATATAGCAGCACACATAGCAGCACACATAGCAGCACACATAGCAGCACACATAGCAGCACACATAGCAGCACACATAGCAGCACACATAGCAGACGACCTGCTGTCACAAGTGTACGCCGGCCCTTTAAGTGCTCAGTGTGGGGCAGATGAGTAAATCACTCTCTACATAAAGTTTAGCACGGGCCGGTTGGGGCGAATAGCAGTGTATCTGAAGAAGTGCTTCACCCAGACAGATTTGATCAGACCGGATGGATGTGTCAACCACAGCTGGACCAGTTCATTAAACCACAGGGGTGTGATTATTATTACCGGCACATTAGCACTCGATCTTTCCAAAGCACTCCGAGGCTGCAATTACATACTGCGTTCAGGTCGGGCGTTTAAAAGGCAATTCATCAGCATATACCATGTTATGGGCATATTCTTTATCTTAGATACTACGCGTATGGATTAGCTCATAATCAAAGGGGGTCAAGAGGGTTACCTACAACCTACTTTTTCTTATCTCCCTAATGTGATACTGCTCCTTAAAGGACAGGTCACTGCTCCCTTCGTGAGATCGCATCACGCCTTAGCGAACGTCGTGTTTGTTTCTCGTCGAGAGCTCGATGAATCTCATCCGTCCCAAGATGACAGACCCACTCACAGTACGGAGTGATGGCTGTGTTTCCGACACTCTTACATCTGTTTTCACATTGCCTCCCAATTGGCTGAGTAAATGGAGCGTGCGTCCCCCAGAGAAAGGAGGGTGCGTATTCTAATTATTACCGTCTTCACGCAACTATATTTGCACCAGCAGCCACCGGCCAGAGTCAGGCAGTCAGACAGGAAACAACAGGTACAGCAACATGTGAGATCAGCTGATCCTCCTGGACTATTATTATCATTATAGTCATCATTTTAATACATGAATTAGTAAAGTATTTGTTTTACAACGCAATCAGATTCATTTTGCATAAGTTTGCCATGAAACAACATTCATATCAATATATATAAGGATATTGATTTGAACCGTTGTCCAGCTCTAATAGGAATAGTGTACACCAGCGTTGATGCCCAGGTCTCCCTGCTGCTGATCTCCTGCCTCCACTCTCAGTCCAAGAACATCCCCGTAAGCTCCCTGGTTGGACTGTTATCACGTATATCCGTGTCTCACTCTGTTATTAGGGTGTTTATGTCTTGTTCCTCTTGATATGACAGACAATTTCGCTCGACCTGCGGCCATTTATTACTTTTAACTGCCCCCCATAAAAGAAGGAAATGATTTTCTGTTTGACTCTGTTCGATTTGAAAGAGCAGTGAAAGCAATTCTGCCATTTTGGAGGGAGAGTGAGACTATCCATGTTTTTTTTTTTTGTCTGCTTTATTTTATTATTTACCTGCCAAACCCCTCTGTGTCATTCTAGTTCCTGCAAGACACTCTGGATGCTCTCTTCAACATCATGATGGAGAACTCTGACAGCGACACGTTTGATACTCTGGTGTTCGACGCCTTGGTAAGCATAAAAAAAAGACCGGTAACAACAGAGGTTGTTGTCAGCGGGAATAAACACGTCGACGCATTCGCAGCTCAGATGCAAATAATAAAACGTTGTCAAGTCTTTCATATGCAAAACGCTTATCTCGGCGGGCACCTTTGCTAAGTGCTGGTCCCCTTTTTTTGATTTCACAACAAAAACCTGTCTGTGTGCAACTGTCTGTTCTCCTCTAAACCTCCAGAACTACGAGGGTAACAAATCCGTTTGTTTTTGGTTCGGGGAGGAGAACTGTAAAAACATCAAAGCGTCTTAAGAATAATTCCATAATCCGCTCTCGTATATTGTGTCGTGGAGCGTGATGTCTTTGAGCCACAGAGTGTCATTTCTGACCACACGAGTTTCTAGTGCGAGAGAAGAAAAAGGGACTTCACGTGCAAACAGGAAAGTGTGCACGCCTTAATTCCCCAGAACAGTGTTGAGTAGGCACCTGAACACTCTGTTAACACAACATGGCAGGGCAGGCCACAAATAACTGTGAATATGGGGCTTAACTTTTTTATTTTTTGGTTTAATAATATGATATAATAAAGTTTGGGTTCTAAAATAGTCACAGTTTCTACCGTCCACTGTAAGTACCTTAGTCATCGTCTCATATGTCATCCCATATGATAGATTACAGAGCCAAAACAATAGAAAATGTATACATTGTAGCCCAGAATTCGTCCCTATTGTTTGTAAATTAATAGCAGCCGGATTCATCACGTACAGCAGGAAGTGCAGACTTAGTGCATCTTATTTGTCATCACAGCTGAATTAATCTGTAGCGCTCCGGTCGCATTTCATTGATGTGCGTTTGTTGAACATAAAGGTCTAATTTAACCTCAATATCCAGCACGAACAAGGCAAAAAGAAACTTTGTCGCATATTAAATCAAGTATTTGTAGTCGAAGGGTTGACAAACCATGCCGATGCTTTGGGGAACATCTAAAAAAACAGTTTTGTCTTTCCGAGGAAGTATAAATTGTGTTTTTTGTTGCGCTCCCAGATTATTCTGCAGCCTCGCGAAATGAGAGGAAATGGTTTTTCTGCTCAAACGCAATCATGTTTTATTTCCCAATCTATTTCGGCATATTGAGTAAAGACGGGGACGTTTTTTTCCCCCCGCTCTCTCCATTATGAGCGATGTGGTTTACATTTTAATGAGTACATCTCTGTTCTCTTGACAGGTGTTCATAATTGGGCTTATAGCCGACAGAAAGTTCCAGCATTTCAACCCCGTTCTGGAGACGTACATCCGGAAGCATTTCAGCGCCACGCTGGCTTACACGTGAGTTAATCACCCTCCGTGCAAACGCACCAGGGGGCATTCAGCGGTGATGGATGATATCCCAGTTTGAACAGACTTTATTTGTGGTTGTGTGTTTGAAGGAAGCTGACCAAAGTTCTGAAGAACTACGTGGACAACGCTGAGAAGCTGACGGAACAACTGCTGAAGGCCATGAAGGCTCTGGAGTACATCTTCAAGTTTATCGTCCGCTCCAGAGTCCTCTTTAACCAGTAGGTCCCGATGCACACACAATGTGTATATTTATTCAATTATAAAAGAAAGAAAAACACAACTAAATGAACGAAAAGCTGGAGCTGGAGGTTAAAAAATGAGACACAATCAATCTACACTGAAAAGGCAGTAATATTACATGTTTTACTTGTAGTTGTTCCTTACATAATTCTTTGTTTTCTGTGTTGTTTCATACAAAAATCAATACAGCATGCAGCACTAATTGTGCTCACCACAGTGTGCCGGCGCCGCTGTGGAGGGAAGTAGAAACCCGGTAAAGGTGAACGGCCTTTACGGCGAGGCGGTGATTCATAATTGATGCGTGTATAATTGGCTGTGGCGATGTTAAATGGATGGTAATGTTGTAGAGCCACGGAATGAAGCTTTTGGTGGCCGAGGGCCTGATGTATGATCCTGGTCTAATTGAGTGTGCAGAGTTTGATTGGGTTTTCCATGGATGTCTGGAGGACGCGTCGTCCTTGGCCTCGCACATCACACTGCAGCAGCAGCAGCAGCGTTTCTTGTTCAAAGTGTCTCTCTGTTGCCGTCGGTTAGCTGCATATTTCAGCTGTCGGGCCATCGTTGCCATTGTCCAAGTTAGAAATTGTTCCAAAACGGCAAAGCTTGTTTGTTAAAGCCCTTTCATGCAGCTCTGGCTGGAAATCGCAGAGGCTACATCCTCACATGCCTCGGAACGTTTGTGGGAAGAGGAGATCCTCTAATCACAAACGTTCCCCCTGTGACTTGTGACTGGTGTGGCTGTCAGGAGCTCAACTCCGTTCCCCGGTGCTGCAGGTGAGACGCAGTTAAGTAATTGTTGTTGAGGGAGCCCTAAGACGGATGCCTCTAATCCTATGATTTCTGTAAGCCCTCGACGGTGACTATCATGGGCCATGTAATACCTGCAGCCCCATGACAGATTGCGACACCACGAAAACCCACCTGTCTGGAAGAAAGCCAGCAAAATCCAAACACTTCAACCCTCTTTGACCCGTCTCTCTATCTGTGTGTTTTCAGAACGATTAAAACGTTTCTCTCAGAGTTTGAATTTATTAAACCCGAGTGGTTTGATGCACTTAATTACCTCGCAGGTTTGCACCACATGGCTCGTTTACAGTTAATATCCAGTTTGTGGAGATTTATTGGCTTTGCAAGTGGGATAAAAAAAATGCATTTGCATTTTTTGGGGGGGATTATGGAAGAAGTCCTTTTGTGTCCCCATGCACTGTGTTCCTGCAATTGTTGTGTGATCACTGGCTTTTAGTCCCTGCAGTCGCCGGGCAGCATTTGCTCCACATAACCGAACTCGGCAGAAAAAGACGGTAGTTGGAAAGTAGCGCCACGGCAACCTTACCTGACACTTGCTTTCTGTATTCCAGGAGCGTCGTTTTTCCAGATTTTTGTTTTGTTTCTGCGTGACAGCAGGCGACTGCTTCAGGTTCCTGTCATGTTGTTTTAAATGCTAATCTGGCTGGCAGCGATGAGTGATGTCTGTGGCTCTGATCCAATAATATTTGCATTGATAACACACACACACACACACATTCTGCCGGCTGCGTATAATGATGTAACGGGGAGGCATCAAAATCTTGTCTCCACCACGGGAGGGGCTGTTTACACGGGGATGAAACAAACAAACAGCCTTGTGATCATCTGCCAATGTAATTCTCTACTTCATCTCCTCCCAGGCTCTACGAGAACAAAGGAGAGGCCGACTTCATGGAGTCCTTGAGGAACCTTTTCACATCCTTCAACGACATGATGAACAGTAATTCGGAGAACACCGGCATGGTGAAGGTAGGCCGACCCCTCACGCAAGTCCAACTTCATGCTGTCGCTCAAACTCCGCGCCAAAGGCAGAGCTGCTGCTGCGTGAATAATAATAAATAAATAAATCTGCTGTGATTTGCCCGAGATGCCATGCTCTATAATTGGAGATGCATCTGTCTCGTTGGGTGGAAAACTAATACAGCAGCTTATTTATTAATCAGGTTCCATGTGTTGCTAATGTTAGGCTTCTGCTCATCGATGGCCTTTTTATGTTCGGTTTTCTTCACCTTTTTGTCACGTCTCTTTGTAAAGTTTTTCCTGATCTTTACTCTCAACTTGCTCTCTGTGTGACTTTCTTAAAATAGTATTACAGAGCATCTTAAACAGGTACTTAAAGTAAGAGTTCAGTATTCTGGGAAATACACTTGTTCACTTCACATTTAGAGTTGGGGAACTTCGCTATCACTGTCCCATCTGTATGATGATTAGCTTAGCATAAAGGCTAACCTGGCTCTGTCCAAATGTATCAAAATCAGCTGCTCTTAAGCTCAATAGGTTACACATCTCGGGTCCCGGTTTCCAATCTTTATGCTAAGCTATGCTAACTATCCACTTGCTGTAGATTCATCCATTATTTACTGCAAATATGTGAGAGTGGTATTGATCTTCTCATCCATCTCACCCCAAGAAAGCCAGTTAATGTATTTCCCTCAATTAATTATTTCTTAATGATTGCTGAAATGCAACAAAAATCCAAACTGATTTACTGATCTTTCAGATGTTTCCTGCACATACACATTATGTACGTTTGTTCTGTGTTCTTCTTTTGCCCGTCTGTACTTCTATATGCATGTTTGTGTTTTTCCCCCTCTCTCCGTTTCACCTTGACCTTGCCTGTCCTGTGGTCTGGGGCTCCTCTGGCCTTCTGCTCTTTAGCTGCTCCTTAAGGTATTTATTTCTCTGCCTTGCTCCTCTCAGCTCTTTCCATTGTCTTTGCATTGCATTTTTCCCTTGACCCTTTAAACAAACCCACAAGCGTATACTTTTGCAGGTGAAGTCAAAAACCCACCGGTGTGCACGCACTATGTGTTCTCCATGCTTTAAGGGTCAGATAAGGGTCAGATATCTCAGTCTACATGCACGTTGTCACACGTACAGTAGATCCACGTGCACGCTCAACCATGGGGGAAGCTCAGGAGTCAATTAGGAGTCAGTTGCTGTGTAATTGGGTGAGATATTCGGTTTACTGTCAGTAAATTAAAAACTGATCTTGAGGAACGGGCACGAAAGCGAGGAATGCTGTGCCCCCCCCCCCCCCCCCACACACACACACACACACACACACACACACACACACACACACACACACACACACACACACCAAGTCCGCCCTTGTGAAAGTACTGTGACAGGTGGAAGCTAATGAGCAGTCCCATCATACCTGGAGTCTGAATCCTGATGAACATCTGGACAGACCGACACACAAAAACTTTCACACACACACACACACACACACACACACAAACAAATGCATGCTCCTGAGGCGCACACGGCAACACAACAGCAGCTCCTCTGAGACTTGTTGTGACACTTCGCTCAACACGTCCCTGCACAACAGGTGGGAGTTAAGTCGTTGCTGAGAACAAAAAGACATTCTGTAGAAAAAATTGCTTCTTCAAGGCGTAAACAGATTTCGTCGAGCGGAGCCGGGATCGCAAACTGAATCAAAGATGAGCGGCGGCTTTTGAAATCCAACTTTCTATCTTCCCAACTCTTTCTGTGTGCGGAGGGGAGGGGAGGTGCAGGTGTTGCTATGCGTAAGCTCTAAAAATATCTATTTAGATGAGAGTAGATTAGTAAAGATGCTGTTTAGTTCACATCATTACATTTACTGAAGTTAGTAACAGAAGTATTTTCTCTCTTACAACCTCCTTTTGAATATTGCTAATGACCTGCCCCATATTTTGAGGGATAAACCCTGCACAGCAACACATTGTAGCAGGTGACGTCCAGTGCGCTACATCTGTATAGCTAATCAACCTTTATGAGTCAGACTGGCACTGCTGCTAATTTGCACAGATGCTGTATAAACACTCCAACCCAGCTTGGCCAGCGTTTAGCAGCGGGCGTTTAGAGAGGGAAGTATCAGCTTGCTTAATCGTTGCCATTATTAATGGCTAGCCCTGTCGGGGGGCCACGCACTTGATGTCTTTATTATAGTATCGATGGTCGGATGTAGGTTGTATCTGGCTGCACCTATCAGGGTATTATTTAATGCAAGTCGTAACACCACCCTCTGCCCTCCAAATAAATTAAGATACAGTAGGAAGGAGTTGATAAAAGCAGAGCCACTCGGAGTATCATGGAAACGCTAGGAAGAGTGTCTAGGAGGTAACCGTGGCATCATGAGCTAAGCTTACGGATCAATCGTGCCTAATAGGAAAACACCCTTACATAGACACAATTCCAACCTTGTGGTAAATAATGCATGACCTGATGTGGGAATGAATCTGAACTAATTAACTTGGAGCTGAAAAATGATTGTTTTCTGATATTTTCTGTTCAGGGTGCTGCACTGAAGTACATTCCCACTATCGTCAATGACGTCAAGCTGGTGTTTGATCCAAAGGAACTGAGGTAATTTCATGTGACACCTGCAGTACTTCATTGTAATCCGAGGGCTACCATCTGAAGTATTCATGTTTCGATGAATCCAAAACATGCTGATGGGATGTTGTCCCACTGTAAAGACTTTATGTTCTCTCTTTATCCAACAGTAGCTATCGCCGTACTATGATGGGCAGCTTAACATGCTCAGGTTGCCGTGGAAACCCAGCGACCGCTCCACTTGAGTGTCCATTTCAGTCAGTGTTTTCTACCGTGAATGTCACCTGTCAACGCTTAATGCTTGTCTCAATAATAAATGACTTCTGAAATAGCACACGCTGATGTTACCGGGGCTCTAAATCATACATTTCTAATAACACCGGACAAAACGCAAGCCATAAATATCTTTTATCGTTTTTTTCACATTTAGAAATTAATGGACTGTACATTTGACCAAACTTGGGTTTCTTTCCTGTAGTTTTAGAAGAAACTTCAATTCTCAAAGCTGCGGTCCCTGTGAACCGATCGCCTACCTAGAAATCACAGGCCCTGCTCTTTTTCTTCTTTTTTTCCCCTCTGCCTGAACAAAGGTGGCATCAGCTGCTCCTGTTTGGGCAAAACCTGGCTTCGTGGCCGGACTGGATGCGAGTAAATTAAAGCCTTGGGGGGAGTGTCTGCTCCATGTGTACGCGTGAATGCAGATTTATTTTCACGCTCTGAATCAGAGGATGCTCACAGTGTACGGTCTCGCGGTTGTCTGGAAAAATAAAGGATGCAAATATTCAGTTGAACAGTATGCGTTGGTGTACGAAGCTGGAATCTAAAAGTCTGCTGAAGCCATTGGAGGCGAATGACCCCACGCAGGTGTTTCCACTTCTTTTGCCACTTAATTGGGATCGGACTCCTCTCAGGACTGTGTGGGTGCGCAGGCTGTGCTTGATCGACATTTCTGTGAATCGCCAGTCAGTTTAATTAAATCTGTTGGGAAAAGTATGATTTGGGGTATACAGTATGTATATTTGGAAACCTGTTGCAAACGTCTTGCAGAGCTCAACTTCAAGCTTAAAAATGGTCTGACAATTTAATGGAAATTCATGATTTCGTCCAAAATAGGATTTCTTTTTTATTGAAGTAAAATGTACTATAATTCCTATTCATTATGTTAGGAATTATGCATGACTGTCTTAATTAACATTCAAAATAAATCTCACATACCTCCTGCAATGCTCCGAAGTACCACTAGGGGTGCTAGCACACCCAGTTTAGAAACCCAATGGGAGAGATGTGCGGTTCTCCGAGTTCATCCCAGGTCAGTTCCTCTGGACAAACCCCTCCAACCCCTTGCCAGGATATCTGAAAAGCAGCTGTGTGGGTTTGCAGGGCCTTTTTTAATTGTGTTTTTGGGTGACTGCTCACGACGGAAAGCAGTCAGCCAACTCAAGATGCCTGATCAGTCTGACCTTTTGTCTTTATTGTCCTCCCTCTGTGTCCGCAGCAAGCTGTTCACCGAGTTCATCCTCAAGGTTCCTCTGGGTCGCCTGGTGAGGCAGAAGCTAGACTGTCTGATTGACATTGTCCACAGTGATCTCTTTACTCATCACGGTGAGAGCACCCACACACACTAACACACACACACACACTACTCACAGTTCTTCAGTGCATGCACCTTCGCTCACGGACCAGTAATATAGTCAATCACACACACCACCTGCCTCCTCTCGCCAGCTCTGTGTGAGCCCACAGTAAAGGTCATTGGTGAGGCGTAGTGGAAATCCCTCTTGTTATCTAAGCAATCTTGCCGCTAATATCACCGGGACTCGTCTGCATCAGGAGATCAGTATTCACATCCAATCCGGTCCTCCAGTCTCAGCCCCTCCTTTACTATTTAACCCTCGTTCTATAAAGCGTTTGCTCATCAGGTCGTTTCTGTTTCTCGTTTCCCTCCGTTCCTCGTCTCACCCGACAGCAGTACACACAAGCACCCTGCTACGTTGTGGTTTTGTCAGATACGAAGGGATGTGGGGATGGTTAATGAGGACCCGGCGTCCGGTCTCTGCAGCCCGCGGCGTCCTGCTGCAGTGACGGTCGAGGTCCAACCACGCTAGAGGCAACAGTCCTCTGAGGACAAACAAACACACGCACACACACACATACTAACCAGTGGTGGTAAATGAAATGCAAATGTTCTGACCCAATGAAATCGCAGCAGTGATTCAATGTGGCCGGTAGGGACAACACATGCGTCACAGCAGCCGGATAACCTAAATGAAGTGGACAACAATTATCCACTTGCAAAGCCTGCAGTCGACCTCGGTCATCAGCACGCGCTCGTTCCAATGACTGATGGAGTATTCTGAACTGAACCGACCGTTCCAGCTGTATTATTATTATTATTATTATTATTATTATTATTATTATTATTATATCCACATTACTGATTATTTAATGTCTTGTGAAAGAAGAAGTCAACCCTACCATATTCTCTCAAAATCAATGTCAAGGTCAAAAATATCATCTTTGATTTTAGGTGATACATAGAACCACACGTGAAAGGTTCCCCTCCCCCACCATAGATGGGGTTCTACAGAGAAGCCATCTATGGTGTATTGGTTCCTCCCTGAACCCTCTCTGGAGGTTCTATGCAGGACATTTCCACCATCTTAGGGTGCTAAAAACAACCCAAGCAGAATATTCTTTGGTTAGAACCCATTGGAACCATTATTCCTAAGAATGAAAATATTGTTTTATATTGAAAATAACATTTAATATTCTAGCCACATAAGATTGTCTGATTGGCCAGTTTAGTGAATAACTATTGAAGGACAACGGTGCACATGTCGTGTCCTGATCATTTCTATTGATCTGTTGGTGTAATTGTAGGCAGGCAGGCCTCCCTGCTGATCAGCCAAAGGACTGGTTGCTCTATGGATGGATGGATTCATACATATATGATCCTGAGGGAAATTGAAGATGCAGACCACCCTGCCGTACTCCATGCTTTGTACATCTCCAGTAGTCTATTAGGTTCATACGTGTTTTTAAACGGTGCAGCGATGGAGAAGTCTTAACTACCAAGTGAAATTGTTCACTTTCCCACATCCTGCTGAGCTCCACTTTGGAGATGTTTTATTACACCTAATGGCCACTGCGATTAGCAAACGGGTTCTTTAAAGGTGCGGTCTAATCAGCTGCAGTTGTGAGACGCATCCCGATCCCCAGGTGGCCCCCCTGAAAGGTTCCCGTTGCCAGGCAATAAACACCCAGCGAGAGGCAACTACTTAGATACTCAACGTTGAGTTTCTTAGCTCATCACACGCTCATCAATATGCATTGGATGCGTTCACTGTTGGATGTGTTTCCTGTAGGCTGCACAGTGATTAACATATTAACGCTTTCCGTGTAAAAGCATGTCGTTTTCAGTCCCCGACGGGGGTTTTATTTCTGCTCCAAATCCCAACTTTTAGACAATGAAATGACATCCGCTCCTCTGCGGGTTTGGTGCATACGTTTGAAATTGAAATGCCCCGCGTTGAGCGCTATTGCATTTGCAATTCCCTGCCGCAGACGAAAACTTGATGATAATTTGGGAGGCACAACGTTGTGTCACCTTCACTGTTTATGGGGTGTTTGGATAGAGCGGGACGGGTGCATAAATCAGTGGAAGTGCGCTCATCAGGAGAGAGCAAATATGTCAGCCGCTCAGTTTGTGTTAAAGGGGGGAATCACTGTAGCGTCTAAAATCTGTTTGCGCTGGAAGTTTGAGGAGAGCGCTCATGGCCCGGCTTGATAGTTCCACTCCGCTTGCCCTGCTGCTAGACCGTGTGTGTGTGTGTGTGTGTGTATGCATATGTAAGCTCACACATCTACGTCCATTTATGCTTCAGCGTGTGTTACCACACAATGTCAGACGCCATCAGATAGGAGATCTGCTTCTGTGTTCAAACCCCGAGGAGATTATGACGCACATCATACATAAAAACACAGTTTGGGGCTGAGAGCTCGCTGCTCCGTTCAGCATTTCCATGCAGACACGGTTGTCACTTTGTGTCAGGGCGAGCCAATATTTGACAGGACAAACTCTTAACAGCCATTACATTCCCCCTTTTTTTTTTTTTTTCAGGTATTTACCGGTGAAGGTTTAATGTGAATAATGGCCGTATCAGAGAGCAGCCTGTCCACAATCAGACATCAGAGACAATTCACTTACCATTTAAGGACATTTTTCAGATGTGTGTGTCAGAAACTGTGTGCATGTTTGTGTAGATCCACTGAGGAGGACTAACTGCTAATGCATTGGATTGGTCTGGAAGGTTCAAGTCCCGGTGATCCTACAATCTTTCATCCAGGACAAAACAGCCCATTAGGAGACATATTGTACACATTTCCATTTTTATATTAGGACACATATTCTTGATTGTGCCCTTTAGCAACACACTCAGCCCAACTTCTTACACAAGACACCCTAAAACCTACTGGAGGGATTGGCCTGACATTGGCGGAGCACAGTCACGCTCCCCCGAAGAGTGAACCCTTTTTCCATTGAGGTGTCAGCTCAACCTTTTCACATCGTGCCACCCATTTGCCATTGTATGTAATTAGCGTCACTATGTAATGGGGGTATTACTGTGTAATTGAGTGAGGATAATGTATCGTGTATAGTGGCCACTGTTAACTTAACTACTGCACCACCCGTGGGCTGGAAAAAATTAGGAATAATGGTAATTATATGCTTATAATAGGCCAAACACCTTTCCTGTGGTGTCACCTCGGGCCAGACTTTACATGTATACACAAATTGAAAAGATATATAAAAAAAAAAATGCACTGGACTGCGGTCGCTACAATGCATCGCCCTGGTTTTTGTGTTCTTTTATTGTTTTGCGCGTTCCTAGTGATTCGTGAATTAGGATTATTAAAAGCCATTCGCATATGTGAGAGTTGATTGCTGCAATACAATTATCTTGTAAATTATGAACTATTCAATACGTGAGTCATTAACAGTGAAGCATCAGTCTTTATTGGTTAAATTGCTAATTGGTACGTGATACATGGTGCCTGTTTGGAGCTCCTGCTTATGGTTAATTTGAGTTATATTGCCGGAGAAATGGAAAGAGCTCCTGAAGACATTCATTCAGAGGTGCTGTTTCGTTTCCTTTCTTCATCTATCTCCATAGAATCGATCCACGCTGCTCAATGTTACATGTTGTTCCTTTTAGAAAGCGGAGGGAGAATATAAAACATCGAATGAATCCATGTTTAATACCTCTGGGTATTGTTTATGAAGAGGGTCTCTATAGTTCACGCTCTTCATTATGCATCACAACCGGCTGTTTGTCACTCGGCCTTGAGCGGGATCGACGATCGGCGGTGCTTTTGTATTCGACTGCGTGTTTTTTTTCACGCGCGATGACGTTGGGAGCTGCATTTCTGTCCCACTCGATTGGCTCGTTAAAGCCGCAACATTATCTGTGAGATGGGATTGGTTGCGAATGGAAATCAATTGCTGGGTGGCGATCATTAAGACTGTTCTTTATAGTATATATAGAGTGGTGCTGTCCCTGTGGTCCCATATCGCTGATGATTTCACTCCATGGGCTGCTTTTTTTACTCTTATATAATTGTTTTATAATAATATTAGTTGTATTGACATAACATTATCAACATCAACAGGCAGGTAACCAAACAGACATTGATATAATTAAAAAATACAGTTTTATTGTGTCAAAGCATCTCATTCTTGTTTGATTCAACCTTTTTTCTTAGTCGTGGGAACGTCAGCGTTACTCTCTCTGGATATTTATCCACTAAAGCCCTCCTATTGGCCTTTAATTATTTATTATCATGTTTCCAGTTTAATCTCACAAGTATCTTTCCTGGTTTCATAATTCTCATGTGTTATCAACAGATTTTCTATGTAGTTTGAGTTTCTTTCTAATCACCCATATATCCCCGAACATTTCTCCACAAGGAACAATAGGACATCCCATAATGTGTCTTTTTATTTAGACCCATTTTCTTGAGTCTTTTAGGGGTGAAATAATACATATGAAGTATCTTAGATGGAATAACTTTGCTGCTCCTCAGGTCTTTTCCTCGTACCATCGAAGGTTTTTCATCATCGTTATTTACCCAAGGACATCTCTCATACCACTTTAATGCTTTAAGAAACATTACTGGAAGTTTAACATAGTACTCTATTGTTTATTTTCTTCTTCTTTATGTGAAGTGATTTATTCACAGTGATTTATTTATTCCATTTTTTTAATACAGCATCTAATGTATATATTTCCAAAGATGTCCCTTCAGTTTGAACCCTCGTTTTGTTTGTTCTCGCTCTTTTGTTTTAACGTGACATTAATATCAATACTCCTTCTGTGAGAGACTGTCAGAGCACTGCTTGGGGGCATTAAGCTTTATTTTTTAATGTTTTTTCTTTTCTTGCAGAGGGGTTATCAATTCGTATTCTCTCCACAAACCTAAAGAGATTCACTTAACCCTCCTAACGGATGCTCCGCACATTTTCATTGAACCGACCTCACTCTTGTATTTGTCCCAAGGCTTTAAATATGACCCCCACACACATACACAAACGCCACTAAGATTGAAATCAGAAGTTTTTAATAAAAAATATGATAATTTTGTGGCTGACTGCCTCAGGTGTGCCTCCCCTGAGAATCCTCTCTGGCTTATCTCCGCTCCCCTCCATGTCCAATTGCCAACCAACCTGTCGTCCCCCCCTGCATATGGAAATTCACCCTTTTTGATGTCGCCGTTGACAACAGTGTGACTCATGTTGTTGTTTTGAATTAATGGCGAACTTATGGCTAACTTTGACAGAGTTAGCAAGTTGGATGTTGTTTTCAGTTTCATTTAATGGAGATGTTGATACAAATCACAAGGTTTGACATTCACATCAGTGCATCTACTGCTGGGACGCACTTTGATTAAGAGCACAACAACAGACAATATATGGGAGCGATCAATACGGCCCATACAGCCAGATTCAGTTTGATGTTGGAGTATAATTGGTTGAGGTGTCGGCTCACTAGGTGGTTTGATTTGTATTTATTTTATCCTACCTCATATTTGAAGCGAGGTTTTTGTTGTTTTTCTTGATTGATACATTTTCGCAGAAATAATTGAGATAAACTGTATTATTTTTTTAATATTTTTTTACTATTTAAGCTATTCAGACAAATTGGAACGTGAAAAAATCTAAAAATATACTAAATAAATAAAATCTCACGACCAAAGCAATAAATAAAATGGACTCAGGCCCAAATATTGAAGTCACATCGTGTCCATACATCCTACGATTAGTTGATATAGTATTTATCGTGACACGTTTGATCTGACATTGGCGTCGTTGCACTGTAACTACGCCAAAAGCTTTGGGGAGATTTTGCCAACATTCAGTTAAATGAATGAATTAAATCCGTACAAACCTTTCCTTTTAATTGAATCCTCTGAGCTGCGAGGGAAGCCATTAACAAGCTGCGTGCGTGGAGAGCATATGCCGCGCTTGCCTCGCGTGATCCGTCATCTGCTCCGCGTGTCGAGCAGCGTTTTGTAAAATGTGTGTGTTTTTGCCGGCGTCCCCGCAGATTGCCGCGAGATCCTTCTGCCGCAGATGACGGACCAGCTGAAGTTCCACCTGGAGAAGCGCGAGGAGCCCAAGGCTTGCTGCCAGCTGCTCAGTGACATCCTGGAGGTGCTCTACAGGAAGGATGTGGTGAGGAACGCTCCGCTTTTATGTGCTTTTGTTATAAATACTGGCATATGACAAGAGGGACCAGGAACCCTCCATAGAGGAGAAGCATGATTCCACTATTAGCTACTATCCAGTGTGCTGCTCTGAAATGAATGTATTGTAACTACAATACAATATTAGCGAATTTATCACCTTTTAAATGGAATCATATAGTGATGAACTCCTATATTGAGATTTTTCATGTTATGTTTTTACATCACACTTAACATGATCACTCTGTTCATGTGAGTAACACCTAAAGTCCAGCTGGCAGCCTTCCAGTCACCAGCTTCTCTGAGTTTTAAGCTCCACTAGCCCAGAACACAATCCAGCTCAGGACGGAGATCATTTAGTTTGTTTAGCAAGTTTACTTGAGAAAATACTCGGTACATTTTATTTGTCGAGCATTTGATTCACACTGGAGGAATACGAAAATAGCCGTAGGTTATTACATATGGACTTTTTATTTATTGCATCTCCAAGACAGAATTCTATATGGCTATATCTATCATTATCGAGCCATGAAATGACCTTTATCATGATATAAGATTCACTCAGCACCTGAAGTTTCTACAGCAACATAAAAAATAAAAAAAATCATATGGGTTTTCACGAAAAGATGTGCGTCACACTTGCTGCTTCGGAAGGCAATATATCACACTCTCTTCTCGGATAGTTTATTCTCCCCGGCGTTCCTCTGATTGTGTGAACGGTTGGGTGTGCGTACGTGCACGGACCCGCGTGCACGAGTTCTGCAGCCGCTGGAAAAAAGGGCTGTGTGAATTATTAAAAGTTTCAGTTGACGCTGCAGAGCTTGGCTTGCTTGGAAGATTCCTCCCACAGACAGGCGGAGGCAGGGAGAAGCCCTGTGCTCGCTCACACTCGCTAATAAGCAAATCCATGGGAAAATCATTCCACTTATGACAATGGGACACCTGCCCCAGGGGTGTTTCCCCATCCAAAAAGCTAGGATTCGCAACATCATATTACATATTTTTCAGCTCTCTTAACACAAAAATTCAGAGTTGGATTTCAGTGCGATTTGGTGGAAGGTTTTATTTTCTCTTGTTAGCGCTGCAGAGTCCACCAAACACTTGTTTTTTGGATATCAAATATCTTGCTTGCTCGTCCCCTGAATGTGTAAAGTTTTGCACCCACGCATGCACATGCGCACAAAATGAAAAAATAAAAGCAGCTGCCTCCAAAATAAAACCAGTGCGGTTTTGCCTGCATGTATACACTTATTTTTGTCTGACTCCTAATTTTCCATTGACCTCACTTGGCCGGTCAAGGACAGCCAAAGGGCCCATACAATGTGTAGGATTTGGCATCAATTCCCATTCAACGTCATTCAGAAATGTCTTCATAGCCGTTGTTTGAAATGAACGTAATTCTTTGCAGGGTCCCACCCAGTGGCACATGCAGATCGTCATGGAGAAGCTGCTGAGGACAGTTAACAGGACGGTTATTTCCATGGGCCGCGAGTCCCCTCACATCGTAAGTTTGTCTTTTTCTCTGCAGCTTTTAGCCTTAGCCCACGACTAGCTGTCTGTCTTTTCTTCTGGTTATCAAACCCATACAAACACACACTCCACGCTTGCACACTCCTGTTGAGAGGCCATTTAAACTCCAATTCCATTCCAAATCTATCATTAAAGGTAAAGTCTACCTCTGCAGAATTGAGGCTACGATCTGCTCATATCTTTCTCCACTTGTGTGTCTTTGCCTGTTTGTTTGTCTGGTCCCTCACTCATTAGAACTTTCCTGATGCTCTGTGCGGCGCCGTAATCCAGTCGCACAGAACGTGTTCCCCCTTCCACCGCCGTCAGCATCCTTCTCCCAATCACTCTCTCAGTTGGAGCTCGGTAGCAATTAATGCACTTATCTGTCATCGTATAAATACGCTGTCTGCCTCCTTTCCGTTTGGCAGAGCCTTCATCCATTTTCATGAGTCCAAAGAGTCCAATGAATGTCAACTCCTGTACTCGCTGAGTCATGGATATCAACTTCGGGTATTCTCTGACTCACTTTATTGCATCCTGTTGACGCTCATATTAATTAGCCCTGCATGCGGCTTGTGATGTGGCTTTTGAAAGTGAGACTCGGGTCGTAAACGCATGTACCTTTTTATGCAGCGTTTTATGATGGAGCTCCTCCCCAGGGCACTTAAAGGTACTTTTACAGCTCACTTAAATACAGCAGACTGATGAGGAAGACCTTTTCTCCGGACTTGGAGCATGTATAGGAAAATGCGGGGGTATGATGCCGACTCATGATGTAAATGTCTCAGCATCCTTCTCTTCTTGTCTCGGGTTATTTATCCTGTGTGTGTGTGTGAGGGAAATGTCACAGTGCTAATATACATCCGGCTCTCGTCTTCATTCTTCTCCAGAGATTCTCTGGCTGTTCCTTTCATTCCATCCATCCGTCCATCTAACGGTATTTCGGCGATGCAGCAAGCTAACCGTGTAAATTGGGGAGCCCTGTGTTGTGTAACAGATCGCCAGCGTGCCTCGTGCTGCATAATGGTAACGCTAATGAAGGCGTGAGTTGAGCCGAGGCGTCCCTGCAGCCCCTTCTCTCCCAGCTGGCTGCCTGGAGGTGGTCTAGGACTCCCACTTACTCTCCATCTCTAGCTCTCCGATCTGTCAGAGGGTGTCAAAAAAGACATTCTCTACTCAAGTAAAAGTACAGATACTTGTTAAAAAGAAAGTGAAGAAAGTACAGGCTCTGAAAGTAAGAAGTATCCATGTGAAGGACATTTCTACTAGCTGTTTATTTGCAAGGCTAACTGAATTTCGCATCATATTAATAAGAGGAAAATAAACAAATCGATAATTCCCCTCAAATGCATTAAAACTAAAGTAATGAGTCTTTTTTTTTAAATGGAAGGGAAAGTGCAGATATTTGTTTTAAAACATAGTGAGTAAAAATAAAGTAGAGATACCTCAAACTTGTTACGTCCAACCTCTGCAATCTATTAATTGTGGCGGCGATGTGAAAAGTGGGATTTTGGAGAAGAGGCTGTAGATGTTTTGTTAGAATTTGCTGCCTTTGTGACTCACCTTCTGCTCCTGCCATTTTTCCTCTTGTTATCTTTCACTGCAGTTCTATTGATCGGGTCATTTTCAGCGATGAAACTTTGGAGATGAAATGGCATTCTCTGCTTCCAGGCCAGCCTCCCTAAAGCTGCAGACCCCGAGTCCCTGACCTCCCGTGGCCCTTATTTAAAACAATCGACTTCATATACATGTGCCGACCTCTACCTCACTTCCCTCCCCTCGCCTTTTATCGGGCCTCTAGGCACTCTACTCGATTGCACATGACAGTTCTAAGCACCTGCATAATGTTTACCATCAATTGGCCGTTTTACCCAAAGGGAGTTTGAGGTCACGTCGAAGCCCATCGCTATGGCTCCCTCACTCAAACGCTATACATTATGTAGCACTCGGGGACAGAAGCTGCATTCGAAGCAGCTCCCAACATCACTACATAATGATCAATAAAGTTGGCGAGAATTTGAACAGCTACGAGAGCCAGTTAGTGCTGCTGGAAGTGTCATAGCTTTCTAATCACCGTTGCTGCCTACTCTGCAGGCTGCTGAGACGGCGCTGCAGCCAACCGCCGACCTTGTTCCTCTGAGTGGCAGCCTCTTACATTTAGATTTATGCATGAATGTTCTCCTCCTGTGTCCCGCCTCCCTCTCCCTCTCTTTCCATTCTCCCGGAGGCGGCGGACGCAGAATGTTGATGAGAGCGATCACAGCGGCGGCTTGGGGGCGTCGGTTCTCGTTACGTGTTGTCATTGCGGCGCTACGCCCGTTAGCGACTCGCACAGCATCGCCATGGTCGGACATCCCAGCGGGCTGCTTCTTTTGTATTCACGGTCCACCCTCGCACAGGATGAGACGTGTGCCCGCGAATACATTTACATTCGGATAGGAGCGGAAACATTTCTGGCTGTCCCCCGCCGAAATGACCTGCTTCTACCTTCATACCCTTGAATAACATTTTCCTCTCGCTTAAAGCTTCTGGGTGATCCCTGCAGAGAAACGTAGGGAGGAAGCTGCTGCTGGGAGAAACATCTTTTAATGCTTTTTAAGTCCCGATGAATCCTTCGTTTTTCTTTTTCTGTCATATTAGCCATATTGACTTTTGTGTATTACACTAAAATGCCAAAATGAATAATGTAATATGCCTAACACACCTCAGGATGTATTAGAGATATTGCTAGAGCTGTCTATTGAACTTTTTCATCACTGTAGTTGTGCGGATTAACCGACCTGATTGGTTATCCTGATAGTTTCACCTGCAGTGTGCAGAAGGAATGGGGTTGCAAAGCTGCAGGGGAAGGCCTTGTGCTATTGATTGACAGTATGGAGCTGACCGGCTATAGGGGCCGGGGCTCGCTCCTCGCTGCATGCACTCTCCGACCCGAATGTGTTGCAACAGAGCCATCTCAGTGATTCGGATCACTCCATCCTTGGCTCCCTTTCTTAATCTCTCTTTTTTTATATATCGCTTTCCGTCCACATATTTCTCTCTCCTCGTTCCTGCCTCTCTCCTGCCGGCCAGACTGCTGCAGAGCTCTTAGTGGGGAAAAAAAGAAGCGTAGTGAGATATGGCACTGAATCATAATGCCTCAAACGTGCACTTATCACTTACTCGCTGCACCTCTCCTCCTGCTCTGAAACTTTGACGAAGCGCCCCCTTGGGGGCTTCGAGCCTGCAACAACTCACGTCGGATGTGTGCTCGTTGTCAAAAGCGGTGTGAAAAGCGCTGAGACTCGCACGGCGATGCTCTTCAAACCACTGAAGGTTAAAGAGCGTTAGAATGCGAGTTGTGAAGCTGCACCGGGTTTCTTGTTTGTATTCTTGGTACCGTGCCTTAAACATCTATATGAGGGAAACCCTATGGAGATGGCCTTCCAACGCCGGCCCCTGCAGCTTTATGCATTCATGTGAGGGTTTCTATGCAGCTCTGGGGCGTTTACATAGAGCATTGTCCCAGTTTACCTTGTGGGTTCACCTCGCTGCAAGCAACATCAGGCAGTTGCATGCCTTGACTGGCTGTGGCTGAGGGGTAGAGCGGGTCGTCCTCTAACCGTATGATTGGGAATTCAATCCCAGGCTCCTCCAGTCCACCTGTTAAGTGTCCTCGGGCAAGACACTGAACCCCAAATTGCATCCATAGGCTGTGCCCTCTGTGTGTGTGTGTGAATGCATTAGTTCAGATCCCGCTACGTAATGAATGCAATCGACATGTCCACAAGTCCACAGACGGCATTAGAGTAGGGATGGTGAGGGCAAGCTTTGGATCTGCAGGTTTTCCGGGTTTTGACTGCCTTCACCAGAAGCTGTGTTGCTGTTTATCCCTGGATCGTATTCTGCTCAGCGTCGTGCCACCCCACTACATCAAAGAGACGCCGGCCCCATTTAAGGTGGAGTTTAACCTGATCCTGCTTCTCGTCACATTAGATTGTCAAACTTGATTGTTTTGCGTGCAGAATTTTCAAACTACGTTTAAGTGAAATCCTAAATTACGGGGTTCGTTCACATCATTGCCGTGTTTATCCATGCTTTTCGTTTTTGTTGGCCCTAATTTTGAGATATTTATCTTCATTGCAATTGAGGTGAATGAAAGTGAAATGCTGACACTTGATAATTTAGACTTCACAACGATCCTGGACCAATCCAAAATGCTGCTCGCTTTTAGATGAGTAGGAAGGTAAGTGAGAAAAGATGGTTCATACGAGATTGGGAGCATTTCTCTTGCCTCTCAACGTGGCAACGCTTTAGCTCGCAGCTAACAGTGCTAGCAGTGCAAAAGCTAACGGTGTTCATAGCCGTTTGCCTCTGTGTTAATACTCTGGATGTCATATGATGCACCTTTAACTGGTAACTGCAGGAGTGGTACTATGATACGCAAATCATACTCAGTCTTCCCCAGACTTCGAGAGCTCTGTAGTCGTCGCTTTTTTATTTTTCATATTTTGCATATTAAATATCTTTATTTTTTATTTTCTAAAAAAAAAAAAAAAAACAGTATAAAATACACAGTATTGCACATATTAAATCAATTGCACTTCTTTAAGGTACAGATAAACATCTAGTTCTCTCTCTAGTGAAAGAAACCTACCCGGCATGTACAAGAGTGGAGGTGGGAATGACATGAAGCCAACAGAAAGCAGCATGTTGGAGCTCGTGAAGGTCAAACCAGTGACGTCTAGTAGTTCTGCAAAGATGTTGTGACGGTAGATAAAGATGCTTCTTTTATGCCCTTGAAACCACTTTGGCGCATTTCCTGTCTTTTCGGGCAGTGTTTTTGGCTTTGGGAGTGACTTATGCTCCTGCAGGCGCTGTTCACGTAATGTTTTATTTTAGTTTCCAACTTATTAAAATGGTATTAGCCCTATTCGATGCTGTACAACAGATTTTTATATATATATATATATATATATATATATATATATAATAAACGCGAATATCTTTTTGTCTGTACATAGTATCTGAATCCTGTATAGAGCTACTACATGAGCGTTTGACTTTACACTCGAATAGATGGCAAGCGATGAGCAGGAGCTTTGTAAAAACAACAAAAAAAGAGCTTTTTTTTTTCATTCTCTTTTAGAAATTGTTTCTTCAAAAGCTAGAAAATATCCTGCAAAATCCGAGGGTTTGTAAAAAGCATGCAAGGCTACACGCCGGCCACCCTGCACTGTAGAAGCCCTGGTTGTGATCAGGAGTGGCACATTCAGTCTTTCTGGCTTGTTTTCAGTCGCAATACAATCACAGCGATCTTCTTTTACCCCTCGTGTGTGTGCTAACAACCCAGGACTGAAACCTACTTTTCTGTGGTGAGCCAGAACTCTACAGTTTTATACGGATGACGTGTGACTGTATGGACTCATCTATTTTAGGGTCTCAATGATCATATGCCTTGTGAGGTTAGTAAGAACCGCATTTGATGTATGAAAAGGAATAAAGAATTAGAAATTCACCTCCTACCCCCACACTGCAGCTCAAACCTTAAAGTGAATGTTTATAGATATATATTTATATAGAAAAAAAGTACATTGACGTCTACCTTTGCAAATGTCATTAAGAAAATAAGTATTATTTATTCATTCTTTACTTCAAAGTCAAGTTGATTCAAGGAGACATTTTTAGAGATGGATAGAAAGTTGATCGTAGAACTCCGATGAACATTTTCTGACTTCTTTTTGTCCTTTCGGTCTCTTCTTTAGGGATTATGAAAGTCTTCAATCATAGTTAGTATTTGATTTACATGTGAGTTAATACTCAAAATAGTTCTTTTTCTTTCTTTTTTTTTTTTTTTTTTTAATTACTCTGGAGAAAAATGTATCCTGAACAGTGTTAATTGTGCTTTGCAGTACGGTGATATGCTGTCGATGTAGACCTCAGAGCATCGTGGTAGAATTGACAACCTCTCCTGGAGGCTGGGAAGAAAAAAAAAAAAAAAAAAACAACGTCCCAAATGGTGAATACTTGACTGCCAAGTAGACGTCGGCTAGAAAAATATATGCACACAGACGGAGGGAAATCAAATTTGTCTTCTCACCTTGCTGATCTCCAAATATGTTGCCCCGGTGTAATTTCACACCCTGTTTGAAGAAATTAGTTTAAAATAACTCTGAATCCATTTTTGGTAAGCATGACATTTAGAATTCTCCACAGAATCCAGCGCTCGTGTCCCATTACACATCCCGTCATCTCGGAGACGGGGACTCCAGCGGTGGCGCTCTCCGTTAACGAAGGCTAGCAGGTCTGCAGAAAAGCCGAGGTGGATAAACCGAACAAATACGGACGCATAATTCCTGTGCGTCAGTTGTGGGAGTGGGGGGAGGGAGAGGATGCAGTTTGTTTTTCACAGGAACCAAAGTTTCCAGCGAGCGTGCTTCTTGGAGTCGGCTTTGGACTTGCGTTTGGGGGTGGAGGTGAAGGCCTCCTGGGGGTAAGGCAGGGAGGCGAAGTGGCCGTCGGCGGTTGGGCAGAGCCTCATCATCAGCGGCTGCAGCTTGTCCTCCTGCTGCTTGAAGTCCAGCTCCACACTGCAGCAAAGAGAGGCGAGACGCACCGTCAGTAAATCAAACAGCAACCGTCGCTAAAGCACCCAGATGCTATTACAAGACACGCTGCGTAGTGTAATACATAATAGATTTTATTGGTTTGTGGTAGAAAGCCTTTATGTGACTGCTTGCTCCGTTAGTGCAACCCAAACGCTGTTCTCATGAGTATTCACCCACCAAATTATAATAATCCCTGGATGACATCTACAGAGCTGATCAGGAGGCATGAATCACGGTGTAATAACAGTATTTCCCTTATGTTCGTTGTAGCAGAACACCTGGGTATTATTTCTGTGGAAATGCTGCCGACCTGACTCGTATTTGAATACTGGCTTTGATTTGTTACGTTCTTGACGCACTCCGTTTTCATTCCCCTTCATGCATCTTTGAATCTTAACATGTTTTGACTGCCACATCCCCCCCCCCCCCCCTACCGTATTAAGTGTCTACAGTTTGACCTCTTCTCATTGACCCCTGCTCAGGCATCTGTCACAGCGCTGCTCAGCCGGATAAAGCGAACCTACATTTCGCACTTACACCGTCCTTATTTAGCACTAAGATCTCCCGCTTATTGAATCTGACTGGTTTTATCATGCAAGTCTTCTTCCCGGTGAGGACTCCTGGGTCACTGGAGGAGGTTTTGAACCTGGAGATCATTTGCTTTGCTCAAGTTGAGATCAGAGCCTGGATATCGGATGTTTTAGGATTCCACTTTATGTCACATTGCTTTGATCCTCTGCACAGCATTACAACTCCAGCAGAAAGGGTATGGATGCAGAATGAATTAATTTGTTGGGATTTTTTGTTAAGACAAACGCGGCCTTGCCGTGATCCTGCAGGGTGCTTGGGGGATTTATCTAGACCAGCCATCGTTGTAATCCCACACCCGCGCACAGCTGACTACGGGGTTCCGCTAAGTGAAACTCTGATTACAGCCTCAGCTGCGTGAAGTTCAGACGGACTTTAATCTGCTAAAGCCAGAGTCGGCTGCTGGGGGGGGGACTCCCGCCGCCGACTTGCATAACGGCGTTTGCCACTGTGAGAGATTACGCGGGGTCGGGGTGAGCCGGCCAGTCGTCTGGCTGCTCTGATAGAAACACAAAGCGTCTGTAATGACGGCCCTGACGTGAGACATCTACGTTTTAAAAGCCACATCGAACAGAACTTCTGGGTCTGGGTTTTGCGATTTGTATTACAGGGGAGCTGCAGGTGCAGATTATTCCGTCTGTCGCATCTCCTTGCCAAATATTAATTTCCAGGATATGAGGATTTTAAGGTGGGATTTCGACACCTCGGAGTTCATACTCTATTTGAATTTATTTAAACAGACGTTAATGTGGGCGTCTGACAGCGACTCAACCGACTGCTGGGTGCTGAAACAGACACTCGGCACTTTGCATTTGTTTGACTCAGGCCTTTACACGAGGCCAAGACCAGCTATTAGCAATAAATCACAGGCTGTTAATTACACCGGTACAAAGCCACTTTGCTTTGTGTGAGGTCTGTTACCCTGTGTGTGTGTGTGTGTGTGTGTGTGTGTGTGTGTGTGTTGTGTGTGTGATTGGTGGAATAAACAAATAATAAATTAATTCCGTTATGCCCGGCACATGAAATGTCTTTGTTTGGCCTAAAGGTGCTTTTTGACACTTGGCTAAATACATTTGTGTCCTTGCTCAGTTGTCCGTTACCTCAATATCATTTCACCTAAACTACTGCAGCTCTCTTTTCTGTTTACTGTTTAAACTCCTCCTGGCGTATAACTGGTCCAGAATGCAGCAGGAGCCGGGAGAAGAGATGAAGTTACTGTTTTTTTTTTCTTTTATCTGCAGCCGGTGGCTTTATCGGCCAGTCGGTCCACAGAAATGTTGTTTACCCCACACTGGGGTCTGTAATCCATTTAGAATGGTTTTTAAGATTTCCCATTTCACTAAATTATCTCCAGACTACACCGGAGACCTCCAAGCAGCCGGAGTCGTCATTTAAACATTCTTTAAAAACCTTCCCTTATAAACACACTTTTTACTGCTCTTGAACAACTCATCCTATTTGTTGATCTTTGGGATTTTATCATCTTTTCACTGTTTTACATTTACTGGTTCCTTTATTGTTGATTTTATTTCTCTTGCCTTATCTATAAAAGCACTTTGAGATTTTCTTTCCCCCCTTTAGTTATTGAGGGATCTGAACCACATGTGTAAACATGGTTCCCTAATAAGACCACGGTGTCTTCTGACGTCAGGCTAAAGCTCACAAATTAAACATAATTCATGGGCTGCGGAATGAACAGGCTCTTACAGCTCAAATATCCGTAGTGACGCAGCATCAAAGGGCTCTGTGTTTGTCAGAGTCTAATGAGAGGAGCGTCACACTGTAGGTGAAGCAGTATTTCTCACAAAAAACCTGCAGTCAAGACTGTGTGAAGGCACAAAGAGACACGTTGTTTGGGGGAAGCACTGCAGCTTGATGCTGCATCCACACTCACACACGTACACAAACACACTATATGTTAACGGCTGTAGTTTCCAGCCTCATACTGCGGAGACTGTTGCTGTATGGCTCAAGGTTATTGCCCTGCACCGCACACAGCTATATAAACCAGTAAAAACACTCTTATTTTTATTGGTCCAATCAGTTGATTTATTCCCACTGTGTTCTCTGTACGTTATCAGTGCATTTGCTTCTGCAGGCTTCACTGTGAACAACGCCTTAGTGCTACTACAACTTATTTTAGAATGAGTTGTCTACCCTGCAGTTATTGGAAACCCTGAATTCAGCTCGTTTTAATCCCAGAGGTGCTTGAAAGTATTATATCAAGGTGGTAAAAATTGCTTCTGTTAATACTACCACTACTACTACTATACTACTACCAACACCAAATGCAGTGGGAACCCAAGGGTCTGGGCTGCAGGGGGTTTCTGCCTAAAGGCATTTTTTTTCTAGCCACTGTCGCTGTTACGCTTGCTCCTTGGTGATTTTGGGACTATCAGGAGCGTATTCTAGTCCTGCTCAATGTGTTTAGTGTGACTTCTGTTGTGATTTGACACTATAAATCAAATTGAATTGATATTGAATTTTAAAAAAAAAGACAGTTTAAGGACTAAACAAGCTTTTTATACAGATTAAGGAAAACAATTCTGTCGCAGTGATCTGTAAATGTCATATTCATATCCAGATCTCCAGTAAATGGCCTGGGATGAACCTGTGAGAGCAGTCTGGGTTTGATGGTTCAAACAACACTGTGAACATTGCATTTAATCCCAGAAACGGTCCTGACATGTTTACCATCAGATCCAATGATGCACTGCCCAGTCAAACACAAAACGTCATGATTTACAAAAGCATCTGCAGCTCATGCAGGAATCCTGTTTACTCACCTGACTCATGTTTACGCCTTGTTTACACACTTATCCCACTTAATACCACACATATGATGTCAGATTATAGATCATTATTCAGCTACAAGCATTTGAAGTTCACTTTTTTTTTTTTCTGGCTTAATAAAGCCTTATAACTGTATTGTCGTCAGACTAAATCCACATTCTCTCAGCCTCAGTTTACATATTTGATCAGTCGATTCGTGATGCCCTGAAAGCAACACCGGTCCATGTAGGTGTTTTATTTGATCTTAGCAGGAGTTATTTTTATGACGCCGAATCTCCTTTTTAATTAGATTTGATGAAAGTCTTCTCAGCTTTCAATCATAGACGGGAAACATACAAAGAAGAGGTAAAGTGGTCGCTTTGGAACAGCATAATAATAATAAGAAAATGTCACTGAGAAAGAAAAAAGAAAAATCTGCATGACTTAATTTTGGAAGGTGGGGGAAAAAAATCAGCAGAGTGAAAAGATAATCATCTCATCTTTGAAACGCACTCCAAAGGCCTTTTAATGAAAAATGTATTAGTCTCTACACCCGGCCCAGTTATCAGCATCTCCTTATGAAACCGTCACGGGTCCTGCTGCTTGCTCCACATCTCGGTTTCCAGCTGAGGGCGAGGTTTTGGGCGTTTTCCTGTCTCCTGGCTGCCACTCCCCCGAGTGTGTTGTTGTCAGTCTTTAACCTCTCCCCCCCACTTCTTCCTTTGTCTCTCTCCCTCTCTCTCTCCCACTCTTTCCGGGTCACGTCCCTGCTCTCCAAAAAGAGAGAAAAAAGAAGAAACTGTCGCCCCTTACCTGCCCTTTACCCCACTTTTAAACATCCGCGACTCTTCCTCTCCTCGTCACCTTCATCCTGTTTCACATTCTCACTCCTGCCTTACTTTTTCTTTTTTCTTTTTTTGTTTCTGGTGCCTTATCTTCCCCGGGCGTGAGCGTGCTCTTCCCGACTGTCCTCACCGTCCCTTCACACTGCCTGTCCTACCGAGGATCACTTCTGTAGCCATGGTAACCGGCTTGCCACCATGTTGGAAAACATCATTATGCTCGCACAAAAAAGAGATATCTCTCCCCCAGCAGAGGCGTGCGGCAGGACAGCGTTTCTGCTCGGTAATTTCCATATGTTATAATGTAATCAGCTCGTCCGCCTTTAGCGATGCTTAATTGATTTTCATAGCCTCACACAATAGATTGGAGACTTCTTCCCTCCCCCTCCTCCTTTTTAAATACCCATTCCTTCTGAATATTATGTTATTTGCACTGCACACAGTGTTATTCAAAGGATGTTTTACCATCAGATAGTGTGCTTAATGATCAGCTGCTGCTCAATTAATTGCGAGACATGCAAGGTAATGACAAAATTGGGCTGATGGGGGAAAACAACTATAGTCCATTGTGAATAATGACACCCAGTGGTGCGGACCTCTGCAATCGCCTCCCTTAATCACAACCACTTACATCTATCTCCCTGTTTGATCAGCACATTAGCCCATATAAATGCAATGTGAGGAGAATGAGATTACAGGGTTTCTGCGTCGAGACACATCACGACTTTAATGCCTGTGGTTTCGAAATAAGTGGAACGCATTTCAAATCCCCGCTTTTTTTTAAATAATTTATTTTATTTTTGGAACCAACCTGTCTCTCTAATTCTATTCCCATCCAGCCTCTCTCTCTCTCTCATGCTTACTCTCTGTTTTTTTTCTCAGTAAAAGGCATTACATCACCTGGTAAGGTGGAATGAAAAGTAATAATCTTTTTATCCCTTTCTCACCTATTCTGTTTCAATGCCATGCGTTGTATTAAGCTGAGTTCATTCGAAGGCACAGCGTGAGGAGTTAGGAGGACGATAACGTAACCGGTGAGACGGAGAGAGGAAGATACTGTGGGAGGATGAAAGAAAAGACTGAAGGGATCCAAGGTGCCTCAAAATGAGGAGCGTGGGACCAGACGAGGACAGCGTTGGTCCGTGTCTATAGGCCACAGCACTGCATTGATCTGGTGCTGTTGTTATGCTGGGCTCTGTGATGATGCTGGAGAGTGCATGGCTTCTTCCTTACTGGGCTTTGTGAATATTATTTATGGTCCCATACATCCAGCTACAGTTAGGACTTTGATTCTCTGCCCAAACCCGATTAGGCCCTTTTTATTTTTCAGTTGGAATACTTCTATCGCTATAGGTCCAGGCCTGATTTTCCCACCCGTTCACTGCTCTATTTTTGGCCGCGGCACGAAAACATAAACATGCTCTCAAAGAAATCCTAATAGATATCACTGACGATTCTTCACGCGCGCATTGTCTGTTCCTTCATAGCTCCGCTTCTGTGTTTCTCCACCTCCACAGAGGTTGTTTTCATGGAGATCCAAGTAATTAGATTGCCGTTTAATCCTCCTGCCTGTGTGAATACAACCGCTATATTTGATTCTGTGTCCAATCAACACAATTTGCCATGCCAAGCGAGCCTCTTGAGGAGAACTCGGGTCTCTTAAAGGAGAACTCGGGTCAATTCAACAGATTCCAAACATCTCTCGAAGAACCGTCCGCCCTTTTTTTTTTTATCTGTGTGAAAGCTTGCCAAGGTTCGTCAGAAAGCAAGGCTTCCATGTTTGAGTTTCTGTTTTGCTGCACTTCAATTGATCGTGGCTCGGCTTGGATGCCAAATGTGGAGTTTTGATGTCGTATCTCGCCCTTTTGCGACATTTCTCATTGCGTGTGAATGATCAGTCGAGGAACTGTCTGTCACACATTTATACAGGGCCGGGTGATACGGAGGACATCAAATATCATATTTTTGAACTTCACTTAGTAATGCAGCTTTTAAAACCAGGAAAAGAAACCTTGTTATGCCATTTTATCCTTAATTTAAGACGATATCTACTCTCCTATTACGGTATCGATATAATCATTCAGCATAATGTTACCCAGTCTGAGCTTTTATTTAACTCAGTTTATCTTTGGGGATAATCAAGTGAAGGTAAGACGGATATGTTGGTCAACTCACTGGAACAAACCATATGTGTATGCTTTTATTAAAGTATTTTAAACCCTCTTTGGAAGTTCAGGTCATAGCGATTATAGAAATGAAACACCTCTCCCAACACGCCGCTGATGAGTACAGGTACGCTCTGAGCTGCCAAGAATATCTCAACGGTAGATTGGAAATGCTCATGTATTTCTTTTTTTTTAAATTTTATTTCAACATTTTATTTATCACTCTGCGGTTTGCTGCTCGCAGATTCAGAGGGATGGCTAGGGATCGTCTCTGGAGTGTGGAGAGGCTGCAGGCGAGCACAGTTGGTCTTTACTCAGGTAGGCAGAGCAGAGATGGAGATGGAGGTAGACCAGCAAGACCTTCTCTCCCCCCCCGGGGCCAAATCACACCATTAACATGCTGCTGCCTAATTTATAATAAGAGGCGAGCTCCCATCTCAGCAGTCCCTTTTTATGTCATCCATCTTTTAACCCCGCATTCAACCCCTTGCCCATTAATTCAGTGTCCTTCACGCCACGTGCCATAATTCAGCTCACTTCATCTCCCTGCCATTAAATTGCAACCATTGCTGCTGCTTGTTGTTGCGGACCCTGTGGCCGTTGCGTGGGTTTCACCCTCAGACATAAACACACTCCGCTTTACGGCGGTATGCACCTTCCTCGGCTCATCAGTGGGAACCGAGCTGCGTCCCGCTCCTTCACTCCCCGATTGAAGTTTGCCCAGCGGCTTATCAGTTATTTAGAGCAGCAGATAGAAGATGATTTTAAATGGCTCTTCAGAGGCGAAACACTGGGGAGAAGCAGTGTCCACTGAAAACAGTTTTTATTATTGATCGCCACTCATCCCCCTCTACACTTTAAATCTATTTTCTCCTGTTTCTTTGACTGTTGGACTCATACTTGTTCGCAGCACCAAACAGGAAAACAGCCAGACGTGCGTGCCGAAAACTTATGCATATGAAGGTTGCGTTATGTAATTCTGACTGAGCAAAGGGCCCTCATGGGGCCTGCAGACTGTCGGTCTCGCTGTGGATCAAAGAGGGAGGCTCAGGCACGGCGGAGGTGTTGGAACCTGCGAGGCTCTTGTCGGTAGGTCACGGACACCGACTGTGAACTTTGAGCCGGTTCCACACACTTTCACATAGCGGGTATGTTTATGTGATTAAATCTGCAGAGGTTTAGCCTCACTAGTAACACGGCTCCATGGATACCGAAGCCAGTCAGGTCACCTATTTAGTCCAGATTGAAATATCTCAACTATTGGATGGATTGTCATTAACTTTTGCTCAGCCATGCATGTTCCCAGATGATGCACCCTAGTTCGTTTTTTTTTTTAGATTGCTGACATTTACTAAGGATATTCAAGGTCCCCAAAGGATACATTCTAATGACTTTGGTGAACCTGTGACCTCCTCATCTACAACCATATTAAGGTCAGATCAAATCCAATACTTGACCTATTAGATGGTGACCATGGCAATGATTGTACCTGCTAAGTATCGGCATGTTAGCATTGTGAGCATGCTAGTATGCTAACATTGGCATTTGCTGCTGTTCGTCCCTCGTTTGGGCTTTTAAAATACGATAATGTTCCGTTCACATCACGTCTTCTAGATGAGCTACTGAAACGTAATTAATTAACAAAATTGGTGATCAAGTAACGCATTCCCACACGAGGACACCTGGGCAGCAGCGTATTCATACATGCTTGTACCCTCATAAAGCGAGTCCTGCGTAATGACTTTAGACTCACGTCTGTACTGCTTGTCAAATCAAGTGAGCCGAATTTGAAAGTACGCACAGGGCTCCGTTGGCTTGGCAACAGCACACTGCGATGAGATTTCATGATGTCTGGGTGGTAATTAACTTCACCTTCCGCGGCCCCCGTGCTCACTCGTTCCATAGTACGTATCCCCTCTGCTTTTGTCTCTACATCGAGCCAACCTCTACACCCGCTAGGCACACTTCAGTGACTGGAGGTCCGTGAAGGGACAGAATCAAACAAAGACATATGGATGGATGGAGAGAGAGAGAGAGAGAGGTGTGTAAATGTCACATGTCCCCGTGTGCTCATTAACAGCGACCACATTAGTCTTGCATCCCTCCCACCTGTTCACTTCCCCTTAAGGAGAAAGGACGGGGCCCATTTGGAGGGCCGTGTCTTTGAAGAGGAATGGTCCACTCACCTGTAAATAATGCATGCGCTGTTCCGGCATGTGTCGCAGTTGGCCGTGTCCTGTCCGGTTCGATAGGAGAGTCTGCGGGGGAGATAAGTCGTGAATGAGTAATTACGGGGACTTGTTAAGCTGCTCCCTCGCACCTTCCTTCCTCATCCCGTTTGTCGTCCCTCATTAGCGGGTCCCGAGTAAACCAGGGCGTCCAGGTCCCCCACCCTGAGTGGCCTGTGTCCGGCAAGCGAGGGCAATAACGGCACAGCGTCGGGCCATTAGCGGCGGCTGACTGATTTCAGGTCAGATAAAGCAAAGTGCTACACAGGAGGAGGTTCTGCTGCGGTTTTGATGGAGGACTCGTGTCAGAATTGTGGGAGTTTTTACAAAAAAGTCAAATCGGAGCCAATCTAGAGTCTGTTAGTTAACCCTTTCTGGTTTTGTCTGAAACTTTTCAAGGAGAATTAATTATTTTGGTGTAAAAAAGAAAAGAAGATACATCTCCCGAGCTCAATCGAGTAGGAAACTACTTACTGGATGTACTAAAATGATGACTAAAATGCAGAAGTTCCCAATGCATTACACATGTTCTCATGAAAAAATAAGATTATTTTCATTATTGATTAATCTCTCAATATATTCTTGATATATAAATCTGAGAAAAACACATTCTCACATCCCAATATTAAATACTCCATCTCCTTTTTCTAATGTCGAGGCTTTTTACTCACACTAGAGACATCTGGCCATTGATCCAATCCGTACAACATAGTGTTGTAAAACACTAAGAGTTATCTTCAGTGTGAACATTTTGCCATAACCATTTATTATTGTGAGTGGGGGAAAAAAAATGAAAATGGAAATGAGATAGGTCCTCTTAGCGGATAGATTTTGGCAGTTTTGCTTTAGATAGCAGCCCTTTGGCTTCATGCAGTCGGCCCATCTTAATTTCATGGTGATATTGATTCACCGAATTCACATTCAAACCCATCAATATCCTATTATATTATATCCTTGTGTGTCCTTTTATCGTTCTACTATCAGTCGCCTCGGAGGTAAAATGCGGTCATGAACCGTGTTCCCATTATAGATTCCCTTTTTCTCCGGGGGCAGCTAAAGACCAGGTGATGGCCCTGAATGGAACTACTTGGTTACATGCTTCGAAAGGCTCAATGGCTTTCTTATTGGATTAGCGTGTTGAAATGTGCATATTGATTGACAGGAATAGTTTCCCCGTATAATTAACGACATATTACGGTGGGAATACTGTGGACTCACTTCGCAGATGACATGGACTCAAAGGAGATGCTCGGCTGGTTGGTTTTTATGGGTATGACCTGCACTGCTGCATCCACAGAAAGCAGTCTTGGAGATCCGGTACAACTGTCGTGTCTGTATTATTTCGTTGTTGTATTTGTTGCTTTCCACGAGAACTACCGAATTCTACCGAAACAGCTTTTAGTTTGAAGCGTTTGCTCACAGTATCGGATGATTTGAAATCTTGAAAACTGACTATCCCAGTTTTTGAGATGTATTTTTAGTGATGTCCGTCAATGGGATTTCATTTGACGTCTTCAAAGTGATGGAAAACTATCACAAAAACAGCAACAATGTCCTCGCCTCCTTACTTTTGGACAATCTGCAGACCTCAGTGTGACAGCTGTAAACTGGAAAAAGCCATTTAGAGTGAGTTCTGTGGATTATTCATGGGGGGATACTGTTTCTGAAGGGAGATTTTACTGTTGAAATGAAAGTTTTTAATGCTTTCAGCACCACTAATAGAATTCAATTTCCCTCCATTGTATTGGATACAAGGCAGAAAGCATTGTGGCATTTTAAATGTATTTTTATTATATTGTAATTTGGTCAACCAACCCTGTAACAAACAATCCCCGTCACATGTCCGGGTTTCTCAAATTAACACTGTGTTCTCCTCCTCAATGAGGTCAGTGTGCTAACATTCACATTAAGTGCTTGTCTCTGATCTTTGCTGCAGCTCAGACATTTTTTTAGTTTTCTCTCAGGCACCCATAAGGTGCCAATAAAAAAATGAAACCGCTATCATAAATGTCTTCTCCTTATCTACTTGTTTCTGTGCTGCATACTCTGACGAGTGTATGAGAGGTGTTGATATCAATATTGTTGTTTGAGCCTGGCGCCGAATGAGGTTCTGAGGAGGATGAGTGCGGTGATAAGGGGGGAGTTTTCAGCTCGGGGTAATTGCAATTAAGGGGCCTTGTTATTGGAGACAGTGTGATGGTGTGGTGCGGTGGCAAAGTTCAAGGCCGTCTTCACTTTCCGCCCGGGCGAGTGGATCGATGAGCGACCCGCGGGGCACAGGGCAGACCGGGGTTGCGTCCTTTGAACAACTCGCCCTCCTCCTCCTCTCTATCTGCCGTCTCCATCTATTTCTCCATGCATCTCCCTCCTCTCTCATACCGAGGTGATAAGAGGAAATGGGAGAGCGGAGCTCATTTTCGGGCAAGCCTCCCCGTGGAGAGCGAAGCCAACAGTGCCATTAACGCTATATTTATCCACCCTACCCGTCTTTGTGCTTACCAGGTGAGCTCTCCCAAAGGTCACCGAGTGGGCGGTAGTCCAAAGGCATAAAAACATGCACACATGCAGCGTTAATAGACGGGCTAGCAACAAGTCCCCATGAGTGTGATGAATTTGGTCTGGTCCTGCCAACTGATGATGCAGCACATTTATCCCTGAGGTTTTTGCTGGCGGCTGCAGCCAATCATGTGCTCTGGAACGGCATCGAAGCCATCACACTGTGTGAGCCGTGGGCAGGATTGTACCTGAGGGGATACATGCGAGCGTGTGCTAGCATGCATGCTGCGCAAGGGACAGGAGGCCAGTCAATGTGCTCTTTCCCCACAGCAGCTTAGTACAGTAAGAGCTGCTCATACAATCCATAAAGTTCTAGTAATACAATAACCGAGGGGGATGTTGCTGCAGCAGCCTTCTCCCTCTCTCTCACTTTCTTGCACGTGCTCGCTTTCTACCTCGTTTTATCGACCATGACTTGGCATGTGCCATCAGTGCAAAAGTCCCAATATGTTAGAAAATGTCTAGATCGTTGGTCAAATGTAAAAGAAACACAATGGAGCAGAAACGGCCAATCACAGAGCCTTACATTCTGATTCAGCACTTTCAGGGGAATTGTGCTTTCTTCTTTTTTTAGTAGTCTCAGCACATTAGCCATTGACTTTCAATTTGTGTTTCCGCAGCATGTCACGAACACATGCGATGTGATTAATGCACGGAGCGAGTGGGGAAAAAGAAGCTCGTATAACATAAGCGGTTATATATCAGATGTTTGCGCCTATAGCCCGAGGGCGCTCCTATTTGTCGTGTCAGTGACATTTATGTAAGGGGAGCGTCGAGCTAATGTTGTGTGACTAAAGCAGCATTAGATTTTTTTTTTTTTTTGTTGTTGTTTTGATTGGTTCTATAAAAGAAATGGAAATACGTGCAGTAAGGAAAGAAACGCAGAGTTGGGCTCAGGTGGATTACACGAGGCTTACGCTGCTCACTGACTTTAACGAAACAGAGGCTCTTTTTAATGAAAGTATGGGAAGACAATGTGTTTGTTTTTCTTTATGCATGCGCCCAGATGGCGTAATTAAACAGTAGTCACTCCTCTTTTTTTTTTTTATCTACAAATGAAGTCACCCCTCTCCTCTTCCTCCCCTCGTCTCCTCTCCCACCTGCCACTTTAGACACATCTGATAAGCCAGATGTGCTCGGCGACGGCGAGCACATCTTTTTTTTTTTTTTACGAGTTCACTGATAAGGAGATTAAGGCCGCCTTGTGCGAGATTGAAAACTGATAATTGCCTTTTTAGATGGTGAAAGGTGGCTGTTGTCAGATCGGCTGCTTGTTGAATTGGAGTTTCGACGCCGTCGAGTTGATATCGAGAGTTGCTTTTTCGTACACTTTGAAGCTGTGTGTGTGTGTGTGTGTGTGTGTGTGTGTGTGTGTGAGGATCTAAGCTTGACAGGTGTGCCTGTGTGGTTAATTCCCACAGGTGTTGGACTCCAGGCTGGTATGATGTCGATTGTATGGATTTTCCCTCCCTCCATACCTCTCCACAGTGCTGGTTAAAACAGATAGGGATCTGAGTGCAGCGCCCCAGCAATTCACTCAACAAATTGGCCATTTTGTTTGCCTCATCCCTTTGGATAGACAATCCTCTATTTCAGTGGGCTCTCTGCTGTCTGCGGCCCTTTTGTATATACTCCGTACCCATTGGACGGTAAATGGCTTTTTCACGGGCCACAGCTTTTTCAAAGGCGTCGGACTTACTAGACAAACAGTGTGTGGCTGGATAAGGCCAATTTTTGCATTTCTAACGCCTTTTGTAATGTTTTTGTTAAAGTGCATGAAATAATCACTTCATTATTTAATGAATATGTGTAACTCCCATATTCAGACATGGTATATGTTCTCATACTGGTTGATACCGGCTCGTAGATGGGTCGTCTGTATCTGCTGCAGCTCCGTCATATCTGGAGGGAAATCATCCCAAAAGGACACTTTGCTGTAACAGCACTGCAGGGCACATCCAGGTGAAAGCCACATAATCCCGGCTACGTGGAGCAGTGATCTCTTTTTCAACACTCAAGCCTAAGATCTAGAAATAATATGACACGTGAAGAGGGTACTCATGCTGAAACATGAATGACTCTTTTGTATTCTTGGCTTTGTCCTAGTAGTAGTATAAATTGGTGTACAGAACAGGCTATAAGTGAGATGTCTTACCCTTCTCTGTGGGCCTCCCCCTTCTCCAGTTCCTGGATGACCCCCAGCAGCACCTTGATGGTCTCTTGGCTGGAGCTGATGAGATTTTCCATGGCCTGGAGCTGTGCTTTAACATCCCCGTCCTGATTCATAGGCACTATTTGCTTGCAGGCCTCCTGTGTTTGGTCGGGCGGCGCCCCGCTGGCATCGCCTCCTGTGCAGGGTGTCAGAGGTTCCTCCATGCCCCGAAGAGGCCGGGCAGATAGCTGTCCCGTGTGGCACTGTGCCTGTGTTGTACAGCCTCCACTGGAACGTGGTAGCGTCTCACTCTGCAGCCCGTTGAGCTGCAGGGCTTTCTTCCGCTTGCTCCGCACGGACGGACTGTCCAGGCACTCCACCTGCGTGAGGGAGTTCCAGGCGATGGGGCCCGTAACCTTGGGGGCCCTGTCCGGCAGGGTCCGGGACGAGCCCTCCTCCAGATTGAGCAGCTGCCTCTTGGCCGAGCGGTCCGTGTCGTCCTCCCTGTGTTGTAATCCTGTCCTGGCTTTGGATGGGACACTGCAGAGCTGGTACTCTGCCTGTGCTCCGGCTCCGCTTCCTCTCTGTGTGTCTGCAAGGCAGTCTGTGTCTGCAGAGCAACTGAGCTGCAGAGCGTCAGAGCACAGGCCATCAGGTGCAGTGTGCTGCTCCACTGTGGCAATGCACTCATTAGTATGGAGCAGAGCCCTGGTCCTCCGGACTCCACTCCCCCCGCAGGCTCCCTCCTCCTCCTCCTCCTCCTCCTCATCTAAACCCTGCTCAGCAGCCTTGGACTGCTTCACCTCCATGACAAAACCGTTATTCCGACCTTTATAGGTTTCCACGGCCGCCACGTGTTTAAAGGTGTGGCCTTTCTTGCGCTCGAAGGGAAAGGTCTGATAGCGTTTCTTCAGGTCGGGGGACGTCTGCACACCCGTGCTCCTCGTGACGTTGGGGATGGAGCGGCGCGCCGGGACCGTCATGTACTTGCGGTACGCCACTTTGTATGAGATCGGCTTGCCACCTTTCCCCGCGGCCTGCAGCTCCGCCTCCCTCTGCTCGTTCTGCGCCTCGCAGATATCCTTGAAACGCACTTGCAGGGCCTTGTTCCTCTTCCTCACCTGTCGACTGGCTTCCAGGGAATACTTCACCTCCAGCGCCAGCGAGGTGGAGGGCAGGGGCGCCGCCTCCGAGTCAGACTCTGAGTTGGTGAGCATGCATTTGCCACCCTCCTTGCTCACCATTTTTCCTGAGAGGCATGGAGAAAGACTCTGTGTTAATCATTGCTAATGAGTGGCTCAGACAAAGACCCTCGCCTGTCTATTACAGAATACACCCACTCTCTAAGCTTATAGAGAAGGGAGGAACCTGTCAGACACTTGTTATATGCACATTATACATACCGAAATCCAAATTTGTCATATATTTCAGGTTACTTCATCTGATACGTCTGAGTTTCTACATTTGAAACTGAAGGCGTGCTCCAAGTTCCCCTCTTGTTCAATATATTTACCCTTGAAAGAAAACCATCAATTCCCTTTTGGAACCAATTGGCTGGAGTATTTTATATTCGCCAATCCATCCGTGTTTATTGACTCAAAAACCTGCAAGCGATTTTAAGCACGCCCTAAAAATAATCTCAGCCAATTTCCATGGCGCATTTAATCTTCTTCTCGGTGACACCGGTAACCATTTTCATTTGTTTATCACTGCCAGTTAAAGCAGCCCTGACTACCCGTCCCTCCTCCTCCTCCTCCTCCGTCTCTGCTGCTTTCTATGTTGATGAGTGTTTGTGTCTCCGTTTGGATGGGAGCTATCAGACGCGGCACTTTCAATCACACACGGGCGCATCCACTCGAAGGAACTCGGTTGTAGTAGCAGCATACTGTTGACTCCTATAAAGACGGTGCCCGAGGTCTGCTGCCAGTTCATTTCCATGGTTCATTATAGGTTCAGGAGGATTCTTCACTGTCTGACCTTTCTCACTCTCAGTTAATAATTCAGTAAAAAATAGGATTTTGCTTCCTTTTTTTTTTTTTTTTGGCACGTTTTCAATCCTCGTGTGTTTCGTTTTCCACTTTCTCTCCGAACACAGACAAGAGAATCTGCTGAAAGGGATGGGGAGCGTAGCACAGGCACATCACGACTACTCTGATGCTCTGACAGAAATATCATTCTCTTTCTGCCTGCTGATTTACAATAACCGAACACTCCACACGCTCATGTGGATGCCGAATCAGATTATAATTATCGGTCTGGGCTGATCTGCCATGACTGCTCTCCGTCAACTTCCTATTTCGAACCTGTCTGTTTACTTACCTGCGAGCTATTGAACGGACGTTTTTGTCTCACTGTCTTCCCAATCTCATTACTGTCCTGGCTTTGTGTTTGTATATTAAATAGTCTCAGACAGTGGCATCATTCCAGAGATCGGTCTACCAGTCATTGATGGCCCCTTCAAGTCACGCAGTATCATCTGTAAATATGGCAGTTTTAAATGTTGGCATAATTAATCTGTAATTGTTTCTGCAGACGCAGCGCTGGCAATCTGCCTTTCTTAGCACACCGCCACAGTTTTTCAGCATGAATATATGAATAAAACACATTTCCGGAAAAAGGCATGCCCAAGATTGTTCTCCAAAAAATCAGAGAGCTGCTGTGCCCCGCGCTGAGAAGCAGCTTTGCTGTGAATAAAATATTTTCTCGGTATCATCACATCTAACTGTCAGAGTCTCATGTACCGGTTGGCAGACATCTCATGGGCATATCGGGGACCCTATTTTTAAAGGTCCTAAAATGTTTGTGCCACGTAAAAAAAAACAGCCAAATGGACCCAGCAGTGTCACAGATTGACAGCCGTCCCCTGAAACCCGATCATTGGCCAGCGATGCCAACAGCCCAGCATGCCCCATATAGACAGGTTAGAGATGGCAGCTTGCTGCTGTGCAGGCAGATGTTTGTTTGATTCTCACCCGACAGGTTATTACCGATGTCTCCGAATGATCACTGTGATCATCTGCAGTACCTGGCATTATACAGTGTGTGGATAGTGGACAACATCAGCTCCCGCCAGTGCAATTTGGGAAAAGCATAGTGTTATTAATAGTGGGGACACAAAAGATATGTGTATTATGTAGAGGAGGGGGAAGAATCAACGCTGCACATAAGACGACGCGATACATTCATTTCCCGGTGATTTCCCCGGCCGTGCAGAATCTGTATCATTCCAGTTGAAGATGGTGTTTTTTTTCCTCCCCTCCCCATCTTCTGACGTTTCTTCCCCCAAGTATCATCTATCCCTCCAGCACAACTCTGCTTTCCTGGTCCATCATTGTCCACGTCCTCCCCATGTTTGTCCAAAGGATGACATTCTGAATAAGAGATTAAACCACTCTCCAAACGAGGTCAGCGAACACGTCCACGTTGCGAGCCCCAAATGAAACACTATATTCAACGCGTGCCGAGCTGTATCTGATTTACAATTCAGGATGCCGCCTCGTTCTAAACCGTCACACATTTAGCCCACCAGACGCGAATGCGGTTTGTCGGCTAAAACGGCAACAGTGTTTTCTGTCCTCGCTCCCTCCCTCTCCACAAAGACACTTCCGCCGGTACTATATTATATCCTCATTTAAGTTTGAGCTCTTGTGACATGTCGGCACTGCAGGCTGAATGATGTGTGCCTGGCTCCACGTATCTGATTTGTGACCCCCATTGTGTTCCGGCCCAGGCGACTGCAGCAGAGCTAGTATCTCACCCCCCCTAGCTGGAACACCACCCCCTGGCCTTTTTGCATAAACAGCATGACTCATCATGCGAGGCTGTGACAACTGCCTCTTTTTGGGGTGGCCCTGATCCCTTTTTTTTTTTCAATTTAGGGCAAGTAAGTGAAGTGTAATGACCTACTATTTTCCACCCAGTAGGACAGACCAAAAACAGAGCTCACAGGGTCATGTGCACATGGACAAACACACCAGACATGTTCCCATCTGACCTTGTTTTAGCAGCCCAGCTCACGTGGACGTCATCCCGGACCTCAGGGGTCATTATTTGGGGACACAAGTGGATTTTTGTCCGATGATAGCGTCGCACGATTGGTTCTTGGACAGATTTGCGCCATTGGACGCTTCTGAGTGCTGCAAGGACAATCCACATCACTGCAGTAATGCAATTCATTATTCTTTGAATGGGAAAATGGTCTTGCTCATTCTAACACAGCGCACCTTGACTTTAAAATGCTTTTCCTTAACTTGCATTATTTTTGAACTGCATATGAGTCGGCAGTTTTGTGAATGGCAGTTGCCTAATTGAACTTTTGGTCGCCCCGGGGGTAAAAATCCAAAGGTGGAACTTTCGGTGTCCTGATTTCAACCTGGGGATTGAATGTTTACCGTACGTCAGCGCTTGACTAATTTTGTTTTATTGCTTCTGTTCCACCGAATCGGGGAAATTCATTAATATATTATGCATCACAAAACCGGTGAATTGATTAAATGCTGGAAATATGGCTATACATGTCAATTAGCGACGGCAGCTTAAACAGCCTCACTACTTAACTCGGAGTTCCATTGTTTTGTTTTTTTACGATCTCTTTATTTCTTTTACATGCCTTTTATTTTTTCCTCAAGCTTTCCAACGATTGCTCAACTGTATTCTCCGGTTGTCTAGTTGTCATGACCTTGATATCTCAGGAACGTCTTCTGCAAACGTCCACATCAAGGATGATTGGAATTTGATGGTCAACTGTGACCTCACAAAACACGTTTTTGGCCATAAATCAATAACGCATATCATAATTATAACAATGTCACACAGTTGTCTAGGGGTGAGTATTGGCAAGAACCTCACGATACGATACGTATCACGATATCACGATATTGCGATATACGCACGTAGTACGTAGAGTACGTACATCAAATGATATTGATCAGAGTCAAAATTATTCACTGGAATAAATATTGAAAATAAAATGAAAAAGGATAAGGTACTGCATTCACAACGCGTGCAAACAGGATTTTTTTTTTTTTAATCGATCTTTGGAGTTGAAAAATCGATATTGTATTGGGTGGCAAAGTATCACGATATATTGCCGTATCGATATTTTTACCCACTCCTACAGTTGTCTAATAGAATAACACAGAAGTGACATTTTTGGGCTGACGTGCATCTAAACTGCAACATGATTGGTTGGCAGACACGTATCACCACAACGTGGTTATTCTAGTTTAATGAATCCAACTGCTGCCACTATTTGGTTTTTGTGCTACATGATAAAAAAAATTTAAAAAAAGTCCTGCTCTCCTATCGCTGCCGTTTACAGTATCACAGATCAGCAGGGCTTCAGCTGCTGCTTGAACAAATGAGTGCAGCACTAGCATGGTAGACATGGAAGTCCCACACTCCACTGTAATCCAGCTTTATCTGCTCATGTTTTGTTTTCCTGGGTTCTCTCTTCTGTCAGCTCGTGTTCATAATTACACGCGGCTTAGGAGTCTTTTGAAAAGTCTTTGATCTTTTATTCTTAAGAACGCTCTGATTATGCACTAAAAAGATATCCAGGCTCACGGTTTACTTAAGATCGTGTTTGTAAAGTCTTTTTTATTTTGGGTTTTTTATTGTTCCGTCTGTCTCCGTGCTGCAGCATGTGAGCGAGCTCGGGTGCAGCCATGCTCTCAGGGTGTGATGTGAGGGTATTTCTGATTGACTGTACAGGTCAGCGTTGAGGGATAACTGCAGTTCAGTGCATTAGGCCGACACCAAACGCAGCAAATCCTTTGTCAGTTAATGGTGGCTTAATGCCGTAAGATGGAACAGCACTGGAAATCACAGGATTTTAATGGATTGTCTCTAGTAATTGTTGCTCACTCATCATGGGCTGCTGCACTGTTGCCAAGCACCGTTTTTTTTTTTAGATTTTGCTCAGAATCATTATGCAGTGTTGCAATAACGACACCAGGAACATATTTTAATGGAGATTTTTTTTTCCTACCCTGCCACATTCCAAACCTAGTAGCACTCCCTTTTAGATCCAGGAGAGCTGCAGTTTTAATACTATTGTGATGATAAAGCAGTGGTGTCAGTATAGTTGTGTGTTTTAGGGTCAGACACAAAAGCAACGTGGCAGATATTCCCAAACTGGTCGACCAACAGATGATGTCACTGTTTAATATGACATCATAGTCATAACGAATAGGGGTGAGTAAAAGTATCGATACGGCAATATATCGCGATACTTTGCCGCCCAATACAATATTGATTTTTCAACTCCAAAGATCAATTTAAGAAAAAAAAAGATTCATGTTTAGATGCGTTGTGAATGCAGTACTTTATCCTTTTTATTTCCAATATTTATTCCAGTGAATTTCATGGGAATTAATAAAATGGAGAGGCTGTTTTGAAGGAAATAGTTTTGACTCAATTTGTCCTCTGATCAATATCATCTGAAGTACATATACAGGTACTTGTGTTTTCATCTTTATTTAGATTGTGATATCGTGGTACATATCGTATCGCGACCAAAGTATCGTGACACGTATCGTATCGTGAGGTTCTTGCCAACACTCACCCCTAGTAACGAATAGTTACAGGAACTTAGGGTTCGTTCTAATGTCAGAAGTCTCCCGACTGTGACGGGATTAATCCAGATTTGCTGTTAATCCACAGCACTCAGAATACACTTTCAACCATATGCACAACATTTAACGTAAAGCCATGTGTGCATGTGTAGCTTCACGTTCACGTTTTATTTAAATATTCCATTTATATGGCTTTTTATTGTGCACTTGCACAACATAATGCCTGTGTGAGAGGGACTGCATTATTAGACTCTAAGACTTAATACAGGCTAACGGCCCCTCGTGGAGCTTCCCGGGCCCTAGAGTGTGTGCTTTGCCCATCATTAGTGTCCGTCCCTGCTGTAGATGATGCTAGAAATCGCCCAGAAGAAGCCCGCTACTGTTTTCATGGACTTCTCCTTGGATTGTGGCCTTCGGACATCGTAGCTTTCTTATTTTTTAGTAGTAGTTAGTTGTTTGCTACACCTTAAGGGTTCTTCAGGCGCTGGATGAATTTGAGCGTACTCCGTACGTAAAGATGGAGATCCGAACTCGAGGAAGGATGTGTGCTGCAGCGGCTGCCTTGTTGTAATCAGAATGCATCAGATCGCTTTCCTCTCATCTTCTCCTTTCTACACAACCATCTACATCTCCTCTCTCCTTTCCTCTCTCCCTGCCTCTCTTTGCCTTCCAGACACGCTGAGCTTTCAAAGCTGATGGGTAACTACAGAACTCCCCTGCTGCTCTCACATTTCCTCCTAGTCATCCCTTGAAAAAAAAAAAAAAGACACACGCCACCAAGCACGACGATAAACAAGACGAGGACGAGAATAAACAGGTGTGCACAGCTGTGGATGTAGAGTTGTGACAGTGGGAGCAAAATAGACGGAGATAAGGATGAAAAGGGAAGATGATGAAGTCACGGAGAAGGATCCATGAATAAGAATAGAGAGGTGGGGGGGTAGAGACGGGAAAGCCATTCTGTCTCCTCTATAAGATGCATCATGTTGTCATATAAAGGAGAGGGAGTCGTACAAAGCTCATTTACCATTTTCTATTTCCAACTGTTTGGAAAAGACCTTCCTCAGCATGACTGTCAAGGTCCAATTAATTTTCTCCTTTCAAAATACAAAAATGCAACACGTAGCAGTCTTTCCCAGACGGAGTTAATGTGTTTTAATGTGTCAACCGTTTTAGTACTTTTAGTTTACTATTAAAGTAACACTTAAGACACAAAATGACTATTTGTGAGATGATAGTGGCAGTAGTACTGAGCATACGACTGGATAAATGAGACTTGGATGATATCGCACCAGTTATGCGAGAGTATGGAAACAGATTTGAGAAGTTTTGGCTGTTAAACACGGCCTCCATTTATTTTACTTTGTTTCAGAGTAAAGTTGAGTCACTTTCCGCTCCCCGTAGAAGTTTGCGACATTTTCTTCAAGAATTCAAGGTAACCTGTTGTGAGTATTTGATGTACGAATGCTCATTTTGTGGCTTGAAGCTTATCGTTCAGCCCTCAAGTAGTTAGCACTAAAACAATTTGTCGATCTGCAAAAACGTATTCAACAACATTTTTGATAATCAAACGGTTTGACATTCATCAAGTAATTGAAAATGTGTGTGTTTTGGACTGTTTGGAAACAAAACAAGTAATTGGAAGTCCCCTGAGGCATTTGTCAATGTGTCATAGACAAAAGTGTTAATTTAATTATTTTTATCTGAAGAGTTGCTAGATGCAGCACTGAAAGAATGCTTAAACTCGACTTACTTTACCAAAGCACAATCCCCCCCACCAGGGTGCTCCCAGGCAGAAAAAAATCAGACTCTTAATGAATAATCCTATTAGCACATGAAAGGTAACATCTGGCTTGTTCCAAAAAAGCAGTCATTCTTTTCTAGGCGAGCAATTTGTCTTCTGGATGACGGAGTGCCTCTTTCAGGGAGCGAGTGCCCACTTCACCACCCGCTCTGGAGACCCTCGCTCCCCCAATACCCCCTCCTCTCTCTCACACACTCATTTGCTTAGTTTGGGATAGAAGTTCCCATTCTCTCCGTAACATTCCGGCTTTGTCGTAGCTTTGTCCTAATCTTTAGAGATCGTGCACACGGGTGGCTTGCTCCCTCCTTGTGTGCACGTAAATGGCAGAACAGTCAATCATCTCCTTCCTTCTCTGTTGAGCGTTACTGGGCGAGGCGCAGGACTTAATTGCTAAAAATAAAGATTGACTTTGAAGCGGCCGACCATCGACGGGCCTTCCTCAGTCTCACAGGCGGAGCGAAGGTTAAAGGAAGACAGGTGGCGACGTGTTTTTTTTCCCACATCTTGCTTTCATCATTTAGTTGCATTTACATACAGCAGGTATTCATCTTGAGATTCAGCACACATTTCTCTTTGATATACTCTACCCTGTCTTTCTCCCTCCCTGCTTTCAGTCTCTTCATCCGTCTTCACCCGATCCTATTCTCGGTGTCAAAGTGAAATAGAGCAGAGGGGAGATTTTTATCAGAGCGTCGGTGTGAGATAAAGTTGAAGGGGTGAGAGGGAAGAGCGATGGCAGGAGGTTTGTGAGATGAGTGGGAGTGACATGCGGTTTGTGTGGCATCTGAAGGGCAGCGGAGATCAAGACAACCCATGTCCTCTCTCTTATTCTCTGTCACACACACACACACACACACACACGCTCCAATAATCTGTAAGGAGATGGTGACTTGAGTCCATTAATCTAGATTAATCTCGAGTTTAGGTCCTTCACCAGATGCAGCCAGCTGTCTGATGCCAGCTCTCTCTGCTGCCTCCGTACGTGGGACAACAGCTTCACGCAACATTTCTGCAATTGTTCCTTTTTTTTGGTTTATGTAACGCTCGCTGCTCGCTGCAAAATCTGAGAGGAAATGCAGCATCATGCAAGCACTGTGTATGTGGAGCCAGTCAGGTTACATCTGGATGGGAATCCTCTCGGAAACAGCAAGCTGACCTGCCAGATGTGATAAACGTCAGCTAGCAGCGGTTAGGGAGTTCTCCCCGCCTCATGCCTGGGACATAAACATATTTCATGTTTTTTTTTTAAAGTTTTCTCCTCAACTGACTTGAATCTTAAAAACTCTGCACTAACGCATTCCACAGCCCGAGATCACCCCCGAACCACAAAATCTGAGATTTACCTCCTTTCATCTGCCACACGCATTTCATATTTGATCAGCCGACTAAAAATAAAAGGGGGGGGGAAAAATCCACCAGTGAAAACATTCCCTGTGGATTATCCCGGGCTCAGTCCCACAGAGCAGCCAGATCCCTTGGATTCCCGACTCCAGAGGTTATTTGAACAGACTTGCAGTGACACACCGGAGAGGTGAAATGGAGGAGAGGACAAGCGACTCACCTCAGACTGTGAATTACTGACGTGAAGGAAGCTTTAGCCTAGATCCCTGGTGTTGCTCATGCATGCCCGTTTCCTTGGCGGATTAGAGGCGAGCTGGAAGAGGAAGCCTATGCCATGGCAGAAGTTAAGAGGACGGGCGGCGGCGGCACGCAGGCGGCAGTAGTTGGGAGTAGTTGTTGCACATCGGCGTCCTCTCATCCAGTGGTGTGAGGTTCCTCTAAGCCCCAGTCAGGGTCGCCGCTCCCCCCTTCTCCTCCTCTCCTCTGTTCCCCTTTCTCCGCACGGCGTCGGCAGCGGCTCACACTCACACACACACACACACATTCACACACACACACGCACACACACACACACACGGCGGCTGAACTCCGGACGCCTCAGCGGCAGAGCCCACGCAGGCGGAATATCCCCATCGTGCCGCCGCAGTCCTCCACTCTGGCTTTCTCCTCTTTGCTGCGTGCGTGCATCTGAGTGTATGTGGAGAGAGAGAGAGGGAGAGAGAGAGGGGTAGAGAGATTAAGCGAGAGGGGGAGGGAGAGAGAGAGAGCAGAGGGAGGGAGGGGAGGTGGCGATGGAGAAAGTACAGCTCCAGTTTTGGCTACATCTGGCAGGTTCACGCATCGTCCCCTTTGTCTCGTCATCGGTTAACGCAGAACACCTCACTTCTGTGGAGACCGTACGCTCATCACAACTTCAGGATATTAATATTAATATACTGTGGTGTGTTCAGGCTGCAGTCCCAGCCCAGCCAGAGAAGGACGTGACTCACCAGTCTCCATGCACCCCCCCGTGTCTTTAACTATCTTTAACTAGTGTGATGCTCGTCACGTACATCAACCCTGCAAGTCCACCTTTCTGTGCCGACCTCCCGTTCCATCAGGTTTACATACATTTTCCCCTCTAATTGTGTTTTTCAATTAATGAAATAAGGAGGGATGGGAATAACACTTGATCATGTTAAAGTGTGGCTGCATTATATGCCTGGTTGGATGTTTTTAGAGCCAAAACTCGCCCTCACCCCTCTCACAGGGAATCCCTAGTTCTGCTTTAAGCCTCAGGTACCATGGTAATGAGCTGCTGCTCTACAGACAGCTGCTGCCGCCGCCTGGGTTTTTGCATTTAACTTTGTGCTTGTCAGTATGTTTTTTTTATACTATATATTTCTCAGAGAACCAGCCTACTAACAAACGCCTTTAACGCATACAGTTACATCATTAACCGTTCGGAAATGTATTATTTAGGTTTGTTTATTTAGGATTCATATAAAATTCAGATGAAATCCACTCATCAAATTGAAGAGGAGTTAAATCGTAACTTATGTGAGGAAAGAACCAAATGTCAGAGCAACTTGGATGGAACCACATTGGTCTGCTTTTAGGGAAAGACAGATTTCTCATAATAACATTTCTGAGCCATCTTCTTATTAATAGGACACTTCTCATTTTTACATCTTGTTAATGCCCATTTATTATTATTATTATTATTATTATTATTATGGTTCTTCTCATTAGTTGTATTTCCCTGTTGAAGTTTTTCCCCTCAATTGGATCACGACTTATTATTGGATAATGTTTTATCGTTTGAATCTTTTTTTCATCACCATTGAGTCCCGTTTGCTGTTATGAGGCCATTTCTCGTTTATTCATTTTGTAGTTCAGCAACTTCCAGCTGGTTTTGAATACATTTATGACACAGGACATTTGTCAAATTGGTGATTTAAAATAATTGACCCTCGAATATGGATTTAAATACTTTGCAGCAAGTGGGACGATAGATAGAAATGTGTTTAGTGTGTTAAATAATGGAATGTAACCTTGAATCCCCTAGTTTCTGCAGGTCCATTTTCACACATATTTTGCTGAGATACACCCACGGATCATTATTATATATTCTTGTCGAGATTTAGTTAAAAAATGTCCACAAACACAGAATATATCATGGCCAGCTCCACTTTTCTGTTTTTTATGTTCCTCATAAAAGGTTGGAAGAAGAAAATCATGTAATCTAAATGAGGTGCGTGTGGAAGAGAGTGGTGAGTCGCAGGTCCACCTCACATCCATTAGACCGCCCCCCTTGTTAACCCCCCTCTCAATGCGTCACAGCTCTCAGACCAGCTCTTTATCACACACGTGAATAACAGAAAGTTGGGCTATTCTTCGTCCATCCCCTCGACTCTCTACTGCGTGACATAAAACACCCCCCTGTCGTTTCACGAGACTGTCTTCCTGTTCTGGAGTGACGGCAACACATCTGCTTTACGGCCCTCGTTATTTGCCTCTGCAAGCCGGCGACCCGCTGCTGGTTTCACACTGGAGAAAGCTGAATAACGTTAGAATTTAACCTTGGAACGCTTGGCAAGTGTTTTTAGGTTTGAACCCGGGGTTAATGGCATTCCTTTAATGGATGGAGCTCCTCTGGGAGGCGATGTCTATACTGTATGTCGGCTTGGAAATGGGCTTTGCTGTGTTCTTTTATTGGAATCTGCTCAGCGGTGTTGCTGCGTAAGCAAACCGTTTCTCAGATGGATAAACCGGTGGCATCGCACAAGTCACTGGAGTGTCTCTCCCCTCTATTGATTTCATTACCTCAAAGTCAAGCCCACAGGGGACTTCTATTTGATGTCCTTCCCCCCCTCCTCTGTGCGTATGTTAAACACAGTGTTGTGGCCAAATGAAGATATTGACCCCACTACTATTCAATTCCACAAAAGCATCTCCTGTCACTTCCAAATACGGGAAAAAATATAGCAAAGAAATCTTGCAAATCATAATACATGAAAGATGAAATATTGCAAGAAACAAACAGACTTTTGCCCTTGGCTGTGTTGGAACAAAGACAGGAAGAAACAAACAGAAGTGGTGTGTCTTGTTGTAGGAAAAGCATTCATATCAGACTGTAGAGAAAGGGAGGCTGTTGTTTCATATTACACCCTGGATATCACCTAATGAAAACACGAGTGACAAATGAATTCATTTAAAGGAACCAAACACACAAATGTCATGTTACATGGGAAGCGTTAATGAAGTGCAAAGACGTCTTGCACCAGTTATTGCATTACTGGCGCTTGATTGCTTGTGAAATCCAGTCACATCCTCTTGAATAACACTTTAATGGACACAACCCAGTCGTTACTGATCCCAGTGCAGCGGAGTGCTCTTCCCGTCGGCACCCCTCCCTTCTCAGATCGTACATCGTGCACATTCGAGCATTTACCATACAATGAGGGCTTGTTGTGGTAATGTGATAATTAACTGTGATTCAATGGGATCCTATCGTGATTAAATCATATATCAACATATCGTGATCCACAATAACATTGTCTAAATTGCTAACGAGCATGTACTAATTCAGTTTATTGAGGTATGAAATGATCTACATTGTGATTGAAGATGTTGGCCGTATCGATCAGCCTGCACCTAAACATTGTAATGGTTTCCATCTACTCAGATTGCACTCACATGAAACTTTAACGTGAGAAGCCTCGCTGTCGCCCTTCCAATCCGTCCCCAGAGCTCCCGAGTGCATCCATCCACACAGAGTACATTAGGGTGGAGCTGTATGTACGTACTACTGGATGGTGGAGAGAGCTGTCGGTTTATTTGCTGTGTGTGTGTGTGTGTGTGTGTGTGTGTGTGTGTGTCAGCTGACAGGCCGATATGACGTGTCTGCTGCACTGCCCCAGTGAGAAGCAAAGCTGAGAACTTGCCTAGCAGATACGTCAGCGAGAGTCTGTCCCATCTGCTGCAGTCCTTTGGTCTTTTCATCAAACGTATCTGCAAGCATGGCTGTCCAAAAAAAATAAAAAATAAAATAAAGAGTAGAAGGCAGGTTAAAACAAAGTAAAGTTCAGCACATCTGCAACCATTCAAGTTCTACGAGGGAGATATCATTAAAAATGTGACATAGTATTAACCAGTTGTGTAAAGGTTACCAAAAAAATAATGATAATAATAATAATAATAATAATAATACATTTTATTTATAAGCGCTTTTCCAAAAGCTCAAAGACACTTTACATACAATAAATGCAGTTAAGAACACAAGACATTCAATTTAAAAGCAGCAAAGACAGTATAAAACATAGAAAACAATATAGAACACACACAGAAATTATGTATTAAAAGCTGATTTAAAAAGGTGTGTTTTTAACATGGTCTTGAATGTTGGGAGGTGAGTGCAGGTGTGGATGGAAGTTATGCATGTCGTCTGCATACATTAGTCTTCAGCTTTTAGAATCTGTAAACTTTGTCCAAACTACGCTTATTAAGAAGTGTTTTTACAATTAAGCTGTTCAAATTGAACCGTTTTAAATATACATGTAAGTTGTGCTCAAATCATTTTCACGTAGGTCTACAATAACGAGATTGGTATCGCCAGAAAAGTCAAAATTCCAAGCTTTCTAATGCACCTGAAGACACCTGGCATTGAAACACACAGCTGCTGTTTTCAACGGGAAGCTATCGCATTCAAACATCGCATTTTTCAGTCACAGTGACGTAAATCTATGTTCTTATCCAACGATTTCAACTTATTCTGCCCAAAATGTCAGATTTTAGTTATTTACATGCTTGCGGGAAGGCGCCTGAAACTATACTATAGTCTTGATACAATCCTGTCAATAGGTGGCGATAGACAGCAACGAGTGTGGTGTCATTGTAACGCCCTGAGACAGAAGATTTTAATGATTTATATTAGAGATAATTTTTTCAACTGGTTGTTTTAAGCGGTTGTATTTGTAATCCCCAACCTTGATCTTGAAGCTAACCTTTATTATCCATCAATGTATTTATATTGACACAATACCCCTTCCAGTCAACGGACACAGCCCCTGTCAGAGAAAATGGGGTTTCCCCGTGTAAATGCAGGTGTCTGTTTAAGGAAGTATCATGCTTCGATGCATTAGAGTGTGAAAGTGCTTCCTCGAGCCTGTCTAAGTTGGATGCTGTGAATGAATGGCATAACGGGTCACTTTCACGGCTGGTTGCCCGGGTTTCTCCGTGGTTATTATTTACCCCCTATGTATTCTGAAGTGTTTATCTGGAAGTCGCCGTGCATCACGTCAAACAGAGAATGAAGTGTGAATGGTTTCTCCTTCTTGGCCTCGGACATGGCCGTCCTCTGGTTTTCCATTGGCTGACCGGCAGCTCTGCCTCTCTTTGACAGGCCGGCGTGAAAAGTGCCGCCTCAGCAGGTTTGACGGAGCTAGACAATAAGACACAAAAAATGGAGCTAGACAATAAGACACAATACACTTTATATTGATTTTAGAGCAACACCATCAAGTTGTTCAGAAGCATACAGTTGCTTTTTAAATAATTAATGGTTTGATCATGACTAATCTACTGTGTATCACAATTTCAGTGAAATCCTATCATTAAAAACCTGATTTTATCTAAATGATTTTGTCCAAATAAGGGAATGAAGTTCTGCTTTTTAAATATGTGAAAAGTTTTGTCTTATGTAACGCCTAAAAGCAGAACCCAGTTCATTGCTTCTTCATTTTCTGCATAATTTTATGTAAATAGGCCACTTTATGACTCAGCGGTAGTTGTAAAATATCTAAATTGACTGTTATGAAAGAATGGCTTTTTGTATTTTGAGTATTCTTCAACAGCAGAAGACACCTCTGACATTTGAAAGGTCCTGTTTTAATGCCGGTGACGGCTGTGATCGGAGGCGTCATGTTTTTGGGGTTTGATGTGTAGTACACCTCCTGTCCTAAGGGGGCGTGTCCATCTGGTTTTTGCCTCTCCTCCTCGTCATTTGCATAATATGTAATATTTTAATTTGCCAGCATACAGCCATATTTAGCATACGGGTAATTCTAGTCTCTATCAGGGACTATTGATGCAGATTCACATTTTCATTTGAATTATCCTCATTTTTTAATCTTAGCTCCAACAATGCTTTCTATTATTGAGAAGGCATGTTGTAGATGATATAAATGGACCTTAATGAGATCTCATGGTAGGCTGTTGGTTGCCTCAAAGCCACCAGGACATAACAGGGTCCATTACCGTGTGCGGTTGTCCATGTGCTTGTGTTATTTCCATTACAGTGAGCCAAATAAATTCATATTTCATCAGGCCTGACGCTAACAGAGAGAATAATTTCAGTCCTGTTTGGTCATCTCCCTCCTCCTCTCTCTATCCGCTTGTGTTTTCTCTCCCTCCGGAGACGGTTTGAGGCTCTCCGTCTACATCCCTCTAGAGAACGCCATGCCATTTCCCCGTCGGCTTAATTAAAGGCTTAAAACAATGCTCTGTTTATGGGGCAACCCCTCGCGACTAGAGCAAACATCCATATTTTTTTTTGCTTCTCTGCTGTCAGCCGCTAAAGTGAGATGAATGATCAGAGGGACGGGAGCTACAGAGCGGCATATGATGGATCTGGCCCCGTCCCCTAATCACCGCTTTTTCATTTCCGCTAAGATTCTGCCTCATTTGCCCTCGAGCTTAAAGACGGATACGGAGGCGGGCTATCGGAAATCTGCCGCTCCTGGACACTGAGATATCAATAGTAACGTTTCTGCTTATTGTTGTTTGGCTTGAGATATTGTTTTCGGTAGATAAGTGGCTGAGATGGATAACGGCTCAAGTGGTGGCTATTAAATGATTTACTTGCATAAACATCTTTTTTTTCTTCTTCTCCTGCCTTCAGATGCGACATCCTCTTTTGTAGTCTATTTGATGGCATGAGCCTCATCTCACATTGGTTACCTTGGTGACCAACTTTTAGCAAAACAGTAGCATCCACGCTCTGGACGCTACAGTGTTGTCCGAGCAAGCCTTTTGTTCAGCTGTTCTGATGAAGGAAGTCCTTTTTTTTATGGGATTCCTTAACTTTTGTCTGTTTTAGTTTTGTTTTTGTTGTTATTATTAAACTGAAGTCGTATTTCCTGGTTCCCTTCCATCTACCACCACCAGCTCTGTGCTCCTCACACTTAAAAATCTGAATTGCTATCCCCCCTTCCTCCTTCCTTCCTCCTGCTTTATTTGATGTCCTTCCATCATTTTCTTTCTGCTTCTGGAAAAAAATCAAATATACAAACACATTGTCATGGTAACGCCACAGGTTTCATCCTGATTAAAGTGGAGAGAAGATGGGTATGAGAGAGGACACGCTGGCCTATGAGATCCTCTCCAAACACTGCTGGTGACTCTGATAGACCTGTGGAGTCAGCTGTACGACAGCCACTTTGTACTTTATCAACTCGGAGCCGGGGAACCGAGAGCAGCGTAACCGTAGATTTGCCGCCGTGCCCCCGCGTCTCTATTTCTCACACTGGCCCTTAACAGCTGGTGTGGCATGTGTTCCTGTTCCGCATTTAGATCTTAATCGCTGCACAGTCAAACGTCTGAATCCCCCTTTCTGGGAGAGATTCTCCGTCTGCATGTTCCACTCTGAAACGGCGTGAGCCGGGGAATATGGTAGCGCTCGCTCTCGCTTGTATTTAATGTGCCGTCAGGTATGGCCAGCTGACGCTTCTGCTTTTAGCAGCAATTACATCTGATTGGAAGCTTAAAGGGCAGGTGCATTATTTTTCTTTTTTAGGTTTTTATATTATTCTGTGGCTTCTCAAGGGAACTCCTTATGTATTCAAATCTGAACTTTTAAATATTCCCCTCATGCTTTCTGCATAATGAAGTTTCTTCACTTACTGTATATATGCATTACTAAGCTATGGATACAAATATATTAACATATATATATTTGTATCCATATGATAATATAATATATGAACATATCCGTATCCATAGCTGTGGAATCCACATTAGTTTGGATCTGAGAGTCCCACAACGACACGATGGAAGCAGCGACTCCACACTTCTGAGGTAAAATTCCTGTTTTTGTCAAAGGAGTCTGGTTGCGATATAACGGCTTGAGTTGTGCATCAGAGCCTTGCCGTCTGGTGGAAAGGTAGAGAGGTGAAAGTATTCTCATACAAAGGGGTACACTTAAAGCTTAAACGTGGACGTGCCTCACACGGTTAGTCATTCATTTCAAACGTCAGCCTTCACACCGAAAACCTGCAGAAGTACTACTCATTCATGCCGACGCCGCTGGCGGCGTTCCATTTGAAAAGACCTGGCGAGAACGCAGATGGAGTCGGCCTGATTCATTCACGCTCAACGCGTTACAGCAAGGGGGGAAAAATCAATTGTGACATCGGCGTATGTATGCCTGTGTTGTTGGCAGTCTTGATTGAACGTTAGGAACACCTGAAGGGGGCTGACGCTTCTGTAAGCAGCGCTGCAGCCTCGCGTCCCACGCGGACGCGTATGGCATGTCAAATGAGCTCCTCCTCCTGGGGGATCCGTTTACATCTGAAGAGACGGAGGGAATGATCGTGCGTGGGATGCCCTCCGGTCGATCGAGTCTGCGTGGCGAGGGGAGTTGCTGCAAGACGGCTCGGTGTGAGAGCGATTGCAACAGCCCTCACGCCAGCTCGACTTGTGCATCTGGGAATTTTGAGCTTGAATGGAGAAAGATGGTTGCAACATCCTCAAACAAGTGTTTGAGTAATGCTGCTCCTGCCAGGGAGCTATAGATCTTTCCCAACAAGACGAATGCCACTCTCCAGCCTTTAACTCCACACGCTTGTGATGAAGTCGTTTTATCTTTTGTTTTTTTCCAGCTAAGGTGTTACAGAAGCGTGACAGAAATATCCCTTCACATGTATTTTCCTCATCAGGCTCATTAAAATCGTTCTCCTTTTTTTATTTCCAAAGAACTGAAGCTTAAATGCCCTCACAGATGAACGAGTCCTGCCCTCTGTGCTTCAGAAAAACATATCCATATTAATATAACATGAGTCACACAGCATTACTGAGAGGGGAGTCAAGCAGTTTTCAGAAAAAAGTCACGAAAAATGAACAATTTGCATCGAGTTTTCGTGTCTTTTGCATTTTCTACACGCATTTATAATAACAAGTAACTATTTGTCTTAAGATGACACAGTGTTCTGTACTGAACTAAGCAAATGCATCAGAGAAACAGAGAATTGGAGCAAAGGGTCAGGTGAGGAAAGTGTGTGTGTGTGTGTGTGTGTGTGTGTGTGTGTGTGTGTGTGTGTGTGTGTGTGTGTGTGTGTGTGTGTGTGTGTGTGTGTGTGTGTGTGTGTGTGTGTGTGTGCGTGTGCATCGTTTCTGCTCTGTTGTGTTTCGTTGGGTCCGGTCTAATTACAGCTCAAAGAGAGCTTCAGCAGCAGAAACAGAACGCCTTGTGAGGATTAACTACCATGAAGGAGCTGAGTCCTCACCTCCTCGAGGTAGTCCCAGTCCAGATTATGGTCCCAACATGGGCTTTGTCCAGGTGGTTCATACCTATCTCTGGTTATTATTATTATTGTAACCAAATCTCACTGTAACTCAAAATAATATCCAATTTATTCTCCAATCAATATCAAGCATTCGCTTCCTAAATGTTGCCTTTTGCGTCTGTCTGCACTTTGAAAAGATACATCAATGAAGGAAGCTCAAAATGGACATTTTTTTTTGCCTTACATTTTCTTCCCTTTGAAATGTCGTAGGTCGTAGGTCATTGCTTTTCGTTGGCTGTGGTTAAAGACGTACATGTGTTTGCGGGGAGAAAAGGTCAGTCTGAATCCTGCGATGTGCTTACTCCGGTGGTTTCTGAGTACGGATAGACCGTCACCTGTAACGCTCTCAATGCTTATCAGACCTCCGACTTATTAATCTGGACGTGCTTCCGTGCACAAAGCCGCTTTTAATTACTTTCTCTTATCTTTGGTGTGTTTTCTTTGATCGGCTGGTTGAGGTAAAGCTGTCTGCGAGTATTTCCATGTTCTGATTCTTCACAAGTTTATATTCTAATTCTAATTCTGATTGTTAGCTTACAAGTTAATGTATTTTCTGTTTTTCTCTTCTATTCTCTGTATTAATCCCACATATGATTTGTGTATTTCCACTGTATTTCTCCCACAACCCACCTGTCAGCCCTAAAGAGAATTAAATCCAGTCCCACATACAGTAAAGCAGGACCCCTGCAAAATACGTCAATACATCCCACGTTTTTTTCCTCCTGTATGTCTCGGCTCCTGTCCCGACACATCCCTGGCATGACAACCGATGCCTACCACACATTGTCCTTCCCTCTTCTGCCCCCTGCCAAACTTCTACGCTTACCAGAGTCAGGACAGCATAGAGTCCAGTAAAGGCAGCACCCGAGGGACCTCCCAGGCATTATAATCAGTGGAGACAAAGCACTGGAGAGTGGAGGTCAGCGGGTCAATGAGATCACCCGCCGAGTGTAAGGGGGGGGGTTCAAAAACCTGGGAGTCCAGGTCCTGCATCAGTATTCAGACCCAATCAGCTCAGCCAGTCGGTATCCATCAAAATCACAGGCGCTGAGTCCTTCTCTCCCCGGCCTTCAATCTGGACGTGATTGTGTATTGAATGTGCCTCTTCCTCTTCTCCAGGGGAGCTTCGTGGCCAGCATGACCGCCACGCTGAGGCAGATGGACGACTATCATTATGCCCATCTGATCAGCACCTTCGGCAAGATAAGGAGTGATGTGGTGGTGAGTACACCTCGGTACACGTCAGGCTACATCGTCATGTGATAACTTAAACCGGAGGCCGTTTTTGCTCCGTCTTTTCGGATTTAAAACCTGTTCGGGAAATGTTTCTTTCCCCCACAATAACGTTTGAAATTGAATTTCTGTTAGTCCCGTGCTCTCAGGATGCTATACCCACAGCGTGCTCCTGATGATAGTAACTCCTCGGGGGAATCGGATCGCTCACTGCAAACCAACAAGTTGTGGAGGAGGGATAAATCTCATTGATGTTATGGATTCCAGCTCTTCCTCCTCTATTCCTCCCTGAGAGCTGATTTCTTTGAGTGTCTGCTGCCAGATTAGCATTATGTTACTCTACTCGGCAAGTGGGGAAATCCCCATGTATGCTTTTATCCCGACGAATGACTTTTGAGCTTCATAGGAGGAGGAATATTCTGATTCATACTACAAAGAGAAGCTTTATAATACAAGTAGACGGAGAGAGAGAGTCTGTTTTTACTTTTGTTTGCTATTACATGGATGAATAACCCTTATCTTAGTATCATAGTAAGATTGCCACTCATGTGTACTTGAGCTTTATTCTGCTATGAAATTTATTTGTTATTATTGAGGCTTTTAAGATATTTTTTTTCATGAGACTGAAAAAAGCGCCATGAATAGAACTCTCCGACCTTCATGATTGTGCATGAGGGCTTGTTTGAAGCTGCCCCGGCTATTTCCCATAGCAGGGTAAACAATCACTGTGATTAAGCTGGATCTTCCCACAGATGTATTGTTCCTGAAGCTGGCATGGGCCGCATCCACATTTCAGAACTGGCTGCAGCCCAAAGGACTTTGTTGTTTTTGCTGCTGTTCTCTAAATACGCCACCGCAAAGCACGGGGATTCATCCAGGAGTGAAACAGAAATAGATTTGCATGCATATTTATGCTTTTCGGTATTTAGCTGAAATGCATATTAAGAGAAAACCATTGTAGGTGTGACGCTAGACTGAGGGTGTTCACATAAGTCAGAAAAGTTTGCAGACAGTGAATGAGGTTAAGGTGGAATGACATCATGCTGAGGCCTCGAGTAGTGGGAAACACACACCCAACTCCCATTCATACTGCTGGGATGATATGTGAAACGATACACAGCCTCAGTCATAATGATTGTTCTGTATGAGTCATCGATATTGATCTCGAGTGGAACAATCCTGCTGTGCCTTTTAAGGAGGGGAAGGAGAAGTTTAGCCAAGCTTCTATTAGTAGTTTAACTCAACCTAGTTATCAAGTTGTCATGTTATCCTTTAATAGGTCATAATTATGTATCTGGTTTATTAACTAAATATCCCAAGAATAGTTTCCCCGTGAGATGGAATCTGATTGAACAACAGGATGCGAGCATTAAGAAAAAAAAGGGAATACACACAGAGCCACTTCCGTCTAATAAACCAATCTAAAAGCCGTTTCTGCCTGAAGTTCTAATAGTTTGATTTCAGATCTCATCTTGGCGTCGGGAAGAATAACCGTTCTCATTTTGAAAACGTTCTCTCTTTTTGCAGGATTTTCTAATGGAAACATTCATCATGTTTAAAGATCTCATTGGGAAAAACGTCTACCCCTCAGATTGGGTCATAATGAACATGATGCAAAACAAGTAAGTGCAACACTGCTGGACACACACACACACACACACACACACACACACTCATAGAGCGTGCTGCTTTAAGAGTCCTACACTGTTGTTGCTAAGGAACAGCAGTCAGAAGTGGGTAAGGATATTTTTCTAAATGTGTTTCTCTCCATGCAAATATCGGCACAAGGCCTCAGCAGTGCAGCAATCAGATGAGCCGTCGACGCAGCCGCAAACAATCGCATGAATTATAGATGCTGGGCTGTACGCTGCCTACTAATCCCCAAACTTAGCCTCAGCATCTCTTTACTTTGTTGCTTGTTGTGCTGCCGCGGCCTTCTGTTTTATTAATGCCAACACTGCCTGATTCCATTCATGTCGGAAACATAAAAAGAGATGAATTGTGCTTCGCAGTTCAGAAGTTTAGTTCGAGAGCTGCGCTTTTTAACGCGCGTGTCGGCTGAAGTCGGAGCTGGGAAAGTATTTAAAGGCGCTTTTGGTGTTCAGAAGAGGCTTGTACCAGAATGAGATGTAGTGTTATGCAACGGCACGGCAACAGCTGTCAGATGAAAAACCTCAAGTCAGTTCTTCAATAATTAAGAAAGAATATTCCTTCATGCATTTGTTTTTTGATCCGCTGGAAGTGTTTAGGACAGTGTTCAAAGATCTATGGCCGCTGTTAAATTTACATATCCGTTAAAAGAGGTTTTTAACTAGAGATATCATCTTTTTTTATTTCACGTTATTGTTAGAACCGACTGCCTACAAGACCCACAATGCAACTCAACTCCTGGCTACAGAGAGCTCAATTCTTTTCTTTTTTTTAACTCCACACCTCCAGATTTTTTTGGCAATTTGCTTGTAGACTTCAGTCCCAAATGACACTCACTCATATATATATATATATATATATATATATATATATATATATGCACTTTATTGCTCCCCAGGACAGACTTTGATGTGTAAAATCGGTGGAGTTACCCATTAATGGATTTGTCAGACAAAAAAAAATCAATGAAGACCACAAAAAGGTACAATAACAAGGCTTTCCACAGTGCAGCAGAGTACCTGGCGAGTACAGAGGCGTTCCCCAAGTCCACTGTGAGCCGTTTGACTCCCACTCCTCCACAAAACCATTCCAACATCATCACCGGCTCGGGATGTTTGACGGGTGATCGCGTCGCTGCTCAGTTTTCTTTCTATTGCTTTCATCAGTCCGTTTGATTGCTACAAGACGGGTTCCTTTTTTTTTTTTTGGAATTAACGCCGCCCCCTCTAACAACGCCATCAGCCGCCTGGGTCACAACGCAGGAGACTCCCGGGCGATGATCGCGTCTGTTCTGCTGGAGCCCTGAGCTGACAGCGTTGGCATGTAGAAATCATGCAGGTCTGACCCTCCTGAGCCAAACAAACACATCGACGGCACCGAAGCAGCTTTGGAGACCCGATGAGCGCCGCTGAAGTCCCAGCAGTTCATGCTCAGATCACGGTTCGTCCTGCAGCGGCTGAAATCAGAAATCACAATCTCCCCCAGTTTAAACTTTTGTCTTCCTGGCACCTCGTTGGTGACTCATTCTGCATTCTAGTCCAGCTGCAGTTAAATCATTATTTAACTCCATGAAAAATCCGCCTGTCAAAGTCTGAATCGTCTCGAGCCCGTTTGAATCGTGAAGGTGACGGCTTTGTGACCAATTAGCACGCAGCGCGTTCACACACCCCCACGAGACGGGTGTAATTGTTTTGCATTAACCATCTAAGGGCACAGAGGCAGCTGTGTGTGTGTGTGTGTGTGTGTGTGTGTGTGTGTGTGTGTGTGTGTGCGTGCGCGTCACTTTCTTTAGTTGGCCACTCTTTGATTGTCAGAGCGCCTGGGACTGAGTGAATTCACAGCCATCTCTGCAAACTTGAAAGTGTCACGACTCAGAGGCATTAAAGTAGGACCACCACTTCATCCTGGAGTCCATTTATAGTCTTTTGAAGCTGTGTTTGTTTCTGGGGGGGGTTTGCCAACATTGGAATTCAATAGAAGTCAAATGTTGACTCTTCTTTTAGCTTTGGAGAGCAGTGAGACTGAACCATGCAGGAGAAACATTAGCTAAAATATGTTAAAATAGCTTAAAAAATGAACGACGAGTTGGATGACATTTCTCTGTGGCTTCACCGCTATAAACCACATAATCCAGAGATCTTCAACATGGGATCCGGGACCCCGAAGAGGTCTGCAGAGTTACAGCATGGGGTCGCCAAAATGATTCAATCCCAAATGTTTATTTCTTCCAAAATGTAAAATAGGTCCAAAAATACACTGCAAAATTTTACGCTGTGAATTCACAATAAATTATTGGATAAATTTTGCATGACTTTCACAGTAAGGATTACAGCAATATACTGTGAATTAAGTCACAGCAATTTACTGTGATTTCAGTATTGTGATATTACAAGGCATTGTTGTAAAAGCACAACTGTATACTGTAACTTTACAGCTTCTATGGCAATGCAAGTACTGTGATATTACAGTACATTACTGGGGAATTACAACCTTTTGCTGTACATCATTACAACAAGGCCCTGTACTTTTACTGTGAATTCACAATAAATTATTGGATAAATTTTGCATGACTTTCACGGTAAGGATTACAGCAATTTACTGTGATTTCAGTATTGTGATATTACAATGCATTGTTGTAAAAGAACAAACAACTCTGAGGTAAAGTCAATGTTAGCCCAATGGCATATTTATTTACAAATAAATATTTTTCAACATTAAGCAAATGTCAAGAAATTCAAGAATACAAGAAATTCAACTTCCTAGTCAAACTTTCCAAAGCCATCTTAAAATGCAGAGAAATTGTGCAGAAACTTGCGAGTGAACTACCTGTCTCACTATGATGGCCACTCAAAGTCAATAGGTTTCCTCAAAAGGGCGCTCACATGAGGGTTCATTGTTGTCCGCTCCTTGGTCTTTGAGCCTCTTCGAGGATTGATGCCCAGGAAGCACCTGTTAATAAGCAAAGATAGTTTCAGTTTTTAATAGATTTATGAATGAGTTTGCGAGATCAGGATGGTCTCACCAGGCTAGCCTCAGGTACCTCCATTGTCAGCAATTTAGAACTCAAGACAATCATTGAGTTGGAAGCCTGTACTATAATGTGAATTACAAGGTTAAATGAGATCTTTATACAATACCTTTGAATGAACTCCAGCGTCGCCGATCCAGCAGCAGGATACTCGAGGTTGAAGACTTAATAGCTGCTGAAGAAAGCAGCTACTCCGTGTAAAAACAAAGGGTGTGGTCCCATCACGACATGTCCCTCGATGGAAATCAGCCATCCAGAGGGCTTCATCATGTCACCTGAAAATGAATAGATACAACATCATGAGCACTTTGAGATCTGCTTCAGATACAAAGGGCTATACAAATGTAATTTGTTATCATTATTATTATTTATTGTGGTGATGTAGATTTCTAGAATCAAAACAAAATACTGAGTTAGAAATGTCGACACTAGATCCAAGTAACATTACCTTGAATGATCAAGCAGGAGGTGCTGGGGCGTTCTGGAGTACTAATGTCCACAGTAGTGGCACATGGCTGTAACATAGTAACACACAATAGCATGGATTTAACATTAAAGGATAAATACTGTTCATTGTCAGATGAAGTAAATCATAAAAGGTAATCAATGGCTTCTAATGTAATCACTCATTTTACATTTTAAATATATAAAGGATGCGTCAGGTGGTAGAGCTGATGGGTCAGGTGGTAGAGCTGATGGGTCCAGTGGTAGAGCTGATGGGTCCAGTGGTAGAGCTGATGGGTCAGGTGGTATAGGCCCAGCAGCCTGCAGGTAGGACCCCTGCTGCCTAAACATGAATTTGCAGTCCTGTGTGTTTTCTGTAGCAGTCAGTCACCCCACACTAGTAATAATAGGGGGCATTAGTATGTTGTTTTGTGTGCTGAACAAAGTTATACACATTCTCATACACATGCTCACATCCAACCAATTTACAGTGGAACATTGTGGTGCATTTTAACTCGTCACCTACCTGATCTATTTCTCCTCACTCTAAGCCGGACACTGAACAAGATAGTTAGCCTGATCTAGAAAAAAAGAAAAAGGAGAAATTACACAAAGGCAACCAACAATATGAATTTCAGTTTGAATGCAGATTATGATCATGAGTATGTTCTAAAAAACATGATCTCTACATAAAACGTAATGGACATTTTTGGAGTTGCATCACCTGTGTACTGCGATATTATCCCTAGCTGAAACTCGATCGAGAGCAAAAACGTTTTTGCAGAATAGTAGCCTATCCATGCATGGCGAGCAGCTGGTCTGTGTGGAATATCTCTAACGATGCAGGGAGCCGCTACATGCCCGATAGACTAGCTAGTCATTAGCCCGCTTAGATCGGCTACCGTTCGGCAAAACCACTTTTGCTCTGGAGTAAAAAACGAACGGGAAAGTAAGTGAAAAAGTTGGTGCTTAATGTTGCTACGTGTACTTTTCAGTGCGTTATGTTCGGCCACGTAGCCCCGGTTTGATATGAAGCTGAACTGGAGGATGCGGGTGTATTGTTAGCTTCGGCTAACACGGGTAACCCACTGTCTCGGTGCGGAAAGACCACTTATGAGAGGAGAATAGTGACGGCGACGTTACGCGAATATACAGCAAAACACCGCCGCCGCACGCGCTCACCCAGAGCAGACGAGCCCCGCGAGCGAACATGACGACAACAATACCAGTAACAGTCCGTAACGAAAAGACATCCGAGTGGAAACAACGGCCCGCTACTGACCAGTTCAGCTTCAAATCAAACCTGGGCTACATGGTCTAACCATATGACACATTGAAAAGTACACGTAGCGACATTAAACACGAACGTTTTCACTTCCTTTCCCGTTCGTTTTCCTTCTTATTTCCCTCTCGTCTTATTGTTCTTATCTCACGTAGCAAATCGTTGCTAATCGTGCTAGCAGCCGTTTGCTAGCTAGTATTATTACTACTGCTATTAGCAAATGCTGTGAGATAACGTTCAATAATTTCGGGCGGTAAATATTATTATCATACTACAACAACATGGGTGTAAGTGAGTTATGCATGCTGCTCACCTTCTCCATTCAGTCGGGATGAGAAGAGGGAAACCGCCGCGCCTTCAGTTCAAACCAAGTTCGGTTATGTCATGTGACTTCCCAGGGTATAGTTCAATACAGTATTTCACTGTAATAATACTGTTGAATGCTGTGAAATCCTTGCATTTTTTACTGTGTTGCTGTGATATTACAGACCTTGTTGTGATATAACAGGGGTTTTTTGATTGCAGGATTTTACAGTAAAATTAGAGTTAGATGCTGTAAAAATCCAAAGATACTGTAGTTTTTACAGGTATTCATTGGGATATTACAGGGGAACTAAATTACAACAAGTTACTGTAAAATAATACTGTTATTTATTGTGAAATGCTGGTAATTTCTAACAGTGTACACATTTACATTAATACAACATCTAATAAGCAAATATAAATGCTAATTGTTGTGTAAATGTGAAATTGTGATGTAGAAATGCCAACATAGAATTACAATATGTTCTATAAATATATGAATCTGTCGAGAATTATTAGCTTAATGGCTTAGCATTGTATAGATACAGTACACTATTGCAAAGAACCTTTATGCATGGCACTATAGGCTACACTACACATTATTATTTATTAATATTTAATAATCGTTGTCCTGAAATACGTTGAAGACCTCTGACATAATCATTTCGTCAATGGCTTATACAAAAAGCTCATATTTCAAAATTTCAAATATGTTCTTGTTGCCGTTTTAAATTGCTTTAAAACACGCAGCTATTTTTAGCAGCGTGACGTGACACATGAATCATAGCGGCCGTCACATTTCCAGGGGAAGGCCGGCCACATTCGGCCCACAGTTAGCCAACCAGGTCCTCTCATGTCAACACCTTATAACGAGATGGGCGACAGCAGCCCCAGCAGTGGTTTCCCCCCCGCTCCTCCTTCCCTCCACCCACGGCCCTCTTACTTCCTCCACGTTGTTGACTGATTTATGGGCTCTCGTCACGCCGGAGACAGCGGCATCAAGCTGGTTAGCCGTTGACTGCAATTTCCCCCCCATAACAGCTGACCACACTGGTACTGGTGACAGCACAGTGGCAGGAGAGATGGACTCGCACTCGTCCCCCGATGTGACAAGGAGCAAGCTTTCTCATTAAGCTTACTCGTGTCATAACACGACCAATAATTCCTTTACACAGACATCTGAAGTGTTAGCGTGTCGGGCTTTGACGATCCTGATCTCGAGGTCCCGGCCTTGACTCGACTTATTATCAAGAGGTCTTGATTTTGTTCTAATTGCAGATTCTCCGTCCTCCATGGAAAAAAAAAAAAAAAAATGAAGCGACAGTTGACGCTCCACTTTAAATGTGGCGATTTTGCAAAAGCTTCAGGAAAGCAGATATGACACTCGATGGGAAAGTATTCTTGTAGATAAACCTTGGTTTCTGTCAAAGAGCACGAGTTGGCATTTGCTTAAGCGCTTTAGCTACTGTCGATTTTTCTCCCGGGGGTGAAAAACTTCACGTTTCATATTTGAACAACAGCTGCATCGTACATTCAGTTAAACGTGCTTCCTTCCAGATCATAAACCTTTCAAGGGCTCTGTGCTCTTCAACCTTACATCCCGAGAGTCATCACGTACTAAATACTGTCATCATCATCATCAATCTGAACAATTTTCATGGGCAATGTGTTTGTTTTCTTCTTCCAGCCATAAGTCGAAGTGTTTCAACAGCTGTTAATTAACAGATTGAGTTAAAACTGTGTTGGTGATCAATTGTAATTAGTGATATTTGTAATTTATAAAGTGCAAATCGATTTATCCCAGTTCAAAAGATAACACTTTAACCTCTCATAAGAGCGAACGTGCAGTAAATGCATCAATGTCTAATAATCATTGATGAACGGATATTTCAAACTTTTAAAAATCAAGTTTTAAAAGTTATAATCCGCTGCGTTATCCGATGAAAATATGGAGACCAACCGAACAGCTATTTTCTTTCAGTCATTGTATTATTTTCCGTCTTTGGCCGACATGCAAAAGAATACATAACACGTCTTCTCGGCGCCTGACGGGATTATATGGACACGTGGTGGAACTCTTAATGCATCAGATTTCCGTTCACATCAGATGACCTTCTCGGAATCAGTTAATTTCCCGGAAAAAAAAAAGTTTCTTTCCGGAGCTGCTAATTATGTGTAAGAATGGTAGATTGAGAGATGAATGGGGAGTTCTCAGAGAGCCCGGCGTGGCAGATGAAAAAGATGAAAGCCCCGGCGAAGCTGAAGAAGCAGCTCCTTAACTGGATAACCCGTGCCATCAGTCCCTCGCAGACTCATTAGGAGAGGGTTTCTGATGCTGGATGGCTGCCGTTTGGACTTCTCTCCATGACTAATCCAGGAGCTGGAGGGCAGCTCTGGAAGGCAGGAAGGACCCGAGACTCGCTGAGAGTGAAAAGACTGCCAATGATGTTGTGATCCTGTTGTGCTCCTCCTCGCACAAACCCACCACCCACCAAGATGAAAAACAAAAACGCAATGCCTGTGGGCTCATGTGTATCTGATTTGACACGCTCTCCTCTTAAGGAATGTGCCGTCTAGAAAGTTGAGAACCTCACAACCTGTCAGACAGGTTGCAAAGAAAAAATCCTTTCAAGCACCATTAATAACTGCAGCACGTCCTCATGTAAAAAATAAAATATGAAACGTGTTTTGGCGAGTAGTGTCATGTACACAACGGGGACGAATTCACCAAATGATAGAGCGGCTTTTGCACTGCTATACACTGCAAAAAAAGGGTGAAATGCACCTTTAAACTGTGCTGCCAAGCAAACAGCGCCTCTGTGCTCGTTTTTGCTGTTTTCGCCTTATTTAAATGAGGTAATATGCATACATTTGCAGCAGAAATTGGGGCCCTTTATATGCAAATGAGCCTCGCATAGTTAAGTGGAATTATTAGCGTCTGCGGGGAGTTGCTGGTGACTAAAGGATGTTTGAGTCACGCCCAGACTTCCCAGTGATCACGGCGGCCAGGCGAAGGCGCCGTCATGCTCCACGCAAACTCATTTATTTTTTTGGAACGCGTTGACAGGATGCGGTGACAGTTGTCATGAAAAATAAATGAATAAAGCTTCCCCCCGTCATGTCACTTTAAAAATACATAAGGAAAGAATGGATAAAAACAAAGGTTATTATAGAAATGAATAATAATTATTTTCTTCCCTCTCCATAAAAAACAACATTATCATCTACAAAACAGTGGCGTGCATCTTTTTGTGAATGATGACCAATCATTTGTGAATTCGACCCTCGGTTACTAGTTTTTAAAATGTTTTATTATGAAGTTAAAAATGAAAGAGGACTTATTATATCTAGCTATTCGACAATAAGCCTTTCAAGTGATCCGTGCACTCGTTTCCATGCACGCCGCCAGCGTTCATCAAAAAGCCTCGGCTCTTTGGTGTCGCCAGCTGCAAAGAACAGCCTGACCTTTCCATGGCTTTGCTTCTACGCTGCTTTGTCAACGCGGTGGCAGTTGTCTTCTCTCTCTCTCTCTCTCATGTGTGGTTGGAGTGGTAGCTCTGCAATACTGAGATTACAGAGGAGCTGTGGGAGAGTCGTGGGACATGGTACTGCTGCTGTATGTGTCTGTTTGCCAACATGCCAGCGTGGGTCAGCCTCAAAGAGCGTCTGTATCTGCTTGATGATAAGCCCAGTCAAGTACCGCGATCCTATCTCGCCCTTAAATAGTGTGTGTGTGTGTGTGTGTGTGTGTGTAGGGGTAACATCCAGCGTGATTTCTGTCAACATGATTTTATCAAAGTCATTATCAGGCAGCGACAGGTTGGCTCACTGTGGAGGGATCGGGAGTGGAAGTGTATCAGTATGATGATCATATGTGTTGTATGTAAAGTAGTCACTCTGGATGGAAAATAACCTCCTAAAATGCATAAAATAGAAGTATTATAGAGCACAATGCAAACGAAGTACTTCAAATGTGTCCAGTACTTTACTCTCTCCGTGTCCCTCCTACCTTTTGAAGATGACCTCCACTTTTTATTCTTTTTTTATTCTGACAGAAAAGTGAATTTTCATTTTTTATTTTTTTTTTCCTACCAGGTATAAAAAGAGGACGCTTCATTGGAGAGCCGGTGAATAATTTACGCCTTCTCCTCCCTGAACATGGCCGCCATGTTTGCCGTAACAACCCGTTTAAACGCTCCTTTCACGGCCCGATTGCTTCTGTCAATAGATCAACAGTGTGTCGAAGCAAATGCCCCCGTTCCATCACTGCACTTCTGATGTGGATTTAATTTGGATTTTCAAAAAATGGCACTGATCCGCGGCTCGTTCAACGGTGACTAAAAGGGGGCACCCGTGGCATGATTGTCAGTCTGCTAATACGCCGCGGCCCTATAATCACTGACTGTAACTGCTGTCGAGGGTATGAATCCATGTAAACGATATCGTACAGACCGGGGGGGTTTTGTGTACATTTTCTAGCATTTTACTAATAATGTCAGTTAATCAAGCCATGTACAAAAACACAACTACTTGGTTAGGTTGAGGAAGAATTTGTGATTTGGGTTAAAAAAGCAACTGAAGTGGTGTTAGTGTGAGAAGTCAGCACTGAATTATTTCTAACTAACGGTCTCCTGGATGAAGTCCGATGTCTTTAGAGCCCGCCCACCTCCTCCTCATCATTCTTTCTACTACATCACGACTTCTTTGATTATGATTTGATTGCATGAGATGATATACAAATTAGTGCATCACGTTTTGTTGGTATAGCTCTAAATGTTGTATAAGTAAGAGCCTGAATGTTGCTTTATCGTCCTCAAAGATTGTCAGAGTGTGAACGTCTTCCTCTAAATGTTTTGTGTGCAAAAAACAAAAAAAAGTCCAAATGTTTTTCTTCTTCTCTGGTTTCCTCTAGGCACATCATTTGTATTCAAACGAAATCGTGGAGAGAGAGAAAAAAAAGACAAAATGTTAAAGGTTTAAGACTGTTAGAATCTGTTTTAATTGCTTTGTGATTCATCCGTTCCCCAACATGAACTTCGCCAACACTCCACTGCAGAAAGTGGGAGATTTTTTTTTTTCCTCCTCACTAGTATCTGGAGTTCTCTCCGAATCAGCCTGCGTCGCCTCATTAGTAATCCGGTCGTCCCTTCGAAAAAACTTTTGGCCTGGATGAAAAGCAGCCCCCTTTTTTTCCCCGTCACTGTTACATCTCAGATCTCTGTGTTTATAGGCTGGTGGAAGCCGGGTGCTGTTCAGCTCTGACGCTGGCATCACCGCCTGGTGCTGCCAAGTCAAAGGGATTGTGGCTTTTTTTTCTTTCTTTATCCATAGCATTCTCATGACAGATTGGCCCTCGTTGGCCTGTGGGCTCAGACAGAAAGCCTATCTTTTTTATCACTGTCATTTTATATACACATATCTATACAAATATCTAAATTCAAGTTTTTTCCACAAAAATGGAGCGAAACATTCCGTCTGTCACACCAAGAGATATGAAGTTATTTTTTTTCCAGGTGCTAAACATGAAATTCAGAGCACTTCTGTGATTGAGGAGCGGCTGAGCCGGCGGCTAGCAGCTAACGGTGCTAACAGCACGAACGGTACAATAAAAAAACAGTGCTAAAAATGGACAGCTGTCCCGACCCAAGAGGTAATTAAGTTAGTTAACTTTAAATACCTAATTATATTATAGTAAATGCATATTACCTTGCTTAAAAATAATGCTATATATATAGCATAAGAAGTATTGCACCTAAAACAGCCTCAAATTCATAATCAGTAGTTTAGAACATTAGCTTTAAGGTATAAAAGGTGTATTATGTATGTATTTGATATTGGCACCACCAACCCAGCTAGATTTAAGAGCTCTTTGTTGCTTAAAGATGTTAAAGTGAGTCTTTTTCCCTCGGTGTAAATGAAAGGTCTAGTCGAGAGCGCTAGTGCATCACACAATATTTTTAAATCATTAGAGCTTCCCTGGGGTACAATGCTCACTAAATTCTTATGGTCTAGTTGATCTGAAAAGCAATGATGAGCTTTATCATGAGTCTGGTAGAAGTTGTGTAGAAACAACTCAGTTTGTTGACAGATAAATCAGGTGTCTGAAATAAAGGCAATCTAATTGAATAAATTGGGGATGACGACGAAGGTTTTTGACCTTGCCTTATCTTTAAGCACAGGCAGTTACGCCGGCTTTCACAGCAGCGGCACGCAAATAGATGGGGATCATTATCGGCGATGCTCTCTGAACTCAATTAGCAAGCGCGATCCGCTGATAACGTTTCATTAGCGTCGTTTGCTAGGTGTCTGCGGCGCGCGTCGTCCCACGGAGCTGCAGAAAGTGAGCCGATGTTAAATCAAATGGAGGGGGGGGGGGGCAAAAATAGCAACAAGGGTATGAAAAGCAAAACCCCTCTGTCGCCTGTGCTGGAACGCATTTGTACCGCACGCCCATCAATCAGCGGTAATGGGGTGATTTTTCCTGACACTGACAGCTTGATGGGGCATATTCATCATAATGATGCCATATGTATACAGTATCAGAACGACTCTAATTTGGAGGAGGCAGTGCGCCGCTCTCGCGCCGCCTAATTAAAAAGTTAAAGGATCTCCAAGTTGTTTTGTCTCCTTTAGCAGGAAAATAGGGAAGCCTGTGATTCCTGGAGATGATTAGAGCTACCTTGATTTCCCTGCTGAACTTATGATGGGGGGGGGGGGCAATAAGAGGGCAGGCTGTTTTTAGGCATTCCGCATTTCTAGGGTGCGCTTGATGTGTTAGCTGGAGGCGTAAAGCAAACACTAAATGTGCTGGATAAGTCTTTTGGTTACATTTATAGCAGCTGCTCAGACGTCCCGGTCATTAGCACGTTGCTTGTAGTTGTAATGGAATTTAAAAGGGATGGTTTGTCGTTGTCTCTACACCTGCATGTTATTTCTCTTCTGCAGCGTAATGACCGGCTGCACAGATGTTGTCGCTGAGCATCCCCCCTCCCCCAGTCTTAAAAGAGCAGCCTGTATCACACAGTGTAATGTTCACAATATCACCATGTCCCTGATATCAATATAGTGATTAATTACGCTGTACAGTTATTACATCTTTTTATGAATAATTCCTCTTCGAGTGGACTAACTCAAATACAGACAGAGTAGAGCTTTTGTTAGTTCTATCACATTTATTTAAAGACCCCAATTTAAAAAAGTTTTTTTTATTTTTTTTATCCTACATTAAAAAGATATATTCCAAAGTTCAAGAAACGATCTCTGGATGCCTTTAATCTCGTTTGAAATGGCTTTTTTTTTTTTTTTTTTTTTTAGTATCTAAGTCGGAGCCTGCTGTGAGGGAGAGTTTATTCTATTTTCATCCGCCTCATTACGTTTTTCACTTTAATTAATGGCAGGATGTGCTCACAGAGGAACTGTCCTGTCTGTTCGTTAAAGTCGATTATGCATCTGAGCTCAGACGGACTGAGAGAGAGGTTTTCAGGGAGTGGAGGTTACATCGTCGTGGCCTGCAACATGAGACAGAGAGACAGAAACACTATATTACAGCTGAGTTTTCCCTGTTGAGTCATATTTAGCCAGACGTTGTGAAGGGTATTGATCTGATGTGACCTAGCAATAAGAGCTGTGTGCTAGCTTGGTAACGTCTGTAAAAGGATCACTGGTGATTCTAAATGAGTTCAGTTGGACCCGTTTGACCCATCACCTGCATACTAGCCTCTGGCAATGACCACAAATAGTTCAATTAAAAAAATATGCAGTAGTCTATGATTAAACGCTGTAAGACATACGTAAACCAGGGTCACCCGGGCCAATCCACTTTTGAAAAAACTCTTATTCATAACAGCCCAAGTTGCAGCACAGGGATCGTGGATGCCATCATGCCTACCAAAATGCCAATTCAAATCAATACATCATCCCTTTTTCTATTTTATGTTTTCCAAAACTAATAAAACATAATAGAACCACCATATATGGAGCAGCAGTAATTCTCAGCCCACAGGTGCATTAGTCCACTTTTAGGAATAACAACTATACTGACATGTTCACAGCTGCAGAAAATCGAGTGAGGTGTGTGGAGGGGGAGGGGGGGCTGTGCCTGTGCAGACAGGATGGCGGTAATAGGCTGTCTGAGTGCTGTGGAGATGGGAGGGCGGGGCTTGTCTCCTGAATGGACTTCTAATGTCTTATCCCAAAGTGTTGGATGACAGTTGACCTTTTCCATCTAATAATTAAGGTGACTCTTAATACGTGACGCACATCGGCCCCAGATAGCATTCAGTCAGCAATGGAGACAAATGTGGGACATGAATATTTTTGCGTGTGGCGGTTGTTCCCGGTGAAGGTCAGGTAGATGCAGCGGCGAGGGGGGAACCCCCAGCCGGCGAAGTTTAAACCTTACATCGGGATGACACCATAAGAAAGTGGGGAGGCTCGCTCGGGGCCGCCAGACGTCTGCTCACCTGCCAACGCCACTTACACCAGCGCTACATCTTCCTGCCGTTTAATTGCACCCCTGATTGCAATCCACTTAAACTGTCCTCGTGTCACCTTGCCATATCTCATCACATTGTCTGATGCATCTCGAACGTCTCGTTTATTCATTAGTTGTGTGGAAAATGCTAAAAAAAGTAGGAGCTAAAATTAAAAAAGAATAAAGTAAGCCAGGTTATTGAATACGCTGCGCTACGCGTTTATTCCCCGACACTCATGATGAAAAACATTTTTTTGTTTCTGCGGGTAATTCAAAGAGATTAGTACACACATTGTTGTATGGCTGGTTTCCACCAGGGAACAAAGTTAAATAGCGGACGGGCCTCTGACTCTGTAAGTAGCAATCATAATTCCCCTCTAAAAGCTTCATGCCACTTAAGTTATTAACATTTAATTCTGCAACATCAGAGTGGATTAACCCATCAGACAGTGTTCTCATTAAGATCCACTCGTCACGTCTTTTTTCGGAAGGAGCCTCGAGCCCCTTCTGTACCTCCGTCAAAGGGAGGGATTGAACCAGCGTTTCACCTTTGTTTTCCCGGTGATCTGTTTTTCACGAGGGCGAGAAGTCACTTCCTGTCGGGTTACAGCTTCAAAACTGCACTTCAGTGTACAATTAATGAGGTCGTGTTGAGAAAAAGTACATCCAAGGCAGGATGTGTGTGTGTGGTTTTTTTTGTTGTTGCCATACTCCAGAAAGTGGGAGTTTTTTTTTTTCCTCCTCACTAGTATCTGGAGTTCTCTCCGAATCAGCCTGCGTCGCCTCATTAGTAATCCGGTCGTCCCTTCGAAAAAACTTTTGGCCTGGATGAAAAGCAGCCCCCTTTTTTTCCCCGTCACTGTTACATCTCAGATCTCTGTGTTTATAGGCTGGTGGAAGCCGGGTGCTGTTCAGCTCTGACGCTGGCATCACCGCCTGGTGCTGCCAAGTCAAAGGGATTGTGGCTTTTTTTTCTTTCTTTATCCATAGCATTCTCATGACAGATTGGCCCTCGTTGGCCTGTGGGCTCAGACAGAAAGCCTATCTTTTTTATCACTGTCATTTTATATACACATATCTATACAAATATCTAAATTCAAGTTTTTTCCACAAAAATGGAGCGAAACATTCCGTCTGTCACACCAAGAGATATGAAGTTATTTTTTTTCCAGGTGCTAAACATGAAATTCAGAGCACTTCTGTGATTGAGGAGCGGCTGAGCCGGCGGCTAGCAGCTAACGGTGCTAACAGCACGAACGGTACAATAAAAAAACAGTGCTAAAAATGGACAGCTGTCCCGACCCAAGAGGTAATTAAGTTAGTTAACTTTAAATACCTAATTATATTATAGTAAATGCATATTACCTTGCTTAAAAATAATGCTATATATATAGCATAAGAAGTATTGCACCTAAAACAGCCTCAAATTCATAATCAGTAGTTTAGAACATTAGCTTTAAGGTATAAAAGGTGTATTATGTATGTATTTGATATTGGCACCACCAACCCAGCTAGATTTAAGAGCTCTTTGTTGCTTAAAGATGTTAAAGTGAGTCTTTTTCCCTCGGTGTAAATGAAAGGTCTAGTCGAGAGCGCTAGTGCATCACACAATATTTTTAAATCATTAGAGCTTCCCTGGGGTACAATGCTCACTAAATTCTTATGGTCTAGTTGATCTGAAAAGCAATGATGAGCTTTATCATGAGTCTGGTAGAAGTTGTGTAGAAACAACTCAGTTTGTTGACAGATAAATCAGGTGTCTGAAATAAAGGCAATCTAATTGAATAAATTGGGGATGACGACGAAGGTTTTTGACCTTGCCTTATCTTTAAGCACAGGCAGTTACGCCGGCTTTCACAGCAGCGGCACGCAAATAGATGGGGATCATTATCGGCGATGCTCTCTGAACTCAATTAGCAAGCGCGATCCGCTGATAACGTTTCATTAGCGTCGTTTGCTAGGTGTCTGCGGCGCGCGTCGTCCCACGGAGCTGCAGAAAGTGAGCCGATGTTAAATCAAATGGAGGGGGGGGGGGGCAAAAATAGCAACAAGGGTATGAAAAGCAAAACCCCTCTGTCGCCTGTGCTGGAACGCATTTGTACCGCACGCCCATCAATCAGCGGTAATGGGGTGATTTTTCCTGACACTGACAGCTTGATGGGGCATATTCATCATAATGATGCCATATGTATACAGTATCAGAACGACTCTAATTTGGAGGAGGCAGTGCGCCGCTCTCGCGCCGCCTAATTAAAAAGTTAAAGGATCTCCAAGTTGTTTTGTCTCCTTTAGCAGGAAAATAGGGAAGCCTGTGATTCCTGGAGATGATTAGAGCTACCTTGATTTCCCTGCTGAACTTATGATGGGGGGGGGGGGCAATAAGAGGGCAGGCTGTTTTTAGGCATTCCGCATTTCTAGGGTGCGCTTGATGTGTTAGCTGGAGGCGTAAAGCAAACACTAAATGTGCTGGATAAGTCTTTTGGTTACATTTATAGCAGCTGCTCAGACGTCCCGGTCATTAGCACGTTGCTTGTAGTTGTAATGGAATTTAAAAGGGATGGTTTGTCGTTGTCTCTACACCTGCATGTTATTTCTCTTCTGCAGCGTAATGACCGGCTGCACAGATGTTGTCGCTGAGCATCCCCCCTCCCCCAGTCTTAAAAGAGCAGCCTGTATCACACAGTGTAATGTTCACAATATCACCATGTCCCTGATATCAATATAGTGATTAATTACGCTGTACAGTTATTACATCTTTTTATGAATAATTCCTCTTCGAGTGGACTAACTCAAATACAGACAGAGTAGAGCTTTTGTTAGTTCTATCACATTTATTTAAAGACCCCAATTTAAAAAAGTTTTTTTTATTTTTTTTATCCTACATTAAAAAGATATATTCCAAAGTTCAAGAAACGATCTCTGGATGCCTTTAATCTCGTTTGAAATGGCTTTTTTTTTTTTTTTTTTTTTAGTATCTAAGTCGGAGCCTGCTGTGAGGGAGAGTTTATTCTATTTTCATCCGCCTCATTACGTTTTTCACTTTAATTAATGGCAGGATGTGCTCACAGAGGAACTGTCCTGTCTGTTCGTTAAAGTCCATTATGCATCTGAGCTCAGACGGACTGAGAGAGAGGTTTTCAGGGAGTGGAGGTTACATCGTCGTGGCCTGCAACATGAGACAGAGAGACAGAAACACTATATTACAGCTGAGTTTTCCCTGTTGAGTCATATTTAGCCAGACGTTGTGAAGGGTATTGATCTGATGTGACCTAGCAATAAGAGCTGTGTGCTAGCTTGGTAACGTCTGTAAAAGGATCACTGGTGATTCTAAATGAGTTCAGTTGGACCCGTTTGACCCATCACCTGCATACTAGCCTCTGGCAATGACCACAAATAGCTCAATTAAAAAAATATGCAGTAGTCTATGATTAAACGCTGTAAGACATACGTAAACCAGGGTCACCCGGGCCAATCCACTTTTGAAAAAACTCTTATTCATAACAGCCCAAGTTGCAGCACAGGGATCGTGGATGCCATCATGCCTACCAAAATGCCAATTCAAATCAATACATCATCCCTTTTTGTATTTTATGTTTTCCAAAACTAATAAAACATAATAGAACCACCATATATGGAGCAGCAGTAATTCTCAGCCCACAGGTGCATTAGTCCACTTTTAGGAATAACAACTATACTGACATGTTCACAGCTGCAGAAAATTGAGTGAGGTGTGTGGAGGGGGAGGGGGGGCTGTGCCTGTGCAGACAGGATGGCGGTAATAGGCTGTCTGAGTGCTGTGGAGATGGGAGGGCGGGGCTTGTCTCCTGAATGGACTTCTAATGTCTTATCCCAAAGTGTTGGATGACAGTTGACCTTTTCCATCTAATAATTAAGGTGACTCTTAATACGTGACGCACATCGGCCCCAGATAGCATTCAGTCAGCAATGGAGACAAATGTGGGACATGAATATTTTTGCGTGTGGCGGTTGTTCCCGGTGAAGGTCAGGTAGATGCAGCGGCGAGGGGGGAACCCCCAGCCGGCGAAGTTTAAACCTTACATCGGGATGACACCATAAGAAAGTGGGGAGGCTCGCTCGGGGCCGCCAGACGTCTGCTCACCTGCCAACGCCACTTACACCAGCGCTACATCTTCCTGCCGTTTAATTGCACCCCTGATTGCAATCCACTTAAACTGTCCTCGTGTCACCTTGCCATATCTCATCACATTGTCTGATGCATCTCGAACGTCTCGTTTATTCATTAGTTGTGTGGAAAATGCTAAAAAAAGTAGGAGCTAAAATTAAAAAAGAATAAAGTAAGCCAGGTTATTGAATACGCTGCGCTACGCGTTTATTCCCCGACACTCATGATGAAAAACATTTTTTTGTTTCTGCGGGTAATTCAAAGAGATTAGTACACACATTGTTGTATGGCTGGTTTCCACCAGGGAACAAAGTTAAATAGCGGACGGGCCTCTGACTCTGTAAGTAGCAATCATAATTCCCCTCTAAAAGCTTCATGCCACTTAAGTTATTAACATTTAATTCTGCAACATCAGAGTGGATTAACCCATCAGACAGTGTTCTCATTAAGATCCACTCGTCACGTCTTTTTTCGGAAGGAGCCTCGAGCCCCTTCTGTACCTCCGTCAAAGGGAGGGATTGAACCAGCGTTTCACCTTTGTTTTCCGGTGATCTGTTTTTCACGAGGGCGAGAAGTCACTTCCTGTCGGGTTACAGCTTCAAAACTGCACTTCAGTGTACAATTAATGAGGTCGTGTTGAGAAAAAGTACATCCAAGGCAGGATGTGTGTGTGTGGTTTTTTTTGTTGTTGCCATACTCCAGAAAATCATTTGTTCTTTATGTATTTTTGTTGCGAGCATAGTCTCATTTAGTTCCTTCACAATTAGTTTCGCCAAACTTAACGTTATTATCGGTAAAGTTGACCATCTGCTTTATCATTTTTGTATCCATAGTTAACACATTGTGTACATTGGAGTATATGTTTGGAACAGGAAGTGCGAGGTCATTGCATATTGTACAAATCTTCAGTTTAACTTTTTTTTATTCAAACATTTTGCAAGTTGTTTTGAGCATTTTGATCCGAGTTTATATCAAATATTAGTATGAATATCTGCCATTTATCTCACGACATGCAAAGTGGATTTAAGTAGAAATGCACAGAGCTGTGACCCTTAAGCGTCCTGCGATTACAAAGTATAGTATATAGAAAACTACATGTAAACTCTCTGCTTTCATCTTTCCAGGGTGTTCCTGCGGGCCATTAATCAGTACGCAGCAGTGTTGAACAAGAAATTTCTGGATCAAACCAACTTCGAGCTACAGGTAAGAGCTGAACCAATGAAATTTCCCCCCTCCCCTCCTTGCTAAAGTCAGGTGGAAAGTAACTAATTTTAACGACTATTGGCAGCAGCTTTGGAAAAAGATTTGGATGGCATTTCTTGAGTCATTTTATTTAGTTTTTATGTTCCAGATGCAGCATTGTTGGAACTTGTGAATAGAGGAGAGGGAGAAAAAAAGTAGACATAGAAATAGTGGAGCAGGAACATCAATTACTGTGTAAAAGCCAGCAATGTGCATTTCAGAATAGATGATCTTCCTGGAAGAGAGTGACATTTTCTGCTTTTTAAACGTCTTCATGTGGTGATTATTTAAAGTGGCGCAGCGTTCCTGACTTTAAACCACAGCCCGATGGCGTGAAGATGGACGACGGATAGTCACGTAGTTTCACACAGATGTTTACTAATTTTGTCTCATATGGATTTGAAAACTCATCACGGAGAGACTTATTTGCGACGCGTGAATGGACAGTTTTTGGGTGGAATGAATGTACTGTAGCGCTCCTTTTAGCCGCTGTCATTGTCTGATTGAGAGTGCACTCCGGAGGCCGGTGGCCTAAATCGCCAGCCTCTCCCACCGCTGGCACGGCTTCCCGACACAGCATCTAAACCCTCTGATTTATTGAAAACCATAAAGCTCTCCGGGTACTGAATGATATTGTTGCAAAAAAAAAAAAGGAGGGGGCTTTTTCACTGTGAGTTAAACTCTCTTTTCTTCTTCTTCAGCTGTGGAACAACTACTTCCACCTCGCCGTGGCCTTCCTCACTCAGGAGTCGCTGCAGCTGGAGAACTTCTCCAGCGACAAAAGAGCCAAGATCTTCCACAAGTGAGTACGGGCGCTCGCTTCTCGATCCGCAGGGCCCTCCTCTTCGCCCCGTCGCCCCGCATGAGCAGACTTTATATAATTCATCACACGCCGGCATCACGGGGGGATACCCGACACGGCGGAGGCTGCTCTAGTTGTTCACCCTTCTGAACAAAGCACAGCCACTCCAGAGGTTACACACAGCTCATCTCGTACTCTCGGGTATCAGGATGAGTTGAGGATCTTTTTGAAATGGAGGAGAAAAGGTATTTGCTTCCTCATCAAAGCATCTTCTGTGTTTTGTTTTTTTTTACCCCTGGTTATTCCCTTAACAGCTAACATGATAGCACAGTTTTCAAACTGCTTCCGACCTGGCTCTCTTTTCACTTCCAGGATCAGAGAGCCATCATTGTTATCCCGTTCATCCGCTGCCTGTTTATTTACAACAAGCCATTCATCTACGTTCGTATTTCTCATAGACTCCGGTAACGCAGCCAAACATGGAAATGGCTTCTGGGCAGACACGGAGCACATTGGCTCTGGTTTTGGTTTTCGGAGGAGCTAAAGCATTCATCACGCCGGCCCGCGGCTGACGGCGAGGCTCCTCGTTGGTCAGTGCTTTATTATTGGACCTGATAAGCTCCCCGCACGAACACAGCAAGCAAGACGTTCCCAGCCACCCCCACCCTGCCTTTCAACACTTGTCAGCCTTCCCCCAAAAGAAACAGCGTTTTTTGATTCGCATACACAAGAATTGCCATTCCTGGCGTTAGCACAGAACAGGGATAATCTCTGCTATTTCCAGTTAATTTGACATTTCCAAATATGTCATTCATGTACAAACAGGTAGCTTCCAGAGAAGCCCAAGAGGATATCTTACAGGGCTTGCCAATTCCTCTTTTCACCCACTCTTTCTGCCTCTACCCGCCCACTCTCATTCTCTTCCTCTGTCTCCCCCCGCCTACAACTCACCTTCCCTCTTCTACCTCCCCGGCTCCGCATCCCGTTTCCCTGTGTGCTGGCGCATGAACTGTCAGCGCCTCCTGCAATACCAATTATTGTGCCTTGCTGCGGGAGCAGAGAACAGAGGGCCTGAGTCAGAGTTGTGTCGAGCGCCGGCTCTTTAGCTCTTTTAGCATCGGATTGTTTTCCCCCTCCTGCGTCACGTGTCTCCCCGGTGTTGTTTGTGAAGTTTCTGGTCCGTTACCGGTTGTCTGTGTGATCCTGGTTCCAGGCTCACGGTGAGGTGAGGATGCTGAGTGGCTCACATGTGCTGCACGGCCTGAGTAGGAGCATGAATGTGTTTGAATGCACTCAATTTACTGTGATACTGCAAGCAAGGAGATTTTCATGATCTAATCTAATCTAGGACATAGAATGTATTTTATATATACAATCAGAAGAGTGGGATCTGTAGCATCCATCAGCTTAGCACGCACATATTTGCAAATAAAGGAAAGCATTATCTGAGTTCATCATTGCAAGTAAACTATTGTGAATTGAGACAGTACATCAAAACACGAATAATAATGATATTAATGTTAGCACCTTTCATATGAAATGCAGCTCAAAGTGCTTCATAAAAACAACAACACAGGTTTTAAAGTGAGTGAGAAAGCGAGGGAAAAATAAAGTCAGAAACATTAAACACTAATACTTGTAGTAATACTAGTTAATATTGCTAGAACATTCCCTACTCCCCTATTTCCACACCACAGCAAGAATGTTATCAAAACCCCAAAAAACGAATCGGTGATGCAGAGACGGACGTATCGTCAGGTTTTGTGGAGATCTCACGCCGGCTTGGCTTCGGTTCTGATCACATCTCATCTGTTCTTACTGACCATCGCTTGTCAATCACTCGCGTGTTCACTTCCCCTCTTGCTCTGTCTGCCACGTCCGTCTGTATTTCCTTCATCCATCTCTTGTGTTTCCGTCACCTCATGCCACAAAAAACATCTCCTCTTTTTCTCCTCGCCATCTTGCCCTTTGACCCCCGACCCAGACGGAGCGCCGGCTCCCTCCGTTATTCTGCGCCAGCCTCTCCGAGACCTTTCCGCCCCGTGGCTGACAGGTATGCGTTGTAGGTGCTGACAGCCGACAGTCATAGCTGCCTGTCTCGCTGCCTGCAGGAGTGTGACATTACGGCACCCTGCATCTGCCTCCGCTCCAACACGATGATCCCATAAGTGGAGACGCGAACCCTCGTGCTTTTTACGAGAGCCATCATAAAAACAGACGTCCGCGGGGATGAATAGGATGGGACACGCTCGAGTTGTGGATGAGAGGCCAAAAGAGTTGTATTCAGCTTTACAGTAATTTCCAGAGGCATCTTTTTTTCATTGGACATCTTGCCGATACTCTGCTTAAAGATCAATCCTCGGCCAACCGCTCCTCCCTTTGACAGCTGAATGTGCTAAAGTGTTTCGACTCGGCCCGACTACAAAGAGGTGATGCAGCGTCTTTGTTGAGGATTCTCTCGATGCCCTTCCTCTCCGTCAAAAGTCATCAGTGTGTCTGCGTAGGGTATTGGCAAAAACAATCAATGGGGTTTCTGAATGCTGGGTGCTCGGAGGTGTCACGGTGTATGAAAGAGGCTTTGAATGCATCGTCATCGGAGGTCAGGTGGTCTTACGTCAATGCGATGTCTTGCCAAGGTGTCGTCGGCGTGCTGGGAGGAGGAGACAGAGGTGCCACCTTGTCTCCATCAGTCACTCAGTGTCCGACAGGTGCAGCCTTACAATGCGGTCACCTGCAGGACCACCAGGCTGCAGAGGACTTGACACCAGGGGGGTATTGCCTGTTTCTCACCCCGGTCAGTGGGCGGTTCTCGGTTCCACCTTTCAAAATCCGACATCCTCTAGAATCTACCGTCAACCAATTTAAAAAGTTTGCCCCGGCTTCATAATGTCATCAGTAATTGCATGCCGGGCTTAACCTCAGCTAATGCATTAAAACCTATTATAGAGCAGTTGGTTACACAGTTAGGATGGATTTATCCATCGACTTCTATTCCAGCCATCTGATCGGCCACATGGCTCGGTGGAGGGCAGACACTGTGACGGTCTGGCACCGCTTCAGAACTGAACCACAATATTATGGATCAGTGCAGTTATTCCCCACCGAGAGCCTGCAGTGAAAATACATCTGATTACTTCTCAGCATGCAATGGTGGGTTTAAAGCACGCTGCACCAGACCAGTGGAACTATGGTTGGAAAGCGTAAGAAATGGCTCTCTCAGGACTGTTATCTCCTCGTTTATTCTCCATCGTAAAACAATTTCAGGCTTGAACTTGCTCTCTTTTTCTTACCCATTGTCCCATCGGTTTTCAAAGAACTAAATCTATTGCTTTAGTTTCATATATGTGATCGTTTTCACAGAAATGGTCCCACTTTCTGGCTTTTCCTCTCCGTCTTTTCCACTATTTGATTTTTTTTGCGATCCGGGCCACAGGAGACGAGCTCCACGCTGCCACGGCGATCAGTTCATGACCTCGACATGGCACAGCTGATCAGCTTATAAGCCTCATTCGCAGAAGTCAGGACGGCAGCGGCCCTTCCAACTTCTTTGGCACGTCTTTGTTTTATATAAGAGCTCTTGACACTCCGAGTCGACCTCAAAGAACTACACCGACAGAGATGGTCTGATCAAACACTTGGCCTCATGTCTTCTGTGTGAGAGCAGAAGACCACAGCTGACTGCCGGCATGTGTGCATGTTCAGAGTATTATGAATTTAGTCCCTTTATATGCTTGAGGAACAGGTGTCACTGCACACGTGAACCTCCTATTAGAGCAAAGCAGCAGTTGGAGGGGCGGTGAACCCATTCCATTTTTGGGGTCAAAGGTCGCTGTGACATTCCCATTGTCGTCTCAGGAAGGCTTCCCAATGCACTCAAGGTTGAACCGTTGATAATTTAGTGGTCGCAGGTCACTGTGACCTCACAAAAAAATGTTCTTGGCCGTAACTCAATAATTTATTATTATTATTATTTTTTTTTTTTTTTTTAATGACATAACCCATTTTGGACAGATTTGGATGTAAACTGCAATAACTCCAGTTAAATCGGTCACATCAGGAACAAAAGAATTGATGTATAAATAAATAAAATATGTGTATATATATATATATATATATATAAAATGATAGTTGACAATTTTGTGTTGTCTCACGGTTCACTTTTCCTTGGGTCTAGTTCTTTCCCTCACATGTCCCGAGAGCATAATATCCTAAGTACACGGCGTCTAATCAGCCGTTCACACGTGCGGTATGTAACACGGCACTTGGCAGTGAAAACTGGCAGCGAACGCTCATTTGTATTGCATCCACTCGACACATACAGTCAGCCTTTCTCTAAATCATTTGAGCCGCGAGTCGTTTTCTACTTCCCCGCCCTCGTGATTTAACTGCACCTTGTGTAACATCGTGTCCCGATTTGTGTTTCAGGTACCAGGACATGAGGAGACAGATCGGCTTTGAAATCAGAGACATGTGGTACAATCTAGGTAAGTTAGTCAACAAGTCACCTGCAGCTAAATATACACCGTTATGTGTTAATTAGTTTAACATTATGGGGTACCAGAGATTCAGAAATCGGGGCGTTAGATTTGTGCACCTGTGCTTCTCTCTTGTCACCATCTGATCCCTTAATTAGAACTTTCCACCAGATTAGATTGTGATCATTCACTGGTTTTTAATGAGCCTTTGCTATTTTTTGCTTGAGGTGTTGAAGTTATTTACCGCATGATTGTCGTGGGGAAGTCGAGATGAGACAGCCAGATTTGGAAAAGCTCACTTTACGTCCCGTTAGAACCAACATGTTTACTTGAAATACTTTTATAATAATGTATTTTTCCCCTCTCTCTAGGGCCCCACAAGATAAAATTCATCCCGGAGATGGTGGGTCCTATCCTGGAGATGACGCTGGTCCCTGAGATTGAATTGCGAAAGGCCACAATCCCCATCTTCTTTGACATGATGCAATGCGAGTTCCACTTCACATGCAGCTTCCAGCGGGTGCGTCCTCCCAAACAGGAAAAGGGACTCTATCAAAATGACTTAATGAAACGCAGTGGGAATCTGAGGGGGGAGTAAACCCTAAAAGTGCAGAGAAAAAAAAAAATCATAGCCACAAGCTTATTTGCAAATCTCATTTTGTTGTGCTCCGATTATCAACAGCCACGGCGAGTGGAACTTAATGTTATGTTCCCGTTACAGTGCAAAATTAAGCCTCTCCGCATGAGGAAATCCGTTTGGCTCCAGTTGTTCAGCCTGGAGATTTTTTTCAGCTTTGTGATGTTGATGTTGGCGCCCAAAGTATATTTGGTGCTCATTGTGCTTGAATCAAAGTGGAAAGCAGCACAATGGCTTCATGTCTCTGTGGACCCCTTGGACTGTAGTAACACAGTGCTAGTTTAGCAGGAGCATTGCTAATGAAGTCAACGTGAGCTGGAGGTGAATGTCACTTCATTCTTTAGTAAAATGTGATCAATTTCAGGTCTGACCCCCTTTTTTTATGATAAGCTGGTAATATTTGCTCTCTCTGCCTGTGTTGTAAATCCTGAGCTTAACAGAGAGCAGCGTTTGTATTTTTCTCTATTTGTCCCCGGCCAACACACAAGCAAATAAAGAGGTCGGGCGAAAGCTGGTTTTGGTTTGTGTCGCAAAATAAAAAAGAGTTTTTATACAGCTGCTACATAAAAAAAAAAACATATCACATCAGAGGCTGGAGCAACAGCAGAGCAGAAGTAAAGGGGAGGCAGCCTGTGTTCTAAGCAGATTCATACAGATGATAATAAGATAAAGAGAATAACGAACAGAAGATACCGTCTCAACACCAGCTGGACAATTAAAGTGGAATCACAGATCCCCCCTCAGCCGAGCCTCGATGGGGGGAGAGAGAGAGAGAGAGAGAGACGGCGTTAATGAATTGAAAAATTAGCTCCACTGATTATTTACGCCTGTTCTGTCTAATTGCAGTTCGAGAACGAGATCATCACCAAGCTGGATCACGAGGTGGAGGGGGGCCGCGGAGACGAGCAGTACAAAGTTCTCTTTCAGAAAATGTAAGTGCTGATTAACGGGCGGGATTACGCCCGAGTCTCTCGCACGACTTAGGTAATGCTAATTGCGACATGGCACCCCTCAAAATAATCACAGCGCGCTGATGATCACACGGCTATCGCAGCTTGCCGCTGTGATATGTGCTCTCGGCACAGTTGGATGCTAACTCTGCTTTAACGGGCAAAGAGTGTGAACTGTGGAAAAGCCTCTTATACCGTTCCCCTCTCTGCCCAGTTTGTTGGAGCACTGCAGGAAGCACAAGTACTTGGCCAAGACGGGCGAGAACTTCGTCACACTGGTGGTCCGCCTGCTGGAGAGGTTGCTGGACTACAGGACCATCATGCACGACGAGAACAAAGAAAACCGCATGAGCTGCACCGTCAACGTCCTCGTAAGATCTACTTTTCAGTCCTTACACACACAGCAGTAACACATGAAATCCCCCGTATGAATGACACGTGTTTAGAAATAGAGCTGTAACTCCTTGGCATTTCCCAACCGGCAATCGTTGCCAATAAAGTGACCATAATCCACTAGAAACAATAGCGACCACATGTCAGGGTGCATTAAGATGTTATCACAGGAGCACTTCTTCCTCCGCGATGTGACATTTCATCTCGGAGCATCCCAAATGTCAATTCCGTCTCACGTGGCTTCTGGATTTAGAAGGCTAAAGGCCCGTGGCCTGTACTCGGCATTTAGCTGAGTCATGTTAAGTTTCCGGTTTTGGCCGAGGGAGCGGCGGGACGCTGATGTCAGCCGGCTTGTCTCCAGTATATACTGCATGTGACATCGTTGTTTGTCCATATTTTACAAAATATCTTTAAAAAAAAAAGGTCTCCAGTCCCGTTTCTAGCGTAAGCTTTGTAAGTATGTTCCACTGAAGCTTGGCAAATGACATTGGCATCGTTGTCACTGGCAATCTGCCCTTTTAAATCCGTTTTAATGATCCGTCTCTTTCCTCCCTGTAGAACTTTTACAAGGAGATCGACAGAGAGGAGATGTACATCAGGTGAGTTACAACCAGGCCTCGTCGTATCCATGACATTTCATTATTTTGAGCCGTATTAGTCAAACCACCCAGGTACTTTACACACAGTACATTAGGAGACTCCGTGCCGTGACATTCAGTTAAATGTACCTGCCAAAGATTTATTACTGTACGTTTTCGGCCATTTTCCTCCAGAGATCCAGCATTAAATATTTTTTTATTTGTTAAAACGTTTCCATTTCTGTTTCATCTTTCTGTCGAGCTTTATTTGAGGGAAATCAGACCGTCGTTCTAGAGGAGTTCACTTTCCCTCTGTTTTAGTGCGAGGTGCCCAACCAGACATGACCCATAAATCATTGCTTTCCCCCCCCTGCCAGGTACCTGTACAAGCTTTGTGACCTCCACAAGGAGTGCGACAACTACACTGAGGCCGCCTACACACTGCTGCTCCACGCCAAACTGCTCAAGGTACACAGTCGCAATATCAACAGCAGAGGAAAGAAATCTCAACCACACGCTTGTAAAACTTCAAAAGGAACCTAAATACATTGTGAAGCTATCAGGCATTTAACCTCAGTGTGTGTGTGTGTGTGTGTGAGTGTACAGGATTTAAAGAGATAAGGCCACATCCCTTTAATCCCACCATGGCATGAGATGGCTGCTAAGAGGGCAGACTTGCTGAGCAGCATCTTTTTCACCTTGCGTAGTCGATGCAAATCACAGCTAGTATCTGATTTTTCCTGGAGAAAAAAAAAAAAAAAAATCCGACATAGTTTAAAGCCGAGGATGAAGCAGCAGCAGCAGCCACCTGAGGTGCCTCCAGATAAAGGCGTTCACTTACTGTCCTCTTTGTCAGCTGGAAGAAGAATCCTCGACTTAAAAACAGCGTGGTTCGGTGCGAGGTGGGGAAAGGTTACACACTTTTTAGTGCCATGATATCTTAAATTAGAGGCATAAATATTTATAAGCTATCAGAAAGCATTTCTCCTAAGATCTCACCTCTTTGTTAATGTAGACCTGCTCTCTTTTTTTGCCAAAAATATCTCACATCGGCACACGGAGCTCCTCACACAAAGAGCTGCGGTGTCAATTCCCAGTTGGGGTTTGATATACCCCGAATTTGGAGTTGCTCCTCTCTGCCTTTTATCCAAAATGGTTGCACCCAACACATCTCATATTTGCATAAATAGCTGGCTGCATCCGCCTGTGTGCGGGTCCCGACAGGGGGAGAGCAGGCTGTGACTGAATCCCATTTTCCTCGCTGAGCAGTCACAGTGGCATGCAGGAGTTGTTTTTCTTATTATTATTTTAATTCCGCTCATCTCTCAGCAGCTGTGGCAATCCCGATCATACCTTCCGAGGGGGACTCACTATTATGTTGTGGAAATTGGTTAATTCTTGTTCCACGGGAGTCGGGGATGCATCCTTTCTTCTCCAATAAGCTGTCCTGTGTCATCGTTGTCCTCCCTTTGTGTAAACAAGCTTGAGTGAGGATGAATGATGGATGCTTAATCAGCGGTTACAGAGTAAAACTGGCTCCCGTAGTAGCGATCGCTCCTTTAGTAGAGTACCTGCAGCGGTTTAATAATGCTTGATGAATGTACGGCCCTTTTGTATGTTGAAAGAGATGGGTCAGCGCTTTAGTTCAGGGTCACCAGCCGTCCACGAGTAATCCTTTCTACTCTGTAAACACCGCAGTTCAGCTGAGAAGGAATCAATAACGGGATCCAAAGCCTCCCGGCATCCCTCCTCTCGGTGTGCACGGCAATTACTTTTTTCACGGGGTATGCAAATGCCTTGGCTTCGCTGTTCAGACGTGGCTCTGCACACAAAACTTGGTCCAGTTTCCACAAAGATGTTAACTCCAGGTTGCTCACAACAGCAATTAAAAGCGGCCGGTAATGTATCGGCGCTGGCAGCGAGCCGAGGATTATGCTTCCTCGCCACTCAGGCCGATCAGATCGTGCAGCTGCTGTAGCTTGTCAGGAAGCTCATTATTCTCCATGTTGATGCATGATGGAGTACACAGTCAGCACAAAGGGATACCTCTGGTTTTTTTGGCATCACTTTTCCTTGTCTGCCATTCTTGTAAGAAATCTAGCAAAATGTGTAATGAATACGATTACGCTGTTCTTTTGCTAGCAGTGTGCAACACTGGGTTTGGTTGTGGGGGGATGCTAGTGCTAAATGCTATTAGCGTTAGCCACAGAAAGGCACATGTTGCACTGATGCTCTCTGAGCCGTTCAATATGTAACTTCATGTTCCATTAGCCGTGTCTCAGGTGTCCCTCGCCCCGTCAGAGAGCAGGCGCCGCTTTTGGAAAGGGAATTACAAATCTATCTCAACCATTTGCATCGGCTATAACTCAGTGATGGATTTCTTGTCCCCTCTCCTTACTGCACAACGTTGACCCCGATGCTAACTCCGTCCTCTGCAGTGGTCCGACGAGCAATGTGCAGCCCACCTGACCCAGAGAGACGGCTACCAGGCCAGCACTCAAGGACAGCTTAAGGACCAACTCTACCAGCAGATTATCAATTACTTCGACAAGGGCAAGGTAAGAGACGCGCACACACACACACACACACACTCTGGCACACAGAAGAGTGATAATCATGATAAATCCTGGATGCTATTTTTAGATGCTGTCATCTCTGTTAATATACCTCTTCTGGTGTGAGACGGCAGGTTTCGAACAAGAACCGCTGAATGGACGTTTTTATATTCCTTTTCTGTAAATAATCCTCTCCTTTTCAGCCGATGCTCTTATGGATGAAGGTGCATATAAGACCATGCAAGGCTCTTTTGTGTTGTCCACTCCTGCACCTTTTACCAAACCTTTCTCTCTCTTCCTTCACACCACTTCAGCGCGCTGCGAGAATCCCATCTGTGTGATACCACCCTCTTATGACACGAGGAGCAGACCACTCATACGTGTATCAGATTGAGAAAAATGCTCCACTTGCGTGGGACCCAGTTACTGTGCCACACTCTCCTCATATGTGGCTCCAGAGGAGAGAGGGTGATTTTCAGGCTGGGAGCGAAGCCTGGAATGGGTCTGCAGGACAGCAGCCAGAGAGTCTCAGAGATGATGTCCCAAGGCTGAGGATGTGTCACCAGCGCCGCTCTCGGTTCTCTAGCCAACTGTCACTCAGCAGGATATATAATGCCAGGGAGACGACAAATTGAAAAACATACACACACACACAGGAAATGATGCGGCGGCTGTACGAAGACATCAACACTCCAGAGGAGGGGGGGGGGGGGGAATCAGCTGAGGACGGTTCCTATGAGTGTCATCGGAGTCGGAAAGCACTCCCAGATGGTGTTGCCACCTCCACTCTCACTGATGGCAGGCTGAGCCGCAGTCTGGACTCGGTCCACCTCCAGCCTGGCCCAGATCAGCTCAGCCCGGTCTAGTCTGTCGGGAAGCCACTTAGAAGCCTTTTAACATGTTCAAGTGGCTCCCGTCTATCTGTGACACCGCTCCACTGCGTCGGATGAGTCTGGAGGGGAAACACATCACTCCCCCCGAAGAAGTTGGCATACGAGCTTTAGTCATTTAGATCAAAGGGAAAAGAAGTGAAGAATATTGACAAAATTTAAATGATTTTTTTTTTTTTTTTTAAAGTCTTATTGAATACCATTTCCTGGGAGAGATAATTAGTTTTATTCAGCTGGCTGAAAAAGCAATACTTTATCTCGGCTTGAATTTTGATAATTAATTAATTTACTAACTGTGTGTGTGTGTGTGTGTGTGTGTCTCATAGATGTGGGAGGAGGCCATCATATTGGGAAAGGAACTGGCTGAACAATACGAGAATGAAATGTTTGACTTTGAGCAGCTCAGCGCATCCTTGGTAAGAAAACATATTTCTTTGTATTTGACTTACTTTTCAGTGTGTGGACTGCTGCTGCTCTAAAACGATGCATTTCCCCTGTAAAATTATAGTTATATAAAGCACTCATAAATATTCATAGTGATTTGTAATTTTACACTTCATACTGACTTATAAGATCAAATATCACACGTTTCCTTAAATGCTGTTTGCTCATTCATAATAGTTTTTAAAAGGATCATTATGATACATTATTATGTTTAATGCATAATGCACTATAATTTGATAGTTATAGTGTGATATTTTGTAGTGAACACTTAGAGTAACTTATAATCACATTATAATGTGTTATAAAAACATTATAATGTATTACAGCGTTGGCAATTTTAATACACTATGATCCTTCCAACAGCAACAAAGCGATCATGAAGTATTAAGTCATTTTAAAATACTCTATAATATGTTATATTTTTATAAAGCATTCTGAGTGTTTATAACTATATTATACAGTGCTGCAAGCAGGTTATAAGGCATTGTAAGTATGACTTTAATGCATCGGAGACATGACCTTCACAGGAAGTGTTACTGTATAAATAATAAAAGAGGATCATATGAGAGAAACACCTTCTCCATTGTGTCTCCCTGCAGCGGAAGCAAGCCCAGTTCTATGAGAACATAGTGAAAGTCATCCGGCCCAAACCGGACTACTTTGCTGTGGGCTACTACGGCATGGGCTTCCCCTCCTTCCTACGCGTGAGTACTCACACTCTCCCGGCACGCAGCGATATCACAGCGTGGGCGAGCCGCTCGTCAAAACAGGCGATCGACCGGTTTTTAGTGTTAGTCCTCAGCCGTCAATACGTCCTGCATGTGTTTCACGCGTCTGTGTCTCACTCCCACCCCGGTGTGGTCGTCACATACGGTTCACCGACTCACTCACAGAACACAAACTATGAATCAGGAGCGGCGTGAGTGCGTGGGCCGTCGATACGATCCAGAATGAAGAGAGGAGAAAAATAATCTGTTTCTCTCTCATTCACAGTCCGTCTGTCCTGTGTCTAACATCTACCTCTTTGTTGCATGAAGATCCATATAGTTATAGAACATATTTAAAGTCTATATTGGCATTTCTACACAGCATTTAACAAATTGCATTTTGGGACTAAATAAAAAAGTTTGGGGTCAAATTGCGTTGACCCCCTGCAGTAACTCTGCAGACCCCCAGTTGAAGATCTCTGGCCTAGTCCGTGAGAAACGCCGCTATCTTCATACGTCCGATCGAAAGGCCGATCACGCTGCAAACACTGCCTTTAATTCCGTGGCCTGAACTTCAGCTGAACACCCTTTTGTCCACGGCGGAGCGCGTGGCCTGCATCACAAGGCACCCCATCACCGGCTGCACAACAAAAGCCCAATAAAAAGCCAAGGGAAGTGAAATGGTCACATTCTAAATTGCTTTTGGTGGCTGCTGCTGTTATAAAATGCCCCAAAAACATTCTGACCCACCGCTTGTTGGCAAGTTGTGGCATGTAGCAAAGCAGCATGGTGGAATCCATCCTGATCCGTCCAGAAACGACCACCGTCAGTCAGCCACTCATCATTATGAGTATGACTGAAACTGAATGATCACCTTCAAGTCTATTAGAGCCCCTAGTAAGTATACCTGGCCTCTTAACTGGAACTGATTTGTATTTCCCCTCTAAATGTCCACAGACGTCACAGTCAATGTCACTATTTTATAGTGACTTCGACAGGTGTTTGAGCTTCTGAGGTGCATATCCAACCAGGTCCACTCCGTCCACATATCAGGTTTTATTTATACAGGAAATACAATTTAGTAGATTTTTTTCCCATTTCTTATTTTATAAGATTGATTTAAAAAAAAAAGTCTTTAAGGAATGAGATTTTGCTGAAGTCAGGTTTCTTGAACAACCCTGATCATAAACCCTTTTCATTCAGCCGCTCCACAAACCCTGCGATCTCCTAACCCCTTCCATTTCACGGCAGAAACTCTATGAGGGAGGGAGCTGCACTGGTCTAATCTAACTGGCTGGTTAGTCGGCCTTCAAAGGACACCTTTGAGTTCAATTTTTTGCCTTTTGTGTATTTTAGAAGCAGTTAGACCTTGCTTTTAAAAATAACCGAGGCCAGTGTGTGCCGGGTTGTCTTTTCCAGAAAGAAATTAATTAATTTAGGTGTTTATTGTTTTGTCTTTTTTAAATCACGGCCCTCCTTATGCTGCATTAAACACAGACGGAAACTCAGGCATTATCACACATAACACTTTATCATGACAGAGCGATCCGGTGCTCTAACATCGCCTCGCTGTAAGGCCTCTGAGCCTGCATGGCCCTCTTGATACATTTCATAATTATGATGAAAGATTCCTGCATGAGTGCATAAGGAAGTGTTCAAGTGTGGGTTACTTATCGAGATAAATGGAGTTCGGAGGGGGTTTTTTTGTTTTTTTGTTTTCCCACTCTGTGTTTGCTGTTTGTGTTCGGCTCGCTGTGTCTTCAGGGGAAAAGTCAATTGTGTGAGAAAATCAATACTCTGATAAAGGCATTTTGTATCCAACCTCCCCTTAAGAATTGATTGGATGCGAGAGTGCTCGATTTAGCTGCATATGATTTATTAGTCGTTAATGTGTTTAGACACGAGGGCTCTTGCTAATTATAAAGGGCTGTAGAATAGATCATGTTATTTGTGCCGTTGGTCCCCTTCTTCTTCTGCTTTGTTCTCACTTAAATCCCAGTGTTTGTTTGCTTTGAGGGAACATTTAGTTAGTTTAGAATTCATAATCTTCTTTTATTTACAAAACAAACACTGTAAAGACATTTAGTTTGTCCCGAGTCATCATTTTCAATCATAAAAGTCATAATAACTCTGAGAAAAACCTCTTTTGTATTTGTCTGCTCCACAGAAGAATCATTTTCTTTCAGCTTTTTAGACACACGTATTTTCAAAGACTACAATTATGTCTCTCACTTCACATCCAGTCTACGTGTTTCTCCTATCGGTCCTAGACTTTATTTCATCCCCGTATTGAGTTTCCCGTGAGCGCTCCGCTTAAAGAGCTGTTGAGGGTGTTTTGAAATATAAATCCCGACGCACGGTATTCAGAGACAAATCGGATATGAGCTGTCCTGTTCCATCATTCAGAACGTTCCTCAGACGGCCCTGAGCACACTCGGGGGGAGGAAGGAACGTTCCTGCCTCATACATTTTCAGGAGCACTCTGTGAACTCTTCACTTCTAATTGTTTTTTGGAGTAAAACACGATTACCTTTTTTTTTTTTTTACCAGCCTCTACGTCTGTTACAAATACCCCATGAATGTAATTCTGTAACATATTGAAAGGAATCTGTTGCAGAATTAATATTTTTTTCTGGGAGGCTCTCTCTGCTTAGAGGGTCATTGACATCTCATCCGTTTCCATCTTGGGTTGTCGTCTTGCTACAAGTATATTGAAAGGAGCTTTTCATTTCTCAAGGATTATTTAGTTATTATGTAACAGATGCACAACAGAATGCAGTTGTAGGCCAGGAAAAAACGAGACAGACAAAAACAAAATCCTCTGTCCAGCCGAGCCAAGTTAGCCTGATTTCATCCACCTTGTTGACCTGCTACGGAGAGACAGCCTAGCTGGGTTAGCTTAGCTTCCATCTGGGCTCTCCTGATAGGGCAGGTCTTATCATCCACTGCTCCTAATCCAATCCCCACACTTCCAATGCCGATGAATGTATGCCATAAGCGCTCTAGTAATAAACATGAAAACAAATCAAGACAACAAATGTAGCAAAATTGAGCCACCGTTGCCATATCTGGGTAATATTGCAGCTCTGAGAACTGGCGCTGCTTTGTCACTTGACTTTATGAAATTGCCTTTCTACCCACCAGCCAAGAAAGCAAAAGCATTTGAGCATGAATTATTCTCTCAGTGACAGTGATTTTCTTTGCCAGAAGTTGCGAGCGTAGGTTTGAGCGTAATGAAAATGAGAGTCGTGACATTGAGATTAATGCCTTGCACGACCAGAATGCTCAACAACATAATGCAAATCCTGCTGTCTTCTTATGAACAAGCACACGTTATACAGGGATGGAGAGAAAAAAATGAGATGTCCTCATCCAGATTTCGGTGATGGTGAGAAAATATTGAAAGGAATTCTCGCAGTTGTTCAGCATTTGAAAAGTGCAGCAGTTTATTGTCAGGCAGATTCTCCTGCAGCTCGAAGGACGGTCTCCAGAAATCAGCACGCTTTTGTCAACTTATCTGTCAAAGCAAATTTGAAAAAATGGCCCCGGGCACATTTCATGGCTGCAATTCCGTTTTAATTAATGTGGGAATTGAGATGTGTGCCATGCATTAGCGTAGGGCTCGCTGTGTGTCAGCGATACGCAGCCACGGTTTCTAGGAGGAAGAAGGAAGGATGCCATCCACAAGAGATGCAATGGGAGGGTCCTCCGGTGCTGACATCTTACCACACTGGTTTGAAATTGAACCATGACAGTAGTTTGGAGGCGACTTCTTGTTGTTGGCAGCAGCCGTTTGTGGGGAAAGCCCCCCCAGCAACCTGGAAGTAGCCGTTTGCAGTCAGTCAGTGTGCTAAAACGAACCCAAGCGAGCCCGCTCTGAACTCCGCTGTGATTGACTGATCGCTGAATGGAAGCCAAGGATTTCCTGTCACCTTAATTTCCAAGTATTTAATATGATAATGTGTTTTAAGCACAGCACCGGGCCAAGTGGGTTTGAAAAAGAGCCGCTTTCTTTTAATGATACAGTTTTCTCTTTCTCGTTCCCTGACTGCCATCATTGAATGAGTGCTACTGGATCTAATGTGTGGTGAAATGGTCTATGCATAATTAGCATGTATGCAATGTACAATGTACACGTTTTTTTTCTTCATTTCATTATTTAATTGACTTCCTGGCAACATACAGAAAATGTTCTTGGACAGAAAGGGGTGTTTATAACTTAAACTTTGATTTTGTGGAACCAACTGGATAAAAAACAATCAAACAAAGATGACAAAATGAATTCCTTCTAGGTGCAGAAATGAGATATGGCGGCGCACGTTTGAAATACAGTATATTCATTTACATTTCCAAGGTCTCACTGTCTTCTTTTTGTCCTTCAGAACAAAATGTTCATCTACCGTGGGAAGGAGTACGAGCGCAGAGAGGACTTTGAAGCCCGTCTGCTCACACAGTTTCCCAACGCAGAGAAGATGAAGACCACCACGCCACCTAGCGAGGACACCAAGTGCTCTTCTGGACAATGTATCCTCAGCATGAGTCATTTTTTAAAGTTTTAACAGTCAGTTTTGTTTTTTATTTCATTTTCAACAGGTTGATTTCTTAAAGCACTACCACCTTTGTCCACAGGGGTCGCTAAAGTTCCTTGTAGCTTTCATTTTTTAATTACACTTTGCTAAAAAAACAACATTGGGCAATAGAATTATGTGAAACAATAAGATTGTATTTTACAATTTTGATGTAATTGGGTGTTGAATAATAGTGTATTCTCACCAGTGAATTACATTTATTGGACAGTTTGATGTTTTCCTTGACGTGACTGCTGAAGACATCCAGTGTTTCACGGTGAAGCCCATCCTCGACCTGCCTGCCAAGTTCCAAAACAAACCCGTCTCTGAACAGATAGTGAGGTAAGCAGGAGATCCCCCATCTACTCGCCTTCATTTCTGTACAATCACAGAGTGTGTTAGTCAGAGTCACACAGCATGCGTTTTCAATTACAGCATCCCCAGTCACTCAAAAACAACTGCAAGAGCTTGTGACTGCACGTAAAATGTGCATCAGCGTTTGATGTTTGTGTGATTTGTCGAGGGCCGCCGCGGCGAAGGCGATTAAATCTCGATGCAAATGTGTGGAAACAAACAGCGGCTGACCTTCTTGTTGTTGTGGTGGTTATTAACTGGCGCCGGCCATCTGCCATTAGTCACCGCGCCAAGTGCAACATTGTCTTCTCTGACATCATCAATGCCATTGTGTCGCACGCCCCTCCCCCCTGCTTGTTTGCCCAATCTGTACGCCAGCCATGCACCGCGTCAGTCGGCTGTGCAAATTCACTTTCATACACCACCCAACGCATCGCTGGACATAATTAAAAGACGACGTTCGCTTGGAAAAAACCTTAAGGCGAATATACCTGAGCGCTGATCATATCGCAGGCCTGCAGCGCCGCCAGCATCCCCCTTCCCCCCTTCCCCGCCTGCTTGTTTGTGAACTGTGTCTGATTGGAATATGTGACTCCGCTAATAGCCGAGATTAGACGACCGTGTTTATGGAGTGATGGAGGACTGTTCCACACCAACTGTCTGTCCGTCTCTCTGTCTCTGCCAACTCTGATCTCTCTGTTTCTTCTCCTCCCTCTCCCTCTCTCTGTTTGCCATCCCTATGTTCTCTCTCATTTATCCTCTCATTCGGTGTAAACGACCAGCGGTGCGTAGCAATGAGACTGAGTTTGTCCGAGCCGATGGGTCACAGCAGCAGCAGGCGGAGCACGACCTCTCCCAACCTTGCTTTTGTCCCGACCATGCGACCGCATCGTCTCTCGCCGACAGCTAATGACATGTAAAAGGCTTAATTGGGGTAGCACGGCTGATTTAAAGCTGCTTTATTAATCTGTTCATTAGATCAGAGGCTCCTGTTTTTATATTTATTTTTTTAAGCTAATGCAAGGCTTTCTCAGCTAATTTGGGAATGCTTCGCATAATGTTCGTCATTAAAAGCGTGCTGCCCTTTGTGACCGAGCATAAACGGTTCTAGTAAGACCTGAACCCAGATCCTCTGGAGTTTTTCTCATCGTGGCCCGTTCACGAGGAATACATCAACAGTCCTTTTGTGGAAAAAAGTTCAAACATCGTAGCATCCCATCTGCACACGCTCATTGCTGCTACCACAAACATAAAAGGGCAGCGGGTTTCTGGAACGGCACTGATTCCTTTCATATTTAATTCATAGCTGTTTGCTAATAAAGGCAAAGCATGCTCTTTGAAACGGATGCCATTGTGTTGGGAATGCAATATGCTTAATGAGGATAATTCCCAGGGAGAGCGGTGGGGACGCCTGTAGGCGAGAGCGACGCACAGGACGACAGGGTGACAAAGAGCAGGGGGCCCGGGAATGTGCCCAGACAGCTGCTGCCACCGCAAACACCATCATAGTGTGCAAAGTCCATTAACCTGATCACATGCCTCCGTCACCAGTGCTGAAGTTGGACTAACCTCAGTGACCCCAAGAAAAACGACTTAATTTAACTTGTAGGGTACGGCTAGTCCAAACCAGGATGCTAAATGCCACCGTTTCCTGGCAGAGACGGCCTGGACTGGCCCTGTCCCGCGTTTGACCCGGAGAAAAAAGCAATCAACCTTTGAATCAAGCCGTGGATTAACCATAACGGTTTTAATTTACTCCGTCGCTGATTTTCTCTCTCTCTCCCCAGCTTCTACACGGTAAATGAAGTCCATAAATTCCAGTATTCCAGGCCAGTGAGGAAGGGGGAGAAGGACCCCGACAACGAGTTTGCGGTAATTGTTTTTTTTTTTTCTACTTCATAATATTAAGGGCTACTTAGTATTGACCTTTAATATGGAACATTTTGGCTACTTTTGTTTTCATTGCTGAATTTGAATCTGAATTTATGCTTGAAGTGTCTCATTTTAATCCCCATAATTCAGTTTATACAAGTAATACTTAAAGGTAAACGCACATTGCATAACATGGATTTAACCGGAATATTTCTTGTTTGACTCTCACTCACACCCAGATAAACCACACACACACACACACACACACACACACACACACACACTCCAGTAATAGAACGAAAAAAGGCTGAATAATTATCTCAAAGCCTGATCAAACCGTCTTTTTTTATTTTTATTTTTTTTTTTTAATTTTTATCTGTTTTGATAAGGTGTTCTTTGTCGGGGTAGATCTGCTGTTTTTCTCATTTATGATAGGATCCTGCCGAATTGTTGCTTGAGATTTATGTTTGAGGTTTAAATACATATTTTCTCGTTGTTTCCAGCGGAGTAAATCGATAGGAAACTCTCATTAAACACAGAAAAACAGGGCTGCAAACAAAAAGATCCAGACTAAATAAGAGGAGTCGAGCGTGCTCCAAATATTCCTGTCGAGTCCCGTCGACTCGTGAGTGATGCTTCGTGTGCGCTTAATATTCAGGTCGCAAATGACGAGGGGGCGACAAATTAAACCCATCCACGCGTTCCTCTGTGTTTACTGAGCGGGACGATGCATTCAACTCATCTCAGACTTCCTCCTGACAGCGAGCTGATGGATACCTATTGCTAGACATATTGCTTCCGTCAAACACATTAAACATGTCAATGTAGGCACATTTCTCACATCTTATCTGAGCTCTCGATTGAACACCTGTTACGTTGTTTTACTAATCTGTGCAACAACGGTCTAAAAGCTGCTGTTTGAAGTGCTTCGTCATATTAATTTATGCCCCGGGTTCTGCTTTTCTCAACAGAACATGTGGATTGAGAGGACCACGTACTCGACGGCCTACAAGCTGCCCGGCATCCTGCGCTGGTTCGAAGTCAAGTCCGTTTCCACGGTGAGTATGAAGGGGGTGGGGTGCCAAGCGGAGCCTCCTAATCAGATGAGGATCTGCAGCTTTGCTCAGGAGGCAATCGATGTAATTTGTCCACTTAAGCTGTATAGACAACCCCCCCCTCCCCCCGGACTAACGACGGGGCACATTCCCTCTCTGCCAGAGGGCCCGCATTGATTCGCCAAGCACTCCTTAAAGACTGTCCACTGAAAATAGCTACACAGCACAAAACGCAACCAGACTGGAGCTCAGAACTCACTCGGTGTCGGTTTCTCCCGGGAACAGAACTACCTGGATTTCTGTCCCGATAACCCCGTTGACGGTTCAGCGAGTGTTCGCCGCAGCACTGGGGAACGGGCACATTTCCCCCTTTCCATCCCACTGAATTGGCATTAAAATTTCATTGTTTTCGCTGTGTTGTTTTGACTAATTAAAACACTGGGCTGGTGTCCCCGTTTTTTCGGGGCCGGGATGATGTTGCGCGGTGGAGGAATGAGCAGGGATACGGGGAGCACTTAGAGCCAAAACGCCCGCCTCATCCTTTTAATGCGTCATTAGTTTGTCACAAAACAAATGCACTACTTAGCTTAATTAGCCCGGCTAAGTATTACGTAATCAGTAACTCTTTATTAGCCCTTTGATTGGTCACTTTCCTGTGTGTGCTGGAGGAAGCGCTTCGTTACAGTTCACCATAGAGATCCTTCCGGTAGCTGCATCCTTAAGTCAACCCCCCCGAGTTCATGTAGTGGAGTGCTTCCTCTTAAGGCCTGATTATGCTTCCGCGTAGTGATCACGCAACGGCAACGCAACGGCGACGCAGTTGCTTGGAGACCGTGATGGTTCTGCGTTGGGTTTACGTGTCGAAATGCAATTCAATGCCACACCGGTAAAGGGCGCTATGTTTTTTGTAAAGACACCGACCGACCGAGACTCTTGACGTATATCGTCGTTAGCCTCGTAATAGCGTATTTGTTTACTTTCCGGCTTTAAACATCCACAATTTTTTAAGAACTTGGTGTTTTATTTCTTTGTGCAAAAGCGACAAGGTGCAAACAATAAAACAAGGTGAAAACAATAAAAGTAGCCTTTTAAAAGTTTAAATGGCGGTGTTTATGAATGGAAACCGGATAGCGGTCTCCAGCGGATGTAGTTAGCGGACCAATCACAGCCGATGCCGCTGCGTTGGTGCTGCGTTGGCGTTGCGTCGCCTCGACGCGCGTCGAGGATTTTTGGGAGGCACACGTCAGGCCCTTGCGTCGACGCAAGGGGGGTCCGCAAGGACGTAAGGGGTCCGCAAGCTCCCTTGCGTTGTGTCGACGCGGAAGCATAATCCAGCCTTTAGCCGGGTGAGAACATACCATCAGGAGCAGCTTGCCCTACAGATGAGGCCGGCTCCCCGAGGTTACACCCCCTGTTTACAGCCTAATGACGGGGCTGGGATCCACCAAGCCAAAGGCTTCCATCTGCTTGTTATCAAGCCGGCCTGAGACACCCCGCCACAGATTGTGGACTTACATCCTTTATTCTTTAGGGCCCGGGTCTCCATATGACTCAACAACCCATTCATGTTTCTCCCTAAATTCCTACAAGCAAGCTGCAAAGGAGGTGATTTTTTTTCCTGCTCCCCCTCCAAAGTAATGAGATTGTCTCCACACGGATTGATTTGGATTTATTTATTTTTTTCACACACACACAGTAGTGAAATTAATTTCCTGAGCATTTTATTCATCTTTGCTCAGAGTTGCCAATCATGTTTTGTTGACTTGGGACCTGAAATTCCCCGACACCGACGTGCTATCCGTCTTCATTTGACACTCGCTGCTTCATGTATGGCCACAGTGGAAAATGATTAATTGCTTCCCGACCCTACATGATTTATGTGCTTATTTAAAGGTTTCCAAGCCCATCTTCTAATAAACATCCCCAGTGAGTGAACGCAATGTGTAACGCTTGATTGTGGGGATTACAGAGACGGTAGTGATGTATATGTGTGTGTGTGTGTGATGACACTTTTCTCTCACTGCACAGGAGGAGATCAGTCCGCTGGAGAACGCCATGGAAACGATGCAGCTGACCAATGAGAAGATCAGCAGCATGGTGCAGAGGCATCTCAACGATCCCAACCTTCCCATCAACCCCCTCTCCATGCTGCTGAATGGGATCGTGGACCCGGCTGTCATGGGTGGTTTTACCAACTATGAGAAGGTAGTCAACATTAAAAAAAACAAACCTGTATTCCTTTATGTCCACATCTCCGTGACTCCATAGCATTTTATTTATAGTGTCCTCTCACAACATTCTTCATGCTAAGCTAAGCTAACCACCTGCTGCTCTGGCTTCCTATGTAGCGTAGTGATATGGGAGTGGGATTAATTTCCTCTTCCAACTCTCAAAAAGAAAGGGAATAAACACATTTTACTTTACGTTTAATGAATCCCACCATGTTCAAAGCTAATTCAGATGGAACACTTTCCTTCCCCAGATTTGATTTCATGCTGTGAAATCAAATCATAATCTCAAGGATTAAGTCCTAGAAACTCTCTTTCCATCAGCTTTCACATTTTCACCGCTACGTTTGGGACTCCTCATCATCTTACAGTTTTTAGTTTGATGTGACCTGGGCAGGTTTCTTTCTTCTTCTTTTTTTTTCTTGGATCCTGTTTTTCATTTGGTTTGGTTTCTGGTCTGCGCACTATATTCACCATAACTCTTTTTAAGATTGTGTTTTATGATAAAAGAGAGAGAAAAAAGGGATAGTCTGTCGGTTCTCGGCATAAATCGCCACCCGGAATAGATTCATATTGGTCTTGTGAAACGGCGTGATATGAGTCAGAGGAGCGGCATGGAATCTCTGCCCTTGGGTCAGCCCTTCATCTCAGGGAAATAGTGCAGGTGATGGAGGGGATCCGGACGGCTCAGCGAAATATTTCTCATCTTAACAGCCCCTCACATTCTGTCCGCCTTCACTTGTCTTTCCACCGTTTCTCATTTTCATTACAAACTTCTCCACATTTTAGATCCTCCCTGTACATACGCCTCCTTTTTTCTCCTCTCCAGGCTTTCTTCAATGACAAATACATCCAGGAACACCCAGAGGACCTTGAGAAGATCGAGAAACTGAAGGACTTCATCGCCTGGCAGGTGAGACTTATCGGAGTGCACATGATGGCTGTAAAGCATCACATTGTCTATATGGTCTGTCGCTCTGAAGATGCCGGGCTTCAGGGAAAAGTGTCACAGCCTGCTCATCGCATATGATATGCTCGTTTACTTTAAAAGATGGCAGTTTTTCATTACGTGCCGTTTCTTTTTTCCGAGGCACACGTTAAGAGTGGAGGAAGGCATGTAGCCTACAGGCAGAGAAAATGATTAGATGGTACGGAGGCGCATGAGATGCATGGAAATGTGAATTCATGCCACTTGCTCTTTCAGCATGATTGAGCTTTATTCATTTGCATAGCTTTGCTTTGGGCTGTTTTAGGCTTTCTATGCGGCCTCCTATATCCGGTACTGAGGTTTAGGTTATTAAAGATACAAAGTTCAAGATAGTAATATGGCAGGAAACGTTATGGCGTCCTGTCCTGTCGGCTCAGCCGTTGCCGTGTTCAGAGCCAATCCCTCAATCATAGATATGCTCTGAATTTGGCACCTTTTAAGAAGTTCATTAATGGAATCAGCAGCAGAAAATGAACACCAGGCAGTGTGTTTCTGACTTCTGAAAGTCCCTCATATACACTTTTAATGCTGAAGCATACTTTTGTTCTGTACATTTTGGCATTTCTATCTGAAACGTCGTCGTCCCCTCCCTAAAGCAGTGCTGCGGCAGCACTCTGAAAGGTTGCAGCTGAGAATACAATATCGTTTGAAGAGCTTGAGCGTCCAATAAGTGACGTGAGCGGGGGAAACGTGCGTTAAAGACTTCATCGGAGGTAATGGTGAGGGAGAGTTAGGGGGAGGTGCTCCACAGTGTGAAGAGACAGCCAGAGATGAACTTTTGTGCACACACTGCAGACAAGAACTGCACATACTCACACATTGTTGGAATACATCACTGCACATGCTGTTTAACAGCTTACTACGAAGGCACACAGATCATCATATTTGATTATTAAACTCCTGCTTTCTACTGGAATAACAAGGACTTCCTCCCTTTGGAATTTTTTGAAGCTGCACTGCAGGTTTTTCTGTTTTGTTTTTTGCTTATTTTCTTATTGCTTCCTCTTAACTATACTAAATTGTGACATTAATAATCGGGAATTCACGGTTTCCTGCCAGGAATAAAGAGCAGATACGAGAAGTTTCTCTGACGTCTTGCTGGTTGTGAGGAAAGCGGAAGTTAATTGAATTTGTTCTCCTCTCCGTTGTTGTAAAATAGGTCAACTTTGTGCTCTGCATCTCTGGCAGAACCCGAATCTGAAAAGTTTTTTTTTTTTTTTTTTTCTCCTCAGAAAGCACGATGAGTCACACAGGAATATATTGGCTTCTTATTAGATGTAATTTCTGATGCTGCTCGCATATTTATTTTTCCTTAGAAGTAAGACTGCCTTTTTCTTAATTATTACTATTTCCCATATTGGTTGTTCCTCTGGTTTGTTTTTAAAGACATTCAGATTGTGAAACACGGGAAAGGTAGCTGTTGACGAAGCAGGTGAGGGTAACCTATAAATAATGTGTCGCTTCATAACTTCTGAAAAGACGTGAATATCACGAGTGCATTATATCTGACGAGGTTGGAGAATACGACTAGATCAGTTATATTTACATCCATCTCCAGGCAAAGGCACTGAACGATGACATCTGTTTTCTTTCAAAGTAGCTCAATGCTAAATCGTGGAAAAAGCCCAAAACCAAAAGACTAAAAATCGTGTCTGAAATCAAACTTTAGAAATCCTCCAAATACTAATTAGCAGGCGCTCTGTCGTGCGGCCCAGTCCCACCAGTATGAGAGTAGCTGTGCCCAGTTAAAAGCATCCTTCACAACAAGCTACGGGAAGTGTTTGAAATCACGGTCTTCCATAACCACCCAAAAAAACACAAAAATAACGATTGAATCTTTATGATCATCAGAGACTCGCGGCGGAGAAAGCAGAAATCCCACGTTAAGCTCAAGGAACGTTTAAAGAGATGATTAAGGCGGAGTTGTTGATCTGAAACGGGATCCGCTGTCTTCGTGCCAGAGCCGGCACGCTTGTTTATCTTGAATCTCTTCTAAATGAGACAAATGAAGGCGAGCCTGGTCCAATGAGCAAACTAAACGCTTCGAAACGAGCCAGCGTGCACTGTTATGCTGCAGCATCCATTGTGTTCGTCTAGTAATTAGGGAGGAAATGAGGAACTAGAAATCAGGAAATTAGGTATTGTAACAAAAAAAAAACAAAAAAAAAAGAGCTCCCTGGCAAATACAAAGTAGGTTGTTTTCTCTGATGTTTCTGGATTTAATTTGCAAACTCTCTGGACAGATGCCTAAATTAGCACTGAAAACTAACCACTGCAGCGTGAGCCATCCTATTTAAGGGTGTTGAGGGTGAGTGATCAATACATTGAATCACAGGCTCAAGGAGGCAATTTTCACCTGGGCATTGTCAACATAAACAGGATCTCCTCTATTTTGTCTTAAGCTTTCATCTCGTATATAGTGGGATCGGTCTGCTTATGAGTCTGTCTGACCTTTGTGACCTTCATGATATGTCATCATATCCAGCTTCATAAAGGCATCTTCCCTTTGCAATAGAGAGGGGTCGAGGTGCAGGGGTCAGCTCTGAGACACACAGCTGATGATGCATTCACTTGTTCATAAATGGGGCTGATTATTCATTTGTAATCACAAAGCTTCACTTAAAAGGTGAAATATGCATGTTCCATGTATGGAATTTTTGATGACCAAACCTCCGGCCTCGCTCCCATTTTCCCAGCAAGCATTTCAGCAGAACCTGTAATGGGAATTTTGGATGTCTGTAATTTATTATCAGAATATTTGTCAGGTCAGACGTCGATCCGCATCTCCTTTCCGACTGTTATGCTATGACGAAAATTAATGCCTGTTTGTCTATGATATGAACATGAGTGCCACATTGACATAAGATAAATTCAGGCCTATGACGCCTGTGTTCTGTAAATCTTGACCTTGCCTGGACAACTTGTCTTTGTAAGATAGGACATGATCCGTCCTTTGTCCATGGTTCCTCCTCCTTAAAAGGGAGATTGTTGTTAGACTCAGGGTCGTTCCTGCTGATTCTGAACCTTTGCATCAGAAGGCAGGGGTGAACAGTACTTTCTTCTGCAGATGAGAATACTTAGTGGAATAAACCTCGGAGAAAAAGCTGATCCTGGTTGTTGATCTTTATTGGGCAGATTCATTTTTCCACAACAAACCGCACACAGAAGTTTCTGTCTGCCACTCCAACTTTGCCCTTTTTTACCCGTAAAAATCACCGTGTAAGCACTGCCATCTGACCTTTACAGTGGAATCTAAGCAGTTTTTTTTAATAATAATAAATGCAGCCCCAGTTCTCCGGTGCCTGATTACCTGATATTAATACTACCCTCCCTCACAGATATTAATATCCCTTACTGGTATCCCAAATAATAATGCTGCCTCCGTTACAGTGCTGAATTTTAGAGAGAGAGAAAAAGTTTGTATATGTAATTAAACTGCTGAGTGTGTTTATGTGGTGTTAGCAATCTTGAGCCGAAGTGTCTTCCACAATGAGCTTATCTCTGTGCAGCCACCGAGCAGAAATCTGTTGCCATGCCGCCCCTCAGTCGCACTCAATCATCCTCAGGTCTATAAAAAGATGTGGGTATCCTGAGAGACGTGAATCCTGCCTCAGCTTCCACTCACTGTTTTCTCTCCCCGTTTTCTGTCTATTTTGTCTCCCAACACTTTCTGACTCCTCTCCCTCCCTTTCTGCTCTCCCTTTCCTTTCACCTCTCTCTCCCATCCTCCTCCTCTTCTCTCCGAGAGGTCCCAGCGGTGATGATGAAGGTGCTCGATATCAGGGGGAATCCTCGCAGGGTGTCTGTAGCCTCCTCTCATTGATCTTTCTGTGCCGGAGCTTTGGTTTTATGGAGCTCGGTATAGAATTTTATCACATATGTTCTCTTTTCAAGCCAGTAAGCTCACAGTGAGCTTCTCCTATCATAGGATGCTGTTTAATGCATTAATGCAGTGTGTTACACACACGGCAACATTACATTAGTTGTTTTTCTTCCCCCTTTCTCCTCCCGCTAATAAGCCCACCCGTGTGTACATAAAACATGCCCTGTTTGAGGTTATTACAAAAGGTTGCATCACAAAACTGAATTGGTGTTGTGTAGCTGCGGAGGGGCAGTTTGCCCTCGGAGAAAAGGAAGAAAGGCAAGCGGTCTGTAGGGAATCACAGGTTAGCACACACACACTCACACACTGTTCTGTTCACTGGCCCACCTATTCCAGATACTTCACACACGTCTTTGTACTCTGAGCAGATGCTTTGTTCCATTTGCTCAAGGCTTAGGTGAATTTGTTAGCAGTGAAAGCTGCTGTACTAAAGAAGATGCACAAGATGCACTCTGCAGTTTCCTTGTTTTTCCACATGAACGTATATTAAACAAATTAAATCTCCCCATGTGTTGTTTTTATAAAACGCACAAGCCGCTCTCTGTTCACCTTTAACAGTGTTTCTCACGTTGGGCAGTGAGTATTTTTTAACCGTTGCTATGGAAGGAAAAGCTCCGTGATTACCACAAACTGCCTCAATCTTTGCAGGTTTTTGGAGAGTTAGTGTGCATTCCTCCCCGTCTAACCATAGCCAAAGCTGGCATCTAAAACACCAATACCTGCAGAAATAACATAAGCTGTGATTTCAATTGGAAGAGAGGGGGGGGGGATCACTCCTGCTTCTGTCTTGCCAGATTTAGTCAGCAGAGCTTGCCGACTGGAACTGGGGTTTCCTAATTACTTGTTTTCAGCCGTTTCTCGCTCCTTTGCTCTCGTGTTCTCTGTCTCCCTCTCACTCCTCCAACCTGAGATGCTTTTGTTCTGTTTTTATCTTCTTTTTTTTGCCTCCTGCCTACAACGTGAGAGGCAGCCGTGTGCATTGTGTGTTTATTTGCATCAGAGGTGAGGTGGGGGTGGGGGGACATCCATCACACACATGCCTATACATGCAGTCTGCCTTCTCATTGCTTTGTCTAACACACCTGTTATGGTGTGCTGATGTTGGTGGGAGTCAGGGAGGAGGGAGTGTCATGGCAACGGTCTCCTCCACCTGGATGAGCTGACAGTGATATTTCCCCCTCGTGCACTCGGACGAATGTAGGTCCGCTGCGTGTGCTGAGTATGCACATATGCACAGGTGAAAGGTCATTACGTAGAAGCAGCATGAATCTGACCTCCAGGTTTTCTCACACTGCTGTTTGCAGATTCCACACCTCTCCGAAGGCGTTCGCATCCACGGGGAGAAGGTCACCGAGGCGCTGAGGCCTTTCCACGACCGCCTGGAGGCCTGCTTCAAGCAGCTGCGGGAGAAGGTGGAGAAACAGTATGGGGTAAAGACCCTGGTAAGAGCTTCTTTATTTGAACTTATGGAATCTGCAGCTTAATTTTTACTTCTTCTGGTGGGTCTTTCGTGTAGGATTCTTATCCTCCTGTTCTTGTGTTTACTTTGACATGTATTCTACCATAAGTTCTTGAAAGTTTGGAGAATTTGAACCCTAAAACAATTCCAAGGTTATTGAAAATATACATAAATAGATACAGGTCATGTAAAGTTCTCCTGTAACTCAGCTGAGAAGAACATTCACTTTGAAATTCTGAGTGTTGTAGCAGTAATTCACCTTGATATGTCTCAAACTAAAACGGTTGGGTCCTTGAATTTGATAGAATTGTGGACTGGAAAGTCCTCAAATTTGATGTTGAAGTTTGTGTGGAAACCCCTTTTGTCTCCATGCTTTAATCATCCTTGTATGGGTAGAAATAATGCACACAAGATCGAGCAACAGCAATAAATACATCCACATTTATCAAGATTTAAAGTCTTGCTTTGTTCTTCTTGTTAGAATCATGTTTGTCTCATATTTATGGAAACAAATGCATTTCAAGTTCCAGAAAACCTCACATTACTCCATCACATATCATGCTGACACAGTCTGAGCTTCTCATTTCCTCCCTCCGAGTGCATGAGAACACGTATGTCATACTCGCCTTTACTTTTAGCTGCAGTCAGCTGTTTTTGCAGCGATGATGCTGCCTCCCGTCTCTCCCTCTCCTCCTTCACAGATTGAATTGTTGCTTGGCCAAGCTTTTCCCTCATTCTTGCCTGGGGTAAAGGCGCCCTCGCTCAATTTAAAGAGAAAGGCTGTGACCTTTTGAAAGGAGAGAAAAGCCATCACTTTTCCAGGGTTTGATAATAAGGTTGTCCCGTGAGATGTGCGATGGCCCCTTTTTAAATACAGGAGGGTTCATTGTGGGAGAGGTTTGTTGTTACAGCAGGACAGAAATGATGATAATGTGCTGTAGCTAACTCCCGATGTCTCCGGCCCCTTAAACGAGAACAGATGACTTCAAAGCAGTCGCTGACTTTTAAGGTGATCTTCTTCTCTTTTTTTTCAGCCGGCAGCAGACGAACGGCGGGGGCCCCGTCCTCACTCCATGGTGCGCTCCTTCACCATGCCGTCGTCCCAGAGGCCGCTGTCAGTGGCTTCAGTCACCTCCATATCCTCCGACAACTCGCCCTCCAGGCCGGGATCCGACGGGTAAGACTTTAGACTTTATCGTCCCCGAGCACACCGACATTTAATGCACATATGGACAGACACATGATGGGCTGCTACGGCTGCAGGCACCATGCTTTTGCCATAGCGGGCCCTCCTGCACACCAGGGACCTGCATTCCTTCACGGTGTAAAAATACGAAGCATCTGACTCGGCTTGTTGGTCATCCCATTTGAGCGTTGTTTTTGGATTGTCTCATCGGATGAACCTTGATGTCGTGTCCTCCTTATATTCAGCTACGCCCTGGAGCCCCTGCTGCCAAAGAAGCTGCACACCAAGTCCCAAGACAAGCTGGACCGCGACGAGCCCGAGAGGGAGCGCAAAGACAAAAAGAAGGAGAAGAGGAACAGCAAGCACCAGGAGATCTTCGACAAAGAGATGAAGACCACGGAGATCCCTCTGCAGCCCGCCGACGCTGTCATACTGTCAGAGACGGTACTGAAAGAAGTGACCTTTCTTTTCTTTATTGTGTTTTCTCCTGTACTCTGTTTCACACGATGACAGTGTAGCTGTGGGTGTTTTATGGTTCGCAGAGAAGGAAGCGAGGGTGACGTTAAATGCAGAGAAGTGAGAGAATTTAAAACGTGCTACAGGCCCATATTGGCAAATTCTCCACTCTTGATTCCTGCACTTTAAGTGATCCTGAAAACTATGTAAAGCTTTGTTGGCAGTTTATTTTGAAAAGACGCTTCACATAGTTGTAATTCTGCAAGAAAAGGCCGAGTAAAAGGCAGCTGACACATCCCAGCTCCTCCCCCTGTACTCTTTATCTCCCCCCCTCTCTCTGCTGGCCTTCTTCACCGTTACAGCAGAGAGGTATCATGGTGTTCTGCATGGCCGGTGGGAATGCTCACTGGCCAACGGCATTAAGATAAGGGGAGGAATGGGATCCAAAAAAAGGGCCCCTGGCAGCGGTGGAGCCGTCTGGCTTGTGATAGGAGCCTCTTGCCTCGGGGGTCAGTTATAGACCACCTTTGGGCTAAGTCGTTACCAAGTAGTTGCAGGATATAGGAGTTTTAAGTTGGAGTCATAATCCGGAGCGCACAAATCCAGAAAATTGCTTTTTCTCCCCTCAATGTCACTTTTGTGTTTTTTAGTGTTCTGGGGAGGAAAAGCATTCCACCCCTGAATGAAGTTTGCTGTTATTTCCAGCGTCTCCCTCGTGGCTGACTGTTTGAGTTTGGCCAATTACAAAGATGTTTGTTAATGTAGCCCCACAGTGTGGAATAGCCCCGAGGACATATCTTTTCATATTCAAATTCATGCCATAATAAAGCTGGGGGAATGCGGTCTTGCGTGCAAACAATGATTTGTAACCACAAATAAGATATTGCAACCCAACGAGCACATTTATCCAAATAGTTTTCCCTGCAGGAATACAAATAGTCAACTCAATATGCGCGTGGATACACACACGACAGTCCCACAGGAGCCTCTGAAAGTAATTTTCCCCCTTTAAATGTGCTTTTATTGATCTTCTGTTATATTTCGCCATAGACTCGGCTCATTTGCCCGGTAATACATTTTGTTCCGAGCTCTGTTTTATCGACTGGTTGTGTAATTTAGGGTGTTTTACGTCGAGGCGCTCCGTAACGACTCCTTTCTTTCTGATCACTCAGATTAGCCCCCTGCGGCCTCAGAGACCGAGGAGTCAAGTCCTCAGCCAGCTGGGCGGAGACCGCCGCCTCTCCGTGTCCCCTGGACCCCCTTCTTCATCCTCATCCACCAGCTCCTCCTCCTCGTCGGGACCCCCGCCCATCACACCCCGGAGCAAACTCTCCTTCAGCCTGCACACCGTGTCCAGTAGGAGCACTCTTCCTTTACTCTCACACTAAATTAAGGCTGTATCATCCTGCTGTTACGTGTTGCATCACCGTTACCACATTCAGCGCCGCGTTTGATCTGAAACCCGGCCGCTGTGAGTCACGCTGGTTACGCTTCTATAAATGGCCGTGTGTCAGCAGCAGCCGCTCGCCTCTAAATGTGTCTCCCTATCACAGATGTGTCGAGTCGCTCGTCAGCGGTGTTCGTTGCTGCTTCGAAAATTCAAATGTGTTCTCGGATCGCTCAGGGGGTTTAAAACGAAACATCACACCTGATGAGAGATGCCGAGTTTGTCATTCAGATCACGAGCCAATCGCTTCCATCCCGGCATTTTTAAGTCTTGTGCAGCAAGAACGGTTCAGTTCAACAGAGATATGACGTTTAGTGAACAGTGGATGCTAAGTTCCCATAATGCAACTGTGATAAGATAACTAATGGCATGTTTTTTTAGACCACCAGGTAAGTACGTCACTATTCTTATTATTAAACATTTATTAAAAGTAGAGCTCATAAAGACTTTGGGAAATAATGTGACGTATTTTTAAGATCCAGAAGTTACACTGCCAGGTAGTATCCTCGTTAAGTGTCTCCTCATTGTTATCTCATAAGTATAATGAGTCTTAATTGTGCAGAAACAGGCCGTGTGATCTATTTTGGGACTGACGAGCGTCCTCTTGCACAGGTCTGGAGCTGAACGGGATGGGCTGCTCCGACAAAGGTGAAACCCCTCCTCCGCTGCCGGTGAAAGGCAGCAACGCTGATTACGGCAACCTGCAAGATAATCAAGACTTGACGAGTCCCTCGACGCCTCCGCCGCCCCCGCCACATCAAAGGGTAGGTGTTTTAATTAGGGCTGAGGGGAGCGCCTTAATGATGCATGGCACTCCTAATGAAACAAGAGGCTGCTACACGCACTTGACATCCAGGTCAGCCTCCTCCACCATCCCCGACCCTTGAACGTCCAGCGCTAACGTGCACGTACCGGCGTGCGCACGTCGTAACGCCGAGTGTCGGCATCAGTCAGTCAGCAGCGAGGGCCGACACCCGCCAGTCCACCCCGCCGTTATTTATACTCACTCCCCCTCGCCGGCCCGGTGCTCAGGCGTGATGGATTGGATGATTACTTTACCCCTCACATCCATCAGGAGCTCTCCCGCTGTTAATCAGCGGCTCGTCCCCCCTGCACCTCGCCGACGTCCACGCCGGCCGTCCTCTCGCCTCGCCACTCCGTTAACTAACGTTATTTATCCGTTGTCACGGCGCGGCAGTAGCGCCGTGACAAACAGATACTCGGAGGCTGAGTGACGGCCGCTCTTCGTTTACAGACCTCGACGGTCAGCGGCGAGCATCGCTCCTCGTCTGTCGTCTCCGTCGTGAAACCCCAGCCAATCAGCAGCTCGTTCACATTCCCACATCAAACATAACCACGATCAGAGAGAGCAGACAGACCGCAGCAGGATGAAGCATTCATTCCAAATCCGGCACCTTCCTGCAGGTTTGTGTGGATGTGGTTTTATCTGCGCTTTGGGACGTAAACCACCATCACCAAATAACTTCTTATTAGAGGTCAATTTTTAAATGCTGCGTTCACAAACCACAACCAACTACATGTTGCACCTTTAAGGCAGAATCACCTAATCTGGCATAGTGGCAGGAGTTTTTAATTTCTATTTGTATCTGTTTGCAGCACGTTCCTCCTCCTCTGCCCAGCAAGACCCCTCCTCCGCCTCCCCCCAAGACCACCAGGAAACAGGCCTCCATCGATTCAGGAATTGTACAGTGAACAAAGACGCCGCCAGCAGGACCAAACGACACACTGACAACACAACAGAAAGCGGCTGTTTTTTCTTCTTCTTTTTTTACCCACACATTCCTCGCTCCCTGTCCCAGCTTGACAAGATGAATACCTCACTGCAGCCCGCCCCTTCTTATCATTTTTATTTGTTTTATTGCCTCCTATCTTGTTTGGCCTACAGTTTGACGATTATGCAGTCTGCAACAGGGAGCGCGTTGCACAGATGAGTAGTCACTGACGCCGTTCACTTCAAGACTTTATCGGGACGTTGAGTTCAGACAGATGAGCTCGGACCAGCAGCTCTCCAATACCGACCCGCTCTCAACTCTGAGAGTTCATTAAAGAATCTCTTTTATTCATATTCCCACTATGTACAGAGGTTTGTATATATGATTTTATTTTATTTCATTTTTTTTTTTGTAAGTGATTTGATCATGACTCTTTTTTGTATTAACGTATCATTAGATCAAGCGGCATTTATATGAAACAAAAAAAAAAGGGCTTGTAGGTTTTGAATTGACAGGGACTTTACAGAGTTGGTATGTGAGAACCTATCATGGATTTTATTGGTAAAATTTTGGAGTGCACATACGACTAACTCTTATCGCATTATCGTTGTTCGGACCTTGTCCTAGATTGCTGTAACCTTGGATTCCAATAATATTGACTGGTCTCAATTCACTACTGACATGACTTCTGAATAAACTTTCAAATGTATGTATGTAAAAAAAAAAAAAAAAAAGAAAAGATGTCTGCCTCATTATTTTTTGCCCACAGCGGGAACGCTGGAAATAGAGGCGAGTGTTTCCATATTGCTGAAATTCAAGACAAAGTGGCGATCTGTGAGTGTTTCCTCTTTCGGCTCGCTAACAAAGCGCTCCGCCTGCTTGATTGACAGCCGTCACAGCAGCCGCAGCAGGCGTGTGGTACAGATGTCTTCTCATGCAATCTCATCTCCATAATGTGTCCGCTCATCGTTCCGATCTGGAATGCGTCCCATCGTTGAAATGCAGTCAACATCGAAACCAGCTTCGGTGCATTTTCTTGTTCAAATTCTGCTTTTATAGAAACTGCTGAAAGTCATTCTTACATTTCTTCACTAAAAAGTGTGATTTCTTCACACGTTGTATGAATAAGCTCTTACGGTTTTGTTTAATTTTGGGTGTCATGGAGTCACAACGGCTGTTTGCTCTCCGCTTTCTATGCTCGGTGTATTTTAACTCCAGATTAATGAATGGAATTTAAACCTTGCAATGCAATTATCTCTTGTGCAGATGTTTAAATTGGGTGTTAATTATTTATTTAAAGTTCAGGTGATCATTTTTGGCACAGACAGCATATGGTTTTATGGAAATGTAGTCTTTAATCATAAACTGTTGAAGTGAAATCCAGTGATTCTCACCTTCCAGCTTTATTATTTATGTTCCTTCCCATTTTAAGAAAAGTAAATCAGCATATTTTGTGTTTTTGCACCAGTTTCCAGCTGTTTGTGCTGCAGTGAAAGCCTTCGATGTCTGAATCCTCATGTGCACATTTTGTAAATGCATGATCGGTGTTCACCGTGAAACCTGTTTGTGGGACCCTTTTTGAAGTCGGCTCGTATTCCTCCGCTCTCATATTCTGCTGACACGCTGCGAGTGGGTGTCCGCCTGAGGCACAATGCTCAAACTGTAGCATCTGTTGTTTAAAGGTTTCTTCTTCTTTTTTTTTTCCCCACATCTTAAGAATGTTTGGGTTTATGAAGCTCTTGTCCTAATTAGGTGCGCTGAATGACATCCTTACCCTTGGAGCTGTGTTTGAGGGAAGGCAGTCATAAGAGATGGCTTGTAAAAGCTGGTGGGTGGTGATTTTCTCAGCCCATGAAATGTCTCATTAATATAAAGTTTCTTATTCCTTCATAACCTGCTAAATAATTTGACTTTGTTAATATAGTTCTCCACGGATCCTCTTGGAAGGGATACAATGAAGAAGAAAGCGCCGTAATCATCTGGAATCTATTCCATTTCCTGTCATGCTTCCTGTTCCAATCACCCTCTCCCCCCGCGTCTCGACAGTAAAACCCATTTAGGAGGACGGATCATCGTCGTGTGGCTGAATACCAGGTACAGTATGGCTCCGTAGGAACTAGATTCGACCAGTGTGCCGTCTGTCTAGATGATGAATTGCTCCGCAAACATGGAAAGAAGTTGAGTAATATTCAATAAAAATGCACGTTTTTCTATCATAGGACTCTCTAAGGACCGTTACCCTTTCTTCAGTGCAGGACAATACTCTGCTTATTATAACAGAAACACGATGGCGTTCGCCTCAGTGTGTCCGACCACGTGGCAAGTCCAACATCAAACTGTTGGTTTCCAGTTGATTCCATGGAAATGGAAATGAAATACCACGAGCGGCCACTAGCAACAACCACTCCTAATCACTGATCAATAGCTACGAGCTTAAGCACAGAATGGTTGCCACGGCGTCGCTAAACAACTTGGAAGAGTTAAAATCAGTCGATTTATACAAAGATGATGTTAAACCTTAATAATATTCACCTCCACATTTAATTTCTTAGTCAATATAAATATATGTCAAAAAATATAAATAGTTCTTGAATTAATTGATCTCAGACTAATAAATAAACATATATATTACTAGTAACATTAACAATGGCAATATAGTCATGATAGAACAAAACCAGGACACCGAAACCAAAGCAGCTAAATGGAATTCAGCCTTCATTAACTGTTTTATTTACACCTTTTTCCCCCCTATTGCAAACGAAGGTGTAACTGATCAAATAAATTATGGTCCCATTCCATTTAGCGTGTCACCAGCCATTCCAATTAGCCAGCATGCACAATACCGGGGCTCACCCGAAAGGAACGGGGCCTTAATGAATGCTATTAATTACACCTGGATTCACTCTGCGGTCGCGTGTCAAAATGGCTGCCGTGAAGAAGAAAAAAAATGGGCGCAATTTGGAAGCGGCTCAGTCGATGTCGTGAATCATGAATAAAAAGTAAACAAATGGGACAAGATTACCGTAACGCAACACAGCCCCGGTAAGGTCAGTCGTAATAACCGGCACAGCTGCAAACCTGCCTCCAGCAGACGCTACGCTGCCTCAAAAACTGTTGCCCCGGTGATGGGGGGGCGGGGCATGGTGCCTGGTAGTGGTGGCAACTCGCAATTTGTGAAGCTACCGTGTGAGGAAATCCTGCAGAAGAATTACGATTTGGAAATAAATTGATCTCCAATATGTAACTTTGCAGTTTTAGTAACTCAACAGAGTTCGAGCAGTTTTTGCAAAAGTAGACTGAAGGATGCAGCTGCTGCCAAAAGGTTCCTCTACATATCGATGTGCGGAGGTTGAATCCTAACGCGATCAATCACTTGGTATTTATGTTTGTGCATCACTCAGATCAATCTTACAGATTTGTTTTCACTGGGGCGTTGAAAAGTTTTAGGATGATAATGAGTGTCAGAACGGTTAATCCCCCATAAATCCTCCAGTGATTTAAAGTTGCGTCGACAGTAAAACACGAGGAGGTCCGTGTTGCACGGCCACGATGAGCACATTCCCTCCAAACTGTGAGGTGGGAATAGAAAGTTTCATCAGTGGCATGATTCATTTATGAAGAATACCCAGCGCACACTCAATATCTCGCCTTGCAATTGAAAAAAAAGGGGATAAAGGGTGAAGCATTTCAGCGGCGGTAATATTACATAGTTAACTGGCAGCTATTTCAATAGGCTCTCGGTGATTTGTGCTCCTGCATTATGCTTCGCCCTCTCTCTCTCCTCAAAGCATAGGGAAATGCATCGCTTAATTGAGAGGATTTCCAGAGGCTTTGTGGGGGCAAAGCTGTGAGCCGGCGCCTTCTCTCCGGGAGGAATGTATTTACAGCGAGCTCCATCCCCATCTCATTTGTCATTTCAGCCTGGAATAATGTGTATATTCCCCGTTCCCTCTTGACACACTTTCGCTTGCTGGGAGGCTGCAAATGTGTATGCTTCTCTGTAAATGTCTCCTCGGCATAATGAAACGGGACGGCATTACCATGAATCAACAGTCTTGCATCCAATCACAGCTGTCTGTGGTGTTTTTCATTGGCTTTCCCCCAAAAAATCAGACTCAACATGTAGGCATGTGGTTTCATGTAGAATGCAAGTGTATTTTTATTTTGCTTGATTGCATGAACAAGATTAACATGGGTGTATATTCTTTATGCATCTTCAAAAAAAAACTAATTTTCAGGCAAAACTAAGAGTCTTTCAGCGAAATGCTAACATAACGATGCTAACGGATGTTACAGCATGCTAACGTGCTATTTAGCAGGCCTCCGACGACTGCACCGGATTTCATGGCGATCCGTGTAACAGTTAGAATATCAACCTGCTGGTGGCGCTAGAGGGGAAGACGATCGCCAAAGTCGTAAGGTTGTAACATCTGGGGACCTCGAATGAGAGTTATATGTTTCAGTGTGACTGACATCCGTAGATCACCATCTGTTTATTGTCACTTTTATACGTTTATCGATGTGTTATTTCCGACTGCTAATAAATCCTCCCCCCCCTCCTCTTCCACTGTTCACTGAAGCCATTTACAGTTAACCGCCGCCTGTTCCAGCTGCTTGTAAACAAAGCACGTGGATCCGGCGGCAGTCGATGGTTGTCAACGTGACGGCGCGAGCGTTGTGTGTCGCTGTCACAGATAGTGTCATGCAGGAACCGTGAGGGCCCCTTTCTGTCAAGAGTGCTTCGGCGAACTGACTGAATAGATTGTGTTCAGTGACAGAGCAAACATGGTGTTATTATACTCTATTTGTGTGTGTGTGTGTGTGTGTGTGTGTGTGTGTGTGTGTGTGTGCTCTCCAGATATACACACAAACTAAACACTGTCACCGAGACGATGTTTACGGAAGATTCTTTATTCAATGTCTTTACCAAGCCGACAGCAGATCAGTGACGAGGACGTTATACTTCGTTAGTTAGTCGCTCAACAGAAAATTCATCTGTAATAATCTCCATAATAGATTGGTGGGGGTTTTTCTGTCAACATTTGATGGTTCCAGACTCTTAAATGTGAACGTTAGCAGCAGTTTTGCTTGTTTAACTTGAATCTCTTTGGATTTTGGACAAAACAATGACTTTTGATCCAAACTGGAGATGAGTTGTTGGGTTCTCTGGAGCTGAAATGCTTGCACAACATTAGCAGATCCAGCTGGGCGAATTTCAATTTTCTGGTAAAAATAAATAAACACACGGTGCAGCAAAGATGATTTGAGCAACTTTTCTCAAAGTTTGAAAAGTGTGAGATTCTCTGCTGATTGCATACTGTCCGTTCTAAACGTCCATAAGGGTTTCCAGTAAACACCTGCAGCGGTGCAGCAGTGTGACCAGCCTTTCATCGAACACTTTAATGCTGTTTTTTGTGTACTGCACTCCAGACAGACACTCCATCACTCTCTTATCAAGAGCAGCTCTTCCGGGCTCAGAGAGGCCGCTCGACACCCAAGCACATGTTGGCATTTCAAATCTCTGCTCGTTATTTTTCCTGCCACTAAATGCAAAAATGTACATTTCTGTACGCAGGCTTCGTTATTATATCTCGGGTTTGAAGGGAGAGAGAGCCAAGTGGTGGTGATCTATATTAGCCGGGGCTGTTTGTGAAGCGCTGGGTTTTCCCAGGCAGCGGTTGCTAGGAGACATACCTAGAGATCGGGGGTGGAGAGCCGGTTTGATGAGGAAGCAAGAGTTCCCAGCTTCACACGGAAATAACTCAGGAGAGCCACAGGCGTGACCTCCCGACGGCAGAGTATTGATTTGAGCCAGTTAATTAAATCTTTGTAATTGGTCTTTTTGATCTCATGTATTTTTTGGGTACATATGCATAATGGAATAGTTGAATATACATCTTAGATAATGTAACACTCGACTGAGAGCAAAGGGCTGTTTTCAATACAGTTCTGCTTAAATGGCAAAATGTGATAAATGATCATCTTTGCTTACGTCTGATATTATTATTATATAATACATCGGCATGTTGTCGACCTTTTCAGGGCAGAATATTGCTTTTCTTGTATTATACATAATTCTGAAGCAGGGTAAACAATGAGAACAGTCAGTATTGGGGAGCAGTAAAAAAAAAAAAAAACTTTTAAACTCTAAAACTTTCATCTTTCATAAATTCTGCGTGATTAAAATCAATACACTGATCAGAGTCTGGATTTTTTTGATGTGTGTTGCCTCCCAGGAAGCTGCACAGCACGGCTGATAAATGGGTGTATTTTTGGGGGGATTTATTGAGAGACGAAGGGATCATGTTTGAAGCAATGCTGCCCTCATCTGGATAAAAGCGTCAGTGCACGCTACCCTCTCACATCACGTCGCCTCCATGAGTAATCACCAAAGTGATATAAACCTCTGGCTTGTGTATGTATAATTTTAAAGGTCAAATTAATAGTCTCGACCCCGCCGGCACCCCACTACATCAAATCACGGCCACACTGTCTTCGAACGGCTGATTTGAAGCAGCAGTTATTTAACGGCCGGTGGGATTTAGTGGTGAAATATCTCTGCTTACATCACGACTCTCCCTCCGTGCCAAGCTTGGGTATTTAAAAGAGCTTACTCGGAGACGGCGGGTCAATGCGGCTGATGGTGAGAGGAGCAGAGTGTTAACAAACCAGCAGCATGGCATCTCTGAGGATCAGGAGGTGTAGATCTGCCCGGAGCACTGAGGAGAAGCAGGAGGCCGGGCTGCTTGGTCGGAGCTTCTGGCTGCCAGGGCCGAACAGTAATTAGTCAGAGGGGACTAGGCAGGAGGACCGTCTAATTACTAAGAAAACCTACCCCCCTCCCTTGGGCCTGGCAGGTAGACCGATACCTTGAGTTGTGCTAACGATGGTCGAAATGTTAGTCAAGGCTGTTGAGGATAAAAACTATCCTATATGCTTGTCGTTACGTCACTTGTCTGGATATTTCACCATGCGAACTGTAAAGCAGCTTCATCCTGCTGTGGCCTGCCTGCTCTCTCTGTGTTCCCATGTGACAAAGCGGCGGTGAATGCGAACATGCTGATTGGCTGCACCCTCACATGGGGTCCCAATCCTCTTCGCTGACACCCAGAAGAGTCCCGAGTGCATTATAGATTAAACGTTATATATGCTACAGGCCTCCCAAAAGCTAAAAGTTTAAAATGTTATTTTCTTAACTCCCATACGAGTTGTCCAAAAAACCATACAAGCGTGCAACTTGAAACGCTCAATAAGAAACGGGAGTACTGCTCTTAAAAGAATAACCATTCTTCCTTTCAACTCTCGGGTTGAGGGAAAGTACAAAGCTCAGAGATCCCATTTATAAATGTGTCGAATGTAGAGATGAAGAACGCTCCGAGGCCAGGCAGCTTCTCAGCCTGCCAAGTTTCACGACGCAACACTTCCAGCGTCTTTAATCTCCAGCAACAGTCGGCGCTGCTGAGGGATGAACTTTCTGCAAAAAAGACCAGCTTTTATGGTCACATGTCCCATTAATTAGCACCCAAAATGGTGTTTCTGCTCTGTCCCTCCACTGGGGGGAGACTCTGAGCAGGATGGGCTTCATAAAAGGATCATTTTTTGTTTACGCAGTCAGAATTAATGACTTTTATCTGGGCCTCTCGTGATTTCATTGGCCTTAAGTGCATCTAATAGTCTGGTAATTACTTCAAAGAGCTATTAGCAGACGTCTAACTCCATGGCCACGTGGTTCCAGACAAGGTTGTACGCAGAGAAACGGGCCCTTATTAACCCTGAGGGTCTTTGTTGACTCCAGCGGGTGTTTAGCTGTAATCCCAGCAGGATGATGTGCTGATACACACTGGAGGGAGAGGTAGCGGGGCAGCGTGGGTGATTTCTCCCGTCACCTGCGTGCCGTTTCCTCCCCTGTCAGCCTGAAGGGCCCTGCGGTTTGCTCGGCCCCTGCCTCTCTGACCCCGCCGTGATTGACTTGATCTCCCAGAGAAAAGCTCCCATGACCTCAGAAAGCTCGAGGAAACAGGGGATGAAGACAGACATGGCAGAGCAACAATAGACCCCCTCCTCCTCCTCCTCCTCCTCCTCCTCCACAGTCAGCATGTTTGAATTATTGCTTTACAATGACATGAGGTTGTCCAGCTATTTGACATCTCTGAATCTGAGAGGGGAAGATGGGAAAAGTGTCATTCATGGATGCTTAATCAACACCAACAGTGATAACCATAATAATCACCACCATAAAAAACATAATTGAGAAGCGTCTAATGAATGAAGTATCAGTTTAAGGGTCATCAGCTGTTGCACTCCGCACTAATTAGCTGCAGCGGGTGTGACAACCAACAGGTTGTGTTGTTTTCGGATAGGGGGGTCAAATCCCCCCCACCTCATCCCCCCTCGCGGAGTCCAGTGCTCGGCCCGTGGTCGGGACAACACCTCGGAGCCAAACAATTACATCAAGGTCATGGAGAGGAGGAATGTTCTGCCGATTAGTGCGGGAGTCCGGCAGCAGCCTGCGGAGCCGGCGGACTTAAACCCACTATGTGGACTTCAGATGTGTCCTAGAGTCCAGGACGAGAGGCCCCTTATTACAGCATATTATTATAAAAAAAAAAAAGATTTACAGTTGTTCACAGCCAATGCGTTCCAGCCGTGTTATAATAACATGTGGGAGAGAGAAGGGGGATTTGGCGACTGAAGTCCTCAATCGATACTGGGGATCGGGACCACTTCCCAGGTCCACTTGAAACCACCAGGGTTGTTGTTGTCCTTCTGACCTGCATGACATTAGACGTGTATTTAGGAGCAGGTTATTATTTGTTATCCACATCCTGATACATAAATACTGTTTAATGTTTAGAACGTTAAGAAGCAAAACATGATTTTAACGATCTGATAACCTTTATTATTATAATTAAAATACTTATTATTATTATTTCCCAATTTTAAAAACACATTAATTTATTTCAAACGATTAAGCGAAAGAGTGTTTTCTAATTCGTGTTGTAAATTGGCGAAGGTCAGTGACATCACTAATTACAGCCGCGGACAGGCCGAGGTCTCCGGGAGCCTGCCGGCCTGTTGTTTTTTCCACGAGTCACTTGTTGACACAAAACTTTCGGCACTTGTGAAGTGTTTATTGCGAACACATTTTTTTTTTTTTTTTTTTTTTAATAGAAAGCTTTTTTCTTCTTTCTTTTTATACTGATGCTTGTTTGGGTTTGACACTAAATAAATACGCGGCGACTCTCACTTATTATTTTATAATTATTATTACTTCTATTTTTATCAGGCCGTTACGACCCTTATTTATTGTCCATCGGCTGAGCTTTTAAAATGTATTTTGGATATACGTTTATCTGTTTGTTGCCAGATGGACTTAAAGATCACGCGGAATAATCACCCGAAATATACATTAGGAAACCACAAAGAGTCCAGATTATTATCATATTTACTTAATCTTACTCACTTTGAGCACGTGGGTCTTTGTTGGATAATAATTCTAAATATAAAGTCTTGCCAACACACGCTCCTGTGCGTAATTACGCACGGGCGATGGTTCTATAAATGACTGAGCAGTTAAAGGCAGTATCGGTGCACATTGATAGGGAGATTTGGGGCCAATACAGCCAGAAAAAGGGGGGGTGTGACCATCCCAAAAGTTTTCAATGGGCTACCTGTAGAGTCTCCAGGCGCCGACGCATAAATACTCCTCCCTCCGAGGATGAGTTCAGTCCTGAGGGAGACACACGCACAGACAGAGATTCGGTTTTTGGGAATCTGGTCCGTGTGGATTATGAACGCTTTTGGACACCAAGCATCGAGCCAGCAGACCAGCCCCATTCAGCACCACAGCGCCCAGGAGCTCCTGGACATGGCCGTGTACTGCGACAACTACGGCGTGTACCCGCAGAACCTGCACCACCACCACCCGCAGAGGCCGCCGACGCACCCGTCCGGCTACGGCCTCGGAGAGTACACCTCCGCGTCCTCGAACCCCTACCTGTGGCTGAACGGAGCCGGCATCAACTCCTCTCCGTACCTGCCCGGGAACAACGGCGCGTCGTACATTCAGTCCGGATACGGGTCGAACCAGAGGCAGTTCTTGCCGCCTCCCACGGGGTTCGGCGGGGCGGACCTGGGCTGGCTGTCCATATCCAGCCAGCAGGAGCTCTTCAAGATGGTCCGGCCGCCTTACTCGTACTCGGCTCTCATCGCGATGGCCATCCAGCACGCCCAGGACAAGAAGCTGACCCTGAGTCAGATCTACCAGTACGTGGCCGACAACTTCCCCTTCTACAAGAAGAGCAAAGCCGGCTGGCAGAACTCGATCCGGCACAACCTGTCGCTGAACGACTGCTTCAAGAAGGTGGCCCGGGACGAGGACGACCCTGGTGAGTCTCAGTCCAGACCTGATTTATCATAATGGTTGGAAAGTCCTATAAATGAATGAATAAATGTGAATGATATTTAATTGTGTTATTTCCTGTCCAGGTAAAGGGAACTACTGGACCCTGGACCCCAACTGTGAGAAGATGTTCGACAACGGGAACTTCAGGCGGAAGAGGAAAAGGAGGACCGACATCGGCGGCGCTGAGTCCGCGTCTCTGCACGTCAAGTCGGAGGACGGCGGCCCGCACAAGCTCTCCGACACCGGCAGCATGCTGAGCTCCTCCCCGCCCAGCCTGCACGGCTCCCCGGCGTCCACGGAGCCCAAGTCGTCCCCGTCCCCGTCCGCGGAGCACAGCCCGTGTTACGGCAACTTCGTGTCCAGCGTGAACTCTCTGCTGGCCGGCAGCGGCAGCGGCGGCGCCGAGGGCCCCCGGGGCGCGGAGCGGGACTACGGCTCCGGGCACCTCGGGGGTCTGTCTCAGACCAGAGACGGCATGTCCGGACTGGGCTCCTACTCGCCCACTTTAATCTCCCCCCTGAACTCTGACAACAACAGAATGAACTATTACACGTCGGTGCAGAGTCTCTCCAACCACTTCAGTGTCAACAACCTCATATACAACAGGGAAGGAACAGAAGTGTAGGCTTTTATTTTGATAATCCCTCACATTAATTATAGTTTTGCGTATTTCCCATGTAGTAGTTGAGTAGGCCTCGTTGTAAAGCTAGCACTGGAAATGAACTGGTTTTTCTTTCCTCACTGGGAAAATATATATGTCGATGTATTGAAAGGGAATATTGAACCATCATCCAAAACAAAAAAGTGTTTATTTGTAGAAAATCATCTGCTCACGGAAAACTCCTTAAAACTGATGGATGCTTTATTTTTTTAATTTTAATTTTGTTTTTTATAAATAGGAAGACACCTATGTACAGAAATTATTTTTCATAAGCAGATATGACGTGTTTTAGACTGAATTGTGTCCTGTGTTTTTATTTAAACTCAAGTCGATGTTTGAATAAAAGTCATTTATTTTAACTTAAGGCTTATTTGTCATTTTCCTACTTATCTGAGAGTTGTGTAAAACTGTTAAAGAGAGCCTAAAAGTGGAGGCTTTTATTTGCTACAAGGTGATATTTACTTTATTTATCGCTTAAAATTTATTTCAGGTCCCTTTTTGGATAATTCAGAAACACTTTTCTGTTTCTGTATTATCCCCATGAGTTAAGTGGTGATTCTGTTTTGTAGTAATTTTATTACCACTGAATTATCTCCATGTAACTCCCCCTTCTATGGCCATTATTTATTTACAACTTAATATTTTGGAGAGCCTGTGCTTTCTGTCTCATTTCTCAAAAGATTACTTTTCAAAAAAACAACCAAAAAGAAAAACTGCATAAATGCTTTAGAGCCTGTCAGGAAATCTGAAGTCAAGTGGCTGTAAGCGGTAAAGTGTGTAAGACAGAGACACTTTCCGCTTGTCACTTCCAATAACCCCATTTCATCAAGCAATCAGACCTTTAACTTACTTCCACGAGGTTCAGAAGTTCAGCTTTTTGTCTGCGGCCGGCTTCCACTCTGTTTGATGTGAACCTGTCTGCTGAATACGCCACCTGTCTCCATCTATTCCCAAAGTCCTGCCCGTTCCGTGTGTGTGTGTCATGCGTGAATCCTGTATTTTGTTGTTGCATTGTGGAACTTTTTTTTTGGAAGAGCATCCGCTGAACAATTGACCGGAGGGTTCACTAATGCTCTTTTTGTTTTTGTGCTTGTGACACAACAGAAAGCCCACTATTGGGGTGAAAATATTCCACGCAGAGGAAAAATGTTTGTGATTTAACACCCGTCTTATTTTCAGAAAATATGAATACGCACGGAATCAAAGTCTGTAAATAAAAGGAAACACCTCTTAATTGGTTGATAATTGAATTCACTCAGGCGCTCCGTGGTCGGGAATAAAAGAGAAATTAATTGACAAGACTTTCGTGCCCCTTGTTGGAACACAATGGAGGTTTGGCAATTGAAGAGATCCCCTCCTGGGCTCAAATGAAAATATTGCCATCTGAAGATCTGGGAACAAATTATCTCCCTCGGGCCACATTTTGCTCTATTATCTGTGGACAGGGCCTCGGATCAGACAAAGAGGATTTTTGTCATCCAGCCGCAGGTTCTCACAGTAACAAGTTTTCTGTTGAAATCCTCATCACGTCCAATGAACGCGGTCCAAAGCATTTCACATTCAGAGGCCTTTTACTTCGTATTACTGTCAGTTCTTAATCCCTCAATACAACTCGTTTCTTTTTCTTTTTTGTTGAAGTTGTCAGGGCACAGTTATTCAGTATTATACAAAAATATCAAGCAGATGTGGGAATGTAAGCAAGTATTTACTAGTACTTCCTATTTTATACCTTTTACTCTAACTACAAATACAAAAATATTATGTATTATAACATTTTAAGTGACCCTGTGATAGTTAAAATGAGGCCCACCGTTATATTATGCAAGATTAGTGATAATTATTACCTAATAATTTATATTATTCTGTAATTTTGCCATTCTGTATTAAGAGTTTTTTTTTTATTTTTGGTACTTTATGTATAGTTTGATACTTACGTACTTTCTATTTAGTAAAATTTCAAATACTTTTACTTTACTTGCATGTGTATTTCCACCTTAGTACTTTTACTGAAGTAAAAGATCAGAATATTTCTGTTTCAAGTTCGATGAAGCCCCTCTCAGTTCCCAGAAGCGTACCGCTCCAGTGCCCCGTGCCTGAAGGCCACGTTTCTCATGAATATCAGCCAGGCCGCCGTGTCTCTGCTCTACCTGCTCCAGGGCCCCCCCTGAAGGCCCAGGCCCAGCAGAATACCTCAGCGAGGTGGCCCCCCGGTCCCCACACACATGCCTAGTGGGCTAAACCCATAATGATGGGTTTCGGCCTCAAAGGGTCATCCCTTCCAAAAGGCGAGATTGGCTCAAAATTGAAAGGAGCCGGTGTTTTCAGAACTGGATTGTTTCTCTCTATGGGGAACTAGATACAGCAGCCAAGGACAGCAGGGATGGGTGTTACCAGGGGCGATTTATAGGAACAGAGCTTTTCATGATCGCAAAAGATGTTCCCTTTTTTTTAAAACAAAAAACTGTACATTTTAATGTAATTTTGGACTATCATTCCCACTTCACTCCCACAGGAAATCTTACTTTAATGCCGAGGAAAAAAGCCATCACTTGGTACTACAAAGTACTATGAAATTGTATTAAAATGAAAAGATAATGAGTTGTAACGGGGGTTGGAGAGAGAGAGAGAGTGGATCATACCATACCATGACGGGGTTTGTATTTTCGTTGTTAAAATATTAATTTTAAAGTAAGTTTAAAAGTACTGTCTATGGTATTTTGACCACATTTAAGCTTGTCAAACACCAACATTATAGTATTATAGTATTTTTTAGGGGTTTCAAAAGCAGTTTACTGTAGATTCCACCAGCAGAAAGACCCGAAGAGGTCTTCGGCTCGGGACCCGGAGGCCTAACCGCGTTATCTCGTGAGTGACATGAGCCGAAGTGATGAATCGCTGCCGGATAAAGTTGCACTCGGCGAAGTGGGAAACTTAACTCCCATTAGCTGTTGAGCGAGATCTCCTCAACTGATAAACCAGGACCTAGAACAAGACTTTCGGGACCCTCCTTCGCTAACTAAAACCTGCTTCTGAATATGCTCTGTGCAGGCCTTTTTTTGTGTGCTGTGGACTTATTTCCGATGATGGAGGGCGAACCTTTAAGATGCGCTTCGTCTGGCAATTTGTGGGCGTGTAAAGCATTCAGGATTTCAAATAAAAAGATGTGTCCAGAGCCTAATAATTCTCCACAGCCCATATAACACTACCTTACAGACAAATCTGAGCGGTGATATGAAAAGGGAGACTGCAGGTCTGACCCCGGTGAAGAACATGATATCTTGGCCATAGGGGGGCTGATTACAGTCTGGGGCCGAACCCTGAAATTTCACATCTGTTTGTAGCAGTCAGTGGGCATTACGGGGATGATTTCTTATATTACAGCTCAATCTGGCGAGGAAGTTAAATATTTTAGAGAACAATATGATGACAGCTTCTGGGGAAGCCACTATACGGCTGTAAAGAGGAGGAGGGGGGGGGCTTTAAAAGGATTGTGTGTGGAAATGATAGCTGAGGCGAATGTCTATCAATCAGCATGACCTGATTCGGTTTCATCATTCCCCATCCAAAGGCCCATAAAAAGCCTAACGTATGGGGCCGGTAACGGCATGGGATCATCGCTCCGGACCAGCAGCCATATGGATTATTTTATACAGAACAAGAGCTATTATCACTGCAAACATGGAGACTCCTCTCACTACACTTATTTAATTCAGATAAAAAGTCAGATGTGGTTTTATATGCATTACTCAGCATTAAATAATGCAATCTAAATACTAAAAAAACTACTTTCACAGTTGGACCAGCAATTTGTTGTTTTAGTCGTGCATGTCATTTTCTTTTATCAGCCACGTATCCTTCCCCTCCATTCTAACAAGTTGGATACTGAGACCTAGTATTATTGGTGAGCACAGGAAAGGCTTGCCAGCGGAAGAACCTGCTGAAAGACTCAAAGAGATACAAGGATTAACGGACTAGAACGAGTCCCACTAAATCCACGGCCAGGGCCTGTCTTCACATCGCTCTGTCTGGAAAACCTATCCCCAAAACAATGTAACTTATCCCCCAGCTCACTCTATTGCTGGAATATATTTTGACAAAGTCTTTGTTCTCACATTAGGGAACTGTAGGCAGATCATCCGTTATCCGTGACCTTTGTCATAACAAACCATGGCAGTGGAGGGTTTTTTTACACACTGCTGAGAAGCCTGAATTCACATCAAGTTATGGGTCATTCTCACTCTCTTGAAGCAAAATCAAATATGTCATTTGTCATATTATAATTTTTTTACAACTGTATTCTCCGCTGATCTTTACACGTAAGCTCCTCCATAAATCAGCGGCCATCCATCACCTACGTGAAATTCCAAACCATGACCTTATGAGAACAATATCCAGGGTTCATGGGACATCAATTTCTACGTGCAGCGCAGCAGAACAAATATCTGAGTCACGGCTGATATGTAATCATTCTCCCTCGGTTCAGGGACCACTTGCACCCGATGAAGGTGCGTCTGTTATACAGCTAAAACACGATAAGTTGAAGACCAAAAAGAATCCTAAATGGTTGGAATTAACATTTCTGGGGGGTAAAACCGCATGTTTTTGTGCTGCAGACGCCTTGCAGTGATACCACCCGGCTAGCTAACACCTGCGTGCTGTCAATACCTGCTCCTCGCAGACAGGAAGTGGTGACAGATGACAGAGGAAGTAGCTACCCAGAGGGAATCGCAGCCTGGACGTTCGCCTCTGCGAGACGGAAGTGACTAGACGGTTCGAGACTCTGGGGGATCCTGGAAACAGCTACCTCTGCGCCACATGTCAGTCATTGTCGGGAGCTCTAAAGGAAGGGATCTCTCAGCGCGGACGTTACGTGGGATGAAGTGGTGAAAAGATGCGGCCCACCTGGAGCACTTTTTTTGGTGTTCTTTGAGGCTCGTCTCCGGACTGGACGGGACCAAACGAGGGTCGACCTCACGTGTTTCACCTGCTGCCGTGATACATTATTCAGCTGCAGTCCTGTGTGATGCTGGTGTATCTCCCTGGAGCAATTCATTGACTACCACCCCCCCCTCCCTCAAAACAACACTCCCCCCTAGTCCCTAATGAGACCCCCTACCTCCTGCCTCTATTATGAGGGATGCATACCAATAGAGAGACAGAAGAGGGGAGACAGACTGAGCCTCAGAGACCTCTGGAGCCCTCCCTGGCCTAAACCATCAAACGCACCCCTCACAGAGAGTCAAATAATGGGCCCGATCAACATTCGCCCCATGTTTTCCCCCACGTAAGCCGCAGATGATCTACGGCTAAAGGCTCCAAATGATAGCCTTTCTCAAAAGGGACAGGCATAGCCCCCCTCCGAATGCTCCCTTTGTGTCCGCCACTAATCCCGGGCCCGCACTTCAAGGGCCCCGGGTTCACTTCTGAGGCGGCCGCTATCATCTTAAAGAGGAGGGAGAGAAAGACGGCACTTTTAAACGGCTTTAATCAAGAAGATGTAATACCGTGATAAGTTGATCACCCCCTTAAGCATGTAATTATAGCACAATCGGCTATTAATGTTATTACCCCACACACTCTTTCTTTTATAGCCTCTGAAACACAGACTAGGCATTGTTCCACCTTTTTTTGGTAATACGTTAAAAAAAAAAAAGAAATGTTGGTGGAGCCCAGTGTGTGACAGACAGCAGGCCGGGAAACAGAGAGGAGATGCTTGTTTGCCAGACAAGTGTTCAAACAAACAGCAAGTGCCGTGTGTTGACTCTGGTGTTGGAGTCTAACAACCCCAAACAGCCCGTGTGTCAACTATAAACACAAGACGTGCACCCTAGTGTGGGGGGGCGGGGGGTGCAAACGGGATCCCAGGCTCACTGCTCGATGCTGCGGTGCAGTGATGGAAGCGAAGCGTCGCTGCAACTCATTTGTGTCTGTTTCTGTGTCATGTGATGACATTCCTGTGCCGTGACATAATACCGGGGATGCACACGTGCGTGGTTTTTGTGCATGCATCCACCGACATCGTGTGTTGACGTGGCCCCACTCGAGAAAAGAGGTATTTTATTCACCGTTGGGGGGAAAATTGTTTTTTACAAGCCTCGGATAATAAAAACAGCGAGAGGGAAGGCCTGTATTTAACCCGTGAACTAGAGATGCTGACTTTTTGCATCATTCTGACATAAAAAAGAGACGAGTCATAGTTCTACATCACACTTGTGACATGGCCTGCTAGCCGTAGCTTAGCGGGGTTTGACTGTTTCAAACCAGGGCCTTGTTTTTCTGACCCCTACTGTTCTCAGCATGGAGCAGCTTATTAAAACCCTCGTCCGTGTGACAAGAACAGCTTCTGTAAAAAAAAAAAAAGGGTCTGTGATGATCAAGAAATACCTGTAACACTGTCATCCTGCAGTAAATGGTGTTGGGGGGACACACTTTTCCATTTACTTTAAATTGCCGGGGACCGACTCACTGACAGCGACATCGAGATTGATGGGATGCCGTCTTAATTAGTCGGGTCAGGCCGAGGCCAGATAGCTTTGTGCCACTGTCAGTTGCCCCTCCCTATATAAATTGTGTAATTATCCCTTTCATTACACTCAGCTTTCAGGCTACCTGATAGAATTCAATGGGAGGTGTCACGATCTCTTATCATTATGCTAATGGCCTTGTGACCAGCGGTTAAATCACAATGGAGGAGGGATGGGAGGGGAGGGGGGGGAGTAAGCAAGTCTGCCAGTCTAGCGGACGACCCCAGTCAGGGACCTGTCTGTCTGCGGGGTGATAGGCCGTGACATGTCTGCCGGCCCACAGGGGGATTCAAACCAGCCTTGGGACAAGTCCTGGAGGGGCCAACTCCCCCAGACCCCCATCTGCATACTGGTGGGCCGCTCAGACACCGCCTTCAAGAGCCATTTGAATATGATTAGACATTAATGACCTTCACGAATGAGCAGACAGAAGACGCTTTGTTTTGGTCCATCTCAGCACTCCCGTGTCTGAGCATGCGTGTTTGGGTTCGACCGATCCCTCCCATTTCTTGTACCTGTTCTAAAAAAGCTGTGGGCGTCGCGATTAGCATTCGACAAGTGCCAAATGTGGACCCGTAGGACTGGAGAAAGAATTTGACGAAGGGGGGGAGTGACAAGTGATTAATTTCCATTCAGTTAAATAAGCCAGGCACACTGCCCTCTGCGTACATGTCAACACTGGGGGCTTGTTTGGGTCACACACTCACCGTTTACAGTTTAGCACTTTTCTCCCAATGGATGAACAGAAGGAATACTGCAGATCATCCCCGTGTCAATACTTTTACTTTTACGGAGTTTAAATGCCTCATAAACCTTGTAAATCACACTGGACATCAAATGCATCACCGATACGGTTTTTAATGTCCAATAAAGCAGAGTGCCTGCAAAATGATGACACATGTTGAACTGTGGTCGAGGGCATCGGACTGCTCCCACAATTAGATCGAGCCATCTGCACAATAAATACATAACAAGGATGAATCAGAGAGCTGTGCTGGTTTTAATGGTGTGTAATGGTACGAGTGCTGACAGCGTAATAGCCCCCCGACTCTATTGACTTTTTTCCCCTCATAACGGAGCGGTACAGCTCCGTGTCCGATCCCTATATTTAACCACCGCGTGGGCAATCATCTCATGGCCGTATTACTGGACGGGCCTTTAATGAAGAGCACAATCATCAGGCCTTTAGGTTTAATGAAAAGAGACGGACGGCCCTTTAAAATGATCCTCCCATGAATCATGCTTGTCATGCAGGGGTGTAAATGTAGACAGTGTGTGTGTGTGTGTGTGTGTGTGTGTGGGGCCCCAACACTACACTAATAGACTCAATAAACAAACTTACTTTAAGCTGCATGAAAGCATCTTGAAAGAGTGTTTTTATCATATTGCTTATTCATAGATTCCCTGTCATTAAATCAATAAAAAAATAAAAATGTTGTGGTATTTCATGTAAGAAATAGATGTTCCTGAGATTTCCCGAGGCGTTGCTGAAGCTGTGTGAAGACTCCGCAGGTATACTGATTAAAAGCCGAGTTCACGCCGGAGTTGGAGGAGCTGTCAGCGGTGTTGTAAGACAGCTGCTCTCACAGACAATGCATCCTTCATAAGACCACTCTGCCAAAGTCCATATCATATAACCCAAGGTTTTCCCAGCAAAGCTCAGTCTTGCTCACCGGTTCCAAAGCTGCTTAATAAGCCGATATGAATGAGGAAATAAATGGCTGATGTCAGTGGAAGGAGAGGATCCTGATGATAAACTGAAGTGTTGGCACCGGCTTGACAAGCTTTGTGCGTTTAACTGATTCTTCACATTGACTTACATTCTCTCAGCGATATCTCGAAGTGCAAAATGAAAACTTCCCACTGTCTGTCAGGATCTCTCTTCTCCTCAGAGGCTGTTGGAGGGGAAAAAGCACCTGCAGGTCAGGTCAGACTGTTTATTTACAGTCAACAGGGCCAGAGATCCACATGTGGGACGGATCCAGAGTTTGGAGTGGTAGACACCTTCCTGGCTGGTGACAAATACGATCAGGGACGTCCTGATACAGAACCGTTTACTGAGAGATTTGATAAGTGACAAAAATAACAGCATTCTCAGTAACACTCGTGAGTTTCCCTATAGTTTATAGCAGGCATAAAAAGGGAAATATAACAATTAAAATACCCTTAAATGCACACATTACCCACAATATTTGTATTTTTGTATATCATTTATAATATATATATATCATATTTCTGAATTTGACTCAAGCTTTCTTATCATTCTCATGTTCTTTTATCAAACAAAGAATATTCAAAACCTAGATATGATCACTAAACTATCAAATTAGACAAAGAAAAGCAGGAAAAGCTCACAATTTTTGGCAATTTTGCTTGAAAAATGACTCAAACGATAGAAGTGATAATCAAAATAGTTTAAGTAATGAATGGGTGATGTGTAATTAATACACTAACTGCTTCTTTGAGTTATTGTTTGGAGGTAAATCAGATTCTATCCTTTTTATTTCATATTTCAGCCTTCATCAATGCCTAAAAGAGCAGAATGAATGTAAATCAGCTTCTTATGCTGACTAACCTTTACATGTAAATCTACTGTACTATCACTGTTGGTCCACTGCACTCAAACCCATGATGTCGTCCTCCTCCGGGTCCTCCGGGTCCTCCTGGTCCTCCTGGTCCTCCTGGTCACGGCCTCATAGGCTTTGTCATCCACCATGGCCGTCCCTTTGAGGCTGTGCCAGCTGCTGAACACTCTGAGCTGATTATTATGACATCTTACGGCAAGTAGAGCTCTCCTCCCAGCAGGGTTTGTGCACAAGCACAGCGACGAAGCATTCCTTTGTCAAGTGTTTGTGTCACACTTATAGGATTAGAAAGGCTTTGAAAAGGCACAGTCATGTTCAGAACCACCTACTGAACAGTTTTAGTGCCGTGGTCACCGAGGCGATGAAACACAAATTTATTTATGGGGTTGGATGAGCAGAATACAGTGAGCCGGTCCCAGCGTCCAGGTTTGGGCTCCGTTCCAGGAGCTGGCAGGGGTTCACTGTATGGAGGAGTGTGTGTTACCCGTATGATATTTTACCCATTTGACAGAATGTACATTTATGTTCCCATATTTCATCGTTTCTGCCAGGGTCATTTTTAAATCCTCTCACCTGTATCTCATTTAAATCTTCGCATGTAGGAATGTCAGAGTCCAAACTGGGAAAAAGGGGAGCGTTGGGATAAATCACCGCGGACGTCCCCGCCTCGATGGTTCCCATACATCTCCGATTTTATTGTGTCTTCAGCTCCTCTGTCTCCACACGGCTTCGGTGGGGTGGCAGAGGTTTTTGGTTTCTGGCTGCAGGGAGGAGAGCAAACGAGGGCCTCTGCTGGGCAGGTTGTGGTACTGAAGCCTCAACTCAAATACTATTCAATATAAAGACTAGATTAAATAGAGTAGAACATTTCCACCCTATATTAACTTATTTAGTTTGGGTTGTTGCCATCATCATATTTCCACTACACAATGATGAAGTTACTGCAAGAAAAGTTTAATTTAACTTAGTTTATTATGTTTTTTGTCTTATTTTGTTTTTTTTTTGGCCTAAAATACACTCAAAACAAGATTTTAGTGAGATGAAGAGAGTCTCTCACCATAAGTGTACATATAAATATATTATTTACAAGATATTTTCATATGAATATATTTTAAAATATCCCAGGTTATTGTAAATATGGCGAGTAACGACACCCCTAATAATCATTAACATGCATTATACTTATTATTTATTCATGTATGTGTATTTTATTGTTTTGTGCATATTTATTAGATTAGATTTTGTATATGAATTTTAGGAGATATGTATTTAAATTCTGCTTTTGGGGCCTTTTTAACATCTGCAGCACATGAAAATTAGCCAATTAAGATAATTTATCATCAATGAAATTAAAATAAATAATAAATAACAGATTTTTTTTGCTTTTTCATTTTTAAAAAACATTTAAAAATTTCACAGCTATTAATAGTCTACTCTTCGGACTACTGTAAAGAATAGTCCTGATTAAAACATGTTTTTACAGCTTATTCTGTGGATTCTCCAGAGTAACCAGAAACTATTTTTTCCTGTTAAAATGTATAAAAATGTCATTTTCCAAGACTTGTAGGAGCATATAATGAAATCTAATTAAATTCTATTGTTTTGGCAGATATCTCACAGACAGACGTGTCAAAACTTATACCGATAAAACCTCTGTCTTACTATATCTGCATGGCTGAATACCACTATGGGGGTGAGGGAAGCAACCCTTTAACACACTATGGATTCGGATAAAATAGATCGCCTCAGAGATCCTGAGTGCGAGAACTCAACGTGTCAGTCATGTTCTCCGGTTTCAGCTCCCTGAATGACTGAGGGGAGATGGACATCACTTAGGGATCCCCAGGGGAAGAAATTCCTCCAAGACTTAGTGTTTCTCTCGCTGTCCTCCTCACAAATGCGTTTCCCAAGCCGTTTCCATTAAAAGACTTTGGACGGGGCTTTCTGCAAGCTTCCCCAAAATGCACAACCAGCCAAAGGGCAAGGGGTTTTGTCGGACAAACCTCTGAAGGTGTAATCCATAGTGTTAAAAGCAGAGCGTCTGACCTGTTGGTGTTTGATGTCTGTCTTCTTCATATAGAAAAAGTCTGATTTGCACATGGCTGAGTGTCGGTTATTAATCACCAGGAGGAGAAGTGAGTGACACGTCTCAAATGTTTACATGCGGCCCCCATTCTTCTGCTCGGGGATCTCAGCGGCTGCTTGGCAGCGCGGCGTTTCCCCCCCTATGCCTCCTCAGAAGGTTGTGTTACTGCGTCCATACATCACCCTGACACGGGTGCACTCATTGAAACGGCCCGGCTAGACCCTGTCTCGGGATGATGACATATTTGCCATTCCACTCACTGAGGTGTGCGAGCATCTTATCGCTGTCAGAGATCAGCCGAGCTCAGGCCGTGTACGCATCCTCCGTCCAACTTCATCTAAAGGATGTATATATATATATAGATATATACACACACGAGGTGATTTCACTTCTTTGGGTGTTACAGAGCTTTATGGGTGATCTAATTAGTGGCTCCGACATCGATACTGCCTGGGAGTCCCTTTTTTTCGACACAGCTTCCCCCCTGCTCCTCCTGGGGGTAATGGAGGGAGGAAGAATGTGGAGGGAGGAAGTGAGTTTCCTCCAGGCAGATTGCTGGATGGAGAGGCTGAGAGACGGACAGATGACAATGGCAGGGAGGCCGGGGCCTGAGTGTCGCCTCAGGGAGACCCAGACCTGCGCTACGTGTTGGCTCCGGCCGCTATACGCTAAGTGCACCGAGCTGAGGCCTTCACAGCAGATTTGGCAAGGTGATCCTTTCACCCCCCCCCCCCACCCCCCCAATCCATCTCCTGCCAGCCGCTCCCCTTCTCCTTCCTCCCCACCTCACCCCTCTCTCCTCTTCCTCCCTTAATTGACACCCAACCAGGAGGTGATGAGTTGACACAGAGGGTGAAGACGGTTCGGGGAGTGTTATCTCCACCTTTTCCGCTTTTCTATCTTTTTTTTTCTGTGGTGGTTTTCTTCTTCTTCCTTTTTGTCCATGTATGTTTACTTTTTTCTTCATTCTTTATGTTGTTTATCTGTGTGTTTATGTATGAATCCATGCATCTTTGTATCTGTTTGTATTATAACCAGACTCATAAACTCTTAGGCCGGAACAGATTTTTTGATTTGGGAGTTTACGATATATCGGTAGATAGCATTTTCTTTACATATACATGTAATTCTTAGATAAATCTGATAAAAAAAAATGTAATTTCAGGAATTGTGACTACGATATATTAAACGTGATATTTTACAGTTGAGAAATCCACTTGTCGGGGCTCTCTGGTGGACAAACTAAGCCTTCACCATTTCTAAATTACCTCAAAACCAGTTTGCCATCTCTGCTGAAATGTCTCGCTACTTTTTGGCCACAAAAACCCATGTAATAAGTTAATATAAGTCTTTAAAAAATGTTGCTAAACAGACTGATCGACTTGTGTTTGCTGCAACGATGTCACGTGTTGCCAAATCTCAACAATTCCTAAAAATCCAACGCTTCTCCTTTAAAAGCCGTAGACCAGGTTTGGGGTCAGCTTGGTTATATAGGCTGACAAATTGTTTCATCCACATGCAAACAGGCCCGAGGCCCTCGTGATCCCTCCAGCAGTCAGACAGCGTGTCTCCACGTCCACGCTGAATGACACTGAACATCACCTCCTGTAGAGACGCCGCATTGTTTCCCATGCAGGGGTTTTTTAGAAAGCAGATATCAAATTCTTCTCTATTCAAAGAGCCTCTGTTTTATTAGGCGATTGCAGCTTTTAAGGACTTCATCGCGGGTCGAGATGCCACACGGCTCAGAGGGAAGGTGAAGGAACCCGATGATGAAAGGAGGAGAGGTGTACAAGTGTTGAATTTCAACTACATTCCTGGAGGTAAACTTCAGGTATTGAGACGTTGTGGTAATTTGTAGTATCTTGTGTCACGGGTCCAATCTCTCTCTCTCTCTTCTTCTTTTTTTTTTTTTTGGAACTCCCATTGCTCAAGGTGTTGATGTGGAGGTGAATGACTTGTCAGATGAAGTTATACGCCCTTCACGACAACAGCCTCCAGGTTTTTTTTCCCCCTTGCGGACAGCGCTGTAAATTTCGAGGCGGGTGTGACAATGATTGACGGCCTTATGACAGGGCTTTGCAAATCCTCTAATCCGTTCATAAAGCTCAATAGGGGGCACTTGATGCACTCTATCCCAGCACCTCTTCCCCCATCTGGCTTCTGTAAAAGACACTCAGCGCCGTCGGATGCTTGACAGGAGCCGATGACATGCAGCGTTGAGAGCTTTTATGAGACGTGACTTCACATCGTGGAAAATTCACCCAGTGTACCGTCTTAACAAAGCATATAGATTAGAAGGAGGCACTTAATGCACACACACACACTTTTTCCTCAATACACCTGCATTCCTTGCCCAGACAAAGGGCAGAAGAACACTGAACGAGGCAGACTAGAATTTATACGTGCTGTCTGTGGGTGCAGACTGCTGGAATCTCTGTAGTTTTATGGCCATATGGATCAGAGAACAGCGTGCGGTCTGAGACTGTCTTGGTTACAGTCTGTGATCTATGGGGATGTGTCCCGCTCCGGTGACACCTCCTTCACACAGAAGCCTTTTATCTCGCGGAGACAGAGATGAACCTGGAAACCGCTAAGAGATATATGTCTATTCAAATTAAAGGAGATTTGACTTCAGCTGGCCGTGAGATAACTAGAGGAATAGCTGCTCTGCCTTGTGAGTGCATGCAGATTAGTCCACAGTTATTTTTCTCAGAGCAACCTTTACGAAAAGTTCATGATAAGGATTTGTTTGATTCAGTTATTGGATGCTGCCACCTGGTGCAAAGCTTGAGTATTTAACTCACTGAGAGAAATAGATTTTTATACGTTTTATGTCGCAGAGGATGCAAAAAGACTGGCAACACTGAACTGATCTGAAACAGTCAGAATCAGTGATGAATATCGGGGGCCAATCAGATCCCCGGAGTCCAAATGAATCTAAATAAATCATTTTCAATAAGTTCTGTTCTCTGCAAAACATGAAGCCTAAAAGCCCCCAAAAAGTGTACATTTTAAATATTTGTTCCTGTTTTTATGGATTAGATTTTCACAGTTGAAACACCAACTAAAGTATGAGTATCTAAAAAAAAACTCAAATATATAGAAGAAATATTTATCTTCAGGAAATCAGAGCACCATAGCTAAAGTTTGTTTACATGTGCTTAAAAATAGGGGAATGTCTGCATGCCCCAATTTGAAATTTATTCTGATCGGCGTCCTGTTGCGACAGAAATGGGTCACAGACGGCTCTGCATGCAAGATATGCAAATATGTCACTTTTAGATGTGAAACTAACTCATTCAACACTAATGTCTGTTTCACTTTTTCTTTGTTTAACACTATATACATATGGATTTTATATTTGAACGTTGTTAATGCTGTTTGTTTCTTCGTCCGTGTTAAATGCCCCCCACATCAGTCTGCCGTGTCAGAGGTTAACTGTGTGTCCCGACGCGTTGCACCCGCTGATATCCATCACACCTGCCAATCAGGGTGACATAAATCAGAAAGGGTGTCAGGCGGCATGGGGCAGGGAAAGTGCTCGGCCCTCCTCCCATCCATCACTCCGGCTGTTAACCGTCATCACGCATGCAGATTGATCAGAAAGGATTCTGCACAGATTGATTAGTCCAGCAGCGTCTCCATCACGGGGCCGTGAGACCCGGGCCGCTTCACCCTCTCTGTCTTTCTCCTGTCTCTGTGCTGCAGCCAGGTAAAGTGGAGAATTGGCTTCAGGTGGTTTGGAGAAGATCTTATCTTCTGTTAACAGTGGAATGACACCATAATGGAGCAGCAGGGGTGCAATTACCTTTTAGTCCTCCTCCTCCTTCCCTCCGCCTTCACCTGAGCCTTCATGACAAATTAAGATAAATGACGGAGATAAGTAAGGAACCTGCCTGCCTGCCTTCCAACATCACAGTCAGGTTGAGTGTGGGAGCGAGGTACAGCTCTCGTACGCGGTACCTGTAAATCCAAAATCATGTCAGGAGCCTTCAATGTGCAGCTGAAAGCAGGGGATGCCCTTTCCACTGAAATAGATTCAATAAAATATGACTATGAAAGAGCACATTTTCGAAAAATCAACATCTAAACTCAAAACATACTTTTATCGTACTGATTTCCCTCAATTTTTAATTTTAATCGTTTTATGGGTTGTATTATAAACCGAAAATTATAAAATTATGAATATATTCAATTATTTTAAGAAAAAAAATAAATAAATAATGAAATTATTTTTTTTGTCTGTTTTATATTTAAATATCTAAAGAAAATCCTCATAGTGATACAAATACCCTGTGAATCCAATATTGTTTAGGAGATAGGCAATAACGGTTAGGGTGAGGTTTAGGTTTAGATTTTCGGGGGTTAGGTTTGGGGTTTGTTAGTTCAGGTTTGGATTTTTGATTTTTTTTTAAACTGAACTGATATTTACATGGTTTACATGGTGTCGTCTTATATGGTGTTGATTGTGTGTATTGTGTTTACTTTTCACTTGATTTATTACCTCAGTAAACTTTGACTTTATGGTCTCAGTTGCTAGTTTCAAGTCTTCTTCATTACACTTAGTACATCATGGCCCCTTTTAGCGTAAAACAGACCATAAAGCAGGGAATGCTGCAGGGCGTGGCTACCTGGTGATTGACAGGTCGCTACCACAGCGCGTTACTGCCTCATCTGCGTTTTCGTCTTTAACCCCTTAAGTGTGTTTTCAGTTCATGGAAGTTAATTGAAAACATATTGGTCCCTAAAAATATCAGAGTTTTGGTAAAACTTAGCCACTCCCTCTTGTGTCACTTCTGGTTGCAAAAAACCAAGATGGCGACCATCTTGAGACTTCAAATGAATAGTCCACAAATCAATGGGTGACATCACGGTTACTGTTGTGTAAAGTCTATGACTGGGGGCTCCATGCACATTTTGGTTCATTTATTAGTTCCCGACCAGATTAACAAACTTTCTGTTGCAGCTGTTACATAACTTTGCACCCTCCTTCTGGTCACATGGTCCTCCTGGTGATGTTGGGGGGACATAAACGAAAATACGACTTGTTCCACTTTGGATTTAATCCAACAAACAAACCGTCAAAAACGTACCCAGACCCTGTACTTCCAACGTGACAAGCCCTCGGGGAAGCTCTGCTCTCTCAGCCTGAACGCCACAGTGACTCACACAAGTGGTATTTAGTGGTTTAAATCAACACTCTGACCTCTTCACATGCAGTTCATAACGATTGTTCGTTTTCTGGAATATTTCACATTGAAATTCAGACCATATTTTACACACGGCACCAAAAACAAATCAAGTAACGAGAAGAAATATGGTAAATGTAATATATAAACCCTTAACATAGCAATAGATAGAGGTGAGTGTGAGGTACATAGAGGGTTGAATGTGTAAGGTGCTGCATTAGCAGTGCCATAAATGCTCATTATCTTGCAGGGAGATGCAACAGGGACACCTTGACAGACACCGTGATAAGAACATCAAATGAAAGGGCTTTGGGGCATGATTTGACTTTTCAGGATCAATAGACTCCAGTCTTCACTCTGAGGAATGTTGATCTCCTGTGTGTTCATTTCACTTATAAGACTTTATCTAGGTGAGAAACCCCTTCGATGTGTTTGTGAAAGTGTTAAAACAAGTGTTGAAGATGCTCCCTCCCCCCTGCACATACACACCTACCCATCCCGCTCAGCTCCCAGAGCTTGAAGAAGACCAGACCCCTTCCCCCAACCCGCTATGCCCCACCAGAGTGGACTCCTCTCCCCCCTTTACCCACCCCCTACCCTGCAGCTGGAGGTATCTGTTTCACAGGCCTCTGTAATGCGGGACCTGGGAGGATAAGGTTTCACAGGTACAAAAGTTTCCGCTTTAATCCTATCACACAGAGTGAGTGGTCAGGGCTCAGGGCTCCTGCATAATCCCGGGTTTATCCATTCAGATTGAGAACCAAGAGACCGAGACTATGCAAGAGAGGAAGAGATTACTGCCCATCTCTGATCTTTATTCAATCGATGTTTGCAGCGCAAACGGCGAGAGGGATCCCTCAATAGCAGATGCAGCTATTCCACACCTCAGTGCACACGGGAGCAGATCGGGAATAGATAGAGTTAAATCTCCTCCAGCAGCTGTTAAACAGTTTGACGGTCAGAATCGAGGTTAATGCATCAATAACAACGCCTTCATTCGTGTCCATGAAGAGCCTTTTGTTTCTTATCGCGGCTAAATAGGGACGACTAGAGATGCACAGTGCATTTAGTTATTTGGACATCAGGTAAAGTCGTGTTTTAGTATTTTGGATTTCTTTATTTAGTGGCTGCAGTCCGTCAGAGGTCAAACTGGGTCAACGATGAATTTCAAAGGGTGAGAAATAAAATGAGAGGGTCTCTAATGGCGGCTCTGTGCTGCGCTGTGAAGAGCTTATCAATCTCACAGCAGGCGTTTTTGCACTGAAACAGGCTTTGACGTGGCCTCCTCCGGAGACTACAACCTGCCCCGGCTTCACGCTGAGTCCCCGTCACAGCTGAAGGCTTGCATCAGGCTCCATCATGAATATTTTGTCAGGAGGCGTTTGGGTGACAGGTGAGGGAATACATTCAATAGACTAAAACAAACAAATGCATCGGAATAAGCAGATGGGGATGAATGCTTTGCACCCCAGAAGGCATGTTGGATTTCTCACACTTTTGCCTAAAATGCTTTTGATTCATCGCAGATGAATTTCCTCCGAAATCTAATCCATGTTCACGCTGACGACCACGGATTGCTGCATCCTTCCACGGGTCCCTTGAAGTGTGAGACTTGAAGGAAGAGTGGTTCTTTTGAAGGCAGGTAGAAGGCGTTGCGGGGCTGAGAGGTGCTGGAAAGGGCATGTCCAAACAGACTTTAGGCCCTGAGTGATGGGACACGGGAAACGGTAAGAGGACACCTTGTCCCCGCTCGCATGTCAACACAGTCATGTGAATCACAGCTGTGAGAGCGTCTCAAGATCCGGGAGACAATAGACGCCGACTCTCGGCAAGATCCATCTCAGCTTCTGCGGAGTCAGCGAGCTTTGTTTTTAAAACTGTTACTGTTTTGTTTTTAAACATCTTTTGAAATGAATTAAACAGATCTGTAATTATTGTTTATCTCTCATCAAGGCTTCTGTAAGTTGATCCCACAAGGAAGTGGATCCAGTTAAGATGCAATGCTTCACTGGAGTTCAAAGGGCTTCAAGTTAAGCGCTGCTTCTGTCAGGAGCCACCATTTAATGGAGGTGAGTAAAGTAATCCATTCATTCCACTGAATCAGAGGCGACCGCACCAGGAGGGTTGAAGTCATTTGGAAGAATAGAAATTATTTGATACTGAATATATTCACACTAACGTTTTGTAGGGAGTTTCCAGTGTCAGAGCTCCCTTTGGAGATATGAATTTTACTTTGCTTTCCTTCCTTTTGTCAGACCCTTTGACCGAAATCACAGATGATTTAAAAAAAAACAAGAAAATCCACTAAATCCTTTTCTCTTCTGTTCCTGTTTCAGTGGTTCGGGCTGTTTTTGCATTTCTGTCATCTCAGGGATAGAGGGCAGCAGAGATCAATGCATCCCCTGATGCCTCTTCACACTTTACTGAACCTCTCTCATGCCTCTTCGAATTTAACCTTTAGACCTTCAGTAAATCTGGAACATTAAATGATGAAAAAAAATACAGATAAAAGTCAAATTTATTGCCAAGTAAGTTATTCAAATACAATGAATTTGCCTTGGTGTTTGATGCATATAAACAACAATTATAATAACCCCCCAAAATATGAAGAAAAATAGAAAACACAAGAAAACCTTCATCTCACTTGCTTATTTACATTCACTTATTTCATTTCAGACACTAACACATAACAAAATGTAATTTGCTTTATGCATAGCTGTTTCTCCAGAAAGTCTCCATGAGCGATCAGTGTCACTGACTCCATCCTCTAATACATCATGATCTCCTTGGGCGCGTCCTCTGTCGGCCTCTGCTGTTCCCTCCGGTGCGTGTAGGCGGCGTGGTCGTACGCGTAGATCACAGCCACGGCGATCAGGGACAGCACCGTGTAAACGATGACCAGGTAGTATCCCAAGCTCATCTCTGAAGACTTGTTCCTCGTGTCTGCTAGGACTGAGCCGGCGGAGTGCTGCACCAGGTCCTCCGCCATGCTGGTGACGGTGAGGTTCACCACGAATATGATGAGGACCACGACGGACAAGCATGCTGCAGGAGGAAGAGGGATGGAAAGGGTGTTCCCAATGGCTTCATCGGTGCAATGCAAGAAAATAATTCTAACATTTCTGTGTCAGTTACCGCTGAGCGAGCTGCAGACGTAGACGCCGATGGGCCCCATGTAGGTCTCGTAAGGGTTGCTGACGCTGTTGTAGAGGGAGATAAGGATGCTGCAGGCGGAGCACAGCAGACACACGGCCAACAGGAGCACCGCCAACATGTGCATGACCACGGGGGTGCCTCCTGTTGCTATCAATTTAGGAATCACTGCACACACACACACACACACACACACACACACACACACACACAGTACAAGAACATTATGGTTATATCAGAGCTTACATGCATTATTCTAACCGAGCAGGCCTCAACTTTGTGAGAAGAAGAAGATTTAGGAATGTTCATAGTGATTATGTCTCATATTAAACAATCTGTCATATATATATGGTCACCTTTAAAGTTGGAATAATTTGCAAATGTCAAATGTTCAAAAAGATGCATTTAAATAGGAATAAACAGAGGATTGTGTCTGAAAATGAACTACTCCAACTTTATGGGTGACAGTGTATATTCTCTGATCCTCTCACAGGAAGAAATAGTGCCAATAAAACAGTTTATGATGGGCTTTTGATTATCCGGAGTCACAGAAAGAGGACCACTGCTTCTGGATCGACACGCTGCTGTTGGATGATGATTTCACTGAAAATGTCCAGTGCTCCAGGTTCGAGAGGGGAAACGGCTCGGCTATAGAGTCTATATGCGAGAAAGAGATCATATCTACCTTGAAATTTCTCCAGACCTCCAAACAAGGGGCAAAATTCTCTGTCCATGTTCCCGACAAAAAGATTCAGAGTGATCTCAGCGCTGCCGTTGGAGAAGCTACTTCCACTTCTCGTGCACTCCATGGTTGTCTTCGCCCACTGCCTCGACATGGAGAACCCCAGCGTCCCCACAGATGCGGAAGTAGCCAGCGCGCTGGACATGAAATACACAGCCTTCTGAGTGGAAGGCATGATCGCTGTATTCCAGTTGCACTAGCGAGAGTCTGAATCCCGGGTTCCTCTTTTCTAAAGCTCCGGTGAAGCCTCAGAAACGGATTAGGACCCTCTGATCCTCTGGAGATCCTGGGTATGAGCTACCTTCCTGGGCGGAGTTGACTGCGGGTCATATATTCTCCTGATTATGGCACTGACCTTTGGTCCCAAAAAGGAAAATAGATAGCTGGTTGTCATGGCAACTTCCTCAACAGATCAGACGTGACAACGGCGCTACATCTGGACTCAGACTGCAAAGGAAGAGCATATATGTATTCTGAATGTGGTGTTCAGGACACGTAAAAGACGCTCTGTTGTTCAGTGTCTACACACACACACACACACACCCTGTGGCGCATTTTGAGGTAACCATGTTGACGGTCTTGGATCCAAAGTCCTGATCTTGTAAAGTGCAGGGTCATAAAACTTAATGCAGATTAATTATTTACCCGTCTCGCTTAAGAAAAGTTACTGGAAGAGGAACGATCATCTGATCACACGTACGTGTCATCGGTGACGCACTGAGGCCGCGACGTGAGATGATTGGTCCCCGTTAATATTTATTTGAGACATTTATAACCACGAATAAAGACACACAGAAAACTGACCTCTGACCTCTAGAGGTGCGTCATCTTTCAGTGTTAACCAACTGGTTGGTGCTGCTGGTTTATGGCACAACATTTAAGACGAGGCAGGAAGAGAGCACTCTTGTTCCAGTTAGCTTCAAGACTTCCTGTTTCATGGAGAATCTCTTTATATTTGACCAATCTGCTTTGTCCTCTGTGTATTTACAGTTTTCTAAAAGTTCATGATTTTAGGGTTACATTTGAGTTATTTCCTACACGTTTGCAATACAGATTTAGAGGTTATAACATACATTACACATACAAACATTTTCTTATTTATTTAAAATGAAAACTTCCTCAAAGCCCTACAGAAAATGTTAAATATATATATATATATTTTTTTAATCTAGAACCTGTTTATGTGTTTGACATTGTGTATATTGTTTTATATTATTTAGGTAGAGGAAATGAAGAAGCACTGTTAGATTAGACTTTATTACAAATAATTATGCAATTTTTTTTACATGAAATGTATTAAATAAACTCATAATAATACACACAAATCATAATAATCAGCATGTTTTTTTATGGAGGCCCATTTTCACAACTTTCAGAAAAAAAAGAGAAATGTTCTCAAAATATTGACTCATCATCTCAAAATATTGACTTAGCATTTAAAAATAATGACATACTACACTAAGTCAATATTTTGAGATAATAAGTCAATATTTCCAGAAAGCGTGGCACAAATTGGCTTCCATAGACAATTGACCAAAAACAACATAAGAAGTTTTTATTCCAACGACAATTAAATAAATAAAAAATAATTCTAAAAGACACATTTGGCACAAAGTGGGTACAAAAAAAAAAAAAAAAAAAAAAAAAAAAGCGCACGCGCTGTAATAAAGCGCGTGGCCAGACTGTGTCTCCCTTTCTTCGCCGAACCGGGAGGAGGAAGGAGGAGGGCGGAGGGAGGGAAGGAAGGAGCCGTGTGTGCTCGCTGACAGCCGCTTGTGTTATGTTGGAGTAAACACAAACTCCTCCTTCCCCCGGTGACAGGCGGCAACGCCGAAGCGTCGCCTCGCCTTTCCTACACCATCTGCGCTCGGGACTTAATGTCGGTGCCAACACGGTGAGTGATACGCTTACTTTACGCTGCATCGCGCCGTCTTTCGCGTCTCGTTTGGCGGCAAAAAAAAAAAAAAAAAAAAACCTCCGTCGTTTTTTTCCTGTCTGACGGAAACGCCGTGTGTTACCTGCCCGTTACGCACACGCGGCGCACGGCTCATCTGTGCTTGAATTCCGGGAGCTCCGTGTTTGACAACCTGCGGGGAAGCGTGTCAGTGCGGGTTAGAGGGACGCACGTCTGGATCTCAACCTCCATCTACTCGTTAAACGCTGTTATTTTGGGGTTCCAGCGTTGTTTATGAGCTGCGGTCGGTGAACGGACTTCACACGCCACGGATGGATCCAGCTGGTTACTTGTGGCAGCGCTGCTGAGAGGTTGATTATATGCTTTGAAATGCTATAATCATTTGGATATGAATCCCCTGTGGGGGAAGGTCAGAGGTCAGGAGCAGAAACACCTCAGCGTCCTTGGAACAGATATTGGATCAGAATAGGAAAAGAGAAGTGAAATGAACCAAAGCACCACCAAGGTTGTGCCCTTATAAGACTTTAATGTCAGGAAACAGGAAACACACTCATAGTGTACTGTTGCTGTGATTCCCTGTTTTTAGTTCTGGTGCTTGTTGGGCCTGTATGGACAGATTCTGTGGGGTTTAAGGTGGCTGGACGATGGGGGAGAGATGCTGCTAAATCCAGTCTTGTGGTCTATCAGACAGGGAGGTGCTGCAGAGCCATCGAGTCTTCCCTCTCGGATCAACAGATGAGGAAAAAGAAGGAAAATTAAACTTTCTGTCTTCCTGATAAGCAATGACTCTGCAAAACAAGGGGATCAGCTTGCGTGCGTTGACAGGTTGCCGTGACGTCCAGTTTTTGCTAAACGATGATGAAGTCGGCGTCTTTAGGTTAAATATGTGACTTCTCTCACTCCGATGCTCAGCAGAGATCATCCTCCGTACAATCAACAGTCAACTATAGACCTTTACATGGCCATTCTGTTGCTAGGGCAACAGCTTTAGTCCAAGTTTGCTAAACGCAGAGGGGCTTTATTTTCATGTTGACATGTTTGCTGCATTAAACTCTTTTAGTTTCATATTCACGTAGCAGCCGTACTGTTTACACTGTAAACCCTGGGGATATGAATCATGGCAGTGAGGAAATCAACTGTATATCATGATGTATTTCACCCTGAGAAGGTGGAATGTTTATAGTGTATAAGTCTCTAAAAGAACAACAAAAAGCCTCAACAGGTTTGTAATTGTAGTAGCTGTTTTCAGCCTGCATTTAATTGAAAAATGTGTCCTCTTTTGCTTTTTTTTATAAATGTGAAAAGCCACATTGTAGTGCTGGTGAAAGGCGTGTTATTTGAACGTGGGGGCGTGCTGTGCGAGTCGGAACAGATGTGGTGATTTAATGAAATCCGCGGCAGGGGTGGGAGAGGAACGAGTTGCCCGTATATACCTGGAGTTTCTAACAGCTTGCCGGGTTTAAACCCTCCATCCGTCCGCCGCCTCTCACTAAGTCGTCTCGGAGAAAAACGCTCCAGATTCTGACTTTGAGCTGCAAAGACTTCACGCTGCGCTGTGCGCTCTCAGGCTGCAAACACATTAAACACCCTCATGCTTCACGGCGCGCTCTTTTTTTCTTCTCTCTCAAATAGGTGAAGAAAGGAACTAATTGGTTATGAAGTCATGACAATTAGGGGATGAGCCCGGTCTGACCACACAGCTTGATGGCGAGGAGGGGCTCATGAGTTCCACGTTGGGGGAACAGTCATAAGGTCTTACTCTTGGTACAAACGGCATGTTGTATCCAACCTGTTATTTTCCCGCCCGCCTTAGTGCGAGCTTGTTAAAGCGCATTAAGCTGCAGCGTGTTGCAACCATAGGCTTGTTTGTGCTTGCGGCTAGCGCTACAGAATGCAACGCCTGCAGTCATCCTTCGTATCTTGGCACCATGCTTCAATTATTTAGTAATGATGAAACGTAGTCATGCAGAGTGACGGGAGTTTAACCCTCGCTGAACCGTTTGCTTCAACACAGAGTCATGATTTAATGGAAGTGTTGTCCGGCGTGTATTGAATGTGATGGGGAACGGAGGCAAAACAGCCACTGAAGAAACCAGGGAAAGCAGAAACGGAGCATGTGACTGCTGTATTGCTTCCTGTTTGGAGGATGGGGATCTGGAAAGCCCCCCGCAGCCTCGCGGGACAGCTGGGACCTTGACGACACTCCGTTAGAGGACGCCATGTAGGCCGAGGACAAGCTACCTGCAGCCCACACACATCTGTGTTACGCCCGGGGGACCCGGCCTCGCCCTGTGATTGAGATGTGTACGATCTCAAGCTGTGCAGATTTGTGTTTGTTTACTGTCGGCTGTGTTCAAACCCCCCAGCTGGGCCACCGCAGCACCGAGAAACCGGCTGAGATCAAAGTTTCCCCCCCTTTTTTTTTCTGGATGCGTCAGAACTCACCCACCATCTGCTCAAAGGAGGCATTGTAAGTCGCTGTGAGATTACAGTCGAGGCTGAGTTAAAGCAATCAAAACCTTTCTGTAAAAGTGGAGTCGATTCATTGATTTACTTGAACTGTATCAGAAAGTCCCCTTTCAACCTGAAAGGCCAAACATATGATGACTCCGGGTCAAATGTGAGATTCTTGGTCTTACGATTTTTTTGGCCTGTCGCTCGGAGAAATCAAGACGTTTGATTGCAATATATTGCAGTTGGAAGTTGGAGTCTGCCGCACCCATTGTTAGCCGTCGTGGTCAAGTTAAATCCAGGGTGTGGCGAGAAAAAGGAAACGCTTGTGACCATGATGTGGCCTTGGATTGTGAGTTCAACCAAAGAGAGATTTCTGTGACCACCTGAGACCTGAACGGGTGGAAGTGTCCACTAATTGACTGACTTTTTCAGTCCTGATGCCAATGATTCCCAGCCTTCGGCTATCGTCTGATTCCGAGTACCTCTTCATCCCTAAAAGAAACATAATTAAGAGCAACAGAAATGTCTTTTGTCCCGGTATTCATCTTGTGACCCTTCAGATCTATCTCGGGACCCCTCAGGGGGATTCCGAACCCAATGTTGGGAAGTCAAGCCCTTCTGGTTTAAATAAGAGAATATGGCCCAGGGAAGTGCTGCATGATGTCACTCCACCACAGCTGCCCAGTTGTAATATGGGTGTATTCTCTCCTCCAGGCAACACATAGTTCCTCTATTGTATTTCTGTCAGTCGCTACATGAGAGCATTACAAAGTACACCACAAAGCTCTTAAAAGACACGTTTTGGGAGATTGAGCCGCTGACCTTGCAGTTGTTTTATGACTCTCCAAAGGGAGGGAAACACATTGTTGAAAACCTTTTAAGATCCGCTTCTTTTTTTTTTTTTTAGCTTGTAGAAATGGCAAAAGGCAAGCAGACTGCCAAATGTTGTTTGTTATAATCACATACTCAACTTAACATCAAATGCTTGTGGGGGCAGCGTGTTGACAGATGTGATTTTAGCATGATAACTCCTACTCAATTGAGCTCTGACTTTTTTTTTTTTTTTCTTTTTTAGGCCGAAATAACGGCAACCTAATTTGGTGACCTGCTCAGGGAAAGCAGGGTGGAGCCCAGAAGAGATTAACTCCCTGCGCTGTGTGGCCTGATTTTGTTTTTTTTTTAACTGAACTGAAAGCAAACATCTCTAACTCCGGCTGAAAATGTGTTCCAGTCCACTTTATTTTATCTGAATGAATGACTAGGAGAGGAAAAAACAAATATTAGGTTTTCTCTGGAAACCCAAGCCTAATAAGGCTTTGACAGCCAGGAAGAAAAAGAAATTATGCTATTGTGGATTTTCCTTGAAGGCAGCTTGTTTGATCTTGAATCTGAGATCTAGTCATCAGAAGTCACACCAACACATTCATAGATAGCTTGATGTTTTTGTCTTCCGGGCGTAAAAGATGACGTAAATCGTGTGAAACCGAGGCTCGCTATTGTACACGTGTTCAACTTCACGCAGGGAATTTCCTTTTTGTTGATGGAGCAATATACAACGTTCAGAGCGTTAATATAGCAGCAAACGACCATTTGCTAAGTAAAGATAGTGGAGTGATGTCCACGTAAGTAAGAGTGAAGTCTCTGACCCTCTGTTTGCGTTGTTATCCCAGCTTCTCCTTGCTTTGACATAGCTGGGCCGGCTGTGTACGCTTTTTGATGTATGTTAGCACTCCCCCTTCAAGTAAACACCGCTCTGTGCTCTGTCACCTTGTTTGCTGTAGTTTGTATCGTTAGCTAAAAGGCGTAATCTCAGTCTCCGTCCCAAACCCGATATCGTACACCTTTTGATTTTGGTGTAATCCCCCTTTTAAAATAGTGACCACAAACTGTGTTGAACTTTCTCGGATGCAAACATGTAACGTGGCTTTTTAATTTATTTGCGTGTGGCCGCGGGCGATGCCGCATATAGAAAGAGTGATTATCTCCCATCCGTTTCTGCAGCGTCGTAAACTTAGAAAGCCATCAAGGTGCATCAAGGTCCCACCTCAGTCTGGTGACTTATGTCGTCGGTCATCGTATGTTAATGTCGTACAAGCACATGCAGTGATTCCCCTCTGTGTGTGCCGCCTTAAAGTTTACAGACTCTTGAGGAACCGACCGATCGCGTTTGAGATGCGAGCTCGGCGTCACTGGAGTGTGAAGTAAAGAGTAAAATGTGTTTTTGCTGTGTAACTACAGAGGCTGTGTTGACATGGAGGAGTACGGCGTTAGATGAATCATGGATGCTTACTAAAGCAGCCCCGTTTCCTGTTCATTCTTTTCAAGGCCGCTGCACAGGGAGTCGTGTGTGTGATCATCGTGTCGGCCCTTCATTTTCATTGTGTTTTCGGTAACGTGATGCAGCTTGAAGGCTCTGGAGTAACTCCGGTACACACTTTCACACACGTACAATAGGCTCATTCAGAAAAGGATGGCTTATTTTATTTGATCATGGCGTCAAAGGAATATAGAGCGACTCCTTTGACACGCCACACAGAGGGGTAGTCTACTCTTCTTTTATTCATTCAAAGTCTCAATTGCTGCAAGGCTCCGTGTTTTTTTTAACATCGGTGTTCCTGCGTGTCATAATTAAAAGATCATTTTTTTTGTGGCTGATCTATTTCATTAAAAGCACCTTTTAACTTCTGACTCTTTGGGTTTATGGCGTTAAGGCCCTTATTTTGTGACTGTGATGAATGGGTGTAAATGAGTGCAGTAGGGTGCGGCGGTGAGTCAGGGGTTAGCCGACATGCCCCGCATGCTGATGGGCAAACGAGGCTCCGGCGAGCGCCAGAGAAAGTGTTAATGTATGGGGCGATAATCAGAGCTGTCCCAGGTGATATAAATGACCAAGGTTAAAGGCGGCCTGGATTCATGCGCCGCGCTGGAATAAAAAACCAGGGGGATGGACCTCGGGCGTGCTTCATCTTATCGATTCTTGTCTGTTTAAGGATTCAACTCCGGCCGCTGTGATGTAATGATGTCTATCTCCTCGTGGAAAACACAAAGAAATGGAAGGACGTCAACTATTACATGCAGTACTTGGCTTTCTTAGGCTGCAGATTGGAAAATAACTTGTATGATGAAGCTCAGAAGAAAGAAAATAGGATTAAATAGAGCTTGATGGAGAAAAATCTGCAGAATAAAATTGGGATATTGCTCAGTAACTCAATTTGAACTCTGAGTACCCCAAATGTCACATCTTTACTCGTGAAGGATATTAACAGCCGCTGTAATGACACCGTTTGAGTAATCCGGCGCTCCATGTTTATAATACTGATCAAAGATGCTCCAGATGTCAGCCCTCCAATAAAATCCTCACGTCTCATAACTGAGAAGCGCTCGGCGTTTGATTTACTCCCCAAACGAGTTGCATCGCCGCCTCCGTCCTGTTTACAGTGTCATCACGTCAAGATCTTTTTCCCCCCATCAGAAAACGAACCATCCGTACGACTCGGCGATAATAATTTTGAGTAGATAACAGGGCTCGGTCCTCTTTGGAGATTGGATTGATTCATCCGTGTAAGGAAACGCACGCCACGACCGTATCACACTGACCTTCAGCTCTGGATCCTTGTTTTCTCCGTTTCTATGTACGGTTTTCATGCTAATGACCAAAATCCAATGCTGCATGTTGACAATCATTGCAGCATTTGGTCGTACAATATGTTTTCCCACTGGGAAAGCCCACTGTTGACAATCACAAGGCTGAAGGCTTTTTTTCCTGAGCTCGGGCCAGAGACGATGCCAGATCCACGCCATCCGCTTCCACTGATGGGATGGAGTTTGAAGAAGCCAGCGGAGATTCGACCACGGAGACATATTTCATATTTTTTTAACAGAAGAACTGGTAATTGGATGACAATGCTATATGTGAAGGGCTCATTTTCATTCTCAAGAACGTCTATTGACTTTGAATGGAAATGGAATCATGTAAAGGAACTCTTTACTCCGTTAATAAGCTCTTTTTCATGAACGCACCACGAGTCCACATGTATTTGAGGATAATTGAGCAACGTGTGCCGAGAGCCCAGCTCCTCCTGCGTCCACCCACCCGTCCTCGGGCCGCTAAGAGAGAGAGAGAGAGCCAAGACGTGGAGGCAAATGAGGTTAGAGATCACGGAAATCACAATAATGATGTGTCCCAGGGCTGGATATCACACAGCGACTCTCTTTGTCGGCCCACGCGAGTCAGTGGGTGGCTCTTCACACAAGCGTCTTTTTCACTGCTGGTGAACTGCACACCCCCTCCTCCTTTCACCGTCTCTGCATCTAGAGCTGAGACGGAAGACAAATATACATTATGGGATATGTATTTTTAAAAGCGTGAGTCTGCGTCCCCCCCCTGTGGGTTTCCTCCCGTGTGCTGTTTCTTTGCGCAAAGACCAATTTGTTTTCCTGCTAGCGATTTAGCAAACTGGATGGCCTCGTTTGTGTTGTGTTGTTTTCTTATTAATAAATCACGCCACTTCCAGCTCTGCTGTCTTTGCGCTTTTGAAAGAACGCATTCAAATGCATTTATTATACCTGGTGATGGTATGCAGCTGTTTCAGTTGGAGGTGGGGGGAGTTGTACGTATGGAATTTGTCTGTAATTAGTGCCACATTTCCTTGTTTACCCTCAAAGTGTGATCTCGCTGGGCTTTTTCTCAAAAACTGGTGGGCAGTGACACATGAGAGATCCTCTTGTTTGCTGCAGAGAGGGAGAGGGAGAGAGGGAGAGGGGCCTCAACCAGAAGACAGGAAAGGATTTGATCATCAGATCTCCCCGGAGAGGGAAAACGCCTCTCTCTCTGAAGACACTCCCTCATTTGCAGGCTTTTTTTTTTACGAGCTAGCGCATAGATGTGGAGGCAGACAGTAGTGCTGCTGGCTTTGTGAGAAGCACAGCATGCTGGGTGTTTTGTTTGTGTTTTGATTTTTCCGAAGCGCTTTTAATACAAAATCCGACACGTGGAGCTCAGCTCTGTGATTCCTGTCCGACTTGGCCGGACGACAACAGGAAATAAGTAAAAAAAAGGCAGTGGGTTTGTTAGTGTGTTATCACATCCAGCAGCTGGACCTCAGAGGGAGAACGGTTAGCCGCTTAGTTAGCATTGAGTAAAAAAAAAAACGTATTAGTGCAGACGAGTTTGAGTCGGTCGCTGCTCGGCTGCAGCAGCAACGAGCAGTTTGGTGCTTGGATGCACTCTGGTCCAGCCGGGACTCCCGTGGCTCCGTGTGATTGTTTTCATTAGCGTGCCGGCTGGTAGCTTGACACTACCGGGGCCGCCGCCGCCGCTACAGCTGTTTCCACAAGCTCCCCAAAAAAATATGGAAGGCTTGTTTTTATAGCATCCACACCCATGTTCCTATCATATCAGCGTGGAGCCTCCAGGCCTCACATTTCACCCCACATTCCTGCTCCTGTGATTGGTTGTTGTCATAAATACGTAAGGGAAGGGGGGGGGGGGATTGGGTGTAAGCTGTGGAGGGGAAAATTAAGAGAAAGAGAACAAGACAAATTTCTTACACGTCTTTCATTTGCATGCATTCAATTAGGATTCTTTCAGGTCCTGCTGGGTGTTGGTGGCTCGGGCCGCTTCAAGAGAGCTTTATGTACGATTTTGTAAATTGGATGTCAGCGGGGTCTCTGTCACCGGCTCAGCTGTGGTTTCCGGGTTAGGTCGGGTTTAAACCTGTGCTGGCACGATGCACCCACCAGAAGCTGTGGTTTAAACTGCACCTGCAGTTTAGTCTCAACCTGGTTGCCGCTGTAGAAACCACTTCCCTGCATCTGAGCTTTGACTTTAATGCATTTAAGTTTAAGATCATAAAGTTTAAGGGCATTAAATATTAACGCCGGTTTCTGAATTGTGAAACGTGTTTGGCCGAGGGGAGTTTTTCAGGTAGGAAGTGACTCATTGGTGATGTCGAAAGAGAATTCATTATTAATGTTTAGTCTGGCACTGATCTTAATCTTAATAACAACCGTATCTATATCAAACGCGGTTCAGGGTCCAGGTCTGCCACAAGACCTGCTCATTTAACTTTTAAGAATTCAGGGCCTGAAGCGTTTGGCTCCTCCCCGTAAATAAAGGCCAAAAAACGTTAGAAATGGGATCAAATCATCGTTCTGGAACAGTATGTGGGCTGATTAGCCGGAGCGCACTCTGCTTTTGACCTTTCGACATCGATAGGTCGAATGATTTCCTGTCAACGCTGTATGATGCTCCAACTTTCAAAACAAAACAGTGCTTAACTCTCATTTGTAGTTCTCTAGTGTTCACTGATTTGCTCTAACTAATTGGGCTGAGTTGTTCCAAGTAGCTGCCTCAGGATGCGTTTGCAGACGGTTTGAATGCTTTTTAATCTAATGGCTGCATGCGTGATATCATGAGGAAAAATGAGGCTAAAGCTACATTTCCCAGACAAAACAAGTATAAAATCGACTATTATTTTGCCCGATTATGTTCCTGTTTAGGGGCTGATTAGCAGTTTTAACGTTAAAATAGAAAATAATTAGTAGTGCCCATACATAACCTGTGACTCCACAAAACGATGATCTCATTGGTTTCTTCATACTAGAGCAAACTCTTATAAACTCTGCATATTGCAAACATTTGCGTTAGATAAACACACTTTTTGACCATTCCTTACATTTTTTCTTCTTGCGTGTTTGGAATTCTGAACCAATCCCTTAGATTTTTTTAAAATATAGAGTGCTGAAGGGATAACTAGCACTTTTGCACTTCCTGCCACCACTCGAGGTCAGGGAGGTTTTGTTTTTTAGGTTAGATGCCTAGAATAAGGTCTATTGCCTACTATGTATTGTTTGCCTGCCAGGTCAAAAAACATTTCAATGTACAGGATGACAAAGCGTTTTCTGAACAAATGACAATAAAACACTAAAATATTATATATATCTTTTTTTTTTTCATGGCATCATGTCTCACAGGCCTGCCTAGTTACTGTTGCTAAGCTATGATTGGACAATGGGGAAGGGCTTCATTTCTGTCAACTGGAATCTCGTTTGAGACCTCACATGCAGCTATAGATTCATAATGATGTTTGCTCTAATGACGAGCAGCGATTCCACTCAACGAGGGCGCCATGAGATCGTTGGCGCCTGTAGCCCCGCCGCTTGGAATGGTTTTTGCTTCGCCGAGCGAAGATGCGTCTAATTAAGTTCATTAGAGCCAGCCGTCTCAACAACTAATTGCTTTTTACATTTTTCCCTCGACGTTGATTTCCCCCTAATATGTCTGCCATTAAATTACTGCAGGTGTCTTGTAGAATTATGTTTTTTTACATGAGGAATAACGGCTTGTTTACGTGTTTGAATCTGCATCAGTCGTCACTGGAGGTGACCGTGAGGAATGTGTGTCCTGTATGAAAAACCAGTTTCTTTAATCCGTGGGGCCTTTTCAGTGGTTTCCTCTCCTTTTTGATGGGGTTACAGCCGACTAGGGAGAAAAAAAAGCTGGAGTGAATTCTAACAGCCTCTCTCTGAGCCACGTCAGCTGATTGGCATCTATTCTGATGTCATTTGTTTTCGTGGGCCAAGGACAGGTCACGCTGGCTGATCTGTATTCCTTCTCTCTCCCTACTCACCCCCGGTCTTCAGATCTTCCTTTCTTCACTTCTGGTCCTCCATAACACGTTTTTCTTGGGAATGATGGTAGAATATCGGTTTCTTTAATCTCATAAAATATGATGCCTGAGATAACGCTGTTCCCTGCAGCCACGGGTCACGTGTGAAGCCATAAGAAAGGAAGATTGGTGCTGTTAAGAATCGCATAAAACTGCATTTAATTGAATTAACAACTAAATTACTGTATTAAATTTCCTTAAAAATGAGCCGAGGATATGTTAAGATTTAAGATTGGATAAGCCATTTGTTTAGCAGTAAAGTGCTTTTCGTATCTCCATTCTATTAAAATCAGTTTTTTCCCACATTATAAAAGAAATATCTTTAAAAATGTTCAGCCCAGAGACTGTGTTGACATCCAAACTACATAAATGGGCTAATTGGAGTTGGTGTTGGAGTGGTAATCTGACAAATCCAGTGTGATTCTGGGGGATTCTGGGGGATCTTGTGCCTCTCTATGGGCTGCCGGGCCTGCCGCTTGTCTAATCACTCCTGACCCTATTAGAAATGAGTCCTCCTTTGTTCCCGCGCGGCGCTGTCAGTTCTCGGGGAACAAAAAGTGCCATTGTCTTTCTTTGCCGGGGCCGGGATAGAAGTAATCTGTGGCCGTGGAGCCGCCTCAGGATTGCCATAATCCAGATTCGGTATTAATGACAATCTAATCCGCACATTTTTTTGACCCTCTGGAGAGGCTGACATGGCATCTCCGTTGTTCGTTGCTTGTGTAATGTCACAACTGACGGGGGGGGGGGGGGGGTCTGCTGACGGTTTATGCCACGAAGGGAAGCAATATCCTGTTCAGATTTAGTTGCGTGCGCCAAGATGCTGCACTTGTCTGATAGCAGCGCAGACAATGCAGCTCTGTCATGCCGCTGGATTTGTCAGATGCATCCGCGGATTCACTATGAATTCAAAAACAGCTTTTTACTGATTGTTTTGTGTCGTATTTTGTTTTCCTTCTGAGATCAGTGTGGCTGTTTGCACGCCAAAGGGCCCACATGGGGGGTGGGGGTGGGGGGTGTTTGCTCGCCCATGCTTGACATGCAACGAGGGCAAATGACATGAACGGCAGAACGGTGAACCTCGACTGCGTGCACTCATGAGGGGTTCTTTTGTATGGACACAAAGTGATGCAGATGCAGACGAGTGGATGTGTGAAATCCATCACACAGCTGCTAGCTCGGCAACGTCCCCCCCCCCTCCTCCTCCAGACAAAGCCCTCCTACACCGTCTTATCTCCTCTCCTCAGAGCGCTGCACATGGCCCTTTTTGTTTACAGCTCTTTCCAATGATGCACACCAGTAACCCCCCCCCCCTATGACAGGTAACACAGGCCTCCACCTTTCATCCCTTTAGTGAGACCGATGCTTGAACTCCACTGTGTCGGCGCCGAGTCAGCTGTGAAATCGATGCGTGTCCACAGTCGTGTTTTCAATCTCGATTTCATAAAAAAATCACTGAATCACTGAAATGACAGGACGTGGAAAATGAAATTATTATTTGTATATCAATTACTCACCGGTGAATTTCCATTATTATTATGTGATTGGAAAAGCAGTCAGAGAAATGAAATATATTGTATAAAATACATTTTAAACGACTGGATAAACTTGAGTTTTGCTGTTAAAACCTGACTTCCTCTTCCATTTACTTGATCCAGGATGTTTAAATAACTATTATTGTAGTCATAACAAGCACTGGTTAATGACGGCACCGGTCCTGCATGCTTTAATGACATTTAAAATGCATCTCAGGATGCTTTAAAGGCTGTGGGAACTTTAATACTTTGTTCTTGTAACATTCCCAGATATATAAAGTATATAAAGGTGAAAGTTTTAACTATTTTTCACCCTCCAGGCGACTGCTTCCCACTTTTTCTGTTGACAAATTGCATAAAAAACGGATTCTATTCACAGCACACCGATCTGAACTTAAAAACCCTTCGGCTGGTATTTTCCAAGTTGTCCAAGCTTTTTTTCAGAAAACACGTTTTTGTGAGAAGCTTGTGTTTGGCTGTGAAAAGCCGCAGCTTAGTGTGGATTGAAGGCCCAGACGGAGGGAGGAAGACGTCTTTAGTTGACTCGCCGTGAGCTTGGTCGACAGTAATGTGGATATTAAGAAGATAAACGCTCGGCAGGATATCGCTGTGATATTTACTGTAACGCTGGTCTGATTTAGAGGCGACGGGGGGGGGGAGGAGGGCGTGGATGTCTCGGATCAATGGAAGCCGACGACGGAATCACAAACGGCGTGGGTTTATATCATGGTGATGAACTGTGAAGTGGTAAAGTTTGTGTAAATGTCATTAAAATGACACCGTGGTCCGCTGCTTGTTCGGTATTTGACCGTGTTTATCACAACACAGGACAGCGTCGCCCTCCGGTTTGCAGCCTTTAACGCATTTAACGATAAACTATAAATATCGTACCTCACCCGGATGTTTAAATCAATACCACCAGATATTAATCTCACCTGTCAATGTTTCCCCAGAACTCATTTGTCAGATTTCGTGGGCTTGGATTCATCGTCGCGATATCACGGCAAAGCCCCTTTTAAAACACACATAACATTATCTTGAATCAGCGGTATTCGGGGGGTTGCGTGCGACGAAAATCAATGGCGTTCGCGGCTCGAGTGCGACTCTCCATCCATCAGCCAGCTGACTGGAGCGGCTCCTGCAGATGATATGCTGAGTGGCCAATTTCCTGTTACCTGTAATAGATGGAGCCGGGGCTCGTCCCTCGGCTCAGCGGATCATGATTTCCCTCCGGGTCGCCGCACTCGGAAATAGATTAAAGAAACGCAGCGGGGCGTTTGCATCTGTTATCTGAGATGTTGTTTTTTTTTTTTTAGGAATATATTGAAATTGCGGTCATCGGATCTGCCCAGTCAGATCCCTTTTTGCCCTCCTGAGCGGCGGCCGGTGGCCTTCAGCGTGTTTCAGGTTACATGTCAGCAGAGTATTTACATGACTGCTTCCTGGAAGGAGGGCCGGGGGGTCGGCGGGGGTGCAACTTACCCCCCCTCTCTCTCTCTGATGACGAGATTACTGTATTTACTTAAGCCTGCAGATCGGCTGGAGCGATGCCTTTGAAGAGAAAAGATGACAAAGACGTTAAACCTCATTACCGTCGTGTTCGGTTGCTGCTGGATGTAACCCTGTAAATCATCCGTATCCTGTTGATTCTGGTTTCGCGGCGTTCCTCCTATGAGCTCCAACTTCCTGTCACAGAAATACTTTTTTTTTTTTTTTCCAAGACAGCATTTTTTGTGTGATGCGTCACTTTTAAGTCAAATAATCACAGCAAGCTCTGTCTTTTTTGCCACATTTGCTAAATCCATTAGCAAAAGTTTCAGGTACTTTTTAACGGAGCTCACTGATTGGTCGGAGACAAGCCTCGCTACATCCTGCATAAATAGCCAGGCTACCGCTCATATGACCTTGATTTGCTGAATCCACAAGGAAGTCTCTCCGTTTCATCCATCCAGCCTCGTGTTTTTCAATATTTATACCAAGAATGAGTCATTTTGAGCAAACTCACACTTGGCTTCGGACCGTTAGACACACCCACCATAAATGTTCTAGGTCATAGCACACAAATGTCCAATGTTCAGCGTGCCGTTTCCATCTCTAAGCTGGCTTAATATGCCACACGGCCGAGCCAGCGCGGAGCGAACCGTGACATCTGTGTTGGTGTCGTTGTCACACCGGACAGGAAGACGTTCCAACTCCTTCCCCTCTCCCCGTGGGTTCCCCTCTCTCCTGTGGGCTTTATAGCCAGTTTTAATGCGAGTGGGCGGAGGTAGTCCGTCCTTTTCGGCCTCTCTATCTCTGTCTAGTTCTCACAGTCCAGCTAATTTTATACCCGCCGCGTTCGGCTGTAAAGAGTTCACACACAGGATATGATGAATCGTCTCGCTTCCTGCGTCAGTTTCAAGATGCAAGAGAGTATCAATTCTCATCCCACCAGCTTTTTTTTATTGTTTTGATGTGTGTGTGTGTGTGTGTGTGTGTGTGTGTGTGTGTGTGTTAATCTTAACCAATAGACAGCCTGACCTCACATTACTTCACAGTCTAGATCGGTGTTTTGGATTTCTCATTCTTTGGCAGTCGTCGTGTGAGAGAAGCGGAGGCGACCGCGGCTCTCTCACCGGCGTGTGAAACATCTCCGTTCCCAGACACGGCTGTGCAGACAGACAAGACATGTAGCCTTGGGCTGCAGCCAGACACACACACACACACACACACACACACACACACACACTAAAAGCTGGAGAAATACTCTCTTTTTTATAGGTGTACATGTTTCTTATGTCTCTATATGTCCTGGAGTACCTCTGTTTCTCTATAAATATTCACCAGGGTGGGTTTGTGGAGTTTAAGGGTTGCAGGGAATCTTCGGTTTGGGGGGGCGCTTGTTTAATCTAACCCCCGTTCCGTCTGAGCAGCTCCCAGGTGGGAGAATAAGCCTTAGGAGAGAGACGCCTCCACTGAAGGGATGCACATCGGATTGTGGGTTGGAAGGCTGAATAATTTTGGTTTTGCTCTTTATAATGAACTGAGGATTTCATTTTTTTTTTTTTAAAGCTGCTGGAAATGCACGTTTGCATGTTCACCTTCGTTTAGCATGTTAGCACAAACATTGGGAATTAGCACCAATTCCCTAATAGGAAGGGTTTTTTTCACGACTTTGTCGTCTTCAGGTGCCGTTTTCTTCTATTCTTGATGGACTTTTCCTTTGTTCCATCACTCTGCCGGTTATTGATCGGGACAAAAGAGCCACAGGTGAGCTTTAAATGAGGGTTTTCATTTAGCTGCCCTCTACATGAATAACACAATCGATGCAGTCTGTCACACGCAGTCTGTCGGTAAATGATCCAATCTTGTCTGGGCCCCTTTAAGGAAATTTCCAGATATTTGATTATAGCAGTGATGGCCAAGTTTTAGAAGAACTGCTATACGATATTATCAGAGCCTGTTTTGGCGACGGTCCACGCGGTGCTGCATGGCGGACCTGGATGCCAAGATACGCCGGTCCGTCCCCTCGTTCTGGTCCGTTAAGCTCACAACGTGTGGACGGCTCGCCGAGGACACGGCTCTATTCAGATCCGATCACGGAGCCACAAACACGCCTTGCTATCCTGCAGCGCCATTTATTATGGTTTCCTGCTGCTGCGGTTTTCATCTTGGGGGCTGATTTCAAGTCCCTTTCAGGTTTGTTTCTTGTAAACAACATAAATCACAATGAGCCTCGCCACTTCTGTCACTTCTACATCTCTCTAACAGCGACTCCTCAGAGCGAGCGCTACACTGCTGCTGCCCAGTTCTAATTAGCATTAAACACGTAACACCGCCTTATTGCTGTATAGCCAGGCTTATTATTTTCCCTTTTTTTTTGCACATTTAGAAAATAGTTTTCTCATATTTTGAGGATTATCCTGATAGCTATTAAAACAGCAGTATTTAATTGCAGCGTCTAAACACAGATTGCACATTTTTCTTCATATAATAATAATAATGAGGCCTGAGAAATTAAAATGATCCATTATTAAAAAAAGCAAAGATGGTGGTGGAGAAATAAGATTTTGTTCTGCTTCCCTTTCTTTCCTTTCATCTCGTGACCTTTTTGAGAATGACCTCCGTAGAGGACTGAGCTGTTTATGGAACAGTGGCAGATCAGAGAGGACATCTGTAGACCGATGGGTCCCCGATCACGACCGAGATGGCTCCCAAGCAAAGTGACATATCTCTCTCTCTCTCTCTCTCTCTCTCCTTTTCTTCTCTGGCTGTGTTTATAGCAGCGGTTTGCCCTCGAAGCTTATCTCTATAAATGGATTTGTGTTTCTGCGCTCTGAGATCTCGGTGTGATGTTCTAATCTGATTGACCCAAACTCCAGAGAGGTGGACGAGTCCGCCAAGTGTGTGTGTGTGTGTGTGTGTGTGTGTGTGTGTGTGTGTGTGTGTGTGTGTGTGTGTGTGTGTGTGTGTGTGTGTGTGTGTGTGTGTGTGTGTGTGTGTGGTGTGTGTGTGTGTGCGCGTGTGTGTGTGTGTGTGTGTGTGTGTGTGCGTGTGTGCGTGTGTGTGAGGTATCCAGCCGTCTTCGAGCTGCTATTTTGCTATGTATTTTCAGCTTGTCAGGGGAAATAAATGTTTGTGTTACACGTGCAGAACTCCACAATCTACTTCACCCTTTGATGAAGCACACAGATATACAGATATATAGATATATAAAATATATCTACACACACAGACCCCGAGTATCTGGCCTGCCAGAGAGCAGCTGCAGCGCCGGAGATTATTTGTCATATCTTTGTGTGTGTGTGTTTGTTTGTGTGTGCGTTGCCGTGGAGATCTCTTCAGGTTTGTTCATTTCGAATGTGACGTGAATGTTCCCTGCACGTTTTTAATGCCGCGTGCGCGTGTGTGTGTGTGTGTGCGTGTGTGTGTGTGTGTATGGCTGTGAGCAAGTGATGGGCTGATAGCTGTAGGCCGTCGCCAAGGGCAACCCTGTTCATACACAATACTGACAGAGCTCCCTAAACATAAACCCGATTATGTTATTGATAAGGAAATGGTGCGTTTTCAGGTAAAAACCTGTAATACCCGTAACATTTTTCGGACTATCAGCTGTCTTTTCTTACTTTTTTCAGGCCCTGTATCATGTCTCCAGCTTGTTCCACACACAGAAAGGACGGATCCTTTAAACAGACAAACTCCTCCTCGGCTTTTATGCGTTGCTGTGTGTTTTTCCTCCCAGAGCCCGATGCTCTGCATCCGATTGCATTACAGGAAAGGTTCTTCTATTATTCAGCAGTTTGCTTGATCTGATTCCACACTGTCAGAAGTCGTATCATTTATTTATGCACTTTGAGGTGATATGTGATTTTGAAACGCTCCCTCGCAGCGCTTTCCAGGAACTCAAGTGTAAATTGCAAACTATATTACGCGGGATTACTCTTTTTCTCACTCTATTGGACCTTCTGAGCACGGACTCGTGAGATCGTGCCATTATTTGGCTGTCATGACGATCCTCCAGCATGACAACTCATTTTCCAGGATGTCACAGAGCAACGTTTCATTGAGCTCCAGGAGGAGGAGGGGGTGAAGACGTGGAGGGCTGTAGGTGATCCGACCGCTCATTCATCTACAGGAGAGAGAGAGAGAACCCCCCCTCCACTCCTCCTTTTGCTCGGCTAGACGAGAACGTTGCCATAGAAACCACTCGGCATGCTCCCCGCCGCTGGCAGGTGAAAACCTCATATCTCCAGAAGTTGCAAGAGTAGAAAAACACACAGCATTTGAGTTTTTTTTTTTTTTTTTTTTTGTGGTTTTAAAAAATGATTTAATATTTTTCCAAAAAATGTTATCGCGGCCCATTTGAAGTTTTCTCCCTTTGAACTGTACTTACGAGGTTTCCACATGGAAACGCTGCCTCTGGATTCTTTGGCTGCTCAGCGTTCCCAGGTAGATAAATCGTGCTCCTTGCCCCCCCCCCCCCCCTTCCCTCCCTGTTTCAGGCCTCCTGCGGGTAAAAGGATTATATATTAGATGGCACCAACCTGCAATCTCTACTACAGTTTACACACAGTATGTGTACCAGCATTTTCCTTGAACAAATAGACAGAAAAAAAAGAAGAAAAAAAGCAGACATTGACACATAATCTAACTCTCCCTGGGATCATAATAAATATGTTGGAAAACGAGACAGGAAAATGTAAATATCAGGGTAGATTTATGAATCAGGGGAAGCTTCTTTTTGTTTTAAATGATAGTGTCTGCTGGATTTGGAAGACTCATTTGCATCATAGGCCCCCCAAAACTGAACTCATTTGACTCTTGCCTCTCTAACTCAAAAGTAATTTGCTCACCATGGTAACACTTCGTGACCATCTGCATGTCGCCGTCTCTGACTTCTCCAGCGTTCCGTCCGGCGATGAGGACACGATGTTCATTCTTCCTTCGGTTTTTCCCTCAAAGCCTCGCCATGTGTGAAGGGTATAGAGGATGTATGTGCTGTTTGGTCTCCTCATTACTCCTCCGTTTGAGGAAGCCGTCCTCTCCTCTTAACTGCCCTCTCATCTTCTTGCTACATCGTCGTTTCTGCTCTAGACAGGAATTGCATCACACCGTCCTTCCCACAACCGTCTCTGCCGCGTTGTTAACCATCTGACATGACCTCTGTTTTGCTCTCCGTTCAAACAAAGGTGGTGATCAGCGTTCCCGTTAACGGTGCCGGGCCGGCTGCAGCTTGGTGAGTGTGGAAGTGGAGCGCTGAGACCACCGCAGCCTGAATCCAGGGGGTCGGACCTCATCCTCCCCCCCACGTCCAGCTTCTGTCCAAACTTAAAGGCAACGACAATGTGACTACTGGACTCTGTCAGAACCATGTGACCTGCTGTTATGGATCTGAGAATCGGCACACATTGAATCAAGACTCATCCAGGTAATTTGGCCTTGTATAACTTTTATATATAAATATATATCTTCGTATATGTTTTTATCACAAGTTCCTGGCATATTTGTTGCCATTCACCCGCTTCCTCAATCTGGCGAGTTGTTGGTAAAAAAGGGCCAAGAAACAGGAAGTTGGACAGTCGGGTGAAACGGTGAGAACGGAGGACTGCTCTGCAGTAAAAGCACCATTAACTTGACCGCGTGCATGCAGCAGCTGTTTGGGGTATAAGATGGTATGATTTGCATTCTTTCACACGTTTTTTTTTTGTGTGCATGTATTTGGAACCTGATTAAGGCATTATCGTTGAATGGATCATCTTGCTTTAGCATATAAAAAAATGTGTTTTTATTTATTTATTACTTGAAACTTAAGCTATCGCTGTAATTAAGACTGAAGACGTACAGGTTTCACTGTGTTTGGGTGCGACGGGGAAACTAAAGCAGACGGAGAGGGAACTCAAATCCAGACAAAAACCAGATGAGTGTTTCATCAAGACGGCTCGTTCTCGATTTGTAGTCGCCGTCATCATCTGAGGTCACCGGGGCTTTCCGAGTTAGATCTGTCGAATTACACACACACACACACACACACACACACACACACACGGCCTGTAAATTTGACTACAGATTCACTCTTCTGTTATTACAACCCATGCTGAATGGCTAATAAGAGGTTTTATAACTGTGAAAGCCTCTCAACAGGCATATCCGACCTTCTCTTGTATTTTCTTCTTGTGTTTGTTCTTGTTTTGGTCCCCACTAAGCTGTTTAATGACTTTTGGTGTTGTTGTGGGAAAAAATGAAGGAATGAAGGAAACCCGGTCGATGGAGAAACGGGGGAAAACAAAGCCCGAAGTCTAAGACGGAAGGAAAGAGAAAGGAGAGGAGACTGTTTGTGTTAAAATGCGTGTCTCGCTCATTGTCTGTCCGTGTGTTCGTATCTTATCCAGGGTTTTTTTGTTGTCAGGAGTGTGTGGCGTTCTTGTTCCCGTTTCCGCTCCGGAGCGGAGCGCTGCAGGAAAGGCTGGCTGGCTGGTTGGCTGGTTGGCTGGCTGCACAGGAAAGGAAACGGTCTCTATCAAACAGCAGATGGAGGACAGCATGTGCTTACGTTGCAGAAACACACACACACACGTATACACACATGCAGTCCCACACACACATTCGGTGCGAGCGTCTTAGACCCAGAGTGTGACCCAGATCACACGTTGCAGTTGTAAGTAAGCCGTGGAGAATCTGGGGTTTTTATAGAGGACGCTCTGACATTTCCCTGCACTTTTTTAGAAATGTTTTCACAATAGCAAAGGAATTTTCTTTTCCTCCTGGAAGGTTGTTTTGCCCTCTTGACTTTTCCCAGAGCTCCTCCTCCCCCCATAAACCTATTTACACTTTACATAGTGCTGCAGTCCTTCAACCTTCAAATCTCTGTTCGCCTCGAGAAAACTCACGGTTATGTAAGGTATGGAGTTGACTTTGAAAGACTGCTTCAACCTTCTTCTCTCGAAACTGACAAATGTCTCACTTGACGTCTGCAGTTTGGTTCTCGTTCTTGGAACCGGTGAGATTTTGACGCTTGTGGACTTCAGGTCAAACCCATTTGTCTGTGAGATTCAGCTCCTCTTCCTCCTGCATGTTGTCTGCCCATGATTTCTGCCCGTCATTCCTCTTGTCAGTAGTTGTCCGCGGCGGGCGGCCCGGGCCTCTCCCTGCGTCTCTCTGAGCTTTTTGTCGGTGGCGTGTGAGGACTGGATGTTGCATTTCCTTTTTTTCTCAAGAGAGCAGCGAGTTCTCCCACATCGCCATTCGCTCTCCATATGGTGCGTGCGTGTCCTTTCTCCTTCGTGCAACAAGCCTGCTTATTGGAGAACGGACAATGAGGCTCACTATGGTTCCCAAGGCCTCGCTGAATGACTCATATTCCTATAGAATTCAAAAGAGCAAACAACGGGGTTACACAACCTTAATCAACAAAGTGCTGCCGCTCCATATTGTGCTCCGCGGTGGGGCTGTGGAAAAAAAAAGGGGATGTGAAAAAAAAAAAGTGTTAGACTGTGGGTTTCAGTCTTGGTAACATAATTACTGTGCTACCACTTCCTGTTTCTCCTAGGTGGCAGGCTACTGTTAGAATTGGCAATTACTGTGAGTCTGGACCTCGCCGTTTGTCAAATCTGTTGTCGCGTTAACGGGGGGTTGTTGTTCCGGAAGATGAAGTGCGATGCTGCGGTTTTTGCTTTGGAAACTGGAGCTGTAAAATGTTTGGGGACGTGTCGAATAAAAAACCTCACATCCCTTTTTTTTTAAAAAAAGACTCACAGGAGGAGTTTGATTGTGAGCAGAGGGGCGAGCAGCGGAGGCGGTTCTCCCCGTCCTCCCCAGCGTGGGCCCGTTCACTTATCCCTTCTGGTCCCACATCGCTCCTCTCCTCCTCTTCTCCTCCCCTCAGAATCAAGTGGCTTTTTGTTCTCCGGCAGCAGTGCTCATCACTTGTTTCTCCACCGCCGCCCTCCCCCGTCCTCCTCTCGGGGAATGAAAGGAGATGTTTTTGGGGGGTCTGTGGTTATCTCTGTCTCTCGGTCTGGAAACGGGGGTTCTATATGCATGACCCACACCTTCTCTGTCTCTGTTTCGCCCCTCGTCTCTGCGTCAGCGCTGATGTCAAATAAATCTCACGCTAGTAGAAACAGCTTTGCGGATGGTCATCATTACAGGCACTGACACTGCCATTTATTCTAATTCCTTTTGAGTGAAGTCGGTTTTTTCGTTGTCCCACAGGATTTCTCAATGGCCTGTTATTTCTACGCTTGAATGACGAGACATAAAAAAACGAGCCACGCGTTCTCCGGGGGGGGAGGGAGTGTGGTCGGTCCTAATGCTCTCTGGAACCAGGCTCCCAGATGCCCTCTGAGTCAGCCGTTATGATTCCTGCATGGAGCGACATTCTAATCTGTTTAATCCTTTTTTTTTTTTTTATTGACCATTAGAAAGTTTCTGAAAAGGGCCTCTGATGGATTTGCGGTCGGCTAAAGGAGGTGATTTACCCATAATGTGACCGCCAGTCATCATCTTTTGTTTATTGTTTCAGATTTATTCTGACGTGTGAGCTTAGAATCGGAACGGATGCGGTCGCTGAATGGCTGTTGAAATGAAATAAGTTGCTAAACACGGTTGACTTTTTGTTGTTTTTGCCTGCTTCTATTTGATAAAGGTAGACTCCAGTTGGGAGTAGTTGTTTGATGGCTGCTACATGCATTTTCAGGGGACTACTTTCTGAGTTTTTTATTTTTTGCTGTTGTTTTTTAGCCACAAAGTACATGAGATGATTTCTGTTCAAAGCAGTCTTGTTGTGGAGTTTCCAAATATCTATAATTATGACAGCCATTCATGCTTTTTACCATTTGAAGAATGCATCATACACTTCAAACAGGACCCTGCTCTCATATGCAGTAACCTAAAAACCTCATTAGTTCACCACTGTACAGCATGCCGCATGTTTGTCCTCCTCTTAATAGCCCTACAAGTTAAGTAGTACATTCCCATACATCACCTCCCTGACAGGCTACCGGTCTTCTCTCCCTCTTCCCCCTGCACGTCCCTCACACTAATACCTGCTTATAGCGCGGTACCTGTAATCACAGAGCGACCGGGTGATAATGAGAAGTGTCACATCGGCGGTTCGGTCATTTCCAGCCCAGCTGCTGAGCATTACGCCGGCTACATCGCCGGCTCTGATTCCAGGCCCATAATTGCTTTGCCTTCTGAATAATTGAAAGATGGGAGGAGGTAAATCCCCGAGGTGTCAAGGTGTGAGAAAGATGGATGCCTCGGTGTCCAACGCTGTCAGCTCTGGAGGTGTAAGGGGGCCAGGTGGACATGATGACACCCTCAAGGGGAGATTGCCCTCCACCCCCACCCCCACCCCCACACGTGTGATGGACCACTAGTAGAATGATTTCTGGCAGGGTGGTCCTCCAACGGCGCACTGGCACATGTGTTTTCCTTGGATCCCTTGCTGAAGCGTTTGTAGATTTGTGGGTAAGTGTGTGTGTGTGTGTGTGTGTGTGTGCGTGTGCGTGTGTGTGTGTGTGTTTCAGGCCAAGAAGCGATGCAGTGTGGGCTTTGCATGCCAGTTATTAGCAGATTTAGGGGGAAGAAACGTACGCATGTGGTGTGTTTGTGCGGGCGTGTAAATCCGCGGCTCACTTATAAAGACCTGCTGGCTCCTTTACTGTGTGTGTGTGTGTGTGTGTGTGTGTGTGTGTGTGTGTGTCTGAGCTCAGATGTGGCTTTTTGCAAGTGCAGACGACAGGCGGGGAGTAAATATTTACTACCAATTACTCTCTGAGTTTCCAGAACGTGACAGTAGCAGTTTTTTTAAATGCTACGGACGCCAACGACATTAACTCGCGCGCTCTAAACGAGAGCTGCTCTCAAATGTTACGACTGGAATGTTTTTAAGAGGATTATCAATAATCGCTTCTCATCGAGCACCGTGTTATTTTTAACTAATATGCAGCAGCTAAAAAGCCCTTATTGCCAGTGAGGACTACTCTAATGGCGGTGCTTTCAGGGTCACACACAGTAGCCGTGCCCTGTGTTGCGAGTCAACAGGATGTTATGGCCTGAACCTGGCAAACGACCACAGCTTTGTCTCTCCCTCTTCTCTTATTCAGTTCTCCTGCATGCAAACGTAACACCAGCTTACATGAAGCACAAGAGCATTTTCTCACGCCGTTCCGGGCCGAGATGCTGCGTTTTGTTCCCAGAGAGGTGCAGGGCTGACACTGCAGAGCGGAGCCAGCAGGTCTCCGAGGTCATTACCACTGCCACAGCGTCTGGGCGCCCCTGGGAGGGAGGCGGGAGTTGATTGATGACAATGCTGGGAGGAGTGCAGGGAGGGGAGGAGCCCGGATTGGCAAGAGAGCAGTGCTGCAGAGTTGTTACTGTGTAAAGGTTCACTGTAGATACTGTGTGAGATACTGCGAGTGTGACACAGTAGTACAGCTCCGCCTGATAACGGCAGTTTTTTTCATTTGTCTCAATTATTATATTATATGCAGGATTTTTAAAGCAGCGATTGATAGATTTTAGGACTCTCAGTCTGCAGTTTTCTCTTTTAATACCCGATGAAGCCGATTGTGCTCGACATCCCACAGGTGCCACGTTGGTGGGGTCAGGTTACCATGGGAACACCTTGTGAAGAACAGTGGTATGTGTAACAAATTTACATTTCCACAGTACTTCTTAAACGACTCCAGAATGGATAAGGAGAGATGTTTTAAGAAAGGAAAGGTCAAAATCAACGAGGAGATCTCCTGACTTTGGTTAGATAAAATGGGTCATGATGCAAAAAAGAGAGCACTGGATCCTACACTTCCCATAATGCAACTTTTTTGCTCTCTGTTAAATATGACCAACCACAGAATATAAGCTACATTTAAAAAAATCCTATAGAACAACAGGAAGACACATTTTCTGCACTATTTGTTGCCATGGTAACCAAACCCTCTAAATAAAATCTTCCACTTAATCAACACAGTGTAGCATCCCGTATCTCATGTTTCCCCCTGTCTCAATGCTATGCTAAGCTAACCCTCTAGTGGCTGTAGCTTCATATTAACGTGCGTTCTCTGCAAGAAAGCAACTAAGATTATTTCCCCGAATTTCAATGTATTCCCTTTAGTAGTTAAACAAAACATACACAATAATAAGATGTCTAATTTTGCTTTCTCAACAGTGAGTGGATCAGTTTTGGGCACAAACAAAAAGGTTGTTTTTAAACAAAACACGCGGAGCTGCACAGAAGGCTTTAGGTTATTGGCTGTTTTTCATCTATCTCGCCATCTTGCAGGTTTCAGTCATAAACAAATAAAAACCTTGTCGCCTAAAGGGTAAATAGTCTGGCAGCTTTTCTCCTCAGAGGACGCAGTGTACCTACTGCTCTCCGTCTCGCTGTCATGTCGCCCATACGCCCACCACCCATTTTCTGAATTCCCCAGCTGATGTATCTGAAGAGACAGAGCGACTCGGTGCCCAGAGAAACCACGTTCAGTGGAACTGACAGTGCTCTGTCCGCAGGAAGAAGCGTTCCCGTCCGAGGCAAAGACGGACGGTTTCTCCGTCTCATCTACTCATTGTAACGAGGCTAATTAGTGCGGCGATAGTGGGGAAGCTGCAAGGGTGTCATTAAGTCACTTTTCACAATCCAGACTGAGAGAATGACAGAGCAGGGAAGCACATCGAAAACAACAAGACAACAAAGAGGGGATAGCTCATCGACCAATGCAAAACGCCATCAGGGAAGAGCATTGATCAGCTCTCTGGTTCACAAACACAAGATTGGGTTCACACCAGTCAGAATTCCCACAATGCCTTTTGATTTTTGTGTTTAGAGCAAGGAATTACAGAAGCAAAGAGAGGGCTGTGTTGCCTGCCTGTGTGTTGTGATATGCTGATGTGTGTGTGTGTGTGTGTGTGTGTGTGTGTGTGTGTGGTTGTTTGCATGCTGTGAGGATTGCAGGTATTCAGAGGTGGCAGGTTGTAATCAGTGGAGACGGAGCCGTGAGTCACACGGTGCATACCGGGTGCTGGAGGTCTCCATGAGCACATGGCAGCAGCTGAGGTGTTGTCATGTACAGTATGCAGGCGGGGTGAGGTGGGGAAAAAAAAACTCAAAACCAAAAGAAATGAAAATGGCTGCTAGTGTGGAAGGCTGTCCACAGTTTAAATGATATAAAATTATATCTAAACAAAGTTTTTTATAACCATTTTTAACAACCGTTTGCTTGCAATCTTTAACTTGGATTGTGTAAATATTATAACAGCTTAATAATCACATGCAATCTACTGAAAGTCAATATGTTACATCTCTCTACTGCATCTCAGTCCGGAAACATAATAATGGGATTTCATAGAGAAAAAGACGATATTTGGAAGACCTCAATTTGTTTTGAATAACTCAGATTGCTGACGCTTCATTACATTGTGACAAAAAAGGCATCGCCTTACGGCACATATGGAGAAGAGAGGATTTTATCACTATATTATTGAACATATAACATGTGAGTAAATATCTCACTCACCACTGAAATAACGGGCCGATAGCCTGCCAGGACAATACCCTTCCCCAAGGCTATTTGCAAATGTCTCCTATCAGAAAAAATGAGGACGCCTAAGAACTTCCCCAAAGCTGACATCTCCCATGACCCATTTTCATTACAGCTGACTCGCTGCCGAGTGCTAAATGGAGAAAGGACAATGCACAGATGAGTGCACCAGAGTCTGACCCGAGCCCAATGACGAATACCAATCGTTTAATTAGAGACTTGTGGTCTTGGCTGGTTTACTCTAAGTGTGGAGAAGTAGAAGAGATTAGATACCCCCGAGGAATAGGAAGTAGTGATATTTATAGTTGTGCCCCCCCCTCCTCCTCCCATAAAAACGGAGGAAAGGAAGTTGACCAACTCCTCAGAGATGCTGAGCGGACCGTGGTCCCCAGAGGGAGAGTTGAGCCACACAGAGGTGATGGAGAGGGGGGGAAGAGGGAGCCAGGAAGTAGGAAGAAGCAACAGCACTTCACCACAAGACGCAGCCTCGGGGGGCAGCTATGAGCGGTCCGCTGGCCCACTCGCAGATAAACAAACAGACGCAGCATACATAAAAAAAAAAAAAAAATCCACTGCAGCTTGTGTAAGAGGAAAGTCCCGAACGGCACCGTGAGTGAAATTTCCACATCACAAAACCTCAAGTACACAGAGTCCTGCCCCGAGGATTCGCAAACTGTACGCGCACTAACCGGGCTCAATAACCTCCCCCTCATCCAGGCTCGTGACATTTGCAGAACGAGCCTTGAAGAAGGGAGGAGGGCTGGAGACGGAGGTGAGGAGGGCTGGAGACGGAGGGGTGGTGGTGGTGGTGGGGGGCTTCTCCTCTCCTCTCATTAGAATTCTCTCATCAGTCTTCCCACTGGAATGGAGGGACATGTCAGGGTTTATTAATCGCCCCAGGAATTATTATTGACCTGGACCTTCTGCTCTCTCTCTCTCTCGCTCTCTCTCTCTCTTTCCCTCTCTCTCTCGCTCGCCCCTGCTGCATTCGGTGTCTCTGCTCCGCTGCCTCCACATTCCTCCGGTGTCCTGTCTGGACACATTACAAGACACTGCGGCACAGCGTGGAGGCTTCAACACACAGTGTCTTCATTGACTATGCACTTGGCCTCGGCTCTCTTCTTCACCGCAGCTGCAAAGCACCAAACCAACACACACACACACACACACACACACACACCTGCAGCCTTGGGGAGACAAAGCACATTCTGCTCTGTTCATTTATAGGGTGATAGCAGCTCTGGTAGCGATTCGCTCGGATTCCAACTTTTGTGTTGAATGGAGAGAGAGAAAAAAAAAGTCCCTTTTTAAAAACTGCAATCTCAAGGCTTCATTGTTTTTCAAACGTTTTCCAGCTGATTTCAAGAGAAAAGGGGTGCGTAAATCAATGTGACGTGAAACGCATTCTGAATGCTCAAGCACCAGAATCGACCAGAGGTCCTTTTCTTTTTATTTATTTTTTTTATTATCCTCCCCTCCTCTGCTTTCTCCTCCTGGGGAGAGAACAGAGAATGATCAGAGTCACGGCTGAGACTTGTTGATGTGACTGCGTGTAAAGGGGGGGTGTTGGCATGTGTGTGGGATGTTATCAAAGCGAAGGGTGTGTGGGGGTGGGAGGTGGGGTGGCAAAGAGCGGAGGGTGGAGGTGTTAAGCCTCCCGCAGCCTGACTGTAGATTTCACTCCCCCATTATCGGATGCATCCAGTTGCGCGCGGCTTTGCCACTCATTCCTAGTTGGATATCAGCTGACGTCCAGGCCTCTTGTTGGCACGCGCGCGCGCGTGTGTGTGTGTGTGTGTTGTGATTTCTAACATAAAACACACTAACACCCTACACATGCCATGTCCTGGGAATCACACGGACGGCATGGCATCGCCACGGAAACAGCTGTTATCAGAGTGGCATTTACTCAAGTTCTCTTTGCTCAGTCTGGTAATGTGTGATTAAACGGCGTGTTATTGGAGTAGTAAGGAACATTGGGTTGTCATGGTGATATCGGTGAACACACACCCTTTTTTTTTTTTTTTTATAGACATTTTGATCATAAATGAATGTTTCCTTGGCCTGGATGTCCTTTGGATTTTTTTTCTCAATGGCCTCCTTGTGCCAGTCTTGGTTTTCATATATTGGAGGAGTGCGCCCCCACGTGGATGTGTTCGTCATTACACAGCGAGCCTTATGACAGGACTTATGTATGACCAGGATATGAGTGTGTTGTTCCATTGTGTCTCCGTGAACTCTGCACCGATGAGCACATTCCTGAAAGCAGCGGTCATGAATAAAAAAAAAAAAACAACATGCCTCAGATCTGTCAATAGGTTTTGTGTTCCCCCTTAAATGGCGATTATTCTCCAGCGGGCCGTGTTCACACTGACTCTTCTCTCGGTCACTAAATTTAATATCCGTCTTGGTGTTTTTGTTTTTCTGCAGCCACAATGGTTCCACTTCTGTTTTTGGTGGCAACCACGACAACATCCAATTCCACCGGCAATGGCAACCACACACAAGGTAAGGACAACAACCAGGGCGATGCACAACATGTCAGACAAAACAACACCGAATAAATTGCCCCGCGAATGGAATCCAATCGCCATCCACCGCAGTCATCGCTTTCCCCGGAGGTATGATTACGCGCCAGCGCATCTGCTTGATAATGGGCCTTTCTGCAGCCTTGTTATTACCCGATCACAATGAACTGCAGCCGCCCCGGACTGTAATTTACCGCTTTTTGTGCGTCTTTATAAACACGGCTAATAGCCGGCTGTGTGGCCGTGACTCTCGGCTCTCTACCATCCTCTCATTTTCAGTTTTTGAGCTGATACTTGTCTCTATTGACAAAATCCTGCAGAAGCCAGTTATCACATCAGGTTGGTGGACAGAAGAGAGCAGGGGGAGGTGCAGAGTATTGATTTCTTGTTTTTTTTCAGTTAATGCAATATGCATAGGAATGCAGTGGTGCATTTGCACACACACACTTGTCCTCCTCGCTCCCTCTTCCTGCTTCTTTGTCGACGGTGCTCCCTGACCCCCCGGCTCTGCCTCTCCTTCTTCCTCAGAAGACGTTACATCCCCCAGCCACCACATCCTTCTCACCGTGCTGGTCCTGTCCCTGCTGCTGATCATCATCGCGCTGCTGGCCTGGTACTTCCGCAGGTAAAATCTCCCACCCACCCTGCAAGGGCACCTCAGCCACCCACCCCTCCTCCACAGGCTTCGCCGACTGGCTGGGAGCCAGGCTTGAGGGGCAGAGCTCAGGGTGACAAACACTTCCTCCTTTAGTCATTGAGGGCGGAGCCCAGTCAGGAAGCGCTGTTAGCTGACTCCCTCTTGTGCTTCGAGAGCAGAGAGCAGGCAGCGAGGCTGTGACAGTAGACCGGCAACAGAAGAGCAAACTTTCCTCTCTACATCCAGACGAGAGAGCCGTCAGCTAATGAGAAAGGGTAGCTTCTCAAGTTTCAGATGGTAGGATGGATAGACATTTGTTTTTCATGGCTATCTAGAACATTTGGGAGATCTTAAGTATTCTGTAGCTCTGATTTGGAAATGTTGTTGTACTTATTTTACTGTGGTACCATTGAATCTTTATGTTTTCCCTCGTTTTATCGTGTGTGTTTTTCTGACAGGTTAAAAAACCAGAGAAAAGCAGTCGTCACAACAGTCGACAAGAAGATACCCAATGGCATCCTGGAGGAACAAGGTAACTTCATTGTAACTTGGTTGTAGACCAGGGTCGGGGTAGGTTGTGAGAGCGACAGCCAGAAGATGAGAATGTAAAGGAGAAACGTGAGAAAGACGTTTAAAAAGGAGGTGTAAAAAACGCCATCGGCTTCATGTTTATAACGTGTGAAGGTTTTTTTCTACCACTGTATTGTGGTGGTGTACTTCCTGTGGTTAATATGAAGAACAGAGCTGTGTTATCTATCATCAACCCCCTTTTTAGGCTGTTTGACACTCACAATTATCCCAGTCGCAGTAAGTCTGTCAGCTTTGAGCTGCATCAGTTACATTAAGACTAGTGTGGTCATTAGGCTTCTACAGGAAACGTCACATGTGGAGGAGCTGTGCGTGTTCTTTAGGAAGCATTTTCTTATCTGACATTACAATGGAACGTTCAGAGCAGGTTGTCGTCGGATTGCAACTTGGATATACGGCTGGGAAACGCAGCACAACACCCAGAAGTGTCCAAACACTGAGGGAATATCACGCTATTAGCTGAGCTGCTAAATTACTGTCATCGCCAACATGACACATGGTCCACTCTTTCATTAAGAGGGATGATTTAATTTTCACTTTTGCTCTGCTGGGAAAGCATAATAAACATATATATATATATATATATATATATATATTTCTTATTATATGGCAGTTCCTATGTATAAAGAAATAATTACAGTTTTATTGAAATTTCCATGTTATTTTTTTGATAGTATCATGTGAGTATGATGTCAAAATGATATTTTCTATATATATAATTTTGTCTCTGACTGTACATACGTGTGTGTGTGTGCTGATTTAATGTGTGTTGTGTTTTAGAGTTTGGATACAGTACTGAGTCGTTGTACACCATTGTTCCACCAGGTCAGGTATACGGGGCGGTGCTTTCAGGAACCTCACTAACACTCATCTCAGTACTTTTTTGTTGTTGTTTTTTCAACCTACATTTCTCTCGAAATTGCGAGTGCTAACAGAATACGTAGTCGGGTGCTTTAGAGAGGTTTTCCCCATTCAGAAACCTGCCTACGGGGTGCTTGTAAGTGGCTTCTCCCTGGGGTCCTTTTGGTTCTCTAATGTCTGCTGATGTTTCCGTGATCATTGAATACTCACACTCCTTTCACACCAACATAGCACGAGATTTCAAATCAGTTTGGTCTTTTCATGAACTTATTGTAAAACAGAGCAGTTTGATAAGCGTGTTGTCTAATTCAGTGATTCCCAACCAGGCGTGCTTTCACCGTTGAAAGTAGGAATTATCGTTTGATTTACTTCCATTGACTCACCTGTAACACCTGGACGCTCCTTGATGCCACTGAATAGAGTGAAAACTACAAAGGTGCAGATCTCTGCAACAAACACTGTATTGTTTGATTGAAGGAATAAAACCCACAATTAGCCAAACCCCCCGTCTAGACGCTAATTGGCTGCAAGGCGTCGTAAAACACACACATGCGCGCCAGTCACGCTCTAAACCAAGCATTGATGTATAAATAAGACACTTCTTACAATCTTGCCACGGTGGTGGTGGTAGTTAAGTAAGTAACATTGTGTGGAGAGCTGAGGCTCAGTGATGCACATCTGGATTATCATCTGTGGCCCCTACTGGCCGGGGCCCGGTGAGGAGTCAACGGCAGAATAAAACGGGCAATCAAAGCTGTTTTTGAGAAAAATGTGAGTCAGCGCAGCCACAAGACGTCCTGGAGCATGCGGCCATAATTGGTCACTCGAAAAAATTTGCGGTAGAATGTGAGATCAGCTGTGGACAGACACAGAGATGCACACATGCGACGGATCCCATGATCCCCCTGACGGAGACGGAAACGACTAGTTAGCGAGTTTACCGAAATCTGACAGGGCTTCGTGGGTACATCTGGTTGGGAACGACTGCTCCACTTAAACCGAATCCTGTTTTAGAATTAAATTTCTCTCAGCCGATCATTGAAATGACAACGCAAGAGAACAAATCACCATCACAGTGTTAAACTCTCAGTCCAGCAGGGATGATAAACCCACCGACTGTTCTCCCCACAGAGCAACAGACGGTGGTCCTTCTGCCGAGATCCCCCTCGGCCCTGAAGACCTACTTCCCCATCCCGGTGGACCACCTCGAGGAGGAGTACAGGCTCCGCTCGGCTGACGATGGCAAGCTCTTCAGGGAGGAGTACAATGTAAGCATCGCTTCTTCCTTCGCCCCGGGGGTTCAGAGCAGCAGGTGGTCTTCTGTAGTCTGGACAGATTGCTGGAAGAAGTGTTTTTGTTTTTCGGCATCTGGGGTTAGAGTGCCGAGTCATTGTGGTGCATGCATATTCCATGATTTATGAGATTGCTCAAATTTTCAACGAGTTCTGTTTATTTTTAATGAAGTTTGGTTTAGGATCGAGTTGATTTGAGTCTTATTTATTTAACCAGGTTATCATTTATAAATGTTCATCGTTAGAAATATTGTAGTATTTTAAGTTAAAACCACACACAAAACCTCTAAATAAGGTTAAGGGTTTTCCTGCTGTGGGTGAAGAAAGCAGAACTTATGTTTTTTTTTTGCATCAAGGAAAACTACTGTAGTTCTATGTGTCACATTGACACATACTGTACAAGTGCATGAAAAATACCCCTTTGTGTATTTGCAGCTACGATTGGGGATCTGAGTCAAAATAACGAGCATGACTCATGCAGCACGCATAAGAAGTGTGATTTGATTCAGACGGTTTGTCAGCGCAGACAGAGGAAGTTGAAGTTCTCAGCTTTGTAACGTGGGGGGGTGGGGGGGGGCTGTTCACTGTAGGTAGCAGAGGAAGTGCCTACGTCGAGGCCGAACAAAGCCGTACAGCAGAACACAATGCGCCGGTGGTGAGATGTTAAAAATCAGCGTGGCAGGTCGTGCAAAAGTGTTTTCTTTTTGCTTGTGCAGTCGTTGCCGGGGGGGAACGCCAACGGGACGTACGAGGAGGCCAACAAGGACGACAACAAGGAGAAGAACAGATACCCCAACATCCTTCCTTGTGAGTTTACTTTCTGTTTAGCAGCTTTTTGACTCGTGGTTTCCTGCCTGCGTTCTTCATAAGACTTTATTAGTCTCAGCTCGGCAGCTCCTCCCCAACACCTCGCGTATTCATTCACAATGAAGCGTTTAAGTCCTGCAGGCGTTTCCCCACACTTCTTCCTTCATGCAGCTGCAGCGATCACTCGTCTCTGTCTCATTAATAATTCTTTAACTCGCTTTTTTTTGTTTTTCCTTCGCCCATGCATTCTGATCCTTAAAGGCTTTGATGAAAAGATTGATATGTGGCTGGTGCCAAAGGCTGATTAGCTTAGCATAAAAGCTAACACTCATTAATTGTCATGCGTTATCTTCATGGTTTAATCAGAAAAAAAAAGATAATCGGCTGTTTTTACAGGAGGTGATTTGCTGCTTTTTGTTCACCTGAGGCGGTTGCCAGGCAACCAGGATAAACCATCCCCCCATGTTTATGATGGATGTAGTTTTAAACGAACCCTTCATACATGAATGTGGTATCAACCTCAAGAAATCAAATATGCGTATTCCCCAAAGAGTCTAAATATTCCTCCAGTGTTTTCTAAGCATCAGTAGAGGTTACAGAGTCTGTGTATTGTTTTTCTGCCGAAACCCTCTAAATTCCCGCCGGTATTTTCCCCAACAGATGATCATTCCAGAGTGGTGTTGACTCAGCTGGATGGAAATCCCTGTTCCGACTATGTCAATGCTTCTTACATCGATGTGAGTTATGCTTTCCCGTTTTTTTTTCCATCGTTCAGCTGAACACGTAGCAGGATAAACATGATTGCCTTCATTTCATAACTAGATCACATCAAACAATCACCATAATTACATATCAACCCCCCTTTTTTAGCAACCCACCAGTCGTGTAGCAGTTTACATCTATTATGTTCAGATCATCATCACTTTAGCGTTTTATCCTATTAAGACAGTTATTAGTAGTTGTTACCGTGAAATTGTAAAAATTAGCAATTTTTGAGTTATGGCCTAAAATTTGTTTTGTGAGGTCACAGTGACCTTTGACCTTTAAGGCAAAAAAAAAAAAAAGATTGACCTTGCAAAAAGCAATTGAAGAGACAATCTCGCCACAAAGTCCACTAGTAGCTGTTCTGCAGCTTTTCTTTAAAAATCCTTAATTCATTTAATTTCCCTTTCCAAAGGGTTACACGGAAAAGAACAAATTCATAGCAGCTCAAGGTAAGATATAGTGCACTCTTGAAATGACACGCATAATTATGTTGATCTTTATTATTAATGCCACGTCTTAATAAATCATGTATGATTAGAATGTTGAACGTTTTGGTCTTGCAGGTCCAAAAGAAGACACCGTGTCAGATTTCTGGAGGATGATATGGGAGCTGAAAGTAGCGACCGTCGTCATGCTGACGAATCTGAAAGAAAGGAAAGAAGTGAGTGATTTTTTTATTTATTTATTGTATTTTTTGAATGTGTGTCTGCTCCCCTGCTGAGGCTTCCATGAACATGATGGGGTCTTCGTACAAGCCCCTGGGGTTCTCCTCCAGCCAGGTCTCTGCTCTGACTTTCCTTTTCTCTGTAGGGATTAATAAGAGCATAGCAAATACTTTCAGAGAAGAAAAGTACTTCAAGTACATTTCATTACTTCGAGTCAAAGGTGGCACCATGAAGTGTAATTGCAACTATTCATTTCACACCTGTAATCTCCCGTCTGACATCTTTTTCTGCTCAGTGTTTGTTTTTCAACCACGTGAACCAGAACTCTCTCGCTGCACAAGGAGAGAAAGATCAATAAGAGGAGAATTTGCGAGGATTTAAATCAGCATGTGGACACTTTGAAATCGATGGCTAAATAATGTGTAATAAAGTCCTGTATGGCAGCATCATAATCACCCAGGGTCGTTTCGACTAATCTTGACCGACTGGCTGTGAAATTGAAGCACGAGTGCCTCTGCCGAAGCTCACCTTTTTTCCCTCGAGCCATTTCGCTGAAAGGAAAGTACAACTCGTTTATAGAGCAGTTCTTCATTATTGACCCGTCTCTCCCCCCCCAGGATAAGTGCTACCAGTACTGGCCAGACCAGGGCTGCTGGACCTACGGGAACGTGAGGGTGGCGGTAGAAGACTTCACCGTCCTCGTGGACTACACCATACGCAAGTTCTGCATACAATATGTAAGAATAATCACTGTGCTTCATAGAAATGTGGATGTCAACAGGAACATGGGGGGGTGTTTTGAAACATATGTGTAGTGCAATTCCTGTTTCCTCATAACTATGAGCTATGGGACAATGTGAACATTTCATCATTCACGATATTATGCTTATTATTATCAAAATATAAATAAATAACCCTTAAAAAGGCAGCAAATCTGTAATTGCTTTAAGAAAAACATTTTTAAGTGGAATCTTGAATAAGATGATCATAAATCATATGCTTTCCCTGCATTAATGATGAATAAATAAATATGAAAATGTTTTAAAGTTACACTTTAGTTCACTATAATTGTAGACAAGTGAAAAATAGACAGCTTTTTCAAATCATTGGTGATGTTTTGTTGTTTTTTTTATCCCAATCTGCAATAAAACTGGGGGAAAAAATCATGCTCTAGGATACCAAATATCCAGATCACAGAATAAAAGCCGGCTCTACTTTGTCGTCAAACTGTGCAACAAGCTACGTGTCAACACCGTCTGTGTTTGTGTGTCTACCAGCAGGCCAGCGATGTCGCTAAGACTCCCAGGCTGGTCACCCAGCTTCACTTCACCAGCTGGCCCGACTTCGGAGTTCCCTTCTCGCCCATCGGAATGCTCAAGTTCCTCAAGAAGGTCAAGGTGGTGAATCCACAGTTCTCTGGGCCCATCGTGGTCCACTGCAGGTACCAGACCGCCCCAGCTGATGGATCACTGTTCATCCTTTTTATGGATGCTTACTTGGATCAACGTGCTTTCGCCCGAACATGACTTTTAAATGGGTTTTAATGATCCAATTTGTTTCCATGGAGTTAAATATCTGCTGGAAAACACTGACTGCTGTTTACAAGCACAGGCGTCCCTTTGTTTCACGCGTCAGCTGAGGATTGTGGTTTTGTTTGTGTCCCTGCAGCGCTGGCGTTGGGAGGACGGGGACGTTCATCGTGATCGACGCCATGATCGACATGATGCACGCCATGCAGAAAGTGGACGTGTTCGGGTTTGTCGCCAAGATACGGGAGCAGCGCTCGCAGCTCATTCAGACGGATGTGAGTGGCGGTTTTCATTCGACGAACGCCTGACCTCGGTCGCATGCGAAAATGTTAAATAATGCGCCCGTGTGTTCGCGTGCAGATGCAGTACTCGTTCATCTACCAGGCCCTGCTTGAATACTACCTCTATGGAGACACGGAGCTGGACGTGTCGTCTCTGGAAGGACATCTGCACAAGCTGCACAACACCTTTGCCGATGGCGACCGGGTCGGCCTCGAGGAGGAGTTTAAGGTAACGACCGCAAATGGCAAATTCTCACCCACGATCACATTATCAAGGCTAATACACACCAAACAGACAAGTTACCTCTCCAAATTTACCAATAATTATGGAAAAATAATATTATTCAACTGTTAAAGCTATGAAAAAAAGTCTAATGTTCCATGATTCGACGAGGCGGGATGACGAGGAGCAGGGGAGACGAGAGGATTGGCTGGAGGGTACAAGCCAATGGGAGCCTTCCAGAGCAAAGGCTCCCATTGGTCAATTTCTATGCAGGCCTACGGCTGTTAGACTGAATGCATTTTTTTATTCCAAATCGTAGCTTTAAGTTTGAACATTTGCCCCAGCTTTCATCCCCTTTATAGTCCCTCAGCAGTTAGAGACGGAAACTGGAAAAATATGCAAAACATTACAGTACATTGATATAATTTCACTGGCGTCTCCGGAGCCAAATCAGATCCAAGCGCAGACAAAATTCACATTTCCTACATAAAAAGCCTTGCTGTTGAAAGATCCAATATAAACCATATAAACTCACTTATATTTATCACTGAAAAATCTAATTTTGCCTTCAAAAATGCAAGAAAGTTGCATGAATCTACAGTATATCTGTTTCTTCTAATACATCAAATAAAAAACTTATTTTTTTTAAATTTGTGAGCCAAAGGATTTTTTTTTCTAAACCGTTTTTTGTTTAATTTCTGCCCAGAAACTGACCAACATGCGAATAATGAAGGAGAACATGAGAATGGGGAACCTTCCTGCCAACATGAAGAAGAACAGAGTTCTGCAAATTATCCCATGTAAGAAAAGAAGGAAACCTAACGGAACAGAACAGATCGGATGCCTGTTCTATCTCTCACAGCTCCTGGCAGATTTTGACCTCCAGATTATATTGTCTGTCTCTATGTTTAGAATGTTTTTCTCTCCGAGTCACTCGCTCCACTTTGTATACTTGATCCTCTGTGAACAAGCTGCTTTTGAGGGGTTTCCTGTTCTATTTCCATTTCAGACGACTTCAACAGAGTTATTCTCTCCATGAGAAGAGGTCAGGAGTTCACCGATTACATCAACGCCTCTTTTATAGATGTAAGCACATTTTATATTACCTAATGCCCTCAAACTTTTACATCTGGCATTGTGGGTAATTGCAAACTGACACACGATCTTGTGACTCAGGGCTACAGACAGAAGGACTACTTTATAGCCACCCAGGGCCCTCTGACGCACACAGTGGAGGATTTCTGGAGAATGGTGTGGGAATGGAAATGTCACTCCATTGTCATGCTCACAGAGCTCCAGGAGAGGGAGCAGGTACGCTGCCATAGAGACGATTAATGGCTGCATTAAGCATATGTCATATGTCAAGCCAGAACTACTTTAGATATATTTACACACCACGTAGTAAACCGTTAACGTATCGCCAGGCAGTAAACGCACACTTATCTGTTTTTGCCTTTTTATTGAAGGACAAATGCTGCCACTACTGGCCCGCGGAGGATTCCATCACCTACGGAGATTACACAGTAGAGCTGAAAGGAGACACTTTGTGTGACACTTTCAGTCTACGAGACTTGGTACTCACCTTTGTCCCGGTAAGCAAATTAACCTCCCACTATCACACAGCTGTTAATGAGGCCACAGACGGCACCATCAGACGTTCTATTCACTGTATTTATCTAATTTCATTGAGCATTTTAAGGTTTTTCTGAGGGGAAAAAAATAGTTTTTTTTTTTTTTTTTGCATTGGAGAATTGTAACTAATTATTAATAATTAACTAATAATTATTAACAATAGTGTCACTCGGACAATTAAAATGACTGTATTCCCGTTTTTGTATTTATATTTACTGAAATAAAAGTGTAGAAAAAATGATAAAGTATCAAAAGTAAAAGGTGTCATAGAGGTGGTCACAAGATAATTCTCAGGGTTTTGAGGTCTTTTTAACGGGGAGGAAAATAAACTAGAATATTTAAAAATGAAACTACACTTAATGAATTTACATCACTTGAGTAAGTTCAGCTGTACAGGATCTAAGATCTCAAAACTGAGCCAAAAGCCAAGTGAGTACGTGAAATCTGCCAGAGGAAATGTGTTGGGCAGGATGTATTTATCAAGTAGGAACCCTCCCATCTCCTATATTTCATTAAATTCGACCTGCATCACCTCTGAGAGGCCCAGTAGTACATTCCCACCCCCCATCAGCCCACCACTGATCTACTGCACACTTAACAGACAGGCTGTTGTGTACCTCTAATAAATCATATCAGAAAGGTGATATGAACTCTCACCCGTGCGTTTCCTCCCATAGGAGAAGCAGACGAGGTTGATCAGGCACTTCCACTTCCACGGCTGGCCGGAGATCGGCATCCCGGCCGAGGGGAAAGGCATGATCGACATCATCGCCTCAGTGCAGAGACAGCAGCAGCAGTCCGGGAACCATCCCATCGTCGTACACTGCAGGTAGAAACACATTTGCATTTGACTAAAAAAAACGACTTTCTGTGTTTGCGAGCCACTTATGTGCATGAGTTTGTGTTTGTGTGCTGCAGCGCTGGTGCAGGGCGAACAGGTACGTTCATTGCACTGAGCAATATCCTGGAGCGGGTCAAGGCAGAAGGCCTGCTGGACGTGTTCCAAACTGTGAAGAGTTTACGCATGCAGAGGCCTCATATGGTCCAAACTGTGGTATGTATCAACAAATAATCTTTAATGCAACAAAAATTTTATCTCATATTGCTTTATTATTGACTTTATCCATTTTCCCTCTCTTTTTTTCCCCACAGGAACAATATGACTTCTGCTACAGGGTGGTACAAGACTTTGTCGACATTTTCTCAGACTATGCCAATTTTAAATGACGAGATTTGCCTTAAACATGGTTTTTAATGTTGTTTTCTAAAGCTGGTTTGTCAGTTTTATGTATTTCTTTAACTTGGTCAAATGAACTATTTTGCTATGCACTTGTCCCACATTAACTCCATCCTCGCTGTAATATACTGTATGTCAGTGGATGAAAATTGTAAATGGAAAAAAAAAAAAATCTGATTAATTATGTATATTTCATCATGTATGATAATTATTTTTGTCATGAAGTGTTGTTTCAAACTTGGTCTCTTATTTCAGTTTTGTTGTATAATACTGTACTTTAAATGTTTATCTAAGTGTTACTTTGGATTGACCACGTAATATTTTTAAAAGTTGTAGTTATTGTAAATGTATTTATGTATTGACAATGACATTCCAATCTTGAGTTTGGAGAACACAGGAATGTTAAGATTTTTTTTTTGTAAACATACAGTACTTAATTTCATTTCTGATGACTTCTATCTGAGATTAGAGGCGATATTGAGACTACATGCCCATCACGAACGTGATACTCTTTCCAATGGAAATATCGTCAGAAAAAGAATGAATCACTTCAGCCATAATGCAGACAACATAAAGTTATGCAACAGAGGCCGAGATGATGACACAGGGGTTTATTTCCAATACGGATTCAGGCTGAAGTTTCACAGTTCACAGTTCACAGTCGTGAAATACCATTAAACCGGTTTTGTACCTCAAAAAAAGTGGTATGCAACTGCATTTAACATGGACGTAAAAGTCTGCCTTTTGCCTGTAGACAGCAAAAAAGTATTTTGCTAAAATGACTGCACATAAAAAAAAAAGCACATAACAAAGCCTTCTGCCAAGAAACTGCAATATTCAAGAGTGTGTTTGCTTTATTTGTATTATAGATTTTTTCACAAATCAGTGCCATATGTACTTTTTAAAGACATGGAAAAGTAGAACAACCCTGAGGCGAAGGTCAAACATTGAAAGGTGATCTAAGAAAAAGGTAAGTGTGGGTACTTAATGTAGTAGTAGTCAGTACGATTTCATGACAACCTGTGTCACATGCATAGTTAACACACAGGGAAGTAACATTACACAAGTCCTGTAATGGCAAAAACCACAACACATGTGGTGCTTCAGTGCCTGCTTTATGCCAGAGCAACAAAAGAAAAACACCCGAAATATCAATGTTACTTTATATATTTTAGAATACACATAGGTCAAAATAAAGAAGCAGAATGTTTTATAGAAAATGACCAAATGGTGGTTTAATTCATAGGAAAGCGTCTGAATGTGAAACGGCTTTTCTGTGCATTTCTTCTGTTGAAGTAAATCCATCTGGCATTCCAACATTAAACCAAAAGTGTGGAATAATTTGACCCAGCTCGGCTTTAATCCTCAATGAAATGTGTAATTTTTCTAACGCTGCATGCAAATACTACACGACAAAGTGCTACATTGTGACAGCAGCAAGGAAGCATCAAGTGATTGGTCATTTCTGTGTGCTATCTGTCCGTTAAGAGATGTTAGGTACAGTACAAGAAGAGACTTAACAAAACAGCCTGAGTCTATTCTCCCATGGCTTCTTTTCTGTCTATGCCTTCCTTTTTCAAAATGTTGAGACTAGTCCGTTTAGACTAAAGCTCTTTGCCTTTGCTCTCTGTGGGTGGTCTATCCATTTTTGGATACTCAATGTCTTTCAAATGCAAGTTGCAATATTAAATTAATCTGAAAGTCCTTCTGTGGGTCGGTGAAAGTTTTTTTCAGATGTCTTTGCTCGGGTTTGACGAATTAACTATTTACAACATTCATAGTAGAGCATGTCGAAAAACGTCATTTAAAAAGTCATGGTATATTATGTTGAAAACAGTCATAAAAAAATCATAGTATAGTATGTTGATAGAATTTAAAAAAATAATAATAGCATATTATGTTGAAAAATGGTGAAAGCAGTTATAGTATAGCATGTCAAAAGTCATAAAAATATCATAGTATTGTATTTTGAAAATAGTCATAAAAAAGTCATAGTATTCGTCTGTTGAAAAAAATCATAAAAAAAATCATATAGTATGCTGAAAAAAAGTTATAGTATGTCAAAAAAAAAGTCATAATATAGTATGTTAAAAAAGTAATAGAAAGTCATAAAAATGTAATTGTAAAGTATGTTGATAGAATTATTTAAAATGATAATAGTATAGTATGTTGAAAAATGACAGAAAAAAGTTATAGTATAGCATGTCAAAAAGTCATAAAAATGTAATACTATAGCATGTCGAAAAAGTCAATTTAGTATGTCGAAAAAAGTCATAAAAATGTCATTGTATAGTATTTCGAAAAAAAGTCATAGTATGTCAGAAACATTGTAAAAAAGTCATAGTATGTCAGAAACATTGCAAAAAGTCATAGTATAGTATGTAAAAAAAACGTCATAATATAATATGTAAAAAAAAGTCATAGTATATCAAAAAATGTCAACTTATAGCATGCTGAAAAAAGTCCTTAAAAAAGTCATAGATGTGATGGAGATTTGTACAAATCAAAGCAAGGAGACTCTGGAAATTGTTGATGTCTTATGCAGAAATATTTATGATGGCCGTCGTGAGAATCAAGGTTTGAGCAGTACGACAGTTATGAGCTGAACAGTGTCACGTCTGCCTCCTGTCCTTCCTGGGAAAACATAAAAGCCTATCTGTCTGTATTATGTCTCAGTTAAATGTAAGAACTTTATGTTCGGCCCTGAAAGACACGCTAGTGTCTCATTTGTGACCTTGTCTCGCCTAAAGAAGCAGACACTAAATAACTCAAAATGTGAACGTAATCATAAGATGACATGTATTAATATTAACCTGTTGAGTCCATTAAAAAAATCATAAAAAAAATCATAGTATATTATGTCGAAAAAGTCATAAAAATGTAATACTATAGCATGTCGAAAGAATCAGAGAAAAGCCCTTACAATAGTACAGCGTGTCGAAAAGGTCATAAAAAACTCATACTTTAGCATGTCGAAGATATCAGGAAAAAGTCATAAAAAGTCATGGTATAGTCGAAAAAAGTCATTGTATAGCATGTAACAAAAAGTCATAAAAAGTCATGGTATAGTCGAAAAAAGTCATTGTATAGCATGTAACAAAAAGTCATAAAAAGTCATGGTATAGTCGAAAAAAGTCATGGTATAGCATGTAACAAAAAGTCATAAAAAGTCATGGTATAGTTGAAAAAAGTCATGGTATAGCATGTAACAAAAAGTCATAAAAAGTCATGGTATAGTCGAAAAAAGTCATTGTATAGCAGGTAACAAAAAGTCATAAAAAGTCATGGTATAGTCGAAAAAAGTCATTGTATAGCATGTAACAAAAAGTCATAAAAAGTCATGGTATAGTCGAAAAAAGTCATGGTATAGCATGTAACAAAAAGTCATAAAAAGTCATGGTATAGTCGAAAAAAGTCATTGTATAGCAGGTAACAAAAAGTCATAAAAAGTCATGGTATAGCATGTAACAAAAAGTCATAAAAAGTCATGGTATAGTCAAAAAAAGTCATTGTATAGCCAGCGTGTGGAAATGTGGAATTCAAAATTAAATACCTGAAGGCACAGAAAAAAAAAATACAAATATCACCAATGAGGGCAACGCACAAAAAACTCAAACTAAGTGAAAAATAAGTGAAGTTTAAAAATTTCCATTCAATAAAAAAAATTGGGACCTTGAGTATCCGTTTCTGCTTGAAGTCACCCCATCAAATACCGAAAATCCAAAAGATTTACTGACCTGTGTAAGTAATACTTTACGCCAGCAGGGGGCAGTGCACCTCAATCTAAACGTGGAAGAGACATTATAGTAATTAAAGGGAATATTCAAGTACAGAGTGAGTTTCTCTATTATCATTCTCAGTCATAAGTATACGTGTGATATTATAATCAAGACCGATGCTGAGGCTGCTCTACAGGTGGGAGTAAATGCAGAAACTGTCTTTCAGATCGTAGACATAGAACCATAAATGTAATTAAGTTGAGTAAAGTTTTCTCAGAACACAACTTCACAAATTGTAACATGACAAAGTTCCCACGCTAACCCACGTTATCTCTACTGCTACTGCTTTCCACATATGCATGAATTTCTACAGAAAGTGACGAGGCTCATGCGAGAGATAATGCATTACAAGAGCAGAAAGTTCCTCTTTCTGCATATCACATACAAACTGAACAACAACAAATGGACCTCCTGCTTCCAAATATAAATGTGTGATGCTGTTATGCGATAGCCTTCCAGTCAATAACACAGAGGAGCATATCGGAGCTATTTGTGCCAAACAATCATGTTGCTTATTTGGACAAAAAGCCTCTTTGTTGACCATTTCCATTTCCTCTACAACCCGGCGTCATGGTAACACTCCTTAGCAGGATGGGCTTTAACCCAAGAAAGGTCAGCACGAGTGAAGAGGTCATATGAATTATGTATTAACCCCAACAAACTCCCTTTTTTTGATTGACCCCTGACTAATTATATTTTGTCACTCACAAGGCTTCCCTTTCACCTCCTGATATAATATGGAACTTGAGCCATTTATCGGCAGGGCGCCCTCTCTGCCGAAATGCTTTCATGTACAGCTTAGGAAACTTATTTCTGATTACCACATGCAAAGTCGTTTCACTTGTTCCATCACTTTTTCCCCCAAAACACATCTATATTTGAAGGATTTCTTAGAAACCACGCTTAGAGAGATCTCAACCTTGTCGCCATGTTAGCACTGGTTTCTCTTGCCTCAGTGTGGCTGATGATAAGAGACAGGGTGGAACACAGAGACTGTACCATTATTATTATTATCCCAGGAATGAACCGGAGATCCTGTCTGTCACCCTGTTATCTACTTAACAACTCTTACTTCATAATGACTTCTTGTGAAATTTATTTTCACTCCATTATCATCCGCTCTTCCTCTCCCCGTCTCTCTTGCTTCCACTCCAAACATTCTCAACAGCCGCTCGAAATCTCACCATGATTCAATCAGGCAGCTCTTACTGGGATGTTAATGTGACACAATGCACCCCCCCCCCCCCCCCCCAAAAAAAAAACATTACAAGTGTTATCATTATTGTTATTCTTCCATCAGGCTAATATGCTTTTTCAAGCTTCATTTTCAAGAAATACAGTGGATGAACCAGCTGTTTTGTTTGGACACAAAATAAGAAGGTGGAAAGGAAGCAGCTAAAAGCTAATGCACATGTCATTTTTGGAATATGTCTTGATTCCGCTTACTTTGGGCGACTTAGAAAGGATAAGGCTTTTCTGGGATCCATCAACAACAACAACAACAAAAACAGTGCTGGAGTGCCCCATGTTCATGATTTTTGTGCCAGACCGCCAAGACTAGATGTTGAGATATTTAACTTTAGGTAAAGACTTGGAAGTAAGGGTTTCATTAGTCATGTGGATTCATCTTCTGGGTAACAGCAGAGATCAAAGAGATGGACCAAATGTTTGCCATATGCCTTATATGATCAAATCTCTGCTGCTGTTAGTAGTTAGTAGGGCTAAGATTCCTGATGACAATGCAATGCAAAAGGTTTAGTATAACTATGGTATTGGATGTTGTACTTTTAAGAACTAAAAGAAGTATAACAGTTAAAATGTTAAGGGCCCTAAATGTACCCCTGTGGGACACCACAGCTTTTTCTGATATAAAGTTACTCAGGGACTTGTAAAAGTCTGTGTTGGATTAAGTGAACCACAACAAAAACCACACTGGCATCATTTCACATTCATTAGTGTACAGTTTGCATTAAAAGCATCCAGGAATGGTTGCTAGAGGGCACAAGAAAAGGTCCTTACAGGTTTTGAAGTTGGTTGCACATTGATAGTGTAACTTTACATTCACTAAAAGTGCTTGCTTTTACAACTGACAGCTGTCTGACAACATTATGGAAATGAAATATAATATTTCTTCACCTTTCGCTTGAGCCATGCCCGACTCACGCTTAAGGAGAAGTCTTAGTAGTGAAATCTCAAAATTGCCAGGCAACAGGTCACACTTCCTCCGTGGGCGTAAGGTCACAGCAAAACTTCTCCTTTAGCGAGACTCTTTCCATAATGTCAGACATTTATAAATACAATTATAATCCGTCAGTTGCAAAAACAAGGAGTGACCTAAATGACCCCGCCAGACCCTGATAGGATTATATGCAGCCTGGAGCTGCTGCCATACAGTGCCCTCTTCAATACTGGACCAATTTCAGAAATGTCCGACATAAAAACATGAGAAAATAGGGTACCGCATGACAACTTACTACCTTGTAGTGCATTGCCAATCCAGTTTGTTTTACTATGAAACTGAATTTTTAGTGTATTTTGTTCGACCCTTTAGGTTGTAGCCATTTCCTGTTTCATAATCACTTTGTGTTTTTCTTGCTGTAATAGCAAGGACTACAACATGACCACATTGTGCAATCTTTGGCGAAAAACATATGTTGCGTTTTACCATCAGAGATAACCCAAATAAACCAAACCCCACTGAGTGAATTCGCCCACACGGCCACCACCAGTGGTAACAGCTGAACAGCATCACGACACGGGGGTGGAGGTCTGACGATGCCAGATCGGAGGCCAGAGATGATGATTGATTTATTGATTTTATAAGTCTGCACATGTTTTTGATGCATGTGGCTTAAAAATGGAGGGAAAAAAACACACACAGTCACAGTCAAGATTACTTATGAACAACTCTGTCCAGCTGTCTCCTCGCTCGAGCAGTACAATTGTCATTCCTGACTTAAGAAGAGGCATGTAGAGTAAAAAGTGTCAGTACTTCAACTGCACTGACTCTTCTAAATGACCTTTTTTTTTGTGCTTTTTAAATAACTGCGGTCAGGTTTGCCTCCCATTTGTAAAAGGAAAAACAATGGTGCAGAGAAACCACATTCTCCACTAACCGCTCTTTAATAATCAATTTGGATTCAGTTAATGAAAATCGACCACAATTATATTGTTGGTTAGGTTTTTTTAAATGGCTTACAAATTGCTTGATGTACAAACCAAAGTTAGGGTTGTTTCCAGCAGACAGCATTGAAATATAAGCCTCTTGAAAATCAGAAACTATGCACCTTGTTTACGTGTTATTAGAGCATCAATACGTCCATCTGAATAATGCATAGGGATCCTTTTTAAGAGGTCAGCGTAGACGCACAAAGAGACATGAAATATTGTTTTTATGGTTGAATTTAATAATAAAAAAAACTGCCCTCTCCACTCAGCGAGAGTATTAAAACTTTGATTTATTGATTGTCATGTTTTGGTGTTTGCTGATTGAATATGTAGTAAATAAACATCCTAAGCTTTGCCTGGAGACCCTCTCGGTTCTCGTTTCTATCAGTTTCCCTTCTTATCTCTGAGGAACTATTAGACGTTGCATCAGTAAGCCATTTCTTAAATGAGGAAGCGATGAGTTATGAAAGGCCTCCATGAAAGAAGAAACACCCACACATTCTTCGTTTTCAAGACATGTCTCATTACGTCCCCTAAAAAAAGCAGGACATGCTGCTCGTACTGCTGTGAAATGCAAAAAGTGTGAGTCCCGTAACGCAAATATCTCACCAGCGATATATTTCATCAAAGCATATGAGGACCCTATGACCTTCATTAAACCCTATGAAACGTTCATATTACATAAAATATGAACGTTTTGTTTATTTAAGGAGTGGTCAAAGCATCATTACTTGTAGCAAGACGTTTCCCGTGGAATCCAGGAAAGCTCATATTTGTTCTCTATGAATATGGCATTAGGTTCCTGTTTTTTATAACTGTAATATGTAAACTAAGAAAAAGCCTGTGGACTTCCTTCAGGCACACTCGCACCGAGCCAAGGATGGAGTTGAAATGGCTTTATTAATCCAGTGCACGTCATAAATTACAACAGAAATAAGACGACTCAACCTGAGTTGCATGAATACCCCAACATTTAAAATGCAAAATGCCATCTAATAATAAGCTCCCACATTAAGGAGTTATATTCCATATTTAATCAGTACAGAATCTGACAGAATCTAAAAATGTTGCCAAGAAATAGAGCGCCATAAAATGCAACATTTTAACACTTTTGTTTATTGTAAGGATTAAAACGTGAGATATAATGTCTTCATCTTTGTGCTAAGCTAACTAAACTAGCCCAGAGCCTTCATATTAACTGTGCGGATATGAGATGGGAATCTAACTCTCAGCATGACACAAATTTAGGATATTTTCCCAAATTGCTGAACTATTCTTTTAAGCCACCAGATGGACACACACAGCTCCTTGAAGCGATTAAAGACCCTTTTCCAGACTAGAGGGGGGAAAGTGTGAACCAGATCCACTCTAAGGAGACACTTGGACTAACTAGAGACGTAATTGGGCAAAGCAGAGGGAAACTCCGTGATGGCCGACTAGAAGGGTACGGCGGGGGTTCGCAGACTTTGGCGCTCAGAGCATAAGTAGTGAAGGCAGTAAGCCCCCCTACTCTCTCGCTGTGCACACCGCTGCAGAAATAGATACATACCATCGCTAATGATGATTTTCATATTCAGTGACAGGACTGACGGAGCTTTTCCAAATGCGAGGCGAACGATAGGACATCACCGCCATGAGTGAAATATTCGGCATGTCATTCAGAAAAAAATCAGAAAGTTGGGGTTAACTGCTGTCATCATAACACGTGTTTTTCTTCTATCACTGCACAGAATACTGAGAGAGCTCCGAGCTAAAATAATAGCTAGTGTTGAGCATGTTAGCATGCATACAGATCACACCCATAGATTTGATGCTGGCGTGATTTTCCACATACAAGAATCAGAACTGAGAAGTGTTATTGTTGTGGTTTAAGTGCAGCCTGGTGTGGGAATTTGAATCGGACCCCCCCTCCCATCCTGTGACCAAGGCTCAACAACAGGCACACCTTTGTTTTTCAGCCTTGGTGAAGGTGTGTGACGAGCAAACACAGGTAGCAGTGTCAATGCTGTGGCCTTGAACTCGTGGTTAAAGAGTCATTAAGAGACCAATTTATTCCAACAGAGTAAAGATCACATCTATAAAAAAAAAAACAAGGGTGCCGTATTTCAAAGACTTAAGTGGAAGACGGCACTGCCTTTCCTCCAGTATCCTTCCAGCACCGGCTCCCACCCGGATCTAACGCTGCTTTCATGTTTGACCCACTTTTACAAGACGGAGAACATGACAAAGAGAAAGAGACGCAAAGGATGGAAAAGACGGGGAGAGTTACGGCAGAGATTAAGATTAAGATGGAGATGCACAAAGTGGGGGAAAGGAGCAAAAAACGCAGGGACACTGAGTGAAAGGCATGAGAGAGAGAGAGAGAGAGAGAGAGAGAGAGAGAGAGAGAGAGTGACAAAGGTGTACAGAGAGAGAGAGAGGGAGGAAGAGAGAGAAAGAGAAAGGGGGAAACAGAAGGAGGGGAGTGGGCTGAGCAGAGGGGAGGAGGGACGCCCTGCTTCTTCTAATAAAGCGAGTGTATGTGAAAGGAGGTGGTGAGAAGCGAGACTGAGCGGAGAGCTGTGTTACCAGAGAGAGAGAGAGAGAGAGAGAGAGAGAGAGAGGAAGATAGAGGGTTAGAGAGGAAGAGTGAGGGAGAGAGAGAGAGAGAGAGAGAGAGAGAGAGGAAGGGGGGCAAAGAATAGAAAGAGCATTGTGTTGCTGCTGAGATAGAACCCATGCCTGCACAAAGAGGTAGGTGTACTGCTATGACTGGCACACACACACACACACACACACACACACACACAGGAAATCCTTATCGGCCGGCTCGTCCAGCAGCAGCAGCAGCAGGATGCACCAGAAGCCGGTACACTAAATGTAAAGTGTCAGGTGAGTGTGAACTGTGCGACTTGCTTTAGTGCATGTAGCAGCTGGGTAGCGGCGTGAGGTAGGCGTGTGACTTTTCCATGGCGTGTGCCTTGAGTGTGTGTGTGGACGGTGTAAGCAAGTGTGTGTGTTGTTGGTGGAGGTTCTGGGGCGGTGTGATTGTGTTGCTGAGGGTGGATCATGTGGTTTAGTGGAGTTCATCAGGCAGAGTGCATGTGACCGAGGGGAACTGCGTTTGCATTGTCTGATTGATTGATTTAATGATTGATTGATTGATTGATTGATTGGTTGGTTGGTTGGTTGGTTTGATGCATGTTCCCGGTGTTATTTGTTGACCAAAGCAGAGCTTTCACAAATCAATTGCACATATCAGTGAATTCCAGGATGTTGAGAAAGTGTCACCATTGTGTTAAAGTGAAAGTCACATATATATAGGTTTGGTGACTGAAACGTGAAGTTTCACAGCGGAGCTCCTCATGTGGAGTAAAGGATCTGTTCACACAAACACGCAATTTCAATCATGGCACATCAATTGAATTGAAACAGAAAATCTCAGAGAAACTTTGACAAATGAAACCTAACAAGACGACTTGACCCTTTAATATCAACTGAGTCATCCAAAAGGTTTGTTTTATGCTATTTATGCAGTGAATTCCAGATTCATGTTTGGATGATCGGGAATATACAAAAATCTAATTTGCTTATGTTATAGCTGACGTCTTATCTAAACTGTCAGGATAAGGCACTTGCAATTAATGGGGTCGGTTCACCAGATTACAAAATAAAACAACATGTGCAGATAGTTTTGGTTTTATATGTTATATAGTTGCATAAGTTTGGAATTTCACGTGTAAATTATTGGCTTCGGCCTCAAGAATGGTTGTAAACTCTGATCTTAAAAGAGCACAATCCCCAAATTGGCTAAGGTTCGGTGACCCAAACCTCATCTACAGCGTCGGAATAAGAACTGACCCTCCATGTAGCTGAAAGTAAACAGCAGGTCACTATTGTGGGGATCCTTTCAGATTTGTTATCAGCTTCCCTGGTTGGAGAACTGACGATTGGCTGTTTTTCTCTGCTGCGGAGGTCAGGGTAGACCAGCGAGGTCAGACAACTTCCCTGTGGCATTCCGGGAAGCTTCCTCTCAGCTCTCCTCAGCTCATATGACGCTGCCCGAGGTTCCCTTTTCACAGGAAGCCACAGACGATTTAAGTCATCTAAGATTTTAGGACAAACAGAGGTTTGCTTGATTAATTGGAAAAAGTTGAAAGCAAGAAGCCCAGAGTCAACCAAAGGACATTGTTCAAATGTGTGTGAAGGGAGGATGTGTTAATCCCCGAGGAGAATAAGCATTAAAATAGATTTTTTTTGTATAAGCATTTATGTGAATCTAAGGAGGAAAATAGCAGGGTCCATTTACTCATAAGTACATTATTAAGTGCAGGAATTCATACAGTCTGCACTTATCCTACATTGTTAAGTTATTATCTTCTTTTATTGCCATAAAAAATAGAGTGTGCATTAGAGCAGTTATGTGGCAGCTGTAGTGTAGCTTCGCAATTTCTCACAAAACATAATTTCTCCAATTTTCCATCTCTAATTTTCTTATCTTTGATTATTTCCTTCCATACATGCTTCCGTCTTTAATTCATTTGCAATATACTTTTTTTTGTTTCTTAGTTTTTCTTATAAATACCAACAGAACATGAAAATCACAAAGCGGAACAAAACGACCTACTTTATTTCGTAACAAGGTCAAGCTTTCACACCATCAGCAAAAACATCAACCAATCACGGAGCCCCCCTGTAGTCCAAACCAAGGCGACAAACTTTATCACTCCTTTCAACTTTGACAAAGACCAGATTCCTTCCATACCTTCCATTCTTACCTTTCACAATAAAAGCCCGAAAAACATAATATTTGCAGGCACGTTTTTTGTTTCTTGCTTATTTGTGTTGTTTATCATCACGGCTTCACTTCGTATAAAAAAAAAAAGGCCTTAAACTGTGCTTTGAGCATGAAAATGCTATTCTGGAACAAGCGTCAACGTTGCACACAGATGACACTTTGTCATGAAGATGTAACTCATGTTACTTAAAGGGCTTTGGGTGTTAGGTGAGGTGTGGCGTTCACGTACATGTGGCCACACACGGGCTCATGACTCATTAAGATCATAACCACCAGAGCAGCACAACACATGTAAGATAGGTCGTTGTCTCGCCTTCCCGTCAACATGAAACCACACAGTCCACCACATCACCGTGACTCATCGCTGAACGTCCATCCGTCCATCTCTTTTACTTCCTCTGATGCTTTTGCATCTATTTTTTTATCACGGGAGATTTATGAGCCTGTAGTTTCATATCAACGTGGGTGGAGGCTCTTATGTTACATTCGGACCCCTAGGAGCTGCAACATGCTGCCATTATAAACTCCATAGCTGTTTGAGGATGGCACATTAGGCAAACCTATAAACTGTTGGCCTTTATGCGTGTGTGTGTGTGTGTGTGTGTGTGTGTTTGTATAAGACCTTACAGCTTCTGTACTGCTTAGACTTATAAAAAAAAAACTGAACTTTAGACTTCTTTTACAGATTGAAGTCATTTGGTGTGGTTTTATCTCGTCAATTAGGATTCAATAAAAGATTGGCTTTCAGGGGATTAATGTAGTCAGCGGTCAAGAGTGTGTGTTAGGCAGTTCAGATGGATTTAAGCTGTGGATGTTATGTTTTGTGTCTCAGTTGTTGAACATCGTTGGTGCATGATCTGGATGCTTCCCATCTAAACAACACTTCCACTGCTGGCTAAAGGAGTTCATGTTAAGCCTCCACAGTGCTTTGGTTTTTTAATTTCTGTTTTCTGACAAGTAAAAGTTAGTTCAAGCACATGCCAATGCTTTTTTTTTATTTAGACAATCTCTTCGTGTCCTTAAAATGTTTGCGTTAAACTCGTAATGCGAGACTCTGGGAGATGCGCTGAGTGATAGCAGATGTTATGTTTTCCACTTCCCTTTCTCGGAGCTCTCCTATTCCCATCACCCAGTCTTTCCTCGTGACGTTGTTTGAATCCTGGCCTCACCTTAACACTTCATTTGTGTTTACAAAAGGCTCAGAAATGGAAAAAAACAGTGGTGGAACAAATTCAATGGCTGACATAGCTGCGGGGTCTTCCCACTTCCTGGCCTCATCGCTACCAATGCAATCAGCTGCTAAGATGACTTGAACACTTAGCTGTAAAGTTGACCTTAAATTATAGAAGCTAACTCTGTTAACAGCTTCAAACGAGGAGCCAGATGCCGCTTGTGTCGGTCAGCTCCACCCGTCGCTCCTCCGCACTCCAAATATGGTCATTTCTGTTCCAAAAATGTCAAGAACGCTCGAGTCCAAAATCCATGATGGTAAAAATGCTGAACTCTAGCCTTCAAACTAATGGGTGATGTCACAATGACTACGCCCACTTCCATACTTCTGGAGTTGGTTTGGTGAAAGTAATCCAAAAGTTCTACACAAACACTAATATTGCGAAACAACTTATGAAATAATAACAAGTCACGTTTTGAAGATTAGACCAGGTTTGGGAATTGGGAATGCACAATGTCAATAAAATTCCTCGCAAGTACAAACATACAAATCTTGTGGCCTAAAGCCTTTGTTCCAGTCTGTGATGATGAAGTGATCTCATGCCATTACTTTGTTTTTAAGGCAGCCCCATTGTCTGCCTCAACACGCGTTTGTGACTATGTGTCTGTATCTGTTGCAGAACAAAGAGGAGGTTTCGTAATTGGCATGCAGTTTTCATTAACAGAGCCGTTCTTTGATGCCGCAGCTTTTGATATACCATCAGATACGTCTGTTCTAGATGAAGAACCGGAGTGACGAACAAATAAATTAAAAGGCGTGTGGCGACGTAAAACAGCCAGCATATTTGTGCTCCCCCCTCCACCAATGAGATGATGAGCTGGTCCACACCAATGTGTTAACTTCAAGATGGAATCTGTCAGTTAAACGCGTGCAGATTGCGCTCGTCGTATCTGCAGGCCCCTGGATCGGACGGGTCGGGTGATAAAACGTTCTGATTAACGGCAGATGGGTGGAGGGCGGGTGAAACAATGCATCATTAATGAGGGAAATATGTGTCGCATTCTTCTAAAACGTAAACGTGGCGGAGAGCAGAGCAGACGGCTGAGAGACGGCGTGCACATTCACCCACGAGGAACGGCGCCGCAACTCCGTTAATTGCATTGACGTGCCTGGGTGCAGGGAAAGGTTACAAGGAGTGAAAGTTGCCTCCGAGGAAGACGCTGCAGAGGATGCTCAAAGCCCAACATGGGCATTGTATGGCTGAATGATGTAGGCCTATTAAATTAGAGGTCATCATTTATTTGGGTGGCAGGTGGGTGACTGACGATCCGTGCAACTACAGTCTGTGTCTTGCAATTCATGTTTTAAAAAAAACAACTAAGACACAGAAGCAACACGCCTCACTGAAATCTAAGGAATTTGAGATTTAACTACCCTCTTTATCATCTTAGCACAGCGCCACGCAGACCTCCTCAGACGAGCCAAAATCCATCAAAAGAAACATATGGCGTGCGTCACAAGTTGCATTTTTCTGGGTGTGCAGCTATAATCCAGATGGGGTCAGTCATGTGGAAGGTCAGATTTGTGCCTAAAGCAAACAGAGAATGCCTCTCTCTCCTATCTACCGCGTCTGGTATAGACAAACCCTTGGATCATGTTTTAAAAAATAAGTTAAAGGACTGTGAACTTTGGTTGTTTGCTCAGTGAAATGACATGGTCAAACAATTACAGGATACTCCGTTGGTGGTTGCATGTGTGTGTGTGTGTTTCCTTCCCCAACGTGCCAGGCCTTTGGGTCATTCTGCGCTCTTGAGAGGAAGGGAAATATAAGTGAACAAGTCATTCTCCTATTTGAACGTGTGGATCTGCCAGTGGCGCAGCGAGAGACAGGAAACAACAGAATGGAAACAACACATTTGTATGCGAGACATGTTTTGCACACACACCGGCTCACCAGCAACTCCTATTCACACACACACACACATACACACACACACACACACGGCCTCAGAGAAAAGCAGGGGATTCCGATCCGTCACAGAGATGACATCACAGCCTGCCAGTAATAAAAACAGCCAAACAAGGGAGTCCCCACTTCCCCTCCCTCCTCCACCTCCCACAGAATGAACAGAGAGAGAGAGAGAGAGAGAGAGAGAGAGAGAGAGAGAGAGTCCCTTTTAAGGGGGTTCACATGCACACTCACACACACACACACACTCACAAACGCACTTTAGCTGTGTCTCCATAGTGACCAGCTCCGCTGCCCCGGCTAGGAGGAAATACCAAAGTCAGTGTTTCAGACACACACACACACACACACACACACACACACACACACACTCTATTCGTTGTCCTCTGCCCCACAACGGAAAAAACTCACTTCTTCTTATCACTCTACTACCTCCCTCTGTTCGTCCTCCCCTCCCAATAGTTTCCTCCTCTCTTCCACTTCCACTCTCTTTATTCTCTCGGCCCGCCCTCCTCTCTCCCTCCCTCCCTCCCTCTCCCTCTCTCTCTCTCTGCCTCTCCCCCTCCCCTGTCAGTGGTAACTTCACTGAAGTAGACAACAGAGGTAAGTACTCTCTCTTTCGCTGTCTGTCGCGCCATTTAACGCGCGTTAAGGTTCGGTGGTTGTGCGTTTTCCCACAGCAGACAAAGATCAGGTTCATCTGCTGCAGGTCCTGCTGATGCAGCACAGCAGAAAAGCTGCTGCTGTGTGTGTGTGTGTGTGTGTGTGTGTGTTTGTGTCCTCGTGAAATGAGTACGAGGATCGCCGGCCGGCTGACTCTCCATAGTGTGTGTGCTTTTTCCAGCTGTCATGTGCACCTAGAGAGCGTCTGCCAGTTTACTTACCATGGTAATAATCAAACAACCTTGTGTGCGTGTGTGCACATGTGTGTGTACTTTACCACTCAGTCCGCTCATCACTCTTTGCCACCACAATAGCCTTGGGAAGAGACGGGCAGCCTGTTACACCCGTTTTTTTTGTCTCTTTATAAATGAAAAGCACATACAATCTAATGCAAACGGTGTGTGTGTGTGTGTGTGTGTGTGTGTGTGTGTGTATATAATCCCATTACTAAACGGTGGAAACTCGCTCATGGGAACGAATGGGAACCAAAGAAAGCAGTGGCAGATGCAGCCATCAAACGTATTCAGGATTAAAATAATACCTGGAACAGGATGTTGAAATCATTCATTATTGTTGACTCACTGCTGTATTATAATACTAGTTCATCATCCTTGTTATTTTGTGTAAACACTGAAGCTTTTTCTATAATAAGGACTTTGAAACTGGTTTCCTTTCATCCTTTTCCTTTGCTTTTGATCTTTCGGCATTTCCTACGTACTTTGTTGAATCCATGAAAAGATAAGCACAAGTCTAGACGCACACTAAATCATTGGTGCGTGCGTCGCCCGTGGTTACAAAACAACAAAATTCTGCAAACCCCCAGCAGGCTCTCTGACATACATACAAACACACACATGCTGTGACATCACTCACATCTGGATGCAACATTGGCTAACGCACGGTTCCTCTTTCCAATGTGTCCCCATCTTCCCTTTTCTGTGCCCCGCCAACCCTCTCGCTTCTCCTTCCTGTCTGTCTGTCTGTCTGTCTGTCTGTCTGTCTGTCTGTCTGTCCTTCCGCCCCCGCCTCACAGAGATGAAAGAGAAAAACCCCTGGCACACGCCTGTGACCATCATCATCACCGTGATTGGTGTCATAGCGATTGTTGCCCTGGTGACGGTAGCGGTTTTGCAGAACAGGCCCCTCCCCCAAAAGTACAAGGTATGGAAGAGGAAAATACTAAAGTGTGTGAGCCGGTTCCCTGTGTGGGAGTCCACTGCATCACAGCAGCATCTCTGCCTAAAGTCCACAAGCCAAATATGGTCTCTTGTCACTATGACCTCAACCTGTAATAATGGCTCCAGAAACCCACTTCCAAATAAGGGATGTTGATAAGAATATTATTCTTTTTCTTACAAATGGAGGTCCAGTAAGAGCTATTATTGACTTTGGTATCTTGGCAAAACGATGGCAGATAAAAAATCTCTTTAGTCTTTGGGCTGATTATGCTGAATGTCTTAAAATTGAGTCATCTCGTGTTAACCACCATCAAGTACTGGACTGGAATTCCTCCTTCTGTCTCCACTCAAGTATGGGATCGTGCTGGACGCCGGCTCCTCCCACACGGCGCTGTATATCTACCAGTGGCCAGCTGAGAAGGATAACAACACCGGACGAGTCGAGCAGACGCATTCCTGCAAAGTCAAAGGTTTTTGCTGCACGTCGCCTCACAAACACACACTTCTGCCCTCACACTCACATTATGCAACCACTAATGCATGCCAATGAAAGTATTTTAGGTGCAATCAGCTTATATGAACATGCACATGTTTATATACTGCTATATGTATGCTACTTATGCAGCTCAAGAACACACTTTGAACTTGTATAAATACATTTGTAACGTTGAAGAGTCTGGTAAATACTCGTATCAGTTCCTGATAAGACTTTATTATGGGTTCAGGTTGTAAATAATGGATTCGGCTAATCAGCTATCGTTTCAGCTTTAGACCGTTTATCTTCTATAAAAAGGCATCTGTAGGCAAAAACGATTTATTAAAAACACATTAACATTTTAAACTCCGCACTTGATGGGTAATTGCATTAGACAGGCCCTTTCTGAATGACTTACTGACATTTATTGCTACAGATCTGAATTACAAAAGGGAAAGAAGAGCAACCAGTGCAGCTCGACTACTGACGCACTCGTTCTGTGATAAGCAGAATAAAAAAATGGGTTTAGCTTGTAAATGTTAATAAGTTCTTAATAAATAGACTTTGGTCCTCGAGATTTTGTGGGTAAACTAGTCAGCTAGTGTTAAGCCAATTAAAGCTCGGCAATCATTAATAAAGCCATTAGCTAGCAAATTCATAGAAGGTAGTGCCTTCAGGGCCTGTGTTACATGCATAGATGCAGAGTCAAGGTATATGTTGTCGGGGAACTGGCATGAAAATACAAATGTCTGCCACAAATTGCCTCAACCCTCAAGGCAACCTGCTTATGCAACCAAATCTTGCTGAATTATTAAAGCACTTTCAAAAACACGCCATATAAAAGAAAGCCCCGTCAAACTGACACCCATGGTGAGCTTCTGTTGTGTAAGTTGATTTAACTACCTTTTCTTTCAACCACACACTGCACAAACTCTTTTACTTTTGGAGCTTTTTTTTAATTATAAAGACGGAAGTCAGAAAGGTGAACTAAAGCGTTGCTGCTTTTGGTCTTTCCATGGGATGTGTGTGCAATCAACCATAGAATAACACCAGGTGTATCCTTTAACTCAGCTGCATTAACTGAGAGGTTAACAGAAGTGAGGAGGAGGTGCACATTCATGCCGGATCTCTCATCAGGGATTCCCCCGGCGGTCATTTAAGCCACTGGGAAACACAAACAGAGCAATTTATGGGTGGAACAGGAACCAGGCAACATTATCACCTCCCCTTTTCCTCCCCTTTTTCCATTTGCTCAGACTACCTTCAACTCCTTAGCATCTCTGAACTCTTCACGCTTTACGGTCGCTATGTCAACTTGCAGGTCCGGGTATCTCCAGCTACGCATCTACTCCGCTGAAGGCGGGGGAGTCACTGAGAGCATGCATGCAGGAGGCCCAGCAGCTGCTGCCGAGCAAAAGACACCACGAGACCCCTCTCTATCTGGGGGCTACAGCCGGGATGAGACTGCTGAAGTACGTGTGCTCCCATCATCAAACTTCTATCTAGGATGCTGACACACAGGTGTATCCCCGAGCCTGTGTAATTGGGTTTCTCACTGTAGCCCGCTTTGTGATTTATCTCCACGCCAACTTTACTGCCGGAGCAGGGAATACGTTACCGTCAAATCGATTATATACAACGCAGTCTATTTATTATTTATGGGCTGCTGTATCGACGTGAATTATGGATGGGAATCAGTCTAATGAATTTGTGTTGTGTGTTGTGTGCAGTCTGGAGAACAGCGCGGCGTCAGGCAAGGTCTTTCAAGCCGTGGAGGAATCTCTTCAGAAGTTTCCCTTTTCCTTCCAGGGAGCGAGATTACTCAGCGGCCAGGAGGAGGGAGCCTTCGGCTGGGTGACGGTCAACTACTTGGATGACCGCCTCAAGCAGGTCCGAACGCGCGCGACTGCATGCATGTCCGTGCACGTTTTTCTGCCACTTTTTAAAATGCGCTTTCGGTGGGCTTTAACGCCTTTTTGTCCGTGCTGCAGGGCTTGGAAACAACCGGCGCCCTTGACCTTGGCGGGGCCTCCACTCAGATCAGCTTCGTTTCCGATGATTTCAACGGTTCAGAGTCGCCCAGCAACTCGGTGACCTTCCGACTCTACGGAAATGACTACAACCTGTACACTCACAGCTTCCTGTGTTACGGGAAAGACCAAGCACTGCGGCTGGCGTTGGCATGGCAGACTCAAGTACATTTCTGTTTTCTCTCTCTTCACTCTCATGGTCTGATCTAACCTGAGATTATGTGAGATTTATCTTTATCTTGCTCTCTCTCTCTCTCTCTCCAAGGCAGGTCCGGCAGCAGTGTCAGATCCTTGTTTCCACCCCGGCTACAACGTGACGAAGAACTACACCACCACCATCTATGACAGCCCCTGCGTGTCAAACAGGAAACCCCAAGCAGCTCCCGCAACCTACACTCACACCGGAATTGGAAACTTCCAACAATGCCAAGACGTGGTGAAAAGCGTCTTCAACTTCACCGAGTGCAAATACAGTCGATGCTCTTTCAATGGGGTCTTCCAGCCACGCTTGCAGGGGCCATATGGGGTAACACAGCAATCAGGTTTCATTTATTATTACAATTGTTTTTATTCCATCAATATCCTTGGAAATACTTTCTTCCCCAGCAGAGAATTATCCACAGTAACGTCGGTACTTTTCCTGTTAAGACATGTTGCTGTTGAATTTGGAGTAGGCCTATATCCTCGCCTCACAGCTATGTGTAAACCAGAGACAATTAACGTCTGAGTCAGTGAGGCCAGGAAAAAAAAACATGAGAATGAAGTATTAATAACCTCAGTACGTCAATTAATTACCTTTTTCATCATCTCTCTCTCTCTCTCTCTCTCTCTCTGAATGTAGGCGTTCTCTGCATACTACTTTGTGATGAACTTCCTCAATCTGACCGATACATCCGTCCCTATGGAGACGGTCAAGGAAAAGCTAAGACGCTACTGCGCTACCCCTTGGAATCAGGTGTGCATCAATGACTCACACGAGCAAATGAGCGTGCCTTATTTACCTGCCTTGCACGCTAAACTGACTAATATCGTTGCGTTTGAACTGCTCCAAACAGGTGATCCAGCAAAATCCCAGCGTAAAGGTGAAGTATCTGGCTGAGTACTGCTTCGCCGGCACGTACATCATCACCCTGCTGACGGAAGGATACAACTTCACCTCGGAGAGCTTCTCCAACATACAGTTTGTCCAAAAGGTCAGTAGCTCGCAGTACGGTCCTTTCTTATCTACCCTACACACACGTGTGCCCGTGTACTACTACCACTAATACTACTACTATCTTTCCGTGGATCTATTTGGACAGCTGTTAAGTAAAGGACTTGGATTTTATGGATTAAGGTTTAAGACTTCCAGATCCTCAGTCTCGCATATCCCGCTTTAAAACAATCGTTTTTACAGCATTACTCATGGTTAAAAAGATAATACTGGATCGCTCTATTGAGAACAATTAACTTAATTATCCATCAAGGATTGGCTCAGTCTAAAAAGGAGAAAACACACAGAAACCTGACCGCACCAAAATCACACGACATCTGATACGAATGATTGTCAGCCACTTAAAAATTTAAAGCAAATTAATGGACAACCAGTTCTACCTGCAAAGTTACAGCCAACTCGTTTCCTGGTCGTCGTGAAGTAACCCTGTATGTATATTATAAGTATGCTCTGATCACGAGACAAGCCCTTGTCCCGCTCTTATGACCAGGAGAAGTTAGATTTATTTAAGGTATTTAAAGTAAAGCTTTGACATAAACTGGAATTGTTTGTAGTAAAACTAAATTAAGAGAAATTATTAATGCAACTACTTATCCTTAAGCATTTTCATGAGGCATAAATTATGATAATGATGATGATTTCCAGCAAGACAATATTACCCTATTAATAATAATAATAATAATAAATAATAATAATAATAATAATAATAATAATAATACCTTCTGGTAGATAACAGAAATGCAGTGAACACACAGACACAAAAATAAATTTAGTATAGATAAAAAAAAAAAATTTAAAAAAGTCACCATCAGAGGGAAAATTTCACCAAAACCAAATCAGACCATAACAATAGCCCTATAATAACCTTCCGTTACGTCATCAAGGTTCACACCAACGCCAATGCATTTAACTGAAGCAACACATGCAAATAATTCAAGGTATTTCAAGCTAAAAGCAGAATACAGCAGAATACGTGCAGCCTTAAACACAGAAAAAAAAAAAACACATCAAGAGCAACGCGTGTCAGCAGAAGCAGCAGAAAACAGGACGTGGTTCTTACCTCGGACCCAGGAGAGACCGCTTGGGTTTCCGTATTCACGTCACGTGGGTTTTGTACCTACACGCGAGATCTGCGTCAATCACACAAACCACGCCTCCAAAGCGTCACCTGCTTTATGACTCTTTATTTACTAAACGTCTTGCTGTACTGAAGAAGACTTGGAAAATTTAAGATAGAGATCTTCTCATAGACAATAAGGTTTATTTTTGCTACCAGAGGAGTCGCCCCCTGCTGGTTATGAGAAAGAATGCACGTTTAAAACACTTCTGCATTGACTTAACTTTTGTAATTTATCATTAAATCAATAAGATTCCAGTTTCTAAGCATGTTATTGATTAACATTTTATAGGGCAATAGAAAATAAATCAATATTTATCCATCAGCAGATTAAAAAAATGTAAATAGGGGTTCATAAACAACATAAAACAAGGAATACATAAATATATAATAAAAGCAAAATAATGAATACCTAAATAAATGATGGGCCTCTCTTTTAGAACATGCAGATCACAATAAATCAGGCGTCTTTTTTCTTTTGTATACGTTATTGTGTAATTTTATTAAATCTTTATATTAAATTTGAGGTTTACTTTAAAGAGAAGATGTATTGAAGGAATGGGTTTATCAGCAAGGAAATGCATTGTAAAATAAAGGAGATAAAACCTCCAAGCTGTACTGGCCTGTAGACTATCATGGGCCTTCTCCCTCTGTTTATGTCCAGATAAAAGGCAGCGATGCAGGCTGGACGCTGGGCTACATGTTGAACCTGACCAATATGATTCCAGCCGAGGCCCCCGACTCTCCCCCTCTGCCCCACGCCGGCTACGTCTCCGTGGTCACAATCATGGCATTACTCCTCTTCATCCTCTTCATCGTCAGCCTGCGCCCTCTCTGGCCCCGCTGCAGCAAACAGCAACAGATCGTGTAAAGACAAGACTTTTCCAGATGTTGTGGGGGTCAAAAGGTCAACGCCTACTGCACATCAACGGTCCCCGCAGCTCCTGTGGATTTCAGAAGGACAAATACTTTCTCTCCTCTTTCAGAAGAGCGAGTGTTGTTTCTCTGGTTGAAGGACAGTTTCCATGTTTGTGCGAGAGTGTATGTTTGAATTGGAGTGTGTGTGTGTGTGTGTGTGTGTGTGCCTACATCAGTCTGCATGTATGTCTTGAATTATGATGTGAATATGAAATATATAAATTACTGTATAAATAAAATAACCCAAGTTTATATAAAATATTTAAATCGCTTGTCATTTGTGAAAAAAAAATTATGAAATGTTTGATGTCGCATGGTTTATTTACACCGTTATGCAGAAAGCTAATTTAATTTTTATAAATAAATAAAAACGAATGTAACAATGTTTTGCTCTTGATTAAAACCCAGAAAGCAGCAACATTACAATCAAAGAAGGAGACACATTTGGAAGACAAGATATGTTGTTTTGATTCTTGTGAATAATAATAATAATAATAATAATAATAATAATAATAATAATAATAAAAATAACAATAAAATACAACATAGCCCCTCACTCTAAGGTGTAACTAGGACACATTCTTCTTCACTCTACAGCATGATACCCAGCACCATCATACCTTAAGTAAACCTATGGTTTGTTTATAAAATGAAAGTGCTGCCCCCTAGTGGCAGAAGGGAACACATTACAATTTAATAACCCACATTAAATGCACTAAATTGACTGTACTTGTAGCTGAAACTAATGCAGCCTAATACAATATCAGGATCAGGATGGAGGCTGCAAACCAACAGGTTTCTATTATTTTGTCCAACGCCATTCATGTCAAATTCCCATAATGTACAGAAGGACGACTGCTGGTACGGCTGATTCTCCCGGTGCCGTTAGATTACTTCCAAGAAGGCAAATTTCTCATGCAAATGCCACCATCGATCAAATAAAGTGCCAGGAGCGGTGTGTGAAATATCCGCTTTGGGATTACGGCATCGAGCAGGAAGTGGAGCCACGTAGGTTTTCCCTCCGTTTGGAGGCCCAGCCCTTCCTCTGTGTCACGGATCGAGTTCTTATCTGCAGGGAACGGAGCTGCAGGGGAGAACAAGAAAACAAAGCCATCCTGATAGTCTGTGGGCGGCTCCTGCTTTCACGCCACAAATGTCTGTCGGTGTTAAATGGCAGAAAGCCATTTGCAGGAGCTGAAAAAGACCCGTTTATAGGTCATCTCGGCTTGCCGTTAACAACGGGGGTGTAAGGCGGCGACTTGCTGTCCTGCCGCATCGTCGCGGCCTGTTCCGACACGGAGGGGATGACCGGCAGGTGATCGGGGGTCTCGAACAGCTCGTCGCTCAGGTGGTCCCGGTCGATGATGTTGGTCGTCTCGGAGTCCAGCTCCTGAGGCCTCTCTTGGTAGAACGTCTGTCGGAGGCGTCTCATCTGGGGGAGCTCGCAACACGTCTCCAGCACCACCAGGACAAACACCAAGCCCAGGATCAAGTAGACTGGGAGAGCAAGAACACACACACACATATAAAACAAAGACCAGTGACTCATAAGATGAAATCAATGTTTGGTGATTACATAAAGGGTGTAGTCAGCCACTAAGTCATCACTTTGTGTAACATGTGAATCAGATAAGCTAATTTGGGTGAATGGTGGAAAAACATCACAAACCTGTTAACATAGTATCCATGGCAACTAAAAGCCTGACTTTTCACAGAGCTCCATCATTTCAATCAGTCCACTATTATTGGTTGGCGAGCGCATTCCTGCACAGTTGCCATTCACATCGGCTTTGTTAGCGTCGGAATGCTAACATGCTAAACTAAGATGGCATTGCACAGTCGTTGTTAGCATGCTAAAGTTAGCCTCCCCCTATGACAGACACTTTTCACCTCTCTGGAGCTCTAAAATCATTCAGTTAAAACACGACAAAGAAGGTGGAATGGTTTACAACTCTTGGACTTATTCTAATTGAATCGGTCACCATCCAACAAGGGTGGGAACCAGAACGCTTGAGCTCTTAAAAACTCTTTTTTTTAATAGTAAATCACCTGTAATAGCCAGCCTATAGAGCTGTGGGTGCGGGTTGGCCTCGTTATCCTGGGACACTCCGGGGACATAGTCCCCGAGGCCAATGGTCGTCAGAGAGATGAAACAGAAGTACAGAGACTCCAGGTAGTCCCACTCCTTCTCCAGGTTCACCAAGATCCACGCCGGGATGACGAGGAGCAGCAGGACCATGACGACGGAGAGACACGCGGCGTGCATGGCGGCCAGCTTGGATTTGGACATGGCCCACCGGCGGTGGAAGTAGGACACTGGACGGCGGGTCACCAGGACCATGATCCTCTGCACGGCAACGGTGAGGAAAAAGAGGGTGACTGGGATGCCGAAGAGGGAGTAGACGATACAGAAGGCCTTCCCTCCATCCGAGAGGGGGACGGAGTGGCCGTAACCTGCAGACATGACCAAACAACGCCGTAATTAGAGGGGAGATTCTTCCAGGAGACACTTAAAAGTCCCTGTAAATCTCAACACACATAACAATAATTAGGCAGAAGAAAGACAGGCTCACTCTACAGCAACATGTCATCTAAGACATCTTAATTCTATAAATAAAGGCAAAACCTCTGTGTGGGGTTTCATTTCCTCCTTTCATCAGAACTACACTTAAATGACTGTTTATGTTATAGAGGATAAGAGGTGGTGGTTTTCATTAAAAAACATAAGAATTTCCTGCAACAGCTGACGTTCACGTAGTCTAATTTTAAATTCCCTAAAAGGTGAGCAGACGCCAATCATTTTGTCCTCGACTCTCCCTTGTGTGATTACTTTTAAGTGACCCTTTTGTTGATGCACCCTCTTCATAATGATGCCGTGAAATAATCTAACAAGTCGCTCTGTGTTAAAAAAGGGTTCTAACCTATAATTAATAACATCATTAATAGGTTATAAAAGAAATATTGTCCATTCATTAACAAATTATGACCATTTTTTACACAAGAATTGATGGCTTACAAGACAGCCTGATCCCCCTGAGTGTTACGTCATGAGTTACCATTGAAAACAGGATAAACAAGGTTTTTGGTGACTGATCCATAAAGTAAATCATCCGCTCTAAAGAGTGTTCAGCCTATTGTTACTTCACTTCCTTGACCTTCTCTGTGCAGATTCTGTTACTATTCATCTTCTCAGGTGGGGTTACACAATATACCAGCAGTGTTTTTTGTTAGTGACGTCACAACCATCCAGGAAGCCAAGGGGGACCTTTAAGTGAAGGAAGAGACATCTTTCCTCCAGGAAAATACGCATACTTGGACATCCATAGAAGGGTCTCTATAAAGGGTTCTCACCTGTGGTGGTCAGCACGGTGCTGGTGAAGAACAGGGACGACACGAAGTCCCAGTTCCGCTGGGTGTCGTTACCCAGCACGGTCACCCCGTAGTTACTGGCCTCCAGCGCGCGGGCCAGGAGCTCCTCGAGGCGCGCGTCGGACACGCAGGTGTTGTTGGCCAGGAAGTCCCGCCGGGCCGCCTTCAGCTCGTCGCGGAGCTCCTGCTCGTACGGCTGCTCGATGGCGGAGAAGATCGCGGCGCCGACTACGAGGTAGAGGATGTAACCGACGACCAACAGCGCGAAATTCAGCGCGGACCGGTGTCGCTCCGCGAACCGAGCGCACCGGCCGCCGGTCGGCTGGAAGCTGCGCGCCATCCCCCTCGCGATGTCCGGCCAGCCGCGCGTGACTTGATCAATAAATGAACCGGGCAGAAAGTCCGGTACCTGTTATCCTCTCCGGCGAGCGGACAGACTGGCCTTCCTACATTTCACCTCGCTGAAACGGGCGGTGACGTCACTCCTTCGCCGCGCCAGGTGTGCCCTCTAGTTCCCTCTCAGACCGGTTTAACGGGTTTTTGTTTTAAGTGTTTTGAGTAGCGACAAAGGATTTCTTTAACCCACAGAACAATGTCAGCTCTCTGTGGGAGATACATGTTTGTTTCTGTCTGCACTTCAAGTTAAACACTAAACAAACAACGAGCATAATGTAAGAAAGGGGAAAGTACAGCTGAGGGGAAAAAATAATACAATAAAATCAAATAAATCAATTAAATTAAATAAATCGTCCAGAATGTTTAATCATGAATTGATTTGATTTTAAAAAATAAATTAAATTCATTTATTACTAAAGACAAATTAGATTTAATGTGTATTTACGTCATCCAGTGTTAGAAAGTAAAAACTAAAGCACATTTTAGTTACTTGAGTATTTCCATTTTCTGCTGTCACTTGTGTGTACTTCTACTCATTGCAGAGGTGAATAATGTACTTTTTTGCTACATTTATCTGACAGCTGAGGCACTCTTTACTGTATAATGTAGTTTTAATACATAAATATACTTTGTTGTTGACAATAAGCTACTTCTGCACTTTTACTTAAGCTTGAATGCACGACTTTTAATAGTAAAGGAGTATTTTTTTTTGCTATAGTTTATTATTACAACTTACCAACTTCCTCAACTTGGTTTCCTTTTCTCATCGTTTGTAATAATGACTTTCACCACGCGAGGGCGCTGGAGACCACGCTTCCATCCGTGCTGTAGCTCATCAGAAAAGAGAAGAAACAGCTTGAAAAACAGTGTTTTTATTGAGAAGTCACCACCAGACGTTTCGCACAATGCTTCTCCACTCACTCCGTTGTGGATTTATTCACCCCCCTTCTCCCTTTCATATCCGGACATCTGGCAATAAATAATTATTTACAACCAAACGAAAAGCGACAAGAAGTTACAATCATTAGAGATGCTGTCAAAGAGTCTTACAGCAATAAACAGCCAACGAGACAGCCTAAAAATCAATACCTTCGCATAAAAAGCTGATAGATAGATAGATGATGGTCACTAATCTCTGGTTGGGTTGTTGAAGAGTTTCCTGAATATGCCGCCACAATAATTCAGTTATCTGAGGAGGAAATTAAGAAAAACAAGTCACAGATAGAGACTTTTATAAGATTTTAAGAGATCTGCACTACAACTGAGACATTGTACTTTTTACTCCACCTTTTTTTACTGCAGTTTTACTTAAGTAAGGGGTCAGGGTGCTTCCTCCGCCTCTGATCACCTCTGATCTTACCTCTGCACTCATATCTGAGGTCCGAGAAGAGGACGTGCTCCTGAGAGAAGACAAAGAGTCCCAGTCTGCCTCCAGCCAGGGTGTGATCGTACACCGCCCCGGAGTCGGATAATATCTCCCTGCCCTCATACACCATCATCCTGCAACACAACATCAGCATCATCATCAGCATCATGTGGGCAGCTGAGAGGAAAACTTCAGTAAAAGTTTTGCCTCTACCAAAGCTCAGAGTAACGTCGTTCATGCTATTTCTTCACCTATTTTCCCTCCTTGTTCAACATTTTTTACTATTTGTTTCTGAATCAAAAAAACAGAGGCCATGACGTCAAAGCGGAGCTATATTTGAAGGCAGCCGTAACGGAGCGTAGCAACGATCCAAAATATCAATGTGTGTCCGTCCTTCACAAATCAAAGAGCCAGAGCCTTCCTTTCAATCTGGCATTCAATGAGCGCACAGTCGCACACTGTCCTCCCGACAATCGTTGGCTACCCAGAATGCAGCGCGGCCATCGCTTGCATCTCCTGAGATAGCCTTCTTTAAGAGTATTTCTATCGTGCGAACAACTCGGCTTGGCACATCACAATTTTGTTATCTTTTTTTTCCCCTGAATGTTTTTTTTTTTTCACCTTGAAAAACTCACTGTGGCACTGACACTGTTCTCTTCATCTGCACGTACGGGGAAAAACACAGAAGCACACACACACACACACACATATATACTGTATATATACGTGTGTAGTAAATGGGCTCCAACTCTGCTGGTCCTGTAAATACCGGGCCAATAATGTCTCGTGTTTTAACTGTGAATTAAAATGTATTGGTTACTGCTAATGCAGAGGTATTTTCACTTCCTTTAAGGAGGTCTACAAATCTTTAAGAAGTTCCATCATAATCCAGCTGTGGTTTATGAGAGCCCAACGTGAAAACATAAAAGTCAAGTTCCAGAGAGGCAAATGCAGCCAAGCCACGTTCATGTCTCCGTTTGTGGCGACTGGCCTGTAGAAATGAACATAACTGTGTTTAACGGAGCGATGGTTCCAGATGATAATGAGAAAACACAAATGTTGGATATCATATAGGGGGTGTAGGAATAAATCTACCACGCATGATGTCATTGTACCTGATGAAGCCAGTCTTGGGTCTGTGGATAAGGTGCATGCGGTAGGCTGTGAAGGCCTTCCAGCCAATTTTATTGGGGTCATGCCACAATGTTCTGACCTGAAACACACACACACACACACACACATGTAAGATGTCAGATCAGAGAAAGAAGGTTGTGATATTTACGGTGCCAGCGTTCAAGGTTTTTCTAGCGAAGGTTTATGCTCTCATATGGAGACATTTTGGTGATTTATTGATGAATACTCCTGCCTGGTGTCTGGTGTTTCCGGTGTGCCACAGGGCATTGCGTAGATACTCCCCCGGTCCTGTGGTGGAGTTGACCACTTTGATCGAGACTCCAGCGTTGCCGAAAGCTTTGGAGGGCTTTTTCTCCCAGTAGGCCTGAGACACCTGCTCTCGTGGAAAGAAAGAGGAAAAAATATGACTTTTTTTTGCTCGTGATACATTTTGTAAAAATAGTGAAGACACATTTACGGAGATTCAAACCTCACCTGTTTCCACATGACGACATAGAAGCGTTGACTGGACTGGTAGGCGAACACGATGCCTGCGTAGTCGTCATCTCGGTTGGTGTTCACGTAAAATGTCACGCTGAAGTCCACCGCACTGAACTTGTCGTATCCTGTTCAAACAAATTAATACATTATTTCATGGGTTCAAGTTATTGTTTTCATATCGTTCATCTCACCTAAAGCGATGCCGGGGTCAGAGTTGGCCGTCTGCAGCAGCTCGGTGCCTTGGCTGCGGATCACCCACAGGGGGTCGGACTGCGTGGTGCCTTTAGGGTCCAGCAAAACCACCTGAAACCTCCTGAAGTCCGTGGAGCCGATGTCCTGGTTCAGCGGACATGGATCCAGTGCGTCTGGAATGCTGTCATTGTCGAAATCATCAAAGCATGCGTCTCCGCTCCTATCACCTGCAGCAGGAAGAGAACGAGCCAAGAGTTGATTTCATCATATTTCCCAAGAAAGGAAATAGCAAATAGCGAGAAAATCCTCCAATGATGGTGGATAGATTAAAGAATCTTTTGTCCATGATTTATCACAACCGAGAGCCGTAAACCGTTTATGTTGACGTCCAACATTAACATGACCTAGATCACTGGAGACATACTGGACTGATTTTCCTGCGTGGCTGCGAAATCCATTTATCACAAATCACACATATCTTTCTTTGCGACAGCGAATGAGTCAGCTTTTGTTTGTATCTGTATCATGCTGCTCTATCCATAAAATTTTAAAAAAAAAAGTAGAATCACCGACCATCAGAGTCCAGCTGGTTCCTGTTGGGCACCAGTCTGCAGTTGTCCCGGTCGTCAGGGATGCCGTCGTTGTCGTCGTCATGGTCGCAGACGTCTCCCTTCCCGTCCTTGTCGTGGTCGGCCTGGTTGCTGTTGGCGATGTAGGGACAGTTGTCCAGGGAGTTCTGGTGGCCGTCCTCATCGATGTCCTCGTTGTCGTCGCACATGTCCCCCACCAGGTCACTGTCATAGTCCAGCTGCAGGACACCAGATTGCTTGTGTTACCTCCTCCAGCACACACTTCCAAAGTTTCCCTTTCATGCATTTAAAAAGAAAAATCACTCATCCATCTGATTGATTGCCGATGCCACTAATAAATTGTTAGAATAGCTTTTTTTTTTTTTTATCCCTGTGGTAAAATGTGCACATCATACCAGATGTTCAGCGAGGCAACGCTGCCATCAAAATGAAAAGCAGCTCTTTTATTATTAGATATGTGTGTGAATTTAAGCATCTGGGTTTGTGTGTTTTTTTCCAGAAACCTGCAGTGGGTTGTGGAGGAGGGGACAGTTGTCACACTGGTCTCCGACACCGTCTAGGTCCGTGTCCCTTTGGTCAGTGTTGTAGACTAAGGGACAGTTGTCTCGGTCATTCAGAACCTCTGGAGAAAGACAGCAGATAAGCATCATCGCTATGAATCAATCTTGCTCCCAGTCCTGCTCATAAATGCAGAATTTATTTTCTTTTTTTTAGCAAAATCAAGTCATTCTGTCCTCTTGACCCCCAAAAAAATAATCTGTAAAAGAGATCCGGAGCAAAGCAGCAGGGTCATCTCCGTGTTCCCGGGGTCATCATCCTAACAGATTGATCAGGGACGTCTTTGCAGGATTTGAAGCATAAAAAAAATCCATTCAGCCACTGAGATATCATAAATAAAGTCATAAAGTCAATACTAACGTGTACTAACTCCTAATGTTAGGAGTATAACATCACTTGGCTATTAGCTATAGGTGGGTGATTTCAGCATATTGACCCATTGGCCCAACGCTCTCTAAACTGTCTAAACCGTTGTTTTTCTGCTGTGGGATGAAAGAACCACGAGAGCCTTTTACCCTTTACCGTCTGGATTGCCTTAAACCACAATTTATTACCATTATTTTACAACCTTTTCTATTTATTTTCAGGGTTTTTTTCTTCCTTTTCTTTCTTTTGTAAAACTACCTTCAATGTTATCGCACATCTGTCGTTAGATGTTGTTTTATTTAGGTTTCTTTTTATTAATTAAAAAGAAAAACACTGCAAAATACAAACATTTGACCTTGAAGAGCAACACTGCAAAACATTAGCACTTGGAAACGTCTCCTGAATGGGTCGTATTAGGACAATATTGAGCTCAAGGTTGTTGTTAAAGCCTCTTTCATTTGAATCCATTCTAGCTCCAGTATAGATGGATGCATAAACATATTTTTTGAAGTAGTAACTGCATGTTCCAGTCCCTGGTTTTCATGAGTATAGCTCTTACCATCTCCATCAATGTCAATGCTGCAGGCGTCTCCTTCCCCGTTGTCATCAGTGTCCATCTGCAGCGGGTTGCTATCAAACGGACAGTTGTCACAGCGGTCCCCGACCCCGTCCCTGTCGGAGTCAAACTGCCGAGGGTTGTACACCAGCGGGCAGTTGTCCTGCGCCCAATCAGAGCCACGGTTACTTCGTTCTCACACTCACGGGACGGGGTTAGCATATTCAGTCAGAGTTACCCCGCGTCAGTCTCACCCTCTCATCTATGATGTCATCGTTGTCGTCATCAGGGTCACAGGCGTCGCCCTGTCCGTCCATGTCGAAGTCTTCCTGTCCAGAGTTGGGCAGCATGGGGCAATTATCCTGCGGCCAATCACAGCACAGTTTAGTAAAAAAACAACGGCATTCAAATCAGAAACACTCGGCCAATCGGATTTATCACCTTTTGGCAGTGATAGGTTGCATTCTGCTTGCAGGTTAACCGCCTGTTGGGCCATCCATCCAGATCAGAGTCCTCGCCACACAGGAAGCCGTCGCCCGCGAACCCGACGGCGCACACGCACCTGTACAACACCTCAGACGCCAGGCCCAGGTACACGCAGTCGGCGTACCTGTGGCAGGTGTGTGTGTTGTCTTTGCAAGGGTTGTACGGCTCGCACACCTACAACAAGCATGCAGCTGAGTCACGACTAGTTCAACGCCGAGGCAAGCAGTTAAATGATGAGTCAAAGAGGGGAGAACGTGCCTGCCGGGTGTTACGGGCCTCCTGCAGCCCGAGGCCGAACGGCTGGCTGCCTTTATAGCGAGGAGGACAGGGCAGGCAGTAGAAGCCGGGGTCTGTGTTTACACACTCGGTGACACACACACTCTCCACTTCACACTGCAGAGAGAGAGAGGGAGGGATCGGCCATGTTCGGCGTGTCAGACACGAACAGCAAATACAAGGGTTTGACAGGCGACGTGCACGGGGTCAGACCGCACGACGTTTCTCTCATTCGAGATGGGCGCCGCGTCTGATGAGGTCATCGCGGTGCCGTCGGCTACAGGCTGGAGGTTCAACTCTGACCAGGAGCTTTTATAGCCTTCGAGCAGAGGCAGGGCTAGTGAGAAACTTTCAGGAAGTGAAAAACTGTGAAACTAGGGATGAGACGATGGATTACGATTAAAATAAAATAGTTGATCGCGATGAATTTCCATTATCGGAATAATTGAGAAGTTAAAAATAGAGCCACATTTTTAAAGAAACATGCAGGAATGATCATGTTTTTTTAAATTTATCCCTTATTTCTGCACAGAGACCTTCTGATTTATAACTACCTCATTTAGGATGGTTTGTTTTTTTCACTAAAAAGGGTTCAATAAAAAACATTTATGCATAAGATAAAGTGATTCCAGGATGTTTCAGTGCAATTTCAAGAGCGTTTATATCAGGATTATATTGTGAATTATAATTATTTTGTAAGAGTTGTGTGGCTGGTTATTACCTCGTTCACGTCTTCACAGTGAGTGCCGTTTCCACTTAAACCCAAAGGACAACCTCCACATTCCCATGAGCCATCGCTGTGTGACGTGCACGCCACCCCGGGAAAACATGGACTTGAGAGCAGACATGCATCTGAAAACACATCCTTTTTTTAAAATACGCCAATAAAAAAGTTATATGGAAGATAAGCCTGGTGTTAAGTTTACCTATAGGACACGGTTGCTTGTTACATGACTCGTAGTCCACAGTGTCTCCAGCACAAGGTTTCCCGCCGTGCTGAGGGGCGGGATTCAAACACTCCCGCTGGCGACTCGCGAGACCTCCGCCACACGACTCAGAGCACAACGACCATCCGGTCCAGCCGGTCCAGCCTCCGGCAACTGAACACAGCGTTTACCCGTCAGCCAGCCAAGTGCTCTACAGTGTCCGTCTCTGCATGCATTCCTCTACTCACCAGGGCAGCGTGTGTTGTTGCAAGGCTGCGTTTCCCTGTCGCTGCCCGTGCACCCTCTGCCCCCCTTCTGCGGCGGCGGGTCGTTGCAGAGACGAACCCGTGTGACGCTGCCATCGCCACATGTGGTTGTACAGGCGGACCAAGGAGACCAAAGGCCCCAGTTCCCGTCAGGACGCGCTAGACATGAAACCAGCACATCAGGATTGTTAAAAAAAAGCCAATTTATTTTCTGTAAAGAAGCCTGGAAAAGTCCCTGAACAGAACTCAACACAGACCACCACCAAGGCTCCACACTGTGCATGCATTCACAGCACAACAACATGTTTCCAGCAATGATTCCAATCCAATAAAATCCATTTATCTGAAGTTCCATACTTTCCCCCCCTTTGGTGGAATATTCAATTTATTTCTGGATCGGCCAATCAATCCCTTCCCCCCCAAACCCCCCCAAAAAACAAATTAGAGTGAAGATATGTGACATGCAGAGTGATGTCTTACCCTTGCGGTCACACTTTATCGGCGTGCAGCTGCGGGTTTGGAGTGACGGGCCGGCACAGGCCGGCCTGATGCCGTTGCAGGATCGGCCCCTCTGCTGTCCCCCGCGTCCACAGGAGACCGAACAGTGGGTCCACTCGGACCACGGGGACCAGGCGTCGTCGTCTTAATATCCACGCACACACACACGTATATATACATTATCAGATCTGAACACACCCTTTCAACCCGAAAATCAGACAAAACCAGAACTCACTGAGACAGACCGGACAGCACTCTTCATCGATGAAGGTCGGATGGATGCAGGAAACAGGAGGGCACGACACCTGATGGCACACCACCTTTCCAGTCTACACAACATGAAGAACACACACACACACACACTTATTAATTAAACCTTAGTTTGAACCAGATGTTTCACTAAATGCCGGTCCTTGCAGATCTATGATCTATGGTATGCTGTCATGATTGTAATGGGTTTGGCTACTCTCTCAATCTATCCTTGACGAATCTTTATTTATAAAGGAAAACAAATTTGTGGCCATTTATCTAAAATGTCATTTAAATTACATTGAATTGCCAGGAGTTAGATGTGATGCCACCACCAAGAGGAGTATCAGCCTTCCATCTGTTTTAGAGCCAAAGGATTCTTGGACCTTCTATTGTTCCAGGATTTTAACATTCAAAGTCAGAACTTGAGACTTAATGTTATGGCTTTCAAGTCCCAAGTCTTGAGTCAAGTCTTTGGAGGCTTGCAGCGGTCCGTTCCATAAAAAGCCAGACTCACGTCCCGATGAGGAATTAAGACTTCACTTGGATTTAAAAACTAATCTGGGCTGCACACGAAATAGAATCACCGAAGTTACTGCCGTGTAATGGATTTGCCATTTAACATAGATGACGCAGGTCATGTTTCCAGTCTGTCTTCTATCAATGAGACTTGCATGGCACCCGGGAGACAGCTCACTGCAAATGTTTTGGGTTGGAACAGTTGTTCAACACTGACCTGGCAGGCGCAGGAGGTGCAGCTGTCCACGTCCCAGTCCTCTCCGTGCTCGTACACCCGTCCGTCCTGCATGCACCAGACCTCCCACTCTCTGTCAAGGTCGTTGAAATCTCTGCTGCTGCTGCTGCTGCTATTGCTGCTGCTGCTGCTGCCGCCATTATTGCTCCCATTGCTGCTGCTGCCACCATTATTGCTCCCATTGCTGCTGCTGCTGCTGCTGCTACTGCCACCATTATTGCTCCCATTGCTGCTGCTGCCACCATTATTGCTCCCATTGCTGCTGCTGCCACCATTATTGCTTCCATTGCTGCTGCTGCCACCATTATTGCTCCCATTGCTGCTGCTGCTGCTGCTGCTACTGCCACCATTATTGCTTCCATTGCTGCTGCTGCCACCATTATTGCTCCCATTGCTGCTGCTGCTGCTGCTGCTACTGCCACCATTATTGCTCCCATTGCTGCTGCTGCCACCATTATTGCTCCCATTGCTGCTGCTGCCACCATTATTGCTCCCATTGCTGCTGCTGCCACCATTATTGCTCCCATGGCTGCTGCTGCCACCATTATTGCTCCCATTGCTGCTGCTGCCACCATTATTGCTCCCATGGCTGCTGCTGCCACCATTATTGCTCCCATTGCTGCTGCTGCCACCATTATTGCTCCCATGGCTGCTGCTGCTGCCACCATTATTGCTCCCATGGCTGCTGCTGCTGCCACCATTATTGCTCCCATGGCTGCTGCTGCTGCCATTGCTTCTGCCATTGATGCTGTTCCTGTTGTTGCCATTGCTGCTGCTGCTGCTGCCGCCGCCGCTGTTGCTCAGCTCAGCCAAAGATATCCGCATGTCTTCATTTTCTCTTGACTGAAAATACAAATACATGTTCAAAACATTTAAAATCATTATCAGAACTATAGTCAATGACATTTTAATTATAGTGTCATATCGCAACAAAGGTTATCTCAGGACACACACACACACACACACTTATAGAGCAGGACTGTGGCTGTTATTTCTTTCTTTTTGCCTTGTGATGTGTTTGTCACCATGGCAGAAGGTGGAGAGACAACCACTATAGCATATCCCATAAGGTTTCTAAGTACTTTGCCAGGTATTTATATGTCAGATTTTGTTAATGCAACAGCATCGAAACCCAACAAGGTTCAGTCATTAAACTTTATGGTTGCCCCTTGCGTTGGGTATGCTCCAAGAAAGAGGAAATAAGGAGTAGTTCCTGGTGGGATCCCACTTTATTAGTATACAGAGACCTGTTGATTTAGGGCAGAGTGGCAATTGAGTGGATTCGTAGCCAACATTTTAACACTGATGATATTCTTTCTGTGGGTTTTTTCCCCAAAAACTTACCAGGACATTCACCGCAAACCACAGTGCTTCCTGCCAGAAACAAAAAAAAAAAAAATGGATGCTGCTGCTTGTTCCATTTGCACTGGCAGTAAAGCTGCTCTCTGTTGGTTTTGTCACACAATTTTCCAATAAAACTCAAATCCAATGTAGAGGCTGGTAGTCTTAGTCTTTTCGTTAATTGTCTCCATTTGTTAATTCTAATCACACATTAAATTTAACACCTTTAATTGTGTTTTTTGAAAGGAAAGTAAATACATTTTATTTTTCATCTAAAAATCGCATTTCTCGTCTATGTCACATCAAACTAAACATTGCATCAGAGAGGTAAAACGGTGTGTCTTACTACTCTCTCCAGGTCTTCAAGCAGGTTGCTGGTCACGATACGCAGGCCTTGGATCTCGGTGAGCAAGCCCAGCAGATCCTCGCACGGATGGCGACACACTTCAAATGACACGTTGTTGACCTTTGCCCCGTGCGCACCTGTGGAGGAGGCAGACGTGTTAATAACCCAGGAGAAAGCAGGTGAAGAAGCTGTATTTGTGTAAATGAATGGAGGCTACGCTGCGTGGTACCTGTGCACACAGCTGCTGCATAGAGGAATATGAAAAGCCAGGGGAAACCTCTCAGCGGAGTCATTCCTGTCACACATAAATCACACGTGCAGTCACCGTGAATTATAACAACACTGCACAATGCAAACAGGACGGGCTGCCAAGCAGATATAAGAAGGCGAAAAAAGAGGGAATTAACCTTGCATACCTGCGTGCTCCTCGCTGTTCAGCCTCTCCCCACGATTAGAAATCACTGCTGGTACGCTCGTCCCCGCTGCAGCTCCACGGGGGCTTGGGTGGAATTTCTGTCTCCTCGTCTTCTCCCTCGTTTCCTTGTCACCTTGTTGCCTTCTCGCTGGACCGGGACTTATCAGCATAACCTCCTCACTATATGTCCAAAGGAAATAGAGGATTTGCTGAAAGGGAAGTCTGAGTGAAGACAGCTCGGTTAGTTCTGCAGAAAGTTCTAATGTGGTTGTGTATTTGTTTGAGTGTGTGTGTGTGTGTGTGTGTGTGTGTGAGAGAGAGAGAGAGAGAGAGGCATGAGCAGGGAGTCATATATTACCCGTCTGTCTGGCGATGAACCGGGCTGCATATCTCCCAGCGAGGAACCCAGCTGGATGGAAGGAACTTGTGTGCACTGACGTTTCGATGCAGGTTTCCCAGACACATCATTTACACTCTTCACACACACACACACACACACACACACACACAATAATTGGCTGCCTGAGTTTTTCCAATATCTTAGGGGGGGGGGGAGAGACTGGCATCACCATAAATCACTGGTGAAAGTGAGAGGCTTGATGTGAACGCGAATGTGTTTGTTGTTATTTTTCGTGCAATCTGCAGAAGATCACGAGCAAGTTGATGGAATTCAAAAACATCTACTCCCATCGCGACCATCATCTCTCTCTCTCTCTCTCTCTCTCTCTCTCTCTCACTCTCTTTTCCCTCCATCACCCCCCCTCCCTCCTCCTTTCTGTCTCTCTCACTTTCTCTGTTTGGTCTTCTCCCCGCTGAGTCAAAGAGGCATCATCATCCTGATTCATATTTTCCATCTGTGGACTCCACTTGCGGAATAATGAGTCGGGCAGATGTGTGTATGCACGCACACACACTCACGCACGCCTCTGCCCAACACAAACACACGACTTCTCCACATCCAGATACCGAGAAAACGTCACGACGGAGAAGGAATGGGGGGGGGGGCGGACGTGATTCCCTCCTGGAAGAGGTTCAGCAGGTGCCGTCACCGCTCCAAGAAGTCTCAACAGTAACCCGATCTAATGGATATGAAGAAACTTGGGTGAGATTGCTTGGCAAAGTCCAACGTGACATTCTGTTCTGGGTTCTCTCTTCAAGTCAGTGAATCTGTCAGTCTTCCCCTGCGTTTACAAAGAGGAAGGAGCTTTAAAAAGGGCCCCTGACCGAAGTGTGCAGAACGGCAGCGGACCTGCAGAAGGCAGGGTCGAGAACACTTTCTGCAATTAGGCAGCTTGTGCAGCAATTGCCCCATTTCTCTGAAAGCAACCAGACCAGAGAACGCGAAGGGCTTTTTGCATTATGCTCTAAGCCCTCTGCTGTGAGCAGCCACCTATACAGGCCAGACAATATCCTGCAATTGCCCGCGCCGCTCTTAAGCATGCGGTGGTCAGAGAATTACATGGGCTTAAAGTAAATGGATTTACATGGAAGGGTGCACAGTGAGGCAAGAATGGTGAAGGTCGAGGGGACGGATACGAGGGCCGCGGGAATGGCACCGTTTCACAGATAAATGAATGCTTTCTGTGGCATGCAGCCAAATCACACAGGCACCAATTTGCCTGATTAGCTGCATGATGAAGTAAAACACGTTTAACCATTTAGATAAATAGATAGATGGCGATTCACTCATTTAACAAAGCCTCCAAAACAAAAAAAGACACCAGCAAGACAGCGTGGACTCCTTTGTGTGTCCCAATCACAACCACGGTGGGTCAGTAGAAGAGAAGGGGGGCATTAATCCAGTTATCAGATCATCCTATTATTCTGCAGATTAGCTTGCAGCACACGCGCATGTGGCGCCTCTGGGATTTGTAGTTCAGAGCGGGGCCTTCCTGGCCTCCTATCCCACATAGTGCCCACACATGAAAGCCTTCCAATATCAAAGGCTTCTCTTATTGGACTCGTGGTGCTGGAATCAGAGGAATGCACTATTTTCCAACCAACCTGTGGGCCAGCCATTTTTTTTTTTTTTTTTTTTAAATCTATGTATTCTCTTGCTTGACCTCCCGTCGTGCGTCACGGCCAGCGTGCACCTGCGGCGGTGTGAACTGGTGACGCAGCGCCAGGTCAGAGCGGAACCGCGCGCGCGCTCAGGGGCTTTGCGCAGCTCAATTATAGCGTGACACACTTTCCCCTGTGATCGCTTGCCTTCCGCCCGCGCGCTGGACACAGCGGATTATTGGACGTCTAACTTCGGCTTCCCACAAGGCGCAGCATTCATTAGATACGCGAGGAGCAGCGGGTTGCTTTACCTATGACTGTGGATGAGGACATGGCGGGGTTCATCCCTCAGAAGGAGATCGTGTATAACGGCCTGCTGCCGTACTCCGACCGGATGGAGCGCGAGGCCACGGAGCTGCTGGCGGAGATCAAGGCGAACCTGTCCAGGGCCGTCCTCCTCCGGGAGCTGTGGCCCGGGGTCGCCTTCTGGTCCAGGAAACTCTTCTCGTAAGTGTTGTCCTCCTGATACAAGCACCATTAACAGCAAGTAAAACGTCACTCATAATAAAAATAATATTTTTCGATATAGCAGATTATTTCGGCTCTAAGGTATCGGTGCAAATTTAGATCATCGGTATAATCGTGAATATCGTGACTTGAAAAAGCTGTCAGCTCGCTGTTGTGGTTGAGAAGTGAAAAGAAGACCCTGAATTTAAAACTACAGATTGCAAAAATACATAAAAAAGTAAAAGTGATCTCATCTGTGATGCAATAAAAATGATTCCTGTGTGTTTTAGTGCACCGTTTTAAACATATGTTTGATAATTATCGGGATCATATCGTGAATCGCAATTATTTTGGCCAGAATCATCGTGACATCCCGTGTCTTCTTTCTATTGACATGTTTTATTGGATCAGCTTCACAAATCATCAGAGTTGCATTCAGTCGTGTTGTTTTTTAATGGCCTATGAGAGATGATGGTGTGGTATGACCAGAAGATAGACGGGTCCCAGTGTGATGTTGCACCATGAAGGATAAATTATCTAATGCCTGGACATACCAATAATAAAATGCAGGTTAGATAATGTTATAAATAAGGGTTTGCATCCACTAAAAACACTTAAAGCTGTAACATCCAGCTTGCATTTAAAACCTTGATTTAGCTTAATTTAATATTCGTTTTTAACTCAATAAAATGTGTTTAAATGGTTTTATCTTTAAGTTTAATTCACTAATTTCAATGCAATTTGTTTGATTGCCATTCTTCAGTTAAACTGGCTTGCTTGTATAGTTTCTGCACACATTGAGCAAAGAGGAATCAACCTTCTGCCACCCAAATTAACGAGCATGTCAGCATTTCCTTAAAAAGTGGCCACTGCTGTTTTAAATGTTATTTTTAAAACCCAAATATTCAAGTGTATTGCTCTCCATGCAAAGGAACGTGAAGTGCCAAACATGTCAGCATCATAGGAGTTTTTACAGAGAAGGTTTAAGAGCATGAAGTAATCACGCATCTTTAAATAAAGACTGGACTTTGTCCACTTGGCTTTAACTCCGATTCAAGAGGTTAGTCGAGGTTTCATGATGAGACACTGGCGGCGTGTGTTCGTGGGATGTGGGTCAGCTGCAGGAAGCAGGAAGTGATCAGCTGCTGACGCATGGTCCCCTGTCGGACTCCCTCCCTCAGGTTCCTGAAGCTGTACGGCCGCAGGTTCAGCAAAGAGGACCACGTCTTCTTCATCAAGCTGCTCTACGAGTTGGTGACGCTGCCCAACCTGGAGCCTCACATGATGCAGAGCTACGCCAGGCTGCTCATTCAGCTTCTCAAGTGGGTGGACACGAACACACAGGCATACACGAAATGTGCCCTTCGGGATCCTTCAGTGTAATGAGATCAGAGAGAAGCCCGATTAGTAAACATCGCAGGTGGAATACCCATGTCAAGTCGCATGATGTGTTTTTTTCACTTACCTCTTTGCCATTTGGATTACATAAGAATAGAAATAGTGAGCATATCGGCGTTACCATGAAGATGACTAATGTGTTTGAGAACCTCTGGAAGGGACTTCTGAAACATGAAAAGACGTCGAACAAATTAAAAATATGATATTTCCCTCTGAAATGTCATGCATTAGAAGTATTGCATGAAACAGAGCTAGATGCCTCTAAATGTGACGGCTCAGAGGTCTGGAGTTCCACACCAACACACAGTAAGTGAAAGGGACGAGAGCATGTCGGCCCAACAGTTCATTTATTACTCTTTAAGCCCTGACCTACATCATAACTCCCAAATCACCACTGCAGGATATTCTCCCAGTCACATTCATCGCTGCTCCATTTGTCTCCAGTTGTTTTCCGTGATTTTCACATCCATCACAAAAACAACATCTTAATGTAGGTGTCATTGATCTGAGTGTTTTCCCATTAGATGGAAAGAGAAGGATCTGGGCTAGCTGCATATTAAGTGCCCGGGGTCTCGCAGCCTGAGGGATGAATGTGATACTTAACTTGCAGCGGGTCTCAATTGGCTTCTAGTTTTTTTTCCTTTTCGGATTTCGCCATCATTTCCCCCCCAATTGTCTCTTCTTTCCTTCCAATTTAAAAAAAAAAGTCTGTTCCATAGCCGTTAGTTCAATGAGAGGAGACGACAAGAGGAATGTGAGGCTGTGGAAACTGAGCATAGAGACTCAAACCTTTCTGTTGGGTTTCATTCCTGGAGAAAGTTTGAGTTTTACAAAATAAAAATAAAAAACAGCAAGAAAGCAATGTGGAAGTTAAAAATATATATAATCTGCTTTGTTTCCAAGCTTATAATAAAAGCACTCAGTTGGCGGCAATTAAAAAGCTTAATGTTCGAAAGAAAAACGAGTATTGTGACAACATCCGAGTCGACCCCTGCAGACCTCAGACCGGTTAGGATTTAATGAACACAAGGATGCTGCGTCTTCGTGTCTGGAAGGTGGCAGTCACGTCGAGCCAGTTAGTGACTCATTTCCTCGCTTCCAAAGAACATTATCATTTTGTCTTTTCAAAAAAAAACAGTTTTAAAAATATCAAAGAGCCTTAACAGCAAACAGGCCAGACAGTCGTTAATGGGCTTTCTTCCCTCCAAACAGGAAGAAGGAACTGCTGTCGAGGGATGAGCTGCAGTTGCCGTGGCGACCGCTTTATGATCTGTACGAGAGGGTTGTCTACTCCAAAACCGAGCACCTCGGACTCATCTGGTTCCCAAAGTATGATGATGTACCTTTACATTGACCTGTTTAAAAAGTTTAAAAATCATCTGTTACTATGTACTTCCTATACATTTGCATGTTTTATACAGTTATTTAAAATTAAGAATTACATGCCAACCCAACAGGAAACGGGGGGAAACGGTTAGTCTGGCTCCGTCTGACAAAAAAGCAATCCATTGTAGCTTCATATTTTGCATGCAGTGTTATCAATATTCACATCTCACTCTCAGCAAACAGGCGTATATTTCACATATAGGAGAGTAATCACTCTATTACGATTCTAGTCCAAACCCTTAAACAATAGATAAGCTCTTTCCGATCACGGGGGTGCGTGCGAGGCAGCAAGGCGAAGACGGTCTTGAGACAGTTCAGTGATTTATTGACAAAAATGAAGATTGGAAAGCTTACAGCCAAGGGTAGAGAGAAGAAGCTGCTGCCGATCCACGGACAACCAGCATGGGGCAACAGGGTTCAGGTGAGGACGCCAGCAACACCAACTGGGAACAGGCTGAGGGAAAACAGGGGCGGGTACATCTTCTGCAGGGCTGATGAGGGGAAGTGGAAACAGGTGAGCAGGGTCAGGTGACTGGAGACCAGTGGGAAGGTCTGACGGCATCTGGTGGACAGGTAGAGAATGACAGGGAGCCAGACCACACAGTCCTCATGATAGTTTAGAGGTTGGATATGTCAAATAGTCTCCCAACGATGAGTCGATCCACAGGAAGAAAACTGATCTGGGAGCTGTTCAGTGACCAGATCCATTAAATAATAATAATATTATCAAGCATAGATTCTTCCATTTCTGAAATCCAAATTTCATAATGCTCTCAACCTATATATGTTTTGGACTTACCCTTTTTTAGAGGTTACCTTTGGTCAGTTTTCTGATATTTTAAAATATAACCAACAGATTGGTATGTATATATATATATATATATATATATATATATATATATATATATATATAGTAGACTACTTTACAAACATAAACTCACACACCTCGTCTCTCTGCTTGTTTGCAGCTCAGTGGACCACATTTTGAAGGCTTTGATCAAAAGCTGCAGACTGTAAGTCTCATCTTCTGTGATCATGTAATTTGTGCGGCGGGATAATGCGTCGCTTTGATCTCCAGTTGAGCTGTGTGCTGTAGATCAATGTGTGTATTTGTATCTCCACTCTGTCTCTGCTTGTCTGCATCTATTTATGCTCATGTCTGTCTCTGCTGCATGTGTGTGTGCGTGTGTGTTCTTGGTGTATCTCCCAGGTATTTCCCAGCGTCATCCACTAAGGAGATGCTGGATGAGTGGCGCCCCCTGCTGTGCGTGTTCGACATGGTCATGCAGAAGGCCGTCAGCAACATGGAGCTGTTCCTGCCCACCATCATGCCCCCGGAGGAGCACGGCCAGGGCTTCCAGTAAGTGGGCCAAAATCGAGTGGCGCTGTTCAGAAAGTGCAGCTTGCTCTTGGCTGGAGTTAACACAAAGGGTTTATTAAGTTTTCAAACACCCCCTTTGTTTATTTATAGAGCAATCTCTGCTAGCAGTAGAAAGAAGGAGGATTATGTTGCATTTTTTTTGTTTTTCACTCCCGACATGTTGAATCGTAATACTTACTTGATCTTAATCTTAGTATTTTGTTTGGATCGTATCACCGTGTGTCATGTATAAGTACATTCTCAGGCCCTGTAAGCGTTTACACCTGGGAGTTTAAATAAATAATGTTCTTTTTGCGTCACCGCCCATAGTTTTGCTGCTTTGGAAAACCTTTGCCCCTCTTCTTCAGTGTGTTTGCTCTTTCGCAAGCTATTCATCTGGATTAAGTGTTGGATTCACCCACGGTTTCCGTACAGTTTCCACAATACATCATCTTTAATACTCTATTTCTCCCTCTCAGTTCTGGTCTCTCTGCTCCAGAATCGACGGGGGAGGGGGGGGGGGGGAGGGAGGGAGTTCATATTTTGGGGGAATTAGAGATAGATGAGGGGGAATTCAACTTTAGCTGTGTGTGTGTGTGTGTGTGTGTGTGTGTGTGTGTCAGTGCCTGTGAATATAATGGTGTTGTTTTGGATGTGTGTGTGTTTTTCAGGCTGTGGTTTGATGAATTAATGAATCTCTGGATGTCAGTGCAAAATCAGCCAAGCTGGGAAGGGGTGAGACACTATCACACACACACACACACACACACACTCACACACACATACACACACACACACACACACAACACACACACACACACACAATTTCAAAATTATTTGACCCCTTGTTTACTGTCTTTTAAAGTTAAAGCAAAGTTAAAATGTAGTTCAAATCAATGAAAACCTCATCTCACACATTTCTGTAGAAACGACAAGTGGTGGGCTTTTAAAAAAAAAAAGATTTGAAATGACTGAGCAATGAATCACGTAGCTTTCCAGCTTTCTAAAAATGGAAACGGTAATTTGGAATGACACATATTTCCTGACGACGATGATTGAAATGTTGTTGAAGCATCGGCGGTTTCCACTTGGCACGCTAGATAAGACTTTCCAATTGTGCCTCCTCCCTGCTTTCATGCGGTCTACTTCCTCCTCTTTTTGAACATCCCCCCCCCCCCCCCTCCTCCTCAAAGCAGCTATGTTTAATTCTTTGAATGACGACCTTCACTTCTGGGAATGTGTTTGTCTCACAGCACCTGGTGAACCTGTTCGCCCGCCTCGCCAACGATGACATCGGCTACGTGGACTGGACCCCTTATATTCCCACGGTGAGTCATTAGCAGCAGCAGCCGTTGATGTATTTCATTGGGGGAGTGCTGATACTGTGTGTGTGTGTGTGTGTGTAGATCTTCACCAGGATCCTACGCAGCCTGAACCTTCCAGTCGGGGTCAGTCAGATGGTGACGCCGCGCTATCTCACCAACTCCTATGACATCGGACACACGGTGTTGTGGATCACGGCGCTTCTGGTACTTCCCCCGCAAAAGACTCTTTATCTTGAAAGTTCATTAACAAACATTTTGTTGCTGTTTAATTGGGGTTGTTTGAATCCCTGCAGGGAGGACCGGGAAACCCCGCACAGAAGGAGCTGACCTGCCTCTTCAACAGCATCGCCTCCTTCTACCATCCGTCCAATCACGGCCGCTGGCAGGTGAGCCCCCCGCTCTCCCTCCATCACGGCGAGTTGTAAGCACATCCTCAGCTGCCGGCTGTCACACTCACGCTTTGATTTACAACCCGTCACTCAGGGCTCGCCTGGCCCGCTCACTAACAACGCGATAATGAAATGCACAACTGCCGGCGAGAAAGGAGCGATATCACAGATCTGTTTACGACAGACTAGGCAAATGTGTCTCTGGGTGATAATGCTAATGTTGAGTGTGTGTGTGTGTGTGTGTGTGTGTGTGTGTGTGTGTGTGTGCGTGTGTGTGTGTGTGCAGACCCGACTGATGCGGGTGCTTCAGCGGCTCCCGGCGAGCGTCGTGCGCCGCGTGCACCGGGAACGGCACGCCGCCCCAAGCTGGATCACGCTGGTTCCTGAGTGTCAGAGGCTGACTGATGAAGACCTGCAGGAGTTCACACGCAGCCTCACCGGAGCCGCCCTGCTGGCCATGTTCAGGTACTGCAACAAGGGTAACGTGACATGGCACCATACGCCATGTCATTAACCTTATTATGGACAGTTACGACAAATACAGCAGTGTGATTTATTTATAGAGCAAAGACATACAAAGTGGTAAAGAGATAAAAACAAATATTAATTCAACATAGCGGGAAAATGATTTGTGAAAATGTAAAATCACAATAATAGCATCAAACAGCAGAGAAAGATTAAAAGAACACAATAGAACAATAAAAAGAAGAAGCTGGTCTGTAAAAATAGGTTGTAAGATGACATTTGGACTAAAGAAAAAAGACCTTGTGCTACAGTGAGTGGGAAGGCCGATATTAAGTATTTCTACTCAGGCAGGAATAGACACAATAGGTGTCATTGTGGAGGAAGGTGTGAGAGAGTCATCACCGGTGGTTAATCCACTTTTAATGTTATTTATCCAGAAAATCCTGATTTTTTTATATAGAATTTAATACCTCACAGTCAGTTTCACCTTTACTACATATAAATGTCATGTTAACAGCATTTTTATGACTTTATTTTGCCGTGTAGGTAGAAGGTGCTTTGTCTTGTGGTTTAAACTTTAAACAGTGCTGATGAGGGAGACGTCTAAAAGTGCCTTTACCTTTTTTTTGGCAGTTTTGACCTACCAGTCATCGTATCAGTGCTTACTGGGTTGTTGCCATGTAAACAACTGTTTGAATCAGTGTCAGACAGTCGTCTTAAATCCAAACCCTGCTGTGTCTCACTGGCAAGCCTCAGCAACAACAAGCCTAATCTGGACAGACAGGTCATCTGTGATTATCTACCTGCGTGTGTGTGTGTGTGTGTGTGATGCTGGTGCTGTGTGTTCATCTGCCCCCTCGCGTTGTCGTGCAGTAAAACCGGCAGTACGGATGCAGCCTACGCTCTCCAGAACCTGGCTCTCCTCACACCAGAACTCGTCATTCCACCGGTACTTGAGAAGTGAGTATATGTGAAACTCAATCTCCAAATATCTACATAAGTGTGCCCACTTCCTCTCATTCTGCCATCCTCCTCCTCCTCCTCGTGTGATGCAGGACCTACGCGGCGATGGAGACCCTGACGGAGCCTCACACCCTCACCGCCACCCTCAGCTGCATGATCGGCATGGCTCGCAGCCTGGTGTCCCCGAACGACCATTACCCAGAGGGCCGCGGGCACGTGCTCCCGCTGCTCATGGGCTCCCTGCCGGGCGTGGACCCCAACGACTTCAGCAAGTGCATGGTGAGTAATGGATGCGATGATCAGTAACGAAGAAGAATGGTAAGACAAGTAGACAATGCAGCCCTCGCTGATTAAATTCCCCGCTCGTCGTACTCGCGGCCCCGTCCCATTAATAATTCCTGAAAGTGGAATGAATATCTCAGTTTGAAGAACTCGCAATTACCGCGGCTCAGTTTCTGCCTGGATTGTAATAATGGATCGGTTTCCTTTCATGGTTGTGCCGCGTTAATCTCATCACGCCAGAATGAATTGATAACATTTGAAAAAAAAGTCGCTCCCGCCGACATCTGGTCGGTTATTTAACTTGGACCTCGATCACGTCGGATTATGTGAATTGATCTGTTTCCCCCCCCTCCCTCCCCGTTGTGCGGCTCAGATAACGTTCCAGTTCATCGCCACCTTCACCACGCTGGTGCCTTTGGTGGACTGTTCGTCTGCTCCTTCTCAGCACAGCGAACTCACAGAGGTAACGCACATGACATCCACCACGTGTCCAGTAAAAGCAAGAGGCAATCATTGAAAGACCTTCCCCCTTATTCAAGGATATTTTTGCAATTTTGAGTCACCACCTTACATATGTTTATATTTTCACACCTTTAGCCTTTAGTTTTTACGATATATTTTCATTCTTTATCGTATTTTATATTTGAGGTCAAAGGAAACTATGTTCCTACTGTGTGTGTGTGTGTGTGTGTGTGTATAAATATGCAGCTGGTTAACTTAGCTTAGCACGAAGAAGAGAAAACAAAAACGGTTTCCCAAAACCGTGAACTGAAATGACAAATCACATTATAAAAAAAATCCACTAACTATTCATTTCTATCCCCTCAGATTGAGAAAAATCTGTGTTTTGCGTCGGCTGAGTTTGAAGACTTCGTTCTCCAGTTTCTGGACAGGTAAGAGACAAATGAACAAGTCAAACTGTCACTTAGTAAAGCCTCTTTGTCAACGCCGAGTATGAACGTATCTCTTCCTGTTTGAAAGGCTCCGGTCTGCATCACTCGCTCTGCTGCCCCCCCTTTCCTTTCCCCATAACGCCTTTTGACATTTTCATCACTGACAAGTGCTCATGCATGTGTGTGTGTGTGTGTGTGTGTGTGTGTGTGTGCAGGTGTTTTGCTCTGATAGACAGCAGCACCCTCGAACAGACGAGGGACGAGATGGAGACGGATACGCAGACTCAGCTGGAGAGCCTGGTGGAGCTGGGCCTGTCCTCCACCGTTAGCACCATCCTAACACAATGCTCCACAGAAATATACAAGGTAGCACACTCAAGTTTAAATTAATTTATTCAATACTCACTGTACTCCACCCCCGAAACTTCTCTCTTATTATCTCTGTTCCTTTATCTCTGGTTTAAGGCGGGAGAAGGATGATGTCACCAATCAGGATTATAACCCATAAATATGAATATAAATAATAGCCAGAGACGTTTTCAAACTGTGATATTTGCTTATTTTAGTCATTAATATTTCATTTAAAGGCTTTAAAGGTGTCCATTCATAACAGAAATGTAAACATTACCCTTACATTTGCACTACATTCATTCGGCTGATTGTGTCGAACACAAAGAATGAAAAGATTAACGCCTGCAGTCACTTTCACCTTGATTTCTACACCCACAGGTTAAAACAAGAAAACAGATCAATATAAGCGTATTCATGATTTCCAAACACACTTTGTCTTTGCGTTAGGTGGCGCTGCTGAAGGTGTTTAACTTTGCCACCGCCAACATCTTCGAGACGTGCGTGTCGGGCCGCATGGTGGCCGACATGTGCAGAGCTGCAGCCAAGGTGTGTTTCCTCTCTGCTTTGAGTTCTTGTTTCATATGTTGAACAGACAACCATATAAGGTCATGCATGATGCAAAATCATTCAACACCTCCACTTACGTGTCATGCCGTAGATACATTCTCATTTAAATTAAAATCTTCAGTGTTTATGGTTGTTTTACTTCATTTTTGGGAGGAATCACTTCTTACCGGTGTTATTTTCTGCATGCTGCATCTAAATGTGTGTGTGTGTGTGTGTGTGTGTTCGCAGTGTCATCCCGCTGAGTCTCTCCGTCTGTTCGTCCCTCACTGCTGCAGCGTCATTTTCCACATTACTGACAGTCAGTACCACACACTGTGTGTGTGTGTGTGTGTGTGTGTGTGTGTGTAGACTAGATAGTGTACTGTGTTTGCATGAAGAAGGTCTCTCAAGTCTCATTTCATTCACACGTTTGTTCACTGCGAATCTAAACCTGCACGTTTGTTGTTGAAACCGAAACCTTTTTTTCCGGGTTTCTAACACGTCATCACAGTGAGGATCCCTTTTTAGATTTAGTCTGAAGTCAAGCCGATTAGCGGTAATTATTTATTGATTAAACATTTTTCTGCCTAGCGAAAGCAGCGTTTTAGAAGTTGTTAAATAGATGATGGATGGATTGACTTTTTACTAATTAATTAAATGTTAGAAAAAGTGTTGAAATGCAACATTTATATTTAGAGATTTAAATTGAAACCAGTCAAATGATAGAATAATCAAAGATAGATGATATGACTGTGAGCACACGTTAGCAGCCCTGTGAGGCCATACAGTGCTGAGGGACAGCTATGTGAGGTGCTAAATGCTAACTCTTGTATGCTAATGTGTTCACAATTACACCGCTACCATGTGTTCCCATGTTCACCGTCTCAGTTCAGCGGGCAAACGTTCGCCAGTCAGCGCTAAACAAAGCACAGCGGAGGCTGATGGGAAATGTAATTTAAACCTGATGGTGGCTCTAAAAGAGAAGTCAAGGGATCAGCAAAGTTATTACAGTTCATCCTGAGGGGAACATGAATGTCCGTGGAAAGAAATGTCACTGCAATCCGGCCAATAGCTGCGTAGATATTTCTGGAGCAAACGTGGTTACTGACCCGTAGAGCGATGCAGCCAGCGTGACTAAAACCTGAAACGACCCCAAAATTCAGCGAAAGGAGCTCAGTCTGTCGAGGGAGCACTAGAGTGCATTATTCAACCTTATTTGTGTGTGTGTGTGTGTGTGTGTGTGTGTGTGCGTAGACGAGGAGCTGCAGAGTGAAGACGAGCTGGATAAGGAGCTGTTGTGGAATCTCCAGCTGCTCTCCGAGGTGAGACGAGGACCTATCACGTCCCAAAGGGGCTCCGGCACTCTAAAAAATATGAATCCCCGCTAATTTATTTGATCTCGAATGCGTCTTAAAATGTCATTCCACCTCACGACTAGTGAAGTGATTCGTCTGCTCCGCTTCGACTCAAGGTCCCATCGACTTGTTTCACACAAAAACATCAGAATCAAATGAGACGATTTAAAAAAAAGAAGAAGAAAAAAAAGATGTGTTTGTGACATTGTACGCAGGAAGACTTTTTTTGCAGCGTGCACCCTTGTCACGCTCGTAAATATCAAGGAGCTTTGTCGTTAACCAGAACATATTGATACCCTTTCTGTTTTGTTTTATTACCCCTGGGAGCTTAATGCGAGTGGGAGCGAGCCAGATGTCGTGATTTACTGCAGAGCCGCAATATTTAAGACACAACCCTCCGTTGAATCGGCCTGTGTTTGTGTGTGTGTGTGTTGTTTTTCAGGTAACCCGTGTGGATGGCGAACAGCTGTTAAAATACCAGGGGGACCTGGAGCGGATGTTGTGCGTGTGTGTGCGTCTGCGCTGCAAACGGGCGTACACGCTGGCCTGCAGTCTGCTGGAGCACACACTCCGGTCTATGTCCCTCATCTATCCCACTGAGTACCGCAGCACCTCTGGAGGCTTCCATACTGACCTCCCAATACGGGTAAACACACACGCACGAACATCCGCAATGCTGCACAGAGGAAGATTACTTTACCACCATTATTTAATCTTACTAAAGTTCAATCCAGTCCCTCGACTCTTAACTGCATAATTCCAACTGTGGCTTATTTGCTAACCTCCTGGAGTGCAAATTGGCTCTTATCACAGCTATTACAGTATCTAGTCTGGGACAGGAAACATTGAGGGTTTTTTTCGGGAAACACAAAGTGCCACTAGTGCAACCTTTAAAACGGCACTTTCACGCAGTTTAATTAAATGGGATTTTTACAGGTTCAGTAATTGCAATGCAATTTCCATCTCCAGGCAGAGAATTAGAAAGCATTTATCAAGTTGAAATTAAATGGCTACAACGCTAATAACGCTCTCTTTTCCCGTCGCCGTCCCTCTCGCTCTCGATTTTGAAGTTTTTTAAAGTTGCCTTGTTTGCACGACGACTAAACATATGTAAATAAGTCATTTAGATACATTTCTGCTGCTAACGTTGATTGAAAAGGGAAATAAATAAGGCGAAAAGAGAGAAAGTGTTGATAACAACTAAATACTCTTTGCACGGACTGTGAACATAAACTAGAAAGATGCCTGAAGGGGTCACGAGTAGGAAGAAAAAGATGTTTATTTTTTCTGACTTGTCTCCATTTTCTTCTGGTAAAATACTGAAGACCTCGCCGCCTATGGCTCTTAAAACCACTTAATGGGGGCCGTGCACAACACAACAGCTGAGTCAGATTTAGCTATACAGTTAATTTTGCACCCGAAGCCCCTGGGCTGGAAGATATTAAGAAAAAGCAATACGGTGCAATACGAACCACTACAATTTTAAAAACAGTAGTCACACATATAGTGTTACCATGGCTACGTCCACTTCTTATAAACAGTATCTTCATCTCAGACTGAGGGAATGTATTGAATTGCTTGTTAAAATGTTTGGTAACACTTTCTATGAAGGTCATGTATATAATGCATCATAAGCACATTTATTACACATTATAATGCATTTATAAGGCTTAATAAAAGTGGTTATAACGTCACTTGTGCATGGAGGTATAAAGCGTTATGAATGCTGAACATTATGTCCAACACTTATAATACTGTATAAACCTTGTTATAAGGTGTCATGCAGGATTATAAACATTTATATTTATTTATTTTATTTTTATTTATTTATTATCATTATTATTTTCATTACTTTGCTTCAACACTTGTCACTTTATATCGTTTGTTCTTTGATTGTTTCTTTTAAAAATTTATTTTATGTATGTACGGTGTCCTTGAGTGGCCAGAAAGGCACCTTTAAATAAAATGTATTATTATTATTATTATTATTATTATTATAACAACTTTTATAAAGCCTTATTAATGCATTTTAATGTGTTATAAATGTGCTTATGATGCATTATATACATGACCTTCATAGAAAATGATACCAAATGTTTTATAGAATGAATGTGTTCAATTCTTCTTCGTAAAAGTTGCATAATCTTGCTTCAAGGCGGCTAAATGCAAGTCTTTTTCAATAACATTTTTATCATGTTTTTGAGTGCATTCGATGTCAAGTTGGTGGTAAAATCAGCTGCGCTCCTCCTGCTTTTAAATACCGACCTCTTGTCACTTCATTTTGTTTTTCTGTTGATTTTGAGGTGTTTTGCCAGCTGGATTCATCTGTTATTCCATCATCAGAAAGTTTGTTGTGGAATTTGTTTTCTTCTCGTCCATCGTGTGATGTCTTTGACATGTGTTTCAAATACCAGTAGACCTGTGGTTTTAAGGCAAACTGGTGGCGCTGGTTTGCTTGCCAGTGGAAACTCTCGTTCTTTGCAACTCTCTAAGAAAACCTCTGTCTCTCTCTCTCTCTCTCTCTCTCTCTCTCTCTCTCTCTCTCTCTCTCTCCGTCTCCAGGACTGGGGCAGAGCTGGAGATGTGGCCGACTTGGGTGTGTGTTGGCACGTACCTGATCAGGAGGAGGAAAACTTTGTTTTCCAGCTGCTGTCCCGCCTCCTGCACCCCGAGCTGCAGCGAATCAAGGGCCACGTCTCTGGAGATCAGCCAATGAGCAGGTGTGCATTTTTTCCCCGCTCAGTTTTTCCATGACGGGACGCAATCAGGCACCCGCACAAATAAAACAAAAAGGAACCCGGAGCGTTTGCATTACTGATAAATTACATTCGTCTGCATCCAAAAAAAAAAGTGAAACCTGAAGATTAACATCTGTTTCTAATATCTGTCTATCGTTGGAGCCTCACCGAGAGCACACAGGGTTGAAAAGTTGGATTTAGCCGCTCGAATGTGCTCGAGGCGGTGTTATTGACTTGCCGAGTTGAGTTCACAACAGATACTGCTGTGAAAGTGACTGTAACGTGTGGTGCGCTTCACAGGGAGGAGCTGTTGCAGAGTCTTGCTATTGTGCAGCACTGCCTTCTTGGAGCTGGAAGCATGCTGCCCCCTCTGGATGGACCACACGTATCTGACCTGTGAGTCCTACACATACAAAAAAAACACACATTTTCCTGCAGTCTTCTCACGTTTCACTCCTTTCATTTCTGTTTCTCCTCAGCGTCCCCTCCATGGTGAATCTGGGGGAGATCAAACTGCATATAGGCGTCGATTACGGTAAGAAAACACACGAGTCGTCACGCTCTCAGTGGGCGGTAAGGCCGCTCATCACGCATCCCTGTGTCTCACCCCCTCCAGATGATTCACGGGAGAACTACAGAGAGTCCATCTGCCAAACCATGAGAATGCTGCTCCGTGAGTGACGGCTTTAATGCCACCACAGTCCCCCCCTCAGATTCTGATGCACAATTAATTCATATCCGCTTTTATCCAGATCACATCTTGGAGCACTCGGAAGACGACACAAAGTCACTCTTCCTCATCATTAAGGTGATTTCATCTTTCATTCATGCGGCAACGTTTGCGATTCTGTCCCGCGCCAACGTCTCACGGCGTCCCTTTTCTGTCCGTCCGACTTACAGATCATCAGTGACCTGATGTTTTTCCGAGGCACTCACAAGAAGGAGTTTGACTCACGTTGGAAAAGCTTCACACTTGTCAAGAAGTCGATGGAAAACAGGGTGAGTTGGGAATAAAAGAAGCGCAACGAGGCTGCCGAGTGTCGTCACTTTTGGGGTGATTTCAGAACGTCGCCTTTTCTTTTCCCCACAGCTTCACGGGAAAAAGCAGCACATCCGAGCGCTGCTCATCGACCGGGTTCTGCTCCAGCACGAGGTCAGCTCAACAACACAGGGTCACAAATGTCACCGCGCATGCATATGAAGACGTTGGTGGGTTATTTCCTGTTTTCTCTGTGAATAGATGAGGAAGCTGGTGGTTGAGAGCAGTGAATATAAAGTGGTTCATCAGGAGCTGCTCTGTGATCTGCTGCTGCTTTCTACCAGCACTTACAGCCAGGTATTAACCGACACGGAAAATAAACAAGAAATCCTTTAATCAGAACAACTGCTTGTTGCCAGGTTACTGATTGTGTTTACATAAATGTCTCTGGTGAAATAGTCATTCATTAAGGATGCATGTGTGTTGTGTGTGTGTGTGTGTGTGTGTGTGTGTGTGTGCATGTCCTTACAGGTACGTAGCAGGGCCCAGCAGGTGCTGATGACCGCGTTGGGAACTTTCAGCTTCTCCTACAGAGACCTGATTCCCCGAATCCTGCAGCTGCTCTCACCACAAAACACCACTGGCACACAACAGCAGTTTAAGGTACCACACACACACACACACACACACACACACACACACATGCACATAAAGCATAAACCCATTTCCAACTTGCTCGTAATGGTCACTGTCCGTGGTGCTGAAACTGGAAGCTGTTTTTGATAGCTACATTGTACTCTCTGTACTGGTTACCTGTGGCCTTTGGCGCTGTTTTGAAAGTTTTACTGCTCGCATGGTTGCCCTTTCCTCTCCCTACTCTCCTGATCTTAGCCTGACTACTCTGTGATGACTATCCCCGGGGCCACGCTGGAGACAGAGGGTGATAGCATAGGGCACATTTACTGTCAGGGCACCAAAACAAAAGTCTTCAGGAGAAATCTACAACATCAGTATGTTCTTTTAAAACTCATCTCAAGGCTAACCTCCACGAATTGTTCTTGTAAATGTATTGTGTATTTTTTTTGTGTGTGATCTTGTAAGTTATGTTTTATCTGTTTTTGCCTATGGAGAACTTAAATTAAAGGTTCTTATTGCTATTAAGCATGATATTATGCTAACTCCACACTGTATTGATGCAGAAATGCTAATGCTAATGCTAAAGCTAAAGCGTACAGGTCCCAGGCAAAACTTCAGCATGGAAACAAAGGAGCAGCATTGTTCCTGTATTTAAGTGTTTTTTTAGTGCATTTTGTAATTCGATTGGCTTGATTGGGCAACAAGAAAAATTATGTTTATGGCTTGTTTCTATAATAGAAACCAACAATGAAGAATCCAAATAATTTCAAAACGTCCGAGGGCTCGACTGCAACCAACAAAGTTTTGGTTCTGTTTACATCCCGTCAGTTTATTTATATGCGCAGCTTTTATTTTGGCGGGGCACTGTTTCCTGTAGTGTTTGACAGCCTATCCAATTGCTCCACAGAGGATGTCTTTACCCTGTGTGTGTGTGTGTGTGTGTGTGTGTGTGTGTTTCAGGGTGCTCTGTACTGTCTGCTGGGTCTGCCCACTAGTCTATGTCTGGCCAGTATGAGGGACTGGGACTGTGTCGGGGAGTTGTGGCCCGCCCTGGTCCGCTGCGGCCTGTCGCCCTCCATGACCCTGGTGACCCCGTCCATCGGTGGCCTGCTGGACGACATCACCGACCGGATCCATCGCCAGCACGACACCATAGGGATCTACTTCACTGTGAGCATTAACATGTTCGTTCACATTCAACACACTACCTGACCATCTGATCTGGTTTTAAATCCCCCCCACACCCTTTTTTCCTCTCTTCCACGTCTAGGTGTCTGAGGCATGTGTGGAGATAGCCAATCACATCACACAGTCTGAAAACCCCACGCCTTGTTTAGAGACACCGACCATAGAGGAGCTTAAAGAGGGACTCCAGCGTCAGCGAATCAGAAACGTGGTCGCTGCAAGGTCGTTTTTACATGCATTCGGTTTCAATGCAGTTTTTCTTTAGCTTACACTGTAACTACAGCTATGCTATTATTTTTTATGATTCATATAATTTGCAGTAGAAGAAGCACTACTTACTAACTTTGTCTTCTGTTGCAGGAAATATGAGAAGCTGGTCAATGATCTCTTGGACTGCCTTGAAGACAGTAACCTGTAGGTTGACGAACAATCAGTAGCAGTACATGTACTAATACATATATATCTGAATATATATATATATATATATATATATATATATATATATATATATATATATATACAGATATGCAGATGTGCTTGTCTGCTTCATGTTTCAGGCCCTGGAAGTTTGAGCACATGGCTGCGGACTTGCTGTCTCTCCAGCTGAGGGACGACCACCCCCTCCCCCCCGACGCCGTCCTGTACTTCACACAGGGCCTCACACACGACTCCATCAGCATACGCAAGGTCCGCAGCTGTGTGTGTGTGTGTCCTCTCTGTCTGTTCGTGTGGATGAAAGCTAAACAGTTTATTGTGAGGACAGCGATGCCTGGGACTTTTTTTTCATTTTCTCATTACATTTCTAGCATACGAGAAATCGACACGCTTGTCACTTTCCTTTGAATTTCACAAAGAGAAAGAAAGGTTTAAAAAAGTTTTAATCTTGAGCTGTCACTCCCGACTACATTTTATTGATTTTTCTTCCAGCTGTGAGTAGAGCCTCTGTTTTCCTTTGTGCATGGCATTGTGGGACAATAGTGTCAATCACAACACATTCAACAATCAAGTTTTATTATTTAAAGTATGGCTTTTTGGGTAACTACATTATCAAGTCACCACAGAGGCCTGTGTAAAGCTGCTAGCTAAGATTAAAAAATGACGATTAATTGTAGCAGCAATAATGTAAAACTGAGCCAGCTCACTAAAACTAGTAAGACAAATCCCAGACTTTTAGTACCAGGAGCTGCTTCGTTTGGGAGTGGCTCTACTCGACTACTCTGTAATCCTTGTTCCTCATGTCTCAGGTGGCGATCTCAGCAGTGGCCGGCATCCTGAAACAGCAAAAAAGACCAAGAAAGAAAGTGTCTGTGAAGCCGTCAGATATCAGTGAGCATAAATACACAACAACGATCATAAACGGTATACAATTTGTTATGTTTTTGGTAGTAAAATGCCATTTTTAGCTCTAAATATTCTCTCAATCAAGCAATTCCAGCATTAGCAGCTCATTAAAATGAAATAATTCATCGTGACTAACTGTGCGGTCGTTTCCCGTTGAGTGAGCAGTAAGACCAGAGCATGAATCTGGATTTGCTTTCTATTTAAAGATGAATGGCTTTAGATTAGAAAATCCCTCCTACTCATTTTTTTTTCATCGAACAAACGGCGGCCGGTCACCCCGAACACACACACACACACACGAGTTAGTGTGTGTTTGTGACTTTAATCTGTGTGTTCAGGTGGAGTTGAGGATCCGGAGGGTGTGTGCGTGGGGGATCGGGAGGGGAACCGCTGGCTGCAGTACAACGGCAACGACCGGCCTCTGAGCGAGGAGCAGTGGGATACCCAGCTGTACGTGGAGAAAACACACTGGGGCTACTACTCGTGGCCAAGGTAATGAGAACGCCGAGCGTTTAGGTGGTGGATTTAGAAACTGGAAGGCTGATTAACTACTCGGTTGGGTGGAGCTAAATAGCTGATTGTCTTAACTGCCTGGCTGAACGGCTTCGTGGTTAACTTTATGTCCGACTAACTGCTGGATGACTGATCCGGGTGGCTGGATGACTAGCAGGGTGTTGAGCTGACTTCCTGTCACGGCCTGGCCTAGTTTAGGCTCGATGAACGACTCGCTGCCTGGCCCAGATAGCAGAATTGATGTATGGATGGAAACGCTGGCTGGCGTGCTGACTAACTGACTTTGTAATCGTTCCATTCATCCTCGCCGCTTATTCGAAAAGACCGCGTGTGTCGATCCATAATTTTTTGTCAGTTTGTTGTTATCTCTAAATCACAGCGGCCGCCTTCTTTGTCTCCCGCTCCTTTCAGAGAAATGATGATCCATGCAGCTTCTGAAAGGCCAAAAGACGACCTGTCGTACGAAGAGATGAGCGAGGTGCTCATACCTCACACCTCACACACAAAAGAAAAAACCCTCTGATGCCTCAGTTATATGACTATTATTACACCGTGTGTGTTTGTGCGTCACACAGGGTGAGAAGATCATCTTTGAGTATTTCTCGGACCCGGAGTTCGTCGAGCAGCTCGTCGGGTTTCTCTCTCTGGAGGATCGGAAAGGAAACGACAGCTTCAATCCCAGACGCTACTGTCTCTTTAAGGTGCAATTTAAACCTGACCTTAATCGATCCGCCAGACCCCGATGCAAAGAAGTGACGCGGCATAACCGCCGCTAGCCAAGGGCTGAATTAAACTCAGCAGAGTTGGGAATCTGTGATTCATTGTTCCCCCCTCCCATCAGACAGCTGACACTTTTTAACTTGCGACGGTAATCCGTCTTTCTGTGGTTCGTCCGTATCGGAGCAAAAAAACCTCACGCCTCACCTTTGATTGACAGGGGCTGTTTTGTAACTATGGCAACGCGTTCCTGCCGTTACTGTGGCCTCACCTGGAGCAGCTTGCCAGCGACCCCCATGAGAGCTCCCAGCGCTGCGTGTGTGAGATTACTGCAGGACTAATCAGAGGCAGCAAACTCTGGACTTTCAGCAAGGTACCGGAGACACACACACACACACACACACACACACACACACATATACACACACCCAGAGACAAACACACACACACACTGTTCGATTTTTGATAAGAAAAGTCAATATTAATAAAAAACTTTCATTACTGTGTGTATGTGTGTGTTCAGGTGGATGGGCTATGGCAGCTGTTGTGCCCTTTGATCAGGACGGCATTAAACAACATCACCGTGGAAACCTACACAGACTGGGGCACCTGCATCGCCACTGCCTGTGTGAGTTGCTCGCATGCATACAAATACACCGCACACCGTGAGCTTAGCCGTCTCTGGTGAGCAAAACCACGGGAATATGAGCGTGCAGTACCTCAGCGGATGCACGGATATATTGCCCACTATTAAATTCCCACAAAAATAAGCAAAATATATATTTTTTTATTCCCAACAGGAGGGCCGGGACCCCAGGAAACTCCACTGGCTGTTTGAGCTGCTGATGGAAAGCCCGCTGAGCGGAGAGGGCGGCTCATTCAGGGACGCCAGGTACGCGTGAATAACACAAAGTGTGTGTGTTTATGTCATCTACGGTATTCCTGATGTCTCTGATTCCAGGCTGCAGTAGTAACCTGAGCTGATGTATGCTGAGCTGACGTGCTGCAATAACACAATAACCCTCCATCCATCCCCCCCCCGTCTCTGTCTCTGTCAGTTTGCTGTATGTGCTTCAGGGAGGTCTGGCCCAGCAGCAGTGGAGGGTTTCTGAACTGCTGCACCGGCTGCTGAATTACCTGGAGCCCAAACTCACCCAGGTGTATAAGAACGTCAGGGAGCGCATTGGAAGGTAGGGAATTAACTTGGCGTTATCTCTCCTGGGTTACGTAATGGCGGTTAAATAGGTCAATCTAATTAGTTTGTGTGGACTGTTTGGGCTGTTGAATTCTAAGCCTCAACTGCTTCCGTTCTGTTTTTGTTTCCTCATTTTACCCCCTTGCTCCACCTCTCTCTCTCTCTCTCTCTCTCTCGCTCCACCTCTCTCTCCAGTGTCCTGACCTACATCTTCATGATAGACGTGGCCCTGCCCCACACCCGGCCCACCTCCTCCCCCCACGTGGCAGAGTTCCTCACTCGGGTCCTGGAGCGGCTCAAGCCCCTCACGTCGGAGCCGGAGATCCACAACCACGTCCACGAGGAGAACACCCAGGAGACGGACGAGCGCACCCAGGCTGTCAAACTGCTCAAGACGGGTCAGAATGTGGATGCAAGCATGTAATGTGTGTGGTGGACACGGTGTGGTCGGTGACTGTGGGGGAAAAATGTTCCACCTGTTAAATCTACTTCAAAGGGTAGTGAAATGTAGAAGAGGAGGGTGTGTTTATGTTTTTTTGGCCACATTCATACTATATTATATTATTGCTTTGTTTGTCCTGTCAGGTAAAATCCAATAGCAGTTAAATAAATGAAGTCCACATTGATTTTCAGCTAATTTTCTTTTATTATTTTTTTTAATTAAAAGGTCAATTCCCCCAGATTATAAAAACATATATTAATTTTATATCACTTACCTTTACTTCTAAGTTTTGGATGTAATTGAGGTGGCTTTTCATTGAATTATTATATTTTTATTTACTATTTCTATTGTACAGCAAAATCTGCATTTTAAAAAAAAATCTGGGCACATAAAATCTAAATTATCTGCATTCTTAAATATCACTAGAGGAGCTTAACAAAAAAAAGAATTAAATATTTTCCACCAGATGTTCATTCTCGCAGTGTTTAAACTAAAATGAACAAAGTTAACAAAAATAATGTGAAAACTGTCATAATTATAGCATTTTCTAGACTTTATTTATTTATTTATTTTTATTTTGCCAATCGAGGCCAAGAAGGCATGCTTTTAAAACATAGAAAAACATTTTAAAAATAAAATTCTTAACAGTTTTGGAGCAGGTATTTCATCGTAGATCAAGATTTGCTATCGACCGAATTTAGATCTCATTTCCCGTCTCACGTTGTTGCTCTTGTTTCCGTCACGCCCCTAATCTCCATTATGCAGCTAAATATCTGGTTATGAAATTATCCAAATCATTAGGTACAAGATCATGATAGATTGTGTTTTATTGCCAGAGCAATGCGGTAAGGTCACAGCGCCAAGTCTGTTGTTTTTTATTATTTGGCAGCAAACCAAAATCTACTCTTTGTGTGCGTGTGTGTGTGTGTGTGTGTGTGTGTGTGCGATTTGCAGTGTTGAAATGGTTGATGGCGAGCGCAGGGAGAACCTTTACCACTCCTGTTCAGCAGCAACTAGAGCTCCTGCCTATTCTCTTTAAGGTACAAACACACACAAACACACACACATACACACACACACACACACACACACACAATACACAGGTCCCAGTGCAGCATTATTACCCACTCAATCTTACTTGCCCATTAAACTCAATTTCTCTCTTCATTTACTCAAAATGGTGCGTGGCTCTGTGTCTTCCTACCTCCCTCCATCTCCCTCTCTCTCCTGTCTCCCTCTCCCCACAGATAGCCCCGGTGGAGATTGATGAGAGCTATGATGAGATGAAGCAGGATGCTCGCACGTGTCTCTCTCTCATGTCCCAGGGCCTGCTGTATCCCGAGCACATCCCTTTGGTCCTGGCAGCGCTGGAAGAGGTAACATGCACACACGCACAAAGCGCCCACACACTGCCCCACCTGTCTGCTGTCAGTGTTCAGAGCCTAATGCTGCCCAAGGTGTTTGTTAAGACTAAAAACAACCTGTGCTATTTTATTTTATTTTCCGCTTGCCTTTGTGTTCCTGCAAGTTTATGTATGCGAGCGGCACCCCCGTTGAGAAAGTCTCAAATATAGCTTGACTATGGCGCCGGCAGTCTCCCGTTTGATGGCAGGCGGCATCAGAAAGCTTTTTTAGGTTTCACCTTGACTTTCACCTTTTTTTTTAATCTTGCTGGAATCTCATGTTTATTATCACTTTGAGGGAAAGGGTGACATTTCTCGCAGTGTTAGATGAAATAATGAATACTACACTCTTCATTTCTGTTTGCTGAATATGACACTATAAAGAGAGATGCCTAGATTAGCATAAAGGCTAAAAAAAAAAGCAATTAGCCTGGTTGTGAGATTAAAACATTTGTGTTTATTTGTCCAATGCTATATGACCAAACACCTGCAAATACAACATAACGTTGACATGTAGCGACATGTAGCATGTTAGCGTGACTTTGGATTCTTGGCTACCTGTTCCATTCATTATGGTTGCACGTTAGCATCGTCATTGTTGGCATTTTAACTCACTGACGTTAGCATTTAGCTCAAAGCAGCACTGTGCTAAAGTACAGCCTCAGAGCTGCTAGCATGACTGCAGGCTATTGGCTACCGTTTTCACCATTTCCAGTCTTTATGACTGCATGTTAGCATTTTCATTGTTGGCATTTTAGCACACTGACGTTAGCATTTAGCTTAAAGCACCAGTGTGTTCAAGTACAGCCTCAGAGCTGCTAGCGTGACTGTAGGCTATTGGCTACCTTTTTCAACATTTCCAGTCTTTATGACTGCATGTTAGCATTGTCATTGTTGGCATTTTAACTCACTGATGTTAGCATTTAGCTCAAAGCAGCACTGTGCTAAAGTACAGCCTCAGAGCTGCTAGCATGACTGCAGGCTATTGGCTACCGTTTTCACCATTTCCAGTCTTTATGACTGCATGTTAGCATTTTCATTGTTGGCATTTTAGCACGCTGACGTTAGCATTTAGCTCAAAGCACCACTGTGCTAAAGTACAGCCTCAGAGCTGCTAGCATGACTGTAGGCTATTGGCTACCTTTTTCACCATCCCCAGTCTTTATGACCGCATGTTAGCAATGCCGTGAGCAGTTTAGCACGCAGATGTTAGCATTTGGCTCAAAGCACCACTGTGCTAAAGTACAGCCTCAGAGGCGTTAGGCTATTGGCTGCCTGTTTCCCCTGTTTCCAGCCTTTATGCAGGTATGTTGATGTTACCATGTCCTCTCTCTCTCTTTTTTACTAACTTCCTTCCTCTCTCCCCTCCGTCTAGATGTCAGGGAGCAGATCCTGGCATGCACGCTTCTCAGTGCTGACCTACCTGCAGATCATGGTTTTCTACAACTTGTTTACCCTGCTCAGTGTGCCTGCAGAGGTGCTCCGCATCCGAAAGCTGGTGATGCAGCTGCTGCTTGATGAACAGCTCGAGGTAATGTATGCGCAGGAAAAGGCAGCAAGCGCTGGTTTAAAACAGCCATCGCCCCTCTGCTAGGTATAATTGTCACAGGATTATAAATGGCCACTTATTGTCCCCTAGTTTCGCCTCACTAAATCTTAATCCCTCTTTTTTTGTTCACTCTTATTGCTTATGGAAAAAAAACCTTTACCTCTCTGCTCAGCCTTTAATTTATTTTCCTGTGCATTTCTCTTCTTCTGTGGATGAAACAGGAATGTTGATGGAGCAATGAGGCTGTCTTACACTCCTTTGTAGCTGGTTGTAATTTACGTGATTTAAAAATAACATCAATCTAATGCTCAGCATATAATTTGGCAAAGCACATTTGTTTTGACTGTTAATCTTTACCAACTGTTAATTATTCGTGCTTATGTATTGAATGCAATAACATCAACTTTTGTACAGGAATATAAAAGTCTCTTCTAATAGCGGGTTGCGTCATCTTTTGCTCTTCTTTAACTTTCCCTTTTTTTATTGATTGGGATGTGCAGGTAAAACAAAAAAAAATCAATAAGCACTAATCTTCACCCGGATTGTCTACCGTACAAAAGCGGTCGCGTCTCTCAATATTTTGTAAACCGTGTAAAGTTTACAGCTGGTGAATGTACATATCATTGTCTATTTCAATGCATCAGCCGTCACTCAGTGCTTATTCATAATTTATGCAAAGTGATGCAGGAAGGCAGTGATGTTCTGCAAGTGAATTTTACCTCAGCTCAACTCAGCATCTATCCCTCCTCCTCCTCCTCCTCCTCCTCCTCTTTCCTCTCCTCTGCTCATCTCTGTTGCTGTGTACCTCCGCCCCCCCCCCTTCCCTCCGATCTCCTTGCACGTGCCTCTTTTAATAAATTGTGTATGCATTTCGCGCCCCAAAACTGCCACATGCTTTCCTTTATTTGTCCGCCCTGATCTTCACAAGTCTCTTTTTTTTCTTCCTCTCTCCGTGTTGTCCCTCCCTCTATCCCTCCATAACCCCCCCTCCCTCCCCCATCCTCCCCCCACCTCCCCCCTGTAGGTGAGGGACATGGCAGGCACCACCCTCAGTGGTTTACTGCAGTGCCAGTTCTTCCCTCTGGACTCTAGTCTGCAGACACAGCTCCAGACGCTGAGTCAGACTCGCCTCCCCAAGGCCAGAGGAGAGCTGGCCTCCACAGGTACACGCCACACACACACAAACACACACACACACACACACAAACACACACACGCACACATTCACGTGTATGTCATAATCATACAGTGAGGCAATTACAGTAATACTTGCCCTATTACCTTTTTCTTATCCAAGGGGAATTTTGAAATTCTAAGGCTCATTTTGACTCCCTATTTGTGTGTGTGTGTGTGTGTGTGTGTGTGTGTGCGTGTGTTTGCAGATTTAGTACGGCGCCATGCTGGAGTGCTCGGCCTCAGTGCGTGCATCCTGTCGAGCCCCTACGACGTCCCAGACTGGATGCCTCAGATACTGATGGACCTGAGTGACCATCTCAATGACCCACAGCCTATAGAGGTACACACAAACACACACACACTCTCACAAACACACACACACACAAACACCTAACTCAACACAGTGTGAGCCGGAAGAATACAATTTCATTGTCCAATTGAGGAGAAAATTGCGTCTTTGGACTTACTTCAGGCATGAAGAGGACATACAATGTAATCCGTAATGCAGAGTTTGAATAATACATTTCAATGACGGGGAGCCAGCGATGATGATAATTTACTGTTTCTCCCAAAGAAGAAAACACAATGGGATACAGTTAAAGATTCTATTTGCCAGTAGATGAATTACACTGTCTGTTACAAAAGCTTAGGAAAAGAGTAATCATTCTATGTAAAAATGGTAGTAGCAGATTCTGTGCAGATTAATAAGGATAGTATCTTGGTTTCTTCAGGCAGATTGATCCAATGATCTCATCAGTAGTCAAAATCAGTTTTGGTTAGGCCAAAGGCACCTCCTTTTTTCTTCCCTTCCTTAAAATCGAATAATTTTCTTTGAAGGCCATGTTGTAAAAATGAATGTTGTCGATGTTTAAGTCATGAATAGATCCTCGGTTGTGCTAATCATCCATTTAATTCCCTGCTTTTGTGTCCTTGTTGAACCACAAAATGTTTCCCTCCAAACTTACTTCACTTTTAAATAATATCTGCAGCGTGTAATTAAATTATTTTACGTGGCATTTTAACATTAATAAATGATTGTTTCCTTGTTGGTTTTTAATTCATGCAAACAAATGCTGTCAACGGGTGTTAGTTTCATTGTGCGTCTCCAGATCAGCAGGTGGCGCGGCCATTTCTTCACCACTCCAGTCAGGAACTATTTGCTTTGCAAGTCATAACTCAGCCTTGTTCTATTTCTACGGTTTAAACGCTCCCATCGTAAGAAGTGATAGTGGCTGTTGCAAAAGGCTGAGGACCATCAACAACATCCTGTATTTCAGGAGTTCACCGCAGACTTTCATGTCCTAAATTTGAGAAACAAACTCGCCACTTTAAAATGTACGTTTTTACTCCAGTGATGTATGATTGTAGTTCTCCGTGGGGGAAAGAGCTCCACAAAATCTTTGAGGAGGCTAATATACTGTATGCTTTGAATAAAAATGAATTGAAAAAGTCTCGCTAAGTATGTTTCCTAACAAAAGAAACACTTATTGCATCCAGCATGGAGTAAAAAGTGCGACTGAAATGTAGTTTATATCATTTTGTGGTGTCTTATGTCTGAGCATAGATGTACATATCAACTGATGATCATGTTTGTTCTCCCTAGATGACGGTGAAGAAGACCCTGTCGGAGTTCAGGCGTACTCACCACGATAACTGGCAGGAGCATCGGCAGTGCTTCACCGACGACCAGCTGCTCGTGCTCACGGACCTGCTGGTGTCACCCTGTTACTACGCCTAGAGAGCCGGCTGCCTCGCCAGGTCCTCGGCACGCTGACTGACCGGTAGCCCGGGAGACTAACTGCACCTTTTCTTTAAAAAGTGTTGGGATCCTCCGTGCAGCCTGTCACGGTCACGTCTGATATCGTTGCGGTGGCTGAGAGCCCCCTGCAACTGGAACCTCACGTGCCAACGCTGGCCTTCGGTAAACCAGGCAGAAAAGCAACCCTGGATGAAACGGTTTCAGATATTTAAACTTACTTGGTGTGCTTATTTTTTGTCTCGCCAAGCAGCTCAGCAGCCCCAAAGGTGGCCACTTTACTATAGAGATAATAATCACCCTTTAGGTGTATCTTTTGTTGTCGTTTAATACATTTGTACTCATTACAGTATTTCCCTCTTCCAATTTTTAAATAACGCAATACAAGAAAAATATATTTGATGATATAAATATGTAGAATTAATATTTAAAAAAATGACATTAATAGTACCTAATACTTCAAACTTTATTGGTGATAATAAACTGTATAATATATGCTATTATGTAATGTATATACATTGATATACTTATAAATATACATCTATATATTATACAATGCTGTAATATCATTTTATCATATTCCCATACAGCCCACTGTGTTGTATTGTACAGTAGCTCAACGCTGAGAATATTTCCCTGTTAATAAACTGCATCACTTGTACAGGGAGGTGTATTTTATTTTAGAGAGTAAGAATGAGTGTGGCGCGCTCTCCGGGGTCGATCATGTGAAACACCTGCAGCCTATCTGCGTAAATTCGCATCACATAGATGTCCACGGCAGATTACATTCTCCTCGGGGACGGCGATCAAAGATAGCCGAGATGCTTCTTTCTGCACAGATGGTTTTAAGTGTTGTTGCACAGATACGGCGACAAACAACAGTCAGCAAACACTGGCGACTGGCTGCAACCGTGCTGCGGATGTTTTTAAAGAAAGACAGGCTGGCAGATAGAGCTGTCACCGTGAGACGAGAAGAAGCATTGGCTGTTACATAAGTACAATCTGGAGTAAATGAGGTGTACTCCTGTGGTTGTACATGTGATTTAAATAGTGTGATAATAATAAGAAGAATAACTCGATGATGATTGATCATGATGTTGATATTCGCCCTGGAATGTGGTTATTATATCACAAAGAGATTAAGGATATTTACCTATTAGCATTCTTTGGAAAGAGTTTCGGTTAATGTCATCTAAAACCCGTTTTTTGGGCATGACTTATTTCCCTAAACTAAGATTCCATCTTTCTTTTAGAGATTATAAACAGTATAATAATTTGTCTGGCAAACCTCGTTCTCCTCAAATAAGATCTTCATCACAGGGCCTATTTTTTTCACCTCCTGTCCAAAATGACTCATCTTAAACTCATCTTGTCCTGGGATGATAAGATCATGAAAGACGTTCAAATCCACCTGTAAAACATGAAATAAAAGCACAAAGTTTTGTGTTATCAGAGTAAAGTGAAATGCCAAGTGCAGTCCAATTGGTATTGCTAGCATTGCAAGCCCTCATGGTCCCTCACACTCACAACCATTTACCAGGTGACGTCAGCTTTTAGGCTCCGCCTCCTGCTTCTGCCATGGCAAGCCGTTTTAACATTTAATCAAACAACACTCCTATCTGTAATTATATTATAGATATCCATAATAGCATTTCTCCTGAAATGGTAATTAAAGATATCCACAATACATTCTTACTAGTAAAAATGATATTTTAAGATATCTACAACTTTGATTGTACTAGTCAAAACTAAATTTAAGATATCTAAAAATCCTTAAAAAGTATAAGTGGCCGTTTTAACATTTAATAGCTAAACTGAATATGTATTGCAGATATCTGTAATTCAATTCTTCCTAGTCATAAAGAACATTTCAGATATCCACAATGACATTCTTCCTATCCACAATTGTCATTTCAGATATCCACAATGGCATTCTTCCTAGGACAAATGACGTCACTTTTGCCATTCATGTGTATTGGGCTTTCAATTTCAGATATCCACAATTACATTCTGGATATCTAGAATGAACATTCTGGATATCTGCAATTGAATTCTTACTAGGAGAAACTCCCATTTCAGATATCTTCAATCCAATTGTTACTAGTCATAATTTAAAATGTTTTAAAATGGCGTCCTGTCTACCTGTCAACAGATATCCACAATACATTTGTGGATATCTGCAATTGTATTGTTCCTAGTCATAATTCTAATTGTAGATATCTGAAATTACATTTCTACTAGTCATAATACGAATTGTGGATATCCATAACGACATTTGTACTAGTCACAATGTATTTTTGGATATTCAAAATTACATTCTGGATATCTGGAATAATTTTTCATTTTGGATATCTGAAATGAAAATTATGACTAGTAACAATTGGATTGAAGATATCTGAAATGGGAGTTTCTCCTAGTAAGAATTCAATTGCAGATATCCAGAATGTTCATTCTAGATATCCAGAATGTAATTGTGGATATCTGAAATTGAAAGCCCAATACACATGAATGGCAAAAGTGACGTCATTTGTCCTAGGAAGAATGCCATTGTGGATATCTGAAATGACAATTGTGGATAGGAAGAATGTCATTGTGGATATCTGAAATGTTCTTTATGACTAGGAAGAATTGAATTACAGATATCTACAATACATATTCAGTCTAGCTATTAAATGTTAAAACGGCTTGCCATAGCCACCTGTTCTCGTCTACTTCCCAGGTAAGGCACAGTTCATCTTGAACGAACCTATTGGTGATCCAGAAGGAAGTAAAGCCTATCACGAAGGTCCTGGTTGTTTACATTTTTTTGATGTTCAATTCTTTATTGAAAAAGATATAGTACAAAGTATACAAGATGTCATACAAAAGTATACAGATAATAACATTGCCAGGGGTAGTCAAGTCTACATTATGCAAGGATATTTAGAAAGGACTATACAATGTTTAACCTTGTGGAGGAAAGGCACAGTTTTGCCAGAATGTTCTGTGTAGTCTTCACATAAAGAGCTGTTAAGATAAAGACGAATATGCTTTTAGTGTTCACTGCCAGGAAGAGTAAACAACCAGGACCTTCGCAATTCTTTTCAAACTGACGTAGACAGTCATAGCAGGAGACATTAGCAGCATTTTATCGAGCTGGAATATAACTTTTGACCACAAAACATCAAAGGTAAGACATACTTTATGATTTTTGCAGTTGTTTTTCTACTCTTTGGCGGCTAGCTTATGTGGTTAGCTTGAAGTGCTCAGATTAGCAGAAGCACTAAAGTGGACATCTGGCTGTTTTCGTGTTTTTGTTACATGCCAAAATGATTGCTTGGGGGGTTTAATTGTCTTTCGTTTGGATGGCAATGCTTGGTAGAAGCTTTTAGCTGAGTTTCTTCCCGTCATTTTGGTGTGCTACGTGTTAGCATTGGTGCTTCCTAGCGTGCTGCTTGATGCCTGTACTGCACGCGTCACGCAGGCCCTGATCACGTGACGAGGAGGTTCGCTCAATAATGAAATAAACCCAAGCGGGTGGGTTAATGAAGTGGTAGTTACATAAGTGGTGGTGTCATTTTTCTCTTTGCACAAGATTTCAGGGGCTTAAAGGGGAAAAATTATATACTGCCGTTTTTTTTTTATTTTTACAAAATAAACCTGAAAATGTTCTGCTGGCCATTATTTCACCCATCAGTACACACATAAATCACATGTTTCAAAATGAATAAAAAACAAACCATATGTGAATGTAGATGTATATTCACTGAGAATATATTTATTAATTCAAAACATTTGCACGGTTGTATATAGTACAGGGAGTCAACTGACAGGTTTCTCCTACACATATTGTCACCGTTCGACCTGCAGTTTGAATTACGGTGCGTTTATATACTTTACTAGTGTTATTACATTGAAGCAGCTTTCAGGACATAATATGTGTAATGATTTTTTCAGCAGGAGACAATTTATGACATCTACTAGTAGTGCAACACTTAAAACAGACTTTGTCAACATATTTTCTGTACCTGACAAATACCCTCATTGACCTCATGTATATCTTTAACCCTGAGATTATTTGATAAAGATCCAGCCTGGTTGATCAAGTCAAATTTGTTATCTAATCACAATCAGCCTGTTTGTTTCTGCCCGTTGTGTATTCTCTCTCTCACTAAGGTTTCCAGAGAGAACAGGTGTGCGTCTGAGTCCTCGGGTAGAATTGTCCTCATAGCATCAGCCAGCTGAAACAGATACTCCGTGTTTCGCCCACTTGGACCGGTAGAACTGACAATCTGGTTGGCTATCTCCTCCAGCGGGGCAGGGCCGAGGTAATCCGGACTGTCCTGAGAGCCGATGTAGAGCAGCATCTTGCTCGGCGGCGGAGAGTGTGGTGGACGGGGGTGAAAGGGCACCGTGATGACCTGATAACCACCCTTTTCTCGGTAGTCAAGATAGCTCTTCACTTCCTGCTCCCGGCCCGTCGGCAGCTTGTAGGCAACGCCCCAAACGCACCCCTGAAGACGAGCAGAAGAACAAAAACATAGCTTAGTAGGTAGCTTGGCATCTGTGGGAAAGAATCCAGAATTATCAACTCCACACAAAAAATGTTTGGAAGCACTTCATCTTAAAGTTGACGAGAGCTGAACTGATTTTATTCAGTTATACAAGTAAATCATCAAAGATACTTTGATTTCACAGACGCTTAGTCTTCTATGATAGGAAACTGAATATGTTTAGCTAATGGACATCAACTTGAAATTGAGGAATAAGCATTTTTCCCTATTTCCAGTCTTCATAGACCAAGCTATTCATTGAATTATCAAGGAACGAAGCTGCAGAGTATGAATGAAAATAATATTTAGCTAAAGCCGTACCAGTGTTTGTGATCCCAACCTGATGGCAGAAGGACAATGACTTTAAACCTCATCTGTAGTGGTTTTAAAATACTCACGAGTCACCTCTAAATACATGTTTTCTAGGTGCTTACCATGTTCTCACTACTTTACACAATCTGCAGCATCTCTATCTCTTACGCATCAGCTGCAACACATTATCTCCCATCCAAGGTCAGAATACAATACTCTGTCCTTTCCTTTGTTTCCACTATATCCTCCTCGAATCTCCTTTCCTGCGTAGTAGTACAGCACTCCCTTTCATCAGCATGCGTCTTAGTCTCACGTCACGCATGTACGCAAATAATTAAAATATCCAGAATATTGTGACCATCTACTGTTTAAGCTTTTGATGATACTTAATATACTTTAACTTAAAAAAAACAACCTCCAATCATTCAGTTGAAAGAACAAGTTGATTTATCAAATGGGTGAAAATGAATCAATACAACATGAATCAATACAAATGTTCATTCATTCATCTTTTAGGTTATTAATCAATCAAAAAAAAAAAAAAAAACATTTGCTGGTCCCAGCTTCGCCATCGTGAGTATTTGCTGCAATCTCTGCTTCAAATGATTATAAACGGATTAAATTGGGTTTAGGAATGTTGGTAAGACAAAACAAGACATCCGAAGACGTCACCTTGGGCTCTGAGAAAGTAGGCGAAACCCTTAATTGAGAAAATAATTGCCAAAGTAATAGACGGTGACATTAATCGTTAGTTGCAGCTCTATTAAAAAGTAATGTACGGTGCCAATGAGTTTAGGAAGGGTATGTCTCACCTCAGGATCCTCCACCAGTGTCACCACCCGGCCAGGCTGTAAAGGACACAAAGGGAAGTGTACTTTGAAACAGCAGCAACAAATACAGTAAAGCAACCTGTTATATTAAATTATATCATAAAAAATAATATTTTGGGGAAAGTTATAATGCAAGCTGCAGTAGCGCATACACCTGTAATGTTTAGTATAAGTCCTAAAGGGATATTTGATTATTAAAACCACAATGAGCTGCTGATTGAGGTCTAACTCTTTTTAAAAAGGTGGATAATGACTTGTTCTTACCTAAATGGCAACATCCATACTTCTCTTTCCTATTAACTTACCTCAAGCAGTGTTACTATATGGCCAGATAGTGCCATATATTACTATTATCAGGCCAAACAAGGTGTGTGTGTGTGTGTGTGTGTAGAGGAGCTCTTTCACACCATGCTTTCCTCAGTTGTTGCCCCCTTTGTCAAAGCAACAATTGAGCCCACCAGACATGGCAACCTTGCATCAGCTATCGCGACCGTTATAATCAGGACGTATTTATAATACAGGTCCAAATGACTCACCTTACCAGGTACTCCCCGGTGGTCGGTACTGCCCTGCCAAAACCGGCGGCTGAAGCCTTTTATGAAGCCGATCCTTTTTTCCTCGTAAGGAAAATCCACCTTCCATATAAGAGACCCGTAACCGAAAACCCACATGACAAGACGTTAAGCTAACCCTTACGGCGACGAGGACGGTTGGAACCGGACCGAACTGGCGACGTTGTAGTCTGACAACTAGATTTAACTAGTCTAACGACATTCACAACATCATCGTGTTTTTTTGTGTACAGCTGTCACAGTATAGATGTTTTACAGCTGTAGTTACTCATCTCAGCTCTGTCCCGCCCGAGGCTAAAGTGTCAAGTCATCTTGATTACGTAAGTACGCAAACTTCCGCTCAACAATTTTCAGTATAAAGCGCACTTTCCCACCATATTGCGCATTATTGTTGATAACATTCACTATTAACAGGAGTTTTCGGCGTCCGATCATAACACAGTTGTTTTTTACGGCATTGTTTTTTTCTTTACCCAATGTCGTGTCGTTATTGGCACGGCTTCAAGATTTATTTATTTTATTTTGAAGGCCAGCAGACACGCCGGATGTTTTAAGCTGTTCCAGTTAAAAGTCTGATGGACTAAAGCGAAACCTCTTACCTGACACTGACACCTGTCCAATCACAACTCCTTTCAAGTATTTTTCTCTCCACCTACCTGTTTTAAAATTAGCAACTTGACATCCATTGTTTGAAAAATGCCCGAAAAGCTTTGAATGGTCAAATCTGAAAATTCCCTCCATTCATTTGAATGGAGATATAAAGTCTTGGAAACTGTTGAATATTTCTGAAAGTATGAAAGTTATGAATGATAACCTTAACAGCACACATGTCAGAATTGAAAGAAATAATGTTATTCATTTTTTAAAATCAGAATAACCTATTGATAAATGTTTACTAACCTCCAAGAACTTCTAGTAGTTTTAACTTTCATATTCACCATTTCATTTAGTTTCAAGGAATGTCGACTGTAGTGCCTTTGAGTTTGTTTAAACAGGAACTGGGACAAATAAGACAGGAACTATGAGCCTCAGTCCTGACACCAGGGGGTGCTGACTTTCTATTTCCCTTACTGATTCATTGTACGTTCTCCCAAATAACTCCCCGTGAATGTCGTGTGAGCACTGATTCAGAACCAAACAAAGTGGACAGCCACAGTCTGGCCTGTAATGTCAGCCCCATGAACAGCTGCTCATTCTCCTGCCACTGAGAGAAGCTAGTCCGCAAACCTTTTATGTAACTTACCAGCTCTCCAGTTTAAAGAGGCAGATCTGTGTTGTTGAACTCCACAGCTGAGCTGGATAATGGTGCCGGGGAAACATCTGCCATAAATATATACACTTTAAGACACTAACACCAAACCTGGTGCGGTGGAGCTGCTTACTAAAGGTCAACCGTCTGAGGTGGGAATGTGTGTAAATGTGTGTGAAGTAGCCTATACATAAAAAATGATGCCATAGCACTTTTTTCTAATTAAAAGCAGGTAAATGGAGCCTGCTGTGAAAACAATGAGCTATTTTTATTAACTATAAACCTCTACAGAGCTATACAGAAGTGTGCTTACGTGCTAAATCCTGCTTCAAATATCTTAAACCACATGTACACATAATTGTTATCTCATTTGTTTGTGGATCAACAATCACAAAAAGCTTACAAACTGTCTCGTGGGCCCACCTTTTGTACATTTGTCTTTGACAGGGACACATTTGTGGAGAAATGTTTAATTTAGTATTTCTCTGGCATATATTTTTATTATGATGACAAACAAAAGACTTTTTTGGGGGGGAAATAAACAGTCCCATTCACAGCCTGCTGTCTAAGATAAGAGATTTTTTTTCTTCTTTTATTTGCTCTATTGAAGAAGCATTCAGTATGTGTCTTCACTAGGTGAATTTGGCAAATTTTTTATCTCTTGTTTGGAAGATAGAAAACAAAGTCGTTGCAGTAAATAGGAAGATAACAAAAGAGGAATGAATGTGAATAAAATTTACTGGGGAAAAAAAATAAAATGTGAGCAAGAAAAACAGCGTCTTTAAACACTGAAGCGTTCCATTCTAATATTGACCATCAGCAAATAAATTACTTAAAAAATCAAAATTCCACCCTTTGTTCCTGGTGTAACCAGAGACACACGATAGTCAAACTAAATCAAATATGTCATTATTCCAAAAACAGTTCATCAGTGCTGGTACTGTAGGTGGCTTTCCCCCTCATGTCTTCCTCCATTTTCTTCCATTCTCCACATTACATAAACTTCGTTTGATTCTCATAGACTTCCTCTGTGGCAAGAATATCCCACTTTTAGCCTCTTCTCTTCTGATTATTCATCAGGGAGGTGACCAAGAAAGAAACTCTTTATTTGAGTCATTTGTACTTGCTTCCTTTCTTCCTCCTTAAAAGAAAGTCTGCATTTGACTTCCTCTCATTTGATATTTCTTGCATTTAAAGGGATACTCCGCCAAATGTACACATCAAAGTCTGTTTATTTGTCGAGATAAGCGCCACGCAGCCTTCTTAAAGGGCTGTATAGTGGCTACCAGCGCTCTAAAGTTTGAATCAATAACGGGAGACCGCTCTTCGTTGGTTCCTTTTAACCATGACAGCAGTCATTCCCTAATGTAATAAAGCTGATATGGTTACCAAGACGACAAATCTCCCCTAACCTTAATCAATCTTTCCGTAATCTTTCCACGACTCCAACCCTTGTTTTTGTGCCGAGACCAAACCTTTAATTAATTCTACTATGTGTCTGGCATGGACCAACAATGAGTTATGCTGTTGATTTGGAAAACTTGTGTGGGCATCTGGAGTGATCAGTTTGTCTGGTAGATGGTGTTTATTTGTGTTAAAACATGTACGTTTGTTATGCAAAATGGTGAAATAAGTCATGGTGAAAGTCCTGTGTTTGTTTTACCCATGTTTTTTTTTATCTGTTGCTTTCAAGTCCCTCGTTGTGTACAAACACTTTTATTTGCACGTGCCCCTTTAAGACGGGTTACACTCCCCATGTTTGTTTCCTGAGTGGGTTCTCTTGTTGCTTTTTGCTTATTTTCTCATAGTTGCATTATGCATCGCTGAATGGAGCTGTCAGCATCCAGAACATTGTGTAAGTTTGTTTGTTCCACTCAAAGTTGAAGGCTACATGAGTGTTCACGCTGGCCAGTAATCATTTAGTTGCTTGCTATTACACATAGTGAGCAAACATACCCCTGTTGCTTTCCGTCAGTCCATCCTTGTAAAAAAATTAAATAAATAAAAAGTCGACACCGTCTTTATCTCTTTAACCTGCTCCTTGGAAAGATGTCCTTCAGATCGTAGCATCGCTTTTTTCCCACCAGCCACCTAACTAACCTCCGGTATTTAGTGCAGCGATCGAGGTCCACAACATCCATCCAAAGGTCTCCTCCATACTGACTCACCCTGCCAGCAGTGGTTGCACGCACACAATAAAGCTCTTGAACTGCTGACTCCGTCTCGACGGCCACAGTGAGGAATTAGGCAGCCGAGCCATAAAAGTCCACTATATGTAGAGAGCAGAGTTGAGTGGGCCATTTTGGGCTTTCGAAGCATCAGGCTGTTTGATCCATGAACTACTCGTGTGACTCCTGAGATTTTTCCTCACAGGCTCGGTGAATGCAGACACATCTATCTGTACTTGGCTGAGGCTGTGACTCATAACTAATAATGATGTTGTGTGTGTGAAGAAGTGCAAGATAAGAAAGTCGTTTTTAGTTCGTCAATATTATCTACTTTGACTCAGCGTTTACCACTGCGACTGCAAAAAAGAAGTAATTTGTAAAACAAAATGTTGGACCAGCACAACCACAAAAAGTCTAATTAGAATAACGGAATGATAATCATATTCACATCAGCATGGCTGATACCCCCCCCCCCCCCCTGTCTTCAAACAACATGTAATAATAGAAATTCTGATAAAATAGGTTTCATATAGATGATAAATGCTGTGCTCTTCTTTGTCTTAGCAGCAACAGCCAGCATTTAACTTGGTCCATGTGATGAGAGACGCTTCTTTTTTTATGCTTTCTACGTCGACTCTTCTATATTTGGTTTTACACCTAAATTAGATTATTACAGATCTTATTTTGTTCTAATAATGAACCACAGGCAGCTTTTCCTCATTGGCTGATATCACATGGTAATAGCCCTAAACCTCTGTCAGCAATGCAGTTAACGATTGCTCTTTTTTTTTCTTTTTCTCTCATTACATTTTTTAAGTTAGATAAATTAAATTGGGGTCATTGTAACCTTTGAAAATTGTGTCTAATCATCATACTTCCTCTATGTGGAGAGTAACTACAAAGATATGTTCCTCACTTTCAACTGACATCGCTGAGGGGATTCGAGACCCCTCAAATAGGTCTAAATAAGGCTTAAGTGCAGTTGCTGCAATGGAAACTAATACTCTACAGCTTCCTCAAGCTTATTAATATATATCTCGAAGTATTTTTGAGAGAACCACGTTATAGCAGACTGATCAGAAGGGACTCCCTTTGTTTGTTTGTTGGATGAGTGAGTGACCAGGAGGATGTGGGATGTAAAAGTGTAAATGCGCTAAAAAAAAAGAGAAGGTAATCCATCTCGTTGGATGAGACATTAAAACAACTTAAAAACCACAAATGTGAACCTCGTGATGCTGTTAGAGGAAAATCTATCCAACAGTTGTCAAGGCTTCAGAAACATCAGGGGGTCACTAAAGTCGTGAGGATACGTCGTCTGGAACCCATTAATGTCTGAAGTTTAACAACATTCAATAGTTGGACTGACCAACTGACAAAATGTGCCCTGGAATAGATCAGTGCTGACTGTGCAGGCAGAACTTTGGGTTGCAAATAAAGCCATATCCCTGAGCCAGCAGGGTTTTTGGATTGGAAGTAGACCAGCCTCGAGTCTTATGTTTAAGAGCGGAGACGAGCCAGAGAGCTGGTGGACGCCGGGCGTGAAGTCAAACTGGAGTCAGGGCCTAAGTGGAGTCATAGCTGCATCAGAGCAGAGCAAGCGCTGGCTCCAATCTGGCCATGGTTGGAGAGACGGAGCCACGATCGAGCAAGAAACACGTCGAGCCGATTCCCATCCCGGAGATGAGTAGGAGTTGATGTCAGAGAGGGGGAGTCTCGCTTCACCGAGGAAGAATGAGCTGATGACGAAGAGGACGACGAGTGGAGTCTGAGTTGCGTCAGAGTGGAACCAAGCAGATAATTGCTGGAAAGGAGTCAGCGCAAAGCTGCAGGAGTCTTTACTGGAGTCAGAGGGGGAGCTGGAGGGAGGGAGGGAGGAAAATTCAAATGAAGAGGTGTGAGCGGCCGGGGATTCATCAAAGTTTTCTTTCTCTTCTCACTACATTTTATTCCTTTTATGGTCTTAAAAAATGTTGAATTTAGAGGCAGGGAATAGCGTGAAGCCTACGAGGGGGGGGGGGGGAAATCGGTGCTGTCAGTGTATATGTTGAGCTTGGCAGGTGAAGGGGACTGATTTGAGATAATGAAAGGGAGTCTGTCACTCTGGTTGGAGACAGAACATTTTGCTCTGGACACTTGACAGACTCGCTGGCTGCTGGTAGCCACAGAAAAGAACATTTTATTTCCTCGCTGTAAATATTGTCATCTGCTGTTCTTATTCTGACCGTAAAACCGTGCTGCTTCAGAGCCAAATCCCAACCAGTCATTAATAACGTTTTTCAAATGAAATCATTTGCTTTAGCAGCGGGCTGTAAAGCACAGTTTTCTCCTTTTGACATCCTACAATGTGTTGCCCCTCAGTGGATGTCATTTTCCTCTTTATCTGAAAAAAAGAACATCCTTTGCTTTCAGAATTCTCCTTTTCGGGGATATATCCTCTGAACGTTATTCCCCACTTGAAAAGACCATCAATGAGTGCATGTTATGTCAATGGATTGTCATGAAATTTGGGACAGATTTTCATGGTTACCAGAAGATGGATCCTTATGACTTCATCAGACATTTGCTCTTAAGCCACCAGCAGGTTTAAAGCTTTCACTTATCCTGTAAAACATCTCAATGGTTTGATTGGCATTCATTCATGTCCCCCTGAGGATGAACTGTACTTTGATCCCCCATCTTTTCTTCAAGCGCCGTCATCAGGTCAAAACATTATGTCCTGCTTTTAGTCTCTTTACAGATGCACCTCAAGGTCTCTATCTCACTGACCCATTCTTCTCTCAGCCTCAGCTTTGTGTTGCGTTTATTCAAAACTATTTTTTCCACAACCATAGGTCTGACGGAGGAGATTACGCGTAAAGCCATATCTGAAATAGTAGTCCATGGTGCATCTAGTCATTATACTGATAGCGCTACGATGCAGCGCGTAGAATGAACACGAGGACATCACATTGATAAAGCGCTGAAAGGGAGTCAGAATGTGTCAAATGTGGGATATAATGTATATAATTTGTCAAACTAAATTCAAAGCACATTCATAAGGAGTTATGACAGACTGAGTAAAGGAAGTCTTGTTGAATTATGAAGGATTTTGATTCATGTTGTTTTCGGTGACTGTAATGATGAACAGCAGATGCATTTCCCCTTTCACTGATTTAACTACTGAGTATTTCTATAATCAGCTGATTATAACAGAGTTTCATATCAATTACACAGCGCTGCTGATTTAATCTCCAGGGAAAAACAATATCACTTAAAGAAGATTTCAACATTTTAGTAAATATATTTATTTGGTGTTGAATGAAAAGAACACCGTCTTTCTGTTAAACCTGTGGTTAGAACTGACTGGGTAGCTTAGCTTAGCATAAAGACAACAAGCGAGAAGAAACAACTAGATTACCCATGTCCAAAAAGCTAAAAAAAACTTCCAGCACACCTTAAACTCACTAATTAACATGTGATGTGTTGTGATTGTTAAATCACCTGACAGTTTTAGTTTTTAGGGAAAACACAAGTTGTTTTTCTCTACAGATGCAACAACTAATGAGATATATTTGTGTTAATCGGTGAGCTTTAGATGTGCTGTTGTTCACAAATAAACACCACATTTGGGGTTTCTGAAGTGAATGCAAACGGGCGGCAGTAAAAAGCGAATGTTAGACTGTAAATAACGGTGGGTATAAGAAACAAGGTTGTAAAGGCAGCCTCTGAAATCTTTTGAGATTGTGTTAACCGCTGACCTTATTTCAGGCGTCTAACCAAAAACCCATTCAGAAACCCATCAACTTTGAGACGAGGGGAACCGTAAGTGCATGAACGCTAACTCATTCCTGGGTTTTAGGACTCATTCCTGCAGCACTCTGCTATGAATTCTGCTCAGTTGAAGGCATGACGAGCTCTACTCTGCTCTCTGATTGGCTATTAAGCTACTCGGGGCCTTCATTGGTTAGATTGGTTAGGTTTGGCATTCGGAGTGAGATTGATTGGGTTCGGGTAAGAATATCAGGATAAGTTAATCAGAGGCAGTGTAAGGCCTTCACCATAACAGGAGTTGGAATATCTCCTCCCAGCTGTCGCCTGCTTGTTTAGCGTATAGAAATGTGGCACCTATCTTAAGATCTAATTCCTGGCAAGAAACAGTAAGAGACAGGAGACGGGCTGTACATTATGCACAAATGCATCACTAAACCTGACATGACCAATGTAATTTTTCATTCCAAAGTATTTCGACACATATTGACATTTTCATTATCCGTAAATGAAAATGCATCCATTTTACGTGACCGCCTTGGACCTATTACTGCTTAACAGACTCCCTTTTCTTTCACCCACCATCTCCTCTTTGTGTTTCATTCCATTGTGGGGCGTACGTTGTAAGTGCTGATCCGGAGGCACAAATGGAAGGGAACCAGTTTGTAGCTTGCAGTGATGAGGTGGCCGTGACTGTGTGATGGGTCAGATTGGAAATTTAGCCGGGGCCGCCCGGGAAGGTAATTGTTTTCCAGGGATCGCAAGGTTTACATGGGAAAGCTAAAGGAAGAAAGAGGGAATGAGCCTGGAGACCGAAGAGGCAGGGTGTGAGTAGGTAGGTGACATAAAGAGCCATCTCCTCCTCCTCCTCCTCTTCTTCTGTCATTTGTATCACTCTGTCCCTCCTCCTCCTCTCCTCCCGTTCCTTGTCCTTATCAGATAAGCGAGGACGCCTTCTTTCTAATGGTGCTACTAGACATCTCCAATAACTATGTGTGTGCTCATGTGTGTGCCTGCGCGTGCGTATTCATGACAGTTATGGGAGCTTGTCATCGTGCTCCTCTAGATCAATGGAGCGCAGTTGCCTAGCAACCTGCTGATCGGGAGGAAGGGGGCGGGGGAGAGAGAGAGAGAGAGAGAGAGAGAGGGGCATGAGATTAGAAAAGAGAGGTCTGGAGAGGGAAGGGAAGAAGGGAGAGAAGTGGGTGAGATCAACAGTAAAGAATGCTGTGGTTGGCTGACAGGAAATAAGACAGTAGAGCTTAGCATCTCGAATCTGTCTTTGTGTGTGGAGAGGAGGCTGAAGAGGAAGGAGGGGGGGAGGAACGCAGGGTGTGAATGCATGAATCGTGCGTATGTGCAAGTGTGTGCAACAGTAGTTTTTGGACTGATGAGTTGATGTTGATACTATCGCGCTGAAATAGAACATCAAAGCGCTACCATGGTGACGCCAGCAGCACACACTCTCTCATTTAGTTGCTGATTTAATTATCTTTATCTTAAAGGGGAACAAAGTGGTTAAACGCACTGCGTTGGGAGGGAGCGGCGGTAGAGATAAACAGCAGGGAGTGAGCGGGAGGAGGTGGGGGTAAAAATGGAGAGGGAACTTGGAGGGAGATGAATTTAGACAGGAGGAAATGAGGAGAGGGGAGAGAGAGAGAGAGACGGGAGTTAAGAAGGAGATGGGAGGAGAGAGAGGACGAGGCGAATTAAACTAGAGCGAAAGAGAGATGGAAAGAGAGTCTGATGATCAGGTGTTGGTTGGCCTCAAGAGAGATGCGCACATATGCTCCAGATCGCCGATGATATTTACACAGTCTCCCCTCTCTGTGCCAGGAAGGAGGAGGAGGATACGGGGGTGTGAAGGGGAGGATGGGGTTGTCATTATAAACGGAGGGAGGGAGGGATGGAGGAATAGCTGTACATCGGAGGGGTATACTCTGTGACTGCGTTAGAATAACATGTGGAGGCAGAGTGGCTGTTAAACTTTATGGAGGATTGAAAATGGACAATTAGCATCTCAACGATCTCACTGTCACCTGGATCATTCTCCCCCCGTTGTCATAGTAACCCTCCTCTCCCTGCTCACACTTCCTAATTCATGCTACCCCTCTCTGCATTGGCCTAAGTGCACATACCTGCACCTTTTTTACGCTCTTGCACAAACACACAGACGCACACAAATGGGCCACTTTGTGTGTGTATAATCAATGCAAACTATATTTTGTCTGCTGTGTCCAGACAATAGAGTGCATCCAACTTCGTGGGGAACAGTTTGAAGCCATTCCTGGTCAATACGACCAAGCCATCATGCAGAGAGAAAACGTCTGTAAAGAAATGTTTGAGAAGTGTGGAAGAGCTTGCCCTGCGCTGACTTCCACCCCGTCCAACACCTTTAGGATTAAACTGGAAGGCAGAGCTCGGCCTTATCACCCAGCATCCCTACTCCTACCTCACAAAAGGAGCAACACCTGCAAGCCGGTTCCAGCTGGCACCTGCGTGACTACATACGCGCGTCACAAGCCTCAATCTCCATATCATCCATCAACAACGCTCCCTTCCAAATTTGGCGGTCCATTTGAGCGGCGGAAATGTACTATCTCCCCCTCTCCCGCCTTATCAATGCAAACTGCTGGCCCTGCATCAGTATTGCAGGCAGATCCATCAGCCCCGGCATACACCCGCGGGTCGGAGTCTAGACACCGGGCTCTTGTGTTCTGCTGTCATAATACACATTTGAAACATGAGTTGTCTGACTGAAATACGCATGTGGCTGAATGGGAGCAAATCTCTGCAGTTGGGTTTCAAAATCCCTGGAGTCCACAGAGGAGCGGGATCCTTCTCCACCGCAGTCCTTTGGACTTTGCACAGGTGTGACTAATAACATTAACGATGGCTCATCTGTCTTAACCGGTGTCTTTCAGCTGAATGCATCAGCGGTTTTTCTCCTAGTGACTTACCTAGATGGTTGGCGTAGATAACAAACACGGATGTATTTCAAATGGATTGAAGGCTGCTATGAGGACAACCATACGTCCTGCGTTTTCAACATTGGCCGTAACTACGAGCAACCGCGGACTCATCCAGCTGAGAATGTCATCAAACTTTGAAACGGTCTATATCGATGTTTCGATTTAATGATTGGGCATCTGCATACTTTTAGCTGTACAGCGTATGAAATGTGTGTGTGTGTGTGTGTGTGTGTGTGTGTGTGTGTTAGTATACAGTGTTTGTGGGTCAGGTATGCAGTATTATCCACTTTATTTGACCCCTTCCTTTTTGCTCTGTGAGGTCCCCCGTAGCTCCAGGCGGAATGTGCTGTGCAGTTATGACATTTTTAGAGGCCACGGGGGGGGGTCAAAGGTCATAGGTGAAAGGCAACAATGTCTTCCTTGTTACTGGTTTCCAGGTTCATTAGCCGCTCTGAAAGTCTGTTCCACTGCACAAATCTGCTCTGACCCTTGACCCCTTACTGTAGGGCATGCAACGCCGCGGGCTGAGAGGGGCTGCATCGCTATGACTACCAGTGGCTGCTTGTAGGTCAAGATTTATGGTCATTCTGATGCGCTCAGACACACTCGAAGCCTTGCACACGCACACACACATAAACGTAAATCAGTGGTGCAAGGGCTAATGAACTATGGATCTTGAGTTTTTTTTTTTCTTCCAGTTGGCCACACATGTAAGCAAGCCCACACCACACACACACACACACACACACACACACACACACACACCTTTCTCTCCTCTCATCAACCTCTTCACCCTCCCACAAAAACACCAATCTGACTAGCTTTGTTGGCTCTTGTCAGTCACTCTCCATCTGCTGGTCAGATGATCAATGCTAATGCCTGTTGAGAGTTCTAATGACACACAGATCTATAGGTAGATGGACTACACATTGGCGCTTGCGTGTGTGTGTGTGTGTGTGTGTGTTCACCTGTGCATGTGTTGTGGTCATGCGTGTGTGCATGTTTGTGCACATGAGCTAATGTTATTTGGGTTTAGAAATTGCAATCCTTTGATGAGGACAGGTCAGTGCTATTGTTATAAATGAGAGTAAGATTGCGGGGAGGTGACCTCTCCTACCTCACACTCACACACACACACACACACACACACACACACACACACTAACACACACATGTACACACATGCGCACGTGGCTGTTTGCACTATTGGCAAGTGGAATTAGTAAATGTATGAGCTACACAGAAACTCATTACAACACGATTAGAGACAAACCTCCCATTTAATCTCATTTAGAAAAGGGTGGTTGCCTGTCAAACACACCCGTGCACACACACACACACACACACACACACACACAACACTAACTCACTTATGTGCATACACAAATACACACACGTACTTACAAAAAGACCAACCTCCGCGTATGAATGACAGCCAGGGGTGTTTCTCTGACTCATAAAATGATAGCCTTATAATCATATGTTCACACCACAGTGTAAGTACTGTGTTTTTTTTTTTTAAAAAAAGCACATAATCCCACTGTTTATATCATGCCACCGCTAAAGAAACAGAGATTTCTCCACATGTGGCACTTTGGACTCCTCCCTCCCTCACCTCCCTCTGTACGTTTGTCACCATTCACACAACAAACGCGGTAGACCTCACCGTCTCCAGCTCGGCTCCAACCGCTGTACCACAAACTGACATAAATGCAAGCACAAAATAAAACACACACACGCACACATACCCACTGGATGCTGACAGATGGGTTTTTATTTTTGGCTGTATATTCTCACTGCTGGCAGTTCAGACACACACACACACACAAATATAAAAAGAAAATATGTATACACACACACATATACAGTGACCTTCTCTCTGCTGAGTAGGCAAAGAGTCAGGGGTCACTGCCTGCTGTCAGCCTGTCAGAGACAGAGAGGAAGGGAGAGGGGAAGTGAGAAAGGGGACGGAGGAAGAGCAAACGTGGTTCGGAGGAATGTACAGAATGAAGCTCCGCCTCATCATTCAATAAAGACTAATGCAATCAGAGGCAGCCCATATCTGTCACGGTTAATGGTGGCTGATAGAGTCGCAGCAATTTAAAATGCTCATGCTATAATGCATTTCCCGTTGCCTCTTACAGACTGATGATGCATCACGTCACGCCTTGATGGCGGTTGCAGAAACAGATAACCTGCTCTGTCGCATGCCGAGTGAGGCCTCCATTATGCCTGACCATTTTACTCATTTTTATCTTAATCGGTTACAAAGAAGTTTCATTACGAAAATCCATTAAAAAAAAAAAACGGAAGTTACCTGAAGTTTAATCTTTATTTTAATTATTCGCATAATTATATCCCCTGTTATGATCTCATCAAGCAAAAGCAATGCCCCCCACAAAGGCTACTCACTTTAGCGATCATTTCATTTTTTTCAAATGTGAAAAATGTTAAATCTTTTAATGAAAGAGTCCAAAAAAATGTATTTTCTTAAAACAAACAAAAAAAAATGTGTGATGAGATTCTTTCCACCTGCTTCCAAGATAAATCAATTTGTTTCCAGAATTTACAAAACAAGCAAAAACCTACAACTTTAATTTGCTTTAAGAAGTAATTAAGGCAGAATTTTACCTTTATCTTTGAGAATGCCTCTCACTGAAAATATGTTCCTACCAGAATGTTCCGTGGCGTTTTTCATTGCACACTGAAGAGATGGAAGAACGTTATTATTTGATAATGCCATTTGGTCCAAAAGGTCAGCCTGGCCCGGGGATGATGGGGGAGGGGGGAGGGAGAGAGAATTTAAGGGGGTTTGTAGAGGAATGGTGGTGGTGGTCAGTCCAATTGGATACCAGGCGCTGATGTTGAGATAGTTTCCATAGTAACTCCTCCTCCTCCTCCACCTCCCAGTCTCATTCTCCCCACTTCCCTCTCTAACACTCCCCTCACACATAACAGCAAAAACATGTGCACAACTGCATGCTTAGCCCAGCGCTGGTATCCCCCCTCCCCCCGAATATCTGTTGCTCAAATCAATTTGAGCCTTCATGTTCCAGCTGTGTGGTCATACCATATATATATCTGCTAACTACACCTGCCTGGCGAGATGGCCAGTCGTCATTGCCTTGCTGGAGGAAATCTAAACAAATAGCAACAAATGGGCCAGGACAGACTGTACAATCCGCCGCAAACACACACAGATAGACACGACAGCGGCTGCACAAAAAAAAGCCGGAGTGATATATACGCGTATGTGTAGTGGATGGCTACACACAACGCTACGCGCCGGCTGCCGCTCCATTCACCGTTTCTTTATTGTATCTTGAATCAGCATCTCCGATCAGGTCAGGGCTGTTCTTTTTACAGGAGGCCTCAGCCTTCGGTTGCCAATATTCTAGCTCTAGTACTCCTCCTCTTTCAGCTCCAGCATTCAATGAAGGTGAGTGCTAAAGCAGAGTAAAAGGAGTAAAGCAGATGTGCCGGCTAGTCAGACACAGACATGTACAGATTGGGGGAGAGAGGGAGAGGGAGGGGGGGGGATAGCAGCTGGCCCAGGGTGCCCAGGGAGAGCACCTCTGAGCTTGGTTCCACACAGCTGGAGTCCCTCCCTGGGACAGGCTGGAAAAAAAGTGTGTGTGTGTTTTCCTGGGATTTGCATGGGAGTGTGTGCGTGTGTGTTTTGGAATATTTGTAGTAGCCTGGATGCCTTAACACACACCTTAGCCATACAATGTATGGCCAAAAGTGTGTGGACACTCTTCTGGGAGGGTTATTAATGAGATTTGGGGAACCTGACTGCTTGGATTTCTTCCCATTCCGCCAAAAGATGCCCTCAGTCGATTACACCAGCTCATCCTAATTGTGTTTGGGTGGGGTCGAGGCTCTCCGCAGACCAGTTAAGGTCTTCCACACCAAACTGGGAAAACAGGAAAGGGCCTTTCCTCAACTGTAACAGCAAATTCAGAGGCACGCCAAATGTTATTTTAGCCTACGATGCAGAACTAAGGAAACCATGACCTCGCAGTGTTAATACTGTATGTCTGAAGTGTATTCGTCCATCCAGAACCATGTGTGTGTGCGAGTGTAACTGTGTGTGAAACAGAAACAGAGTGAGAGATTTGTAAATTGAGAAGGCCTTTCTCCTGTTTCCTTCCCCCCTCCCCAACGGTTCACTGAATCGCTGACTTCCTTACATTCGCTCCTGTAGCACGGGAGAGGTAAAGGCCATCGTCGCTGTCACTCACGGATTAAATCATTCGGATCTACCCCCGGTTCTCGCCTTATTTTCTGCCTCCGGTAATTGCGTTTGTGTTTTCGTGCGGTCGGTGAGTGCGCGCTGTCCAAGGTGCTGCAGCAGCGCTCGAGCCCCGCCCATCCCCTCTACCTCACACACACACGCGCACACACATACACACACTATTTTCTCTCCCTCTCTCTCTCTTTCTCTCGCGACCACGTGACTTTCCCTCTGCCGAGTCTCGCGGAGAGCATCAGACTGCACCTTTTCCTTCTCAAGAGGATGGAGAGAGAGAAGAGAGAGAGAGATATTGAGTCAGAGGGAGAGAGAGAGCGAGGGGGAGAGCAATAGCACCTTGTCGCCTGGAGGCGAGCCTCTGATAATTTTGTCCCTGTCCGGTAGACCGGCTCTATCTACCACCAGGCGCGCGGGTGCTCTCCCCTCTCTCGCGGCTTTAAGATTCTCCTCAAACGGGAAGGGAAATCGATGAGTCGCGCGCCGCACTGTTGCCACGGAACCACAGGATGTTCGTGAGGTAGGTCGGTTTTTTTAAGCCTATATGTGGCTGCATGTAAATTAAACCGCTGTTGGGTTGTTGTTGTTGTTTTAAAAATAATATATATATATATGATTATAATTATTTTAACCCGGGCGAGGCTGTCACGTCACTGTGAAGTACATTTAAAACAGTGTATAAAAGGAAAAAGAAAAAAAGTGATTACGGTGTTGCCGGTTAGCTAAGCGGTAGGTAAGTGCTATAGGGCGCAGGTGATGAGACCGACCCCCCTCCCCTCTCCAGTGTAGTCAAGAAGCCAAAAAAAAAAAAAAAAAAAAATGGAGAGGAGGTATGGCCGCAAATTGAGAATCGATATTTCAACCGCATTCATTCCCCCCGTCTATCAATAACTGTGATGTCGCCGCATTTCAACCTTTCAGGAGATTTCGTGGAGGAAAATAAAATAAATAAATAAATAAAAACTCCTGCGCGTTGTCAGCCGACCCGTCGTTTGTGTTGTTGTGTTACTGTGTTTGTGTGAAAACCATCTCCGGAGCCGTTAATTCGATAAAGCGAGGCTTTAGGTTTGAGTCATCCGCCGCAGCGCGCGGTGCTGCTCCCGCTCTTTGTGATGTAGCTAACAGAATCCTTGACGGTGGCGCGAGGCTGCCCCCCCCCCTTCTTCCGTTAACCGTCGCTAATTCACCGTCACCACAAACACCAACGGACGCCGGTTAAGGTGTCTCACTCAGAACACCGTTAAGTGAATACAATACAATTTAAATAAATAAAAAAAAGCCCAATGACGTTAAAGGCAGGTATATGCCACCTTACAAAATCTCCTGCGGCATGATGGGAGCTCTACTGAGGAGGTGCTGTTTGTGTATGTGTACTACTCTATAGGCCTACGTGTTCGGCTTAAGACACTGATGTGTGGCTGTGTGAAAAAATTATATTAATAATATTAATATATATGTAGGTTTTATTGTTTTTCTTGATTTAATGTGTAATTTGGCAATGTGATGTCTGTGTGTGTGATCGCAAAATGCACGAGAGAGAGAGTAATTTGAGAAAAATTGCGTCCTCGGCTTGTGTGTGTGTGTGTGTGTGTGTGTGAGAGAGAGAGTGTGTATGGATGTCTTTTATGTGTGTGTGTGTGTGACCCTGGTTGATTGTGCCGTCTCTGTTCTCTCTGTAGGTCGCTGGAGAGAGTGATGACGTGGCAGTGAAAGACACATATACCTCACTGGCACACACACACACGCGTAATACACACTTATTTGCCCACACACACACACACTTTAAGTCTGACCCTACTGAGACAGAGAGGAAGAAATATATATATATTTTTTTTTGCTATGACGGTTTTATCCCTCTCCATTACCAATGCCACACACCCACACACACACTCATACTCCGCGGGGAGTTGCCTTTATGGGGGATAAGGCCCTATCTAGGACACAAAGATGGAGTTCACATCCTCTCCGTCACTTATCTAACACTCACACAGATGTGCGCTCAAACACACACACCTGGAATCTCGCATGTCAGGCGTGAAGGATGAAAGACTGAATGGAGAGCAGACGTTGAGCATATCAGAGAAGACAGCGGGCCGAGCCAGAAGAAGATTCTCCCAGTGTGCTGACGGGACGGAGGGAGCTGCTGCTTGACCCCCCCCACCCGCCCCCCAACCCCCCCTTCCCCTACCGGAGCTGTACTGTATCCGGGTTTCGACCAAGAACGCCGAGTGCACCTGAGACTCCCAGAAAGTGTTCTCCAACGTGGCCCTACAGTTGTCACCATGAGCTGTAGGCTAGAGGGAACACCCCAGCTCTAGCCTCTGTCTCCTCCAGTGTGTGTGAGCGTGAGAGAGCGAGTGTGTGCATGAGTGTGATGGCGGTGTGTGTTTGGGCGGCAGCCCCCCTGCTCTTCCTGGGACTGTGCCTGTGCAGCGTGGGGGGCAATGCCCAAGGGGAGGTCCTGGAGTTTGGAGGTGTGTCCAGCCAGTGGGGGCGGTTCCCGGTGTGGAACGCCTGCTGCGAGAGCGTGCTGAGCTTCAGCCTGCGGACTCACAGCCAGGAGGGCCTGCTGCTCTACCTGGACGACGAGGGCTTCTGCGACTTCCTGGAGCTGCTGCTTCTCCACGGCCACCTCCGCCTGCGCTTCTCCATCTTCTGCGCCGAGCCCGCAGAGCTGCAGTCGGGCGTGGCGGTCAGCGACGGGCACTGGCACGCGGTGCGCGTCAAACGGGACTGGAGGAACACCTCGTTGGAGGTGGACGGGCGGCTGGAGGGATGGGCGGAAGTGAAGAGCAAGAGAAGAGACATGACAGTATTCAGCCACACGTACATGGGCGGGGTGACGCCAGAGCTCCACTCCTCGCCCCTGCGCCTCACATCCCCTTCGGTTAGGGAACACCCCGCCTTCCGTGGCTGGATCACGGCGGTGAGCGTCAACGGCACGCTGGCGACGTTGGAGAGCTCGGAGGGCGTCACGGTAACAGCTGGCTGTGGGCCGGATCAGCAGTGCCAGAACGGAGGGGTGTGCAGCGTGGTCAACAACCAGGCCGTCTGCGATTGCTCTGATACCGGTTACCAAGGCAACGACTGCAGCGAAGGTAAGGCCCAGAACCATACTGACCCATCATAAACATCTCATCTTTTCACACGCACACACATACACCTGAATATGCACATAAAGTTATATTCGTGGATCCATATCTCCAAATTACCACCAACTCCAAACCTTCAGCGTACACATCTATTTTTCATTCACACCTTCACAGCTGCCTTCAAATCGTGCGTATGGACCAGCATTCAGAAACAGTGCAAGACATGCATACTGATTGTTTAATATTGATTTTTTTTTTTATGGCTGCCAATGACTCCCAATTAAGTATGTACCTCCAGCACTCAGGAAGCCGAACCCCGCCCTCACGAGAAGTGCAGTCGTTTTAGTGAAGCTGGATGTGAGAGCTTGAGAAGCTGGAAAGAGATTTAATTCCTGAAACTCACAGGAAACCGTTACCTGGCCGGCAGTTTTTTTTTTAAGCATTGATGAGACTCAATTGGTGTGTTCGTCAAAACACAGTAACCATATAGATCCAGTATGGATGTGGTTGTTGGCTCGTGTTGAGAGACTTGAATTGGAACTAGGCTAAGAGGTTGGAAATCCGGAGTTGTTACACAGAAAGACACCTGGCTGCCTGTGTTAATGGATGTGCATTGATTCCAAACGGCCTTCACAGGTACAATACATAAGGTGGTGAAATGAAGTGTGTACAGTCTATCGCCTGCCATTTATTTGAACAGCTTGCACCCTGTTAAGCGACTCCATTTGTGTATGTGTGAGCGTGTGTAGTATGTGTTCTTATGCATTATAAAAGAGGAAATAGTGCCCTGTCAGTAGAACTATATAAATATGAAGCACTGTGACAATAAACTGCCTGATATATAAGAATAACATTTCATGAGGAAGAGGCGAAAACAAAAAAGTCTTCACAAATGATTTCATATCTCTACTCTTCCACAACATCCTTCCGTTAATACCTTCAAACAAGCCTTTGGTCAATACAAGTGCCAATATACAGGGCACTGTAATGATGGCCATTACAAAAACGAAGCAGCTGCTTAATGAACTCGGCTACCTTGTTATAGCCGGTATTGCAACCGCTTTCATTCCGCCCCCCCCAGCTTAGTTGTGTGTGTCATCAGATTTGCTTCAGTTCATTCAAGAGCAAATCTGCATTCTAAATCAATAAGCGCTTCTCAACTCCTTTTATGGGTTTTTTTCTTTTTCTATTCGACACCAAAGATACCTTTCAACTTTGCTATCAGTGATTTATATTTTTTAAATGACAAAAAAAAAATGGACGAGTGTCCTTGCCATGCCATCGTTTGTCACCGACCTGACCTTACACCCAACTGTCGGCGTCACACTCCCCTTTAGCCAACAGCCGGATCACGCTATAGCATTAAGTGGGCAGTAGGATTGCCTAGGTTACCATGGAGACAGGACTAATTGGGAGACCTCATGCCAGGAGTGTTTCTCCTGTCCTTGCTCTTCCATCCTTCCCCTCCCTACCCCCATTCCTCAGCTCGCCTACAGCGGCTTCAGCTCCTAGTTACTTCAGGCATTCTGTCCACCGCACAAATATACTGTATATTTACATGTTTGTGGTGTGTGTGTGTGTGTGTGTGTGTGTGTTTGAATCCCAGGCATCCGAAAGGCGATAATGACTTGTTTTGACCACACCGATCTTAATTTGCCAAGCGAGTGGGGAAGGTAGCTGGTGCGTTGTGTCGATTGACAGAGAAATAATGAATGATTTAAGTAGAGCTTCAAGTCTTCAATTAGTCAATAAATCGATAAGCTGCTCGAGAGAAATATATATTTATCATTTTTCAAGCAAAAATGCCAACATTTGCTCGTTCCAGCATCTGAAATGTGCAAATTTGATGCTTTTTTTCATCATATATATGATAGTAAACTCACAAGACGTCACTTAAGGCTGTTTTTTCACCAATTTACAGATCATGAAATTAATTATTGCAGCCGTATATTAAAGTAACATACATAGAATTTTTTCCCCTGCTAAAATAACTTACCCAAAATGGCAATTTAAAGACCTCACGTTGTCCCACGACTGACAGTTTTGGCCATCTTAATAAACGTTTTATTAACGAGGTGTGTTTCTATACATTCATGAAGTGACAGCTGAAGCTATGATCAGCTCTCTGCAGCTTCATGCAAATACGTGTGATCCAAGCTAGGCTAATCCAGTCTGCTGTTTTTCTCTGCTGGTTACGGCACATTGATAGACGCCGACAGAACTGACATGCAAACAAGCTGTACCTGCACAAAAACACACAACACACACACACATGCAAGCACATGGAGAAACACATTCACACAGTGTGAAAGCTCCAGCACCACTATTAGTCACATCACCACGGCGATACCTACCCACAGTGTAGCTCTACAGACTAAATGGGATGTGCAGACATTTTAAATAAACGCACTAGACACAATCCAGTACCTGTTTTTGGACCGGCACTTTGTCGCTCAACAAGAGGCTGCTGTTCCCTTGTAAGGGGCGGCTGTATATCCCAAGAACAAGTGCTATAATATTCGTTTTTTTTTCTCTTGGCAATAGTTAGGAGGTCTGCTTGGACGGGTTTCTGTTCTCAGGTTGTCATTTGCCATCGTGTGAAATCATAAGGCTTTACCAGAATTTATTCTGTTCATATCTTTGCATTGACTTCTCAGATTCACGTTTCAGAGCAGAAATGGCTGCAGGGTTTGGAGTGTGATGAATGGTGATGGAGATTGAGAGTAGCTTAATGGCTGGTTTTATAAAGGTTTACTTTATGGCTTTTCTGCGGTTACTCACTGGTAACGGTAATTCACGGTCAGTTCAGGAAAGTGATTTGGAGAGGACGCAGCTATTCCAGTAAACCAGCAGCTTTTCAGACAGAAATATACAGCTGTAAAAAAAAACACGGACAACAGAGTCCATCAACATCTAAAGGTTATTTCTGCTTCTAATCTCAGACCTCTCTGAATCGTGGAAGTCGAGAGGGAGATACAGAGAGGTCTGAGAGGAGAATCATGCACATGATGCACTTTGTGGATAGTCTGAATTTTTTGGAGTGCTGTGTTCAGTTTGACAAGTTGCTGGCTCTCTCCAGCCATGGGATCCAGGGCTTACATACCCATGCATCAATACTACCACTACACTACCCGTGAGTAACTCATACCAACTTATAGTGTATCAAAAGAAATCTCTCTTCTAAGGCTCTCTGGAGAAGAGAATGGAATGGTTGTATCTGAGAGAGATGAAGTGGACGGCAAAGAGGACGCAGAATAAAAGCTCAGTTCAGAAACCCTCTCTGAATTAAGAAAAATACCGTGCTAACGTCATGGATTTGTGATTGAATTGATTTTATAAGGCGGAACCACAGTTGTCTCTTTGGAAATGAGCACCCTTTATGAGTGCCGTGTAGTTGTTTTTGTAAGAGTCAGGCGGAATCAGTAAAAGGTTTATCTCCTATATGGCACCTTGGAACGATTGTGTTATTTTGAACCCAGCAACCTCACTGAAGCTGCACAATAAAGCTTTGAGATGAAATTATAACCCTCAGAAAATTAGAAAAAAAAGTTATGAATCTTTATTATGGAATGAGTATGCTCTGCTAAAGGAAAAATGAATCCTTAGGACCGTTTTTGAACCCAAAAAATCAGCATTTTGACGGTGGCAGTTCTGGTTTCCGTGCACATTTACGACTACACAATAAGGCTTCAAGGCTCCACTTTTATTTGCACTCATATTGTTTTGCAGATTTGTGACAAGCTGCAAAGTAATATTAGTTTAAACCGTAAGCATTTCTTTTCTACCCTGAAAGACAGTATATTACATCTTTCTTACCAGTATGAGGAAAGGGTTTTGTTTCTAAAGCACAACAATATGTCAGATTTGGAGAAAATATATTTAAAATGTAGAGAGTTTGAGCAGGGCCATGCGTAAATGTAATTACTGTCTCAGCCATTCTGCCCTCCAGTGAAGGCAGAATGAACCTGGCTTGTTAGGCTGGCCTGGCTTGCATTGTCCTTGAGGGCAAATTGCTGTTAGCATGCTAATGGCTCCACCTGTTTCTGTCATGCTACTAGCACAAGGGCAGAGGCAAGGAAAAGCACACAGCTTAGAATACACACACATGCACACACACGCATACGCTTTCACATGCAAACAAAACACACACACACACTCTGTTCCAGTATTAAACCATGCATGTCCCTCGTCTTCCCGCACTGCTAATCCATCCCGACATATTTTATATTTTTCACATCATTATTACTGCCATATTCAATGTTAGTATACGTGTGTCTGCCTCCGTATGTGTGGAAGACGGAGAGTGTGACGAAGAGCTTGGATGTGTGTGCGTGAGAGTGTGTGTGTTGCATGCTATGTGTCGGGGGGCTCTGGGGAGAGAAAGCGGCTGCAAGGTAAGTTCTGGGGTAAACGGCTCTCGAATCCAAACCTGCAGGTAGGAAAGTATATTTTCACCGACACCCCCCTCCACCCTCTGTATCTACAAGTGCGTGTGTATGTACGTGTGTGTGTAAGCGCGTGACGTTCAGTCAAACAGAGCGACTGCATTTTTTTTAATGTGGCCGTGTGTGTGTGTGTATATCTATCTACATATAGATATATATACACATATGTACAGACAAACCTCAGTTTTGGCTACCAGTGCAGCATGGTACCCATTGTGACGTTTGCGTGGACTTTGCATGTGTGTTACCACGGTAACCCTGGACAGGTGTGCATGTACAGTAAGTAGCCATGGTAACCCGAGGGCTTAGCATGCATGTTAATGAATGTCTGTCTCTCTCTTTCCTCGCCCGGCCGCGACACCTTTCCAGAGCACAGCTACACTCCAGGTAGGTCGCACTTCTCTCTATGTGTCTTTCTACCTGTCTCTCTCTCTCTCCGTTCCTTCGATGTCTGTCTATATTTACGTTTCAATTCCTGCTCTTCATTCAACACCTCTCTCTTTGCTCATCTATTTGACTCCCTCTTACCAAAGTCCTTAGATAAATTTTGCATTTCTTTAACTCTATCACCATCATCATATGTTAATTTTTCGATCTTTTTCATGTCAGTTTTGTCCGTCTTTCCGGCCTTCACGTTCTCATTCCATCCTCTATTTTTGGAAACACGGATCAAGGTAGACAGCGTACATGTATGTAGGTCTGTGTGGATGTGTGAAGGGTTGGGTTGCTGACATCCGGTAAGTTCCACATCCCGTGTGCAATCATCTGAAGTGGCTCTAGCCTCAAGGTTACAGCGACATACTGTAGGCACGCGCCAACACCGTTCTGGGTGTGTGCAAACGTCGGCGTGCATAACCCGTTTGTGCGTAGGATCGCATCCTAGGATGAGTAAGCAAAGTCTTTTTAAACATTTTGAATAATGAGAGCAGAGGACTCGTACACACACATATTGCTCACACGCTTTTACCTAGGCAACTGTAGCCCTCAGCAGCATGTCATTAACACACTCATGTATGAAAAAGACACATATGCATACACACACACACACACTTCACACCCCATGATCCTTTCCTGTGCTGACTGTGCTCTTGTCTTCTTTTAAGGTCTGGCACACCTGATGATTGGCGACCAAGGTATGGCCTCCTCTTACCTCACTTCCTGTTGTCCTCTGCTATACCATCACCCCCTACCTCCTCACCCCCACACTCACAACTCCCCGTATCCCTCCCCCACTTCATCACCACCTGGCGCGGGAGGAAGTTGTCTCTCTAGGCACTGAACGAAGGTCAGTTGTTGTTTTTTTCCCCCGCAATTGAGAAACGGTAAAATGGTCTCGTCAAGAAATTGTTTAATTTAAACTCAAATGGATGAGTTGGGCATTTGAATTGAAGCAATTATATAGTCATGAATTAAAGGGGCCTTAAAGATAAAATTCTTTGTTTGATTTGTGAAGAGAGTGATGATGAGCCTGAGAGCAACTTCTGCTGGGATATATAGTAGAATCGTGGCTGTTGGTGTGGAAGGGGGGGTAATGGGATGTTGTAGAGGGCTGCGGCTTGACAGTGCTTGGCTGGGTTAGACTTGGCAGAGCTCCAGGTCATGGAAATGGAGCAAAGGGCCGACTGACCGACTGACTCCATGAATGGTTTGAATTGGTCTTTACTCTTCCACCTCATTTCATTTTCTCTCATCCGTTTGTAAGAGTTTGATTGAGAGGATGGGAGCATTTTTTTGTATGCGTGTGTGTGTGTGCATGATGCATACATATGTGTGCATGTGTGCTTTTACATCAGGGGTTTGAATCAATGACTGTGGCAGTTTTCACAGGAACACTCCCACATTCATCCATGGCTTTTTCTATGGGCTTCCAGCATGCCTCGCTCTGCTGTCGCTGCTCCTCACATGGCCTCCTGCTCATACATCGGCGAGCACATGTGATTCTGAGCAGATGTTCCTGTCTGTGAAAGCAATGCTGCAATACCACAATCCCCAAGTTGTCCCATGTTTTTGATCACAGCCCCGAAAACAAGTGCCACTGTTCTGCCTTTTGAACATTGTTCACTGATGAACAAAACTCACAATGCCACCTCTCTCTTCTTGCCCTCTTTCTCTCTTTTTTTCCCCCTTCTTTGTTTCTGCTCTTTATCACTGTTTGGGACAACAACCCTCTGTGAATTTAGGAAAACTCAGAGGTACCCCCCCTCCCCTGAATTTTGTTTTTATGTGTATAACTAATAGGCTCTTCTGGGTGGTTTTGAAGTTCAATGTGTGGACAGGATCTCATATGCAGATCTTTAGAGCCATTCAGCTTCAAGTCCTCATTTTCGGGTTGCCATTACACTGGAATGTTTCATTTTTGGCAAGGTAAGCTGTTGACGCATGTGTGTGTGTGTGTGTGTGTGTGTGTGTGAGCGTGCTTGAGAATGAATCGGCGCTCCGACCCACGGTGCTTTTGAAAATCTGAAAGGTAGGTGCCACTGGATCGGTCGGCTCTGCATGACGCTGATGAATACACTGATTGACCCACATAAAGACGGGCCTGACCGTGACAGGCTGATCTACGCCTATTGTGCTCTTTGATTGGATGAGAGAGGACATGATGGCGGCTGTAACCATTGTGACAGAGCGTGTTCACAGAAATGTGCCATTAAATGAAAATGTTTACCCGAGCAGGTGGATAGAAATATCTCGGATAGAGCACAAATTATGTCTGCATCCACCTATCCCAGTGAGACACTTCTATTCTGACAAGTGCATTTCTATCAGAGCCATTTTTATTGCAATTTTTTATTATATTTTGATTGCTAAGTAAGCTCCGGATGCTGAAGTCTCTGCCTTAAAATGTCTGGCATGAATCATCCAGGTGGCAGTGAAAATGTAATTGCTTCATCTGGCTTACGCTCAGCATTTTAAATCACCTACTCAAGGACTGACATGTATTAACATATGTTTCCAGCATTATTACACAATGTACCCGGGCGCATTTGTGTATAGTGGATGCCCTCACTATTACGGATGTTTGGATTGTGATAGACTTGAATGTACAACTGTGGCTGAATTTTCTTCTTTCATTTAAAAAAAAAAAAAAAAAAACCTTTTTGAAGTCTCTTTCAAGAACGGTATGTGTGTGTTTGTGCGAGTGTGTTTTTTGCTCTGCATACTGAGGAGTAAAGGCTGTCAAATGGTGCAGACGAAGCCTAGCTTAGGTTAGCTCAGTGTAAAGAGGCTTTTTGAGGAGCCCGCAAAGCTGAAATGAGTTTCTTTGAGGGGGCGGATTGGATGTGGGGAGGGGGTGCCTTAAAAAGATATATAGCATGTGTGTGTCTGCTTGTGTGTGTGTGTGTGTGCTGGAGAAATAGAGAAAAAGAGACTGCCTGTGAGAGAAGGGCTGAAGGAATGAATGATAGAGCGAGTAGAGAGGGGAAAAAAGAAGCGAGAGAGAGATAAAGTGAGTCGTCTTCTCTTCTGTGATGTAGAGCAACCGCCTGTATCTGCAAAGGGACAGCGGTGCTCCTGTCTGCCCTCCCAGCCCAGTCATTCTGCAGCGCACATCAGCCCAGATGGGAAGCACTGGACCTTTCCCCTCTTTCATAAAACACAGCTATCATTCTCCCTGGAAACGATAGCCACAGATCACTAATCACTTTGAGTGGGTGAAAATGCACGAATTGTGGAGGGAAGAAAGAAAAGAGGGAGCCAAATTGGATTTTCATAAGGACTGAGCAGCCAAAGGAAGAGGGGGAAATGGATTTTTTTCTTTCTTTTTTTTTTTGAAAAGTATTGAGCAGCAATAATCTGGATGGAAAATGTGCTTAAAGCCAAGTAGCAGATTTTGCCCTTTTCTCTTCTCCCTGTCTGGCCAAGAATAGACCATGAAGGGTCCTGGGCTTATGAGCGATTGTAGGTTCTGAATAGGATTGAGGAGCTGCTCTTAGACGTAATTGGCAGCGATGCTCATTCGTGATATATATTTATATATATTTTGTTTATTATATTTTCTTTTTTTGCCTTGAGGCAGGTTGTCCGGTTAATTACAGTTGTTTGTCTGCATGTCCAAATGTTCGAGATATCAATCACACAATCTGTGCGCGGCATAGACAAGTGGTCAGCCTCGCTTGAAGTGACCTTTGCACACACAACTTGCGTGAACGAGCACACAAACAGACACACACACACACACACACCCACAATAACCTTTAGAGAGTGCCCGCTGAGTAGGTGAGTGAGTGTGTGTTCAGTGTAAATATGCATGAGTAAGGCTGCCTGCACATATTCTTCACGGTCAGTGGATGAAGGCAGGAAAGAGAACGAGGTGTGTGTCCGTGTGTGTGTGTGTGTGTGTGTGTGTTTTTTGTTTGAGCTCATGAGTGTATAGGGAGGTGGATTGTGAGTCATCACTTGTGACTCATAAAGCGTCGGCAATCGAAGCGGCTCATTTTAACACATTGTCTTATGGTTAAAAAAAACACACACGTTCGGTGTCGCACTCTTTAGATTTCTCTTTAAATTAATTTCTCCTCTTTGTCCCTCCACCTCGCTCCCATTCTCTGCTTTTGTCACAACAACACACACACTTACACACACGCAGAGGACGGGCTGCGTGCTGACTCCACCATATGTGGGGTTGGGAGTGGTAGCAGACGCCAAGACAAGAGGAACCAGTCAGTACCAGCAAAGTACAGCATGTCTCCTACCTCTTACTCATCATCCCAACAGCCCTAATAATAAATCACACTAGGACTGATTATCCTTCACCAAAATACAGGCACTGAAACCTAATTAGAAATGATTTATAACAGAAATAATATTTAATTAGCATAGAATTTCTCAGCTTATGTCTCAGGTGTGGCTTGCAGTGTTAAGTGCTAGTTTTTGAGAAATGATGAACCAAGAAGTTTTCTTCAGCAAATATTATTCAAGCTTTTGAAATGAAAGAAATATTTGTATATAATTTAGGGCCACAGCTAATGATTATTTTCATAATCGATCAATTTGCTGATTAATTTCTCAGTCAATCAATTCATTATTTTGTTTATTAAATATTGTGTTTGTCCGTCCAATAATAAAAAAAACAAAATATTAAATTTACTATCATGATTGAAAAAGTAAAGCATCACATTCTAGCATATATATTCCATGTCTAGCATATACATCTAGCATGTGTTGTTTGTTGGATAATAATTGCTGATAAAATTTACTATTGATTGAATAATTGATCAACCACTGTGATTCTAATACAGTAGACAGTATTTCTTGGTGTGGGCCTTTTTCTCCATTGTTGCTAATTTGAATAAATCAACTTGAGCTCTGATATTTGTTATATTCTGGCATTTTATAGACTAAGCGATAAATCAGTTAATCACATTTTTTTTCAATTGATTCTCTATTTCTCAGAAAAAGCTATGAAGGTAGTTTCCTTGTGTTTATACCTTTAGGTTTAGTGAATCAACTGTCCATGTTACTTGAACAAATTTTACACCAGTTAAACCTGGAAAACCATCCAAGACTCGAGGTAAATACACTGTTTATTTGGCAACAACAGATATTTGTAATGATAGTTGTAATGCTCACAGAATTTAGCAAGATGGGCAAGTGAGCAGCACTCGACTCGAGGTGAGAGAGTGTGCCGCTTGGTGTTAAGAGGCAAGTGTCTGGTGATTGGCTGCCTGCCCGACCGACTGGCATGGATTTGGCTCCCGATGGCCGCATCTTGAGCTGTGAATACAAAGAGAAAAAAAACTGTTAAAACTAAGTTGTGCCCCCTCTAGCCATCAGCAGCGATAAAGCAATCGCAACAAAGTTTTACTGCAAAATGCACAATTTTTCGAGATATACTCTTTCCACTAATAGGACTAATTTTGCCTCTGCTCTCTGCTGCTAGCACCCATTACAGTTCTGAACTACAACACTCATTAATGCTTAACACCCATGCAGCTCTTGTAATGGAAGTCGCGGCACCTCATACGGAGCTCTACCCCCACATTAACGGGGCGATGCACAGTTAAAGAACTCACCATGGGAAATGTGAAGAAATCCCACTAGAAAATGTATACGTTTCCTGGTAATTGTATGCAATTACCATCCTGTTAGCAAGTAGGCATTAACATATTCGCGCAGTCACCGCAACGCTAATAGGAAACACAGAAAGCTGATGCACCCAGTAATCGCCTAAAAATAAAGACATCAAACGGACTCCCTATTTACACAGGATGAAGGGAAAAGATAGAGCGGAGGGCTGGCTGCAAAGTGTGTGAAGGAGGGAGGGAGGGAGGGCGGGATAGGGTAAAGGAGTGTAGAGACGCGATGGTGAGGAAAGATAGGAGCGCGTTCGGAAAGTGGGAGAGGAGCGGTGGAAGGAGAAGGTCGGAGACGCAGAGGGAGACAGGAAGGGAGATAAGACTGCAGCGTTCCTCAGCAGGGGTGCTGCATCTCTCCTTGGGCTCCCCGACTTGACACAGTCTCGCATCAGCCGGGATGGTATTCATGACTGATGCAGATACCTCACGCTCACACACACAACACACACACACACACACACACACAGATTTCGGAAAGAAACAGGCAAGTCGCTGCTCCAATTGTCTGCTACCTGTTCTAGCACTTTCCATTGTGTCTGAGAGTAGTGGCCCAAATTGGCGATTCACTCCAGTACCCCATCTGGCATTTGAAGTTCATTCCTTCGCTGTTTGCCAAAAACAAGAACAAGTACATGGACTTAACTACACACACACACACACACATTTAATTGTGGCGCTTGTCTGGAATAACTACGGCAACTGAAATAGCCACAGCATTCATTAAAAACCCATTATATTACCTTTATGAAAAGAGGTCCTTGTGTACTTGTTATTTGTTGACAACCTGCTGTAAGCGGTTTCATGAGATGTGTGTGTGTGTGTGACAGTGCAGTTGCGTGTGTGGATTTACATGCATGCAAATCTGAGCATTGTTATGTTTGCGTAGGTGTATTTAACTGCCTACATGCAAAGACGCATATTTTCTCAGTTGTCGGAGCTCTGTAGTCTTCTCTGTGCATATGTGTGCATGTGTGTGTGTGTGTGTGTGTGTGTGTGTGTGTGGGTGTGTCTAACATGGATGAAACTGACTCTGATCTTATCCAGCTTAAGACAAATACACTGCTCTGCCTGCAGACATTGTCATGGAAACAAGCCGGTTTCCCTGGGTACCAGAGAGAAAGCCAAATTCAAGCTACAGATGGAGAGGGAGATGAGCAGAGATAAAAGAAACAAAAAAGGGACAAGAAATAAAAGATTGAACATAATGGCAGGAAGTGGGCTGTTCAATGTTTTTTCCGTCAAATTGAATTCAAAGGCATTAACAATATAAGGCGTAATTAAGTTACGTTCTATGGGTTTCAAGGAAATGTACTTAGTTAAGGCCGTATCTGGTCAAAAAACAATTCTGACTTTAATACATTTTTCTATTTACAAAGCAAAATACAATATCGTAAATTGAATATTTGGGTTTTGGTGACATCACCGGACTCCTCTCACTATTTTATGATGATGATCATTTTAGTTGAAGCTGAAAATGAACAATTTCCTTAATAATCAATTAAATTGTTCAATTGTCATTTTTCAAGCAAAGATGAACCAAACGTGATGGTTCCAGCATCTCAAAAGTGAGAACTAGCTGCTTTGAATATTGAATATCTGATTGAATAATAGCCAACTGTACCACTCCTGAATGCTGAGTGTGGGATAAAAGCAGGGGCAAATGTCATGCATGTACCTGTACATATATGAAGAATGTTCAATTTAAGACATTTGTTGGCGTTCCCTTGTGATTTAGGAAATTGTGACAGACATGCTTACCAAAAAGACAGAACAATTAATCAATTAACCAACCAAAAAAGACCTGCGGGTTATTAGATGATAAGAACGTGGGTTTAAACCGTAAATCTCGCGCTGGAAGTGAATTCCTTCACTTTAACAACAACAACCAAACAAGGAATAAGAGCTCAGCGTTGCAGACAGCCAATCTGTCACTTGTGTCCTGACAGTAATATCCTCCTCTACAGTATTGCTCCCTTGGCTGTGATGTGATAGCCCAATCGGTTTCAACGCCAGATGCTGTATATCACTGAATAGAGATTGGAAACGGCATGTCGTAGCCTTTAGTGAACTCGGCTGAACGGTGTTTTCACACTTTAACTTAATGCAGAGGCCGTGTGCATATGTTAGCATGCATTTGCATACGTTCAAACATCGGTCATCTATCTGTATACTGTACGAGTGCATCGTTAATCCACCTGTCTGTTATTAAGGAGGGAAGCCTTCATGCGGGATGTTTGAGTTTGGTTTGTGCTGTGTGTGTGTGTGTGTGTGTGGACAGTCTGAGAGGAGCTGATAGCAGAACTGCATGGTGGGCTAAAAACGAGGTGCAGGGGAATTGCAGTGTGCTATCTCCAGAATGACAGGGCTGCCATGATTGAGGCTTGCTACACTACGATTTAGATACACCAGCATTTTTCTGTCTTCCCCTCTCTCTAGCCGTCCATCCCTCGCTCTCTGCCACTCCCTTTCCTTGTCTCTCCTTCTAACCCCTCTACCTCTTTCTCTTCCATTTTGTGTCACCCATCTCAGTCCCTCCATCTCCTCTTTTTTTTTTCCTTCCTTCTTCTGTCAAATTCCCCCCCTTATGCACCCTCCTCCTTTCTCTCCACCCTGCATCTTTTCCACCCTGCTCCCTCTATCAGGTGCTGTATAATGTAGGCTCCCCTGATGTGCTCCCAGCCTCCATCCGCCATTTTGATTCAGTACAGCTGTCCATGATAATGTACTGTTCACTCAATCACTCTTTCTCTCTCTCTCGCCCTCCTTCTCCATCGCTCTTCCTCTCTCTCCCTCTCCCTTCGTCTCTCCGTCAAACACACATGCACGAACACGTTCGTATTTGCTGTGGCCCCTGTAACGCGGCGTTGCCATGGAAATGACAAATTAGGGTGTAAAATGTTGAAGAGGCAACCCATGAGATGAGACAAAGCCATATGAGGCACACACGTACGCTCACACTCGCCATACGCATACAAACACACAAACACACACACACAGAGCGATCTGAGCGGTGTGTGTGTGTGTTTGCTAGGCGGAGGGGCGGCACAGATGCAGCTGGTCCCAGTAGGAGCAACCATCAGATCAGTTATTCACTCACTCTCTCCTTCCTGCCTCCCCACAGGCTGCTTTATTCATTAGAGTAGTAGTTTAATGACAGCCTTCAACGTCTAATGCCAATCATCCTCCATCTTTACGTTCTTGCCCGTTCCCACTTTGGTCTCAGTGTTCATTTCTTTCTTTCTTCTCCATGCGACTTCCTTGCACAATTGTCCTGCTTATTTCTGACACGTCCTCCATTCTTAGTAGCTTAATTGAACGTCAGTCTCAGTGAGATCAAGATCTTCAAGGGGAGAGCTGATAAAAAATAAAGAACATCATCACTTAAACAAGTTTAGAATATTTGATTGAAATTGCTATAAAATGTTGGAAAATACCCACCCATCAGAACCTCAAATAATATCTTCAGATGTATTGTTTTGTCCAATTCAATTAAGGATTATATAAAAACGGAGGAAGATATTTTTGCTTGAAAATGACTTAAAAAAATCAATTGATTCTTCAGGTTGCTGTCAATTAATCTCCTGTTGAATTACCAATCAATGAATCCACTAATCACTGCAGCGGTGAGACCTTGCATACAACCTCGTGGCAGGAAGTATTTCAGAGGGCTGCTTCAGGGATTTCCCTTCACTTAATCAGGGGATTTCATTTGCATAAAACAGGGATATTTTTCTAGAAAGAGTCAGACGATCAACAACAAAACAATAACAAGAAATAATTAAGAAAAAACAGCAAAAGACGTAAACAAAGGAAAATAACCACAGCAGCTGATAAAGCTTTAAAATACCTCTTTTCCTGAACTTTATTTAATCACGTAGTGTCATTGAGATCGAGGTTTGCAACGAGCGTAATAACAAACATTTACAGTTAGACTTAACGAAGAAAATCAGACGGAAACAACACCAAAAAAATATTTTCCCCATGCTCCTTCTATTCTCTTTCCTTTTCTCTGTGTTCCTTCATCGCCCCGCTCGCCCGCTCTGATCGACGCTGCTCTCCACAGGATGAAGTGTGACATGTGGTGTGTATGTCAGTGTCTGTCTCACTGTTTACTCTGAGCTAATACTGACTCACTCCATTAATCTGAGCTACAACGGATCCACTCCAACCTGCCCACCTGAGAGCGTGCCCGTGTGTGTGTGTGTGTGTGTCATAGGTGTGTCTGTTTGCCGAATACACGCATCCTCTCCGTTGTGTTTGTGCACATCTTCGCGGTGCCCTGATTTGTGTTGCCGTACGCCCGTTGTTGTTGCGGAGGCCAGAGCTTCCAGATCGATGCAGATGCTTTATGTGCTGCTGTCTGGTCTAATGACATGTCTGTAAATTAGCAACAGAATGGCGGAGCGCCACACTGAAACCTAATGGCACCTCTGTAAATTACCGCTAGAATGCTGCTGGACGGCTGCGTGTGTTCTCATTGTGAACAACTCCCCCCCCCTCCTCACTCCGCCAACTCATCTACATTTGTCTACGTGTCTGCTTGTGTGTGTCAATGTGATTGTGACTGTTCTTTCTGTGTGTGTGTGTGTGTGTGTGCCTCCTTCTCCTCGCTCTCCTTCCTCTCAGTAAAGACTAGCCCGAGGCCCTGAGTTGGTAATAGCTTTTCTGACAGCAATACACCAATATTTACAGAGACCAGCACCCACCCACACCCCCGTCGCACATTCCATGCACACACACATAGAGCCTGTACTCGTCCCGCACACACTCACGTGCTTGGAACGTCACACACACTCCTTTTTTTTCTGTTTTCGTGTCACACACACACACGCACACTCTCTTAATTAACATGCTGGGAGGGAAGGCATCACACACTAGGGGGAACTCACACACATGCTGGCATACAACTTGTTGTTTCTCACTCATATATTGGCACTCACGCTTTTTTTTTTCCTTCTTTTTGTGCAACAGAAGAGACAATTTCCCACAATTACTCTTTGAACTGTGATATATTCTCACTTTTTTTTCTCCTTCTCATTATTCCCCCATGTTATATTCACTCAAGTGGGGCCAATTCCATTTCGGCACTCTTCTCTCCCTGCCTCTCACTACCTTAATAACCTATTACACTTCAGTCTATTCATTACGTCGCAATCTCCCCCGACCCCTCCACTCCCTTCTCTCCAGCGGGTTCCTCACCAAATGTCTGTCTAGCTTCAGCCCTGACCTAGTGTGTGTGTGTGTGTGTGTGTGTTAAATCCCCCCTTCTGTTCTCCTCATTATCGTGAACTACAAGTTTATGCCAGAGGCTCCACGGAGCACGAGAAAAGAGGCCAACAAGATGTGCGTAGAGAGAAATGGTGGCGTGAAGCTTAAAGGGAGGTGTGAGAGATATAGGGAATGGTGGCGAGGAGAACGCTGGAGCGAATGCGGAGGAAGGGTGATGCTTCGAGGGGAGGGGTGTGAAGAGACAGATAATGTCGCCCCTGCTCGCGTACGCCAGCACAATAGTATGATCATTTTTTTCCGCAGATGTGTGTGTGTGTGTGTGTGTGTAGGTGTGCATATTTGTTCCTCTGCTGGCTCGCGTTTAAGGCTGCGCACTTCGGGGTGAGTAGGAGAGTAGATAAGAGAGTGTGAGCTTAAGGATGATGGATTGCAAAACCTTGGTCTCGTGTCCTTGGGGGTCACTCAGGGTGTGCAAGGTAAGTCGCCATTGACTGCCTGCTTGTTATTCTGAATTCTAATTGGCCGACCCCTGCCCGCTTTTGGCTGCCACGCCGCTTTTACAGGCTGCCGTCCGCCATCTTCACCCTCCTCAGGACATTTTCTAACCTCCACGCACACAAGTCCCAGGCTTTTGTCGGAAAAACATCCCGATATGAGCCATGTTGTCAAACAAGACCACATCACTTCAGACTGCCAGCACAGCTGTTCTCTCAAAAGGGAGGATGGCAGGTTTCATAACGAGTTTGGAACGCTACAGACTCACGACTGTCTCTTTCACATCCACACTGTTTAATCTCCAACCCACATGAGTGATCAAAGCTTGTTTACACACCACTCCATGTACGATTAGAGGTATGGAAGGAAGTATTTCTTCCAAGTGCTGGCATCAGTGAGGCTTTGCTTGACAATAACAACATTTTCAGCATCTTGAACAACATGTTTTGTACCGCACATCCAAATCAAATTTAACCAGGCCCCAACAGAGCTTTGTTTTCACCCGGCTGGCTCTGATGAACACCCACCATTTTATCATCTTTGAGCATATTGTGGAGAGCGGTGTGGGAAGAAGCAAGGTAGCTCGGGACATTGTAGTAACCATTATGATAATGTTCAACAAGAGCGTAATGGCGCCCATGCTTCTGTGTCCTCCCTCCTCTTCCCTTTCCACCTCAGCCCGCGAGGAGTACGTCGCCACCTTCAAGGGCTCCGAGTACTTCTGCTACGACTTGTCACCCAACCCCATCCAGTCGAGCAGCGACGAAATCACGCTCTCCTTCAAGACGCTGCAGCGCAACGGTCTGATGCTGCACACCGGCAAGTCGGCCGATTACGTCAACCTAGCACTGAAGAACGGGGCCGTGTCACTCGTCATAAACCTGGGCTCCGGGGCCTTCGAGGCCTTGGTGGAGCCGGTCAACGGCAAGTTCAACGACAACGCCTGGCACGACGTCAAGGTCACGCGCAACCTGAGACAGGTAACCGGACAGAACGGGAGGTGGAGGAGTGAGTGCCCGAGCAAGCAGGAGACGAGATATAAGGCGGGGTTATTGATATTGATAAGCCTAAAAAGGAGAAAGACTTGAAAGCGTCTTAGGGAGGGATTTAAAAAAAAAAAAAGATGGTAGATTAATGAATGTATGGATTAGTGATGAAATCATTAGCAATCTATGGAAGACTAATTGATAAAACAATTGGGTAATTTTGATGAACCCTTTATCAAGCAAAAATGCCAAACATTTGCTAATTTCAGCTCGTTGATGATGAGGATTTCCTCTTAACCATGTTTTATACAACTGTAAATAGAATATCTCAAGAAAAGCTTGAGCTCTGGCAAACTGATGGGCATTTTTGACTATTTTGTCACATGTTAAATATTATTTGTTTATTTTAGAAATGAATGAATTCCAAAAAAAAAAAAAGGATTGTTGGTTGCAACATGAATTTGAATTCCCTGTTAAATAGTTTGTATTTGATGAATCACAGTGACTGCTGCAGATGTTTCAGGGGCAGTGGGCAGCAGCAAAGAGCTTTAGTCCGAAGGAAGAAACTAATCAATGTAGAAGCTACGGTCAGTGGTCTGTTGTCCACCTGCAGTGATGCTGTGGTAGGAAGAAAATACCTGAGGTTTTGGTCTTAGTTTACAGTGGGTTAACCACCAGACCAGCACTGCTTTCGGCTCTCGGTGAGTGATTTTTCCAATTGTGTGTGAATGAGAGAGAGAGAGTGAGAGACAGAGAGAGAGAGAGAGCGGGTGAACTAGAGAACATCGAGGTTCACTAGCACTCAGGTGCTTGTAACCCACCTGTGCCCTACCGCTGCCGTTTGCCTGTTTGTACTACTAACTTGACTACTAACTTTACTAACCTGCGTTTGAAACTAACCACCATCCATGGAATGATTCATTCTACTAACCTAACCTGTGCCCTTCTCCTAGCGAAAACCACTCCAAACAACCTACTTACCTCACCAGAGGCCTTATAGATTTCCTTATTTTCTTCCCAAAGTTGTTCTGTTCACAGTTTTTTGCTTTCCTTTCTCCCCCTTTCCTACAAAGCACTCAGGCATTGGACACGCTATGGTAAACAAACTCCATTGTTCGGTAGATATCATTCTAATTGTTTCTTAATTTGGGTTTGCCCCGTGTCTATTTCCTTTTGAATCATAGACTTCAAAACTAAACCAATAAAAGGATAAATGCGGTTGGTAATCTTTTACGCTTTAAAAAAAAAAGACCCTGCCCCCTCCCCTCCTTGCCAACCACCTTTTTTTTTATCCCCCCCTCCCTTCCCCCTCTTATTCTCTACCGTTTTTTTCCCCCACATCATCTCTGTGACTGACATGTAGGCGTGTACTGATTGGCTCATCCCTAACCTGCACGCAAATGGCGAGCACCCCCCCCCCCCCCTACCCTTCCTGCATGGTGTGATTCAAACCCTCAAACCCTTCTCCTCTCTGATTGGATAGAGAGTTCCCTTTCTTTGGATTTTCCCTCCTCCACTCTGCCACTGCACGTTTTCCACGGTGCCTCTGATTCATCCTGTCCTCAGTTTTTTTTTCTAATCTTCTCTGTCCTCTTTGCCAGTGGTTGCATGAAGAGAGGAGCAGACTGCATGTTTATATATATATATATATGTTATAAATATATATATATATTGTGCGTGTGCGTATGTGTACATGTGGAATGAGCCGTAACCCTCCTAACACCTGTACGTGTGTGTGTGTGTGTGTGCATCGATATGTGCGTGTTATGTGTCATATCATTCAGATTTGCTGATCTAACAAACCCCGCCCCCGGACCACAAACTAACGAACTAACACCATCATCACTCACCCTAACAACACAACAACATGACATCATCGCAGCTACTAACAGCATTGAAATCATGAACCCTAACCTCAGTAACCCAACACAGCTTGGCCTTGACACAAGTAGCACACCTGGGACTCCCGGGCGGTGCGACAACTAACAACTACTAACAAGTAAATAGTACTAACACCTACTGTAAAGCACGACGAAGCCTGCAGAGATTCTTTACTAACACCGGCCTGCCTGCCTGCCTGGCCGGCTGGCTGGGCAAGTTTGCCCGGCAATGATAAGCGCCGTCAGTGAGAAGGGGACTTACTGTTAGCGGGGAAGTGAAGAGCTCACAACCTTTATGGGCAGTTGAACATGGTCAGGAATGTACTGTAGAATATCAGGGTGATTACATGCCACTAACTGTGACTTATGTGTGACGGAGTTGGGAACCCGTGTCAGCTAAAAGCCCCATACGGGCGATTATACGGCAGAATAGGCTGGTTAAATTATGAAGAACCAGCGTTACTGTCACTTTAGGTGGTTGAGGAAAGTTGTTAGTAATATCACAAAGTAAATCTGCGTTTTCAACTTTAAAGATTAAACAGTTTTGAGTCTGTGACAGAGACATGAGGAAAACAAGCATAGATTTTTGAAGTTTAGATGTAGAGAAAAGTCACCAGTGGTTTTGGGGATCAATGAATCCCAGGATCTACTTTGGCATTCTGTAAAGTAGATTTAGACAAAAGCAGGCAGAACACATAGAGTCTAGTTAACGCGCACAAGTGGTAGAAGGGGGTTGTATGATAACTGTTGGCAGAGTGACTGAGTGGCATCTAGCAGTAAATATATATTTCTTAAGCGAGAGGCTGCACTACAGCACACCACACAGTTAGCACTGATCCACACCCAAAAACAAAGTCCCAGCAGCACAACTAGCCAGTTCCCCCCCTCCCCCCAAACCAATCGGGCCTTCTCCCCCACCACAATGCACACACATTGGTTACCAGAGTAACGGGGGCTAATTTGGCTGGTCAGCGCCTAGCTAGCGCTTAGCGCTGCCTTTGGTGTGAGTATATAGCGTGTCCTTTCCCTGTGCTTTGTTGTGTAGGTGACCATCTCTGTGGACGGCATCCTGACCACCACGGGCTACACCCAGGAGGACTACACCATGCTGGGGTCTGACGACTTCTTTTACGTGGGGGGGAGCCCCAGCACCGCTGACCTGCCCGGCTCTCCTGTCAGCAATAACTTCATGGGTTGTCTTAAAGAGGTGGGGTGTATGCATGACGCCTGTGTGTGTGTGTGTGTGTGTGTGTGTGTGACATATTTGTACTAGTGCTGTGCAGTATAGTTGGAAAATAGCATATTAATAAGATTAGTTTTCCAGTGTATTGCAATAAGGCGTAAGTGCTTTATGGCAGGCTATTAACTACAATTTGCTCAGAACTATTTAATTTGAATAAGCTACTGATGTAATCTCCACGTGATCATTTCTTCCCAATGTGATTTCACTGAAAGACAACCAAGGAAAATAATTAATTATCTGCGAGTTCCTGCAGTCGTGCTGCACAGATTCCTCTGCATACGCTCAGGTTTTTAAGAAGCACCGATCCTCTTTCTGACTTCCTCATCATGCAAACATGTTACACACGTTTCTTATAAAAAAAGAAACCAGAAATGCTTCCATTTGGCACACACACACACACACACACACAGCCCAGCATCAGAGAGAATCAGTGATGAGTGTCGTTGAGGGAGTAGATACAGCGTTAAGCACTAACATGCTAATTAGCTACGCCACAGAGACGCTCCATCCATCCGCTGTGCTTGAAATGGGCCACAATGATGCACAATAGAAACTCACATGACATAACACACACACACACACACACACACAACAACAACAACACAATCTTAGCAGACACAGATGTGTGCGTGCGCAGCTGGAATGCACATTCACACCCACCCGAAAAAAGGCACAGACACAAAAATAAACATACAGATGCATGCACACCACCTGACACGACAACACTCTGAAAGGCATCACACCTATAATACACACACACACACACACACCCTGCTTGACTCTCCCTTTCATTCACACAGACTCACACAGAGGCATAAACAAACAACCAAACAAGCCGACAGATGATGTGCCAAACAGAGAGCTATCTGTATCGTTGGTGAATGCGCTCTGTGTTGCTTCATTAAGACTGATGGCATTTAAACGAGGCTGCCGCTGTCATAGTGTACCCTCCACTGGCACATTTACATATTTAATACGATGATATGATAATCCGCGTGAGCAAATTAAGATGTATGCAGCGAATCACGCGCATGAGCGAGCACGGCCGTAACGATTTTGTGCACACACATGCTCACATCCATGTTGCCCACTTATAATGAAGAAATTGCAGACACACACACAGCACAAGACACACAAAGAGCGTTTCGAAGCCGAGAGGTGAAAAGAGAAGTACAGAGAAGGAATTTTGTGATGTTGCCGAGTTGCTCACAGGTCACAGAAAGAGGTCTGGATTAATAAAGCAGAGCCTGTGTGCGCCCGTCTCTCTCTCGACATCAAAATGCTCAGCACAAGCACGCTCTTCACACTCCACGCTGCTCACTCAGAGAGCGTACTGTGTCCGGGAAAGGAAACAGAAAAGGGAAGAAGGGAGAAAATAGAGATCCTGCAAATTGGCAGGGACAAATAGGAGTTAAGACGAGGCGGCTGAGTGGCTCGCTGCTCTTTAGGTTGTCACTTTCATATAAAAATACCACACTGCTCGCATAAAAAAAAAAAAAGATTAATAGATGTTTGGTCATATTGAAAGTGTCTCTTTTTATCTTTTTCAGCTTATTTTTTTGACTTCTGTAAAAGGTTAATCTACGCATGTCTAATTCTTTTTGCTTACTAAAGGTTAAATAGTCCAATTCTATGCCACAACTTTTAAATACAGTATAGTACATTTAATGACAAAACGTGAAAATAAAAAGACTTCTCTGTTGTTCATCCAAAGGTGAATTATTGTGTCATTCCCATCCCCTCCAGGTGGTGTACAAGAACAATGATGTACGGTTGGAGCTCTCTAGACTCGCTAAACAGGGAGACCCAAAGATGAAGGTATGCATTCATTATCCTGACAACATTATTCTCTTTTTACACAGAACACAGCCATCGTTTTGTATCGCAGCCTCCCGCCAGGCCCTTCGAGAATCATACAGTAGGAATTTTAAGTAAATGGGATTATATTTTTGAGAGGAAACACCAGGAAACGACTGTATTTCTCTCCCAGGCTACAAAGGAACCAGCTTGATGTTCACTTCATCAGTTTAACAAGCCATTTGTGATTGCCCAAACATTTAATCTCTTCTTCTTCACGCCGCAGGTAAGTGGGGTGGTGTCCTTTAAGTGCGAGAGCGTGGCCACTCTGGACCCCGTGACCTTTGACACCCCCGAGTCCTTCGTGGCGTTGAGCAAGTGGTCGGCGAAGAAGGCGGGATCGATCTCGTTCGACTTCAGGACCACGGAACCAAACGGGTTGATGCTTTTCAGTCACGGCAAACCCCGACAGCAGCAACGCAAGGACCCACGCACACCTCCGACACTCAAGGTGACGATATTATTTTTTTTTAAAGAACGCAACAAAACTTTAAACCAAAACAAGCACTGACTCAGAAGCAGCGTTGCTTTGCGTTAAGTGCTAACATGTTATCGTTTACCGTGTTCATCATCTTAGTTTCAGGTGTTAGTATAATTAGCACTAAAGCATCAGATTCACAAATTAAAATTTAGATCATGAGGATCCTTTATTGTGGGAACCATGAATATCTGCACACAATATTGGCTTTTGAAAGCAAACTGTGATTTTCACTCAAAACCTCATCCTCTGCTGTAATCTTAATTGTCACTGAACTTTAAATTGGGGTTGAATCTCCAGAATCACTGCTCTAAACGCTCTATAATATCCCCATTCCTCACAAATCCAATCTAGTTGTATAACTTGACTAGTCTCCACTAGAATTGAGTGCGATTGCACAAAGAACATGATAATAACACTTGAGCCTAATCACCTTATTGTAGCTCGCAGCTATAATGTTGCATTGCTTTTTTTCCCCAGAAAGACTAATACTGTGTCTGTTTGACTTCCAGGTGGATTTTTTTGCCATTGAGATGCTGGACGGGCACCTGTACTTGCTGCTGGACATGGGCTCCGGAACCACCAAGACCAAGGCCATTGACAGGAAGGTCAACGACGGAGAATGGTATCATGTGGACTTCCAGAGGGATGGACGCTCAGGTACGCTCGAATCTGATGACCTAGAAGGTGATGAGGAGGTGGAGGTTAATTTTAGCCAAGACAGACACCAACATACTCAACATTTTTTACTGAAAGCACCAACTTAGCGAAGCCGTTGGGCTGCTGTCGCCCATCTGCTGTCTGTATTTAATTGTACAGATCAGTTTTCACACAATCAATAGACAGTATCACTGCCAATTTTATTGTAATGTGTTGGTATTATTACCATAATACTGAGACTCTGATTAAAGCAATTGGTAACATCTTTCTCAAGGCTTCTAGTGCTGTTGGAGGTTTATTAAAGTAATGGTCTCATTTTCCATAAAACGTCCTATTAAAAATGCTTACTGTGGATGGATGGATGCATAAAACATACTTACACAATGCCTTTTTGTTTTTTTGTTTCTTCTCTCTTCTCATGCATTTTAATCCTGGTCCTTTTGAACACATGAGCCAAAATACTGAAACCTTATATACAAAATACCAGGATTTTAAATGTTTCATGCTGGTATTATTTATAGTAACCTGCAGGAGAGGCTGACGATCTTCTCAGTGGGACTCAGTGTTTTGTTGACTGTAACCGTTCTTATGTCTAAAAAAGACACGATTCATTATTTATTGGTGACAAAATGTTGGACGTAGCACTTTTAACCTAGCATGGATTTAAAGAATCTAACCGATGACTATGTAGTTCCTTTAATTGCTTCTGTTTATAGTAACCAGACGTTGATGATGATGGTAATGATGGTTGTGGTGACGTTGGAGGTCTTAATGGTTACTGGAATTGTTTTGATGTCTCGCGGCAAATCCAGGAACCATCTCGGTGAACAGTGTGAGAACAGCGTACACGGCTCCGGGCGACAGCGAGATCCTGGACCTGGATGAGACTTTGTACCTCGGAGGACTACCTGAAGATCGCGCTGGACTCATTTTCCCTACAGAGGTACACTTGTAGGGAAGGTCGATTAATTAATCGATTAATCAATTAAGTTCCAGCTTCTGAAATGAATAGATTTGCTGCCCTTTTCTTGTTTTACATTATGGTAAATTGAGTATTTGGGGGTTTTGAACACAATTTTTCAATTTGTCTAATTTTATAGCCACATGATGAATTGATTAATCAAGGAAATAATCACTAGTTTAATTAGTTATTAAAATAATGTTTAATTGCATCTTGTCACAGTGTTATATTTAGATTTTTTTTTTTTTTTTCCTGTGTAACCATCACAATGGATGAGATTAGATGATCTAGATCAGGGTAGAACATTTGAAAGCTTGAATTTTTTACTTAATAGTTAAAAAGAGATGTTTAACTTTTTAGCTATGAAGGAACTTGATAGCAAGTCATCTAAAAAAATATATATCTTTGGCTCAAAGTAAAAGAAAATAGCTGGTAGCTCCAGCTTTTAACTCTGCTTTGAAGAAGCCACTTAAAGCATGATTTAATTTGTCTCAATTCGATCATCGAGCGCTGAAATATCTGGTCAAATTCACGTGAAAGTTCTCAACCCCGATGGCCTCTTCCTCAGGTGTGGACGGCTCTTCTGAACTACGGTTATGTGGGCTGCATCCGAGACCTGTTTGTGGACGGGCAGAGCAAAGACATCCGGCGGCTTGCCGAAGCCCAGAGGGCGGTGGGGGTGAAGCCCTCGTGCTCGAGAGAGCCGCCCAAACAGTGCCTGTCCAACCCCTGCCAGCACAACGGCGTCTGCAGGGAAGGCTGGAACCGCTACGTCTGCGACTGCTCGGGGACGGGATACCTGGGACGCTCCTGTGAGAGAGGTGAGAACGCCGCGGAGGGACGTCTCAGAGGAGAGGGGGGGACCAGAATAACACTTTGGCAGCCCGTGAAGCAATTTGGCATAAATGCTAAAGTCACATTTTCACAATAGAGATGAGTAAGCTGCTAATTACCGTCACCAAACAGCAACATTTTGTATAAAAAAAAAAGAAATTCATAATATGTCATGGTGCAAAACACAGTCATAATGACAGCTTTGTCATTTACTTTTTGGCTGGAGAACATTCAGCAATGCCAAAGAAATGAGCGGCAGGAGACAGATGGTATGGTGTGAAAAGTTTTTCAAGTCAGAAATCACTCCATCAATCACTGAAAAAGATCTTATGATCATCAGTTATATTGGGGCGATAAAAGCTTTATTCATTATACCTTTAAGTTATGTTTTTTTTTCTTTTCATGGGTCAATCCTAACAGATTACATCACTTAGGACTGACTTTGATGTGCTCTAAAAAGGTACCCTCATAAAGATTTATGGCAGATAAAAAAATGTGGCTAAACCATTTGAAATAAAAAAAAAAAGCTTGCAGATTGAGTTTAGGTAAGTTCGTCCTTGGTGATGAAGAAGAGGAAGGTGAGAATGTAGGTGAATATATCGGTAAAATAAGGGCAAGAAGGAAACAAGCCGTCTGTTATTTCAAAACACGTGTTTTCCTGCATGGAAAGTGAGAGTAGTAAGATGGAGGCCGGGACAGGAGAAGATCAAAAGGGGGGTGAAAGAGAAGAGGTGGGAGACAGGACTATCGGACTGCTATGGATGGAGGGGCTTTGAATCGATGGGAGAGGAAATGTGCAGAAAGCGGAGAGCAGGAGCTCTGACAGAGGAGGGTGGGATCACCGGGCCAGAACCGTCATGTGACAGCAGGTGAGGCGATGAGGAGGAATGGGAGTCGAAAGCCTGACAGAGAGAGAGAGTTATGAAGGGGGGGGAGGTGAGGTATGAATTCAGGCCGTGAGAGAGAAATGGAAAGCAGGAAAGATTGGCAGAGGGACTGATACAGAAGTGAGATGGAGTCAGACAAGGAGAAGAAAAGAAATGTTGTTTGTGCCACAACTGCTGACGCGTCTCAAGTGATGATTGTACTATCGCCGAACAGGAGATAGAGACACGCGCGCACACACACTTTTTGTGAAGTGTGTTGATATGAAAATGTTTTATTTCGGAGGACAGACATCCGCAGTGTATGTTTATCATAGCAGTGGCAGCCTCTCTCGCCTTCTCCGAGCCCCGTCTCTCCCTTCCCTCCGTGTTCTTTTTCTTCATCCCTTTCCGTGTGCATTGAGGGGTCACTAACTGGTAGTTCAGTGGATTAAAGGAAGCACAGATGGAGAAGCAGATGGAGAGAGTGATTGGCCGTGTTTACGCCTTCTACCTGCGGTTTCTCCCTCCCTTTTTTTTCCCCTGCCTCATTCGCTCACTCTCCTTTGTTTCCCCTGTCTCTTCTTTAATGAACAAAGATGGTCGCCACACTCGGGCTCCGTGATGAATTTTTATTTTGTAAGGAGCAATCACACACATATTTCTAACGACACATTTATTAACACATTTCTTTTTCTCCTCACAGAAAAAAACAGCCGAAATGTTTTTTGTTGTGCCTTACGGTTAAGTCTCAAAACGAAAGAGTAAATAGTTCTATATTTTTTATTATTATTTACTATTTGTTTCCTAAAGATTGACAAAAAAATAGTGTAAAAGTGATGAGGTATTACTTTGCTCCAGGTGTTAAATGATGCAACGGTATGCGACGAGGCTGGCGTGCTTTGCACTTTGTCCATTCTGTTGTTGTTTTTTGCATAAATGGGCTTCCATACTTCCTTCTCGCCAACCCTCCCTGCTCTGTTTGCCTGGTAGTGAGTCAGGTGCTGTGGTGAGGAAAATTTCCTCAGCTGTCTCCCTTATCGGAAATGTGTGTGTGTGTGTGCGTGCTCGGCAGGTCTATGTGTGGCTGTTAGTTATGTTATCTGTGATATAAGAGGCCAACCACCTCCTTTTTTCCTCAAGTTAATGAGGGTTCATTTGCATTTTAGCCAAGAGCCCTCCCCCCCTCCCCCCTCCGTCTTGCTCTGTCCCTATTTTCTCTCCCCTTGCTCTCACTTTACTAAACCCTCCTCTGTTCACACTTAAATTCACTCACTTATTCTGACATGCACGCACACACACATACGCACACTATCTCTCTCTTTCCCTCCTTCTCGCCTCATCAGTATTCATGAGGCCTCCCTCTCTTCCTGTTCTCTTGTGTTTTTTTGTTTTTTTTTTCGCCTCGGCTCTAACCGTCTCCCACGGAAACAGGGAGAGAGAGAGAGAGAGAGAGAGAGAGAGAAAGGTAGAGAAAAGTGAAGGAGGAATGGAATAGAGAGATAGAAAAAAGGGAGAGATAAAGACAGAGACACGGAGAGAGTGTGTTTAGCTGTGTATGTAATTGGCCAATAAAAAAACAGGGTTCTCGGAGGTAAACAGTTTAGTGGTTGGGGATTGGCCCCAGCAGGTAGCAGGGAGAGAAGATTATGAATATGTAAATGAGTATGCAAAAGACATTAAAGCGGGATCACCTGAGCTTGTTACATTATGACTCCAGGGTCTGGGATGTCAGCGGCGGTGGCTAACACACTCACCGCCATGCATTCTGATTTAACCGTAGAACAGGGCCAGCAAACCAACTGCGGCTATTTTTATATGAGGGGGTTTTTTTTGTGAGGGAGTGATGGTTTAAGGGTGGAAAGTGATGGGGTGATGTTGCAGAAAGGAATGGAGTTTCGACATGACGTGGCGGCGGCGGCGGGGGCACGCCGCAACATACTTCATCATGTTTAAATCTGATTCATCCAACGTCAGATTGCCTTTGTCTCTTCCCACCTCATGCGTTTTCTCCTTGTCAATCTCTTCATTCTCTTTATTTATGTGGCCACCCACCTCAATCTCCCCCGCTGTCATCTCCGTCTTCCTCCGCCTGCCTTTCCCTTCTTCCTCCCTCATCCGTTTCCCTGTCTGCTCTGCACCGTGTGCGTCTTTTCCGCAGATGCGACCATCCTGTCGTATGACGGCAGCAAGTTTATGAAGGTGCAGTTGCCTGTGGCGATGCACACCGAGGCGGAGGACGTCTCGCTACGGTTTCGCTCCCAGCGGGCCTATGGCGTTCTCATGGCAACCACATCCCGTAACTCCGCAGACACACTTCGTCTGGAGCTGGATGGAGGCCGTGTCCGACTCACTGTCAACCTAGGTACACACACACACACACAAACACGCAGCATCTCCAACAATGATTTGATTACCAGCCAGGGGAATGCAGCTGACAGTGGCCTCTTGGCTATTCCCTGCATAGGAATGTCATTAAATGTTGATAAATAATATATTGTCCCTGGAAAGTAAGTAGTCTTCCTGATAATTATTCCAGATGATTGCACTGTGTATACTCTAGTGTCTTCAAGGGTTTCACAAGTTTTTGCTATACAACATATACACATAAACATACACAATTGAAGGTTAGTGGCATTGTTTTTGCGTTGAACAGAGGGTCAAGCCCCAAGCTGCATTCTCTGCTCACTCCCAGTGGACCTGTGCATCCCTAACACCTTCAACGATCAACACAAAAACTCACAAACTGGACACACCAATAGTGACACTCCACACGTAATTGCAAACCCGCTAAACACATTTTTCAGGCTCACGCGTTCACAGATCGCACACTTGAACTCAAGTACATCCTCATGCTAACACACACATAGAACTAACAGAGGGGTGCATGTGTTGGTCTCTGGTTGTCTGCAGCCGCGTCTTTTCTGTGGTTGACGCCACACGACACACCAAGGCATCATGGGTTTAAAAAAAAGCAACAAAAAGAACTATAATAACTAGTAATGGGGCTAAATCTTCCAGCCATTTGCGGAGATTTATGCTCTGGATGGGCGACAAAAATTATGGGATGTGTTCGATGTCATCAGACAAACTGACACACATGACCCATCTCAGTCTCCTGGTGTTTTTTTGATTGGTGACTGAAACTGTCGCTCAGGCCAGAGCAGCCAATGAGCACACTGCTCATGCTGGGACACACACCGCTCTCCTTAATGTTCTATGTAGAGATCCAACCAATCTCGATCCCGAATTGGCCAAAATTTTACAACAAACTGTTGTACTGAAATACACGGTCCATCTTGAGGTCCAAAGACAGAGGAGAGTGTGTTTTCTCAGCAGTGTGTGTACGTGTTTGTATATATATGCGTGCAGGGTGTGTCGATGTGTGCGTCCCCAGGGCGTGGAGATTATGTGTATGTGTGCAGCATTAACCCTCTGCTCTGCTCTCCCTCCAGACTGTATCAGGATAAACTGTACAGCCAGTAAGTGATCCTCCATCTCACCTAACCCCTCCCCTCTTCCTCTTCCTCAGTATAAGTGTGTGTGTGTGTGTGTGTGTGTGTGTGTGTGTGTGGGCGCGTGTGTCTTGTCTCGTCCATCTGATCGTAATCCCTTATTCATCATATCTTTGTGCCGTGTGTCTGTGTGGTTATTTGTGTGTATGAGTGAGCGTTGGACAGGGGAGGTGCACATATGCGTATTAGTGTCTGCATGTTCAGCTACACCACAGGAGTGGTGCGATTTTTTTGCTGAGGGCCAGGGTTTTCCAGGTCGGCCATTTTAGCAAAGAAGGATAGACGGAAGAGAAGACGGTGGGGGTTGAAGGGAAGCAGGGGGGGAGGATAGCGGGGAGAGAAGAAGAGGAAAAACAAAATCTGAGTATGAGGTGTTCAGGTAAAATGAGTTGTCTTTGTGAGTGTAGAGGCTTCCTGGATGCTGCAGGGTAATTACTTCTCCGTCATGCCCGAGACAAAAGACACGTTATCCCTCCGTACTTCTCCGTTGCACCTTCATCCCGACGTCTAGTTGCTTCCTTTGTTTGCTTGTTGTTCCTCTCTAAACTGTACGTGAGGGATTTTTGGGTAGTGTTTCATTGAGCGTGTTTAGTGTGAGAGTGCCTTTGCATTCTGTTTTCTCTCCATTGCCAATCTGTGTGTGTGTGTGTGTTTTCTGGGTATTGTCCTGTGTCAGAGTGTGTGTGTGTGTTTCTGTGCATGCTGCGCTTGAGTTGGAGCTGAATCCCTGATGAAGTTTAATTCCCTCACGTGGAGTTTCTCTCTGTCACGACCACAGAGAAAGCGAGCAAGAGAGAGAAAGAGAGAGAGAGAGACGAACCCTCTGTGACGGCAAAGAGGTGGTGAAATGGACGACTGCAGTTGCCATAGAAACCCTATTAGCCACACATCACTGTTGCTATCCCGCATGTCTGTCGGCCAATTTTAGACCAGTTGTCTCATTGAACATTTAAGTAGGCAGCCACTTTTCTGGCACACTGTGTGCATACAATAAATTATACATCTGATATTCGAGGTGGGGGGGGAGGAGAAAAAATATTTAACAGCCAGGCGCCACTGAAATAGTCCACTCAGCAGTCAAATAAAAGCCTCGGCATGGGAGAGATTTGTGGCTTATCCGGCAGAAAAGCCATTTGTTATTTTTGAGCTAATGAAATATGAAACGCTTTTTGTCATTTTGTTTTCATTATCCTGCTGTTATAATCAACGCTAGCTCGTGTCATCATTTGATTTAAATGGTATTTCCATTGTAACAAACAGTCCTTTTTGTCTTTCTGTTTGATTTGAGGCGTCTTCCGGTTTAGCAGACTGTCTGTCTGCTGACCGCTAGTACTTTAAACCAAGCTCACCGCGCCGCTGAACGCACTGTTAGCACTGTTAGCACTGTTAGCCCCAAAATAGGTGACTCCTGTCTGTGTGTTTCTTCCCACGTTGACACAGATCACTGCCTCACTCTCACCACCGTCTGCTCATTCTTTTAACTATTTGGTTACCACAAAAAAAAAAACAGCATCACTCATAAAGTCACATTTACATGCACATTATTCACTCCTTCACTCGGCGTTAGGCAGTGATCCATGGTAACAGGATGAGATGCTCATGCCCAGAGCACAGCTGAGTCTCCTCAGGGGAACCCTGTGTCCTCGCTGAATGCACAACACGCGCTCTTTTGGCTTTGCAAACACACACACATGCAATCCACGCCGCCATATCCATTTTGATTGACTTTTTGTGCAATGTTTGCATGTCAGCGGTGCCTCCCTCTCTTTTCTCGACCTCTCTACCTGCGTGTGTGTGTGTGTGTGTGTGTGTGTGTGTGTGTGTCCCCGTCTGCCTGCGTGCCTCCATGAGTGATGTAGGCATGCTTGACATTTTCTGCAGCAGAATCCGTTCGGGTCAGTTTACTTCTCACCTCCCCCATCATTACCTCCTATAGGTCACTGTAAGCAGACTCACTCAAACCAGCAGGGCTTGGAGGAGGAAGGGGATTGTGTGTGTGTGTGTGTGTGTGTGTGTTAGGGGAAGGTGGGTGTTGTGTTAAAGGTTGGTGGGGTGCTTGTAGCGAGGTAGGAAGCAAAGGGACGCTGAGTTTTTGGGAATAGTCGGTCTGTCAAATGTGTGCAGTCGACTATGTGAAGATATGAGCTGGTAGATGGGCAGAGAGAGAGACATCATAAGTGGACAGCTCAGCTTCTTTCATTCTGCTGTACATCAGCACCTTGGAGAGCTCTCTGATGCTTCCACCGTGTGTCTAGTGCCACCACGAGGCCCGTGGCAGTACTGCAGTACTTGTGTAAAAACGAAGCTCCTGCATGCAGATGGAGGCTAATATACTGTATGTTGTGTGTGCGGGGGTGGCTCGGGAAATCAAGGGGGTGCGAATGTGCTGTCGGAGCATGTGTGGGTAGTAGGTGGTCATCATGATTGTGTGATCCGTCCACAGATGGATTGTCTCAGCGTGGGCCTGTTGTGACTCACAGTTTCCATCTTAGGAACCCATGGCATCCATTTATGTTAATCTCTCTGTCTGTTTGTGTCACATCATCCGTCTCGCTGGCCTATCTGCAAAGTGACCTGTTTATTAGTGTGAGTGTGTTGAGACGGAGGTTTTGTCTCCCCAGGATATGTATGGTTCCCCCCCTCCCTCCCCCTTCCCTCTGCTATTTCCCTCCATTCCCTCACTTTCTGTCCTTAAAAATTTAATTCAACCTGCTTGGCTTCTTCTTCTTCTTCTCTGTCTCTGGATTTCTATCTCTTCTGTCTCTCTCTATCTGTTCTCTCTGTGTGCATTATGTTAATGGTGCTCTGGGCTATGTGTAGGTAAAGGCCCAGAGACCATCTTTGCGGGGTCGGGCCTCAATGATAATGAGTGGCACACGGTGAGGGTAGTCCGGCGTGGCAAGGGCCTCAAACTCGCAGTGGACGACCTGCAGCCTGTCGAAGGTAACCAAAGTAGCATTACCTTTACTCCTCCTAGCGTTTCACCATTAAACTCTGTCTTGAGTGTGTGTGTGTAGACTTGTATGACAATGTTTTATATGATAAACTGCTTCTTTATTGTAAATGTAATGCTTTAAGACCAATTAAGGGTTTTATTTCTTTTTTAGAGAACATCTGTACCTGTGTAAGTGAAAATAATCATTCAGTTATCACTGTGATAGTATTTACTAGTATTAGTGATAGTAACATCTGTTATATCTAGCTCTAGCAGTCTGTCACTGTTAGTTCAGATGTTGAAATAAGCATAAGTCTTGAAACCGAACTCTCCGTAGCCCTCACCTCTGAAGTTTACCCCCGCCACCAGGTCAGATGGCGGGCGACCACACCCAGCTGGAGTTCCACAATGTGGAGACGGGTATTGTGACGGAGAAGCGCTACATGCCTGCCGTGCCCTCCAATTTCATCGGCCACCTCCAGGGCCTGACGCTGAACGGCATGCCCTACATCGACCTGTGCAAGAACGGCGACATCGACTACTGCGAGCTCAACGCCGTCATCGGCTATAAGAGCATCGTGGCCGACCCCGTCACCTTCCGCTCGCGCTCCAGTTTCGTCACGCTGCCCACGCTGCAGGCCTACTACTCCATGCATCTCTTCATGCAGTTCAAGACGACGTCCCCCGACGGCCTGGTTCTCTTCAACAGGGGAGACGGCAACGACTTCATCGTGGTGGAGCTGGTGAAAGGGTGAGAATACACGCCGCGCGGCGTTTACATCACATGCCTTCAAAGGGATTTTAATCAATATGCAGTTTAAATATGTGTTTATGGTAATGTTTGTTTTGCAGAAATGCATGTGCATGTTCAATTCGTCCTGGGGTTAACACATAACGTTGTCCTTGATTAAGAAAAAAAGAAAATTCTTGAGGCTGAAATATCACATATGAAAAATGTACAGCCCTTTTAATACTCCTGTAATTACGTTTCCTGAAGAACATGACCCTGTGTTGTTCTTCATTATGAATACCATACATTTACCTCATTTTTTAAAACCCTTCCTCCCTTCTTTCCTTGTTTCCTCTTTCCAGCTACCTTCACTACATCTCGGACCTGGGCAACGGAGCACACCTGATCAAGGGAAACTCTAACAGTCCCCTGAATGACAATCACTGGCACAATGTGCACATATCCAGAGACACTAACAATCTCCACACGGTTAAGATCGACACCAAAGTCACCACGCAGACCACCATGGGCGCCAAGAACCTGGACCTAAAGGGTATGCACAGAAATACAAGCAGTGATACCTCAATTACAGTAGTTTACACGTACGAATACATGCGCTGATTACTGATGATTTGATGAATGTTAAAGTTTTTTTCCCCAAACTTTATTTTTTTATTCCTTGGGCAACAATTTACATAATTGATATATTTTTTAAGTATTCACTGCTTCCAAAATTAGAGGATTTTCAGGCTGTTGGTCAGACAAATCAATAAATTGAAAGCCCTTTTCACTATTTTCATAACTTTTATAAACAAAAGAATCATAAATGCATTGCAGAAACAATGGCTATATCAACATACATGCAGCCTTGATACTGAAACAGCCTGCCGTTGTGACTGCTTCATGAAGCTGCCATTCATTGTGTTGCTCCTCGTCAGGTGACCTCTACATCGGGGGCGTCTCCAAAGAAATGTACCGAGACCTGCCTAAGCTGGTCCACTCCCGCGAGGGCTTCCAGGGTTGCCTAGCAACGCTTGATCTAAACGGCCGCCTCCCTGACCTTTTGGCTGACGCCCTGGCAACCATGGGACAAGTTGAGCGAGGCTGTGAAGGTGAGGTGCAAACACGCACGTCAAACACGACCACCAGATCTGTCCCGGTCCCACGTCCCCCCTACTGCTTTTTCTTTCAGTTTCCATTGAACTCATGCTCTCTGTTATAGGATAACCCACTAACCCAGCTTTCTGGTCTGTTAGATGTGAATTTGACTCTTTCTCTTCTCATCTCCTCCTCGCTCTCTCTGCACATTGTGTTTTCTCTCTCAGCTCCACTCTCTCAGCAGTTCACAGGCATCTGTGCGCATTGACTAACCATCTAACTTAATTTGCTTGTTTGCTTTTTTGTTTGGCTGACAAAAGTTACATTGATGAAAGCTGACTTGCAAGGTATATCGCTTTGTGTGAGCATGTGAGACACGTGTGTGAGGATGGGGGTGTGTGTGTGTGTGTGAGCGCGTGTGTGTGTGTGTGTGTGTGTGTGTATGCGTGTGTTGAAATTACCCAGTGGTGTCCAGTGTTGTGTGGATCCCAGTGATCCAGAGTCAAAGGTCAGAGGTGACCTGCCCTCTCCTAGCCACCATAGTGACTTCATCACTGTAGTGACATCACCACCGCTTGACTTGAGTTGACCACAGCTCCACCGCCCCGGGTTGCCTAGCAGCATGCTCTCTAACCCCCCTCCTTACTGACTCCCGACCTAAACTTTCAATACTCCGTTTGTGAATCATTTCACAGCCTTTCCTCCACTCCTCGTGTTGGAAGTGCAGCGAAGGAGAACTTGAAAGTGTAGAGCTTTGACATTCTCCTCCTGTGTGGTTTTGGCACGAGGCAGGCGGTGAATGGTGACAGACTTCTGGGGGGGAAAAAAGAGTATTGAGATGAAGGCCTTTAAACATAACTCTGCCCTCTTATGTTTAACCCATCCTCCCGTTCTTGCCCCATTCATCTAGCCTCACCACTTGCATGCTCTACACATTTTCACCTCGTATCACAGATTCCAGTTTAGTTTCAGTTTATATCCATGAATCCAGCATCTCCTCTCAGTGTAACCGACCCACGATATCTTAGCCTCACGTTGATTTTTCTACTAATACTACTAATCATGACATCATTCAGCAGCACAACAATCATTACGAAATGCAAAAGTGTTTCAAGAAAATGCGGTCTTTAAAAAAAAACCATACAGTACTGGCATACTGTCGTGAAAAACACTGGGTTCCAGACAAAAAACAAAAAATGCGTGTGCCTATCTTCTCCTGACTGTTGCATCCCCGCCCCCCCACAACCTCTCTGACTGCAGGTCCCAGCACTACATGTCAGGAAGACTCTTGCTCAAATCAGGGAGTTTGTTTGCAGCAGTGGGAAGGCTTCACCTGTGACTGCAGCATGACGTCGTATGCCGGGCCACTATGCAATGACGGTGAGTCTCTGCCTTTTAGTCTCTCTCTGAGTGTGGAATGAGCTTATTCTGATGTTGAAATCTAAAAACAACTGGTGTGTAGATCATAGAGCGTCAAGTTTTAAAAGCGCACTCTCTGTCAAGCCTTAAACCTTACTTTAAATGTCTCTCAACCTTAGAAAACACACGGCAGTCTAAAACTGATTCACTTGGATCGTTTGGTCTCAAACATGAAATCAAAGCAAGTTTTTTTTTTGTGTGCATTTTATCAGAGCCACCAGGTGAGGGCACTGTAAACTGTTGATTCTGAAGTGGCACAAAACACACCACCCCAATGTCTAGACTGGTTATTCTAATTCCCTTTAATAATGTCCTCTTTACATTTTCAGCAAATTATCCTCATCAGCCTTACAAGTATGTTATTTGACGATTATTGAGTCATCCTGCAGAGTCTAACAAACGCATGCTATTGTTTGTATGAGTCATTGCAGTCAGCCTCCTGCAGGAACACTGAGGAGTAATTTAGCTTTTATCTTTCAGCACGTAGGAAAAACAACTGTGATACTTTCACAGTTTTTAATACTGTTTCCCAGTATGCCCCTTGTGTGTTAAGCATTTAATAGAAAAATAGGCCTGTGAGTGCATTGTGCAGCAGGGAACCTCTGCCGATAGATAACACTGTCGATGGTGTATAGACATGCTTGCAATTAAGTGCTTTATCTGTGTGAGCCAGCTGGGACGACTTATATCTTTGGCCGTGATGGAGGCGTGGTGATTTACACGTGGCCCCCTAATGAACGTCCCAGCACCAGGGCGGACCGGCTCGCCCTCGGGTTCAGCACCCAACAGAAACACGCGATTCTGCTCCGGGTGGACAGCGCGTCGGGCCTGGGAGACTATCTTCAGCTGCAGATAGTAAGTCCTAGACCATTTTATTATTTATACTTCATTTGAATGATTTTACATATTGCTCTTCCTTGAGGAATTTGTTTCTTGAGTTATGCACTCAAGTACTGACTCATTGACTTTGGACAAGAAAGACTAAATTGATGCAGCAAAACCAGAGATATCAACTTTTTTTTATACCACACATTCATTTTCATTCATTCTTTTCAAAAACATGCCACCTATATTACCACAATGCAACACAAACAGCAATTCAGGGGCTCTGTCCACCAAAGCGTTTGTTCCTGAGACCTATTTTTTAAATTATTTGCTATTTGCAAAGTATTAACACCAAGCTGAGCATCTATTCTGCACTGCGTTTTTTTTTTTTAACTGGTCGCCAAAATGTGCAACTTTGGGTTGAACGCTGGCTGGAGGGGCGGGGCAAATAGCCTACCACAAATACCCAATCAAATGTGTTTAATTATGAGTATGCTTTGGTCCTGTGGACACTATGTTGTCCTCATGTCTGAAGCAATGGACCAAAGGAAATTCCCCATGCAGGATAATAATAAAGTTGATCTGAATCCGAACAAAAGGAACAATAGACTGGCACCTCTCTCATTGGCTACTTCATCCAGAGCAAGTACTCTAATGTGTGCCTTGTAAGGACTAAATAAGCCTTTAACCTTTAACCTCAAGCACAGATGAGCAGCAGGTAAGCTGGTATGCTGACATATTTCTTACTCCCCCAGATTATTTTCACTTTCTTGTAGTAGCTTGTAGCCTTCAGCCCCATCATTGTTGACTGAACATCACTTGAGGCGATCTATCAGATTTCATGCACCCACGGGAGACACAAATAGCTTTATACAACTTGTTTCACATATGATGCAGCGGTCCCAAACTGCTGTGAAACGACTTTTATGTGCTGCGAAAACACGATCCGAAGAACAAAGGAAGAAATGATATCCTTGCCCTTTTTTTTTTTTTTAAACGATTCATCGTGAAGCGTTTTTAATGTCTCTCCTTTTCCGCAGGACAACGGCAACATTAGAGTAGTGTTTAACGTCGGCACCGACGACATCAACATCGAGGAGAGCTCCAAGTTTGTCAACGATGGAAAGTACCACATAATTCGGTTCACCCGCAGCGGAGGCAATGCAACCCTCCAACTGGACGACCTCCCGGTCATAGAGCGCTATCCCTCAGGTAGGCCCTGCACCGCCCACATAACCCCTCCGACCCACCACAGCACTGCCTGTCCTGGGACAGAGCTAACTCCACCTTTAGTCCAAATCAACGCAGCTCCTGATCGGTGAACCGCATCAACGTTCCTATCAATGTTTATATTTAAACACTGAGGTTGAGACATATAATTGCAGCTATGTTTTATGTTATTGTGTTTGAAATGAAACATGTGTGATCTGATATGAAACATGACTTTTTAAACCATAAAAAGAGGTAGTTATTACAATAGCGTGTACATTAGCCAGCTATGTCATGTTAGGCCTGTTAAATAGTGTTAAAGGTAATTCATGTAAATATTCAATTCAGGTGTCAGTTGTTTTTCTCACCATAAAAGAAAATAATAACAGTTGGTGCATTTTTGGACAAACAATAATTTAAAAAACATGTCATATTTTGAGTTAAATGTTTAACTAGAGAGAAAAAAAATAAGAAAAAGAAAAAAGTGTATTTTGTTGAACATAGTTTTTTTGTTTTGATAGTTGCTGGTTTTTACGTTTAAAGTGGTAATCTTAGGTGGTAGTCTTTAACACAATGAGGCTTTAGATAGCTGGTAGTTAAAATGCTAAATGTAAGTTGTTGTGAGGTGTGTGTGAGGGTTCTTCCTGTATGTAACTCTAAACTCAGTCAGTTATATAGACAGTATGTGGCAGCTGTAACATTATTTCTCTGTGCTCTTGCAGATGTTAACCCCTGAAATGTCTCTTTAAATTAAACCCAATGAACAGAGAGTAAGAGTCCGCTCACTGGAAACATAGTGAATTCAGCTCCTCTTCTCTTAGCGCATCAAGCTTTAACGCAGTGACATGCTAACAATGAGCAGACCATTACTTTCTTTTCATTGCTGTTCTTTTTGTATCCAGCTCCTGTACCACGTTTGGATGTGCGTAATTACTACTGTGTTTTCATCTCTAAATTAAAGGCAACATTGATAACGAGCGCCTGGCCATCGCCAGACAGCGAATCCCCTATCGGCTCGGTCGAGTAGTTGACGATTGGCTACTCGACAAAGGTAAAAACCCTGATTAAAATTCCTTAAAACTTTGAGCTTAAAATACAATATGAAGACAGTTGAATATACTATATTGTGCACCATCAACTAACATCTAAAAATAAATCCATAACTAAGTATTTAAAAGTTGGGCAGCTGTAGTGTGTAATACTGTGTAAACTGTAGTGCCTGTGAACGTATCTTGTTAGTGTGTATCTGATAATATCAGGTTAAAGGGACGATGGAGAGATTTAAATGTGAATAAATCAGAAAATAGAAAACAAGTACTGATAAAAGATGCTTTATTAAGGTAAATAATTGTCTTTATTATCAAATTGTAAACGATAAAGCATTCATTAAATGTTTTTTTTCATCAAATTAAAGTACATGCAATGTATTGTGACATGGAATAATTATGTAAATTTGAAATGACTAATAGAGCAATGCTTTTTTTTTTTTAACAAAAAAAAAAAAATGTCAAAGTTTTTCCTCCTAAACTTCAGCAGAGCTCCTTAAATTAGCCTCTAGTCCCTTTAACAGTGAGCAGTGCTAGAGCTTATAACCTGTGCATGCTTCATAGGGCTGTTACAACAGTTCCCTAGATCTCTGTCTCTCTGTCTGCCTGTCTGTTGCTCCTTCAAATACAATATCGTGCCGCACAGCCATCACCATAGCAACCATCTGTCAGCCCTGTCTTCTCAGGACCCTCTGACTCCTCTCATCTGCTGCCTCATCCTCCTCCTTCTGTTCTTTCCCTCTTCATCCTCCTCCTCGACTTCTCAGTCTCTTCACCCCCCCTCCTCTTCCTCCTCCTTCCGTCTTCTTCTCTCTGTTTCCTGTTCCCACTCTTATCTCCGCACAGCTCCTCTCCACAGTTTCTCCACGGCTTCGATTTGCTCTGCCATGCTTAATCTATCCCATACTCTCACCATGGCTTGGGGGTGGTGGATTGTGTAACACTCAAACACTCTTGTGTGTGTATGTATGCACGTGTGTGACCACCGGTATGTCTGTGTGTGTGCCTGTATTCGCGTGTGTCCGTCCACCTTCCTTCCCGGTGTGCCTCTGTGCGCGTGTGGCGTGTGCTTGATGTGCGTTTCCTTTGCCGTGTGCGTGTGCGCCTGTGTCCGTGTAGGTCGCCAGCTGACCATCTTCAACAGCCAGACGACGGTGTGCGTTGGCGGGAGTCAGGGAAACACGGGGATGTTCCAGGGCCAGCTGTCTGGACTCTATTACAACGGCCTCCGCATCCTCAACATGGCCGCCGAGGGGCACTCGCACATCAGAGTGGACGGCAGCGCGCGGCTGGTCGGCGACATGCCGTCCTCCTCCATCACCCCGCAGTCCAGCGCCGCAGCGGGAGGCAACCGCTCTGACTCCGCCCCCTCCATAAGCGACATCACAACCACCACGGCCACCAACAGGAAACAGGGTGCCACACAGCAGGTCAGATAATCCTCGCCGTACAAAGATGCACTTTGTCTGTAATTTCCTCCGATATCTTGCTCGTGTTTGTCCTATCAAACCACTTTCATCATCCTCTGGTGTGACAATCGGTAATTAAAAAGTGTTAATTTGCTTATAAGTTTCTTTTCAAACTCAGTAAGAGGATTAGCAAACACACCGCCCACTGATTAAGGACTAGAGGATAGCAGGAGTGGGATTGTTTTCAACTCCACTCCATTATATCACTCATTCCACACACAAAAAGAGTTTTATATATAAGACATTAACACACAAATAATGTAAAGCAATCACTGATTTACAAATCCAAGAAATAAAACAGCAGATATCGGCAACGCCTGTGTGTGACGAGTGGAAAAACAAAAGTAACATTTCCCCCGTTCCGTTCCTTTTCTCGGTAAGTGCAGCCCGTTTCTGATCAATAATGATCGGTATCTCATTCGCCCGCTAACATCATCTTCACTGGAATTGACATGCAGAATAAAAGGGAACCAAAAAAGCTTTCATCAATAAAAAAAAAGGCTCTCATACCCATTTAATTTTACCTGCGGCGGCACATGAGTGGATTAGATGGCCAAGTTCTCAACTAAGTGGTCCCTGCCCGCTAAATTACAGGGGGAGAAATTATTGTGTTAATGGAGGCCGTAATAGCTTTTCCATAATGTGCGTCTAGTAAACCGAGGCAAATGGGACTCTACAATAGAAACGCGTGACTGTTGTTCGAGGCGTATTTATAGTGGATGCAGCTGCAGCGTGGATGCTAATGTCAGAGGATACATTATCAGCAGGTACGCCGCAGACTCTATTGTCCAGATCACCAGTGAGATGTTGTCAGGGTCTTTGTGGGCGTCTGTGTGTACTGCAGCTCTTCTTCGCTGTTATAAAACTCTGCCTGCCTGCCGCACTGATTTTTTTTTTTTTTCCTCTCTCAATGATACAAGTTGCCATGGAGATAGTGAGCCCCACTACCCGCTGCTTGCTTTCTCTATCTCATCCAGACTCCCATAGAGAATAGTTCCTCTGTGTATAAACCGCCAGCTGTTTCAGATATAAATAATAGAACGCAGAGAACTGTGAGCTAAGCCTCAGGCATCAATAATGGATATGAGAGCTGGATGGATAGCGCCGCAGAGTGACAGCATTGTCACAGAGGCTTGTCTTCACACTTCACCCTCTCCGTCTCTCCCTCTTATTTTTAAATTTTTTTTATCATTTGTATGTTTTTTAAACAAGCTGTTCCTGCTCTTGTGATATGCTGATGTCAGTGCTGAATCTGGGATGCAGAGTTGTACACTGGAGTCAATATCACTGTATGGGAAGTAGGTCAGACCCAGTATAGGCTCAGTATGATGCAGTGTGTGCGTTGGCTCATCGGGGTAAACTAAAAAAAAAAAAAAAAAATCACTCCTGCTGGCCCCCAAAGTCTCTCTGTGTGTTGGTCTTGTTTAAGAAGAATCCACAGCTTCTCCATTGAGGCTGCCTAGTGTTGCCTGGCAACCAACCTGGCCTTAACCAGCTCACACATACAATGTGATCACAGAATGCACACACACACACACACAAACACTTAAGGTGGATTGAGAAAAATAGGCTTGAATTGCAGCACATTGCATCAGAGGAGGGGCAGTAAGATGTCTTCCAAAGGGGCTTCGGGTCCAAGAGATTTATCGATTTCACACACACACACACATGCGCGCCCCATATAAGGTTGCCTCAGTCGCCCCGTGGGTTCACTCTTACCTTCACGGCAAGATGTAAGTGTTATGTGCCGACTCCTGAAGTCCACCCTTTGTTTTTTGGGGTTTTTTTGGATGATGAAAGTGGAGGGGATTAATAATGCATGACAGTTGAGCACCAGTGAGGAGACGAGAGGGTGAACTAGTGTGTGTGTGTGTGTGTGTGAGAGAGTGTTGATGCTAGAGGCTGCTCTGAGTCACAGAGCTTTAGTTTTGGTGTTTGATGTTCGGTGCCCGTCCGTGGACGCGTTCATGTGTGTTCCTGTGTTTGATGGGAATACTGATAGAAGGAAACCTGAGGCCCCGGAGCGATGCCCGATTGGCCGTCGGGAGTCTGCTGACCCAGACACACTACAAGCTCCCGTCCTCCTTTCCTTTTCCCCCTTCGCTATCTTCTTCACTCCCTCTGCATCACATCTTTTTCTCCCTCTTCTGCTCACTATCCATCTACTGGAGACACTTTCTCCCCGCTGCCTCGCTCACTTCCCTCTATTCCTTTCTTCTCACTCTCCTTTGCTCTCTCTCTCTCTCCCTCCATAGCTTTCCATATTTACCCGTCACTCCCCACACCCCCACCCTTCTCTCCTCCCTCCCTCCCTCCCTCCCTTTCTCTCTGTGGTTGAGCTCCAGTGATAGGCTGTTAATGCAGGCGGTGTATGAGTCTATCTCTCCATCTGCAGTAGTGGAGCTAGCTTCTCTCCTCTCCCGCCAGCATCTCTTCATCAGCCTGCCAACTTCAGCCTGATTTGGTTTATGCCCGTGTGCCTGTGTAGATGCGACTATATAGGAACAGAGAGCAATGGAGCCTGCTTGGCTGTTATAGAGCTTGTGCATGTACATGTGTGTTTGAGTTTCCAGTTGCGAAAGTACCTGACAGGCTGTTGAATCTTCTGCAAGAGTGTGTGAGGCTACTATGTGTGAACTAGGCAGTCAGGGAGGCATGGACGGTCGTTGGCACTGTTCGGCTGCTCAGGTAGAGATTTTGCTCTTTCAGCATGCAGATATCCTTTTTCCTTTTCCCCTCCCGTGTCTCTTTTTTCTCCTCCTGTCATTGTGCATCTGTGTCCATCATCACGTCAGCATGCTCTACTGATAGATAGACTGTGGGAAAAAAAAAATTAGTGACAGAAGGACGGTGAGATGGAGGGGCGGGGGTCTCATTGACATCTTCTCTACACTTCTTTGGTTTGTTGATGTGATTTAAGTTGTGTTTGGCACGTTTTCTAGTTCTCCTCGTTTTCACTGTCTCCCATGTGATAGGTGGGATCAATAGTCCCGATCGACACCTTGCCGGTTAAGTGGGGTGGTCAGCTGACAGGGGGGGGATGTCACGGATCAGAGGAGGGGCCTCGTTAAATGTACTGCTTTAGCTGGAATCTAGACGGGTTCTGGCGGAGAGCACATTGGTGTCGTACGGATCAATAATCAAGCATGGTGGCTCAGCGTTGATCAGTGACAGACAAGGGTGATGTGTTTCCTGCTGGCTGATTGGCTCCTGTGCTATTTGGATCCTGGCAAAGGCATAGAGGTTTATTGACTGGCTGCATTCCAGAGGCTAAGCTCACCCTAGCAGCGTTTGACAGCTCAGTGAGCAGAACTGATTGGAAAGGCAGCGGAGGAAAGAGACGGAGTCGAGCGTCAATACCTTAATACATGTTTCAAAGTCAACCACAGTGGTCAGAATCAAGACCACACCATACAAAGCCAGTGTGGGCTTTTTCACATTAATAAACCTAGTGTTTGCTCTTCTAACCTTATGTAATATATGCTCTCAGAAAGAGACAAAGAACTGGAGAATCCAAGGGCAGAGGAAAAAAAGCTTAATGGGCTTCAGCTAAGACTTACTCCTTTGATCTGGTTCTGATTCTGTTCTGGTCTGGTTGTAATCTGCACCGAGAGCTCCTCTCTTTCACAGCACCGCCGCTCCTCGCTCTTCTCAGCTTTTTTTATTCCGTGGGTTAATAACGTCTACTGCAATGCATCACAATCCAATTTTAATTTAGTGCTGGCACTGAGCGCCCAGTGTGGTTAAAACACACACGCACATTCACATCGCTCATGCCTGAGCGTCAGGCGGACGATGTTTAACAGTATTTCATGAATATGCAGGGCACATTAGCACGGTGTTAAGTAAAGACCGCAGCACTTTGAAGTCCTCCTCCTCCTCCTCCTCCTGTCCCATCTTCTTTTTCTCTCCATTTCTTCCCAATTCCCCTAAAATTCCTTTTTATCCATCTTTCACTTGCCTCCCTCCTCTATCCGCATACTCCGGCAAATCAATGCACAGGTCCCCACTGAGAGAGAGCACACTCCTTCTTCTTTATTCCCTATCATTTTTAACAGCCTGAACTTAGAGTTGCCATGGCAACAAGAGGAGCAAGGATGGAGAGGAAAAAGGGTGCATTTTTTCCATAGAGAGAGGGAGCGAGGCACGGCGGATGAGTGGTTGTCGAGCTACTTCTTGGTTAATGTAGGTTAGAGGGTGAATGTAAGTGGTCCTTTTGGAGAGGCGTTGAATAAAGGAGATTTAAATTAGGTGTGGAGCTGGAATATTCAATGAAAACTCTCCTTTGGCTTCACATTAGGCATTCTCCAACGCGTATGGACACTAGCCAATATGAAATGGAGAGAGTAGAACAGAGGGAAGCAGGTAGGTGTAGGAGATGGAAAGGCCAGAGGAGGAAAAAGATGGGAGGAGGTGATAACTGACTGTCCCCCTTTTTTGCTTAATAGAATTCTGTGTTTCTCTCCTCCCTCCTCCTTTCTTCTTCTCTCCTTGGATCTCCAGTTTTTGGCCGCTTGCCATTGCTGGGGACCGCAGCAAGCAGGGGGGGGGGGAGTGTTTTTTTGGTAAACTGGAAAATGGTGGTGGGTGGGCGATGGATTGGTGCTGTGATCTCACACATGTAGAAAATACACAGAAGTGTATGGAAAACAGGCTATATGTGTGTGTTAATGTTTTCTGTTTCTTCTTCCTCCGTAGTCGACAGACGACCTCCTGGTGGCGTCGGCCGAGTGTCCCAGCGATGATGAAGACATTGACCCCTGTGACCCCAGTTCAGGTAACAAATACACACATCGCACTGCCTCTTGCTTTATGTGACTCTCCGTCGTTCAGGGTTTTTTTTTTTGCTGCCGCTCGGTTGCCCGCTTCAATAAATTTTTCAGTTCCACTTAGGTTTTTGCCTCCGGGCATTACCTAACACTCACCATCCACTCATCTCCATCTTTCCTTCCTCCCCTCACCTTCCTTAATCCCTTGTTATTTAAGCCTGTCCTTTTTATAGCCGTGTCTTCCCTTTACTTCCTCCCTCAGTCCACACTACAGCCCCCACTGCCTGTGCATGTCATAAAGCGTCAAATATATGTATTATGCATGTATAATGTGCTTGGGCCCTCCTCTCAACACAGTGTAATGTGAAATGTTGATACATTATGTAATAATGTACAAACAGCTGCGGCTCTAAGCTGCAGCCTTCCCTTGCCGGCATGTAACATTATGCAAAATGCACGTGAAATATCTCCTCCTGATGATGCCTTGTATCGTCACTCCACCCCCCCTCACAGCCCGGCCTCCCCTGCCGGAGGTGAAGGTCTTACCAGGTCCGTCCGAGGTGGTCCGGGAGAGCAGCAGCACTACAGGTATGGTGGTAGGCATCGTCGCGGCCGCAGCTCTCTGCATCCTCATCCTCCTCTACGCCATGTACAAGTACCGCAACCGCGACGAGGGCTCCTACCACGTGGACGAGAGCCGCAACTACATCAGCAACTCGGCCACGCAGCCCAACGGCAGCGCCAAGGACAAGCCGCTGGGGATCACCAAGATCTCCAAGAACAAGAAGAACAAAGACAAGGAGTACTACGTCTGAGGCGGAAGACGTCCAACACGCAGACATAATACGCATACACCTTTATATATAACGGTATATGTACATAAATAGATATATTCTCAACGACAACAACAACAAAAAAAAAGAAAAGACACACATACACACTGACATAGACATGCTGATGTTAATGTTTACTCTCCAATAATCACATCTGCACACATGCTGCAAGCACAAACATTCACATTCAAGCACACATACATTTAAGCACAAACACACACACACACACACACAGACTGGCCCAAGGGTATGGACCCTTATTGTACAGTATTTACCAATGAGCAGAGCCTCTGAGAGAGGCTTGTTTTATGAACATAAACACCATTCCAATGATTTAAAAAAAAAAAAAAAAAGAGCACCAGTTCAACTCCCAGTTAAGAACTATTTTGGGGACTGCCAGTTCAAAAGACCAGTCACTCCCCTGCCACAGTAGGACCTCTCCTGTTGGACTTTTAAGCGAAGCACATGGCAAATTGAGTGTGCTGAGCGAGAGCACCAGAAAAAAGAAGATGTAAAAGCACCAAGACGAGCGCTAACGGTCTCTTCCAAGCTTCTTGGCCTTCCTCCCCGTTAGCAGATGGGACTCGATAAAGCACTGGGGACGCCGACGAAAACGAGCACACTCACGGTCCAAGTCTAAACCCCCCGAACGACGGGACAGGAAGTCAGGGTGTTAGCCATAGAGACCAGTGAATTACGAGGGAATGGCCGGTGCCGTTAACCTAATGGATGGGCTGCAGGGTGCTGATGTTTTACGGCACCCCACCCGTATATCACGAAGGTGGAATCAGCAGAAAACTGAGAAATATTTTCCTGGACAGGATACTTGAGACTTCAGATGCTACCTACAGGCGCCAGTCATGCATGACTGCAGTGTCTCACACACACATACATACATACATGCATACAGCACACATGCACACACAGAAAAGAATATAAACAATCTATACCTGCCGAGATACACCTGCAATGCTAAAGCCCCACCATAATCTTCAAAACTGACACTGAATACAAGAAGACAACGGTGAAAGTGACAATGACCATTATGATAATTGATGATGATGAATATGAAGAACATTTGGGCAGTATAGACTCTTTGGGGAAGCGGGGCGGGGGGGAGGGGTCTTATTGCACGTGAATTATCTTACTCCGTGTGATTTATACCACGTTGAAATTCCAGAGGATACGCCGTGTGACGCACCGCCATCATAAACGTACCACCGTGGCTCCAAGTATTCCTAAATACGCAGTTCAAAATGGTTTTTTCCAGTCGTCCGTGGGGATTCAACAATGATTTTAATCTCTGAATGGACTCTCAGTTAAAAAAAATCCTCATTGACAAAGTGTGACCATCTCGAGTGTGCTGCATGCCTGAGTCTCTGAGCTGTGCTGTGAAGTGGTGGCGTGTCCCACGAAGTCCAGAGGTGGTAGGTTTGTTTTTGTGGGAGGAGGAGGAGGAGGAGGAGGAGGAGAGGAGGAAGGGGGTTGCGGTGTAACTCCCGCCCACCGCAGGCCATGCCCTGTTTTCTAGCCTGATGTCGTACAGGCCACGCCCACTATACCTGCTCTAACCAACCACCTTTTATAGCAACGACCAGCCGTGGAAAAGAATCAAAAAGGAAAAGTAGGTAAATGTTACCACGTGTTGCTAATAGATAGAAAACTCCGGTTCATGACGTCATCGACTAAATGACAACTTGAGTTGTGTTGATTTCATCGGCTCTCCCTTTTATCTCTTTCTCTTTGTGTCCTTTTGTCTTCACGCTATTGGTTTACCGATTCATCGCCGTTCATGACGTGACCGATACAGGACAAGACAGATGGGTTTACGATCTGGGCTACAGCATAATTATCTGTTTATGGACTTCTTGCGGCGTCTGAGCCCTCAACAGCTCAAGAAGTGTAGCTGGATATATCAATAAAAAACAGTGCCATGACATGAACAAGCCCCTCCAGATCTCCGAAGCATCGCACCCAACCAGTCAGATGCATGCAAAAATGACCAGGGCAAGACATGGAAAGGACTGCGTGTGAGATTTCAAAGTATAAAATGAACATATTCCCTTATTCTCTCCATCCTGAACTGGCCTTGACCTCCTTTTCCTCCCTTCTCTTGTTTCCCCCTTGTTGAGTACGTTTCCCTATCCGACCTCCCGGTTACTCCATGACGCTTTCTTTCCCCTCTCTCACTGTTGCGTTGCCATCTGAAAACGACGGAGGCGTCTCATCCGATGGGATTCTACATCTAGGTGTTCATTAACCATGTTTATTTTCTATATGTACAATTTTTCTACAGTATTTACTTTTATTTTTATTGTTACGGTTCTTTGATGAACATAAAGTGGAAATTTATTATGAAAAATAGTTTTGAAGATTAACGAGTAAATAAAATATTACCCAAGTGAGCCTGGAGTGCGTTTGTGTGTTGGTTTTTGCTCCCGATTTGCCCGCAGGAGAACACATTAATTCAGACAAACGTGTCTTTTTGGGAAGCAGATCTAAAAGGAATCGTTGATTATTGTGGAAAATGCACTTATTTTCTGGTGGGGAGTTAAATGAGGAAGATGTCTGGTTGTTGGATTCCAAAGCTCACTGATTAACACATCATATCTGTACAAAAGCAGACGTTATGCTTAACCACGGGGGTTACAGCTGGGAACGTCTACATATGACAACAAATCAGAAAAGTCAATGGGGTTTTGCTCCAGCCGTTGTTGGTAATACCAGTCGATAACAACGCATGACAACATATCTGTACTACTTTGTGTATACAAATACGCAGATAGAAGTTGGTCCCATCTGTTCCATGTTTGCTATTACATAAGCACACAATAAGGTATAAATATGACATGATATAAAATAATCTCACCACCAGAAAGTGAATCAGCTGATTTCCCCACACATTCACCTATATCCCCTTTTTACAGCTTCATAAAGTAAGGAAAAGTAGCATCTTTTCCCCCTAAAGTCCCACTACGTCTAACTGGGACACCAGACACATAAATACACCCTCACACACACACACACACACACACAGGCCTTTGAAGTATGCATTGCGCTGTATAGAAGTCTCTGCAGACTTGCTGTTTGCCGGATGAAACCTCCCTGAGACGGTTGAGAATGCATCATCAGGTGAGAGAAGCTACAAGGACCCGCTATTTCAATAAACACCTCCCCGAGTCTCGTCGTCGTGTTCTCTCTCTGTTTGTCTTCCTTTGACTTTCTGTCTGCTTTGAACACTCCGTGCTCGACAAAAGGCTTGTGTTCGGCTGCAGCCATCTGCCGCCGCTGTCCTTGACCGCGGCCGGCCGAGATAAAGACCCAGTCCTGCTGTATTCAGACGGGTAAATAAGAAACAACTCCGGGGCTCACCCATGTGCCAATTGTTTTTTTCACAGCAGCCATTTTGACTTTACAGGGTGTAATTCACGATAATTCATTGTTTTATTTTCATCAGATGTTCCTCACTTTTGCAGTCGGGATGTTCATAATCAACCGTTTAACAGTGCTATCAGTAAAACATTTGAAGGAATTGTCATTTAAAGGAGATATGGCACTGAGCCACCTTAAATATCAGTCCACCTTAAGTGTTCCGGAGCCGGAGCAGTTGTTTGCGAACTTTGGGGCTAACTTTTTATTATCAGCTGGCTGACAAGCAAGACTTAGCTTGCGTCTCCTCAGGGGTGTTGAAGAGTTGTAGCATTTATTCGCAGACAAAAAAAACGCACACACACACACACACTCCTCGGCTACAGTGACGCTGTAATGTTACCACTGACTGCAAACTCACTTAAATAACTCAACCTCACTCGCATTCGATAAGAAATAAAGAATTTAAATCTGTATTTATTATGTCGGTATTTATTATGGATGGTCCACCAGCCGACGTAACTCCCTGGGTCGTGAGTATAAGGAGCGGTTAATAAGTGAGTTTCAGGCAGCTCTATAGAGTGGGATCCTAATTAATATGATCAATTACACCTGTGTTTACCCTCCTAATGACATGTCAAACATGGCCACCGTGTAAAAGGCTTATAATTAGGTACCTGGTGTTGACACGCCTCCATTTACAGATGAAACAAAACCCCACACCAGCAGCCCAGTGAGGCTGTGAAGCTCATTACACTAGAAAACCAAACGTGGATGAAAAGAGACGAGAACTGAAAGAGTCAAACTGTATTATACGGTGGAGGGTGGATTTAGAAGTCGTGCAGTCTGAGGAGAGAATCTGAAGTCTGGTGGTCCTGCAGCTGAAACCTCTAACACTTGCCAGATGGCTGGTTGTGGCTGTGAGTATTGTCTTTTAAAATCCTTCGTGTTACCAAAGGTGTTATCCTCCAGTCCTGAGCCTTGTGCACATCTCATGTTTATAATCTTTCTTTATACATCATAGCTGGTGCAGAAAAAAGGTGCAGGCCTGTACAACACCACCTAACATTAACAATGGCTTTGGACCATGAAGGTGGCCCACCACAGCCATAACAGTGAATGAACCTGACTAAATGTAGTGCATGCATCCTCAATTACTTGACAAGTCCATCTATCCTGGTGAAAATGTGACTTTATGCACCTCCTCTGCACAGGTGTGGATGAAATCAGCCAACGATTCATACAACAAATTCATATCATGTCCTCAGTCCTTCATTTGCACTCCTTTGTGCAGCTGAACAGCTCCTTTGTGCAGTCTCTCCTCCTGTCTGTCTTCCTTCTGTTTCTGTGTGTGTGTGTGTGTGTGTGTGTGTGTGTGTGTGTGTGTGTGGTCCATGTCGAGAGCTCAAGGCTGCATATTTCTTCCTGCTTTGGAATAAATCTTAAAGAGGCTCTCTTCATCCGCAGGACAACACACACAACTATGTATCAATAGGAGAGAGTACGTGTGGCGAGTAGAAGCCCGAAGATGTATAACGGAGAAAATGTCAAAAAGATTTGTCTGTTACATTAATTGTGTGTGTGTGTGTGTGTGAGAGAGAGAGGGAGGGAGAGAGTGTCCTTGCAAGCTGGCCGTCCTGCTGACGTGTGGGGAGTGCAGTCAAGAAAGAATATTATGTCCATAGCTATCAAAGTGTGCTCATCTTTCAACACAAATATGAGACGGGAGACAAAACAGATCCACGCCCGTTCCCCATAATTATCCTTTTTTTGTCAGTTTGTTGACTTGACTGAAGCAAAGCAGCCAGAAATAACATACACCCTCCCTCCTGTCTGTATTATTTACTCCAAAACGGTGGGAAAACAACCCTGATTTAGTCGTGCATCCACAACAACAACAGACTATTTCAAATGAAAATGTCATTTAAAAACTTTGGAGTGGTAAAACTGAGTTTTAAAAGTTGACTTAAAGGTCAAACACATAACGTTACACCTCACACACACCTTAAGTGACAAATGAGGTCTCGTTATGAAAGATTGTTACAGTGTATGATTTGTTTTGAAGAAGAGTTTGCTTATTCCGTCTGCATTGTATCCAGTGGTTGTGTGATATTTTTTGAAACTGGATTTTTGGCCAGTCTAGATCATCATGTAATCTGAAAAAACCTGAAAAGAATAGTCTGTATCACAACACCCTACCAAGGTCTTTGCACTGATGACACACACACAACCCAGCAGAGACCTCCTACATCCTCATACACCCATAAAGCTTTTCACGCGGTCCCCGCCCCCCTTATTCACCACTGCAAAGCACCTCAGGCTTCGTCCCTCTAACACCTGGACGTGAACCCAGAGTAGATGTACGGACAGAACCGTCATATCAAACGTGGAGTGTGTCATATGTATCAATGAGTTCATGACTGTACGTTTGTTTCTTTCAGAAACGCCACGTGGGAGGACGGAGAACAAAGTCACAGTTGGAAGAAGCAAAGCGGGGAAAAACAACGAGGGGATTTGAACACCAGACTGCAGTGATGATTTTGATCACGTTCATCGCCGTAATGACGGCAGCAGCTTCGGTTCCCGGCCCTCAGATGGACTTTAAACCCCACTTGACCAAACGGACTCTGCACATCTGCCCCAAGCTGGGCTTCGGGGTCACAGAGATCCCCTCTAACATGTCCAGCAACACGACATGCATGTGAGTACACACACACACACACACACACACACACACACACACACACATATTGTTGCAGCCATTGTAGAGGTTTACATGATTGCTCACTTGTTCTCATTATGTTTTCTTGTATAAATTGTTATAGTTTCAATCACCAAAACCCTCACTCCAGGAACACTGGATACTACATTTCCCATAATGCATAAGTCATAAGAAAGCTCAGAATTCATCCAGCTGTTTTCACAGTCTAAGTCGTGCTCCTCATGATGAGTTTCATGTGTTAAATCTACCTGTAATCTACTAAAAAAGGGATTTATGTCACTATGACAGAGAATACAGCCCATAGTATTTCTCTTTCACCCTCTTACTCCAATGCAGGGAGGATGCTGCGTATACAATTCAATATTACATCCCATGAGCATTCATAATCATTTAGACTTTAGACAGTTTGTCACACTTTTTGAAAGGGTTATTGATTGTTTTCTTCTTTCCAAAGTGATATAATGTGGCTTTAACAAGTTGATTGACGGTCGAGGTGTTTTTTGACACAGAGCTGAACGTGGCACGGAGTAAACGCTGACCTGTTGCTTCGGTCATTGAGAGGTTTTAAAGGAATCTCAAGGTTGTAGGGAGGAGGCGATGAAACGTTGAGGGGGTCGATATAAAGAGTGCAGCATAAACATCCACTCAAATATACAAAATAATGAAGTATGATGTACATAATGTTACTAGCAAGTACGGCTGACACGAGAGACATTCTGCGAACTCCCAGGCGGGCGATGTGTGTGTTCTCATCTGTTCTGCTGGAAGGTCAAGGCTCAGGAACAGTGGGGATATTTACAAGTATGCAGCATTGCATGTGGTCTGCAGGAGAACCTGTTGCAAAATAAAGACATCCTGTACACTTAAACACTTCTTGCAAGAAGAGAAAATCCCCCAGTGTGTAACTGATTCAATGCACGCCTGAAGTTTCAAACATGGTGTTGATCCCACCCGATAATGGCCACTAATGTGAGGATTTCTCTGCAGTAATCACGTTCCTGCCATCAGTCTTGATGTGAGTGGTTGTTTCCGTATCACCAGGGATGTCATGCAGACGCAGATCACAGTGATTTCCCAGGGTGCCTTCACCAGCCTGCAGGATCTCAGGGAGCTGTAAGTGTCTGTCGCTCATGTTTATTCTGTGATGAGGAACATGATGAACCCCGGAGGTCAAAACACTCGCCATATGGATCATCCAAACAGTGGTGGTGGTGGTCGGCCCTTATTTCTCCGTACCGAGGTTTTTATTTCTCCAAATGAAAGAAGTCAGTGGTTAATACAGTTTGTGTCGAGTTGAATGTGATATACATTGCATAATACTAACTCTACATAGGGTTAAATCACGTATAAAATAATGGAAAACAATAAAGTTCATATAGAATTGTATTTGTGCTACAAACTTTAGTCTTTAATTTATCTGTGTGTTATTGATGTGGATAATCCTACAAATATAAAGTCAATTTATTGATGTATTTTCACATAATTTGAATTATTATATGGGTTTATTCTACAAACTTTTATATAATGCACATGTGTATGGATTATAGCAAACATGCAACAGATGGGATCTTTGTTTGCTCAAGTTAAATAAGTCTTTATCATAATAATAATCATAATATTTATGTAAATATTTACTTGTAAAACATTACATTTCTGTATATTACACATGCAGAATGACCCTCATTACGCATGCTTCCCTTTGTGTAATATATCGTGGTGCTTATATCATAGTTGGACCTCAGGAAATATGAATGTTTCCTGTGTTTTGCATGAAAAAGCACAGATTTGCCCTATCTGACATTGTTATAAGCTTTGAGATGCCATTTTTTCAAACTTTGTATTGTGTTCACTCTTCCTTTCTCTATATTTGGCATTTAGCATGTTTTTTTTGTAAGTGAAAAGTACTATTGTAAGTGTCCTTTATATCATTAATATTCCTCTTTTCCCTGGAATGCTCCGACCTTAGCACCATATCAGGGAACAACATGCTGGAGAGCATCAGTGCGTTTGCCTTTGCCAGCCACCCTCAGCTCACTCATATGTGAGTATACATTTCTCTAAAAGCTTATAGTCTTTTGTTATGGTGACAACTCTGAGAAAGCCGATCAGCCCAGGAGTTTGCTGGCAGGGTGGTGGAGAAGAAAACAAAGGGTATATATGTCATATTCTTATTCACACATTTGTTTTCCCCTTAGCTCCATCTCTGAGAACGTTGCGTTGAGGAGTATAGGGGCGTTTGCCTTCTCTGATCTCCCCGAGCTCAGTGTGATGTAAGTATAACAGGCAGGACGATGGCGATGCTGGAACCCTGTAACTGAACCAGTAAGGCCGGACATTTGTATTCTTTCAGAACCATAACAAATTCAAAACACCTGAGAGACATCCATCAAGATGCATTCAGGAACATCGGGAAACTCAAGCGTCTGTGAGTATTCGGTGAAACTGCAGCGGGGAGGTTTTTTAAAGTTGATTATGAGTCCAAAATGGGTCATGGGTGAAAGGCCTACTTCTGACGGACCCCCAAATGACCAGCGGCATCATTTTTTAAATAGCTGGGATCCCCCCCAGGATGAGAAATCAAGTGTCATACTTCATTTATCAGTTATAAGTCATATTTGAGACAAAAACATAAACGTTTTATTGTTTATATGTTTTGAAACAGTCTCACAATAACGCATTTTATGACCATTATAACTATTAAACCAGGGCACCTTGAAGAATCTTGAATTCATATTTTAAATTACTGTAAAAAGAAAGTCATGATTCAGCTTTTCAGTATTGGATAAAAATGACATGTTTTATGTTGACTGTATAAATCGCTAGTGTTCATAGAATTTAATAAAATAAGTGTTTATTCACACATTGCAGGGCCATCTCCAACACCGGACTGACAGCGTTTCCAGACTTGACCAAGATCCACTCCAAGGCATACAACTTTATGTTGTAGGTCCAAAACACAATACATGGACTACGCACTGTTATTCCCACACGCACTTACATGAACATACAGGCTATTGTGGGCACACGTCATTAAATGTGCCCAGAATAAATCACACCATAAAACACTGCAGTTAAAACCTACACACTCCAGTAGCCAGAATACACAGAACACAATATCAGGGATACAAACCATCTGTCCCTCGTCTCCAGCCTTTAAAAATCCACCTTAAATCTCCCATCTGACACCTTCAAAAAGTAGGTGGATTCTAAAGGGGCATGTATTCCTGATATTTTAGTACATATATTCTACTTACTATTTATGTACTTTCCAGTATTTGTTGTTAATCATGTGTTTTTTTTTTTCCATTTTTTATCTATATGCTGCTTATAGTCACCTGCAAGAGAACAGCCACATAAAGACGGTCCCCGCCAACGCCTTCAGAGGCCTCTGCACGCAAACTATCAACGAGATGTAAGGGCTTCATCACTTTTTTAGAAACGCATGCACCACCCTCACACAGCTCTGAGGAGGCGTTACATGTGCAAATGACGAATGTTCCCCGAAATGGTCTCTGCCCTCTTTACTGAGTCCTGTCTTCTCCTCCTTCTTCTCCAGTGTTAACACTCTTACTGCTATCGGCTCTTTATTTATTTCCATTGCATGCTACTCGACTTCTTATTCTACTCCAGTATGTTTTAAAAAAAGTAAATATTGTGCTCTTTCCTCCACACATTTTTTTTTCCACTGGCTACAAAATATTTTACAAAATCACGGAATCAGATGGAAGCACAAGTTTCACCAAAACTTCAGCTCAGACTCCAGTGGAAGGCATCTGACAGTGAACAGCCCACCGTAGACGCACCCATGTCACATGTCAACGCCAACGCCACGTTGTTGGAGGCCCAAGCCGCGTTGCTGGGCCCGCTGGAGGGAAGAGAGATCCAGAGAACAGGACTGCATGGGACTGACTGTCAGACCCTGCTGCAGTAAAATGAGAGTTTTTTTTAAAAAAGGCCTCTGTTGCTCAGAAGCAGTACCGGTTTTGTCCACAGGGACCGCCAAATCCAACAAAATGAAAATTCCTGGCAGTCGCTTTAAACTACCTGGCAGAATGAAAAATAATTAAACGTAGCTCCCTCTTGACGGGATGTAGCAAAGGGTGATGCGTACATTTCATATTCCAGCATTAGAATATATAATCATAAAAAACAGATTTTTAAAAAATTATACCTTTTACTACTCTGAATTACATTTTTTTTAACATTTAATATACAACTTTGTAATATAACTTTTACTTAAAGCAGTCATTTGGGGGAATATATTTTTCATAACTTCAAGAAAGTGAATTTTCCCATATTTTGGACTCCTCTGCTCCTTTTAAGTAACATTTTGAATGCAGGTCTTGTATTTATAAAGAAGTTAGCTATTAAATTACAGAATTAACACTTCTGGATATACGGCCAAATTTATCCAGTTTCCTTCATAAGGTCTCTTAGGCAGTCTTACATAATAATATTTATTTTATTTTTTTTGTGTTTTCTGTGTACACAAAACAAATGAACACAATTAGTCGTGATAGTTCCGAGAAGTTTTTTGTTGGGAATTGTTTGTAATTTGGCTTCTCTATCTGTGACAGACAGCTCACCAGAAATGGCATCGTGGAGGTGGCAAGTGACGCCTTCAACCGCACAAAGATGCACAAATTGTGAGTCACAGGCAGAGACACGACAACGAACCGAAGATTTACCAGAAGAAGAAAAAAAGAAAAGTCAACTCACATATTTAATTTGCCTCTTTTAGATATCTAAGAGGAAACAAACAGCTTACTGACATCAATCCCAACGCCTTTGTGGGTTCCAGTGAGTTGGTGCTACTGTAAGCATGACATCCAACAATAACTCATGATTCACCCTCATCATCATCATCATCATTTACTAAACTAGGAAGAAAACGTGGCATTTGTGTGGAGTCAGAAACACTTAGAAACATGCCAGATTTTAGGTAAAAATAAGTGGTGGAAAGAGAGTTTCTTTCACCTGTTTATAATCTAATCAGAGATTCAGTTGAACCAATCAGGAAAGGACTCGAGTTACCTTTGTGTCTTTTGACTCCACCTCCCAGCAATCACCTGGATTTCACCTGGCAATCAAACAGGAGCCCTTGAATTTTCTGTTCAGCAAATTTTTATTCTAAGCAAATCTGGAGTTCTTTTCCAAATAAAACAATAAATGACAGCTTTTATCAACTGATCAAATTACATTAGAAAACATCTGTTAAACGGAGCATTAATTCTGACATTTTAATAACTGCTACTGCTCTGTTCGATACCAAATTGTCTTTGTCCGTGCAGGGACATTTCCCAGACAGGGCTCCACTCCGTGCCGGACTACATCCTCGGTGGACTCACCAGGCTGTTTGCAGAGTCCGCCGCCAATCTGACGGACCTTCCTCCTCAGCAGCTCTTTACCAAGCTCCGCCAGGCCAACCTGACATACCCGTCACACTGCTGCTCCTTCCGAAACATAAGCAGGTACGCATGCATTATTGTCCAAAGATATCTAAAGAATCTCATCCACAAATAAGGATCTTATTCATGCACTTTTTGTCTGTTTTTTTTGTGTAGCTCACCCTTGCCCCCCGAGTGCTATGGCCCGTACGCTTATAGCGAACCACACTTCCACAACGAATACTGCCTCAACTTCACCTGCAGCCCGGCCCCAAACTTCTTCAACCCCTGTGAGGACATCATGGGCACGGTCCCGCTACGGGTCCTCATCTGGATCATCTCCATCCTGGCGCTGCTGGGGAACGCAGCAGTGCTTCTGGTCTTGTTAGGTGTGTAGCGGGAACAAGCGTGGCGCCTGGTGGTGATGACGAGGTTCATGGTTTGATCCCCGGCTCCTCCTCTCTACACACTCAAACCTCAAGTTGCTTCTCCGTGTGCTTTACAGCAGCTCAGTGTTCCTTAGGACGGGTTTAATGCAGAGGTCAAAGGTCATGTGTTTATGACGCTTGAAATAATGTTTTACAAACTCACTTCCTGCTTTCTTTCTTTCTTTCTTTCTTTCTTTCTCTTTCTTTTTCTTTTGTTTGTTTGTTTCTTTCTTTCTCGTTTCTTTCTCTCTTTCTTTCTTTCTCTTTCTTTCTTTCTTTCTTTCTTTCTCTTTCTTTTTCTTTTGTTTGTTTGTTTCTTTCTTTCTCTCTTTCTTTTTCGTTTCTTTCTCTCTTTCTTTCTTTCTCTCTTTCTTTTTTCTTTCTTTCTTTTTTCTTTGTTTCTTTCTTTGTTTCTTTCTCTCTTTCTTTTTTGTTTGTTTCCTTCTTTCTCTCTTTCTTTCTTTCTTTCTTTCTCTCTTTCTTTCTTTCTTTCTCTCTTTCTTTCTTTCTTTCTTTCTTTCTCTCTTTCTTTCTTTCTTTCTTTCTCTCTTTCTTTCTTTCCCTCTTTCTTTCTTTCTTTCTTTCTTTTCTCATCCTGTCTATCCCATCCTTCCCTCTCTTTTTCCTTATTTCCCTCTTTCCTGTGTTTTGTCTTTTTTTCCACATACCGGCTAAACTAATCTTCCTTCTCAATAGAACATCAACCTGAGGACATTTTACTGTAAATACTTGTTTACTAAAAACCTTTCTGGCACCAAGATGTTTGTCTTGTTTCTTCCCACGTTTCATTGCCAGGCAGCCGCTCCAAACTGACTGTTCCTCGTTTCCTCATGTGCCACTTGGCCTTTTCTGACCTCTGCATGGGCATCTACCTGGTAGTCATAGCAACCGTGGACACGCTCACTCGTGGCCATTACTACAACGACGCCATATACTGGCAGGATAGCCTGGGCTGCAGAGCTGCGGGGTTCTTCACGGTGTGTATGCATGTGTAGAGACCCTTCACATACACACGATAGCTCCACATAAATAACAGCAGCATTTGTTTCAACTACAGGTGTTTGCCAGCGAGCTGTCCGTGTTCACACTAACAGCGATCACAGTGGAGCGCTGGCACACCATCACGCACGCTCTGAGACTCGACCGCAAACTGTGCCTGAGACACGCGTGCATCGTCATGACAGCGGGCTGGATCTTCTCCTCCCTCGCTGCCCTGCTGCCTACGGTCGGGGTCAGCAGCTACAGCAAGGTGAGGGCTTTAAATAGACTCTCTCATTCAACACCTTGTGACAACAACTCACTCCAACCTGACCGTCACAAAGGTAATGTCACGTCATGGCATTAATATAGGATGGTTATTCTTGTTATTAATCCACCAATTATTTTCTCAGTTAATCATTTAGTAAAAGTGGAAAAAATGTACATAACACATTTTTAGAGCCCAAAACGTAAGGATATTCAATTTACTATCAAGTAAGTCAAGGAAAAGCAACAAATTATCACGTTTGAGAACATTTTTGCTAAAAAAATTACTTAAGTTGCAAAGAAATTCTGGCAATCAAGTAACCAATTATTGGACTTCACTATCATTTCACACAGAATTCTGTCAGGAGCAGCTAATGATGCCAAATTTAAATCTATTGTTTTACATAAAGTTACTTTGCTGTACAAATACAATTTTTTAAAATATTAAAAAATATGTGATTATTTTGTTTCCGTTTGGAAAAGCATCTTGTACTGGACAATAGATGTGTAGCTTGTATAATAGCGTCACCTGCTGTTTTCTGTATATTACATGAATTTGCTGGCCTTGGGTTGGTGGCTTTTCTTCATTCACATGAATATGAAGCTATTTACAGATAAAGTTGGTCCTCAAACCCTTTGAGTCTTTTAGCTGGGATTTAACCAAAAGCCTTTTTTTTTTTATTTATGTTTCTGTGTAATTGTTTGTGTTGAAGGTGAGTATCTGTCTGCCGATGGACGTGGAGTCTCTGCAGGCTCAGGTCTATGTGATGTCTCTCCTCCTCCTCAACATCCTGGCCTTCTTCTGTGTGTGCGGCTGTTACCTCAGCATCTACCTGACCGTCCGCAACCCCTCGTCTGTGCCGGCCCACGCCGACACCCGTGTGGCCAAACGCATGGCCATCCTCATCTTCACTGACTTTATCTGCATGGCGCCCATCTCTTTATTCGCGGTCTCAGCTGCCCTCAAGCTCCCCCTCATCAGTCTCTCAGACGCCAAACTCCTGCTGGTCCTCTTCTACCCCATCAACTCGTGCTCCAACCCTTTCCTGTACGCCTTCTTCACCCGCACCTTCAGGCGGGATTTCTTTCTCCTCATGGCTCGCTTCGGCCTGTTTAAAACCCGGGCGCAGATTTACCGGGCGGAGAGTTCGTCGTGTCAGCAGCCGGCGTGGACCTCTCCGAAGAGCAGCCATGTCATGCTGTACTCCTTGGCCAATACATTAAGTCATGATGGGAAACCAGATTGCTGATTGTCATTCAAGAAACCACAGATAAAGACTTTTTGCTGGATTGCTAACAGGAGGGGAATATCTCTCTCCCGACGTGTTATTTCCTCAAGCAAATGTAGAAAAATCCTCTTAGGTCTGATGAATGACAGAATAGAATGAATCCTTAAAGTTACAAGTAACAGCTTAAGAGACGCACTTTTTTTCATGTTCAAGTTGTGGAGAGACGGACAAATTCTCAATATAATGCCACGACTTGGTTTTCACATATCTGATATGTTGTGAGGATCTTTGGCCAGCACATCAGCCACTGAATGGTTGGGCCTGACCTCTGACCTGTGTCCTTCTTTAATGGTGTGATGGATAAACTCTATTGTATGTGCAGCGTGTACAGAACTAGAGCTGCAGAACAACTGCAGATACTACAGATAGCTGTCCTAGATATATTGCTTGCATTTGTTTTAACTTGATTGCAATTAGAATATATTTAAAAGCAGAAAAAGTGAGTAAAATAACTTTACTTGTGTAACGAATGCCATCCATCCGTTGTCTCAAGATAATGAACTGAAGTACTTTTAACAGTCAAACAAAGGTTTGACCCTTTGGGATGGATGTGACACTCGCATATGCACATCAAGAAATCAACATTAATTTAGCCTTCAGCGTTATGATTGAATGATATTCATTAAGAAACACACCGCAGGGACCTCCTGATTAATAATCTCCTCATACACTCTGTCTGCTGTAACTCTCATGCCTCCACTCCTACCCTTCAGTTTGTCTCAAAATGAAGGACGTGTAATCATCTTTGTAATGTAATTATGTTTAGCGTTTGTGAACTGTGCAGTGTTATTGAGTGCCACTTATACTATATATATATTTATATATATATATATATATATATATATATATTATAATTTTAATTTTTTGTGCGTGTTGTGCAAAATATATCTTTATATCTATCTGTGATGGGTTTTCAATGATATTTATACATTTGTTTATTATATCTTCTGATTCTGCAGTTACAAAAGTAAACCACACACACACACACACACACTCTCACACACACACTCCAAGTTGAGCCGTCTTTATCTAGAAATGCATGTCCTTCAGAGCATCCAAAGCTTTCAAGGACAAAGTGACCCTACCAACCTCTGCTCTGTGTGCCAGGGTGGGTGTTGGATTGTGGGAGGGGAGACATCACAGCTGCTCTCTCTGATTATTACAGACAGATGGATAGCCAGCTAGATAAAGCACACACACACACACACACACACACACAGAAGCAAGCAACCCAGGGTTTCAAGGCTGCAGCTGCGAGAAGGAATCCGAGTCCATCTCATTGATATGGATACGCTGTCTCCGACAGGGCAACATTGAACGTGTGGGTGCATTTATACCCTTTAACCACCAGGTGATGCTACCAATGCAGGATATATTGTGCTCCTGGCTCTGTTGTGGTCCATTCAGCTGTGAACAATGACATATTAAAAGTCACCCCCTCCACAGGGCGCTACAAACAACCGATGGTGATGGTGACAGCAAAGCACACATTTACAGCAGTTCAGCATGAGGTCATATTAAAGTAGGAACAAAAACACACCAGTGTGGCAGTTTAAACAGAACTATAAAATGTACTATACTTCATGCCTCAATAAAATACAAAGCATTGTCACAAACCATCACTATTATGTCAAGTAAAAGTTGCATGCAAGATTACAATACAGTAACTGAATGAGGTTATTTATCAGCTTTGCAGCTCAGTTTTCAGACAATATATCATACATAGTGTATAGACATTCAGCTGCAGAGAAGTTGTGCTGCTGGAACTACGTTTTGGGCTTAATTTATTGCATGTCACACATCAGCTCACCCTAATTTTCCTGTCTAACTCTCCACTCAAAAACTATCTAACAAAAAAAAACACATAAAAAAAGTAAACCATCCAACCAGCAGAATGTTGCCATCAACAGACTGTATGAGATTTATCTGATGAATGACCTCGATTTTTCCCCCCAATAAAACGAATTAATCACTGTTTTTGTTGGATGTTTAAAGGTGTGGTAAGAACTCCTACATAAGGATGTAAAACCTTGTTAAAATGCAACAAAACAGTCCCAGTAATGCTGTGCGAGCATAGCCTAATCGTTTGCAGCCAAACAATGCCATCTGCTGGTCCAATTACGTGAAATGATAAATTTAACCAAACGAGTTACTCCGCCCATATCTATGATTTGTGACCCCCCCCCCCTTCTGATTTGCATTAATCTGAGCTCACATTGATTCAAATTGCTACTGAAACAAATAAAGTTTTCAGTGATTTGCAATTGCTTTATACACTGATATCTAAATTGGAATGATAAGTTGATTTATTAAATTTACTTCAAAAGACTCAAACTAAACATAATAATGACAAGGTCATTCATTTCCCAGTTAATTAGCCTGTTGGTGTCATAAAATAAGTTTGTAAGTGTAATTTTTACTCTGCTTATCTCCACCTCCACAATTCGTGGATCTTGCTTTAACATTCGCATTTTTATTTTAAGATTATAAAGTGTGAAAATCGAAATGTATAAACATATAAATGTCTTGCAGACTCTTCATTCCATTTACTCGGTGTTTGTCATACACTCACATCTTCACTGATCTATGGCAAATAATAAATCAATAGTCAATTGGTCAAATTCAAGTGCTCTTTGTTTATAATTGAGGTTGATTGTTGAAATGCTTAGTTTAAAGACTATCCCTTGCCAGTGTAGATCACTGTTATACAATAAAATAGCTTTAGCCTTTATAAATCTGTGACATTGGGAACTAAAGCTACATGTACATTATTTTTAGCATTATTATTGCCGGTGCATTGATCAAATCGCCGCTTGACCGATCCCGAACCCCAACAGAAAGGTCTGTCAAGTCGTCTGATACGAAGCTCCCGATTGGCTGCTTCAGGAAGCTAGTATGAAACGCCGAATGTGATTGGTCGAGCGGACACTCTGGGCTTTTTTTTCTCGCGATTGTTTCCCGTGTGGGTTAATGGCTCCTCCTGCTACAGACTGAGACGAAGCTGGCACTGAGCAGCGATAGGGGGGAGCTGTAACACCACGGAGGAGGAAAAAAAAAAGGCGATTACACCCCAAATACCAGCGGGTTTTGATCGCATTTGTTTGGGTGTATCTGGGAAAAAGGCGTTGCGGGTGGTTGTTTGGGTCGAGGGCTAAATTTAGAAGCGGGTGGTCGAGGATAGCAGTCTATTTTTCAACAACCAACTCCCCAGATGAACTCCGTCAGAGCCACCAACAGGAGACCCAGGCGAGTGTCGAGGCCGCGCCCGGTGCAGCCCGAACGGAACAACGGGGATAGAGGTACGCTAGGCCACGGCTAGCTAATGGTTTAAAGACGACGCCGTGTCAGGCGATAACAGTCTTCACGTAGCCCTCGTTTCATACCACAGGTCTGTTCTCCACCCCCAAAGACGTCGGGTTCCGCAGGAAAACCCGAGGCTTCTTGCTCTGTGGCTTAGGCCAGGCCGCGCTTTGTTTGGCTTGAGTGATTGGGGCTAGCTAACACCGCTAGCTAGCTTACCAGGTTATGTGGAGGTTGGGGGTTGTCTTCGCTTAACGTAATGCGTATGCAGCTAAACGGCAAACATTAATAGCGGATATCCAGGTAACCTCAGCTGGAGGCAAGGGGATCGACTTCACACCCTCCGACCACAATCTGCGTGTCTTCTCGGCCGTCGCATTCCCAGCTGTCACTAACGATTCTGAGGGTGTAAATCTGCGGCGTCTTTGGACTGCCATTTTTGGGGTGTAAACGTTAACAAAAACATTAGCAGCGAATGGAGGCGGGGGGGGGGGAACGCTAGCTTGCTGCCCCCACACTAGATCAGCTGTGGTAGATAAAACGGTGCGGTTTTGGATGAACTCACTTGAGTCAATTTTCTATGCTTGCGGCTGTAATTTAAAGCTAGCGTAGCCAGCGTATTGAACCCACGTCCCCTTCCTTGTTCTCGGAGCCTGCTAGCCGTAGCTCGATTTGTTTACACCGCGGATTTGCCAGCTACGCAGTTCAGTTTTTAGCCATTAGCCGCACGTCTGATCGACTTCTTCTGCGGCCCTTCATTTTGACAGCACCACAAGAGATGGAGTCTGGATCTGCACATATAGGGGAACAGACAAACGCACACTGCCTGATATTAGTAGTGTATGACTAGACATGAGAGACTGGTGGTGTGGCTGCAGGGGGTGCATCTGCCATTATCAATCACTAACCTTTGTCTGCCTTACCAGCTCTTGCCCTGTCTGTTAGCCTGCATAGTGTGCATACGGTGTGTGAGCTGAACGCACTCCATTGTGTCAGTAATGTAAGGGGAATACGAGTGTCAGTGCTTAAAGTGTTTCCTGCAATTACTGGATACATTTTAGTTGTCAATTGGAGCAAAAGAGAGATGATTAGGCTTCCCAGAGAAATACCCAGTGTTTTTTGTTTAATTGCATGGCCTTGCCCTCTTCTGCAGCTTTGTGCATTGAAGTGCCTCTTGAGAAAGTAGTGTGTGTGTGTGTGTATATAGGAAATCTGTTTTCCTTTTTGTCCAGATGAGGAGGCTCCTGCAGCAGCTGCAGCAGAGATGGCTATTGAGGAGTCCGGTCCAGGCGCTCAAAACAGTCCCTACCAGCTTCGACGCAAGACCTTGCTTCCCAAGAGAACCGCTGCTGCCTCCGCCACCGCCTCTGCCTGCCCCAGCAAGGGCCCAATGGAGGTTAGACGGAAACATTGAAGTGCATTTTTTTGTGTGTGTGCATTGACCGCAGTGTGCATGTCTACAGTGTGTGAATGAGAGAGATTTGCTGATGGTGTGCTCCTTTTTGAAGGAACAATTTGTGACAGAGCAGTACATTCCCGTTGATTACTTAGTGCTTGAATCTTGGCATGAAGTTGATATCCTACTTCCCCTCTTTTACAGGGAGCTTCTACTTCATCAACAGAGGCCTTTGGCCATCGAGCTAAGCGGGCACGAGTGTCCGGTAAGAGCCACGACCTGCCAGGTGTGTGTTAAATCTCTGCAGCTGGGGCAAGGAGTGTTAGCTTTTGTTCTCTCCTTTTTTTTAAAAAAAAGAAAATCTTTATTGATTTTTCTGTGTTCTGGTAAATGTTGTTACTTTGAAAACCATTAAACAGCACAGCGTCATAGTTTAATGTGATTGGATTGAACATCTTCTAAAGCTTACGTTGCGAGTGCGTATGTGTATATTTGTGTGTCTTCAGCAGCCCCAGCAGAGCAATATCTGCAACAGAAGCTTCCAGATGAGGTTGTTTTGAAGATATTCTCCTATTTACTGGAACAGGACCTCTGTCAGGCAGCTTGTGTCTGCAAGAGATTCAGCCAGCTAGCCAACGACCCCATTCTATGGTCAGTGCTACTGAAGAGATGGAAGCTTTTCTTTTCACGAAAAGGCAGACTATACAAATTTGTTTAATGTGGTATTTAATATTCTAGGAAACGTCTATACATGGAGGTGTTTGAGTACACACGTCCCATGATGCATCCTGAGCCAGGCAGGTTCTACCAAGTCAGCCCAGAGGAGCATGAACACCCAAACCCCTGGAAAGAGAGCTTCCAACAGCTGGTAAGTCAGCCCTCGTCGAAGCATCCCCATCCTTGCTCAGACATGACCCATTCATATATTTTATTAGAAGTAGTAGCAGTCTTTTGTATTTTTAGTAAATTAGTATTTAATTTAATTTGGCCCATCATGGTTTCATGTCTACATACCCCGCATATAACCAATACTTGCAGCATCGACACACACGTATACTCCGACCAACTGTCTGGAATTTAAGAAAGAACCTTGCCATTTAATGCAACATTTTTAGAAAATATAGGCCTAATGTAATTGGTAGACAATGAAATGTGCAGGATGAATGAATGCAGTTTAAGCCCAGGCGAAAACGGCACCATCAACTTTTTTCTGTGCACCTTGTGTAACTTTTATGTACCATTTAATAGTGATATTCTACATTTAGGCTATTTGCATAAAGCCAGGCGGAGGGGAGATGGACAGAACACATCATTTTGTTTCAGCCTTGTTTGCGTTTCATTGTTTGAAATATAACTTGCGGCCCTCATTCTATTTATATGCATTATATAACATCAACGACTATTTGTTGTTTTCTCAGAGTTTTTTAGGGGGGTTCCTTTGTGTCTTTTGACTGTGGGAACAGTCGGTCCAAGATTTATTACCAGTAGCTGTCAAAACTCTTTCTTCTGCTTCTTTAATCAGAAAATAAGAAAACGCATCTCCTAATGTTTGAATTCCGGCCATTCACAGAAAGATCAGTCTAACTAGTTCATGTGATCACGATCTTGTTCTATGGCAATGTCAACAATTGTGTGTATCTCATTATCAAATTATGTAAAACCAGGCTTAACATTGATGTCATCAGGCTAATGGGAGGCAAACACATTTGCTTTATTATTTAGGAAAATTAAGCTTTTGTCACAGGCACGCAAATGGTAATTTTGAGTTCTACCTCTTCTTTTGTATTCATTATAATAACTGAAATATAACACATTGGTACTTTCTTTTGTGGTTGGTAGGTGTTGCAGGATGGTTAACAGGCCAAGAAACAGGAAAAAACATATTTCTACTCAGCAAAATTAAATATTTTTTGAGATTCTACCTTTTTTTTTTTTTTTACCTTCAATTTGTTTTCTGTTCAAAAACCTTCTTGCATCTAAACAAACAATACTCTTGAGAACCATGTTAATATTTAGTCTAATCACCGGAAACTTGACTTTGGTTCTTTCTATGTTGCAGTATAAAGGTGCTCATGTAAAACCAGGCTTTGCTGAGCATTTCTACAGTAACCCCGGCAGATATAAAGGCAGAGAGAATATGCTGGTAAGTCAAAAGCTAAAAGAGAAATCCTTCAGGATTTATGTAATTCACCATAGCACTGACATATATGTAAAGCACAGCTAATGTAAACACCTACTTGCTTCTCCAAACTGCCCTGCGATGAATTGTAGGTGTGTATATTCTGCCTTAAAGTGTTTGTACCTTTCTCCTGCAGTATTATGACACCATTGAGGATGCTCTGGGTGGAGTACAAGAGGCTCACTTTGATGGTCTAATCTTTGTCCACTCTGGCATCTATACAGATGAGTGGATTTATATAGAGTCCCCCATCACCATGATCGGTGCAGGTAAGCACGTTTCATTCAACGGAAAGTACTTAAGAATGTACCTTGATGCTTGAGCTGCATGCAATCAATATGTAGCATAAGACGTGATACGCTCTCAGCAGAGTTTATGTCCATACGTATGACGGTGTAAATGAGCGTTCTCTGCTTTGTCCTCAGCTCCCGGTAAAGTAGCAGACAAGGTGGTGATAGAGAATACTAGAGACTCAACGTTCGTCTTCATGGAGGGATCAGAGGACGCCTATGTGGGATACATGACCATCAAGGTACACGTAGATCTCACCTTTCTCTTGATTTTTTACTTCTTCTCAAACAATCCTCAAGAATATCTTTATAATAAAGCCCAGTTTCATAGTATGATCACACGGCTCCACTATTGAGCTATGTGGTCACATTGGGGAAAGTCCATCATAGTTTCAAATTTGTTGTTTATTCAAAGTTTAAGAAAAAAAATACTATTATTTGCAAAATAGAGTCATCTGGGTTTCTGTAAGTAAGAACCACAAATGACACAAACAACAAGCATGCGCCTTGTAACGATGCTCATGTGCTCCTAACAAAACCAGATTGTGTGGTCGACTATAAAATTTGTCTCTGCAGTTTTGGAGATTGGAAAAGGACACGTTGACCAACCTATAAAAGATGTTTTGCTGTGTAATTGCCTGATATTGGTACCACTCTCATGCTGCCTCATCCTGATGTTTTCTGTTTTGGGTTTGTTCTCTGATCAATTGTTCGATTTTTTTTTTTTTTTTCAAACTTCATATTAATGCCATACAATGGCAATTACACAGTATAAATGATAAGCTTTGGATTTGCGTTTGATATGCGGATTATATGTGAAAGGTGCTTTCGCATCTGTTTTTGTGTAGTATTGTATATAGACATAACCCATCTTTGCAATTTGTGAACTGACGCACATTTATTGGAGAATCTGGATGTAAACGTTTGCCGTCTCTATGTGACATGGTATTGATTATTCTATGGAAGTCATGGTGCAAGCTGTCTATAACCTGGTTATATCCTGTTATAAGCTACACGTATTAGTGGCACTAATGCCTCCAGTAGGGAGAGTCCGAGCGTGGGTATGGTGGGTGGACAGAAGCTTGATGTGTTTGTAGTAAGCGCTGCCTCTGTCTGACCTCTGCTGCTCTTCTCGCTGCAGTTTAATCCTGATGATAAGTCAGCGCAGCACCATAACGCCCACCACTGTCTGGAGATTACGGTCAACTGCAGCCCCAACATCGACCACTGCATCATCCGCTCCACATGCACAGGTAACGTACACTGAACCACTTGACATGAACGCCTCTACAGCCCTGAAAATAGATAACAGATGTAACGCCGGCATTCACTGCATGGGTCTGGTATTATATTACATAGTGTTGTACATGTGTTTGTGTTTACTCTTGTATTATAACAATTTAGCGGCCATTGTTTTCTATACAGTGTCACTAATTATGATCAGTTTTTTCACTAAATCCCAGGATCTGACATTTGGGTCGTGGGCTGAACCCCCCCTCCCAAAAAAAAAACCCTGGAGCAGCAGTTGTTTTCTATTATAAAGATACTTCATACTCAGAAAATGTTGGGTTATTGGTTCAATCAGTTTGTGTTTGGTATACTTTATGAACAATCATGTCTATACGGCAGTCATAAAGATCAGTCAATCAGCAGACAATCCATCAATTAATTATGATAATGATTTAAAGGTACAGGATGTAGTATTTCAGGCTGATATATTCAGAACTATGTTTTATTATAATTTAATATCGCCTAAAACTAAGAATCATCATGTTTTTGTTAGCTTAGAATGAGCCCAAGAAGTCTTTATTGCTGAATGCGCTGTTGCACCGCCATACCAAATACTCTCAAGCTCTAGGGAGGGCCTTTGGCACTTTTATGTTACCTGAAGGCCACTGTCGTTCTCCAACACGCTTGTGAAACTGTGGTAACGTAAGCCACGGAGTGCAAAACTGTGCCAGCCGCCGTCAAACTTCTGTTACTCCTAAAGTAGTGTTTTTATGGTAAGAATGACCTCTGAGCGAGGCGACCTGCAGCTCACGTTACATTAGTGAGCAGAAAGGTATTCAGTTGGATGCGATCTGCAACCGCACCCCTAGATGCCACCAAATCCTACACACTGTCCCTTTTTATAAGAAATACCAAGCATTCGCTGGTTGTTTGGTCTGTTCGTGTCACTGTAGATTTAAAGATACATCAAGAATGATTTGTCGGTTGCAGTTTGCAAACACGACATTAAACACACAACAGCGGGGGAATGCCAACCAGATTGGTTGTTTTGGAACGAGGCCGTCTGCCTGGTGTTTTGTTTTCCCTCGTTGTATTTGCTGATTTTCTTTTTTTTGTTGCTGCTGCTGCTGCTGTTCTGCCATTTTCATGGATGCAGGCTGACAATCTGCCTCCTGGTTGCTACGTTTTTAGAAAGAAACGCCTCAAATACAGCAAAACGGAAGGAGAAAATCCAGGAAGAGTAGATTCAGTGTCCAACTATAAATGGGGTGGTGTTTTTTGTGTTTTTGACTGTTAGTGACCATTTCTTGCAGCCCTGTAGTGTGACTCTTTCCCTCCTCTGTGTTTAGTGGGTTCGGCCGTGTGTGTGAGCGGCCAGGGAGCGTGTCCAACCATCAAACACTGTAACATCAGTGACTGTGAGAACGTAGGACTCTACATTACAGATCACGCACAGGTAAATCCTCTCGGTAGTAACATGAATGGATTGCGAGAAATCATGACACGGGCTTCTGATTCTACCGTCTCGTCTGTTCCAGGGCATTTATGAAGACAATGAAATCAGCAACAATGCGCTCGCAGGAATTTGGGTTAAAAACCACGGTAATCCCATCATTAGACGTAACCACATCCACCACGGACGAGATGTTGGAGTGTTCACCTTCGATCACGGCATGGTAAATAAACAAACTGTGTCATGCATTTTACTCTCGGCACCATGACAGCCCATCTAATTTCTCTCCTTTTCTTCTTTCAGGGTTACTTTGAGAACTGCAACATCCATAGAAACCGCATAGCAGGCTTTGAAGTGAAGGCCTACGCCAACCCCACAGTGGTGCGCTGTGAGATCCATCACGGCCAAACAGGAGGCATCTACGTCCACGAGAAGGGCCGGGGACAGTTTATAGAGAACAAAATCTATGCCAATAACTTCGCTGGTGTGTGGATCACGTCCAACAGCGACCCGACAATACGGTGAGGGCCATTTGGACAATGCTTGTGTACAAAATTAGATTTCAATGGAGACGGCAAAATGCCCAAAGGTCAACATGGTGGATATTAATGCAGAATTTTATGTCTCTGTCTCATTTGCATGTTTATTCCAAGATTGTGACAGTTTCCTTCCTAATATCTAGGGGAAATGCTATATTCAACGGTAACCAAGGAGGGGTGTACATATTTGGAGATGGACGGGGTTTGATAGAGAGTAACGACATCTATGGTAACGCCTTGGCGGGAATCCAGATCCGAACCAACAGCTGCCCCATTGTACGGCACAACAAGATCCACGATGGACAGCATGGGGGCATCTATGTGGTAAATACACTCTTCTGTTTGGTCGAAAATGTTAAGTTTTTTCCAACAAGTACAGATGCTGTTTCTAGTTTCAGCAAAAGCTTTAAAACTCCCCCTGCTCGGAGTATTTGATTGCTCACCCTGCTTTGTGTTTCAGCATGAGAAAGGCCAGGGGGTGATCGAGGAGAATGAGGTTTACAGCAACACACTGGCTGGAGTCTGGGTGACAACAGGCAGCACTCCTGTCCTCCGCAAGAACCGCATCCACAGTGGAAAGCAGGTAAAAGTGACATGGTCAAACATCGCCCATATAAAGCCATGAGACATCTGATTTACAGCTGATGAAATCTCTTGATTTTTGTCATATACGTGTCTGAAGTAGCTGCAATGAAGTGTTAAATGGCATCAATGAGCTGCTGTCACCTGACCTTTTGATACGAGTGACAGAAATACTGAACATTTTGTGAGATCCAAACAATTTCTCTGAATTACCTCCTTGTAAAACATTGTAAACATAACGTCCTACGACGAGCAGAAACTTCTTCAATTGAGATCTCCAATTGTCTCTAGTTTAACTTTAATTTAATTCCAGTGTAAGGGGGAAAAAAACAATGGCGCTTTTATATCTTTTAACAAAGCGCTGTAATCTTTTCTTGTGTTCAGTCAATGTTGTGATCATGTCTTTTTATTTTTCTTAGGTTGGTGTGTATTTCTACGACAATGGGCATGGTGTATTGGAAGATAATGACATCTACAATCACATGTACTCTGGTGTACAAATAAGGTAACAATTACCCCCTTTAAGCAGTGTATCTATTTTTCTTTTCAAAGTTGATTCTACGTAAAAGATTTCGCATTATATTTCCGGTTGTGAATGATTTTGAATGTTGAATTGCTGTTGAATCTTGACAGGACGGGGAGCAACCCAAAGATCAGGCGTAACAAGATATGGGGAGGCCAGAACGGAGGGATTTTAGTCTACAACTCAGGTGTGTATTTCTCCCTCTGCCGCTCCTTTTGTCTCTTTATGTATACTTGAGTGTTTAATCTCCTGTTGAATACAACAGGTCTGGGCTTCATCGAGGACAATGAGATTTTCGACAACGCCATGGCCGGGGTGTGGATCAAGACGGACAGCAACCCCACACTGAGACGAAATAAGATTCACGATGGCAGAGATGGAGGCATCTGCATTTTTAATGGAGGCAGAGGTACGAAACACACGCTGTAGTCAGATAGTTGTCTGAAACGGGACAATCAATCCACAATTTAACTCTTTCACATTTTGCCTCAGGTCTGCTGGAAGAGAACGACATCTTCAGGAACGCTCAGGCCGGTGTGTTGATCAGCACCAACAGCCACCCGATACTCCGCAAGAACCGCATATTTGACGGCTTCGCTGCGGGTGAGATTTAAAAAAAAAAAAACAGTTTTCTTTTGTTAAAAATTAACTGCACAGGAGCACAAATAATTTCTCCTTTTGGTGCTGATTTTTTTTCTGCAGGTATTGAAATCACTAACCATGCCACAGCCACGCTGGAGGGCAACCAGATCTTCAACAATCGCTTCGGAGGACTATTTCTGGCCTCGGGAGTCAACGTCACCATGAAAGGTAACCAAGTGCTTTGTGGGCACTAAGTCCTTGCCCAGTCTGGTAAAAAGCTGGTTGTACCTGCTTTTAATCACACTTTCTGTCCCTCCTCTGTCAGATAATAAGATTCTGAATAATCAGGATGCCATTGAGAAGGCAGTGAGCAGAGGGCAGTGCCTCTACAAGATCTCCAGCTACACCAGTTACCCCATGCACGATTTCTACAGGTAAACCACGTCATTGCCAGCTTCCACTTTCCTGACTTTTCTTGTCTTCTGTGACACTTGAACTCCATTTTTATTTTTTGGTTGGACAAAATGCAAAGTTTGAAGACAAAGAAAGCAACCCTACATTTAAGAAAAGATGATTGTCAAATAAGTAATTGTCAGCGTACAAAAGAAAACCTTTCCCTCTCTCATTGTGTTATGTACATTAATTTGTTTTGCCTTTTATCTCTCCAGATGTCACACCTGTAATACAACAGATAGGAACGCCATCTGCGTAAACTGCATCAAAAAATGCCACCAAGGGCATGATGTGGAGTTTATACGGCACGATCGGTAAGACAGTTTTAGATCCTTCCTATTTTTAGATTGGGGAAAATAATCTGGCAATTCATGTTTGTGTTAATGTTTAATATTAAAACAACAAACATATTTTCCAATTCCACTCTCTCCATTATTTGAATGGACTTTCTATCTGTTCCCTTTTAGGTTTTTCTGTGACTGCGGAGCGGGAACGTTGTCCAACCCGTGCACGCTGGCCGGCGAGCCCACACACGACACAGACACTCTGTATGACTCGGCGCCGCCCATCGAGTCCAACACGCTGCAACATAACTGAAGACATCTGGTCCAATTACACTCTCTCACATAAGCATATAAACTCATTACATTGCACACAGCCATACACACACACACACACACATTAACACACACACACACAAACAAACACACGCATCCACTTGCAGCCATAAGGACCCAGAGAGACTCTGTGATTGCGGCGCTCTCAAATGGGATCAAGGTGAAAGAGGCTGCAGAGGAAGCAGCTTCCTGCCGCTGCAGTCAGACACGCTGCAGTGCAGGCAGACTCCACCAGAGGGAGCAGTCGAGCTGAGGGTAGACTGAAAGAACAGCCACAAGAGATTCCTCACTTGAGTATTTCTTATTGCAGTCTGTAGGCAGAGAAGATGAGATGAGAAGGGCTATGCAGAGGGGCTGTCAATGGCGCCCTGCGCCACTTTGGCAGCACGGGAAGGCCCCCCCCAACCCCACCCGGTGTTAATCCTCGGCTCCCGGCCCACTTCTTCCTCCTCACAAGAACTGCTGTCAAAGAGACTTCCTGCTTCCTCGCAGCTGCCATCCCCATTGGCTGCCCAGGCAGTTGTAACTAGGCAACAGATGGGCAGGTGTTGCTCTGTTGTGTGTGGATAAAGAGCAAGATTGTGTGTGTGATGGAGCACTTGGGCTTTTTTTTTTTTTTTTTTTTTTAAATATGTTCTGATCAGTGGATTTTATTTCGATGCTTTCTCTTGTAGTTTTGTATTTTCAAGCAAAAAGTTGACTGTATTTGAATGTCTTATTTTATTATATATTATTATAATTATTTTTCTTTGGTTAGCATCCCTCCTCCCATCCCGACTCCAAAGCAAAGTGCAGACACTCAAACGTCCCAGTTGTGAAGTTCTTTCTGTGAAAGAGAATTTAAACACTAAAAACCCTCTCCAGTATATTAGCTTAAATGGCAGGTGGAGGGGCTCCACACTTGTATAAAGGTGTGTATGTGAGTGTGTAAATGTGTGTTGTGTGTATGTGTGTAAATGTGTTGTGTACAGTGAAAGTTGTGGGTGTGTGTGTGTCTATAAGTTGATGCAGTCAGTGTTTTGTAGAGAGGGTTTCAATAGGAGGTGTCAGAGCTCCTTTGAACTGGAACTTGAGAGTCAATCTGCAGTCGTCCCCACCCGTCCTGCCCCCCCTCCCCTCCCCCCGTGTATCGTGGTGACTGTGGCTCCTCATGCAGCCTGAATCGTATGCATGTACCATAACATCTAGACTTAATATATTGTGAAGTATTCAATAACCATTATGTAGATGCTAGTTGGAATTCAAAAAGGGGTATACTTTCTTAGAAAGACAAAAAGAAAACAGGAAACTGGCCATTTCTAAGAAAATAAAACTTTATTAGATCACAAGTGTCTTGTTTTTAAATTCACTTTCTGCAGAATTAACGACTGGTCTGGTTTTATAAAGCAAAATGCCCGTTTAGTTACACATGAACTGTTTATCAACATCCATCATGTTCGAAGGGCATTCTTTGAACTTTGTTTAAAAGAAATGTTATGTTGGGGGGAAAAAATGACAACTCATGACACACCACATGTCATGTGACGACTAATAGTGTCAAAAAAAATGCTAAGAGGCCTTCCAGGAATAATTCTTTATTGAAAAACTACAACTTAAGCGCCTCAGTGATACTTCCCTGCAATACTTGATGCCCCTTGTTGGTCATGATGAAAACAAATTTAACTTGTTTTTGCAGGAACACAGCGTGACAGGATCTCAGTAATATAAGTGTTATTTTTGGCAACGAGCTCCTGCTTCATTCTCTTGAGTTCCATCTTCACCTCTTCCTCACTCATGGTGGCAGCAGCAAGTGACTTCGCCTTCTCCAGGAAGTCCTGGATCAAGCCCTCCCCCACCTAAAAGAGTAGCCGAACAAAAAAAAAAAGCATTATTTTCAGCATCAAAGAGCATTTACTTATTTGTAAATCAATATTTATGATTGAGGACCCAGATTTATAACGTTTTAAAGATTTTATTCCTCATTACATTCATTGACTTTTTCCTCGCCTGTTCTTTCACTTTAAGGGCTGATTAAAAGAGTCGTGTTCACGGAACATAGCTAAGCTAGCTAGCTAGCTAGCGAGCCAAACTAACGGCCGTTTTGTAGCCGCACATACGGGGTATGACGTAGTTCACTGAGCGGTTTCACACAAAACGAAGTGATACAAGGATAAACTTTGGCTTTCTTGACTTAAAAAAATATCTTTTGAATTAACAATGAAAAATTATTTGACGCTCGCCCCCCACGGAGAATACCGGAAGGGGCGTGGCTTAGTCTATTTATAGCACGCGAAGATGCGGCCGCTGGGACGCCATTAATCAGGGTTAGCTAACCTGGTTTAGCATTATACAAACGGTTAGCAGCCCCACTTCACGTACACACAAGAATACAACCGTAAGTATTAAAGGTATATTTCATTGTAAACACTAGTTTGTTTTGTACAACATTGTGTTCAAATGTAAAACTTTTTTTATTTTTCACTGAAAATGTAACATTGCCTCTGACAAATACCTATGCTAGCAGGCTACGGGTGAAGTGAAGCGGGGCCTTTATATCGCATTGGAGATTTATTTTCTCTCAAATTTATAGAATATATTCACCTTGCATGGGACAGAAATAGTTGGGGCCCTTTTTTCACAGCAGCCATTTTAACATGGCAGCGTAAACAGGTGTAATTAATAACATTAATTGTGGCCATGTTTCATTTAAGTGGGTCAAGGCCCTGGTATTGTGCATGCTGGCTCACTGGAAAGGTTGTGACACTAGAACAGATCCATTATTAATTTTGTCAACAACAGGTCCTTACTCTACAATTTCATGTCAAAATGTAGGCTGCGAAAAGGGCCGTTGACCCTAAGAAACAAGCTCATAAATTATGCATTTATAAAAGGCATGGAGAGGAAAATGTTCTTCCCCTGTATTGTCTTCGAACTGGAGACTGGATTTACCAGACTATCTGAACCTGGGGTTTACTGACCCCAGTTTGCCTTGCTAAAGAGTTTTTTTGAAGTATTATCTGACTGTAAATGTCTGGTCTTTTGACACTTCTGCAGAATCTCTCATCTCTCGACTTCGGATAAAAACAATTTCTTATCTCATCTTCAGTCACGCATTTTCCACGGCAGTTTCATGTCAAGCATAACTGTTTTTCTTGACGCGCACTGATGCTGTCAGCATATTGGTGTCATTATGCATGGCCATATTTTCAGCAGGATACTGAAGAAGGGAGCCCTACTTGTTTGTCTGTCCGTCGTCTCTTGGCCTCAGGCCCTTCCTCCTGCTCCGATTTCTCTCCTGCCGCTTCCTGGAACTCTTCCAGCTCCTCTGCCTTCTCCTTCGCCATGGCGACCACCAGTGGCGGGAAGCATGCCAACTCGGCAACATGGATTCCAAAACTCTGATCACACACACCTGAACACACGTTTAAGGGCTGGGTCAGTTCACCTGTTTTTACTACGTACTTTGCGTTTTACATTTATAAAAAAAGAGTCCAGAGAACAACAAAAATGTCTAACTTTATATCACAATAAGGTCATATTAGGCCTACGAAAAGCTCTGAAGTGAACTAAACTGCTTTAAAATGTGTTTTGTGCTGACCTGATTTGACTCTGTAGAGCATAGTGAGTGTGTTGTGGGAGGTCAGGGCCGTGACGTGCAGGTTGTGGACTGTTGGCTGCTGTGCGGCCAGTGCCGTAAGCTCGTGGAAGTGAGTGGCAAACAGACAGAAGCAGCTGATTTTGGAGGCGATGTGTTCGCTGATGGCCCAGGCCAGACCAAAGCCGTCGTATGTGGACGTGCCTCTGCCGAGCTCATCGATAATGATGAGAGAGTTCTCTGTGGCCGCACTGGAGAGAAAACATCGGCAATGAGAAAAGGCTTTTGTATCTTCCCTGCAGCTGTAAATAGTTTGAATGTCCGTTCTTACCGCAGGATGGCAGCCGTCTCCAGCATCTCTGACATAAAGGTGGACACGCCTTTAACCTGGCTGTCTCCCGCTCCCACCCTGGCCAGGATGCTGTCAATCACACTAAGCTCCGCCTTCTCACATGGCACAAAGCAGCCAATCTGAGCCATCAGAGCGATCACACCCACCTGGCGGATAAACGTCGACTTGCCACCCATATTTGGTCCTATAGACAAGGAGAGTAGAGTTATGACAAGTGACAAGTGAGTTTTATCATGTCTTCTCATTCACAGATATCAGCAATTACTTTGTTTATCTCCAGTAAAGAAACTAAACTTGAGAATTAGAAGTGGAACTAAACTTCTGAGCATTCCTCTTTTGTTCCCAGTGCATTTGAAGAACCGTGAAGATTACATGCATTAGAAAATTTACGCATTAAGAGATGACCACAACGATTCAAACACAATTTTCACACTTTAGAAAACAACAGTGATTCTTCTTTGTTTGCATTTACGTGCGACTGTGATTTCTGAATCGATTGAATGAGTGAAAAGGAGTGGAAACTCCAAAATCTCTGTCCAGGGCTAACGCTATTTTCAAGAGATACATTTCCAGCACATTTCCAGTGATGATCTCACTGGTTTGACTCGGGGTAGCGCCCTATGAAATTACCAGATCTAATAATTTACTAGTTATGTTTTCGCCGATATCCGGGGTTTTCCATTTTAATCTTCCTCAATTCTGTGTTTTATGATTTAAAGCTCATTTCCCCATCGGTAATGTCAGTTTGGAAGTCATCATATTACCCGTTATAATATAGAAATCCTTTTCTCCCTGGGCGAAGGTGATGTCGTTGGGTATGAAGGCAGTGTCCGCGTCCGTCTCCATGCATGGGTGTCTGGCCTGCTGCAGGTCCAACCGCCTGCAACCATCCGCCAACAGCCGGGGCCGAACAAACGGCACAGGCGCAGAGACGGACGCCACAGCAAAACTCACCACTGTGTCCAGCTGAGCTATCACGTCGCTCAGCGTCTGGAGGGGATCCACGTAACCTGGTGGTTGGAAAAAGTTCAACACATCAGGAGACTGCAGCATTTGCTGACTCCATGTGACCACAAACTGACCAAACTTTCTTTGAAAGTTAAACGCACTGTACAGTTTGGCAGAAAATGTGAATGGAATCAATTACAAAAGGTCACGTAAGGCAAATTCCATGCAATTAAGAGATAATTCCCTCTTGAATCAGACTCTTAAATTCTTCTTTCTGACAAATCGATGCCATGCAGTCGAGACGCAGCGAGCAGCATCTGAGGACATTCCTCACCTGAGGCAATGTTGATAATCTCTCTGACAATGGCATTCTGGGCCTCCTCATACTCCGCTCTGTTTTTCGTGTACTCCTCATTTAGAGAGCTCAGCTTACTGTAGACATGTGACAGAGCACAAGACAACAGAGCATCAGCTGACAGGAAAGGCATGGCTATCACAGGCGGGCATTAGGTGTGTGAGGCAGCGAGACCGACCCGTTTGTGAAGCGCACTCCGTTCTTCTGAACATCCAGTGTGGTGAACTTCTTGTTGTTCCTAAGACTCTTCTCCTCCTTGCAGGTGACTCTCAGGTAAAAACCCAGCACGGCATTCGAATCCAGCTTCACCGTCTTACCAGCATCCAGGCCTGGAAAAAAAACAAAGTTGCAGAACCTCAAACAACATCCAAGTAAGGCTGACCCAATGAGTTACTCTCAGACAGATGGCACCTTTGTTGTGTGTAGATGCATTATGTGTTCTATGCTGGGAACTGAAACACATGTTAGCATGGACCACAGACTGTTTAGTCACATGAATATTTCTCCTTGAGGCTCCAAAAATTAAATATTTGTATATAAAAGTATAAATATTTGTCATCTCCATTATCTGGTTCCAGCTTGCTGTAGCAGCTACCTAAGATAACCGACATTTTCCCCCGAAGACAAGTCGTGCTCAAACCTCATTAAACATTTGTTTGTTTTGCTACCAGCCATCCTTAATGTATATTACCACCCAGGCTTTACTGTCGAATGATTCTTCTAACCTATAACAAAAACAAGTCTTTAACACATGATGGCTGCATTGTGTAATTAAATTGCTTTGGCAGTTTTGTCTCAAATCTTAAAAACTCAGCAGATGCATGCCAACAGTCAGCGCTTTAAATAAACTTCTTTGAACAGATATTTGTTAGATAAATTAATAGTTTTTGTGTATGTTTATAATCACCTAGATCTCTGGCTGCACTGTTAAGCACTGCCTGCATGCTCTTCTCCAGTGCGTCCATGTTTTCTCTCAGCTCACTCAACACTGGATCAAACGACGCCTTCACCAGGAACTCGTGGTGGTCAATCTGCACACAACATGCAGAGGAAATATATGATGTCAAGGACGTGTAGAATCAATAATAGGCAGACATGATGTAGAGAAAAATATTCTTACATTGTACACGTGTACATAAAATAGTAAAGCAAAGACCTGGTTCATGTCCAGTGTGGTTTCAATCATCTCCTGGTACTTAACGAAGTCGGTTATCAGGTCTCTGAGAGGAGAGAGGAACACTGCCTCCAGCAGAACCTGATAGCTACCTACAACACACACACCAAAATGAAATGTGTAGTATGCAGCAGACATTGAATGAATGTACTGTATGTATGCATGCTACTAATACAAGCTGAAATTATGGTGGTGAATAAGTAATCAACAACATCATTTCAACCATCCCAATGTCGGTTTAAACCGTCAAAATTCTAAATGTTATCCTCTTACTTTCTTAATGTCATTTGCATTTAACACGCATTCTAGTTTCATTCAAATAATTAATGGATTAAACAAAACAATCTTGGTAATACTAGATTTTTTGCATCATAAGATGCTCAGAGCTAGTGTTAGAAAGTTAAACCTGTCATAATTCCCTCTCTAATATCAATAACTGTATTTACTCAAAAACTTAATTTGACATAACAAATTACGTTGTTTGCCAAGTGTGTGGCTTACGAGTTCGAGACATCGGTCCACCAATCAGACGCTTTGAGGCTCCACTCTGCCCACATGGCTCCTGTCGACTGTCATTAGTGTGCTCTTGTTTAAGCATTTAGATTAGACCGTGCTAATGTTTGTACACACCTCGGGACAAACTGCTTGTAGCAACCACAGCTTTGTGTTTACCTGAGTATTTCTCCAGGGCTGTAACAAGGGCGGGAACTTGGCTCACGGCCTGGTAAACACGGTAGCAGTCCTGCAGCGTTGCAGAGTGACGGTGGAACTTCTTGGCCATGCGATGAAGATCAGGAAACCGCCGGAGCAAGTCCTCCTGACAGGTCTGCCTGAGCTCAGAGTCGCAAACGAAACTCTCCACAAGGTCCAACCTACACACACACACACACACACACACACACACACACACACACACACACACACACACACACACACACACACACACACACACACACACACACACACACACACACACACACACACACACACACACACACACACACACACACACACACACACACACACACACACACACACACACACACACTTTGTCTTAGGAGTGTAATTTCCATAGCAGAGTTCATGACCATCTATCAACTAATTGTCATGGTGTTTCACTCGAGACTGAATCTACTATGACTCAAACAAAACATTAGATTCATTACAGCATACGCTATTCATTCAAACAACAATGTAAGAATTAGGGAGCTTAGGAATGTGTTGATACTCATATCTAACTAAATTATAACGAAATATGCCTCATGACACCTTTTAAAACCGCTGTATCTCACCAAATTTGACAACTTATTTTATGAGCTTCTTGACCCAAATATGGGACATTCTGCTCCTCAAACATCAAGTGAATAAGCTTCTTTCCTAGATGTTCTTATATTACCAGACATAAGTCAACAACAAGATGATTTTTCTGTGGTTCGGATACGTTTTACGGCTTCTTATTGCACTCGGACCTCTCCTAATGACTGCAAGCTAGAGTTCAGTTGATCGCTTTGCTACAGCCTTCTCTTGTGGTCGGAGTAAAACCCTCAATTTCCGAAGGAGGCAATTAAAACACACAACTGTGTCTGTCTTGGACGCGGTTTGTGTGGCCATAGACCACCTCAAGCTGTAAGAAGAAAGCCGTGCCGTGCTTGTTAACTCCGGATGGTTCAAGCCGGGGCATGGTGGTTATGGAGTGTGGCTGCAGTCCGGACATCGAGCCGATTTCCTTATTATCCACCAGGATTTACAGGGAATATTACACATGTCACAGTTTAAGTCTCCATTCATTCATTCATTTCATCAAGATTTTGCATCTTAAATTGTAACTTAAGAACACATTATATCATCCACTGGACTTAAGTCACAGAGTCTGAAGTCTCTGGTATTTAAAAGTCATCCACACTCGTGGTGATGAGCTCCAGGATGGCTCTGCAAGCAGCTGATAGATAAAAGAAAGCAGCTGTGGTTCATGTCATCACTTACATGTACATGATTTACCAGCACCATCGTCACCACTGTGTATATTACACCATCCAGGAATGCGAAAGCAACGTGTGACGTCATCCACATGATAACTGCAGGACCAACTGAACCACTTCCTACCAAGTTGTAAAGTCCACAACTAGAGATAACAAGACTCTGGATTTTCTGAATGCAAATGTTTAAGTTGCTCCACCGCACTGCCCCCTCTTGGTAGATGGGACCACAACTTGGACTTGCTCACACCATCATACAAGCCAGCTGTTCGGCAGCAACATGTGACGGTGAGGACAGTCAGGAAATGGTCTCACGAGGTCATGCACAAAGGGTGCGGTGCCCTGGAAGCCAATGACTGGAAATCCCTGTATGAACCACATGATGTCATTGATTGCAGAACAGACTTCTTCGGAGCCCAAACTTATACAAATAGAATAAAAGGAGAGCGAGGAATTCAGAAGGAAACGGGAAGAGCAACTTTGTTGTGCTTTATGTAGGTTCAAACTTGTGCAGGTCATTGTAATCCTTAAAAGCTTTGTTGTACACAACTGGACTTGCTTTAGGTTTTTGAGGCTTCTTCTCTTGGATTAGAAGCGAAATGTCTTCCTAACCTTAGGGCAAATCCAGTTGCCTGCATTAAAGCTTTCAAGGGTTTAATATGCCTGTTATATTGACTTTAATGTGAGACTCTGACTCCTGAAAGTGGTGCGAGTCGATGAAACTACCTTTCTTCTATTTTGGTTTTGTCCATGAGCGGTTGTTTGATCCACTGGTTGACGAGGCGCTGACCCTGCGGCGTACGGCACTTGTTTAACAGGCCGGCCAATGAATGAGCTCCACTGGTGTCATCAGGCGATCCCTGGAGGATACAATTCAAATGACGTCTTTGAAAGTCATTGACAAGCTTACTTCCCATAGCTTATGTAAGACGTGTACTGCTGATGCAAAAACAATACAAAAACATAGCAATAATACATTTTTGTTCACTGTTATAAGAAAGCAAACACCCAAATAATCCATGTCAGTATGTCACCATGTCAGTATCTTAAGCTTCTACCTCAATGTGTTAATTAAAAACTGGTGATGTGGTCCCAGTCACTAACCTGGAAGAGGTTAAGAGCCCTCACGGCAGCGTTGTCCAGCCTCATGTACTGACCCAGGTCCAGTGGGGTCAGACTGAAGGAATTGAAGTTAGACTCGTCGGAAAGCAATTCCAGGAAACGCACCACTGCAGCCAAGCAGGACATGGCCACCTTTGAATGAAACCACACACAGAGAACCATTTAAACAGTATTCTGATGTTGCATATGCAGACGAGGGCATAATCAAGCTTCCAGTTAGGGGTGGGCGATATATCGAGTATACTCGATGTATCGCGGCTTGTTCTACATGAGATGTAGTAAATGACTATATCGCGAACATCGAGTGTATGTTGTTACGTCAGTTTCTAAGCCGCCGCGGCCGAGTGTGACTTGTTTTAGCGCAGCGCTTTCCTCTGTCCCGCTCACAGACAACAGAAAAAAAGTCACACCCACTAGCTCAACTTACGTCACATACACGCGCCCACACACACCGGCCCCGGCTTACGTTAGGGGCTGGGGGCGGGGTTAACGCTCAAGGCAACGGGGGAAAATACGCCGCTGCGGAGTGCGGAGTTTTACTAACGTTACTGTTCCCGGTAAGTTTCAGTTTTAAAATGTTTCACCTCGTTGCAAACCAACGACACATTTCTGTTTAGTTTACCAAGCTAGTGATTACGTTCGTAACAGCAGCAACTAGTGGCTTTGCTTCCTCGGGTAATGTAAGCTGACCGGCTAGCTAGCCGGCTAGCGGGATATTGCTAACAACAACGTTAGCATGCCACTTTCTGACTGCCGTTGGCTCACTAAACGTTACCAACTACCAACGTGACTTAACATCTGTTTGCAGCGCCGTGGACACGTTTGTGATTAAACCGCTGTTCTCTGGTTTGTGTTTGTAGAGCCGTCGGACATCTGCGATATTGAACGGTCCAACCTGCAGATGATTAAACATTAAACACTCCGATCTATTGATCACACACTGTTCTACAATTTAAAAAATGTTGTGATTTTAGTATTTTGTGTATTTTATTGTTATTGTATTATTTGTATTATTGTATTATTATAGAAATAGGCTACAGTATGTAGGCCTACATCATGTGGCATTATTTATTTTCATTTACCAGCTGCTAAAAGCTTATGTGCATTTTGCAATTGCCTTGAATAAAAACTGTTTTGTTAAATTTAACTTCGTTGTGATTTACCCCTTTTGCACACAAGTTTAAAATTGTTCTAATAGAAACCATTAATGAATACAGTATAAATAAGAATGGTTTAATGCAGACATATGTTGCAGGGACTAGCCTACTAGAATCATCATACTGGCGTGACTATGCATCAAAGGGTTAAATTAAGCATTTTTAAGTGCTTTAGAGGAAATGTCAAAATATCGAGATATATATCGTGTATCGCGATATAGCAAAAAAATATCGCGATATCATTTAGAGGCCATATCGCCCACCCCTACTTCCAGTCAGGACTTTTGATGTAGTTAACAATGCACATTTTGTAAAAATCGTCATAATGTGTGATAGATGATTTAAACAGTTTCATTACTTACTCTGGTCAAATGTTGCGGGTGCATTTTTTGTTTACCTGTTTGTCCAGCTCAGGAAGCGTGTTGCTCGCTACAGTCTCTCCTTTCTTGGCCCTCAGCAGCCTGTTGAGATCCTGGACCATGTTCTTGCTACTGAACTCCGCCCTCTTCCTGTCAGATACCAGCATGCCGCCACGCTCTACCACCTGTGCGAACACAAATCAACGTCTTCGTCACGCCATACGTCTGTCACTATAGTATGAGTGTGCATTGGCGGTTTGCTTCCAGGTTGCAGCGAGAGATGATGGCAGTGGCTGCTGTTTGCATTCCTGCTGATGCTGATCTTTAAAAATGCATCATAGCAATGCTCTGCTCTTTTTTTTTTGCAAAGAAAGCAAAATAGGCTACAAAAATGAGATCACATTGAAAACCCCTGACTGTGAAACTCTAGACAGGATATTTTTACTACTTTTATTGGAGATATTTCTTGAACAATCTCTAGTTAAACAAGGCTGGCTGTTGACTAGGCATCTGTCTGCATGCATGAATCGCTTGAGCGACTTTCAAGCAGAAATACCCAACGTTAGTTGGTCTCGATCTCTAAATTGTGAGCATTTACGGTCTCTTTGTTTTAGAACTTGGTTGCCTGAAATGCAACCAATCAACTGGTGGATGTATTGAAGACGGCTTCAGGATTTTCCAAGAAGTGCAGACACCTCCTACATACATACATATACGCCACACACAGTGGCTCACTTGGGACAGACATACCTCCCGTAGTTTCCCGCCATCAGTGTTGCCTTCACCCTGGGCCAGGAGACACTCTTTGGGGCTGATTTGGACAAGAAGGGACTCGAGGTTGGAGAAGATCTCGTTGTCTGGGAACTCGCACACTCCCATGGTCCTCTGGGCGGCGTCCACGTAGCCGACCCCGACCACGCGCTGTCCATCGGCCCCTGTAGCAAAACGCACGGCTACAACTCCCGCACAACCCACTGCTTCGTTTCCACCACCGAACAGGATCTCCTCAAACTGAGTCAAGTTTCCTGGAGATGCCTGATAAGGGAGGGGGGCATGGACAACAAGATGCATTTAAACAATGCGTACCTCTGCATGCATTTGACCATACTGTTATAGTAAATATGCAGCACAGGGCTTCTAGAAAGGAGTAAACACATAAACACTGACAGGTGTCAACACAATACCTTGTAGTCGATCTTCCAGTCGTGCTCCTTGCTGCTCTTGCTGTGGTTCTTGTACACTTCGACTCTGTACTGCCTCACCAGCAGCAAGTCTTTCACGAAGGCCTCAAAGTTCAGCTTGCTCAAGACCACACTCTCCAGCTTGCGAGACCCTGCGGACCAACACGCCAGCGTTAACATGGAAAACGTCAAACAGCTCTATGAAGTAAGATGCAGCCCCTTTTAGCAGGACTACTGGATGCATTAGCAGCTAGCTTAGCATGCGGCTACGTCTAAGCCTCTGTGCATCAACAACACGCAGCAGAATGACAGTCTGAGGATCAGTTTGCTAGCTTTTACCTGAGCCCAAATATTTGATGACCGCGTTCGTCTTGAAAACTTCTTTCGCCGCGAAGACGGCGTCTTTTCCGTGGACGGTGTAGTAGTCGTTGCGGTCGAATACCCTGAACGTCGTGTCCGGTTTCTCCGGCATGGAGAACACGAAGCTGAGGAAGCCATGCTCGGCCGCGCTGTCCATGGACAGGTTGTGTTTCGGTTGCACCGCCATGCTGGAATCTCCCGCGCTGGTGGGGACCGCTGTTTGGCAAACCACGCTCTTCTTCTTCGTTGTGTTTATTAGCGGCTCGCCAAACAGCGTGAAAACGGAGCATACTGCCACCTACTGTATCGGGGTGTAACGACGCATGGCATTAGGCGACTAGAATACTTGTAATAATATATTTTATTAAGATGCAGCCCCTAAGACTATATCATAATACATTATTATTGTTATTATTAATATTTTTGTTGTTTTAGGGAGTAGCTGAGGCAACAACAAGAAAGCAGCAGGGGGAAAAAACACAAAGGCAAAAAAGAAAATAAAGAAAAATGGTAGCTTAGACATAACATCTTGTAGTTTAGTTTGTATAATTTAGTGTTTAGCCTTTTAATTATATTTTACACAGGATGGAAGAGAAATGCACCAAGATGAAATGAAATGTTTACAACATATTTTCAATATCTTGAATTTTGAAAGCAAAATGTTTATGACACGTACTCTAAAAGGAAGCCGACATGCATGCAAAACAGTTAAAGAGTTTTAAGTCCGAGGGAAATCTAGACACATTGGGCGTCATGATTGTATGATTACTGTGTATTAACAGGATTTTGAGTGAACGTCGAGAGAAACAAAAATCATTATGTAGTTCCTCAGCCGAGGGGCAAGTGGGACACAGTGGGAACTGTTTTATCGAAAGGTAAAACATAAATGTTAATCACATGCTTGCATGTGAGAATATCAGCTCCTTTTTTAAGGATCTGTGAAAACATGTGGTCAAATTAATTAGATTCTAAGAAGCTGCTTTAACGTCATCACCAACAGCACATGCAATATGCTTCTAGGAAACGGGATCACACTCTTTTGTTCCATTGTCAAAGTGTGTGTGTGTGTGTGTGAGGAGGGGGGGTTGGCCTCCAAGCGATACTGTGTTAAATAAAAAGGTTATTTCAGAAGACATTTTGGTTTCATATCATTCCACCAGTCTACAGTCAAATTATGAAAGTAATAAAACAATGATATAATGTCCCATCTCAATCATCCGATCTCACCAAATTTCCCTTCATAATAGGGTAATTTATTAAGAAAGACAGAGTTATTTCAGGCTGTACTTTCTATGCCTTATCCTATTGCAAACGTCTTTTATTTTAGTATTTTTTTCAACCACTCCTGGGTTCAGCAAACATCAAATCTAGCAGCTGTAAAGAAAAAGGACCTCTCAAAATAAGTTGATGACATCAAGTACATACGGTAAAATGATTGTAAAAGTAGTATAAATGTAAGTAATAAATGCATTTTTAATTTTACTCCTTAATTTTCACAGTGGGTCTACTTATACACAAGGCTATTTCTTGAAAAACACTGACAGTGACGTGTATAATGACCAGAGTAACTGGGACATTGTCAAATTGCTTTTGAGTATTTCAACTGATTCCTTAATGCTGTGACATCAACTCATGTCCTCATATTGGGTGCTCAAGTGCTCTTCAATGTGTTTCCAGGACCTCCCTGTCCTCCTTGCTCACACACACCTGTCCTCATCCAATGTATCTACTCTCAGTCTGCATGGCTGCTTGTCCTCGTCTCACCAGTCTTCTCTATGCCCTCCCCAACTTGTTAACAGACCCCCCCCCCCCCCCGCCGCCATATAATGATCATTATTTCAACTTTACGCTTCAATGTTTAGTCAGTTGAGTTTTCCTTGTATTCTTGTACCTGAACTAACCCTTTCGACTGCCCCCCTCGTGCAACCTCATCCTGCCCACGTCACTCACCCTCGTTCAGCCTGATCTCATAACAAAAAAAATGTCCCCAAACTCTGTCAGTGTCCTGCAGTTAACCAATTTAGTTTTGTTTGTTTTTTAAAAAAAGGATGTTTTTGTCAAAAGTTGGAGATAAATTAGATTTTACAGTTCCAAACGAACGGCTGAACGTCTTAAAACCGACTGAATCCTAATTTTAATAAGGGTAATTCACGATCAGGACACAGGATTTAGGTTAAAACCTTCCCTTCACACCAATTTGTGAACTGTTAATCACCATAGCAATCACACACCACATGCAGGAGGACAGCAACTCTGAGCCATCACAGATCTTGAGCGTAAGTCGTCATGAGCCCAGCAGCATATTAATCCTTGTTTGCTGTGGAACCTTGATTCTCCTCAGTTAATGGAAGTTAACGCACCAACTTTTGAGACAATTGGTTTCAGATTTTATTCAGCCACTGTTTTCACCCTCCTCCATCCTGCCTCGACTTGACTACTGTCTGGTTAAACCCGTCGTTTGATCCAACGCTTTGGTTCAGATTGAAATATCTCAACGACTGGATGGTTGTCACAACGTTTTGTACAGACGTGGTCCCCAGAGGATGAATCTCAGGGACTTCGGTGATGGACCTACCCTGACTTTTTGATGTTTCTCACAGAGAAATATCTTGTTAATATCTTATTTTGGTACAAATATTCAAGGCTATTCTGACTTTTCATCCTGTGCCCTTTTTCTCATTCAGGATAATAAGGGGTGGTGACAAGTGTTATTATCGTGTGCAGGCGTTCGGTATTCTCCCTTAAATGTGCACTCCAAAAGCAGAGCCTCTTGCTGTTTGATGTGACCAGGGGGCTGATGATATAAGGGATTATACACATTAATGTCCTGTGATCAGGGTTCTCACAAACCCTAAAATAAACATTTCCACTCATGGAAATCACATGGAAAATGATATAAATATTGGAAAATAGTTTCAACAATTAACCTATTTTCCAATAAACTAATAGTCGATCTATCAGAGCTCCCCGAAACGGAAACATCGCCATCCATAAGAGTTGAATTATCATATTGCCATTCAAATGGTAGTTTATGGACAGGAGTGTTTTGAACACGCTGCTCTCGGTTATGTTGTGTTAACTGTGAACAGACGCATGGTAGCATGCAGGATGGATGACCTCGCAACTTACGTGGCCTAAAACTAATATTAACATTGACACTAAGGTTATCATTCGACAGTAAATATTTAGTCGCCGCTGGTTTGGATCGATTCTTCATGACTTCGTAACACGTAAGAGGAGATTTCATCGATGGGTTACAGTCGTAGAGCGCACGTCTTTCAAATCACACTTCCATGGAGGGGAACGTCGTCGTTTGGCGCCATCCAAGTCTGTCACACCAGCAGGATCCTCGCTGAAAGTGTCCATGAAAATGATCTCTGTTTATATTCAGTGTTTGAATAACAGGCTGAGAAGTTATCCACCTGGGTAGAAGGGTTTGAAATGAACAGCATGCTCGGGGTAACAGACATGTAAGTGATCACATGAACCACAGCTGCTTTCTTTTATCTATCAGCTGCTTGCAGAGCCATCCTGGAGCTCATCGCCACGAGTGTGGATGACTTTTAAATACCAGAGACTTCAGACTCTGTGACTTAAGACCAGTGGATGATATAATGTGTTCTTAAGTTACGATTTAAGATGCAAAATATTGATGAAATGAATGGAGACTTTAACTGTGACATGTGGCCCCCTTTAAAAAAAATATTCTCAATGAGTTTCAGTTGAGAGAATCTGCGACTGTTGGCACGAAGAATTTGTCACGTCGGGTTCTGCAAAATCGTGACGGATTATCACATTTTGTCAGAATATTAATTGGACAGATTGATTTAAATGCACACATCGTGCAAATAACCTGCACAAGAATCACAAGTGACACTGAGTTCGTGATTTGTTTTTCCTCCATGTCTTTAACAGTGTTTCGCGTCCACTTGAAGACGGAAAGAACCCACAATCAATCTAGCTGGAGGAGAGAAGGACCAGAGGTGGATGATGGAAGTCAATGGAAATGGCTTCAGGTGGTGGGGTTGATTGGCAGGAAGGTCAAGAGAGGTAAGCGTGCCCAGACATAACACACACACACACACACACACACACACACACACACACACACACACACACACACACACACACACACACACACACTTTGACAGGGATTGGAAGAAGACTAAAGGGGAACCTTCACAAACCTCTCGTGCGTTGAATCTTGATCAGCTGTGACACCGGATCGATGGAAGTGCAATTTTTAACAGGCCTAGCTGGAAATAAATCAGTCTGAGCTCCACGTGAAGTCATGAGCCTGTCCATTTTCTAGTAAAGGAACATAATCAGAACGAATGACTGGAGACGGATGACGATGTGTCAAGTGATGAACGCTCCGCGGTGACATTTAACCTGCTGACGGAGATCCGAATGTTTCGACGTAGGCGGCACCTTGACGAATGATGCGCGCGAGGCGCGGAGTTTGGGCTTTATAAGGGCTCCGAGCACCGGGAACCAGGAGAAGCCAGCCCACTGCACACTTGCGAAAAAGGGATCCTCAGCTCCAGGACTCATCTCATCGCTCCTTCTCTTCTTCCAGAGTAAAAAAACACAACAACAACAAACATGAACGGAAACTGCAACGTAAAGGTCAATGACACCGTGGAGGAGTTCCACATCAACAACGGCTTCAACGACCTCATCATAGACACCAAGAAGTCCGCGGTGCACCGGAAGCACGAGACGTCCCGCAAAGAGGACGAGGACAAGTCCCGCTTACCGGCGCTGGAGGCCGCCTACACCAGCATCCTCCGGGAGCTCGGGGAGGACGCGGGCCGGCAGGGGCTGCTGCGCACGCCGCTGCGCGCCGCCAAAGCCATGCAGTTCCTCACCAAGGGCTATCACGAGACCATCGAAGGTGAGTCAACGGGTCCATCTCCCTAATACGGACCCTTTCCCCTCCTCTCTTTATCTTATTATCGATCCACTGACTTTGAACTGCGCGGATTCGACTTTTTAACAGCTGTAGTTTGTGCCATTTGCATCGGATTGCATTCATGTGTGTCTCTCCTCCACACATTAGACACTAAACTAAGCTGCACACAGACTAAAGACGTGGTTTCCCACAATGTTGTAGTGATGCATTGAGTAGTCCATTCATTGAAGAACATTGGCAACAATTGTGATTAATCATTTAACAGCAACAATGACACAAGTTAAGTAGTTCCAGCCTCATAAATGTAAAGATCTGATGGGTTTCTAGAGAATTTACTGAGTAGATTTGAGTTCTGGATTGTTGATGCGACAAAACAAGACATTTGGTGATTTTATTTCCCCCGCATGCTATTTTCTAACATTTATCAAGTGAATAGTTTTCTGTCAGTGGATGATATTTCCTGAAGCGTGCATCCATGTCTTTGTCCCCCCAGATGTATTAAACAATGCCATATTTGATGAAGACCACGATGAGATGGTGATCGTGAAGAACATAGACATGTTTTCACTGTGTGAACATCACCTGGTGCCCTTTTTTGGCAAGGTAAGAACGTTTGTGTGTTTTATTATTTTATTATTATATAATCTCTAAATTGTGCGTGTGTGTGTGTCTAAGCAAAGTCATGTCAGAATTTGAATTACTAATATGTTCCACCCTGGTGAAAGCTAATATTAAAACATTGTTGTGTTTAATATTCACCACTCTTTGCTTTGATTATGTGTCGCCTGCTCTCCAGGTTCACATCGGTTACATTCCCAACAAAAAAGTGGTGGGGCTGAGCAAGCTGGCAAGGTAACGCACGCGCACACACACACACACACACACACACACACACACACACACACACACACACACACACACACACACACACACACACACACACAGATCGCACCCTGCTGCTGCCACTGTGGCTGTATGTGTCTGGCGTTAGTGCCGGGAGGCTGCGTTCTTCTGTTATTTCAGCGCATTGACCTGGAGGATTAAGTCTAAAGCCCAGTAGCCATCATCTAGTCCCGTCGCCATGCACACTCACAGACCCGAGTCTGAACTCTGTCGAACCATGAGAAAATCCCGTCAGACCTGTGGGAATCGCTGCTTATTATCACAGCCTCTCTGTCTGTCTCCTTCTCTTTCCCTTTCTAAAATATCACACAATCTCTGAACAAACTAACCCAGAACAACAGGAACACACTCACTGTTTTTTTTAGACGGGCTTTCCGTTGTTAAATCTTCCACGACAGATTCAAAGTTCTGTAGGTCTGTACAGATGAATGAAGAGAGCAGGGCCCGGGAGTCAGAGACAGTTTATCAGTTTATATACGATGATCTGGAATCAGTCCTCTTCACTTTGCTTCTGCTCTGTTTTCTGCAGGATTGTGGAGATCTTCAGTCGGAGGCTTCAAGGTAAGCGGCCTGATAAATAACAGGATTTTGAATATAATTCAAGTCCTTTATCTCTAGTTTACCCTAAGAATTTAAATGCAATCTGGTGTCATTGTGTCGTCACATTATTTCTGTTCCTTTCAGTTCAAGAGCGTCTAACCAAGCAGATTGCCATGGGAATATCAGAAGCTCTGCAGCCAAAAGGTGTAGCCGTGGTTATTGAAGCAGCGTAAGTGTACACACACACACACAACATTTGGTCAAAGACCTTCCTCTAAGCACATCAAATGCTGCAGCTGCAAATTTGACGTGCAATGCATGTTTGCAGGCACATGTGTATGGTCATGCGCGGTGTCCAGAAGATGAACAGCCGCACCGTGACGAGCACCATGTTGGGAGTTTACTTGGAGGACCCAAAAACCCGGGAGGAGTTCCTCGCTCTGTCACAGAACAACTAACGGACGTTAACGTCACTCCAGGGCTTCAGCACGGAAAGCCTCTAGAGTTAACAGCCCATCCGCATCTGACTTTCAGGAAAACTACAAAACCATTAGCAGCAAACGTAACGCTGCCGTTGGATGCAGGATCCGAGCCAACTCTGGAGCTCACCTCGATTTCTCTGACGCCTGATAGATTTGAGCCCTGCTGCAGAAATCCATCACTGTGAACTAGGAAACATAGGACTCACATTCTTCGTGCCTTTGGTATAGATATTTTACATATTACTTTGCAATATTGTTGTTATAAAGTATGTAATCTGATTTTTGTAGCATGTTTATAAGATTTTCCCTTTTTTTTTAAATAGGAATTTCATTGGTGCTTTTGCAATGTGATACACTTACACTTTCCCTTGCTTTACTGTCATACTTAAAATCCATGGATTTTAATTATTTAATGTACTGTCATTTATAAATCCATGTATAAGAAGATTATTTGCTTAAATAAAATTATTATTACAAAAGCTGCCATGTTGCCTTAGTTTGTGTGTGCCAAAAACCAGAGGCAAACTTTAAGCGTGTTATATGACGTGTTCACATTGGAAAAGTAAAATCATGAACTTCGCACGAGGGGTTGGCTGTGTAACAGCTATAAACTGGGGTATTGTACTCTACTGTGCTATTGTGCTGATGTCCCTGAATGCACCACAACACTGAATTTACAGAGCAAAAGGGCAGATACATAACGATCGATATAATTAGTGTACTGTTTTTTTAAATGTTAAACCACTTCCTTAGGAAGGATAACCTGATTAATTTGCTGCATCCCGACATTATCTTCTGTATAATACGTGTGTTTAGCTTGAGAGCGTTTGTGCTGTGGTAGAACAGCATGAATCAATAATGGGCAATAAAACCAAGTGTGCGCATGTGGCTGAAAGCCTGAGGGCGAGCAAGGCCTTTAAATATCAAGAGGAGGAGCCTGTCGTCAGACAACCTGTGTAAAACCTTTATCTCTGACAGCAATAGAGGGGAGGGGGGGTCACACCTGACAGTGCAGCGTGCAGTTTCCAAATATGATTATTTAAGAGTAAACCAATTATTACAGGACAAATATGGGTATGTCGTGCGTAAGAGGCTAAAATTGTGTCCTTTTATGGCGTCAAGCAAAGGTATAAAACCATCCTGCCAAACGTCCTTCATACTGAATGGTTTAATTCACTCAAAAATACAGCAATTTATGAATTACAAACAGAAAAAAAAACATTTTTAAAAAGCAAAGAATCCAAGCCTAAGTATTGAATTTAAATATACAAAAAAAGTAGAAGCATTGAATTGAAAGACAGGTGATGACTGGTGGTGTATTTGGATATAACAGTGCATCCCTGTGTACGGCCACTAGTAATAATTCCAGTGGCATTATATTATATATTCTGTAATAAGAGGGTGAAACCAGCTCCAAATCTGTCTCTCTTTCACAAAGGTGTATGACAACAAAAGAGTTGCAGCTCTATGGTGAGTGGAACCTTGTGGAAACATACTGAAAATGTGACATGATGATGACAAACTTACACATCAGTCTCAACCTTATACACACAAGAACTGTTCTCTGATCGGCACGCTGTCACACAGATGTCTGTTTGTAGTTCTTGGTGTCCAAGACTTTCCTTCCACACATTGCACAGATTCCTGGAGAGACACAAAATGAGGAAAGAAAAAAAAAAATCAGAAAAGAAAAGAGTAATATCGGGAGCAGTCATAGAACTTCTAGTATTTGAAAATAACCATACTTCATTATTCCCTGGCTTATGCTTGTTTAGTTTACATGTTGTCAAATCCATTTTTAAAGGCGTGCTACAGTTTTTTTTTTTTGTATTTTGTTGTGACTATCATGTTGCACACTTGGAGGTACTGTAAACAAGCTGTGATTACAACAAACATACAGCAAATGTATTAACAAATCTAGCAGACACAGAGTCACTTTCATGTGGAGGAAAATGTGAATTAATTTGTATAGAAAGCCTGTCCTCCCTGCTCCACTTGCTTTGTTTTTTTGGTTCAGTATGAAGTTCAGTGTCAGTGGGTTTATACCTTTCTTGTATGCACAGCCCTGACAGTAGTGTGATCCAGACTGATGAACGGAGCTCTTGCAGATCCTGCAGGTAGCAAACCCTGTCTTGCTGTATGGGTCAAACCTGAGAGAGATGATAACAGATACATAAATACAGATGAACAAACATGTTTTATCCTGGCTAGCGGCATAAATGAACACACTAAATAACTGTGCAACAATCGGAGTGAGTCAGGAAAAAATACTTGTGACTTCCTGTACATAAAAACGGGGAAATGAATACAAGTCAGGCTGATGCAAGCGACTCACCGGGCTTTTTTGGAGGTCAGGATCTTGTTTTCATTTAGCTTACGCCCACCACCCTCTGAGTGAAAGAAGCAGAAGAAACTCAATTTAACATCGTCATCTAAGTCATAGGTTCCCAACCTGGGGGGTCAGGAGCCCCACAAGGGGTCGCAAGATCAATTTGAAGGGTTGTGTGAAGGATTTTCTTGTAAACTACTTCTTTAGCACTATAGAATGTCTTCAAATTATACTTTTTCTGGTTTAGAAACAATATAATAACGGTCACCTGCTGCTGTTAAGGTAAACACAACCGTAGGAACAAGCAATTTTCACTGTACCTGTTGTATTCCGTGCTCCATCCTTCCAGGTGTCAGGCGTGATGACTTTGCCAAGCTTCTTCTCGCCTGAAATACACAATATGTAAGGAAAATAACAGACGTCTTAAAGAGAACACAAGTGTACTAGGGTTTAGGACAGTGGTGACAATAGTTAGCTAGCAGTCACATTACGTTAGCTTTCGAACAATCTAGACTTCGCTAACAAGAACCATAGAAAGCCTCTGAACGGAGTCATACGTACATTTTTCACAAACCATATTTCCTCTACGTTGGTTTTAGATCGATGCTGTTCAAGGTTTGGTCAAAATAAAATAAAAATGCTAGCTAATTCTTAGCTAGCTCGGTTGCTGTTTGTAAACTTCCGGTCGTTTCTTTATGCATGTCGCAGTAAAACATCACAGCCCTTCCGTGATTGGTTAGAGGTCGGCGCTTACGTCATCAGGTTGTCTATAATATTTCTTCAAAATAAAAGTTCGCTGAAGGTGGCCGTTGCCCTTGTACGGGTCAAATACAACTAAGATAGAAATAAACAGATTTTTTTTTAGACATGTCATAAACAGCATTACGCATACCACTTTCTCTCTCTCAGATGGAATATATGTGATGTGTATACCTAACACAACATAGTATTCATGGTATTTCAGTTCATACACAAGCTGTTCGACTTTTATTGTGAAGTCCAAGAGGAAGTGTTTGTCACTCCATGTTTACGGAAGGGAGGTCAAGAAGCGCGTCCATGGCCTCAACCTGCTCTGTGCACCCGTTGCTAAATTAACATTTTTAAGTGTTTTATTTAAATTCTGTCCGTTGTCTCCGTCTCCGTCTGTTGATAATCACATCCTTCGCCATGTGGGACCACGAGATCAGAGCCATGGCGTCCACTCACGCCATCATCGCCGCCTCGGTGTTCATGGCGACGGTCCTACCTGCGGCGCTCGTGCCCGGCTTCTCCGTGTACGGGACTCACCTGCTGTGGCTCTACTCGGTGTCCGGTGCGGTCACCGCGGTCAGTGTCGCCGTCTTCTGGCTGCTCGGCATCACACCGCCGACCAAGAAGCACACCGTGGGATACAAGGTGGTGTTTCATTCAAGGGCGCAAATAGCAAGTGTATTTTGTCCAATTCCAACTCTATGTAACATGAAGGGAATGCAGAAAACTTCATATAGAAAAAAACAAAATAAAAAATACATTATACATTTTTTAGTTAAAAAAAATGATGTAATATGTTAACATTTATTATAAGAGCAAATGCTGAAGTTTAATTACTTTCATACAGTGGGGTAGTCCGTTGGTTCCCAACCTCTCAACTCAACTCAACTTTATTTATATAGCACTTTACAACAACCGTAGTTGAAAACAAAGTGCTGTACAGAGACATAAAACAATTTAAAAACACTAAAATGAATAAAACAGACAGTAAAACAGGCGTTACATTGTTTTAAAAACAATTAGAAACGATAAAACAATAAATCAAAGAATAAAAAAAAAACCTCAGGGAGTCAGGCCCTCTCTAAAGGGTCAGAAGACACGTTTATTTGTACGGCACCTTTCAATAACGAGGCTATTTAAAGTATTTTACATAAGACATCAAATGCATTGAGAGAAGGGAAAAAAAACACAAGGCAATATAAAAAAAGACACATTTAATAGGGATTTTAAAGAGTAGGATACAGTTGAAGATAAAGAATATGCTAAAACAGACAAAACTGGAGGTAAAAAATGATGTGTGAGATATAAATAAGTACATTTCAGTAAAAGGTTTTCAAACAGTCTTCACAAACTGCTACTTTAATCCAACCGAGGCCATTTCATCAGGATGTGAATCATCAATCATACCAGGCCAACCAAGCTCTTCCTCTTTAAAGTTTTCAGTTTAGTGTATTTTTGCTTTCTTTACACGACTTATTTACCGTCTTCATCCATTTCTTTCTGCAGCTGTCGAGGTTGCTTCGTTCCTGTCTGTACTTCTTCCTGTCGTGCCTGTTCTTCCACACTGTGGTCGTCCTCTACGGAGCTCCGCTGATCGAGTGAGTAGCCGCCGATGCTCATGTGCTGCTATATATTTACATTTTGTCTCTATGTCATATTTTGCATTAGATTGCAGTCCTTTTTATAGGGCTGTCCTTGACCAGAGGAACCTGTAGTGGACCCTCTCATTTCACCCTGCATGTGTTTCAGTTTCGCCTTTGAGACGTTCTCCCTAGCTGTCCTGCTGACCTCTTTGACCACACTGAGGTGTCTCTGTGTCCTCGGCCCCAACGTCCAGGCCTGGATACGCGTGTTCAGCCGGCATGGGTGAGCTTCAAATCTAAAAAACCTGTCCTTCATGTGTTCATCCTGTGTCTCCACGTTAAATATACTAACTGTCTCCGTCTCCAGAGCTGTATCTGTGTGGGACACCTGTCTACAGATTACAGTGGCCTGCACAATGGTGGGAGCCTGGGTGGGAGCCTTTCCTATACCTCTGGACTGGGACAGACCATGGCAGGTCAGCACACAGTCCTCTCATGAACAGAATCTATACTGTGGGATATTTATCCTCCTTTCACCAGACTCATAATAATGAGAAACAATAAGCTGGGGAGGATTTTCAACTATCTTAAGCAAAGATATTAGAGACGAGAATATTATACAGGGGATGTATAAATGAGACACTTTGGAAAACTAAAAAATGTTGTTTTATTGTTGTTGATTGCGGTATTTAAACTCCAAATTAATTCAGATAAAGAAAAAGGCCTCTAAACTCATTAAGGTAAATCAATCTGACGTGGAAGAATCAGTGTTTCATTTCACTTTTAATAAGACAGAATTAAACTTGTCCCGAAACGTCGCAGCTCTCTAACTGGCAGGTCATCTTGCTTGACCTCCTCTGACTCTGAAAGCACAGTTTTCCTTCATGGTTTCCATTCGTCATCAAACAGCATTAAAAACAACTTCCATGAGTCTGAAATTATAATTCAAAGCCGTAACCATTAAATCCTCCCCCTCGTTTAATTAGAATAGAATTAGATTTCTTTTCTAATGACAAGAAGGAAAAAGATTAACATTCTAATTGGGAAGGGAGTCCTCGGCAAAATGACTGGAGGAAAATGCAAATTAGACACGGGGGTTAATTGGAGTGTAACTCTAAATGACTTCTCAGACGTCCCTCTTAAAAATGAACAGAACATTACACGTGGAGGTATTCTTATGGGGGTATGAAGTTATCTAACGATCCTGAGCGCATCGATCAGACTCACTTGTCTTACGTTTTGCAGGTTTGGCCGGTTTCCTGCAGTCTGGGCGCCACGATCGGCTTCCTGACCGGCCTCGTTGCAGCTCCTGCGTGGATCCACTATCACCGCAAGCAGCTCACATACAAGTGCAAGTGATGGACGGACATTAAACGTCTCTGTGTTTGTGAGCATGAAGGTATTTCTGCTGCCGTATTCCATTTACTTTGTACCGATTATTTATTGGGAACATTCAGTCCGTTCGCCGCCCGTAGGAAAGATGATTTTGTAATAAGACGAGCACGGAGGCTGAATGTGTTCCTGAAGATTTTTGACATGAATGGAGAGTTGCTTCTTACTTGGATTTTTTTTGATTAAAAGGTTAGAATTTTACAACAGAAGTGTGCTCGACATCAGTCATTTTAACCTGTAGGTGGTGCTGTTGTATCACCGTGTGTGTGTGTGTGTGTGTGTGTGTGTGTGTGTGTGTGTGTGTGTGTGTGTGTGTGTGTGTGTGTGTGTGTGTGTGTGTGTGTGTGTGTGTGTGTGTGTGTGTGTGTGTGTGTGTGTGTGTGTGTGTGTATGTGTGTGTGTGTGTGAGAGACTTTAAATGAGGAGAAGAAATCAAGCCTCACACTCATTTACAAAGTAATACAAAGTAATCAGTATTATGGTTGGGTGGTCATTTATTGAAGGAGTCGTGATGGAGAGGAAGAAAGTTAGAGATGAGGTGTAAACTCACTGCAGAGTGCACTTCCTACACACACACACACACACACACACACACACACCGTTTTGCACCTGCAAGCTGACTACTGATGAATACAGTTCCTTTTTAAAGAGCCATTAATCTTACTCCAACTCTATTTCGACGCCCTCCTCCCCCCCGCTCCCTCCCTCTTTCCCCATTCCAGCCTTTCACATCCTCGGGCCACCATATTGATTCAGCTTCATTTTGGGGACATTAATTTCCCTCCTTTCACGCCGCCCACATCTCTTGTTCTCCCCCCCCCCTCCTTCCTCACAGTAACCATAATGCAACTTACATTTTCATATGCTTTTGCAGATAGTTGAGATCAGGGTAACTTTATTGCCATCACTGGGTTATGGGGGAACATCTGGATCTCAAATTATTTACTGTAGTTTGATTGAATACAGAAAATAACCACCTGCTTCCTGCAAAGCCTCATCCTACTCTGCCTCTGATTGGCTAGTAGTAGTAGTAGTACTAGTAGTAGAAGAAGTAGTAGTTGTCATTGCCTTCTTGGCAGAATTTGTTATGTTTATTGCTGTTTTGTGTTTATTTACAGATTGGTGGTAAATTGGTGTTATTGTGGGATTATGGGAGTTTTTTATTTGTTATATTTCGTGTTTCTATGCATTTAATCCTATATGGATGGAATTAAATGACGGATCTGATGGGGATATTAATTTTTATATGGCGTCACAACACACATTTGTAATCAACAAGTTTAATAATTATGTGCACAAATAAAAGAGGAGATATCCCTCCCCCTTGCAGTGTTAATGGGATGGGTGGTGGACTCACAGTGCTGTACATTCACCCTGTGTTTGAACTCTTACATAAGGTAGTTACCAGGGAAAGGCTGAGGAAAATAGCCTGAAGGGAAAACGAGAAAAGAGGGGAAAAATCATTTTCAACAACCATATAAGGAGAAAGAGAAAGCCTTTTAAGTATACAAGCAGCCAACACACCTCTTACTTCAGACCTCATGCTGTTGCCTCCATTACCGATGTCCTCCGTGCTTTTTTCCTTTTTCCTTTTCCGCCACCTCCTGATACGCAATTACCCGCGGCAAGCAAAGGCATTGGCAGGAGGGCCCTTTGAGAGCAAAGGGTGTGATCTCACTGATTTCACCTCCAACCTCCTTTCAGTGTCGCCAACACTGGGATCCGTCACGTCTGGTGATTTCTGGAGTGTCTCGTTCTTCGTCTCTTGAGGTGCTCTCACAAGTGTAGTCGATGTATTTTGATGGACGGGGATGGACGTTCCTCTGCGAGACGAGGCCATACAAAAGCCACTGCTTGACAAAATACTCTGCTGGTTGAATCGCCGAGAACTTTATTTATTCATTGTTCGTTCTCCGCATGTGCCGCTGTGGCGAGGCTTTGTGAGGAGAGGTAATTTGTCACTCTCAACGCCTCTCCTCTCCCTAGCCGTTGCAGCAAGGTGGTTGTTGGAGGCACGTATTGTTTGCAGAGCTGTCATGTTTCTGCAGAGTGGTGTATTCTGCATTAAGATGCACCGTCTGCTCTCTGAGGGCGATGCTCCCAAAATTAAATCCATATTATTCTTTAAGGGGAGCTCTGACTGTGCAAAAAAGAGAGACTTTTTTTCAGCTACCATCTTGGTTTTACAGGCGGCAAATTAAATTCAAGGTTCAGTCTCACGGCGCTTATTAGAGAAATAATTCATCAACAGAATAACCGTTTGGGTATCATCTACCCAGCTTTGTTTTTATCCCGGATGCCTCCGTGGTGAATGAAGAATCCAAAAACAAGTTAAACAGCAGCAAAGCTGTATGAAAAACACCCGTTTATAAACTCCCAGTCTCATTCATGCAGTCATAGCGCCGGTTCTTCCCGTCTCGGTACCTTTCACGAAAACGCCGGTGCAGAAAAAAGGATTTGTACTCCCGCGTTTAAAGGTTTAGTTCGTAATATTATATTCCATTTAGATCCCCTGAAATGCTGCACACTGGCCCTTTTAAGCCCGTCCTAGTAGAACTTGAATTCTGACACTTGACGCTAATAAAATAGCTTAAAGCAGCACATAAACTTCACCAGAAGGGATTAGAGCAGGAAGGTCAGACAGGAGAGACGCGTGTCTGGTATTGCGGGACGTTTATTGGTTCATGGAACGTGATGCGCTGTGAACACGGATTACATTTTCAATTTTCCTCCTGATATGTCACACCCATCCTCCACACGACAACCTTCTCCTCACACATCCTCCCCCCTCCTCACACCCCACATGCTTCCTGTGTCTCATCACTCCTCTTTCTCCCCGGGTTTCCTGTGTCTCCCCCCCCCCTCCCCTTCCCTCTCCAGCTTCATTAACAGTTTTGCTGCTGTGATACATGAGCAGTAAGCATGTTATTGTCGAGCACTCCATCTCTCCTGTCAGGCCTGAGCGACAACAAAAAGACCCATTGTGGCGGAGGGACATTCAAGTGGGTTGTCGTGATGCGGGAAGACAGAGAGGTGGAAATTAAGGAGATGCTTCATAAAAAGAGCAAACACAAGGTTGATCATTAAAACGAGATATTGGGGTGCGTCTCACGTGTGCACATGATGGTTAGAAACACTTTGGTGGGAATTAACAGTATACATGTCTGGTTTTTAAACCTTAAACAATTTGACTTTCTGGAGGAAAGTGTCTCCGACATGGTTCCCAATCTGAGGCACAAAGTAAATATCAGGTGTTAAGAGATTATTAGCCAATATCCAAGCACCTATCGACATTCCCAATCAGCCTCAGCTGTACTTTGTGTTCCACTATTTAGCAAATGACCATCACTAAACCTGAACTAATGCGATGATCATGGCTTTTGTTCAAGTGCTTGCAATTACAAAAATCAAGACTAATTCCCTTTTAAAGTTAGTAACCCTAGTGCCTGAACCCCGTTTCCATGGGAACAATCAATGACATTAAAGAGGGAAGATGGTTTGACTGGTTTGTGAATGCTGCGGAGTGAAGCGACGAGCAGTTCAAGGTCCACCCCTTTGGAAATGGGTCTATCTTATTCTTCTCCTATTATTTCAGCCATTACTCAAATGTTGTTGTTTTTTCTTCAGCGAGGCACAGCGTGTGATTTCAGTTTGAAGGTATAACCGTTTTGTTTTGGCAAATCATATCTAGCTCACAGCTGCTTCTGTACCTCGCTTTGCAGGACGGGATGTTTTCGGAGGAAATGATGCATTTTGTCTTGTTATTCAGTAACCATCCTCATTATTTCCCCCACCGAATGGCACATTATTCCGTTTTTAATCAGTGCTGTGAACAGTTATCCATCTGAAGGGTTTCCTCGGGGTGTGAACTATTGTCCTTGGCTACCCACCAATTTTAAGAAAGCTCAGTTTAATTTATATGATCGATACACTTTCAAGGGAATTTTGAGGCCGTTAAGAATGAAAGAATTAATCTACACTGCAGTTGGAACGCATTTGGACCGTTTTTGTTGCGTTGGCTTTCTTCTCCGTAAAACCGGATTTGAAATGTAACGATGAGTTTAATGTTCCGACTGACTGTGTTTACATCCACGCGTCCTAACGACTGCATGATTGGAAGTAGATGTTTCCGCAAGGACTGCACCAATCAGTTAAATCAGCGGGGACCACCCTCATGTGAGTGTCTGGCTGCAGGTCATGTGACCCCGCCACCTCACTGTGCAATCAATACAAACACAGAGACATTTTCTATACACTTCTACTTCACTGTGTTTCACAGGCTTTTTCTTATGCTTTTGCTCCAATATAGTTAACAGATTCAGATTAATAATCCAAAATATAAATCAACAAATCCATCACGATGTATTGTGAAATGTGCATTAATAGTTTTAAATGTATTTTGCATGTTTTACTTAATTTAAAAACATTTCTAGAATATTTAAAAAATATTTTTCGACACATATTTGGCATGTAATAAGAAATAAATATATTTTTAAATGTATCTTTCCACCGCCGTACACTGCATGTACCTTTAAGATGCAACACATTACATATGCCATTGAAAGACGCTGTTCCTTCACTAGTATCGCCTGAAAATATCAAAATAAAACTAACTAATTAAAATACACACACATGAAAAACATGCAGATGGAGATCATGGGAGTTCCAGCAGCTTGGTGCGGGGCTGCCAGCATGTCTGCATCGACCTCGCTCCGAACTCAGGCAAGACGCATCCGACATCACACCAGAGCCCACACACATAAATACTGTATGAGACGGTACTTAAGCCAAGTGAGCAGCAGCTATGTTCCAGACGGGGTGTCTCCATCATGCTTGCTCTCTCACACATGCTCATCACTGTACTACCACGCCTGTTGAAGGCTGAGCATAGAAAAAACAACAACATATCTTTACATCTCTGCTTCTTTTTTGGGATCTCTCTCTCTCTCACACATGCTCATCACTGTACTACTACCTCTCTCTCTCTCTTATACAATATAACGTTGAAGAACCAAAAAAAACAAACATGTTTGTTCACCTTTATTTCCCCATAAAATGTTTTAACTTAAGATTTGTTTTTACAAAGAAGACAGACAACCAATTATTATTGGGTGTGATGTTCTGACAGCGATTTGAGTCCCAAGAGTTGGCATGGCGAGGGCAGATGGAGGCTGGGAATGTTGGGTTGGTTACAGAAAGATCCTGGGATTTTGTGTTTTGTTACTTATTTTTTGGCTGGGCTGCAATGTAAAGAGCCACCAGGCAATAGAGAGCGCCTCCTACAGTGAGGGCCATGGTGGTGCGGTACAGTAGCCTGTCGGGGACTCCGCGCTTCAAATGAATGGGGATACCGTCCGACGTCTGGAAAGATGAAACGGGAACAAAAAAAGTGAGTATTATTTGGATCAGAACATCAATTTCCTGTAACTATCTATATGTATTCAATGCAGATTGCCTGTTCAAGTGTCCAGAATGTCTTCGCTTTAACAAGAAAATGTTCTTGCATTGAGAAAATTGCAGCGATTTCCAATTCATAGCTACTTCCCTCACTGCCTCCCGTGTGATGAATACTGAAGAAGGAGGCCATTAACAGCAGAGTGAAATAAATACCACTCGTCGCCTGGAGCCCAGACAGTCTTTTGACTGAAAGTGTGTTGAACACACTTTCCTTAATTAGCCAAAGCTGATTCACTGTGAAACATGTCATCTTGTCACTTGACACTAATTAAGTCGATGCTGTCTTACCTGGAATATCCTCTGCAGGTCAGGAACCCGGTTTGCTCCCATGTACTCCACCGTGGCCCCGGCCTCCGACACCACCTTGGTGGGTGTGGCAAAGATCATGGCTGGGGACTCTGCTGGCACACTTGGCCTCAGCCCCTAATCAAAAAAACAATCAACCCGTCACAACAATGTACAATTCTCTCCCACGTCATGAAAGAGTGCATTAAAAAAGCATTTCTAAGTGGGCATTTTTTCACGACAACAGAAATAATTATATCGTCGGAAAAAGTGTAAAACAAACTAATTTTAAAAATATATGCATGTATTTTGTGTTAAGATTTAGCTGAGGAACTCTTCCCATATCTACTTAGAAAATGTACAATGAAAGCCCATATACTGTTTGTACACTCTGGTCTCCACCCTCCTGGCTAAACTCACTTAAAGAAAAAAAAAAGTAATTTTCATTAATGATCACATACATAAATGACCGTTTCACCCACTTTACCACAGCCACCTCCAAATACAAGTGATTGGGTGGAAACACGATTCCTCTCATACCTCCACTTGTGATACTATTTAAGTGCCAGTTCCGATTATTAAAGAGTGCCTCAAGTAGTACTTTAACACCAGCAGAAACTACGTAGTTGTTCAATGTCATCAGTAAATTATAACACTATAGTTCCTCTTTTTCTTTTCATTCACTTCATGTAATTCTTATTCTCCTAATAACTATTCTGTTTGATTCGAGGGAAACGATCATAGACATGGTTAATTCATGCTACTTATCCGACGGTTGATACCAAAGACAGACTGTGGTGTTATTGAATAACCGGCCTCCCTTAATATCCACCCACTTGGAGGAAGCTTCTCACCCACCTCGGGTTTGAAAATGACTTGTAGACCCATCGCCTTGTTAAGAGTGTGTGGAGGCAGACGGCGTGGCAGCGGGGAAATTAAATATGACAAGATGGCAGAGGCACTGAAAGCAGGTTATTATTATTTTTGTTTTTTTTTGACGTGGCATTTAAGAGAACGCCATTCAAAGCAGGAACTCATCTTTGTGCATTAAAGCAGAAATGCAGAGATGATTTCCCTTGAGTTGCAGCCTCACCTGTCGTTATTACAGAGGCGTGTTGTGCAAGATGCCAAGGGAAAATAAGAAAAATGCAAAGGAGAATGAAGAATGCTGCCTCTATGATGAGTGTGTCCTCACCTTTTACTAATCATATGCCGGGGAGGTAAACAGGAAACTCTACATTCTGTGTGTGTGAATGTTAAAAACATCCTTTCTACACAAGCCTCCATTAATCTGCCCAGTGTGAGGAGATGCTGGAAGGACTGATTGAGTTGAGGTCACATGACCAGCTTTAAGAGGTGATAGCTATGTGAGTAAGCTGGAAAAGATTGCTGCCGAGTATGCATCATAAATTGGTGGTAAAGGTGAGATTTTCCATGACTCTATATCAGGTGATACCCTGTGAAATGTAGTAGAGCGGAAGTATAAAGTAGCACCAAAGTGGAATACTACAGTAGAATAATTTTATATTATATTATTAACTAAATTTACAGACAAAAGCTTGAATGCAACCTAATTTATTATCATAGATAAACGCTGAGGAGGCTGCGGTGTAAAGAACAAAAGAGTGATAATAACAAAGGTCACATCTGGCAGATGCTCTGAAAGGTCATGTACTTTTCGAAATTGACTGTGACGTCACGCGAAGGCCGTAACCTTTCAAAATAAAATGGTTCCGCGATAAGGCAGAGATAAAGAGGGAAATGTAATTGTTTTAAAGAAAGAATGGAAGTCTTCCAACGTTAGATTATTTTAGAAAAAAAAATCATGTGAATACGGCTGTAACGTTACCGAGTTTATAGACACTAAACCACCGTTACGTGAATGTTATTGGGTTTTTTTAGTAGATTTAACACGTTAATGACTCTTTCCCACGTTTTGGGAATCAGTACGCATATCGCACGTTTAGCTAACTGCACCGGAGATCTTTACACACTTTAAAAAGTGTTTAGCTGACAGCTGACGCCGCGCTACAAAACGACGGCGATGCGAAGGTCACCGTCCGCGGTTCCGGACTCGGTCGCTGACTGGCACGCCGGGTCCCGGTCTCACCTGAGGGCTGTAGGCCGCTGTGGGAGCAGAGCCCGTAAGTTTCTGGGTGATACCGCTGAACTTGTAGTACATTTTCCTGCTGAAGGACGAGGAAAAGTGTCAGCCACAACAAAAAAAATCCGGTAAAAAGGTCTTCCCGCTGCGACCGTCGAGGGAAAGTGACGTAACAGACAGCTGGCCCGACGCTGCCTGTTCACAATTCAAATGGCGTGCTGGAGCCGGAGGTGTGTATGGAAATTATTTAAACTTCACTTCTACACTGCACTACTAAACGCAGGCCTGTGTAAAAATACAAGTACTCAACCCAGTATTTAGTGAGTATTTACATTTAATGCTACTTAAACTTCTACTCCACTATGTTTTAGATGCAAATATTGTTTACTCCACATTTATTTGACCTCTTTTAGGCTAATATGCTACCCTGCAGTAGCCAATATCATACAAATAATTCAAATTACACAACTTAACATGCACACTATTGCAGTAAGCTTAAACAATATGATTGTGAAATGGGCCATTCTCCAGAATAAGTCGCCTATTTTCATATTTTAATTATATTTTGATGATAATAACCTACTTTTGTAAGACTTTGAATAAAGTGCTTTCACTTGTATTTTTTACAGTTTAGTAGCTTAATACTGCCGCTTATACTAAAGTAAAAGATTTGAGTATTTCTTCCACTGATGCTGTAAATTAATTAAAATAGTGATCATTTCAGAGGCTTTATTTTATGTATGTGTTTCGGCATTGTAAAAGTGTTTTAACTGCAGAGTTAGCAGGGTGTTTATCACCCTGAATGCCCTCAGGCTGCATATAGCCTCAAATAGCCATATTTATATTCCAGAGGTTACACCCTTGGTGAAAGCATCACTTCATAGGTCTGACAAAATTAGCTCTAAACAAGATGGTTTCATGTATGTAACACAAATAATTTAAACATTTTAATCATTCATGATGAGCAAAATACATGTCCTCACCAAACGGGCTCAGGCCTCCTCACACTGTTCCACTGCCAGAGGTGTAGTATGTCATCACATCAAGGACTTTTGAATTATCAAGCTGCAGCTGCCAAAATGCCTTATTCATCATCACTTATGGAGGTGGTACTGTGTGGTAGTTGATTAAAAAGGTAATTTAAGGTTAGGAATAGGCAGAAATCTGATAACACTTCTACCTTTTTTATGATTTGTAACGAGCAATTACACATTCAAAGACATTTTGCTCAGAGACATTTTATTATAAAAGCTCATACATTAACCACATAAATTACAATTTCATAGTCTACTGATTACATTTTTTTTTTATTGACGGTTTCAATCAGGCCTGGCCAAAAATTCACCAGGCTATAAGCTATGCCACACGTTGGAAAATGATGTGTTGTAGGCAAGGTCAACATTTGTGTGAAAAGCACATAGATAATACAACAACAACGATAGTGAGATGTGTACGGTCTACAATACAGACTAAACGCATACAAGGCTGCAACGAGCATGAGGAAAAAACAAATGTACAGACTTTAAATTCAACGGTAATTAACAAACAATCGTTTCATTTTTTGCAACGAATGAGCACGAGAGCTTGGTGTGTGTGTGTGTGTGTATGTAAAAAGATGATGGCTGACGGGCAACAGGAGGAAGAGGAATGGAGATGCAGAGAAAGACTGTTGTGTGGGAGAGGTGTTGACTTGTTTGTTTGGATCATGTGTCTCTTCAACAAATCAAATCATCTTGGCAGACCCTGGTCAGTAGAAACATGTGTGAACCATGAATGTCAGAACCAGCGTATGAATTTTTTTATTTCAATAAACCCTGTGATGTAATCGCAAAAAAGAAGAAAAAGAAAAAATGCCGTGGGCCAGCCAGGAGTTGTGTGCGTGGATGTGGCCTATTTGTGTGCACACACGAAAATCAACCACCATTATGATTGACGTGTTGGAGGATGGAGGTTGCCTTGGAGACGCAGAAACACAAAATGCCTTACATTCGCTCTGAAAGGCAGAAAGAAAAAGACGCTCACTGTCGTTCTTTGTGCTCACGCTTGCTCCACATTCTGTCATCTTTTGTCTTTTTTTTCCCGCCCAAGAAATCGTTTCTCCACCATTTTTCACTAAATCTGTGCCATCACATCTGTCACACCTTTATTTTTCAGCCACCTTGTAGTCCTGTAGTGCTGCTGACCCGGCTCCATATTTCATTATCCCTGGCTTAAGCCCCTCCTACACACTAAGCCCTTTGTAGCCCCTCTGCATCCCCACTTTGCACCCGCTTGCTCACTCCCTGTCTCTCTTTCACAGGTTTATCAGAACGCATCTAGTTCACACATCAATCTGGTGTAACTCCTATACCATCTGGGTGCAAAGCTCAACAAAGTGATGGCCAGACAACCACACAAATACGGCAGTAGATGCTGCAATACAACAACAAAAAAAGAGAGGAAAAGAAGCAGCTGTCTCTGCCAATGTTGTTACCATGGGAATACAGTGTAAACAGCACCCGCTGTCAAAACTGGATCGACTGCGCCTGTGTGTGCTTAATAAATAATTATTCATCCCTGCTCTTCCGTCCAAGTGGTGTCGTTAAGGAGACGGGAGCAGAGCATGCTGGTTGACGGTGATGGACGGAGAGCGAAACCAGGCATAAAGTTGATCATCATTTCACAGTCGAATGTTCGTTGCACGCTCATTGCAGCATCTCCACGGACAGACTGCGTGCGTATCTGGCAGAGCGGAGTTTGAGTTCGTGGTAGCACTGCACGAAACTGTGGTAGATGAAGGTGATGGGCAGCGCCAAGAGAACGATGCCGCTCACCACGCACATCCCCCCGAGCACCCGTCCCCCGACTGTCACAGGGTACACATCCCCGTAACCCACCGTCGTCATGGAGATGATGACCCACCAGGCGGCCGCCGGGATGCTGGCGTAATCCTGGTTCTGCGTCCCCAAGTTCAAGCCGTGCTCCAGCAGCTGGGCCAGAGCGCTGTATATTGCCATGGCGACGAAGACAAACACCAACAGCATGACCATCTCGCGGTAGCAGCGCGTGAGCGTCAGCCCCAGTGTCTGCAGGCCCAGGAAGTGTCGGGCCAGCTTCATGAGCCAGAACACTCGCATCATCCTCAGCACCCGTAGTATCACCCCGGCGACCCCGAGCCCAGCGCCCGGCATCCCCGCCCGGGCCAACGCCATGGTGATATAGTACGGGGTGATGGCAATCACGTCGATGATGTTCAGCGGCTGGCGGAGGAAGTCCCACTTGCTCCTGGCCACCAGAAAACGCACCATGCACTCTGCCGTAAACCAGCCAATGCACACGGCCTCCACTATCCTACAGAGAAGACAGAAGAGGAGAAAGATGAGCAAAAGTGACTGTAAACAGGAAATGGCAGAGGAGATATGGATGACATGGAACACGGCGTGACAGTCAGAATCAGGGATGTAAGCGATGGGAAGTAAGGAGGACATCTGACGTAATTCAGGGTCGACACACGTAAACAAAAACAGGAGGAGACGATTAGAAAATTACCAGGAAGCTACACAGTAGGAGGGATTAAACCCCCTCAAGGAGAGACTGTGACACAAACAGAACGATTACCCCCATTGATTAGCACGGCAAAGTGCTTGAATTTGACATAGAAACGGTCAGGTCAAGCAAACACGACGGTGCCTATAAACATAATCAGCACAATTAGACAAAACCAAATTATGCAGCAACTTGAGGGAATCGCATCACATTTACATCACATTTACATTTAGCAGACACTTTTATCCAAAGCCACTTCCATCACGACATGAGACTAAATAGGAATTATTATGACCCCCCGAGTTTAAACTCCACTTTTAGTGATTACCTAACCACTGTAACCGTTCCAAAGCTGTGTCCATGCCTGAGTGAACACAACCCAGCCTTATATAGAGAAAGGCTGCCTCGGGCGTCAGCGAGGAAAAGGCTGCACAAAAATAATGTGCAAAGAAGAGAGGTGCACTTTTTTGCATCCAAAAATCTGAAATCACAAGTAACCGCCAGGAAGCCAGACGTTTCCCGTAAGTGGCTTGATTCCTTGTTTGCTTACCCTAATATATAATTACTAAGTACACCTTCCAACTCATTACACGCTGGAATACAATGCAGCCAATCTGTCATTCATCTGATATGTTTGTCCTTCTGTAATGTAAACTAACCGAGCCAATAAAGATATTCAAATTAATTGTGAGGAGGCGGGGAGCAGGCTCACTGCACTTTATCCTGGATAATGTGGACTGTTTATTTGATTGGCTTCCTTGTCATGTGAGCATCCTAATGTTTTAACCTGAAACTTGTCATTGTGACGTAAGAGGTGTCCATTCACTAAACACAAACTCCCTCAAATAGAAACTGGGATGTGACCAACGCATCCATGCGTCAGACATTCAGGGTAATAAATGGTGGGGCTTCGACCATATGAGATTCCCAAGCGTGTGTTTATTTATGTTTTTGCAGCATGCGTCTTCCACGCCATGAAGTCACTATGACTTTTACGCACCAGGTGTTAGTCTCACTTGAAGACGTTTAGCAGCATCCTCACCAGGGGCCCCTATTATTCCTCTAAACTTGGCTCCTGACCTACCTGTGCTCCTCCACAATATTCCTCTTGGCTGTATCCCAGTCCGGCAGAGTGCTCGCACACAGCATTATCATAGAAACGAGAACAAATATCACGGACACCGAAGCCAAAAGCTGCGCCAAAAGCGAAGAGTTGGGCTCCTCGAATGTCTTGCGCATCTTCTCGAGCCACTTGGCGCGACCGGTGAGCCCTTGCGTCGACTCCCCCGAGCCCTGGGACTCGTCCCCCGACACGCCGACGTCCACCTCGGACAGAGTGTCCAGTCCGATCTCGGACATCCTGTCGTCCAGGCGCTTCTGGCAGCAGGAGTCCAAGTGCGCGCTCTCCAGCCCCCAGTAGAGCATCTCCGTGTAGAAGGACAGCTCGCACACTCCGGGGACGAAGCGGAGTTTGCCGGAGCGCACGTACAGCATGATGAAGACGAAAGCCTGCGCGTGGCGGTCAAAGAAAAACTCATTCCGGTCCCGGTCGTAGTCGTCGCACAGTTCGAGAACCTCTTTCTCGGTTGCGCAGGCATGCAGACGGCTGACGCGTCGGAGAGGGAAATCCCTAATCACCTCACGGGTGAAGGCGTACCGGGTCCCCCCTACGTTGAGTACGCAGATGCTCTTCCCGAACTTCATCTTGCCAACCTGTAACCTAACTAAAACACATCTCCACGGTCCACTTCCATCCCGGGAGTTTGGACACTTGGGGGAGGAGGGGGGGTCGCAGTCTCCCCTGTCCCCCGGGGTGTGGTTCGCTCTGAGTGGAGCTGGTCCTGCGCGGAGCTCCGTGGATGATGGAAACTCTACCCTCTGTCCCTCACTCCTTCTCTCTCTGAAGAAGAGACTCTCCACCCCAGCCAGGGCGAGCCAATCCCATCAATGATGTCACATGAGCGCGCGCACGGACGCACGCACTGGAAGAGGGAAAAACTCGTGCAAGGGAAGCTGAATACAGAAAGTAATTTTACGCACATTTGTTATCTACTATCTACTTTATACATCTCCATAAATATAATTATATATAAATATTTTTATATATTTATATAAATATATAAATGTATATAAATATAAATTGAACACTTGAACACACCATTCTAATTTAATTATAACTTTAAATTTGATTTTATTGATTCATTTTTATGAGCACTGTTGGATGGAGCCCCAAGATCAAAGAATTTTATTGATTGTTTCACTGTAACTTGTAACTTGTGTAATATATATATATATATATATATATATATATATATATATATATATATATATATATAGTTGTATAAGTTGTTAAGAAGGCTTAATTACTACTCCCACGAAGTATTCTCTAATTTACTAAATACATTTATCACAATTATGAATGTAGTCGGAATAAATTACGCACACGTCGTTTAAATGTCAAATGAGAATGATTTGTGTGACTGAGGTGACTGTGTGTGCGCGCGCGCTCGTGGTAGTGTGACTGTGCCTGTGTGTGCGCGTGCGCGGCCCCCCTCTCAACGTCACCAGTCAGTGGTTTTTCGGGTTGATCCGACTTCTTTTGGCTGCCGTGAGTTCACTGTATTGTAAAGGGTACTGTGAATCCTAGAGGAGTGGGGGGTTGAGGTTTGCCAAAAAAAAAAAAAAAAAAAAAAAAAAAAAAATACCCTGCTTGGCTACACATCCGGAGTCTCGACGATCATAATTTATCGCACCTTTTTTTTTTTTGTTTACCTTTTAAAGGACTGGGGTTTTATTGTTTGTATTAATTTATTCTATTCCGCTTAGTTTATGGTTTACGTTAACACTCCGGGAGGGCAGAAATGGCGGCCAACATGTACCGGGTCGGAGGTATGTATGTCAATGTGGATCTTTTTTTTTAATCAAACCCGTCCAGTTTCGCATCCCAACCCCCCCTCCGCGTCCCCTTTTGGGGATTATGTTGTCGTTATTGTACTTTTCGTTTGCGTCTAATGGCGAGACGCGGCCGTGCTACGCGCACGGAGCCGCATTCAGTCGGAGCAGGAAGGTGATAATTTCTAAATATTTGGGATTCAAAATGGGTCAGGCCTCTCTTCTCTCCGCGTCTGTCGTGGCCACAGCAAGCTAGCCGCCAGCCCTGCGAAACGGCTAGCTTACAATGTAAACACATTTCAATTGTGCTACCTTTTGTTGGCTCTTCGGTGTCTTTTTAACGGTTAATTTAATGGGGGGAAACGGGGGTCGCGGACACAAAAGAGGACTAAAAGACGTGTGTTATTAAAAAAATAATAATTAAACAAATTAAACGTTACCACGGGCAGTGTGAGGGTGCCTTTGTATTTGCCTCTTCTGGCATGCAGCCATCAGTACGAGTCCCCTTATTTAGCTAACGTTAGCAACAAGCAATGGCTCCAACTGGTTAGCATCACGTTCTCTCTCAACGGGAAATGCATCTAAAGAGTGGTTTATTTGTGTGTGTGTTAACGTTAGACACCGGGTGTTGCCACAAACGTCCGGCTACATCCAAAGCCACCACGGCTAATTAGCACACAAAAAAAAATTGGCTTCCCCTTGCTAAGCTAGCTTGTTAGCAGTGTGCTGGAATTCAACCTCAAATTGTCTCGGTTCATGGCGTTGCCCGCGTCGGGGCTATGATGCATTAAAACCCTCATTTATTTTGCTCACACGTGGCCTAACCCCCCCTCCAGAAAATACACCATAAAACACCGTGATTGAAGCTGAGATGCTCGACGTGTCAGCTAAACGTTGAGCATCTCCACACAGGTGATATATAACTGTATTTTTTTACTTATTATTATTTTAATCACAGGCGTATCGGTGTCGTTACAACAATCAGTTTGTTGTTCGTGTGGAGCTGCAGCTCTCCTGCTGCCTTCAAGTGCTCGTTGGAAAAAGGCAACTCCACAGAACTTTAAAAGCTTCTTTGTGCTTTTTTTTAAAGTTTTATTTTCATGCAATCATAACAAACCTGTCTTACAAATGATATCTCACCTTTTTAAATACATATTTGTGCATCACAAACAGAATAATGTAAGGCTGCAATGAGATTTGCAAACTCTAATATGTATATTCACTGACTCTGTGTATATTCCTTGACAGAAATATTTACCCCTTCACTGACTTGTAGGCGTCCCCGCTGCATATTAATTACAATAATTCAGACAGCACTTGAAGGCAACGTTTCTGTATATTCTACTAGGATAGAGTTAAATCTCCTGTCTCCCAGATGAAGTCAGGTTTACGCTGGTGTTAAGGATGAGTAGTGGGAAAAACTGTGACTTAAATATATCTTCGATGTATTTATCTTTACAAAAATCAATAGTTTGGCAGTGTGGTGACCGTCTTGCAGTTCACATATCATTTATTTTGCCTTGACCCGTATTCTTTGCGGTGCACACTCACTAAAGTTACCCAGTTTTTGCTGAAAAAGCTGATATTTCTTTCACGTTTACTTGTTCACTTCCTAGCTTTGGCTCCACTGTTGAGGGAAAACACTACAGTATGTCACTCAGCCAGTTTCCTGAGCTGGGATGGTGTGTAGATGGATGTCCACTCCCTGGTCACTTTATAACTTCGCCTATACTATTTAATATAATCTAATAAAACAGAAATACCACATACAATATTAAGCTTTGACCCTGTCAAAGAGGGTTATTTCATGTGTTTTTTTCAAGTTTTCTCCAGCTGTTATGTTCTGCAAACATTAGAGATGCATTTTAATACAATGCATTTTAATCTCACTGTTAAATGTATTGTTGAACGAATAACCGCCTTTACCGGCGCACCTAATAAAGCGGCCACTGAGTGTATTATTTTCACTTGGTCCCACAGAGGCTAATCCATCATTATAATGATCTCACACACAGTGAAGTGATCGGTGTGTGTTTTCTGTTGCAGATTATGTATTCTTCGAGAACTCCTCCAGTAACCCTTACCTGATCCGGCGGATAGAAGAACTCAACAAGGTAGCAAAAATGTTTGTGTGTCAATTTATTCCTCTTGTGTTTATGTCGTTTTATGCCTGAGGGTGAATAGCCAGGATTCCTTGTTGTTACTGTTCCCAACCCCCCACTTTTTTCGCTGTGCAATTTGTGACTTTAAGTGTTTGTATTACGATGGAACCGGACAGGTGTTTCCGGGTCTTCTAACTGCCATTTGATATCACAGGACACACCTATGGGAGTGGATTTGTAGGCAGGGGAGAGCATTATAATGAACATTTCAAGAATCTGATTTTTTTTTTCCCCTGCAAAAGTTGAATCATTTCTGTTCACGGTTTCAACTTATTTTGTAAATGTGTGTCACGTAGTTCAGTCAGGAACAGACCAAAACTTGGTTTAAATAATACAACACAGGCATCTTTTCCTGAGTTATGTTTGCACGACGATACACACATGCATGCCATTATCAGGTGTGTGTGGGAAGATGTCAGATCAGTCTGAGGGACAAAAAAAACAAGCATATGTAGGCTGTACATTTAAATATAAAGATAGGATCCCGTGTTATAAATGAACCAGGAGGGTGCACAAAATACTGGAAACACCCTGCAGCATGATGCAATGTATCTGAGTTGCCCTGCAACAGATACTATGAAGCTTATAATGTTCGTTTTTCGTTGAGACTGAAAGAGAATAGTTGATAGGCATTTGGGGGACCGTAGCTTATGTTGGTATTACATTATATTGCAATATATTTTGAAGTGTTCCTGGTATTTTGTCCATATCTGCTCTGACCTATAAGCCCCTGAGAAGAGTAGCAGAAGTAGCAGACGTCCATTCACTCTCCCATCAGTCACGGAACGTAATACTCGCCGAGTCTCGTCGCCCTAATTACCCAGCAGGACGATCAATCAATCATCTGATCAAAAGCACTGTTGCTGCCCTGGTCAGCCTGTCATAGCAGCATAGCTTGATGAGCGCACAACGAAAGCCAGGCCTCTTGGGAAATTAGAGGTTTGTTGCCACCGCTTACGTTCGGCCCGGGTCCTTCTTCTCTCTCTGTTTCAGACGGCCAGTGGGAATGTGGAGGCCAAGGTGGTTTGTTTCTACAGAAGGAGAGACATCTCCCACAGCCTCATCCAGCTCGCAGACAAACATGCAAGTGAGTAGAAACTCCTGTCGCACGCCAAGACGATGTTTTTGTCAGGTGTCACATGTGAATGAGTCCCTTATCAAGCTGTTGCCCTTTTGCTAATCCCTCAGAGGATTATATTAAGTGTGAGACTTAATACTAACACTTTACCCCATGCAAAATATTTACATTATTTCTGCTGCATATCTCCAGCTTCATTCCCATTTAGCAGACGTGTACACATTGTAAGGTTTACCCTAAATATGATATTTTTCACTGGGATCGCAGGTTAAAAGTGCAGTTGTTTAGTCGCATAGATAGGCTGCTGCAATTCAAACTTGAAAATGTGCAGCTTTTCAAACATCAGTTAGTTCTCTTGTTTTAATTACTTGTTGTCGACTGCGAGAGACTCGGAGCGCGGCTGTATGAGGAGGAGAAGAAAGGACAGGAATGTGTTTTTATCACACAAACACCTGCTCTGTGTGGGCAGCATTCTACCTGTTCTCTGTGCCGTTTGACTTTGTCCTTGATCACAATAAAGCAAACTGTTGATCAACTTTTCGGAGGACAATTGAGGCGAGGAGTCTGCGACAGAAATGTGACTGAGAATCAGCAATGACAGGAAAGACAGGAATGTATTGTGTTCCTAACTACTTGACTCGCTCTGTGTGGTCAAAAGGGTTTTGTGAAAACCAGTTTTACTCATTCGGCTCGACTCTGTGAACATAAATCAACCTTAAGCACAAAAATATATATATAAACCGTACAGTACGCAGGCACATATGCACAACTTCACAAGCTAATATATGGTTTAGATTAGTTCAGGAGGAAAACAATGGGGCAGAAAAAAAGAAACCGTAAAGTCTGCACTTATTACCGAACTACAAAAAAACATAACTTTCTACAAATTGAGATGCAAAATCAATCTGCTTTTCAGAATGTTTGCTTCTGAATTTCAGCAGGGCTTCCCTCCTCTTAGTAGAGAAGTTGACTCATTTTGGCCTCATACCGATTAATCATGTTTTTTATGCTTCATGAAGTTACTTATGAGCAAATCTCTGGTGCTTTTGGGAGATTCTTTGTAGAGAAACTCAAATCGTTGACAAAATGCTACGAATGTTAGTTGACTAAGAAGAATTTTAGAAGGAACAGTGCTCTTAGCCGAGTTATTGTGGGTCCCTGTTAGCATTTGTTTTGTCTATCATGCTGATTAATTACTGCAGCAAATATTAGACAGCTGAAGGCCAAACACGAGCTTCGACGGGAGAGTTAATGGGTCAGCTTATCTCAAAGAACGGCATTTTACAATCAACCATCATCGGTAAATAGTTTGATTTTTTTGTGAGAATTAAGTTGCGACATTTGAATGTGAATTTACTCATCAATCAAAGTCCCCACGTCTTTATACGATTAATTACCACCTAGTCGTTAAACTTGGTGAGAAATCCAGTGGTTCCAGTGAGTGTAAAGCTTTCGATGTGAGCAAAAAAACCTCTGTTTGCATTAGTTGTGTCTGCAGCTCAGAAACCAGAAATGCAACTTAGAAATGGTGATATCTGATCACACTGATCAGTTGAGTGCTTGTCAGAGGGTGGTACAGTGTCTGAAATCCCTCACCACTGTCTGATGTTAGAATTAAGCTCACTCTTAATCTCTCATTTGCGTCTCTTCTTACCGCCTTGTCTGCAGACTTATTTGTAGAACTAGTTCATACATGGGTCTCAAGGGTTTTGGCACAGACAACATGTTTTCTCTTGGAAGACATTCACAGTGTTGCACCCGGTTGTTCACGTGAAAAATGATGTGTCAAACGTGACAAAAATAGAGCTATGGAGAGTTGGTTGGCAGCTAGTCAATCACGGCGTAAACATGGTTGTGAATGTCGGCTTTTGGAACATTACAGAAATAGTCGGATACAGAATGCGGGGTTTCAACTGGCAGCTTCAAGCGTGACATCGGGGTAGTGGAAATCTGTGACTCTTTATGATTTTCTAAGTTGTACTAGTGCCAAAACGAGAGTGAAAACAACTGCTGTTATAAAAGAATCTACTTGGGAATAACGGATGATGTTTATCTTTCCAAGTATAGGCCTTCACGGTGCATCGCTGACTTCAGACGTTTATCTGCCAACTCAGCTGCAGCTGAATGGCAGCAATAGTTTTTGTCTGCTTAGCCCCTCGGGAGCCATGTTACAGGCTTTACCTATATCTACCTCCTAGTATCTGAAGACAGCACAGTTCTAAACATTTAATCAAGTGGTGTTTTGTGAGATCTTGAAGATGAACGGGTGAATTTTTGTCTGTCACGAGTAAGACACTCTCGGTGACTTTTCTTCACACATGGTTATTCGTTTTTTAAATTAATTTTCACCTCTGCTGTCATTTTCCTCTTAACGTGTGCCTTTTTTTTTTTTTTTTTGCAGAGGAGTTGGAAGAAGAGAAGGAGAGCCCGACAGAGACAGACCTTACAGAAAAACAGAAACACCAGCTTCGCCACAGAGAGCTCTTCCTCTCCCGGCAGTATGAGAGTCTACCTGCGACACACATCAGGTACTGGACGGAAAAAAAACCCCGCACATTGGACCTCACGTCTCATCTCCAGGCAGTCCCCATGGATGGTCACTCATCTAGCCATGAACTGACAAATCGAGTGCTGCTCACTTCCTCTCTGTGTGTTATATATGTCTCTCTCTCTCTCTCTATTAGGGGGAAGTGCAGTGTGGCATTATTGAATGAGACTGAAGCTGTTCTTTCATACCTTGACAAAGAGGTGAGTCAGAGAGTTTGTCGTCCTCACACTGAAACACTAAAGATGACTCGCTGAAATGAAACGAGCACGCATAAATTAGGTAAATAACATAAGAAAGTAGTCTCATGCTTTGATTTGGTCGTGGCGTGGCTGTGCATGAAAGCTTTGAGCTCAATATAGATATAATAGACTGAATCTATTTGGTTAATTCATGAAAGAAGCAAATTCTCAAACATTTCAGGTGCTGGAACTGCAGTTTATTAGAATTTTGCTTGACAAATTACTAATAATATTATATTATAATATATTTTTTTTTTTTTTTTTTTTTCAGTTGCAGCGATTATCTTTATTCCACACAAAAACTTCACAACCTTGTTTTTTATTTGAGCACACCGCCTTTCCAATCTCTCATTTCTCACCAGAACATTTAACCTGGAGGCTCAAACGTATAATGGAGAGGTTTGGCTCACTGGTGTGTTGTTCTTTCCAGGATACGTTCTTCTACTCGCTGGTGTACGACCCAACGCAGAAGACTCTGCTGGCCGATAAAGGAGAGATCAGAGTGGGACCGCGCTTTCAGGCAGACGTACCTGAAATGCTACAAGAGGGTCAGTCAGAGCGCTTGATTTATTTAACTACACCTCCAGGTTGTTTTGCACGCCTCTAGTGTGTGATTGGTTTCAAACGGTCACAGCAGGGAAAGGAAACTGTTCTTAGGACGGGTGAGAACATTTATCCTTTGCTTTAATAATGGAGACGGCAGCTTTTTCTCTCTCCCCTTGTTGAAGTAAAGTTAATTGATCTGTTGTAGGTTTAGTCGGAGTCCAAACACATGATTATCACTCCTTGTTTGAACAATGAATGATGGATTTTAAGCCTCGTTCATGTAGCTTCAAAGCATTAATACTTGTTAAGTCAATATTCCTGGAAAGATGACTTGTTAATTAACCTCACAGCTCAAATGTGGAAGATGTTGCTTTTTTTTTTTTTTACCTTTTCTTCTTGCTAGTGTGGAAAGTTGGATGTCCAGCATGCTTATTTGAGATTTAGTTGGACTTTTACTGATGGTAGCAGAGTCAGACTCTAGCAGAAGAGTTGATACAGCATCGGTTGATTATCTTGATTAGAATAACTCGCAGATAGCCAAATAATTGTTCCGATTCTTTGTCTCCAATGCCCATGCTGTCTGTAAGCTGTTACCTCTGTGCATCCTGCAGGGGAGGCAGATGACAGGGACCAGTCCAAGTTAGAAGAGAAGCTGTGGTATCCAGAGTGTCCGCTCTCCAGCAAACAGATAGACCAATTCCTAGTGGTGGCACGGTGAGACCTTTTCACTCGATTCCTCTGCAGCTGCAACTATTCAAACTCAACAACAGATTAAATCGTTCAAGAGTATAAGCCTCACTGCAGAGAGACTTTCATTACTCATCACTATTCCCCCCCCCCGATTCGTGGATGATGATGCAAATAAAGTGTAGAATATAGTGTTTAATTTGTGATTACGTTGCATTTAAATATATACAATCATCCCCATGTTCTGTGTTTATGGATGCAGCTATTCAGCCTTGCTGCAAGTGCAGACCGGGTTTATCTGTGCATGTGTTTTACCCCAATGAAACGATCAAATATGTCACTGTGACTTGTCCTCTTTTCAGCCTCCTTGCTTCTGGTGAGGATGTGTAATCCCGCTGCTACGTGAATCTCACTGTGTTTTTATATATATATTCTGTAAAATGTCTTGCCTGTGTGATTTGTCAGAGCGGTTGGGACCTTTGCTCGAGCGTTGGACTGCAGCAGTTCAGTTAGACAGCCAAGCTTACACATGAGTGCAGCTGCAGCCTCGCGAGATATCACACTTGTGAGTTGAACACACACACAACCATGAAAGTACGTTCACTCTACAAGCGATCGTGACTTAAATTCTAAGCACTAACTTCCCTCTCTGTGCCCGTTTCTATTGCAGTTCCATGCGATGGACACGCTGCATCGTCATAACTACGACCTGTCCAGCGCGCTGAGTGTACTGGTCCCAGCCGGCGGCCCGGTGCTCTGCAGGGACGAGATGGAGGAGTGGAGTGCCTCGGAAGCTGCCATGTTCGAAGAGGCGCTAGAGAAATACGGAAAAGACTTCAACGACATCCGACAAGACTTTGTAAGTGTGTAGAGCTGTATCCGTCATGGGCAACAACAAAGTAGTGGTGTTTCGGTCATTTTAGGTAATATGTAAGCATGTTTTTGGTTGTATTTGTGTTCAGCCCAAAATGTGGCTTATATTTTCCCCTTGTTCTCCAAAACTGAATGCCAGAAGGATTTGATTATCAGATTATTAGAACAGGAAACACTAGATTTCTCAACATTCAGTGAGTCCTGAGAGAGTTTATTATCTGTTGTTTGTTTGAAGACTAACTAATTAGTTGGTAAATGGACCGTGGTCTTCTTTTATAGTGTTTTTTTTTTTGCTAAATAAGGTATCCTTTTTCTGGAGAAGCATTTAAGACTAAATGCTCACCCTTTTAGTAGACTTTAAAGGTGGCTGTTCAGTGTTTATAGTTTTGTTTGTAATTGATTACTGCAGTCCTGGTCAGCTTGAGTCCATATTTTAAAATGTACTCTTTGTAGTGACCAAGTTTCCTGTTTGGAAAGTCATTAAAACACTCAAGTCACATGACCGCTGTCCATTTGTATGCTCGTGAACGGCTGCATGTGATGAACTTAAGCACATAATCGCACGTGAAGTAAGAAGCAGAAGCTGCGTTTTCGCTGTATAGTCGTTGAAATGTGGGGTTCTTTAGACTTACTTAGCATATTAATGCACAGCAGCAAAGTTTGATTGTGCTGCCGTCGTGGTTTTCAAAGTTTCTACGGACGTTTTGATTCCCTCCCTCGGCAAAAAAAAACTTGTCACAATGGGAATTCATTGTGGTTTTTATTAATTCAAGATTACCGCAGTCGCTGTTCTGTGAAAGACAAAATGACCAATTTCAGCAGCTGCCTCTCAAGCCTACAGGGGGTGACTATTTCTGTTGAACTTCCCTTCCCACCATCTACCTGTACTGTACAATAAAGCCAGGACATGGGGCGTATGTGGGGGCACCAGGTGCTCATGAATGCTTATTAAACGTGTGAATCACTGTTTGTCCGTGTGAGAGAGTGCGCGTGTTTTGGTCTGGGGCTCCGAACCGAGCAAAGCCAGCAGCTCTCTTTCAGTCACAAAGCCCTCATGAATATATATTAAGGCTTTCGCACCCAGATGGCAAGAACATGAGATATTAATATCATTAATTTGCTCTCTGTCTCCCTTTCTCTTCCCCTCTCTGCACACTTCCTCTGGTGAAGCTGCCATGGAAGTCTCTGACTAGTATCATAGAGTACTACTACATGTGGAAGACCACAGACAGATACGTGCAACAGGTGAGACCAAGTCCAATAAAAAAACACTATTTGTTTAATGTCTTCCTGCTGTGACGGGGACAGTCTGATGTTCTACCTTTTTACTTTTGAGTTGTTGTTTTTGGAGAAAGAAAAATGTATTTTAGCCGCCTAAAAGAAGGATTAATTATACGCTATATTTTGAATATGGTCGGGGCTTTAACTTGCCGTCAGACACCAGGAAGCTAAAGTCGCAATCTGTTTTGCAAGACTCCATCGACAAAACAGCAAAGGAGTCTTGTGGCTTTGAAGAGAGCATAGATAACGGTCCCCCCGTCTGAAAGGGCTGTCTTACAGCAAAGTAAAGCAGTAAAAATATAGTGTGCACTTAAGCCGATATTGATTCTTATTTATGTTTTGTAGGTGGAAAAAATACAGTTTCTCCAGCCCCATCCACAGTGATACATTGCATACTCCTGCCTACTTCTCGCAATTTGCTGCTATGAATAAATAATTTCTACAATCGCACTACAAAAAAACAAACCTTTTATATCATACGCTTTGTCAATACAAACAAAACAAAAAAAGTACACGTAAGATTTCTTTAGTCCTGCCTCTAGGTCTTAAGTTTATGTTTTTTTAATGTGTTTGCTGATGTCCTTCTGCATTTATGGGACTTATGTTCTGCATGTCTTCTGTTGCATTTTATTGGCTTCTGTTTGGCAAATGGTTACTGCAGTGCACGTCCATGAAGCTGGTGAAATTGAGAGACAGACGAGGGAATAATGGTCAAAATCGGTGTAGCGTAAGCTGAAAAACGTCGACTCAAACAAATGTTGGTCCTGCAGTTCCCATCATGCAAGTCGGTAGCATCTTTCATTCAGACCGTCCTGGCCTGTTAAGTGCCCTCATCTTTGAAACTCTTTGTAATGCAGGGTTTTCTGTGAGTCTCGGAGCCACAAAAGAGAGTTTGCAGCTGTCTTTGCAGGCGGTGTAGCACTCCGCATGACGGATAAAGAGACGTTTTTATGTGTAAAATCAGTGGAGTGTAGAAAGTTGTAAAATAAGTCAAAGCAAGGGTTGACAAGTTAATGGGGACACAGCTCTTAAAAGAAGAGGTCTCTTCGGACGCGAGCATCTGCTGAATATATAACATGGATATGAACTGCTCTCTACAAGCTGGTCCGACAAAGGGTTAGCTTTTATCGCACCGATGGATTTCTCATAGATTATCAGTTAAGGGTGAGACTGCAAACTGCTAAGAAGAAGGGAAACAACACCGTTGAAATGACGCATTTAATGGTTATCATCGTAATGCGGATTCAGTTTGATTTCATATTTATTTTGTTACTAATGAATGAATCCACTGTGTTTCTCTCTGAGCAGAAGAGACTGAAGGCAGCAGAGGCAGAGAGCAAGCTGAAGCAGGTTTATATCCCCACGTAGTAAGTCGCTTTAATTCACCTTCAAAGATGTTGGTATCATTATTGTATGAAAGCCGAGAACCGCCGTGCTTGCAATGTATTTTATTTGTGTCGTTATCTTGAGATAATGAGATAATTTGTTAGAAATAATGGAATAATTATAGAGTCTAAAAAAAAACCTTGTGAAACAAATCTCGATTAACACGCAGTCCAGATAATCTGCACGACCTGGTCCTCAAAACATGGTTACTGATGACGTTCACACTCTCCTTAATGGACGAGGACTTGAATCTGAATGTTATGCAGTTTCTGTCTCGATTAAAATACACTTTGATGCGTTCATCGATGCTTCCTCCTGACATTTTCAGCTACTGCTGTCAAGACACCATCTATGCCGGCATAACTCTCCTGATCTGTGATCTTTCTGGCTAAATATTTATAATATAAGTTATAAGTGGAAACAACCTTTTGTATTCTCGTGAATAGCCAGTTTTAATTTCAAGTTATTATTTAGTTCATGGGAGCTGTTATCTCGACATACTTAAATAAATTAACTTTTTATCTACAGAAAACAAGCTCTGTTATCTGGAGATGAGGAGATAATAACTTGTTATCATGACATTTTTACTTGGTATCTCTCTGTAACTGCATTAAAAAAAAATGCATGTCCGTTCTCGGCCTTTGTTTTATTGTAACCGTGGCTCTCCATGCATAATATGTTCTGATTTAAAGCACTGCAGAGCAGCTGCAGTCGGTGTGTTTCACAAATCTCCCCCCCCGGTTTCTTCTCCGACAGTAACAAGCCCAACCCCAACCAGATCTCAATGACCAATGGCAAGATGGCGACCGTGAATGGAGCGGGCCCCGGGGCCTTCCATGCAGCAGGCGGGGGCAGAGCCTGCGAGAGCTGCTATAGTGAGTTTGAGTTTTGGCAAGTGTAAAATGAAATCACAAGGGCAGTGAACATGGGTCAGTTAGAAATGAAAGGGAGACTAATGAGCTGTTGTGACTCTGCAAGAGAAGCTTTTCTTTCATTTTCACTGACCGACATCTCCCTGCACTTGAATTAGCAACTAGAGCCAACTAGCTAACAGTCGTGTGGAAGATTATTTTCCTATAAATTAAATAAGCACTTCAGAAGGTGATGTGAAATTGCCTAAAATACTTAATTTACAGTGATTAATTGAGCAATTAATCAAAACGTTTCACTTTATGTCAACTTGATGGATACATTGATTTATTGCCCAACTGTTTCAACACTTTTTCTACCTTAAATTAACTTCTTTGATCCTGACCAACACATTGGTGCAGACAGAGTACCATCAATGAATAGCAGGCATGAATGTGAATTGGTCTGATGTATCGGCATTGATCAAATCATTAAGGGGAGACTTGAGACCGATGAAGTAGAGATCAATATGCTGAGTGTCTCTGAACCAGTTCTCCGCCGCGGTGCTTCTAACCTTCGCTAATCCGTTTCTGTGCATCGACAGCCATGCAGTCGGCTCAGTGGTACTCGTGGGGGCCGCCAAACATGCAGTGCCGGCTTTGCGTTTCCTGCTGGATGTACTGGAAGAAATACGGAGGCCTTAAGATGCCAAGCAGAGCAGAGGCCCCAGAGGAGAGGACCTCCCCGACTTCCAGCAACCAATGTAAGCTCAGTCAGAAGGTGTTAAACACACGAAAAATCACATTATCTCATGCACATTAGCTTTTATGCCAAAAAAACTTCTCATGCAGATTTAAATCATTTTTTAAAGTAAAATTCTATTAGCATTTCATTTCTAGAAGTCTGTTTTTAGTTGCAATACAGAGACCCAAACTCTAACCCTGTTTCTGTTCAGGTGAATGTAATAAAATAGAAGATGGCTGTTTAATTAAAGTAAAATGTTAGTGAGCCTGCATGCACTAATACACAAATAACCCTGGAACTGGCATAAACGGATTGCATCAGCATTATTTATTATGTGTCTTTTCCTACCATTTAAAAACAGGAAAAAAAAAATGTTGCTGTTGCCAACATTTGTTCCACTAGTTCCCCAATGTACAATCAACTGCCAGTTATCTAATGCAGCCTAATACAAAAGCCCTGCAATAAACACAGCCATCATGAAAGTCATAATGCTCAGTTTTCTTTCTAATTGTTTTTAATAAGGTACAACTTTATAGTCATTTTGGAGGCTGTAGTCGCCCTCGTTGACGTAAACAGGATGGGCGAAATATGAGAATCACCTCTCGGTGTAACGGCAGAGCAGTTCAGCAGCACCGCAAAGCCTCCGTAATGATCGCACAGCTGAGACTCACCTCTTTAAATGGGATTTATTGGTGGGCTGTTGATTTAGTTTTTTTATTTAAAAGCTAAAATGTCTGTATTTTATTCATTTAAAAACTTCTCCATGTGGTGATGGTTTGTTTTTTTACCGCTTTCATGACGAGAAGAAAATAGGCTGGAAAGTAGAGTTAAAAATTGGGGCAAAATAATACTGAAATCTCTTCAACAGGAACACTTAATAAGTACATCAAAGTACCTAAAATGTTGTTTTTATTAATCAACTGTCATCTGTAACTGCATGTCATTGCCTTTTTTTCCCGCCCCCTCCTTCCCTCACCAGGAGCCTCGCTCACGGGGTCACGCTCCTCGCCAGTCCAACCACATGGTGCCGATGCGAAACAGCGGCAGCCCAAAGTCCTCCATGAAGACCAAGCAGGCGTTCCTGCTGCAGGCCACCCGCCTCACCAAGCTGGCCCGGCACATGTGCCGTGACATCATCAGGCTGCGCCGTGCTGCGCGCCGGCCCTTTGTCCCCATTAACTGTGGGGCCATAAAGGCAGAGTGTAAGAGCTCTTTCAATTCCTCCTAACTTCTGCCACATGGACACACACACACACACACACACACACACATCTGCAGACATACAGAAACATTCACACACTCACCACCCTTCCTCACCCTGACCACCCCACCATCAAACCCCCCCTCCCCCCCATCTCTGCCCCCGTCTGTCTCTCTTTCTGTTTTTATTATTGTTATTATTATTATTTTGTTTTTTTGTATTCTCCCACTCCCTGTTTCCAATAAAGACTGCCTGTCCTCATAACTATGAGTTTTGATCATCTTTTCATTTGTGTCTTTTAGTTTATATATATATATATATATATATAAACTATATTTTCTGTTATGGTTCTTGTTCACTGTGAACTGAAAGCCATTGTTGGAATCCTACACAAAGATTTAACGGTTCAGCAGGGCGATTCTACACGAGCATGCCCCGCAGACACTTTGGAAAAAAACAAAAAACAAACACATGTAATATCTGAATTTGCTCCTGTCTTTAACGAGTAATCCAATAAAACTCCTATTCCTTTCTGAGCCGTGTACTTGCTGAAGTTAGACGTAGAGAAAATGTATTTTAGTAAGAGAAAGCTCTATTTTGCACTGCGCCCCTGGTAAAGGCGTGCCCACTTTGCGCTGTCATGACGGAACGAGTTGTCTCAGCCGTGAATGTTTAATGTAAATACTGAACCTCAGCTTCAGTGTGTTTGCCATTCCCATTTCTTTTCCTCCCCCCCCCCCCCACCCTCTCATTTTTCCTCGGGCTGCTAATAGTGTGTGAAATGAATTGTGTTTGGGTTGTTAATGAGCTTTAGATGGATTTGGACTGATAAAACTTGAAAGAAAGAGGTTGAAGGACCTTTTTTTTGTTGTTGTTTGTTTGTTTGTTTGGCACAAAGAATACTCGCTGCACTCGACTCCCCTGTAGATCAGGACTCATCAGCTGGACCACGTCCAATTGGACGGTCCCCTCGCCATACCATCCACTCAGCTGTTCATCAGAATCATGCAATATTCATGTGCATCCATCACGCCGCCTATTCTCGCTTTGCAAAATCCTGCAAACAGGATTTGCCATTCAGGGGCATTTTCTCCCCCATTTCCCCTTTTGCCTCCTCGTCCTTCATTCTCTTAACTGTTTGCAATATATTCTCATCTCATCTTCTACCTCTTTTTTGCTCTTTTTTTGGTTTTCTTTCATCACTGTGTGAATGTGAGAGTAGACTTCCAATAAAGTCACACCTGAAAGCATCTCTTCCGAGTCCTTGTGCTTCATGTGTCCCGTGTTATCTGTCCATCAACTCCACCACACTCGGAGGAACCATAAAGACACCCCCACCCCCCCCTTCCCCTCCAGCATGGACTCAACCTCCAGTGCCTGCTGTCATGATACCTTCATATTTTTATGTGTTTACAATATTCCTGTTTGTTTTGTGTGTGTGTGTGCATGTGGAGTTTTTTTTGGGTACCATTCCTGAAAGTAAGTCGCCGCATCAAACCACCTCACAGTGAGTCCTGCATCCTTCATTTTGAAACATGAACCCGAGACAGTTGTAGCTGATTTATTACCGATCCACTGGCTTGTTTTTTGTTTTCTACTTGCATGATTCTGCAGAAGTAATAATTAAACAGCATCTCAGTATTGGAGGGAGATCATAAGTGACTGAGACGCTGCACTGGTTTGTAAAAATGTGTGTATGTGTGTTTGGTTTAGACATGTTAAGGGTGTCGGATGGGCAGGGGACTCGCCTACCCAAAACCAGAGCCGCCCAAAGGAGCACTCTGACCAGTGTTGTGCAGTTTCTAGGTAAACGACCCACGTCATCGGTGTTTGAGCAGTAAAGTTGTGCTGAATTCAAAAATGCAAGTGGATGTTGTGCAGATGGTCTGTAGGAGCCAGCTGATGCAGCTCCGGTGTGGTGTCTTTTTCCAGAGTCTCGTCCTGCAGCCCACGCCCCTCGCTCCCATCGCACCCCGGGCCTGCAGACGCCTCCTCCACGACGCCTCCTCTCCTCTCTCCCACACGGCCCCCACGGCATGCTGGGAAAACGCAGTTACCATCACCACAGCAGGGCAGAGCCGGACAGGCGCGCAGGTACATGCAGACACATATTTCTTTTAAAAAACAAACAAAAGCAGCTGAATTCCACAAAAGTTACTTATTATTTAATTAGTTATTGGTTAATTTAATCCTGCCTAGAAGCAAAGAGTCATTACTTGTTTACATCTGTTAACCCCCCGTCCCTAAAAAATAAATATTGGAAAATGAGTCCCGTCTTGCTTTTTTAACTGAATTACTTATGATGTGAGTGAACCTTGGGGACCAAACAGTGTTGATAAACAATTTCCTTGTCGTCCTTTTGCTTGCTAAAATCAAATTAGTGGAAATTCACCCGGAGTTGATAACCTTTTCTGCCATTTCTTATCTAAACTAGCTCGTTGGAGAGAATGACAACTAATTCTATTGAAAACGAATCAGCAGATGGGGGTCATTTGGATAATTTGGATGATTCAACTTCAGTCTGACACTTTGTTTTTTATTGGTAACTTCACTATTTTTACTGAAATTGAAACACAGTCATTTGTTGCACCACTTGTAACTAGGAAAAGTAATCAATACTATTGATAAGTGACAGATTCCCTCATGCATACTCTGCATCTTTCTCTTGTTATTGCAGATAACCCCGGTACGACAGGTGGACCCCTCCTGGTAGGTGTTGTATAATGTTTTGTTTTTTTCAATAAATCTGCTACAACATCACTTATTGTAATAAAATAAAATGTTTTTTGCAGCATAACGGCCGCAGCAGCAGCAGTGGAAACAGCCGAGGTGGAGTGATGATCCGCAAAAGACGCCCCAACTGGATCGATGCCCCCGATGACAGCTTCTTCCTTGTCACCCGGGAGACCAGGTAAGCAAAGGTGACACTTTTCTAACCTCTGATTGGCTGACTGTGTGTGTGTGTGTGTTTGTGTGAAGGTAAAGCAAGTGACGCTATATGCCGAGCACCAGCATGCCAGAGATGCTGTGGCAGAAAATGTGTTATTTTTGTCCCGTAGTGACCTCAGACAGCTGTGTAGCGCACACACACAAACACAGTGTGAAACAGAGTGGCAGCCTGGGAAGGCCTGCAGAGTCAAAATCCATTAAAATGGATTTGAATCAAAGTGTTTATTTTCGGTATGCGGTAAAAGCACCAATTTCACCAGAATTAAGATATTTTTATCCTAGAAAATAAAAGTTATCTAGTTTTTTTCTAATGTTAATATTTCTTGTCCTGTTTTCAGCATTTTAAGTCCAATTAAAAACATAGGATTTCTGCAGGTTTCAGGGATGGAGCGGGCCAGGCATTCAGATGAAGGTGCCTATTAAGCTAATTGGTAGTTTAAGGTCTGAGAGTCTGCTCTGGGCTTGGCTGGGTGAAGGATTTAGATCTCAACAGAAGGGAATGGTTTGGCCTGTCAGAGGGCTCAGTAGATGTCAGACAGGGGCCGAATGGTAGCTCCGAATATATTTTGATAGAAGTACGGATGCTCTCTTACATTTAATTGAACACCTGCCCATACATAACATAGCAATCCAAACAATTAAAAACATTTGTGACAGTTTTATAGACGGAGGGGGACCTTAATATTATAAAAACTCTATGGTCCTGAACGCCTTTTGGATGGATGGCCGTAACATTTTGCACAGACATTTAAGGGCTCCCTTTGATGGATGAAGCTTAATAACTTTTATTTTACCCAGCGGATGCATGGGCGTGACATTTTATTTATTTATTTTTTTTGGGTGAAATGTCTCGACGATTGGTGGATCGGCATTAAATTTAAAACAATTTTAATTCTTCCACTACTTTGGTTCATGACTAATTCCCCAAAATGACATTCCCACCTCACATTTTGTGTTTAGTGCTAATATTAGTAAGCTAACACGCTAAACAAAGGTGGTGAAACATAGTAAACATAGTTAAACAGCGTGTTATCGTCGTCATATTCTGCAGGTTTGCATGCCGATTATGTCGAAGTTCGGGATCATATCTGTTATCTCTAAACAGCTCTCAACATGCCGTCAACGGCTAAGCTGGCAGCTAACTGTGCTAACGTTAGCATTCAGTTGATACTGAAAGAATAAGAATCTATAAAAATATGCTCCTCCATGAATTGCTGGAATTAATTGTTTTGCTTCTCAACCAAATAGCTTGCTGTCAAACAGATCTCATGTTTTAAAAATGATTAATTTAAAAGAAATCGACCTCAAAATCACAAAATCAGCAGATTCTCCTTGTAAACCCGGCACACATTATACTGTAGAAGTGATTGAATAAACATGCCATTCTGATTTACACACACACACAAAATCAGATTGTATTTATTTTTCACACACACACACACACACACACACACACACACACACACACACACACACACTCTCCATGAGTCAATTTCTGCACGTCCGTTTGTGCAAGAGAAAGATGTTCTCCCATTAGGCCTGTGTCTAAATGAGCCATGGCACCCGGCCCTCATAGCCTCCCTCCGATCACCGGGGCTAAAATTAGAGCGGCTAACTGGTGCAGATGGGCCAGCGAGGAGCCAGGCAGCGCCGGGCCCTGAGTGGAAATATCATTACCACATTAACCACGGCCGCACTCGCATGGATCACTCACTTACCACCAAGTATCAACATGGCCGTGTCGCTCTGAATGCTGTTCCTCTATTATATCACGCCGGTTATCCGCTCTCCCCTCGGACGCAACAAATGCCTTTTCTGAATAAAAGAAGATTAATAGATCTAACCCCGAAAAGGCTGCTGCTAATGAGAGATGATTTGAAGTCTCCCACTCCTTCTCCTCCTCGGTGTGATGGAGAACGCGGTGTTCACAGAGCAGGAACGGAGTGGGAGATCACTCCCACTTCTTCAGGGGAGGCAAGAGAGACAAACAGAGCAAGGAACAGGGAGAGAGACGAACACAACAAGAAAAAAGTGTAATCTCGACCCGGTGATGGAGCTAATGATTGCTTTCATAATCCCCGTGGAGGGTAAACGAATGCCTGTACCTAACCAAACATGTCTGCCTATGATGGCATTAAATGAAAAGTATGATTCATCCTCTGGGAACCACAAATGTCGTCTTTTGTGCCAATCCATCAAGTAGATGTCGAGATATTATACCGTCTGCAATTGTCAGGCAATTATTTATTTAAGAGGATCAATACAGTCATTGGGGGTACATCCTCTGGGGATTATAACAATCTGGTGAAAATATTATGGCAATCCATCTAATAGTCGTCAAGATATTGCACTCTGAATCACAAATGAGAAACTCCTGGTTGTCATGGCAAAGTCAGGGGAGATCATTAGGATTCATCCTCAGGGAACCACGAATGATTGTACTGTCCTTCCAATAGTCTGTAAAAAAAAAACCTCAAATACTGTACTTCCATTTTAAAAGTGTCTGTTCTTTGCTTGTGTATTTCCATTATATGCTACTTTATACTTCTACCACACTTCAAAGGGTAATATTGTACTTTGTACGCGTCATTACTGTTTATTAATGGCTGCAGTTACTTTGCTCTGATTGAATTCAACTGCATCTCAACAGGATTTACTAACACCACAATAAAATGCATTCACCCGTATCTCAACACAGCAAAGGTGCACTCAATTACCCGTATCTGGTAATCCACCGTTGTTTGGAGGGGCCCGCTCCTTTTATTATTTTATATATGTATATAAAATAGTGATTACTGCTTATCATGCATCAGAGATGCAGAGCAGTTGAATTTGTAGGAGAAAAACAACGGTACAAAGCATAAAACAGAAACGGGACATAATGGAAAAAGGGGGAACGAGAGGCGGCGTGACAGAAATGTAAACGCGACAGCTTGATGTGTTTGTGCGTGTTGGATTTACATGTTTGCTTTCCTCCCTCCCAAAGGCCAGCTGAACAGACAAAAACAGCTTTGGGATAATGTGCCACCGGAGCTGCATCTGCTCCGTTCTCCTCGCGGTTCACAATTCTGACTCAGTTGGTGACAAAAAATTGATGTGTAACACTTTTCCAGGGTTCATTGTACTTAAAAAGATGCGCTCATTTTATCAACAGCGGGGATCTGGAGGGAACTGATGTGTTTTCCTGTCCACCACACAAAGAAAAACCTCCTCAGTGGTGCTGAGAGAGCAGCGACCGAGGAAGAAACGGACGAGCGCTGTGCCGTGCATTAAATCCTAAAGTGGTTTTCTTGACCGCCTAAAGGAAATCCGTGGATCACCTATACGTTGTGGTTATGTATCTTGCATTTGTCTGCAAATGAATTCCATTAGTGTGAGTGTGCCCAAAGGCCTCTTAGTTTCGTGTTGTTAGCTGCTGCGGGCTGTTTTCCTGTCGCGGCACAAAGCCCACTGCAGTCTGGAAATGACCAGCAAGCTTCTTTTATCCAAGAAAATCCTGCAGAAGAGAACCTCTCCCTTAACAGAGATGTGTAAAAGTACTTCCTCAAAAAAAAAAAATGGTTGTTTCCAATTCGTTTCTCAGCAGCTCGGAGCCTTAACTCCATCAAACTGAACTTCCATTAAATCATTTTTGACCAATTTTTCAGTCTCTTTATTAGTTTCTCTATTTCATGCCGTGAATGCAGTTCTAGCTGGTGAGGCTTTATATGTAAAACACCTCGTGTACACCTTTTCTTGCACACAAGAGACGTTGCTAGACACAGAATCAAAGGTTCAACATCTGTACAATCATGTGATTAAATGTCCAGTAGTGTGCATTGTTATCTGCTGGTGACCGGTCAGCATCTGTCTCATCAAAGTGTCATCATTCTTTGTGTGTGTCGGCAGCCTTTTGTAATCCAGGCTTCAGACGGACATCATGTCAGGCTTAGCTACAGGCAATCCTGAGCTGTCGGCTGCAAATGTATATTGATATAATGAAACTGACAGAAACTGTTGTTTTGTAAAAGAGAACGTGTTTCTCCAGAGACATCCTGGTTTCTTGGAGAAGATCAGTACCACTCTTTCATATCTATGTGCTCAAAGTGAAGCTACTGCAGCCGGTTAGCTTAGCACAAAGACTGGAAATGAAGGGAAACAGCTAGCCTGGCTCTGTCAAAAAAATAAATAAAAGGTAGGCCAACAAAAAACATCTGAATTGCTAATTTTCATTGACAAAAACATCCTTATCACAAGGTCTATTTAGTCAAATGTTCTGCATTGAATTGTAGATTCAAAAATCTTTTTTTTTTTCTTCCCCCGAGCACGTCCCAACCCTATCTTCCATGTAGAAAATTGAGATTGAAATTTCATTCCTGACCTTGGACAAAAAGTAATTTGGCACACTAGTGAGATAATTTTGTCTGCTGCTGCTTCTGTTACTACGATAACGGCTGTTTCCAAGGTCAAGAATGAAGTTTCAGTCCGGAGGCACTAGCCTGGCATCAGTGTGTCTTGCTCTGCACTTATGTCCCGTCTCGTCTCCACGCCTCCAGGAGAGCCAGGCGGCTGCTGTCCCGCTCCCAGCTGAGGCACGCTTGTCGGCAGCCGTGCGAGCAGATCACCCTGCGCAGGGTCACCCAGGGCCCGCCGCAGGGGCTCGTCCTCGCCCCTCCGCACCCTCACCCCAGCCTGAGGATGCGAGGCCCCATCGTCATCCACGACTGACTGGAACGTGGACCCTCTGACACCTCCGCTGCGTGCAAACTAACAAACTCACCCGCTACTCATTGAATTCCTTTTTATTCCTTTAAAAAAATGCTGTCATGCTTCCGAACACCTAAAACAGAAGGATATCACAAACTGTGATGGAAGCACGTGACTGCGAGTGCTGCCTGCGATCTGGGGAATGTTTATATGTGTAAATACTGTATTTGGGAGCATGCAAGCGTGTGTGTGTGAGAGTGTGTGTGAGAGAGAGAGTGTGTGTGTGTGTGTGTGTGTGTGAGAGAGAGAGAGAGAGAGAGTGTGTGTGTGTGAGTGTGTGTGAGAGAGAGAGTGTGTGTGTGTGATCATCCCAAACGCTCACGAGAGGACGAGGGGATGTTGACATGTGCTGTTCTTACGTCAGAACTTTGTGTGATTGTTATTTGTGTTGATGGTGAATTGTTGTGAAGTTTTATCAGATTGTATGAAGTCGTTTTGGGAGGGGGGGGGGTTGCATTTGTGGGGATTGAGGTTGTTTTAACTTTGGAGAGGAGGCGAAAAAGAAAATGCACTATACGACGACTGAACTAGCAGCCCTTTTAAAAAAAAAAAAAAAACTGACAAAAAACAAAAAAAAACAAAGAGCTGCATTGTGTTTTACATGCAGTTTTTTCACGCTCTTCTTGGGTTTAAATTATTGAGCTGGAGCTGGTGTTGAAGAATGATGACCTGGAGACATTTATTACACGAATCCCCTCCCAAAAAAACTAAAGTTATCATGTCAAATCTGCAGGTCTGTAAAAAAAAAACAAGGCAAAGAAACAGAGCCAGCTTACATCAAACAGCATAAGCCTCCCTCAAGTGTATAATATATTGTATATGTCATTAAAGCACTGTAAATCTACTCATTCCTATTTCTATGGCCGACTGTACCTACCTAGCTCTACTGGGTACTGAAGCACTTCCTTTGCAAAAGAAAAGGGCATGGATCTGTCATATTTTCCTCAAGGCTGTGATGTACCATCAACATTTTGAGGCAAAGAAAGATGAGCAACTGTTTGCTAATATTTCTTCATTCTTCTTTGAAACCAACAGTCAAACTGATCCTGTTTTCAGACCCCCCCCCCCCCCTCCCCTCTTTGCTGCATGTTGCCAGAGGGTGTTGCCTCAGAAAGTTGCTGGTGATCCAGCCTTCAGGTGGGTTTAATTATGAGTTTTTAAAACTGGCATCGCCGCCGCATGTCTTTGAGGCGAGAGCCTCCGCCGATGATTTCTTCTCTTTCATTCAGAATGTTTATGTTAGTGATACCTGTATGTCATGTGTTGAATTATGAATATGCTGAGGATAATAATAATATTAATGATAATAAAAAAACATCAACACAATGCCGGATTATGATGTCCTGTCTCTGTGATTCATTTCGTGGTGTCGCATCCCGACAGGCTGCCCTGTCTCCCAGCCACCTACTCCGTCTCCCTGCCTCTCTGTGTGTTGCTCTTGAGGGAGGAGAGAGATGGATGAGGCCTGGTGGACACACACACACAACACACACACACACACACACACACACACACACAGAGTCGCCTGTGTAAGGATGTCGTAAAATACCCCCACAAAATATGGTAATTTGGCACAGTCATGAGGAATGAGGAGAGCTCTCATGTTATAAATCACAGTCTTTCAACTTACAGCTTGCCTCGAGGTACTTCACCGTGTTTTCCCTTTTTTTTTGCTGCAGCTTTAAAACACATGACAACAGTCAACTGTTGCAACCGCTATTTTTGTTTCCCACCATATCTTTGATAAAGTTGGAGGGAGAGTGTGAATGACAATATTGAGAGACATGTTGGATTTGTCTTAATATATCTGTGGGACTGCAGGGGATTTAACGTGTCATATCTTTTATCACAGTTTGATTTAGCATTCTTTGATTTACAGGAAGGAAAAAGATGTTGGATTCTGATAAAATAAAATAAAAATTGGTTTGGGGCATGTATTGTAAAATTGGTGCGCAATATGAGCGTCATATTAATTTCAGCTCGACTTTAACTCCCATTCAGCCACGAGAGGGTTAGCGAGCTCGGGCACAGATGTTAGGTGAGAAGAGTGGTCCGGTTCATCTCAAAGGTGTTTGATGGGGTTGAGGTCAGGGATCTGTGCAGGCAAGTCAAGTTCTCACCCCAAAGGAAAGTGTGAGTGAAAGACGGCTCATAGGGTCACTTGTACATTTTCATGCAGTCTATAGCTTATATTTTCTTGTTGCTTTTTACGTCATATCCTTTCACTTTTGTCTTGATTTGAAGCATCTATTTTTAAATATTTATTATTTCATTTTATTATTATTTTGCAAGATATTGGAATTATGGCTTTTTGCGAGATGCCTTAAAGAGCTTGATTTTTGGTCAAAATCTAACCATCACATTCATTAAAATTAATCAATTTATTTATCAATGTTTTTACTGTTTGCTATAAATAAAGTAAATACAGAGAAATAGTAAAATAATGATCAGGTATATATGTTTTATTACTGATATTTCTAACTATTTTATTGTTTTTTTTTTATTGAGAAAGATAAAACACTAAAAATAATAATTACTATTTTCGGTGTTGGAAGTCGGAGCTTTTCAGAGGTACTTGAACGCCGCACGTTGTCTGCTGGACTTCGTGTGACCACCGGGTGTTCCGGTAAAGTCCCCCCCCCCCCCCCCCCGGTCGCCATCATGTCCAACTTTATCCAAAAACAAACCACGTTAAAACGAAAACAATAATCATATAAATGAAAAGATGTTTGTCCATCACCGGCTTCTGTCATTCTTAAACCGATTTCCTGGCCGGATGACTCCGAAGCTCCAGTGGCGCAATCGGTTAGCGCGCGGTACTTATATGACAGTATACAGCAGAGCGATGCCGAGGTTGTGAGTTCGAGCCTCACCTGGAGCAGAGTTTTTAGATGAACCCTAACCTCGTGGCGGCAGGTGAAGCTTCTGCACAACGAGATGGGACTTCCTGTTCTGCGCAGTAAGCAGTCAGATATACAGGTGAAACTCTAATTACACAATCCTGCACCGAGTTCATGGTTCATGTTATGAATGTATACTGCTCAGGTGATGTTGAACGACTAAACCTTCTGGCTATAACTCAATAAAAGGTGTCATATGAGATCAGATCAGATAAGATAAGATAAGATAAACACACAGATACATAGAAAAAAGTAAAAGAAAATCTATCAAGAAAAAAACTTCTATTAAAAATAGAAGTAAAAACATTTCAAGACAAAATTACATCTCAAAAGTGACAAATATATATATGATTAAGTAATGTGTGTGTCTCTATTGACATAAATATATAATAAATAGAATATAGTCATGAATAAAACATTAACATAATATAATATAGTACAGTAGAATATAGTGAAATGTAATAATAAAGTAGAACATATTATAACAGATGTTATATCGTACAGTATGGTATAATATGGTAAAACACTTGGGACATACATTATAAACTACAGCCAAACTATGTTTCTTCGTATAGGACAATATGAAAACAAACACTGCAGTGCTCATCAGCCCCCCCTGTCGGTCGACATACGGAACTTCTACTCTGCTGTGAAACTAGCTTTTCACCACTAGAGGGCGGTGCAACTGCACCGAACGGAGTCCACAGCTTCTGTAGCTCGAAATGTAGAGGTGCACTTAGGTTCCTCAAGAGATATTTTGACAGACCGGCTGATGTTGAGCACTTTAATTCTTTATTTTCCAAAAATCTATTTAGTGACATTTTCAATCGAAACATTCAGTAATATTTTGTTATTTCTTACAAACACACATTCTGACGTAAACTGCTCTTCACTGTGTCTTAACATCCGTGTTACTGAAGGCCTCAATCTTTTTTTAATTCTTTTTTTAGACATGATTTCTTTCATTGTACATGACTGTTACATGTTGCATATAGGCCTATATCTGTGTCCTTGGCTGTGTGTGTGCTTTGTGTGAATGTTTGTGTGCAGGTCTGTCACTCTAAGCCCTTTAAAGCTGGGAATGAACAAGCAGAAGATTGCAGTAATGATGTGACCCAGATGTCCCGGGTTCAGATCTCCAGGCTGAAAATGAGAGTGCAGATCGGGGCTTCGTACCTCCCGTCAACCCCCTGGCGTCCCTCCGCCTCCTCCTATCTGGCTGGGCCCGGACACAATCACAGAGTATTTAGCAGCAGGGAGTATGTGTGCATGTAAGCCCATGTGTGCATATCATTTGAGGGAATGTTGTGCATGTGTGTGTGTGTGTGTGTTTAAGCTCATCCAGATCCATGTAACATGAGGGATCAGATTTTGGAGTGTGTGCCACTTGTACTTTGGCGCTCCGGATTAGACAAAACAGTTTTTTAATTTACTCTCCTCAGCTGCCTCCATAAGACGCTAAAGCCCGGCATCGCCCCTACCAGGGACCCCACCCCATGACTGCTCCTCCTCCCCCGCCTCCCCCTTCCTCACCCATCCCTTGAGGTGACCAGGTGGCTAAACAAACACACACACACACACACACACACACACACACACACACACCAACGCTCGGCTCAGCGGGCCACTTTGCTCAATGGGAAGCTTGGCAGTTGGAGTGGCGCAAGCGTGTGTACATGTGGAAAAGTGTGTGTGTGTGTGTGTGTGTGTGTGTGTGTGGTGTGTGTGTGTGTGTGTGAGGGATTGAGGAGAAAGGGGACAAAAAGACTGAGAGTTTAATATTTGGGATAAACTGTGATTGAACATCCTGATCAGGGAAGAACGATCAAATTCTGCTGGTGATAATCCCCCATCTTGCAAAATGAAATACCACTCAGCTGCTCATTTACACCCTCTATCTGTGTGTAACACACACACACACACACACACACACACACAGTGTTTAAACAGGGCCTTAATCTGACCTATGTCTTCCTTAGGGAACTGTTCTGATATCAGATGAGTTTTTCATTAATAAGACACAAGTCTAATCCTGAGGGGTGGGGGGGAGACACAAAATGACAACAGATAATCCCTAACCCTCCCCCACACACACACACACACACACACACACACATACACACACATCATAACTCCACTGATCCACTATCTAAACTAAACATCTTTATACGCACACTTGTTTACGCTTTAATCTCCCCACCCCAGTGTCGTTCACGCCAGCCTGCATTTGTATTACTTTGCAGGTCTTTGTTATTCGAATGAATGAAATGTCATCCGTATACTCTGTTGTAGTGCAATAGTGTGTCAAAGCTTCTCAAAAAATCTGCCACTTTGTGGAAGTTCTTTATTTGTTGTTGCTGGTTTCAAAGTAAACCCTTATACTGCAGCGTGTGTGGTTCAACATACTAGAAAAGAACCTGCTAAAGTGTTCAAACCTGTTCTGAAAGACCCCGTTTGATGGTCGTTGTATAAGAGAGTTTATCCCCGTTTTGAATTCATTCATTTTACAAGATCCTCGATGTTTCTCAGCATAGAAACACATGATTCTCCCACAGAATCTGAGGCTACCACATTTACTGATTATTTCAACTCCTCAGTTTGGCATGACGGATGGCTCGAAATAGTTCATCTGTTATGATGAAGTGTTGAAGCCAAGGCAGAGCAGCAAACACACTTGTTGTGCTTTGTTCTAGAAGATGTGAACATAGCAGATTTATCCCAATTTTATTAAAAATGCATATTGTATTAGAAGTTATTTTCAACACTTTAAGCCCTCCAACTGAGTTTTGTAACATTGAATATGAAGAAAATGAGTTTGGGACTAATAGAGGCACCAAAACATTAAAAAACAACTAACTAACTGAAAATAAGGAACTTTTCTTGTAACAGTAATCCAAATGAGGCTAAATAACTCTCACTATGAGACCAGGCAGAGCTTGTGTAACATGTGTTAATCATGTACTGTCGGGAACCACCAGGATTACTGCAGATCTTTGACCCATTTTGGGATTTGACATCTTTCTTTTCCATGGAAAAACCTCCTCAGTCTGTCTGATACCCTGGAAGAGAGGGTTCAAACCGAAGTGTGCACACACTGTTGCAGGTGCAGTCATTAGCCTGCTCGGTGGCACCAAGGCAAAAATGATTAAACAGCAAGCAGCACAGATTGTTCTACCTGTTCACATTTCTTCCAGAGGGAAGTTCCTTGTGTGCATGTTGGTAATCCTGCCTTGGTACAGTGTCAGTGTAGCTGCATGTGGAAAACCAAATAACTGTTGTCATACGGTACAAAAAAGCATATGATTTTGACTGTTTCAGGTCTTTCAAAGCGAAGTGCATGAAGGTTAAACTGTTTGTTTTATATTTTCAGGAACAGGTATAACTCGCAAAATTAACAAAATTAAATTTTTGTTTATATGACTGATTAAAAACATGAATTAATTATTATGAATAAAACTGAAGAGGTGATACGGACAATGCCATGTATGCCTGTGCAGAATGCTACACTTCAATAGCAACAAGTCAGCAAGTATCATCCACTGTAAGTAAAGTTAAATCAAAGATGCCACAAAAATAATTTGAGCTTTATCCTTGATGATGTGTTGGGCCTACAGTTTAAAATGTATCCACGTCACTGTCATTAAAATGTCTATTTTATATTTATTTGTTATTATAAATAAATTATTTTATTATTTATTGTATTTATTTATTTTCCCTATAGGAGATTTTTGTTGTTGTGGTTATATTTTATTTAGTTTTTAAACTTACAATTGCCTTAACAAAATACAGGATACAGAGAGTGAGTGAAAATTAATAATTTAATTTCTTAAAAAATAACATAAATCTAGTGAAATGCAGTAAAATGACAATCCTTCCCTCTTGTTGGAGACTCCTACTGGAACCCCTTCGAGCGTCCCTGCTTGGACTTGCATTAGGTTGCGCTTGTTATTCACTCCGGGGCACTCGTGTGTGGTGACGTCCGAACACGGAGACGATGAGGATACTAAAGTATTTAAATCATAACCGTGCCACCTTTGTGGCTTTAAGTCTTCGACCCCAGGTCGCGGTCGATCGACTACCGCCTCGACGTACTTATCTCACGACCGACCCCGCTTATCCAGAGTTGCTTCGGTGTACGCCAGGGTAGAGTTACGAGTGTATTCCTACAGATGCAGCGCGTCACAGAACTTCGGTAATAGACCAATGAGAAGGCAGTCTTGGTCAGGGGCAGAGCTGGCAGGGCCGATTGACAGAAGCGGCAGCCAATTAAACGACGTTTCGCCCTGCCGTTGTAACCAATCACCGAGCATATGCCAAAAATAACACCTCCTCTTGTTCAGCACCCAAAGTCGAAGGATAGCTCTGGCCTTTCAATTGAAGAAAGTGCTAGATTTGTCAGTGTTGTATAATATAACCAATTCTCAGTGTCCATATTTGTTTTGGAACGATCGGAATAGTCTTCATTTTATGTGAGAGACAGAATTGGCGTCAAACATGCGTAAAAATCAACGCTGTCCAAGCAGGGAACCACCGAGAAAGGAATTATCGCCGCTCATCTGAGGCCAATCTCGATTATTTTTGTCAAATAAGGAAACATAACATAGCTAGCTAGCTAACATTAGCTCCGTAGATAGCTAGGTTACCGACACATCTTCACACAAAAGCAGAATCCAGCAGAAAATCAAGATTGGATCTACATTCGCAACAGCAGGAAAACGTAAGTAGCATGCTAGTATGTGCGCTAACGTCATTTAGCTTGAGTTTGACAGGGGAATTGCGTTGGCACCAACGGCTAGCTTACTGTTAAGTTAACATTAGCACGTCAGCTAACGTTAGCTCACATCAACACACTAGCAAACTAGGCCTTTCCGTAGAGGGAGCAGTGTTAAGTGGAATGGAGTTCAGCATGTGGTCAGTGGATTGGTATTTAACGCAGAAACGCATTTACAAAAAAAACAAAAACAAGCCAGTCGGTTCATGCTACACACAACGCCGAATTACGTTGTGCAATAACGTTAGTGTTCAAACAGACCATTGTCAAAATAAGACCTGACCCGTCATCCAAAGTTTCAAATTAACTTGGTTACCGCCAACGTTAGCAAGCCAATTCTGAATGAAGCATGTTTTCAAGTAACACTAACGTTAACGTTGGCCTCCAATGCTTAGTCTGGTCCCAAGTGAGCTAATCTAGCATCGGCTACACATAGCTAATGACAGTTTAGCGGATTTTGTCACATGGGTGTCAATGGTTAGCTATGCGATGTTAGCCTGGCAATGTAATGGTATTTCTGACGATGTGACATTTTATTCAAACAAGCACACGGCCTCAAAAACCGCCGTAGCTCCCGTTAATTTAAAGAAAGCAGCGTGTTGGCTATGTGGCGATATCAATGTCAGGAATTAGCCGTCACTGTGTATCGAACAACAATTCAGTTGTACAGCTATCATTAATGCATGTTCTGCTGTGTGTGTGTGTGTACGTGCGTGTGTGCGTGCGCGCGGTGGCTTTAGAGGATAATAATAACTGCAAGACCCTGTTTTTACGGCTTTGTTGAAACCCGTGAAATCAGTCTGTACACGTGAAATGTAATCTAAGCAGATAACACATAATGTTAGTCACACTTAACTGGTAAGGTGTTTATAACCAGTCATGTTTCACTGCGGCAACAACACGTCGATTCTCTATAATTATTAGAAATATTAGCATGTATACTTGGATATATAACAATGAATAGCATAACTGCTTTTTGGTAACCCTCAATACGTATTGTGGAGCTGGACCTATTCAAATTAACTATGAAAACTAAATATATAAATCCCTCCCGTTTGTTTTCATTGTTTGCTTGTAAATTGGTCAACAGGTGCACAGTTCACAAGTTTGAGTTGACGTAAACATAATATAGTGGTTAACTTTGGTGCACTGCCATTATATGTTTGTCTTTGTCATTTAAAAAAAAATGTTTTGCTTATATTCCAGGTTTTATCAGGGAAGGGCAGGTCCAAAGAAATGAACTAGGACTAGAGCAGGCAATCCCATTCAAATCAACATAGTAGGATGGTCAGAGCAGCGGCCATTTGTACGCGTACCTTTGCCATTGCGACCGTGGTAGCAGGCTGACTAGTGTGTGAACTAAACTGCCTGACGGCACTCGCTGAGGTGAGGTTTTGCAGTATGCCTGTATGCGCAGTTGGAGTAGTTATACCAAAGATACTCGAGCACAGATGCCACATTCCAAGCTCCGCCAATGGATTAAAATGGACTTCCTGTCTCCTTAGTGGGCGGGCTTCTTTCCTCCCACCACCTTATTTGGAAATGTTGTGAAAAATCCTGTGGATGGATGAAAACAGATAAGGTTATATGTGCATAATATATTTTCTTTTGCTGACATTGGATGTTGACACGGCTAACAGCCACATTTAGCATTATGGAAATTAGTTAGCTTGCTTGCTTGCGAAACGTTAGGTTCTAGAGAGGGTGTTGCTGAGACAGACAAGGGTCTCAAACAACAATGAAGACTGAAGAATGTTCAGAAAATTGAGGATTGCTGGATTTAATAGGATGTTTGTAAACAAACGTATAGCACTGATGGGCAAAAGCATCGTTCTCCTCACTTTAAACATAGCGCCAGCAAAGCAGTCAGTCATGGCGAGCTGTCATGTTCCACAGATCAATGAAAGACTTTGTAACGGCTCAATTTTTTAATGCTCTCTCCGGTACTGTACATTTTTACAGGAAATATCAGTCATTCGGGCAGTCGCTCCTCCTCCGATCACAGCAACAAGCGTCACGAAAGCTAACATTAGCTATTTTTAAAATGAGACATATCTCTCTATGTATGCTCTAAGAATATGGGGAGCATATTTTGGTATTGTATTATAGTAATATACATATAATTTACAGCAAGGTAGCACAGCTAGATGGGGAGCACATATCAATAGAAGATAGAGAAAACAGTCGCACATTTTTTTCCCCTCTGAAAATGACCATAGCAAAGAGTACAATTACCTTTCTACTCCTATTTTATTTCTAAGGTCCATACCAAGCAGCAGTCCGCCATTTTCTTTTCCCCGACTTTGCTAGATAGACAGCGGTAAGCAATATGAGCACATGTAATCCTCCTGTTACTAACTTCTTCTACTTTGCATACGTTTCTCATCATAGATATTTCACTTAATTGTTTGGGATGTGATCAGCTACGCAAGTCACTCTTTGCATCAACTCAGAGTTTTCATGCAACTAGGGCTTATTCCCAGGTTGACCCGATTCAAACCAGGGTTTCCCTCCACACCTTCAAAATGAAAAGTTGTACTCTGACTTTCATTATTAATGAGCTGATACCCCACCAGCAATGCAAAGAGTACTCCTCCAACGTCTGATGCATTTCTCCACGTTTCCATGGCAAAGAAATGTTTGCTCAGATTTTATGTTGAAAGTGAAGCTCTTGACTTCCCATGTGAAGAGGTTTGTGTGAGCAAACCAGCTTTTTCTCTCTCTTTTTATTACCTTATACAGTTTGGGGAATTTTATGTGATCTTAGGTGGTGAAGCAATTCTAAATTGCCCGCCTATATTGCAGAGATATGTCATCCCAAGCTTTACCCAAGGCTTGTGATAAATTAGCATTTCATCATCAGTGTTGTATTGTGCAGAGTTGAAATGTAGCCTAGCAGCCACCCTGCTCACCTTCTCCAGTATATCAGATTGCGATAAGGTGCACAGGTGACCCGTATATGACATCACCTGGTGTTGCGCTTGTGCCCCGCCTGCCAGCTACGGCAGGAGTTCAATAGCTGTTAATCTTATCTGAGTCAGCAGTCACTGCCTAAAGACTGAGGATCAGATGAAACATGGTGTCAGTAGGAGATCGAGACAGTCAACAAGCTTGTTTTAGATATTGACAGATCTTAAAAGTCTTGGCTGTGCACCGATGAAACTTAAGGTGTATCTGTGACAAGCCTGTTTCACAAATTGTATTTAATTCAGATTCCAGCTTCTCGGATGTGAATTTTTGCCTTTTCTTCCACTATTATAAGCTTAATATCTGTGTGTTTTTGACTGTAAATCGGACAAACAAGACATTTGGAGACACCACCATGGAGGCTGAGCACTTGTTACTGGATTTTTACGATTTTCTGACATTTTATAGACCAGACATTCAACCAAGAAGATAATGGGTAGATCAGTCTTCATCTGTAACAGTTGTATGGTGGTGGTTTATTGCTAACTTTTTTGTGTTATTTAAACTTTGCTGGGTTTCTTGAAAGTACCTTAGTGTAGGGCTGGACGATAAATAGAATTTTGATCGCAATTTCGATTTTAGCTTCTCACGATCATGAAAACACTGTAATCGAAGAAAGATGATTAATGTGCTGCCGCGCAGCGTGTATGCAAATTACTGCGCTGTAAAAGCACAGTGAACGCACCTGTCGCCTGCAGCTGCAGCAGTGAGCGTGTGGATCAATTGTGGAACGAGCGATTGACAACATGGCAGAAAAGCAACCTTTAGTTGAAAAGAAAGGTCGGACAACTTCGGTCATTTGGAGACATTTTGGCTTCAAGTCGTCGGACGTGGAGCAGAAGGAGATTGTTTGCAAAGTTTGTCACGCCGTCGTGTCTGCACCGCAGGGCAACACGACAAATGTATTTAACCATTTAAAGTTCAGCCATAACATGTAACACAACAAGTATTGAAGGAGCAAAAGACCCCAAAAAGTGCAGTGCCAGAAGTGAAAAAACTGGTGTTCCTGCCAAAAACCTCATTTTTTTTATTGCTTTTATTTTTATATATATTCATATATATATTATTTAATATATTATTATTATTTCACTTTTTTACTTGTTAATAATTTATTTCTGGTTGTTTTTCTCAAAGCTATATTTAAAGTTGAGTTTTGGTGGCTCAATAAGTACTTTTTTGAAATCAGTGAATAATCGTGTTTATTAATCGTGATATCAATATCAATCGAAATTCCATAATCGTCCAGCCCTACCTTCGTGTCCGAGATAATCCTTGTTTTAGGTTGTAAGTGTGAAGGAAGTTGGTTTACAGAAGAGTTGAGCTGTGTTTCTTTGTGTGTTCAGAATAAGATGACATAGAATTTTTGTTATAACTGTATTTGATTTGCAACTAGAGCCACAAAATAATTAATCGATAAATTCATTTGTCAATTTTCTTTTCAAATATGAGGTCTTGCTGCAATTTCTGTGATTCATGTTATTTAAAATTGAATAACTTTGGGGTTAAAGTAAAGATGTCAATTGGAATCTCAGTTCTTATGATGGCCTTTTATGCTATGTCATTGACTCATTGAATAACCTCTTAATTATTAAATTAATTATGAAATATAATCATGAGTTGCAGCTAATCCTGCCAGCTAATTGCCTATACTTTAATGTGGTTACACGTCAGGCTTTGTGGTGATCAATGGCGGGTTGTTTGATGTGGGAGTGTCACTTAAATGTCACAGTAGCCACTGCATCGTGACATCGGGTTGTGTTTCTCCAAAAGTTTATTAGGCCACTTTTTCCCCCCCAACATCCCCTGCTGTCTCAACCGCTGCAGTCCAAACGCACTACCCACATTCAAATGAATGGGAGGAATGGTGTTTTCACCGCAATGCTTGATTTGGTGTGAATGCAGCTCAAGTTGTTGTTGTGAGTTTTGGTTCTTGGTCTCCACGCTGTGCACTTAAATGCTTAGATTTACCAGCCTTATCAGCCGTACCCTAACTTTTCAATCACACCTGTCAACTGTCACAAAGTTGTGTTTCGTCGCACATTCTAGAAGTAAAAAAAAAACCGTACTGACTGACAGGAAACTAATGCATGAGAGCAAGTGGTACGGAGTGATTTCCATTGCCTGGTTTGATCTCAGAGTTTCATGTTCAACCTTGGAAGCACTCAGCAGCAGATTAGTGCACAAAGGGAAGCTGAAGAAATGGAGGGTCAATAAAGTATGTTCAAGTACTGCGTGTTGGATCTGTGCGCATTTGTTCTGTGTGTTTAAAAAAAGAAACGTAAAAAGGGAGGGAAGGTCAGAGTATAGGTTAAATTAGAGGGTTAAACACTAATGAATTTCAGGCGTTTGAGTAGACACGAAAGGGAGGTGTGATTGTAAAAGTCATTACTATTGCACAGGGGACCAATTAAAAAAAATATATATATGAGCTGTGTCCCAATTCAGTGTTGCTCGCTCCGTATTTCAAGACTGAATACGTCATAACTGTTTGACCAGGTTGTCCCATTCCAGAGGCTTCTCCAAATGCGGCTGTGAAATGTAACCCCGGTGTGCCGTCGGCAGTCCTCGCTCACCGTCCTCCAATGCACTCGGGGCTGGTTAGCTTAACGGTGCATTCGTGTGGTCCTCCTCACCTCGTAAAATATGGGGAAATAGCACATGATCATGTCATATATATCAAGTATTTTCCTTCATGTGGCCATCAGGCACTGGATATGTTGATAATCACGGGATTTTGCAGAAAAAAAAATTGTTATGGATACTAAAGTTAACTCGGCCTTCATAGTTTGTCAGTTGACTAGCACACGTCGTGGTGAAATGTTCGTCCTACTGTCGACCAAAGTGTTTTTTGGGGTTTTTGCTGATATTTACTTCTTTTGGACATTTAAGGGTAACTTCTGGTTATAAACAAGTTGAGACGAAGTACCCCCAGTGTGTCATTTCTTTGGTCTGATTTGGATCCTTTTCACCAAAACACATCACTAGTTGGACAAGCACAAAATAGCTTACTTATCACAGTCATTGTGTTTTTTTTTTTTTTTTTGTTGTTGCATGTATTAAGAGTTCTTATTGAGTGATAATTAATGTCCCATTTGCTCCTTGATTTTTAATTATTCCCATATAGGGATTTGTTGTAAAAGATAATTGAGACCATGAACTTTAGTAAATGTGTGTAAATGAATAATTTTTTTTGCAATTAAGGGTGAGCGACAGACGGGAGTTGTCTGTTTTCGTCTTAGAACTTTAACCCTTTCACTATGTGTTTGCAGTTCATAAAATGTTGAACGATAAGTTAGTCATTTTAGTGTTGTATTTGGCTCCACATCTTGTGTCACTACTTAAAAAAACAGGATGGCGATGGCCAAAAAGCCAAACTTGAGGCTTCAAAACTCTAGTCCATAAGATGATCACTGTGACTTTGTCCACTATACAGATATGGGTTTGACAGCGTGTCATTATTTGCACTATAGGACGTCCTGGCCTGTCAACTTTTGGGTATTGTTACACCGTATGGAGCTCTTATTGGCTCAGTTGTTTTTCTAGCTATTCACAAAATCAACACCAAGGCAATTTGTAATGCACAACATTATCTTAACTTCTTGCTTTGGTGGAAAAACCTTTTAGTTGCAGGTGCTCAGACTGTAACCAAAGTAAAATAATCAACCAGCTGTTGCAGCCCCAATTATCTGAAGGGTCAGGCCCTATAGGACGAGTCTTAGTGTATCGCTACATACAGTACGTATTGATGTGTGTACATTTTGATAATGAAGGAAGCTGTACGTTAACCTTGCTTCCAGGACAGCATTAACTGTTTTGTGCGAGTGTGCCTCCTCTCAGAGCGGCACTCAGGCTCTCTGCAGCATTATGTAATCCCCGACCTTCCACTTCCCTCTTTGTAGCCTGTGGTTTTTGGCAGACATGTGCGTCTTAGCATGAGGGGGCGTTGGTTTCGACCTGTGGTTACAGCATAGGTGACAGCAGTTTTGAGGGGGTTAAGTGGTTGAGAGTAGCTGGTTTCAGTGTGATGTCTCAATGGAGAGATTTTCTGGGGTTTTCTGTGTGTGTTTGTGTGTGTGTGTGTATACGTGTTTTTGGCAGCAGTCTGTTGTGCCATTGTCAGCCAGCGGAATCTCATAGTATCTGCATGTGTTCTTGCAGTCTGCATGTCTCCTTTCAGGGTCTGGCTGCTGCGGCTGCTTTAATGGATGGATGATGCAACTCCCCTTTCCTCTCTCTACCCGGCGGGGGTGTGCGTGTGTGTGTGTGTGTGTGTCTTTTAGAGCAAGTGAGAGAGAGAGAGAGAGACATGGAGAGGGGGATGTCGCTGAATGAAGCTAAGCCTGGATGTTTGCCCTGCTGGGTGGATGGTTGCTAGGCAATGGCAGTGTGTTTGTTTTATTTTTAGAGAGAATCACTGCTGGTGAACATTACAGATTTGTCTTTCTCTCACACACATGTGTGAACAGACTTTCTTACCATACATGAACTTACAGGCTAATTGCGAGCGGCTAGGAGGTGGCGGGTGGAGCTGAGTGGAGTGAATCCTGTTGATACAATCACGTAGCAGAAAAAGCTATAGAAATGCACATAGCATGGCCCACTGCCCCACCCTGGACATGAAATCTAAACTGGCCTGGCGTATTTATAGAGCGTCTTTTTCTCGCACATAGACTATGACACTGGCTGCACACATGCGCAGAGCGCGCGCACACACACACACACACACACACACACACAAGTTCCTCTGAAACCAGCTGTAGTCACTCGTTGCATGTACCAGCCTTTTTTGGGCACAAGTCTGTCATGCCGAGTATGCGCTCATGTGGGAGGTAATATAGAGCGAGAAATCAATATGTTGTTGGGGGGGGGAGGGGCACATGCTCATGGTGCTTTTAATTTTAATTGATTTCAAGATCTCGTGAGAGCTACACCAGCCACATACATGCTGTAAGTAGCTCCATACTGCTGGAGATGCTGACGTTCAGGTCAGAATTGATTGGTATTTATGGGAAAATATAGTGCGGAGATATGGTGGAAGGCGGTTGAGCGTGAAGTGCACCCAGGGTCTTCAGGTACCGTTGCAAATTACCAACACAAATACCTGACATAATGACCAAAATGATATAAACATTTAAAAAAATGTTAAGTTCTGTATACTAGAAGCGTGTAAAATATTCTTATAATTTAAATAAATGCCAGAAAATAGTGAAAAGTTTGTGTTTGGAGAGAGTGCATGGTGATCAGAATGGACAAGGTCTAAGTAGAGGTAAAGAACAAAAACTGAACAATACACAGATTTCACTCCTTTTATAGCTCTTTGCAGGTGAGAGTTTCACACCCTGCTGATTCAGTAATGTCCCACTCTATATTCTGCCAACAAGTCATAGTATTAGTTACCTTGTGTTCAGAGTAAAAGAGGCTGTGTGTGCTCAAGGAAGCTTTACTGCTGCAGTGTAATCCTCAGCTTTGTGGTTCCTCCTCTGCTATCTTTGTCTTGTTGTCAGGATCTCTGGCTCTCTCCATCCACCGAGTAATTAAAAGGGCTCTGTAATCACAGTATGAAGCAGCCTACTGCACTACTGACACCAAAAACTGCTGAACGATATAATATGTTGGATATAATATTATGTGATCTGACAAAAGGAATGCATTTTTTTGCATTCATCCACATTTGAAAAAGAGAGGTGAAAAATAGTCGATCAGATTCTCGATATTGTCCTGATTGTTTTTTATTTCAATTTATGTAAATCATGAATACATACAAATTAAAATGAATAATCTGGAAAGTTCACACAGGCTCCAAGATTACTCTTATTATAGGTGGACCTGAATTTTTGAGGCTGAAACAAAATGGATGTTTTAAAGTATGATAACAATATATTGTCTAATTTTTTTACATTTTTTAATTCACATTTTAAAAAACAATATTGATATGGATTTCATTTTTAAAAAATGGTATGTAGTTGGAGTGACTTTTTAAAGTCATGCTGGTCAATCTATCTAATGGTGACACCGATCTGCAATATAATATGATACAGTAGTGCATTAGGATAAAGTGGTGACTAATGGATTATCTTATCTCTGTAATCTTAATACTATGTGTCTCTCTTCTCTTCCCTTGGTTCCTCTGCAGCTATAGGCAGCAATGGGTGCATTCCTGGACAAGCCGAAGACAGAGAAGCATAGTGCCCACGGTGAGGGCAATGGGCTGCGTTATGGCCTGAGCTCCATGCAGGGCTGGCGGGTGGAGATGGAGGACGCCCACACAGCTGTGGTGGGCCTCCCCCATGGACTCACCGACTGGTCCTTCTTTGCTGTCTACGACGGCCACGCAGGCTCCCGGGTGGCCAACTACTGCTCTGGCCACTTGCTGGAGCATATCTTGTCAGGAGGGGCCGACTTCAGTTCAGGATCCGGCTCCGTGGAGGGCGTGAAGGACGGCATCCGCTCTGGCTTCCTGAACATTGACGAGTACATGCGCAGCTTCTCTGACCTGCGGCAGGGCCTGGACCGGAGCGGATCAACGGCGGTGTGCGTATTGCTCAGCCCGAGCCACCTCTACTTCATTAACTGCGGTGACTCACGGGCCGTGCTGAGTCGAGACACCAAGGTGGGCTTCTCCACGCAGGACCACAAGCCCTGCAACCCCCGTGAAAAGGAGCGCATCCAGAACGCTGGCGGCTCGGTTATGATCCAGAGGGTAAACGGCTCCCTGGCTGTGTCCCGGGCCCTGGGGGACTACGACTACAAATGTGTGGATGGTAAAGGCCCCACGGAGCAGCTGGTGAGCCCTGAGCCCGAGGTGTGTGTGTTGGAGCGGGCGGCCGAAGGGGACGAGTTTGTGGTGCTGGCGTGCGACGGAATCTGGGATGTCATGTCCAACGAGGAGCTGTGCGAGTTTGTCCGCTCACGACTCCTGGTGTGTGATGACCTGGAGAAGGTCTGTAACTCGGTGGTGGACACCTGTCTGCACAAGGTAAGCTTTCATCCCTCGTATGCATGACTGGAGAACATGATTTTAATGCAAATGAAAAAAAACATTAGAAATATTATTTGAATATAAATGAATATTCTTAGAATGAACACAACAAAAGTATTTTTTTTCTAATATAATATACAAAATAATAATAAATATACTGAAATAAACTGCATCACAAGATGACAAAACAATTAATGTTTCTTCAGAAACACTTAACATCTCACAGTGATGATATAAATAAGATGATGAATAATATATGATTGCTTTCATATCCCTACCTGCCCATTGGCCCTCTCAACTATTGATCCAAGAAAAAGCAAGAATGACTATTTCTTCCCTGAGATGAACTCATCCACCACTCCACGTCTTGGCCTTTTTTTCCTTCCATATATCACCTTTTTTTGTGTGTACTCAAAGAACCAACAAGTGCACTGCAGCCTAGTTATTTTTACCTTACTGGGTGGGTTATCTCAAGTAACAGCCACACGCTGTCATAAATCTCTTTCACTGCCTTTTGTGATGTCGATGTGACACTGAACACTTACAGAAAGTTACTCTGACCACATTGACTTTTACAAGGTAATGACAAGGTGACTATCCGTTGGTTTAAGGTCAGAAATCCATGTCTGTGTTTCCTATAAATACTTATAAATATGCTGTTCAGAGGCTGTGCTCTCCTGTTTCTATAAAACATCTAATGCAAGTGAATACGTTCCATAAACGTTTTAGAGACGTATTTTGATAAGAGTAATACACATACTCAATGTATGTGTGTCCAACTGCCAGCTCTATTCATCCCACTTATGTGTGTCTACCTTCTTTATATTGGCCAATATATCATGATCAGATTTTTAAACCTCAAATATCAATACCTGTATTGGTTGGACTATAGATCCTATCCTGTTATTGTCATTACTTCCATCTGCAAACCTCTCTACTGGAAAGCTTTGACCGTTGCCTCTTTTAATATTTCATCTTTAAGCAGCAATCAGCAATATTTTAGTAGTGTAACATTTTTCTTTGGTTTATTATTGATTATGTTTCTTGATAATTTTTGGTGGCATTTTTCCTTTAGTCAGGAAATGTAAACAATCGTTAAGAACATCTTGATTACCCAGCGTGTTAGACATTAAAACTACAGTTAAAACTTGTACTATTGACCACAAAACATTCCTCATGTCAAACCTAGATTTAAATGTCCTCTTTATTGGTTGTCTCTCGTTCTCCAGGGGAGCAGGGACAATATGAGTGTGGTGGTGGTGTGTTTACCCGGAGCTCCCAAGATCTCCGAGGAGGCTGTGAAGAAAGAAGAGGAATTGGATAAGTACCTGGAGACCCGCGTTGAGGGTCAGCACACGCAACACACGTGTCCCGTACACTCGCACCTCCACACTAGTGTTGTCACGATACCAAAATAGCCTGCCTAAATATCTCGATACCGATACTGATACAATACCATGACAAAAATCGTTAGACGTTATTATAGAAGACAGCTGATGGAACTTAACATATGTTTTCCTATTAACGTTGATGCAACTCACAGGAACGTCTGTTGTTCAAACTCTGCCTTACTTAAAGTACTGGTACTAATAAAACGGGTTTTGTACCGTTTTTACCCCAGGGTATTGCAATACTTTTCTAGTATCGGTATACTGTGCACACTACTTTTCACATAAGAACATAATAGAGGGTTTAAATGCATGTATCATCAAAGTTACGTTAATCTAAAATTAGAGTCACAAATATTTAAAAAAAGCTATAGACTTGACTGTTGATCATGTTAGTTCAAGTGCTTTCTGAGGGACAAACTATCTATTTTTCTGCTGTTTATCTTTCAACTATCCCTGGCTAACATGCCATATTTTAAATTTGTTGTCGATTATTATTAACAATAAATTGTTCAGTGGTAGTCCAATGCCCATACTGTTATTTGGGCCCAGCAAGTCTTTCGCTGCTTTCTTCAAAACTACTTTTTAAAAAGGTTGAGCAGAACAAGTGGCCGCATATGTGCTCAGTTTCTGTGTACATAACAACGGCAAAATAAACATTCTTTAGGTAGTACAAATATTTGAATCAGTCTGTTACACACACACACACCACACACACTGATTTTTTCCACTTCTATGGTTGTTTTATCGGCCACTGCAGATGACATCTTTTGTGTGACGGTGGCAGTAAAGTTCTCTAGTAGCGCTGTCTCATGTGAGCGCTAAAATCAAAGGATATTCATAAACTAACGATAAACAATGGGGTGAGTTTCCCGACCCGCTCTCACTGTATGGATCCAACTAAATGGCCGTAGTGATACTGCCCGAACATCTCTGTATACTTTGTGGTAAAACCCAGAATCTATATGAAAGAAAAAAGTTGTTGACAGTTTTGCGGTCATGATTTTTGACGTACCGGCCTGAATCCTGTGATATTATGTGGTTTAGAGACTTAGCTAAGTTTGTGCTAAGTCACAGGTTGGAGTAAATGTCATATCACTGATATAATATTACCGTATGCCCAATTCATTCATTGACTGCTTGCATAACTTCTGAGTGGATTTATGACGTTTTCTAGCTAAACTGTCTTTGAGCTTTGTGGTTTGTTCACATGCTACACTGCTTACACGCTAAGGTTGCTAAGGATCAGTGGTGTTTACCATTATAAAATACAGAGAATGCCAGCTTTGTGGTTGCTGCTGTATTGTCATTATAAGTACGCCATTGATTTTGCCATTGTGTTTGATAAACGGTGGAGAAACCTGATATGAAATGAGAATTCACAATCCAGTAAGTCGGTTTTGTGGCTCTCAACCATGAATGTCTGCGTTTTGCTGACGGTATTCTATAGAAAGAAGAGCATCTTTTTGCATAATATTCTGACATCAAAATAGAACAGCAAGACATTTTGCTTTCCGAAGATATTGTCCGTATCAACTTGTTTCCATCGCCGTGACATAAACGCCTCGTCCAAGTTGGTGTATAAGATGCAATAACCTCGCCTCGGTTTACAACATAACCTCTCACAAACCCCTGGTCCTCTTTGTGTTTGTGTGTAGAGCTACTGGGGAACTGTGGGGAGGCGGGAGTCCCTGACCTGGTGTCTGTCCTGAGGAGCATTGCCACAGAGAACATCCCCAACCTTCCACCTGGTGGAGGCCTGGCCAGCAAGTAAATACATTTATCTTACATTATGTCCCGCCCGCCTATCCTGTTTCACTTGGAAATATCACTTTAAGGACTTTAGATACTCTTTAAGGTCACAAACAACATTAAAAACACTGAGGCCTAGTCGATCCACAAAAAAAAAAGAGTTATTTTTCTTTATATCTCTAGGTTTAGGTCTGTTGGTCAGAATAAAAAGGCAATTTAAAGTCGTCTCCTTGAGTTCTGGGAAATATAATGGGTATTTTTCACTGTTTTCTGATGTCCTAGAGATGATTATGTGAGAAAATAATCGGCAGATTCATCCGTTGCAGCTCTGGTTGCACTCGGCTAAGCACTTCAACAAAGTCCGAAAACACGGGACTTAAAAACTTACAAACACGGCGATAACACTCCTCCAAAAACACTTAGCGATACTCATTCATAAAGAGATTCTGTAGTCTCTTTATGCATGAATAGCGGATACTCAAGCATCGACTCTTGCTTTCTTACTTCCATTAAAATGTTAATCAATATGCATTTGCAGAGAATGAACTGTTTGTATCACGGAGGGAGTTGTCCCGCTCTCTAAGCAGCGAGCCGTGTGCTGTTTTGTGCGTTTACAGACGGAGTGTGATCGAGGCGGTGTACAACAAGCTGAACCCTCACAGAGAAGAGGAAGGGGTGAGTTGATCCCTGTGTTTACCCCTCACCTCTCCAACCTTTCACCCACCCCACCCCCCCAACATGTAAACACACACCAGCCCAGACAAGGACGCTCTCTTTTTGTCTGTGTGTGAGAATGATGAGGTGTGACAGAAGGATGGTGGACTTTATAGAATAACCTTGGCTCATTTGAACGCATATCTAAAAGCATTGAAGCAGTGTGGTCGGTTTGAATTTTATCATGGAAATAGTATATGCCGCATATCGTAAGACCTCCATAAACCTCTTGAACTCCTCAGCAAAACATACTGATGATTTAAATAGCCTTTCTTATGATCCACATGTTTGAAGACGTATATAAAATACCGCCTGGAATGATCATTTCTGTCTGTTTTTTCCCCCGACAAAACAAATGATTGCAATTTTGCAATAAAAAATGGAGATACAGGTGAAAATGCGGCACAGGTGATCACATCACAGCTACTCAAAGCATATTAAATTAGAATAAGACACGCTTAAATTAAATTAAATTAATATTAATAACTCAAATTTCACCGTATACTTAACGATGTGATTATTTCATTTAGACTATTTAATGAAATACCAGAAAATATACATTGAGATATATTTATATTTTATGAAAATTAGATATGAAATAACCTTTATAATGACCATATTGCTCAGCCCTAATTACACACTGAGTTATTTACGTGAATGAATTTGAAGGTTACAGAGACAAATTTTCCTATTCCTACAAAAAAAAAGTTCAGTTCTTTGGTCATCGCTCTCATGGCATGGGCATTTTGTCGCATCATAAAGCATCTTCACCCTCTAATCCAACTCCAGCTTGCCAATCAGGCCTTAAAAATGTTGTTTCTATAACATCCATATACAGTCTAGGAGCAAAATTTGACATCCATCCTCTCAAAGAAATAACTGCCACGGGAGCGTTACAAAATGTAATTCTTATCCGAAAGAAGAGATCAATGTCTGGAAGGGTGTGATGTGCTGGTGGAGGTGTGTGGATATGTATGAGGTCATGTCTTTTTTAATTTATTAGTCATATTAATGTCAGTGGAGTCTTGACTTCCAGGCTCTTGCCTCTGGGCTGTGTGGGTGCTGACCAACCCCAACCCCCCTCCTCCCTCCCTCTCTCTCTGTCTCTCTCTCTCTCTCTCTCTGTCTCTCTCTCTCTTATACACCATACAGTGAATATCACAAAGGGTTGTTGGTCACAGGGTCAGAGGTAGCGTTTGCATGGGCTTGTCCGACCGGTGCAAGAATGTCTCTGACATTGTCATGCTAGTGTGTGTAGTAGATATATGTGTGACAATGATGTGAGTATTGTGCCGCTGCCTGTTAGTGTGTGTTTGTGTGTGTTTGACCATGGGGCGTGCCTGCAGAGTCTGACCCCTGGCGTGTCACCTCAGGCCTGTGCGGGGGGAGAGGAGGAGAGTGAGGAGGGAGGTGGCAGCACGGCAGCTCATCTGCTGGAGGCTCTGCGGCAGTTCCGCCTGCACCACCGGGGGCAGTACCACACGGTGCTGGAGGAGTCCCTGGCCACCTACCACCTGCGAGGGGAGAGCACTGCGGAGGGAGCAGGGGGGGGCAGGAGGACCTCGGATGACGGCGACGGCCGGCAGCAGCCCGCCTCCCCTCCCTCTCCCCCCTCGCCCCCGCCCTCACCCGCCACTGCAGAGCCGGAGGCCAGCCAAGACGCCCAGGCCCCAGAGTCCGATCCCTTCTCTGACTGAGCACAGCGTCTGCATACCTATGCACCCACCCACCCACCCACCTCGACCCAAGAGCTCTCAGATGTGCTATGACCTCTCCTCCTCTTTCCTTCATCACAGAACTTGAATGGACATATCGGCCGCATCCGGCTCCATCACGCTCTGCAACTCCAGCTACTATCGCCAATCATGAATATTTAAGTAACGCCATGGAAATAATTAAAAAAAGAAAAAGGCCCTTCTGTCTGTTCAAGTTCTGTCTCCAAGCCGCATACCTTCCTCCTAATAGAGACCCTTTTCCTTTTGTTTCCCCCCTGTCCTCTGACCAACCTCGGCTTGGATTCCCGATGTTGCCAGCCACTTTTACAGCCCGACCACTCAGACTCATGTTTACAATAGAATCAATAGCAAATTATTATGACATGCAAAAGTGGCTGGTGAAGCAAAAAAAAAGAACCTTGCACTCCATTGGCCTACATTTGCCAGTACACCCCCCCTCCCCTCCTCCCATCCCCTCCCCCCTTGCTTACAGTGGATGAACTGAGGAAGAAAAGGAGAGGAGACCCTCTGAACTGCAGCTGCTGTGTTCAACACAATGCACTTTCTCCAGACCTACTCCACCCACAGACTTTGCGTTTATGTATGTGTGTGTGTGTGTTTGTCCGCATGCGTCTGAGTGATGGAGAAAGACACCATTCATCGCTACTGGGATCCGTGATTTTTGTGATAGTGGGTTATCGTTAGCCCCGTTGATCAGCAGATTCAAACCAGTGTGGTAAATTAAAAAAAAACAGAGGGACGCCTGTGTAGACGGGCTGGTTGTCGTGTGCTGTTGTAGATTGAGCGGCATTTCATTTAAATCATTCCCTCACCACATAATTCCACATCACCACAATATATAGTACGCTGCCTCATAATCACCCACAAACGGGTTGACATTGTCGTTGTTCAGGTGGACGTAAACGCTTCAGTCACACACGAGCACCAGGTGACCAAAGGGGTCATAAATATGTGTTTAAAAGTAAAATAAGAGTAAAAAGGTAAGCATTGAATTCCAGCGTTCAGCGCCCGTACGGTCGAGCGCACCTGAGCTACGGTGCGTTTTCACGTGAGATGTCTGTTCGCAGTATGACTGCAGTATTAGCCAACCAGCTTCTCGTGAAGTTCCCACTGCTCATGCTGACTGCTGGTTTTCACCGTGGCAGAATGTGTCTCAGCTTGATGAAATCCCACGCACGGTATATTTCATTCCTCACAGGTTAGGACATTGTCTGAACACAGTCTGGAAGTCTTGGCCTCATTGTGAAAGTTTGATTCGAAAACGGTGTTCGTTCTTCCTTTTTCTTTCTTTTCTTTTTCTTTTTTTTTTTTTGAAAGCAGCTAGAAGGATGTTATTATAAGTCTGTAAAAAGCCCAGTACCCAGTGACCCTGGTAATGCATGCACTGCACTTATCTTTCAATATCTACGGCACTTAACTATCGGAGGGGAGGTTATGCTAGACACTGTGTGTGTGTTTGTGTGTGTGTGTGTGTGTGTGTGTGTGTGTGCGTGTGCGTGTTGTATTTGTATGCAGTTACGTGGGCCAAATCAATCCCACGCAGTTAATATGACAAATGAACAAATAAAATGATTTGAGGTATAATACTATGATTCGTGTCAAGTGTATGAGTATCTCCCACTGTAACCTGACTGTGCAGCTGTGTTTCTCCTCTTTTTGGTCCTGTCAAATGTGGAAAACCTTGCAAATGTTCAGATCAGGGTTGTAAGTAGGGATACAGTAAAAAAAAAAAAAAAAGTCCCATTCATTCACCAAAAATCATTAAAATCCCTGCAAAGTGGTGGCATTTGATACAGGACCATTCCCCTGAAAACCTCCAGTGGATTTTAATTTCCAGCGTCTCTGCTATATTTAATGTGTTGTATCTGTTTCTGTGTAGGCTCAAGCAGAATATAAGTCCTCACCTTCCTTGCCCTCCTCTTGTCAGCTTTTGGCTTAAACCTGGTCTCGCAATTTCATTTCAGCTGCTTGAAGACATTTTAACTCCTTTTTTTTTAAATAATAAAAAAAAAAAAATTGCCTGCCGCTGCATTGCATGAGCTGGCGGCGACTGGCGGAGGGAGACCTGCTTAGACTATAGGGACTCCATTCTCTCCATTTCTCCCCTGGTTTTTCAGTCTGACAGTTGGCCTTGTGATTCTCCGCGAGGTGAGTCATCAGAGGTCTGGGTTATGGCTGTGTTAAGACCGTGCAGGTCGCTGTCTATCACCATTGTCCATTTGAGTAGATAAACAGGGCAGAAAGGTTAAATTTCGTTACTGTTTGCAGTTAAAACGACAACAACAAAAAAACAAAAGAAAAGCTAACGCACCTTTCTGTTTCTTTCCCTTTTTACACACCCAGAGTGCCGGTGAGCTGGAAGACCCCTGGTAGCCATGGCAACGACCCCCCCCCCCCATCTCCTCCTGGTGATTGGTGCAGCCGCCCAGAGGAGACGTGTCTCTCCATTGCGCCATGTCTTTCTCCACTAAAAGAGGACATGTGGTGTGTGTTGGAGTGCGTGAGTGTGAGTATGTTGGTTGTGCGCGTGCGTGTGTGTGTTTGCAGCGGTGGGACAAAGACGACAATAACTACACACACACATACACACACACACACACACATACATACTGCTTTAAACCTGGAGGAAAAACAAAAATCACTTTTCAGAAATGTCAAGATTTTATGAACTGATGCATTGTGATGGTAGGGATGATTTTTACCATTGAGGTGTTTTTTTCTTTTCTTTTTTTTTTTCTTGAATGTTGACATTGAACACCTGACTTCACAATGACATAAGGACCTATAGTGAGTGTGTGTGTGTGTGTGTGTGTCTGTGCGAGAGAGAGTGTTAGTGTGTGAGAGCGTTTTGAGGAGGGCCAAGAGAAGACAGGCGGTGGATAAAGACTTTGTATGTAATAATTCTTCTCCTGGACTTTTTTTGTGCTCCTGGGTCTGATATTTGCCTAACACCTTTGCTTCTCCCCTCTTAAAAGACACGCACACTCTCTCTAACACACACAGACACAACCATAAAAAAACCCCATTAACAACCCACACACACACACACCCACCCACACTTCCACCTGTGCACGTATGTGATGTGCCACCTTCGCAGGGCACTGCATGAGGACTTTGGTTCTACATGTACAGCTACGTGGTTTTCTAGTCGAGCCAGATGGACAGCCATTGGTTGAGACTGACTGAACCCAAAGGACCTCTGCACTCTGATTGGCTCCCGCTGTGTGAGAAGTGGAAATGATTTTTTTTTTTTTCTTTTTTGTTGTTGATGTTGATACTATTAGGATGATGACGATGATAATCATGATGGGGGGGGAATAGGAGGTTATCTAGTTCACTGAAGAGCCGAGTGCAAGTTGGACTCATGGAGAGGCGGGTGGTAGGTGAGTGGGTGGGGTGGGTGGGGGCGCTGTTGTATCACTGGTTGGACTTCCTGTCTGAGGAAGGTTAGGACAGGAGGGCGGTGGGCCAAACGGGCTTCCCCACCTCCCTCCCCACCATCATGGTTGGAAGTACACATGACGGTGGACGGTCCTGACACGATTTCTCTCTCTTTTTTTTTTTTTTTTTTTTTTTTAAATGTTGTCCATGAGGTTACTAGCTGCTCGCTATGTAGAGTGAGTGAACTCCCTGTTTTAACCCTGTTCCTGGTTCTCAGACTGCATTGGTAATGTTTGTATTGCTGTTGTTTGATTGCACTCACATTTGATTACAGAAAGCGTCTATATATGAAATAAAATACCTGCCAAGGATCCAGTGGTGGCTGCGTATTTTCATGAGAGAGGTCGTGTCACTTCTGGATGTTGCGTCTTGCGTGGCCTTTTTTTTTTTTTTTTCTTTTCTGCTTTTCGAGGCCTGCAGCACCAAGCGAGACCAACAGGAAGTAAAGCATTTTCATAGGTAGGTACGGTTACTTAACTGTTCCAGGCTTGCCTTCTTCTTTAAAACAAACTGAGGTATTCACACTATAAACAAGTCATTAAACATAAAGAAAAACAAAACAATTGCTTAAAAAGGCAATTCATGTCCATTTGTTTTTTTTTATTTATTTTTTTCAGGTTAATTTAGTCACTTGTGTTGACATTTTTAGCTTTTTATTTGAACATCACGGAATAATAAAACTCCCTGCTGGGATCACAGTTTGATCTCATACCAAGTTCTTAATGCCTTCATTGTAATTTAAACGCCACCTCTTTCACTCGAACATGTTCAAACGAAGAAGAAAACCTTGGGATGACCACTCCTCAGTGAAGTCAGGAAACGCAGTCAGACTTGAACTTCTCAGCTGTCTTCCTTCGGTTTGTCCGTGATGATCACGTTTCCTTATCGGACAAGTTGATTTCCATCGCGGGCAGCAGGTGGAAGTTTCCCTTTAGTCAAAATTCTCAGGTGCTGCCAACTCCAGGATCCTGCTCTACAGCTAACCTTGACCTCTGACCTCTGTAGAGGAAAGGCGCACAAACCTCTTCTGTAGGCCCAATAGAAAGGTACGTAGATGCTTCATTAGTCGGCGGGGAATCGTCGCTGCCTATAAGTAGAACGGAGCCAAAACGTAAAAGAAAATTGGTAAGATTATCAAAAGTTCAGTGTTAAAAAAATGAAATTGAACAAAAAGAACAACAGAAATTTTGTGTTATACTGTGTTATATTTAATTATTTTAAGTATTTAAGAAACCATCAGGTAGACATATCGTTCTGTGTATACATAATATACGTAATGTGCATTTAATGAAAAAAAAAAAAAAACAGGATGCAGTCTTCCAGTATAAATCTCCTCTGGTTGCAAAAATAAGTGATTGCATGGAAGTCTCAAAGGAAAATGAGCCTCACTTGATATATTATCTCAGTAAACATGAGTTTATGGTCTCAATCTCTAGTTTCAAGTCTTTTTGAATCCAGCATGATGTTCATTTAGTACATTATGGTCCGTTTGGAGTCAAATAGACCAGAAAGCAGGATTTGCTTGAGGACAATGCTACCTTGTGGTTGACAGGTAGCTACCACAGATACTAACATGACTTTAACACATAGCTGTAAAGTTGACCTCAGTTTATGGGAGCTGACTTTGTGAAGTGCTTCACACCAGAAGCCAGATGGAGCCAGATCTGCTGGATCCGCTGCCGCTTGCGTTCAGATCCACCCGTCGCTCCTCCGCAGTCCAAATACGGTCGCGTCCCTTCACTCGTTGCAAAAACGCCAAGATTTTTCTTTGATTTTGTCTTTACAGTCGAAATGTCTTCCTCATGACTTCCTCACCTTCTGTTTCTGCCTAATGAATGAATGTGTAAACCAACATATTGGACATAAAAAAATACTTTTACCTCAAAGATAATTCATTGTATTATTTTGTTTGTGATCCAATTTTGCAATTCCTGCTATTTGAAGAGAATCTTCTGAACAACAAATTGATCCACCCGTCCGCTTCGTGCATGTTTCTTCTCTCATCCTATAATAATCTTCTCTTAACGGTACAAATATAAAATAAAACCAGAATGCCTTGCAAAGGAAGACTATTTATTCTATATGAATGTACGGACCACACACACACACACACAAAACCCATGTCTAATCTGTCACTCTGTCATAATTTGATCATAATCCCTAATCATAATCACATCGTATCTTAAAGGTGTTCTCAATCTGGACGGGGATTATGGGATTGCAGAGCATGTGTGTTAGTGTGAATGAGCAATCCAAATATATTACGGCGGTGGTGCGTATGATGTGTGTGTGTGTGTGTGTGTGTGTGTGTGTTTGGAGGGGTTAAAGGAATGAATTTAATTTGTTGATGGGGCGGGGTGTGTACCCGTGTCACTTATTCTCCAACTGAATCCACTTTAAGCCTGATATTCCAAAACAATAGACACTGACCTGTTAAAATGTGTTTGTGCTCCCCTCCTCAGTTTGTCTTTAATCTCCTTCACTTCAGTTTGTTTGTGTACAAGATCACCACATAAAAACAACTTGTCCCTCTAACGTTTTCACCACTGCCAGTGTAAGTAAAAAATCCTGCAGTCAAACTCGTACTGGTCTCAAAACATGATTCTGTTTGAGCACAAATTAATTATTCATGCATATGGTTCTGGTGCAATATGCAAATGTTTATCAAGACGTGTTTATCTATAATAAAGCATCGTATTTGATGAACTGATGTATGCAAAGTAAAAAAGTACCATATTACCCTCTGAAAATTATTATGCAACATAAATAGGAAATACAAGTAAATTACCTTTTATATTGTACTTAAACACAGCATTTCATCAGTTACGTTCCACCACTGGCATCTGCAGTGCTGGTCTCACACACATTTAGTTCATTCATGATCCCTAGAGGATGAATCCTACTGACTCAGTCAATCCCTTAGCTTCCTGTCATCATCAGGTGAAATGTTCAACACCAATAAAATTCCCATCAGCCTCAGCTCTTCTTTGATTTTAGCGCTAATTCGAACATTTGAGCATGCTAAGAACCTGAAACCAAGATGGTGAGCATGAGGGTGTGGACTTGTTCGCTTCACTGATGGTTAAGTTACCATCGAGGGGCTGCAGACTCTTGTTCACCAACATAAACGCATCACATGTTTTCACATTTGCCTCTTCCTTACTTCCGTCTCTCAGAAGCTTCTGCAGAAGAAAAACCAAGCTTTTCAGTCCTCAACCTGTGACCCGGAGCAGGATGAGAACCTTCAGAGTCTCCATTTAGAGGGCGCATACATGGCAACACCGAGCCGGCGCCCGAGCCACGGGAGTTATACAATATATTGGAATGTTTAATGCCTGTTTAAGTATTGTGTTTATTCCTTCCTCTCCTGAAAGGTGTTCACATGGTTGTTCTCTACATCTCGAGGTCGGCTGACCTTTTTGACCCTGACATGCTGAGGAACATGTGCCGATTGAAAAAACCAACAGCTTTGTTTACGGGGAGGAAAAGGCTCGCCGTGTTTCTCTCTTTTTATTTTTTCCCCGTGCTCTCGTTTTGAGTTCTTCTCCTTCTTCCACCCACTCTTTCGCTTTTCACAGCGGAGGATTTTCGCCTTGTGGCCGAGACCTTGAGTGAGAGAAATGTTGACCGGGTGATTATGCACCTCATTTCAAAACGCCTCGCCTCTGAGAGCACAAAATCATGCAGTATATACAGTACTCTATACAGAAGTATAATGGAGTATAATATACTGATGGAAGTGTGTGTGTGTGTGTGTGTGTGTTGTCTCAGCATATGATTTTGAGTGGAGTAATTTAGCAGATGAGCGTGTGGCCATTGTTAGAGGGATAATCTGGCTCTTGCTGCTCAGATAGGTTAACATGCAGCAGATTAGACCAGATTACCCCCAACCACACCAGACAGGACGGGAGCCCTCATCATCACCCCCCCAACACACACACACACACACACACACACACACACACACCCAGCTTCGCCTTCCTCCTCTATCCACTCGTCATGACCCCATCTTCACTTTATATCATCCTCTCTTGGCTCTTTATTCCTGCGTCCTTGCTCCACTTTTTCTGCAACCTTTTTTTCCTGCATGTATTTAAACGGGTCACAATTACGGGATTGGGGGAAGATGAATATGTATATATATGAAGATAATAGAAATGTGCCTACAAAAATAATGATACACCACATATAAAACAAAGCGTGGTGGTGAGATAACACACGAGAAGTTTAAACTTTCAAACATAGCAGCCAATTTAAAACATGTCTATACTTTCAGTGAGGCGACAATACTGTTCTGTACATGCATAGACAGATGATTTTCACTTTTTTAAAAATCCTTAATTCCTAAAGAGAAAAACAGATAGAACTAAATAAATAAATAGAAGAGGTTTTTAACAGGCACTTGGATGGATTGACTAATGAAATCTGACTCACTCGCCTCCTTTGTGTTTCTTGACCTGTTCCCATAACCCCCTGCGTTTCCATGAATGTGTGCGACCTGACGGTGTTGATGTCTCCGTTGTGCGGTGCACATGTGTACGACCGCGTGTCTCGGCCGTGCTGTTGGTTAAGCCCCAGCTGTTTGCACTTTTTGGCGGCTGAGGTTTGTTTGTCGGGCGTCCGCTGCGTTTGTGTCACTCAAGAAAGCAGCACAAGAGAGGGAATCATTACTCAAATAATCCCATTATTATAGATTATTTATTGATCTACGGGTGAGATGTTTGTGATTTCATGAGACCTGTGTGTGTGTGTGTGTGTGTGTGTGTGTGTGTGTGTGTTTGTGTGTGACAAACCTGGTTAGGTGTTTATATGTCTGTTCATGTTTCTGGAAGACAAAGTCTCTTCTCCAGCTGTTTCAGCACAGCTGGACTAACGCCTCATCAATAAAAGAAATAGCGGGATTAAGGTGGTGGTATTGGGTTACGAACCAATCAGGAGGCAGGATTAGTTGCTCAGGTACAGTTACTTGAGTGTACCTGTCCTCTTTTTTTCTGTGGCAGTCGAATGGTGAACACTTTACCTTGACTTCCATTCATTTCCCGGAGATGTGGCCAAACCCTTTACCTTAAACCAAGTCTTTACCCTGATACATGTAGTGATTGACTTCATTTTTTTCCCCAAAAGGAAGGTGATCTGAATATGCCAAAAGTTACAGCTCATAGAAGCTATCTTAGCTTAGCATAAAGTTGACGATTTATTATACATTAAAATCACTTCTCATGTATACACTTTGCTTTTCTTACAGATGAAACAAGAGATAACAAAGTTAATAAGTAATATTTAGACGTGCTTGCAGGTAGATTTTGTGCCTTTTGGACAGAAACCACGTTTCCTCCTGTTTTCCAGTCTAATTGTTTCTTCTCTATGGTTTCATATTTAAATACAGTGGTCTTCTGATAACCTTCCTCTACTAGAGAAGTGGTTTCTTTTTGTAATCTTCTCAATTAAGTCTTAACAAGAAAGCGAATATTCCCCAAATGTTGAATTATTCTTTTAAATGACACATTATTGCTGATTGCTTTTCTGCGACTAACCGATCTGACACTCGATGAACAGACAATTTCAGTGTGTCCTCTCCACATCTTCATTTTCATCCTCCGCAATTTACCCCCCTCAGTCCTTTGGGGGGGACCATTGTGCACCAAAACTCTCCCGGATCCCTGTAAGAGCACAAAAGCACAACAAAGACTCAGGAAGTGATTAGTGGCTTAACGAGGAGGCGGCTTTGTGGGGAGTTAGGGGTGCCGTGCGGCTTCTTCCACAAGAGGAGGTGAGGGGGTTAAAGTTTGGGGGGCTTAAGAGGTCAGTGTTAAGTTGTGGAGGTCAGTGGAGAGGTTAATTAGGAGCAGGGCTTTTGTTTGTCGGGGATAAGGAGACGTAGGAGGCGATTCACTTCGTATCCTCGCTGTGTTCCTCCAACCACCCTGGAAGTGTCATCCAACCGCTCTTAACCAGCTCTGCTTTCCCTCCACCGCCCTGCTAATTGTCCCGTCGCTGAAAGGAGACATAGCTGAATTAACTAAATTGTCACCATTACGACACACACACACACACACACACACACACACACAGACACAGTATGTTTCCTCGAGTGTGTTTGGTTCGTCCTTCCCGCTTCAATGAGGAGAATGTCTTTTCAACTTGGAGGAGCCCTGGCCATGACTGTTTTCCACATTGTTTCTGCTGTTGAAACACAGACACACACACACACACACACACACACACACACACACTTTTTTCCTCGTCGATCTCTCTCTGAGTAAATCTGTCGGGTTTTGCTGGTTAGTGTAGCCAGTTTTAACATTGCTCTCCTGTAACGTTACTGGATTCCCAATGGATATATAAAAACACACAGATTTGGATTCAAACTGTGCGTCTCTCCTGGGTCAACTCGGACTCCCAATTTGTCAACCATGAGCGCCGATGCGGTCACCTGACTTCCGGAGCAGCTGCTCTGGACGTCTTGGAGTTGCCTCATTTTTCAAAATGATTATTATTATAAAGATGATTGGTTTTGATAAAGGAAGGAGAGATTAGCATTGAAAAACTGGCACACTGCTTCATCACACCACCATGCAGGGACATCTGTCTGTTGGGGTAATTGGCATTAACCCTTTTAAGCTGGGTGACCCCCTTTTTTCACGCCCAACACATCTGCACTGGAGCTCATATCAGGTGTGCGCTTGTGTGTGAGGGAGTGAGACAAACCAGAATGGGATGGTGCACCGGGAAGGGATGAAAATGTGTGTTTTTTTTGTTTGCCGAGCCCAAAAATATACTTACTAAAAAGATCAAATATTCATATTTCACACACACAAGATCTGCAGGAAGGATAACCCGCTCCGAAGCATATGGCCCGGGCCAAAATGTGCTAATGCTGATTGAATATGCTGCTCTATTAGACTAATGTTAGCAGGCTGTGTAGGGCCGATGCTAATCCAAGGTAACAGAATGGAGCTGAAGCTTATCTCTGAATTTATGGATATTAGAGAATAGAAAAGTGATTAGAAAGTGATTAGAGTGGAGGGAGACCACTTAGAGAAACATACGCTTTCAGGTCCGGGTGAGAAAGCTCCATTCACATTATTGCTGTTATGAGGTTTAGTTGATGACAGACGGTGATGTTAAAATATGACACATCACCATTAGGATTCTCCCTTCAAAAGTTGCCTTGTGTTTGTCTTCACTTTTGTTGGTTCATTGAGATTTAGATAAAAACAGGAGATGAAACAAAATTAAATTAATTACATTTTAATTTTTTTTAAATATATTAACAGTGTAGGTGTATATAATAATAATAATAATAATAATAATAATAATAATAATAATAATAACAGTAATATATTTATTTTTAAAATTTGTACTGCACTTTTCTAAACACATTTACAAAGTGCTTTACTTGGTTGATCCTTTGAGTAAAATGCTTTTAAAATATTTCAAGACGGCAATGAGGCAAATAAAAGCAGACAATTTGAAATAATACAAAATAATATTAAATAAACAATAACATAAGGAAATCATTTTGGAAATAAAACAGAGGGCAATCATTTTAAAACAATTACTTTACACTGCAAATGTGTTATAGAGAGAACATCTTACAAGCCTTTATTTCTTATACATAAACTAATGCAACTTTTTAAAGTTTTTTGATCTTGATCTTTGATTTGAATCTACCACCAGACATGATTTTTAAATGTTTTTTATTTTTTATAATTCCTACTCATTTTAATGTGTTTTAGAACACCGGCAAAGTGGCACTTTTTTTTCTGGTTTCCTGTTTAATTAAATGGTTCACAATAGAGAGTCATCATGTCCATCTTGTGCATATAAGGAGGGAGATTAATCCTGTTTGATTGACAGGGCTGCCATGACAACCCCGCATCAGCTCCAGGGTATCCAATGAGGAGTCGGATCCAGGGTCCCTCCCTGACTCCCAGGTGAGCTAAAGAGTCAGACTTCAGCAGATTTCTGTCAGTTTGTTTCCGAGACCTCTTCCTGTCCTTTCTGGTTTCACTCCGTGGTCCAGATGGTGTTCAGATCGCCGCTCGACTTTTTCTCACCCTCCCGCATCCTCCTGCCACACTTCGCGGATGGGCCCCCTATTCTGACCCGCTCCCGGTCCCCGGAGGACCTCCCCTCCGCCTGTCCCCCCCTGGCTCTCCCGGGGTTGTGCTTCTCCGCGGCGCAGATCGCCAGCGTCTGCGAGACTCTGGAGGAGACCGGAGACATCGAGCGGCTGGCCCGCTTCCTCTGGTCACTCCCGGTCACGGCGGACGGCCGCGACTCCATCTCTGAGCACGAGTCCGTGCAGCGGGCTCGCGCCGTGGTGGCCTATCACTCGGGGAGTTTCCGCGAGCTTTACCACATCCTGGAGACGCACCGCTTCACGCGCGCCTCGCACGGTAAACTGCAGGCGATGTGGCTCGAGGCTCACTACCGGGAGGCGGAGAAGCTCCGTGGGCGACCTCTCGGACCTGTGGACAAGTACCGCGTGAGGAAGAAGTTCCCGTTGCCGAGGACGATCTGGGACGGCGAGCAGAAGACGCACTGCTTCAAAGAGCGCACGCGGGGGCTGCTCAGAGAGTGGTACCTGCAGGACCCGTACCCGAACCCCGGGAAGAAGAGGGAGCTTGCGCACGCAACCGGACTCACGCCGACGCAAGTTGGGAACTGGTTCAAAAACAGGAGACAGAGAGACCGGGCGGCAGCAGCCAAAACCAGGTAAGTGACGTTGACTGGAAATATGTTGTCGCCAAAGGGAACTGTTAACTGCTTATTGTGTTAAAATAGCATCGAAACATTCTTAAAATCAAGACAGCTCCGTGTCCAGAATGGATTCTGTCTCCTCAATGTCCACGCATTGCTCTTTCACTCTCTCGTTGGGGCAATTTCGTCTCCACGGGAAGCTAAGGCTGTGCGTAAAGGGCCATTCATGCGTAAAAGCGCACGGCCATTCGCCTTTTTAAGGGGGGGTTTCCTTTTGTCAGTCTGACCTGGTCGATCTCTCTCTAACTATAATTTGCTTCAGGGTCAGTGTTTGGGTCACCCATCCTGTTGGTGAGGGCAAGGCGTGCGTGAATGGGTGCAAATTGTTTTCCACATGAACTGGAGATTATGTGATGGTTTCATCAGAATCTAACTTGTTGTATTTTTCTTCATTTTGTGGTTAAGATTCAATGTTAACCCTTATTTTTTTATTTTGTTAAATTTTCAGATTGCAACACCACCGGGTGTGTCCAGGCGGTGCGCGGTCACTCAGCGGAGGGGAGTGCAGTCCAGACGGGGAGCGCGCAGACGGAGAAACTCTTCTCTCAGCCATGGACAGTGACTCTGACTTGGATGTTTGAGATTGAGATGTGATGGATTACCGGAGCGTGGAGGAGTTGGGTTGCAATAAACATTCAGGGCACAAAGCGGCTTCATCCCGAGTGTTCCCCCCGGGCCCAGCAAACACATGCAGCTACAGGTTACATGGAAATGCTTTTCTTTTGTATTCCAAGAATATGGTTGATTTTTATGTCTAAGCTGTTGGTTTTCTTGATCGCCAGACTTTTTTTTTTTAACTTTTAACTCACTGGATCCTTTGACCCAGCTTCCAACATCAGCCTGATTAAACTGACATGAAGCCTGGACCCCCTGGTGGACTCTAACCCAGTGGCCCCCACATGGGAGGAAGTTTACAGACTGAAACCTCCCAGTGAGCTGATCACTCTTGTTTTCTCTAAAAATGTATGTGTCGTTATTATTATTATTATTATTATTATTATTATTATTATTATTATTATTATTATTAATAATGATAATAATAATAAACTATTTGAAGACCCCTGGATGTCCAATGCTAGACAATCAATACGCACTGAAGCCTTCCTTCCTGGCCTTTTTTTTGTTTCTTTACCTTCACTTGTACTTTATTTAACATCACTGGTTTCACGGTAATGTGTGTGTGTGTGTGTGTGTGTGTGTGTGTGTGTGTGTGTGTGTGTGTGTGTGTGTGAGATACAATGTTGTACTTTATGTTGAATTTGATGCGCTGACTAAATGTTCTGGTATTTTATATAAATAAATGAATTTAATATATACCTGTTATTGTGCCCACTCGCCTTTAATGACTTTAACCATTCCAGTGAGTTCTGTGTAAAAAACTTTACAATACAATACAAAATATGGTCAACAAATATATCAGTATGTATTATTATAAGTAAGAAGAAAACTTTATTTCTTGCAGTACACTCATACGCTACAGCAGCATGAAGAGTAATTCAAATCAGCAAATTCAACATTAAAACAATACCTTCAATAAATACAATCCAATAATATGACAAACACCATTCTAAAATTCTGCGTAATAAAATTAATATTTGTGCTTTTTGTCATTTTGTGAAAACAAACAAATGTTTGCTGCATAAAAAGATACAACCATCTCTGGACAAAACACTTCCATTCATCTGCAGGCACAGTGGCGCCACCCAGTGGTCAAAGTAAAGACGGTAACGTTGTACAAGTTAAATTAGTTATTTTCTCGCCGAGCCCTCCACGTGAAACCGCCCTGATCAAAACTGCACACCCTCATTGGTGTGACATCACGTATGGGCGGGGCAAACACCAAACAGGAAATTGACGTGCAACAACGCGCATGAGGTGAGGATTTCATCAGACATTAGTTAAAAAAATGAAATTGCCATAGCTGGTATATTGCATAAATCTGTAATTGCAACACCAACACGACACTTCTGCAACAAAAACAGTCCAAAATGAAGGGTTGTTTTTATTTGCTGTGGGATGAATGGGACGGCATTGTTTTGAGTTTGCTAATTGGCCTTGCTAATGAAGAAAACGATGCACGTTGACAATGCACAAACACATGCACGGCCTTGACCTCTTAACCTGTGTCTAATCCAGATGAAGCTATTGCAGAGTGGAAGGGCACCAGTGAGACAGGAAGAGACCTGCAGGAAGCCGAGACAAAAGGGAGAGCTCGGGCAAAGGAGGTAAAATAAAGGAAGACAAAAATACAACGAGTGGAGTGAGGACAGGATGAAGGGAGCCGTGGAAGAGCACAGGAGATAATGGGGGAAGGGAACACCCAGGCTAGGCTTCTGGGCCTTCTGGAACATGCCAGAAATAATTTAATTCATCTGTTCAGTGCACAAGAAAAAAAACGGAGAAACAATTTACACGTCTTTGATTTAAAATGAGCAGGGAGAAGAAAACAAAACTTATTTTGCCAGCATTTTATGCAAAACATTACAAAAAGGAGAATATTTTATCAATCACAATGACGATGAGGACTTACAGTAAATCATACACGATAATTCCTAATCAGATTACTTCGATCCAACTTTTAAAACGTGTCCATATTCTGATTTTAACTGTTTTTATTTTATTTATTTATTTATATGTAAAGTGTCTTTGAGAACCTTTAAAATCTATAATTATTATTATACAACAGGATTAATCATAATGAAAAGAATATTACTACATACAATACAGTCAGTCTCTTGGCTAATAATACTTCATCATTTTTCTTGGACTTAAAAATATTCTTACGTCTGAGTTTGACCAAATTAAAATGAGTTGTGCAATAAATATGCAAACACTAGCCTAAATCAGCAGTTCAACCTTCTTCCTTCCTCAGATGGAGAGGTAACCTATCCTCAACTCTACCATGTTTGAATTTATAGCAAGTTGGGAATTAAAAAACGGCCCAAAGACCAATAATAAACAATATTAGGCCTACTGTTGGTTTTAGCCACTCATTCATATTGTAACTCATTAATTTCATGGTTCTTTATACTTCTAATTCCTTCCTTATTGACACTGTTAATCATTAATATGACACATGCAGACAAAATGTGCTGCATTAATCACACAACCGTTTAAAAATCACAGTTCAAATGATCTCCACTTTGACCACGTTAGTGAAATGCTGCACAAACAATTCAATCATTATATATATATAATAAAAGGCTTTTTAAATAATTTACTTTTGATTTAATTAAGTTTTGCTGCTAATGCATATTGCCCCTTTATGACTTTTGAGTGCTTTTACTTGTGAATAAGTGTATTTCCACTTTTACTTCTCCATCTGTGTTATAAACAACTTTATTTGTGTCCCAGGAGATATGATATATTATTTTATCGTGTTTTCCTTTCTGCTGTCCGACATGTTTGTTTTTAATATAGTAAACTCAAAAAGGCAATGTGTTTTCTGTGTCCCACTCACTCGATCACCGTAGAAACATGAATCCAGGAGGCGCACCTGGACACGTCGTTCCGTGACGTCACGTCCTGCACGCGTCGTCATCCCGGCGATAAGTCCCACGAGCCAGCAGGTGGCGCAGCTGTCCAGGCCTGATGCTGTGCAGGTAGGACCTTGTGAATATAAGTGATTTTTTTCTTTGAAAACTAAGAGCTTTTTCTTTGTGCAAGTCAACCCGATGGCATGTGGACGTATGTGTAACTTCAATACATGTAACATGTCACATGACATGTAATACAATAATCAATAATAATGAGTGTTCTTAAGAGTTTAAAAAAAATGTGAGCAGGAAGATGTTTCTCTTCAAAGCTGAATGCTCACAAAAATTGTAGATTGGAAAAAACAAAAAACAGATTTGAAAAACAAAAAAACAAAAATCAAATTCTCAGGAAATGTGCGTATTGAACACACAACCTGTCCACCCTCCCTGGAATTGTCTCGAGCTTGCTCAAAAGTTATGTCATTTCCAATAACAAACATCTGTCGACGCTCACGTCACAGTCGATGATGGAGGGTGATGGTTGCTATGGCGACCCACTTGTCATTCAACTAAACAAAACGTGGAGGATCGAGCTGATGCGACCACATTCTAAACTATAATAATAATAATAACAATAATAATATTTTATTCATAGGGCCTGTTTTAAAAAGGCTATAAAGCACTTCATACAAGGCAACACATTTAAACCTGTAGGGGAAATTAAATTGTTAAATATGTGTGTGTTATTTCAATCAATTAAAAAAATATATTCTTACCATTACAGAAATGCATACGTGCATACATGTACTCAGATAAAACAGGATCGTACTTGATATTATGTGAAGTGTTACAGATGTTTGTGCATCTTTGTGACCAAAACACCATCTGTAATATATGTCATAGGAGCTGTGAATGTAGCAGGTATACACACAGCAGTATTTCCAGATAGTATTCCAGCAACTTGTAATGGTGTCATTATGTTTGTTCTGTCGCTTGCTCTCTCTCTCTGTGTGTGTGTGTGTGTGTGTGTGTGGTGTGTGTGTGTGTGTGTGTGTGAGAGAGTGTGTGTCATGGCCAGACAGCCAATAAAGCCAGTCAACAATCAGTCAGTCCTTATGCATGATCACAGACAGGCTACACACACACACACACACACACACACACACACGCCCCGTGCCTGCGGGTGAATTCCATCCCCCTCTTCGTCTCTTGCACAAAAAAACACCTCTTCCGTCTGCACACACACACACACATACGCACGCGCGCGCACAGTCTCTCTCTTTTCTCTCATCCGGCGCAAGAGCCCGGCAGCGCGGGTGACGCGTTTTGCGCATTTCCTGCAGCTCGCGCTCACTCGCGGATTCAGGAGAGAGGGAGAGAGAGAGAGAGTGAGTGAGTGTGTGTGAGAGAGAGAGAGAGAGAGCGAACGAGAGGGGAGGGGAGGAGGGGGGACGGGAAACAGGGGGCGCGCACAAGGACCGAAAGGAGAAAAAACGAACGGGAGCGGAGCGCCGTGATGTGTTTGGGGTGCTCGCGAGCCCCAAAAAGACTGCATTGAGCGGGCAAAAAAAAAGAAAGAAGAAGAAAAGAAACGGCATTGCTTCCCGAGAGTACGCGCAAATATCGCGGTACCGTGAGGTCGAAGCGAGGAGATTATCCCCGAGAAGAGCGAGCGAGCCTGGAGCGAGGGGCTGGAAACGGAGCACCAATCCCGGATGGCTAGGCGCGGCTGCTCGCGCTCTCTCCCACCCTGACCCGGGAGAGACACACAAGGACCGCGGGGACGCTCCGGGGCTTCACGTGAACCCGACCGGAGCTCGTCAACCCGCATCCCCCTCTCACCGTTGTTTGATACCTCGGCTCGTTTCCGCCGAGACGGGAATGTTGTGCGGCGCACGGGACCGACCGTAAACAAACAAGGGTGGGAGAGTGTTCAGCAGAGCGACCTCTGAAGGTTGTGAGTCTGCGTTGTTGGCTGCGTTTTTCAGCCCTTTACAGATCAGCTGTACTGTAAGCGTGCGCGTGTGTGTGTTTGTGTGTGTGTGTGTGCGCGCGCGTGTGTATAACACGGTGTTCAGATATGGCTGTACTAGACTGAGAGTCCAAGCGGCATTATGGGATGTAGCAGGACTGTGCAGTGACCCCGCTCATTGGAAGGAAACACTTTGTGTACAGGAGCAGGAACAGGCAGACTAGCCTACGCGCGCACTCCCGCGCGCGCACACACACACACACACACACATACGTGCACGCTCCCGGCAGCCTGCAGCGATGCCTGTGTTTAGTGGCCTGTTGAAGGTGCGAGTGTGTGAGGCAGTGGACCTGAAGCCCACACCTTGGGCCCTGCGTCACGCTGTGGGGAAAGAGTGGCTCCTTCCTGCTGGACCCTTACCTTGCCTTGAATCTGGACCAGACTCGGCTCGGCCAGACCGCCACCAGGACCAAGACCAACAGCCCCGCCTGGCACCAGGAGTTCTGCACCGAGGTCCGCGAGGGACGGAGCCTGGAGCTGTCCGTTTTCCACGACGCGCCCATCGGATACGACGACTTCGTGGCCAATTGCACCATCCAGCTGGAGGACCTGCTGCAGAACGGGACCCGGCACTATGAGGACTGGGTACGTGTTTGATGTGTCTCTTTCAGTATGTCTGAATTACCCGCCGAGCACTGGGGCAGGAGTCCTCGGGGGGGTTCTGAAGTCACAGGTAAATTTGGGAGAAATGTGCACAAGCAGGTGAAATTTGAGAACAAACCGGCCCTGAAAAAATCGACCAGGGCTCCCAGTTTCCACAACCGTACAGTAGCATTGTTTGCTCTGCATATTTGATGTGGTGCCTGTGGTTACTTGGGAGGCATCTGGCAGAAAACGCAGTGTACAGTTTGCTCAGCGTACCCAACAGACACACATCTAGTTGAGCTTTTAACGTATTCATCCTTGAAATTCCACTCTTTTGCTTCACAACATGCGTTGGTTCACACACAGTCCCGTCCTGAGAGCTTCCCAGCACCTCTGCCGTGACCCCGAGCACCTTTGTGGGGAACTCAAGCGCTTATGGCGTTCAGTACTTTTATTCCCCTCCTCTTATTTGCGACCCAGGAGCTGTTTGGACCCGCGTTGGATCTGATTTGGGCACCTCGGGTCCGGTTTGCAGTCATCCTTCTGCAATTCCTCACATTCCTCATTGGACTGGAAGAAACGTGCCCTTGTGTCGTCAGACGCGCATGCTGTGGCTCGGCGGTCGGGGAAGGGCTCCCCCTCATTGGTTCCGGTTTCCCGTCGGTTGTCTCATTCGCGTCGGGACTGTGATGTCGGACATGCAGATCCGCATGCGAGGGGATAAAGAGCCATTTGTTTAGGAGTCCGCAAGTTTTGTCTCCGGTTTTGACATGTGATCTCGTTCCGCTTCTACGCTTTGTTTTATCTCGTCTCGCTTCGCGTCGGATGAAAGGCTGACGGAGGACGAGCGTTCTGGGAGCCGAGGACACGCAGTTTTGACTCATTATCTACAAAATGCATCAACTCCACTGTCAATAATAATAATTTATTAAAAAATCAACTGTCAGAGACTTTAAACTTGTTTTCTATATGATGCCAAACGATGACGGTGTCTGTTTAGTACTAATTACAGCATCATTTTGGCATCTTGGTAGTTCTTGAATACTGCTCTCAGCTGGATTAACATATGCTTATTATGATGTAAAAAGGAGAGGCGACAAAATGTTAATTATGTTGAATCTCTCTCATCTTTTTTTGAAAGTCTGAGGAAGCTCGTCCTGCTTCCTGCGACGCCAGTTCGGCTTTGTTGATGTACACGTGGTGATACGGCTCGTTAGGAGGGGTTTAATTGATGTGGAGTTATGTAATCCTACACTGTATCAGTAGACGTTGGCATATAAATAGACACGCAACACTCCGCCATCCAGAGTGAGGTCACAGCGTATGGATCACTCTGCTGATTGACCAAATCCCATTGATCAGCCGGCCGGCTCATCAATACCTGCCTCACAGCGACACAGCTCCCTCTGTCCCCCGCCCTTCATTCCTCCACCGCTTCGGCCTCTCGCGTCTCCCTCATCCTGCCTTCATTTAGCCATCATCCTCTCCTCCTTCCGGGCCTCACCTGTGCACCTTACACTTTCATCTCATGCTCCCACTTTTTCATTTACCACCTCAGACTCGACAGGGAAACGTTTGGAAAGTCTAACGTAGTGGTTTATCCACTTGTTTCCCACAATTTACTGTACGTTTAAATAAACCAGATACGGCACGTAAAAAGTGGCCGTAGCCTCAGGATGCTAGCACAGTGTGTAGCGTCACGGACTGTTAGTGCTGCGATAAGTGGCATTAATATGAACCTGTGATATATGTGTCGGCCAATTAGACCCGTGTCTTCTCAGTCAACCTGTTGTAGAAATAATCCAGGTAATCCACAGATTATACAACCGAAGCCTTCAAAATAAGCGCTGTCCAAGCAGGCTAGGTGGTAAAGGCTAACAAATACATAATGATTATTATTATTATTATTACCCAAAGTCCAAAGTAGAAGAAAAGTTGTCAAATTGCTTGTTTTTTCCAACAAACAACAAAAAAAAGAAAAGAATTTTAACAGCCAGTGAATTAAAACAAAGAAAAGAAGGACATTCTCAAATTTGCTGTTGGCTGGATCGCGATAAAAAATTACTGCAGACATCCACGTCTGCATCCATGAGATTCACATAGTTTAAGTTAAATATAATATCTCCACAGTTACTGGATGGATTTAAATTTCAGTCACGTCCCCTGGAAGGAGTAGTAATCACTTCAGCGATCCTGACTTCCATAAAAATGTGTGTTATGACCAAATATATAATGACGTTCCCTTCAGCCTCAGCTGTACTTTGTGTTTAGCCAATTAGAAAAAGCTAGCATGTTAATCGAGGACAGTGAAAATGACACCTGCTCTCTGCAGCGGCGTCGGCATCAGCCATATGAATTAAAAATGAAATGAATGTGAAGAAAATGTGATTGCGGTCGATGCTGCATGCTGTTAAGATGAACGCCGTGGCTGGTGTGTCTCAACTCCCGTCTTTCCACTTCCTCCGCCCATCTGCCGCCTCGCTCCTCTCCTCATCCCTCGTCGTCTCAGCGTTATCCTCTCTGCCTCCCGCTCTCTTTTGTCTTCCGCTGCCTCTCCATGGCCGGTCTCCCGTGGACCCGAAGCACTGTGGGCCAGGCTGCCGCTCAGCGCCGCCGGTGAAATATTAACCAGGCTTTGATGCTTATTAATTGTCCCGCTCAGTAATTGAGATGCTCTGTGGAGCCCATCCCCATGGCGACAGTGACAGCCCGTCCCCTTGGTGACAGCCTCTCACCCACAGGAACACCAGAGAGAGGGATGGGTAGGTGAGTGTTAGGGGGGGGGGGGTGTAAGAAGAGAGAAAAACAAAACAGAGCAGCGCCGAGGTGGTGCTTTAGAGAAGTCGCATTTAAATCCGAGGCCTTCAAAGGCAGAGGAACTTAAAAGGTTTCCCATCTTCTTCAAAGCTAATTCCCTTTCACTCCCCAGCAGAATTGTGGAGATCGTGTTTGAAAGTTGACGGCACACCACTCATTTGGAGGTTAAAAGTCTCAAAGTCACAGCCATAATGTCGCTCGTTAAACGCTGTTTTAGTAGATTGACACAACACTTTGCCAATAAATGTAAGATATATGAATTCAAACCCTTTTCTATATGTCTTCTGTGCATTTTACCTTTTAAGTTGAAGCACGTTGAGTAAATAAAGCTGCCTTGCATCGCCTTCATCACACAGCCCCGTAAAGGAAACGGCGTCCGTGCGTTCCCGTGGCAACGGTGGCACGGCAGCGTCGGAGCAACGCAAAAGATGATGACATTATTGTTGGTTTTACTTTTTTGCTTCAGATGAAAGGGTTATATTGGGCTGCTGTCACAGCTGTTATTGTGAAGCTGATGTGTGTTACAACTAAAACCAGGGCCGGCCCAAGCCTTTTGGGGGCCCTAAGCCGAATTTGATTTGAGGCCCCCTCCCACCACTGGAGTCACCTGTGCTCGAAGATTATTGACACAAATGTCACACTTTAATGTTTCATTATAAATTGTATTAATTATTATTATTTATCTCGCAAATTACATATGCTGTGATATTTATCTGAGGGGCCCCATTTAGACATCATAACCCATTCTATATGATTAAGGGTCCCTATTAAATCAGAATTATCTTTCTGTTGCGTACATACTTTGATGTTTACGTCACCTGTTTCATTTATTTAATATGTAGAAGAAAAACGATCTCAACACACGATCTGGGCCCCAAGCAGCCGCTTAGTTCACTTACTTGGGCCGGCCCTGACTAAAACCATGGAGGAAAAGAAAAACGTGTATAAAATATACAGTCAATATTCATGGCCAGATATTTTGTAATAAGAGGAAACTTTATACAACAGTCAAATGTGACATCTTTGGAACTTCTGCCTGTAGCTGAAAGCATTTTCATATATATATATATATATATATATATATATATATATATATATATATATATGGCCGAAAAGCAAAACGGAGGTTAACAATACCTAGTCTGTATTGTTAACACATAATATACTAATATAGTCCAAAAAACAGTGTATTATGCATTGGGTATCCTCAATAAATACATTCTTTTTTTGTTTTCCCAAAAAAGTTAATTTTTTAGGTTTTGCGTTTTCCTCCATCGATATATATATATAATATATATATTTGATATTTTCGCTACCAATATTTGGTTCCCCACCATCCACCGTGATGGAATAAGTATTTATTGGAGAGATCACGACCAAGTGAAAGAGCCAGAGCCGTGGTCTGTTGTTGTTTATTGTGACAGGATTTACAAGCCGGGGTAAAGTCGGGCCGAGGCTGTCCAGGGCTTAGCTTCGCTCTGCTGTGCCGGCGTTGCCACGGCCGAAGCCCCGGACCTTTTCACCGTAGCCCCGTGTGAATGAGCGACAGTCTGAGTAACGGAACGGATTGTCAGAGCAAATCAGGCCTCTTAACCGACTCGCAGTGGGAAGAAGAGCAGAGGAGACGTCAGGCGTTTCTCTTGTTAGATAGTCATCACATCTTTTATTTTCTTGATAGCAAATATGTTATGTATTAGCTACTCACTAGTATTTTTTACTTTCAAGCTGTAGTGTAAAATGATCTCAAGTGTTGATAGGATGCTGGATTTTATGACATAGAGAACATATATGTGAAACGAATGCAGTTGTCTGCTTTTATAACTTCCATATGCAACTTTAAATTGCTCACCAACCTTGTTTCGTCGGTTTTCTGCTTTTAAAATGATTACTTTAAACACAGTTCCAGTTGGCTTTAAAAGGATGTCTATAAGGTTTTTAAAAAAGGGTGAATATGGGAAGCTGATGAAGGAAAGAGCAGGTGGTGAGGTGTGGAAATAAGCCATATGTACATGTAAATATATCAAGCTGGAGGCTGCTGGGAGCTTCTAAGACACGATGACCACACAGTGTAACGTTTCCTCTCGGGAACACGGACCGCGTCAGATGTCAGCCGGACACCGATTGGCATCAACACACACTCACTTGCTCATACATGCAGCAGCCAGGATTAATGACGTTCTACACAAGGCCACTCACCATCCTGTCTGTTTTTTTTTCAATGGGGTAAACCATTTAAAGTTAAGTTGAATAAAAAAGCCTTTTTGTAACGCTGACATTTGAGCCCACAGTACAGCCTTGTCATCTTGTCGCATATCTTCAGCCTTAATTTGCTATTTTAATAGCATTGCATATCAGAATCAGGTATCGGATGACATTTTTTACGATTTGCCAACAAGATTTGCCAGATAAAGTGTAAAAATGTACTGTTTGGTGTGAACGCACGGCTAGTTTGTTAGCTGTTAGCTCGACGGCTGCAGTAAGTCAAGCTTTAACTCTGACTAAAGGGAAGTTTACACGATTCTCTGTTACCATAACGATACCACGGGGACATCGAAGACCCCCTGATCATCAACAGTCAGGTCCACGCTTTATTGTCATTAGCCCTTTCCCGCACCTTGGCAAGCAGCATGACATCACAGGCTCCGCCTCTTAGCGACCTGCTGGTTAAGTAGGACAGAGTGGATTTAAGATGCGCTGTTGCTACAATACACATTCTCTCTCTCTCTCTCTCTCTCTCTCTCTCTCTCTCTCTCTCTCTCTCTCTCTCTCTCTCTCTCTCTCTAACACACACACACACACACACACAAATCAGGTCAGCTCTGTGTGTGTGTGTGTGTGTGTGTGTGTGTGTGTGTGTGGATGCTTGAGAGTGTTTAATGCATGTTGTCAGTGAAAGGGAAGAAATGGGTGAATATTTAAGAGCTCCGGGACAGCAGGTGAAATGCACACTGTTTGGCCTCTCTCTCTCTCTCTCTCTCTCAGTCTCTCTCTCTCTCTCTCTGTCTCTCTCTCTCTCTCTCTCTCTCTCTTTTTAGGAGTGGGGTTGAATAATACTTTTTAAAATCGAATAAGTGATTTAAAAATTCAATAAAAGCGTTCTCAACAGAGCTGAAAGCGGTAAAATACGTATTGTATTAGTATTATAGCCACCCTTGATTTTTGAATGTGCAACAGATACTGAGGTTCAATACCCAAAGTAACTCATGTATGGAAAGCTGGCATCCAGTGCCTTGACGGAAGCAAATAACTTCTAAAATGCTTGTTTTCTGAATGGAGTTCAGCTCGATCGGAGGCAGGCTATGCTAACTAGCTGCTATAAAATATGATAAATACGGCAGCGACCTTGTTGTCTGGACCGCAGACAGTCTCTGGTTTATACACAGTTTAGTTGGGTCTCTAACGTCTGCTTCTATCCTAGCGTTCTGAGAGACCACTACAATATGTTTTTGTCCCTTGGATTTCAGAATCATTGACGACCGATTGCTTCGTGTTCGGTGTGAAAACACCTTAAGCGGTTTGTGAGTCAGATATTAAAATGGTTAGCTAAACAGCCAGGTCAAAACGACACCTAATTTTCATTATTATATGTGAAAGTGAAGTTTTCTGCAACTCTGCTTGACAGAAACGTATTTACCGCTCTACGTTGAGGACCAACAACTTAATTTATCGAAGGCTGTCTGAACCACTGCACGGTTGGAAGCGGGGATTTCCTCCTGCAGCGTGAGGCTTCATGAAGTGTGTTTTCATTTAGACGGATCCAACAGCGTCGGCGGTCTTAATCTGCAGCGGCTGCTCAACAGGCCGTCGACTCCGCCGGTCCATTTGGAGACGAGACATCCCGTCTTCCGATTTGATCGGGAACATCCGTTCTCTTCAATCAAATCCTCTTTCTCCTGTTTCTCGTCGATGCCACTCTGGACCGTTGGACCCGTTACTCGTGGCAGGGGGGGGCGGTCTTTGGCAACCCCCCCCCCCCCCCCTCCTTCCTACCACCACCACCACACATCTCAGCTCCGCTTACATTATTAGCCGTCTGTGATGTTACATTAAAGATGCATGACTCTCATGCTGTCTCACTCAGCATGGGCCTCCTGAGTGTGTGTGTCTGTGCAGAGTGACACACACACACACACACACACACACATTATTGTGTGAATGTGGTCAAGCTCTCTCAAAGCCGAAATTTGTTATTTGACAGATGGATGTGGGAGGCTGTCACTGAGACTAAACGCTCCTGAGAGAGACGGAGAGAGCTGTCTGCTTGGACGGAGATAGCGAGCTGGATGGATGGAGAGTGGGAGGGGGTTAGCTCCACAGTATTGATATAATGCAAGCTTTGAGTGCCCTGTCTGCTCGCTTGAGTGCTTCCCTGTGCTGCTGCATATGGTGTGTGTGTGTGTGTGTGTGTGTGTGTGTGTTCATGCTGTCAGAAGTGCGTCTGTGTTTGTATGTGTGGTGATGGGACGAATGCATGAGAGTTAAGCTTGTATGTGTGTTTAATGCTAACCTCCCCCTGAAGTCCATTTTAAAATCCCCAGACGCACACGCTCAGCTTCCTGTGTGTGTGTGTGTGTGTGTGTGTGTGTGTGAGAGAGAGAGAGAGTGTTTGTGAAGTTATCCGTCTCCCTGGCTGTATCGGTGTCCTAATTGGACTAACAAGATTAATGAGGCGAACTAGATTCTCCATCTCTCTCTCCTCCCATCTTTTTGTTGTCGAGGACGGGAAACTCGGCGTGTTGTCGGTACACGGCAGGTGAACTCCTCGTCACGTCACAGTTCATTTAACAGGTGTTAACCGTCGTATATATTAGTGCTGGAACTACGAGGCAATTAAACCTTTAGTCGGTGGAAAGAAAATAAATCAATTTGAGGATCAGTTATTCATAATTAAATGTTGGGCTTTTTTTTTTTAAATCAATCAATAGAAGCACAGATATTAAAAGGTATATATTGAACGTGTAACAGCTTACTTTATCCTCATCCAGCAGTTATGGAGCAGCATTATCATCGGAGTCGTGTTGCAGGACACTTGGTGAATGTTTTAGCTCTGTTTTTGGTCTCCACCAACGTCCGATGGGGAATTTGACCTCTAGCTGCTAAAAGCTCCACCAAGTCGTCCAGATCTCTCCGTCTGCTGCACGACAGGTGGGTTAAAGTGGGTTTATCACATACATTTTATCATATATTTACCAAAAACAGCTTGCAGTGGTGCAGTGCACTACAAGCTACCCCTTCAAATATGCTTTATATCACAGTCATTTGAGCCGTTGATAGTTTAAAAATATAGTAGTAGTGCAGCAAACTCGTCACGTTGCCCAACCCAGACCTGAAATGGTTGGACTCTTGAAATGCCATGAGTAAACTAATAGAGCTTTGTTAGGCTCAGTACAACGCCCAGTCACCTTGATTACAATAGAACGCCCGAGGGATGTTCATTTTAAAACGCTGCACGTATGTTAGTGTTTGCTTAATCCTGAATAACCCTCCGAAGGGTTGGGTTTGTGTAACGACACGGTTTGTGACGGCTTTCTCACGTCACGAGCAGGGAAAGCAGCACAGGTGTACTAAAGGGACACTAATTAAAGGGAAACCACCATTTGTATGTCAATTATTCAGCCTGTGTGTGCCACCTTAAATTCTTGGAGGAAACCATATCAAAACCTGCGTTTACCAGCAGAGTTCCACCCAAACACACACACATTCACTCAAAGCTCACTATTTAAAACCCGTCCTGGACTGTTGATGCAGAAGTGTTTTTAACGAGCGAGGCTTTATAGAACGCATGTGTGTTCGAATGGATGAATGAGGCTTTGATTATGCTGCATGAGTTGTTTGAGAGTTTAACGGATGTTGTTGTTTTTTATTAGTTTGGCTTTTTGTTAGACGCAGTCTTCAACTTCTATCTGTTTTTTGATTCGTCGTTGGCCTTCGAGGCATGCGAGAAAAACAAAATCTTCATAGAAATTCAAGGTAAGATAAATGAACTTAAAGTACAGCGGTGCCTTGAATTTACAATATAAGGTCCTGGACAGCTGAAGCAATCGATTTAACCATGATTAATGTTATCAGTTCCATTTTAGTGGATTGTTTAATTAATAAATGAATATAGTTTTCTACTAAATAGTGTATATTTAGTAGAAAATATTGTTCTTTTCCAAGATTACCTGTCAGATATTGAACACTAGCATGGTGTAATTCATCTTCATAACGGCATATCTTTGTAATAGTAGTTCATACTGATTTGGATACAATGCAGTGGTCAGGAACTGGTGAAGTGAGGATGGTGTGGTATTTTTTTTTTTTTTTTTTTTTTGGCTGGCCTGCTACCTCAGGATCCCCAACATTAAATCAATGATGGCGCCGTCCATTTGCTCCACTCTGTTCCAAATCACCGAATCAGTTCCATCTTTCGGCTGAAATCCCCGCCGAGATGGGCTCTTACGCAAGAGGTTACGTTTGGGGATTAGCACGCCATTTTCAAGGGTAGACATCAAGAATCCCATGACGTTTATAGGTCACAAATCCCATGCAGTTGTTATGTGTTATGCATGCAACATAAGGATAATACTGCACAATTGCTACCTTCTCCGACTTTGAGCTTCAGATAGATTCCTTGACCGAAACGGCTGGGATTTGTAATTTTCAGATTAATTGTGAAGTCCATAAAATGTCCAAAAAAGTCATCAAACTTCCTAGAACCCAAGGTAACATCTTCCAATGTCTCTTCTTCTTCGATCAAAAGTCCAAAACTCAAGTTTCCACTATATTTCTCAAGTATAGTTGCTGATTATCAGGCTTAGGCTAGCTGCCTCTTTATATCTCAGGAAACTTTTATCCATTTATTGCAATAAAATCACAGTAAAAGTGTTTTCTTATGCTTTCATTCAGCTGTGGCTATGATGATGATGCTAGTGTCTAGTATGTCTAGTAGTATCAGTCAACTTGAGCACAGGTTTCATTGAGCAACAGCAGTAAGATCCGGACATCCAAACGCTCCTTTTCAATGTTTTTATTTATTTATTTATTTTCCTCAGACCTTGTGCTCAGACACTTTGTTCGCCTCCAACCAGCTGATGGGAAAAAATTGAATTTTCTTCTATTTGTTGGCAGGTTTGTAACTTTTAAATTACCTTGATTTGTTGAATCCAACGGTTATGGGGAAATGATTGCTGCCGGCTCCAATAATCGCTAATAATAGCTATAATGGTGGCGATGGTCGGTTGTTCCCTTTAACAGACATATATTTTTGAATCCACTGTTGTGGTGCAGCACATTTGCGGTCGGGGAACCGATGCTATGACAAAAAAATCTTCAAGTTTGTGTCGTTTTCCTCATCATTTTTTAAATATGGATTCCTCTCCAGGTGATGGTGTGCCTTTGCTGCTATGTCTACATGAGGTGTGTGTGTGTGTGTGTGTGTGTGTGTGTGTAATACAGGTTTCCTGTGCGATCATTGTGTCTCATGTTCAGTAATGCATAGACGTGTGTGTGTGTGTGTGTGTGTGTGTGTGTGTGTGTGTTTCTGACTGTTGCATAAGAGGATCGGCTGCTGTCCCAGAGCTTAACTAAGGATTTAAACCTCTCTTTCTCACTCTCTCTCTCTCGCTCTCTCTGTTGCACTCTCTCTAATCTCTGTACTTGTACATTGAAGGGGGGGGGGGGTGATGTCATTATTTGTTGAATAAGTATTGTGCATATGCAGATTGTATGTTTGTTCATCAAGTTATATATCTGAGTTTTTTTGTTCCGTTCCCAGGAATAAATGTGCTTCCATTTCATGGGAGTCGGAGCTCATTAGGACTTCTAATTTAAGATGAATATCACTTTCACAAAACGTTTAATTCCTAAAAAAAAAAATAAGACGAAAAACACGTCGATTTAATCAGCTTTCGCTCCATTTTCTGTTGCTTGTAATTCATGTCATGGAGGGTTAACGGATTATAACACAGGTACTTCCCCCTTCGGCTATCTTCGTCCGTGGGTTGGCAACGCTTAACATCTCTGTGAGAAATCAATTCTTCCCGTTTTAACCGTCTGTTGCAGCGGAGAGGACCTGGGCTCCCTGGCGCTCTAAAAATAAGAAGTTTGGATGAGACTCCACAAGCATTACTTTGTCCAACGTGCAGCGCTGCAAATCTGTGGGCTGCAAAGAACATTTGGTCAAAAAAGCTGATTTGAGGGCATTACTTATTTATATATATTGAATCAACAAACTTTATTACACAGCCCTAAAACTGTCAGAAAGTTAATGTCACATTTGATTCATCTCTGCATCACAATTATGTACATGTAACTCTGGAGCAGGAGGAAGAAATGGGACTGTTTAATGATTGTAACAGACAGTAGATAGGTGGATGAGTATTTTACAGTTCACCTGGAATCATTAATCAACAGATATCGTTACAGCACCGTTACAGATATCAGATATAGGGCCGATACTGACCCAAGCAGCTGGATCGGGTTGGATCTATTCCATTTATTTCTATGTTTAAATGCTATATGGTATTTTCGCTTCATTAAAAAAATGTTTACACTTGAATTGCAATTCCTTTTTTTGAATTTTGAGGATGTCTTTACCAAGTTGCTGGTAGAAAGCAGTGTTAAATTATAGCAGAGGAGGCTACATATCAGATATCATGCTACTAGCAGGTGTAAATGGGGTCAACGGTGACGACGTCGAGGATAGAAATGAGCGTAGTGATGATGTCGTTGATGATGATGACGTCTTCCATGTTGTTCCTCGCTGATTTTCCATTTTTTTCTCTCTTACTTTCTGTGTTGCAGATTGACTTGGAGCCGGAGGGGAAGGTGTACGTGGTCATCGATCTGTCCGGATCCTCTACTGAAGGTAAAAACCACCACAGCACGCTACTTTCCGTGTGAAAGGAAACACACACACACACGTGCAGACACACAGACTGCAGCTTCAGGTGAAGGTGATACGGTGAACTCGCCAGCGAAACGCTAGTGAGTGATGGGGCGCTTTCAAGGCACGCCGCCGGGAAATCCTCCCTAATGTGGTGTACACCTGGGCTTTGTCCCATATCTATAGTATTGCATACTTTTGTGAACGCACTGCGTACCCAATATGAGTGTGCGATTCCGAACACAGCCGATGGAAAGGTTACTTCCCGTTTGCCTTGAACGTTACTTAACACAATTCACTTCCTCCTCCTCTCTTGTTCTCTATTTGTTTGTATTCATTAAAAATCTCTTGACTTGCATGCTGTCCAAAAAGGTGTGTGTGTGTGTGTGTGTGTGTGTGTGTGTGTGTGTGTGTTGGGGGTTTGCAGCTGTATAACACATCAGTATAGTTTCTCTGTAAAGATGGATAAAGAGAGCAGTAGAGGATGAAGTGAGAGGGAGTAGATTCTTAAAATAGTAGGGGAGATTGAGCCACGGATTACACACACACACATACACACACACACACACACACACACACACACACACATGCAGACTCAGGCGTCGGTGTCTTGCCCTCCTCATCGATGATTGGACACTCCATGGTGACCTCACGACCCACTCCCCGCCCACTCCTGAACTTCCTCCCTGAGTTCAGCTGAGTGCTCGCGATGTTAATGTATGCTGATAAAAACAAAGTGTGTGTGTGTGTGGTGTGTGTGTGTGTGTGTGTGTGTGCTGATAGGAGGGATGGAGAGATGGAGGGTGAGAACTACAAGAGGAGGTGGTATTTTTAGCGGATATCTTTCCTTTTCCCCCCCTGGTGCAATCTGTTCTCTGCAGCTTCAGAGCTTGGAAGGAGTTGTTCCTCTCCTCCTTTCTCCTTTTCCTCTCCTTTTATACGTCTGTTTGTCTCAGGAAGCGAATAAAAGCAATAATCTGACCTAATCTGACCATCTGCCGTCTCTTCCCCTCCGTTTCTTCATCCTTTTCTGTTCCCTTTAAATGTTTGATTCACATTCCTCAAAGCTTAAAAGATGACCTTCATGGTCGATCGCACAGAATGACCAGGAGGAAATAATGTTGTTTTGTCACGAAAAATCGTCTTATTTTTCCACACAATATCGTTATTCATCCATATGTTTTACTTTGTTTTGCACTGTATGCTTGGAAATGAGTGACAGGTTTAGTGCAGATTTGATTCCTTCAAACTGACATATAATAATGACATTCATGATAATAACTGGAGCTGTGGAGATTCTTAGACTAATCGCTTAGTCTTTGATAATCATCTAATCAGGTAATTTCAAGTAATCTCAAATTGTAATAATGTTTCCTCTCAAATATGGAGATTTCCTGCTTTTCTCTTTTATGTCACATAAAATTGGATATCTTTGGGAGTTACTATACTATAATACACATTTTTATAGAAGCAAATCTAGAAAAGAATGGGCAGATTCTTTATAATGAAAATAAGTAGTCGAAGTCTAAATAATAATAATTATTGTTATAAAATGTTTTATTTATTTGACACTTTAAAAAAAGTGTGCAGACACAAAAGCAGAAAATATACAGAATTAATGCAGAATAAAAAGGAAAAGGAAATAACACAAAGAATGAAAACTAGTTAATAAAAATGTTACCTCTCTCATTCTTGGGCTTCTTCCCCGTAACGTGAGATCAGTCTCGTCTAACACATTTATGTAAGAGCAGTGAGCCGTCTTTATTATTTATCAGCATGACTGTGTGATGAGTTAGTAGTTAGAATGTGGATGAAAGTATCCTCCATGATAATGCAGTCAGATCCTAATTATGTGTCTACATGCTAGAATATCAGTTATAGTTTTAATTATTGGTTTATTTATTGTTTTATCACAATTATATATTATAAAAATTAAAGGTTCTACTTTATCAAGTATTTCAAGCTTAATGGGAATTTGTTTAAATGTCTCTGCAGTCTTATTCTGTGTTTTGGGAGTGATTATATTAGACTTAATTGAGTATTGCACACACACACACACACACTCACACACACACACACACACACACCAATAATCTTGTTTTTCTTTAAAAAAAAATCTAGTTTTTTTTGGAAGATTATCATTAGGGGCCGAACCAGAATACGTTCGTCTCCACGACGATCGCTCCTAACTGTTGTTATGCCTCATCACCCCTCCTTGTGTGTGTGTGTGTGTGTGTGTGTGTGTGTGTGTGTGTGTGTGTGTGTGTGTTCAGGACAGATGGATGATGTATTATGTAAAACAAAGTGATCCCAGTAATGGCCTGTTAAGCTGCCCCCCCCCCCCCCCCCTTCTCTCTCACCGACACCAGTCACACACAGAGAAACACACTTCCACTCTCTCTCACACACACACACACACACACACACACACACACACACAGAGAGTCCCTAGACAGCCTGTCTGTAATCGAACTCAGCAGTAACCACATCTATAAGGCACCCAGGAGAGAGAGTGTGGAAGACAGGCAAACTAGGACAGGCGCGCAGAGGGAAGGAGTGTGTGTGTGTGTGTGTGTGTGTGTGTGTGGGAGTGAGAGTGGAGGTGGTTCTCTTGTCTTAAGGTTGCCCTCGGAAAGCATTTATCTTTCCGGGGAGCGATGCGGAGAGGAAGGGAACGGCTGGTAGGACTGTGCTCGGTGAGGAGGAGTATTTTAATATGCTATCCTTCGTTTTAGTGCCCACACAGGGAAGTATAAATAGCAAAGCCTATGCATAGGCTTCTGGTCGGTGTTTGTGTGTAAGGAAAGAGGGAGGGAGACGGGGGAGGGAGGGGGATGGGGGGGGGGGGGATGAGAGGCCGTTGAATGATTAAACATCTCATGCAACATGATGCAAAAGCAAGACGTGAAAATCACATTTTAAAACGTACACGGGGATGCACGGAAGTTGGGAGATGAATTAATTGTTAATAAAGTTGCCTGTTTTGCCGTCGACAGCCACGGGGACCAATGAGAATGAGGAGCGGGTGTTTCGAGAGAGGATCGGCCCCCGCCGGCGACAAGGCGCCGTCCGGCGACGCGTCCATCAAGTCAATGGACACAAGTTCATGGCCACCTACCTGAGACAGCCCACCTACTGCTCACACTGCCGAGATTTCATCTGGTAGGCTACGGCACACACACACAAACACACACACACACTCATCACTAGTTAGCTGTCAGCAGCTGGTGGGCAGCGCGGTCCCGCTGGGCTAACTGATGGAGCTAACCGCTAACGTTTAACACGGGTCCCCACTGAGTTACGTGACGATGCGTTCAGGAGTGTAACTCCACCACGATGTGCTCAGATGTCGTCCTGTGAAGACTTTAAACTATAAAAACAGATATAAGTGAGGAGATTATGATCTGTGATTTTTAGCTGAGCCTATGATAAATATTTGAAAAATCAGCTGATACATATTTTAATCCGGTATGCAAATTTGTTGGGGTGGAAGGCTGTAGAATAATTTCTTTTGATTTTCCAACATGTTGGTTTTGCAATGAGCTAATACATATTTACATAATGAACTATTTAAAATATATTACAGAAATGTGCTGCAGGCATTTCTAGTAATATGATAGCCCGACTACGAGCTTTTCATTCACATAAAGTGTTGGTGTGGTCTCGAAACCGAACCCTAATTATGATGACATAATTAAAACTACGAATACCGACATAATGAGAGCAAATATTTAAATTAAACCGCTCATCATTTTAAGTGTTTTTTTTTATGCAAATAACCACTTGAGATGGCAATAACAATTTTAAAGAATAACATTTAGAATTAAAGAAAAACATGAAATAAATAATGTGTTTTTGGTTAAACCAACCTCCTCTGTGTGTGATCCGATAGGGGCGTGCTGGGGAAGCAGGGATACCAGTGTCAGGGTGAGTACTCTTCTCTGGTGGATTTCAATTCCTCAAGTAATACTGCACGTCATTTATTATTGAAGCACCCGAACACAGGAGGGATTACGTGTTGCTGAATGACAGCTGTGATTTGGTCTCAAGCCACGGAGGACCTGCATTACACCGGTACACATCTTAGAAAATGCTCCCGGTCATCGCTTCAGCGCCACATTTACTTCTTACAGTCGTAGAATAACAATCAAGCTGTTTTGAATAATGCATTTAAAAACATTATTGCATTGAAAGTAATCCAGGTTTTACTGGGTCGGCTGATATTTGTGTATTATCTGGAATCATGAGATCAGCAAATTTGTGCATAAATGAACGTTCGATATCTTGAATAGATAAAAAGAAAAGCTATTTTGAAGAAAAAATATGTTAAAACTATGAATGAGACTAAATAATCAGGCGGAGTTGACGGACCATCCCATTCTTTTTATTCCCTAACAGAATCTACGTGAGTCTTTTTATATTAGATTCAGCGTTATCACTAGAATACGATTACCAGAACAACACGAACATTCAGGCTCCCTCATGTGGCACTAAGTTGTACTGCAGATGGAAATGTTAAATAAAAGAAACCTTTAATAACTGGATCACTTCTTTTCTTAACCGGTCTATCTAATTTGTGACGCAATAACATCACACATTAATAACATTTAACAACATTTGTGTTGTGCTTCCAGTGTGTACGTGTGTCGTCCACAAGCGCTGCCACGAGCTCATCATCACCAAATGTGCCGGGATGAAGAAGCAGGAGGACACGCCCGAGGAGGTACATGCAAAAACCCCGACACATGCAGTACGAAGGTTACGCTGAAGACGAACTCAGCTCCGAAGGATATGTCCTCTTTATGTTTAAAACAGTGAATCGTGTGTGTGTGTGTGTGTGTGTGTGTGTGTGTGTCTCCCCCTGCAGGTGGGCTCACAGCGGTTCAGTGTTAACATGCCCCATAAGTTCAGTATCCACAACTACAAGGTCCCCACCTTCTGTGACCACTGCGGCTCCCTGCTGTGGGGCCTCATGAGGCAGGGCCTGCAGTGCAAAGGTGAGTTCGTGTGCATTGGGGAATTTACAGCGTCAGCACATATGGGATGGGTTCAAAGGGTGCGCGTGTTTTGCGACCTCCTTGGAGCTTTAAAAAGAGACAAAATGTTTCCGTAAACGTTCATGTTAAGTCACAATGAAATGAAAATGTACGTGTCGAGTAGAGCTTAATAATAAATCACACACATTTGTACACATCCTGCTGGTTTCTTACTTAGTAGGATTAAAACCTGGCGGAGGGATTTAAAAGACATTTGGTGAAACGTTAAGCCACGGGGCGAACAGGAGAATGCTTTTGTCCATTTAAAGAAGTAAAATAATGTCGTATTTTGGAGTCGTGGACCAAACAACTTTTTCAGAATGTGTAATGACGTTTTTTTCACTATTTTGTGACAATTTTATACACAAAGCAAATTAATTTAGAAAATAATAGACGGATTAACATCAAACAATCCTCTATAAGAACCTTCCAGTGTAAAATTCCATGAGCAAACCGGTGTTTTACACTCTGCAGTCTATTGATGGACAACGTTTTGCTATCGATTGCACCTTTCAGTTTAATCTCTCTCTAACCACAAGGCAGCGTTTTTAATAAACCGGCCCACTGTTTTACACCAGAAAGCCGTCCTCGGGTTTGAACAGAACCATGTTCTCGTCGTTTTGCAGTGTGTAAGATGAACGTGCACAGGCGGTGTGAGTCCAACGTAGCTCCCAACTGCGGCGTGGACGCCCGAGGAATCGCCAAGGTCCTGTCTGATCTGGGAGTCACGCCAGACAAGATCTCCAACACCGCACAGCGCAGGAGGAAGGTAAAGAGAGATTATTTCTCATGTAGATTAACATCTTATTCATATTTGAATATTTATTCCGTGAATATAGAGAAACAACGGCTATGTGGAGGACAGCTTTACTCCTCCCCCCCCCCCCCCCCCCCCTTCTTCGTCAGGCAGCCATCTGGAAGCAAAGCATCATGGGAGTAAAGTAACGTTTCAGACCTGTGTAGCTCCTAACTGCAGTTACGTTTTCTTCCAGCAGTCGGAAGTCTGTCAAAAAATGTCTCAAACAATCATTTTCCTGTGTTTCTCTGGAGATTGATGCAAAGTCACACACTTCAACTGAGAAAACCGAGACTCGACTCCCTGTTTCTGATTCAAATGAAGGATTTTAGGCGTGCGGGGATGCTCATGTTGTCTGTCTGTCTGTCCAGTTGACTCCAGGGCAGGACCCTCCCCAGTCTCCTCCTGAGCTCTCACACACCGAGGACAGCTTCAGCCAGCCAGCTGTCCCCACCTCCCCCTCACAGCAGGGTAACACTGCACACACACACACACACACACACACACTCTCACTCACACACAGATTTGACACAAAGGGGCATTTTCAAAGTGCGTTCTTATCAGCATGTGGTTTTACCGTGTTCTTCTTACCAGTAAGAGGTAGTATTTCCATTTCAGGAATAATATTGTTGCTCCTTTCAAGAAATAATTAGTTGAGTGTGTTATTTTCCTTGTATATAGACGACTGAACTTACTTTATCTCAGAACCCCCCCCCTCCTACCGCCCACCACCAGTTGGCTGTCACAGTTACTCATCGTCCTCTCACACTTTTGCAAGCCGTGAAGTAAAAGTTAACTTTCTCTTTATGGAAGGATTCCCATTTTTGATTTATGGAGCTGAACACAGGTTACATACAGAGGATGTAATCATCATGTTCTTTTTTTCTGTATTGAAAAGTTAAAAATAACGAGCCTTGTTCCTAAAAATACAAAAAAAAAACGTTGGGGAATAAATAAAAAAGACACTCTGTTTTGGCTGATCTGCTTTCCTGTTGACGCCCACAGACTTGGCACAGTTGGATCGCCTGCAGGATGTGCTGTCACTCGACCAGCAGGGACCCCAACACTCCTCCTCCTCCTCTTCCTCCTCCTCCACCACCTCCTCTTCCTCCTCGGCAGGCAGGGAGAACGGTCAGATCCAGCGGAGGAGCCTCAAGGACTTCAACTTTATCAAGGTTCTCGGCAAAGGCAGCTTCGGCAAGGTGCGACGACACGGAGGGAGGCGTCTGTTTGCTGCTTTGCACCCCGTTCACAGAGTTCCCCTTACTCATAAGAAACCAATAATAAATATTATAAATAAAAATCTGGGTTTTTAACTTTAGTTTGCAAATGTTAACAAACAAAAAATGGCAGAAATTCTCGCCTGCAGCTGTGGATAACTTTAGATTTACGCTCATCACTGTTTGAAATGAGGCCTTTGAGCATCTTTTAGATCGTTGTTTTGGTTTTTTGAACTTTGAACTTTTGTTTACTGTCGCTGCATATAAAAAAATGTCAGCAAAAGAAGCTCCGATGAACATTTAGCAGCTTCCGACTAACGTGGAGACCAAAACGGAGCTTTAACAGCTTTTTAAAAAACACATTTTTTTTCTGTGAAGATTTGCTGATTTCACACCTAACGCTCGTTCCCTCCCTGATCCAGGTGATGCTGGCGGAGCTGAAGGGGACGGAGGAGGTTTACGCCGTCAAAGTCTTGAAGAAGGACGTGATCCTGCAGGACGACGACGTGGACTGCACCATGACCGAGAAGCGCATCCTGGCCCTCGCCCGCCGACACCCCTACCTCACCCAGCTCTACTGCTGCTTCCAGACCCGGGTGAGCCTCGCAGACGGCACGCGCACATTTTGATTGGAAAGATCGTCTCTGTTCTTTACCGTCTCAAACCCCCCCTCTCTCCCTCTCCCTCAGGATCGTTTGTTTTTTGTAATGGAATATGTGAACGGAGGAGACCTGATGTTCCAGATTCAGCGCTCCAGGAAGTTTGACGAGCCTCGTTCTCGTTTCTATGCTGCTGAAGTCACCTCGGCCCTTATGTTCCTGCACCGCAACGGGGTCATCTACAGGTAGACCCCCCATCTTATTTTTATATAGAGCCCGACAGATATATCGGCCGATATTAGACATTTTCCAAACTATCGGTATCAGCATTTATAATGGCCGATAAATGAATATTTTAAAAATAAAACACCCTGATAGAACTGAACAGAATTTGTCTCCAGTCTTGTTCGATGTTATATTTATGAACTTTACCAAGTCTTTTAATTCTGGTAACTTTGTGTTTGGTTGTTGTTGTTTTTGTTCAAAGGACTTTAAGTTTTATATCTTAAGTTTGTATTTTTATACATTTTATTTATCAGAACTTTAATATATTTTTGATGTTTCTCCATCCAAGTTTATTTTTAAACTGCATTATCATATTATTTGAGCAAAGACTCATAAATTACTACAAATAACTAATGTTAGGGAAATCTGTTAATGTTTTGTAACGTGTTTCTGAAATAAAAACAAAAATAAATAAATATCGGCCGATATATCGGAATGTCTGATTTTTAAATCAACAAACATTTGTATCGGTATCGGCCTTCAAAATCCTTTATCGGTCGGGCTCTATTTTTATGGTTCTCAGCCATAGACACCCCAAACTAAGGATGATCAAATAGATTTGCCATAATAGTCGCATTGTGTTTTGTTTGAGAGATGAATCCTCATCAGAAACTCAGCCATTTATAGAAGTTGAAGGGACTATTATTAATTTGCAGTCATGATACCAGGAAGATATCAGAGGGTGCATGTCTCACACTATTGCATTACATGGTGATGCTCAGGTTGTTTGGTGCATATCGCCATGCGGATTCTGAGACTTGTGTCTTCCTCTCTCAGGGATCTGAAGCTGGATAACATCCTCTTGGATGCAGAGGGACACTGTAAGCTGGCAGACTTCGGCATGTGCAAGGAGGGCATAAAGAACGGGGTGACCACCACCACCTTCTGTGGGACGCCGGACTACATCGCCCCCGAGGTGAGTAGAACCATCCGCAGGACGTTCTGCACTTGGGTGTGTTCTCCCATGGTTCCTCTGTCGTGCTTTCACTGCTGTGCACTTTTTGTGTTGCTGGTGGAGAAGAATTATTTTTCAATTATCTAATAGATAATCCGTCAAAAATGTTCCTGATGTATCCATCCGACCCGTAAAACAGTCAAAAATATGCTCTTTTTTTTTTTCTTAGTTTGTACGACGTCTTTAACAAAAATATATATATTAAGTTTATTATTGTAGAACACTTTGAAAACCACTAAATACTCCTATTTGAGAAATCGTTTGCTTGAAAAACAATGTTTTGTTTCATAATTTAAAAAGTTACGCATTAATTAATCAATCAAATAATCAATGAAATGTTACAGCATTACTTACTATTGTTCACGTTAATGAGGTTTCTAAGTCTGACTTGTAATCATCAATCTGAAGCATTTTAGGGACATTTTCAGCTCACTTTTCATTTTTCAGATTTCCGTTCTTAGTTTAATTTTTTCCTCTTTTATTTCATCTCCTTTTGCATTTTCTTTTCCTCTAATTGGAGTATAAATAATTACTTTACTCTTGAACTTATCATACTGTGTTGCTGCTAATGTTAAAAAAAAAAGTTTTTTAACCCGATGGATTTCTGCTATATGTGCTTATTTTGTGCTTTAAGGAATCTGTGAATAATCTTTTGTTTCAAACAAGCAAAAGATCATGAAGATTAGAAGTTTTTCAGGTGAAATGCCAGCAAAGACATTGCAGATAAGAGTTGTTGGTGTGAGTAAAAGGAGTGATTGTTCCAGTGGACTCGTGTTACAGTATTTCCTGTCCTCCGTGTTGTTGGATCCAGATCCTGCAGGAGCTGGAGTACGGAGCCTCTGTGGACTGGTGGGCTCTGGGAGTGCTGATGTATGAGATGATGGCCGGGCAGCCTCCGTTCGAAGCCGATAACGAAGACGACTTGTTCGAGTCGATCCTCCACGACGACGTCCTCTACCCCGTGTGGCTCAGCAAAGAAGCCGTTTCCATCCTTAGAGCGGTATGCGTCGTCTCCGAAGCATGGCACAACATTTAATTTATTTATTCATTTAAAGAGCTCTTGCATTCTCTTCAAAACCATGGAAAAATGTATTAATTCAATTAATTCTGTGTATATATATATATATATATATATAATCCTATTCGCATTATGTAAAATATGAACCAAATTAACACAAACATCTGTATGTGAGGAGAAACTCGAGTTTAATTCAAAAGAAGTTAAAAAGGAGTTAAAAACCGACATATTTGAAAAATCCAGAAATCAAAATGAAACAAGAAACAACAATAAATATATGAGCACATTGTTTAGTTTGGAGGTATGGAGAGTAAAGTGTGTTTCTACCATCTTTTGTTAGATTAGATAACAGAACTGATTTTAATTTTTATTATGCAACAGATGGAAGATTTTTTTTTTTCATCCAGATGGTCAAAGGAGTTTTTATTTTTTTTATATAAATGATTCTTTAAATACCTTCAGCACATACTGCATATTTATTTTTCGGAAAAATCGGTTGCTAAAACCTGTGACTTTAAACGGATGAGAGGCACTCAGTGGGGATCGGGTTCATAAAACACCGTTTAAAATGTATTATTATATGTAAACTAGAGGCTCACCTTACAGCCAGATGTCTGCAGTTTAGGGTTAGGGTTAGTGGGTTAGGGTTAGTGGGTTAGGGTTAGTGGGTTAGGGTTAGTGGGTTAGGGTTGGAGTTGGGGTTTGTAAATTCAGGATATGATTTCTTTGCCCTAGTCTTTTTATCTGGTGGTGGTAGAAGTGAAAAAAATGAAAAATAAAAATAAATAAATTAAATTAAAAAAAAATAAATACATTTTTTGGCCAGTTTTATATTTGAATATCTATATTAAAGCATTATAGTCATACAAACATCCTGTTAATCCAGTATTGCTAATGATTGCTGATCTGTTTGACCAGATAAAACCAGGCAGTCAAAATAAATTCATAAAAAATCATTAAAAAATGTTAAAAAGTCATAAAAATCGCTGGTATCGCTTGTCACACCAAGTCTGAGTGTAGTGAGTCCAAACAGGCATAAAAAGCCATGGTCAAATGAAGTCATACTACAGCATCAGCCTGTTTTCTCTCCCTCTGATAGAAGAAGAATAAAAAGTCAGCCAAAGAAGAAGTCATAACAATGCAATCATACAATCACAGAGCTGAACGGACAGCAGAGTCGCAGTAAATAACACCGGCACTCTGCTGACCCGCTTCCTCACTTTGCCACTACACCTCCTTCTTAGTAGCACGGAGCCATTAATGCCTCCGCTCTATTATTAGCGCTGAAAGGCTTTTTGCTCCACCCGTCGTTCCGCTTCTGTCCTCGTCATGTGATGGATGAAACCGCGGCTGAGCATCTTAAAAGGGTGTTGGTTTGCAGACGCAGGCCCAGAGGTGGACATTAACCCACAATTTGACTTTCCTGGCGTGCCTGATTTTTTAAAATGGAAAATACCTGGAGCAAGTATCTGTATTGATCAGGCCCGTTATACAGTTCTGAACACATCCTCCCTATCTATACATAGCATATTCATGTTTTGGTCCTCCTGGTTGCCCGTCCGTAACAGCAGGGCAAATTGGAAATGAAAAGTTTGTGTGTGTTTGTGTGCAGTTCATGACCAAGAACCCGGCCAAGCGTCTGGGCTGCGTGGTGAGCCAGGGCTGCGAGGAGGCCATCAAGACCCATGCCTTCTTCAGAGATATCGACTGGGTGATGCTGGAGCAGAGAAAAGTCAAACCGCCCTTTAAACCCCGCATTGTAAGAATCACACACACACACACACTCACACACACACACACACACACACTCACACACACTCACACACACGCTAATGATTTATCAACTGTATATAAGACACAACTGTGACGGTCTATTGGTTTCCATGCACTTGAAATTAAAAGTTAAATACTATTGATTTTATCCTCCAGACAGTACTGCAGGAATACTCAGTCGACAGTAATACGAGGCCCTCTGGTGGTGAGAGCCGTTCACTAAACGTTGAGTGGTCCTGGGCAGAAAAAAAGAGGGAAAATGCAAATAAGCCACTCCTCGTGAAATAGTTACATTTTGCTCATTTTAGGGTGTATTTTATTTTTGTATATTTAGCCATGTATGTGCAAAGACAAAGTAAAGCCCTGCTGCATTCAAGAAGTTTCTTTGTGGAAACATTTTTACAATCAAAACTAAGTATTAACAAAGGGAAAAAAAGCTTTGTATTGATGTGGTATCAGGTCTTTTATGTCTGAGGAATTACAATAATCCAGTATTTCACAATAAAATCCAAAATATAAGATAAGAGGACATTTTTCAAAAGAATTCTACGTAAAATTGAAATGACAGTGAGAGTCAGCAGTCAGAAGGTGTCGCTCTAATGTCACTTTTAAAGCACTGGATCTAAGTTTCTTCCTCTGACGTCCTTGTGTGTGTGTGTGTGTGTGTGTGTGTGTGTGTGTGTGTCTCTGCAGAAGACCAAGCGAGATGTGAATAACTTCGACCAGGACTTCACCAAGGAGGACCCCGTGTTGACGCCCACAGACGAGGCCATCATCCGACAGATCAACCAGGAGGAGTTCAAAGACTTCTCCTACTGCGCCCCAGAGGAGACGCAGACCTAACACACACACACACACACACACACACACACACACACACACACACTGTCACTCCCTGCTCTTTGAAGCTATTGGTTGTTGTTACTTTTTGAATATTCTTTACTTGCATTGTGTTGTTCTCGTTGCCTGGGTTTATTATGAATATAAATATGAATATGAATATACACTGCTGCACATGCTCTCTCTCACACACACACACACACACACACATTCCCCCATTGTTCACTTTTAATGCAGATTTACACACAACCGATACACACTACAATCATTTGTGTTACTGCAACACAAACATGCTCACTGCACATGCTCAGACAACCAAGACTCTCTCTCTCTCACACACACACACACACACACACACACACACACACACACTTACACTGCTTCTCTCCCCAGCACCAGGACTGTGTTTTGGGTGCTGGGTGCAGAGGCCTGTACATAGCCTGTGTTGAGTGGCTGTATTGTGTTGGTATTGTTTGCTAGTAAAGGAGAGTTATGGCGCATGGACAAGCACCCTACCTGCGTTATTCCTGTCCTTATTGTGGACCAGTTAGGGCCAAATACCCTTTGTGCAATACCCTGACTATCTATATATTTTATTGGTTTGTTCATGCGTTATTTTTGTCTCTTTTTTTTGTGTTTTTTTTGTCCTCCTCAAAATGTGTTTTTGTGGTATGATTGAACTGCACTCATGCTCCTGTCTCGTGTGTATAAAGTGAATGTCAAGCTTACAAGTTACAGGCTATTGAACTAATTATGTGGAGCAGAGTGTTACAGGCGGCCTGTGTAGCAGCATAAAGCCCGACTTCCAGCTATTTCATCCTTCTGCTAGTTTCGGAGGCTGTCCCCCGTCGGTGCGAACGTACTGACCCGTGGGCGTTTTTTTTTTTTGTCGTCGTCGTTTTCTCACGTGTGAATGCATGACTTTTCTTTCTCCCTGTTTGACTTCTCGTCCTCAGCTTTTTTGTTTCTATAGTTACCATCAGTGTTTACTCCCCCCCTCGCCTCCAAAGCACCGATTCCCCTTTCCTGCCTCCAACAGCCGTCTCACTCAGCCAAAACCACTTGCTTTTCTGACTTTTTTTTTTTTTTTTTAAGAATGGCTTTTCTTTCGTATTGCTCTCTCTCTTTTTTTTAGTTCTTCTTATTATTATTGTAAAGTGTATCTGGAGGAAATCTTTGTGTATAATACTATAACTATACTATCATAGGTCTGTTACAGCCGGGCGAAAAGAAATGTGGAAAACCAGCAGCTGAATTACCTCTCATTTCAAACACACACACACACACACACACAGACAAAAAAACACCACATGAAGACTCTCTCCTTCGCCTCCTTCCTCTTCTTCTCACTCTCTTTCTTACAAACACACATGCACACACAGAGAAGGACCGTTGTCGCGTGTACTGTACAGTGATCTGAAGGCGAGCTGGTTTGCTCTGTGTGTAGTAGAGTCGGTGTGTAGTGAAGCTTCGTGCACCCAGGGGTAAGGCTGTTCCTGGTCACACTATCTTACTCTGTGCCAAAATGTAGTGCAACAGCCGGGCTAGTCCTGTCTGGTCTGATTCCAATAAAAACACTGAGCTGTCTACATCACTCCGAGACTCGTCCTTTCCTTCATCCATTCCTCGTCTGCTGCTGTTCAGAGGCAGGTCTGTTCTGTTGGGTGCTTCAAAAGTTTGTGCAAGAGAAGAAAAGAGGGGAGGGGGGAGGAAGGGGAGTGGATGATGATGATGATGATGATGCTTTTCCTGGCCAGCTGACCTATCATCGTGCTCAGAAGTGAGGGCCCTCTCGGTGATGCACATGCAGAGGGGGAGAGGAGAAACTCTGTTGAAGTCCTCTGCTGCAGGGAGACCACTTGCCTTGTGACATTTGGCACCACTAATTGCCTCGGCGATTAATTAGACTACCTGTGATGGTGCAAATTGTAGCGGGAAGATTCCCCGCCGGGCTGTGATTTCCTGCTGCCTCCACGCCTCGTTCTGAGCCAACGATCACCATGACACCCGCATAAAGACACCTGTTGGACGGGATGACAGCCGACAAGGAGAAGAGAAGGTAATCTCGCTAATAATCTCGACCACAATGCATTACTGTCCTTTCCAGCATCTGCTCACTGGTGATGGAAGTACTCAAATGAAAGAACAGTAAAAGTAACACCACGCTGGAACTATGCGAGTAAAAGTACAGTTTTAAGTTTTTTTTTGTAAGTGTCAGTAGTGAAAGTGTAGTCGGTGCCATCAAGGCAAGATGTGACTGTTTTTTCCAAGTTCCTGCAAAGTTGACACACAGGGTAGAATCTGAATCTGCAAATTGCAGCTTGTAAGCAAAATCTACAGTAAAAAGATGCGAAATGTGCAGTATTTCCTTCTGCCATTCTCACTGTGACTTCATTGAACAAAATATGATGAAAGAACAAAATATGTTAAGTCCAGCACAATCAATTTCACCTATATGGTGTTCTAATATATGTATTCCTATATTTCCATTTAAACATGTTATTGAGTTGCCTGTGTTTGTCCTCCCTGTCGTCTGCAGGGCCATCGGCCGCGAAGCAGCTAGAAGGAGACGACGGGTGGAGTCTGAGGTGTTTGAAGATCTGTCTCGCCTCCTGCCGCTGCAGCCGTCGGTCCGAGGTCACCTGGACAAGCCCTCAGTGATCCGCCTCACGCTCAGCTACATACGCATGCACACGCTGCTCAAAGGTACCACGGTTATCACACACACACACCGCTATAGGCCAAGGATGGTGTTATATGTCTGTGTGTGTACAAATATGTACGTTTTTATAAATATGTGTGTGTTTGTGTACAAATATGTATGTTTTTATAAATGTGTGTGTGTGTGTGTGTACAAATATGTATGTTTTTATAAATGCGTGTGTGTGTGTGTGTACAAATATGTACGTTTTTATAAATATGTGTGTGTTTGTGTACAAATATGTATGTTTTTATAAATGTGTGTGTGTGTGTGTGTGTGTACAAATATGTATGTATATATAAATATATGTGTGTGTGTATATATATATATATATATATATATATATATAAATAATATAATATGTATGTGTGTGTGTGCAGAATAATCTAAAAAATAATAAAAAATTACTTAACAAAAATACATTTAATTTTTTTTTTAAATATCCCTAAACAGAAAATCATCTTTTGGTTGATTTGGTTGAGTCACGACGAGTCTTTAAAAT